>CM048746.1:332036192-333403192 GCA_026315105.1 Locusta migratoria | reverse complement strand
CTGTATTTTATGTTACTGAGAAGCCTGTGTAGCACATTTGTTTTATTGGTGAAAAGTGATCTCATAATGTAGGTACTATAGAATGTTTCCATAAGGTCTGAAAATGACAGCTAGATTGTTTTCATACTGGTAATGTGGAAATAATCCTGATCATAAAGATATCAATAGTAACAGAGCACAAGCTCAAAATGAATCAATAATCAGAAAGGTAAATTATTTTTCAAAAGAGATAGAGTGGCTGGCCAGTACTTACCTTTGCGCTGTACAGTACCGCTGATAGCTACACAAATGAAGAAACAGAAAAAAAAAAAAAGGGACGAAAAAGGACAAGCTATCAGAACACAGTTCCTTCCTCAGGTGGGAGAGAAGGGAAAAAGAAAGGATGGGAAAAGAAGGGAAAGGTAATTCACGACCTAGCTCATGAAGGTGGTGTTTAAGGAGTGTGGATGTCAGAGATACTGCATGTTCGTACTGAGCCAAGCCAAAGAGGATATATATAACCAAAGAGGAAAGATCAAGTAGTAAAGAGAAGAGAAGATGAGTGAATTGAATGATGCAGCGTGGTGTAGGAGGGGCAGGGGTTGTCTAAAAAGTTCTTCATTAACAGGTAGTCATTATCTTGATGTTTTCCTGGAGTGATTTAGAGAAATCGCAGAAAACCTATATCATGATAGATGAGGATTTGAACCACCATACTCCCTAATGATAGTCCTCTGTACTACCGACCAAATAATCTCACTTCATCTTATATATAGAAAGGAGAGGGAGGTAGTGGATAATGATTAATGCAAGTATTTTAGTTGTTAGTCAGTTTATGTATTCATGTTATTTTCTCTTTAAATGTCAGTAATGGAGGATAGATAAAATTCATCCTAAAGACGCTAACTAAGCCACTAAGAGGCATGAAAAATAGACAATCACATTCACACAACTTAAATTTTCAGCCTTGGCCTCCGTCAGAAAAAGAAACATATATTCACACAATCACTCAGATAACTATACAGACACAACAACCATCTCTGGTCACTCCAGCACTAGAAACGTCTTGACAGTGAGTGAGGAGGGGAGTGGAGGAAGAAGGTTAGATTAGATTAGATTAAATTAATACTTGTTCCATAGATAATGAATATGACACTTTGTAATGATGTGGAACTTGTCAAGTTAATGAAGGGTGTATGTAGAAGACATTACATTACACAAAATGTCATACAACACTTCTTTTATTATTTTTTATTTACTAATTTATATCTAAAAACTCATCCAATGAGTAGGAGTTGTCATTCAGAAATTGTTTTAATTTATTTTTAAACGCTAGTTGGCTATCTGTCAGACTTCTGATGCTTCCTGGGTTGGATTATTAACAACAAATGACATAAGTGAATACATACTGTGAAGTTGCTGTGAGAAAAGAAGGAAGGAAGCTTGGAATTTAACGTGCCATTGACAGCTTGGTCATTAGAGACAGAGCTAACGCTCAGAGTTCTGGGTAAGGATGGGGAAGGAAATCGTCCATGCCCTTTGAAAGGAATCATTCCAGCATTTTCCTGGAGTGATTTAGGGAAATCACAGAAAACCTAAATCTGGATGCAGGGTGATTCTTATAATAAAGAAGACAGCAACCAACCACTAAATAGCGCTGTTACCGGTTTCAAACCTTTCGGTTCATCTTCAGATGGCTGTTCATGTCCACACAAATGTCACTTACATATTTCTTTTATGCAGATAATTTTTCTTGTGGTGAAAAGTCTTTGGTTGTGTGGTGCCATCGAAAAGTTCCTTCCAGGTTGCGACGCTGATTAATGCAGCTGTTGCTTCAATAAGCACTTTTTGAAACACTTTTATGGAAGAACATAGTGTGATTAACCACACATAAGCACACACACAAACAAAATGTTTTCACCACACTGAATACCTGATTAACCACACATAAGCACACGCACAAACAAAATGTTTTCGCCACATTGAATACCTGTGTATTCAATGTGGTGAAAACATTTTGTTTGAGTATGTGTGCTTATGTGTGGTTAATTGCACTATGTTCCTCCATAAAAGTGCTTCAAAAAGTGCTTATTGGAGCAACAGCTGCAGTAATCAGTGACACGACCTAATGGAACCAACTTTTCGAAGGCACCACACAACCAAAGACTTTTCACCCCAAGAATAATTATCTGCATAAAAGAAAAAATGTAAGTGACATTTGTGTGGATGTGAACAACCGTCTGAAGATGAACCAAAAGGTTCAAAATCGGTAACGGCGCTATTTAGTTAATAAATAGCATGATCAAAAGTGGTGGTTGCTGTCTTCTTTATTATAAGAATCACCCTGCATTTCATACACCACCATGGGCTCAAAATGTCAGTTTTTGAGAAAATAGCATAAATCTGGATGGCCAGAGGTGGATTTGAACCACCATCCTCCCAAATGTGAGCCCAGTGCATTACCACTGTGAGGATACCTAAATCCTTAAACAGATGTCTGCAGGATGATCGTGAGTGGGCTCCTGCAATTATTCTCATTACACACTTTTGAGCAATGAATACTTTTTTACCCCAGAATACGATTCCATATGAAAACAGTGAATGAAAATAGGCATAGTAAAGTAATTTACTGAGATTCTTATCACCAAAATTTGCAATAACCCTAACACCATATGTAGCTGAACTCAAACATTTCAGCAGATCATCTATGTGTTGCTTCAAGTTTAATTTCTCATCAATGTAGACGCCTAAAAATTTTGAACATTCTACCATAGTTAAAAACTTCTGTTCAAAGTCTATATTTATTAGTGGAGTTGTGCCATTTATGTGCAGAACTGTATATACCAAGTTTTATCAAAATTTAACGAGAGTCCATTTGCATCTACATAGATACTCTGCAAATCACATTTAAGTGCCTGGCCGAGGGTTCATTAACCACTTTCATAACTTTTCTCTACCGTTCCATTCTCTAATAGCGCGCGGGAAGAAAGAACACCTAAATCGTTCCGTTTTCGATCTGATTTCTCTTATTTTATTGGGATGGTTATGTCTCCTTAAGTAGGTGGGTGCTAGCAAAATATTTTCACATTCATAAGTAAAAGTCGGTGATTGAAACTTCGCAAACAGAGAAGCACTTAACAATTTTGTGAAAAACATTATTTATGATTACATCACTTTTTAGATGTGATTATTATATTTGTATCATCAGCAAAAGTAATTAACTTTGCAACTTCATCAATGTAGAATGGCAAATCATTTATGTATATCAAGAACAGTAAATGACCTAAGACCGAACCCTGTGGCACCCCATCCTTGATAGCCCCCCACGTTGAGGAATCGGCTGATGTTTTGACGTTATATGAACCACTTATTTCAACTTTTTGCATTCTTCCAGTTAAGTATGAATTAAACCATGTGTGCACTGCCCCAGGCAATCCATAATGATTAAGCTTGTCTACAAGAATTCCATGATTCACACAATCAAATGCCTTTGTAAGATCACAAAAAATACCAATGGGTGATGTCCGCTTATTCAGAGCATTTAATGGATGCGTGGGTAAGGGTGGGGATGGATCCATTATACAATGTGGAACTTTTATTGGCTGAAAATTTAAGTTCTGAAAATGTGATAGTCTATTTCTTGTGCCTGTCAGCAGCTCAGCAAGCATTTTTATGGCGAGATTTTTTCTATCTTCCATTATTGAGATTCCAGTCAGATTTTCCATGGTTAAATTTTGCCTCTTTATAGCATATTCAAGATGCCTTCAATTTTGTTTCTCATTTTATCTTTATTCAAGTTTTCTTTTCCTTTCACATTATTCCTTATAAGAAATGTCCACACCTAATGAGCTGGGGAGTCAATGGGGATAAAAAGGAAAGGAGTATTGTTCCAAAGCATATTTCATGATTTTATTAAAACAGTGTTTAAAAATCTTTCAGTGGTCGCTGCCTTATCCTCACTTAATGTGTGCTTTGTAATGGAATATCTTTGCTCTATGCCTGCATTTCCATTGGAAAATGTAATAGAAGACTAAACATATGGATACTTCATGCACATAAATGATATGTGCTGTTGCCAGTAATTAATACCTTTGTTATCAAACTGCAGAGCCTTCCACTTGTCCAAAAGTATTTTTAGCAGAGATAAAATGGTATCATTTTTGCAACCGTTAACATGTAACTGCAGCTTCTGCCATTTACTCTTTGTATGGGATCTAAAAACCTAAAACTTTTTCAGTAACACTCAATAAACATATATTTTTCATAATATTTGTAATCAGTAATACAATGTTCTTGGACATTCTTTTGAGACCACAACTTATCATGTTCTTTCAACTTACTAAGATCTGTAATTGTCTCCTTGCCAACAAATAGTTCTTAAAGAGGAAACCAGATTAAGAATATCTTCAGAAAGACTATTTTTAATTCAAAATAAATTGTCAAAAGTGAACCAAAGAGATTTTAATTATATTTCTTATTACTGTATCTATGGAAACTTCAGGTTCAAATTTAACTATATAATAAGGATAGTTTACAACTCACTGCAAAGACATAATGATGAGCTGCAACAGGCACATAAAAAAAGACACACGCATAAAACACTTAAGCTATCAGCCATGGCCTTCTTCAGAATAAAGAACATTCACACAGACACACTTCACTCCGGAGTGCAGCAGCCAGAGATTATGGTTGTACGACTGTGAAGAGTGCCTGTGCGGCTGCGTGAATGTTCTTTATTCTGAAGAAGGCCATGGTTGATAGCTTAAGTGTTGTATGTGTGTGTGTGGTTCCCCCCCCCCCCTCCCACCCCCCTTATTTCTGTATGCAACTTCTGAATCAAAGCTATTCAGCTTTGAAAATAAGTGAACATGTTCTAAACATGAAATTATGAAATTAAGTTCTGCTTTCTTTGAAGGTACATTTTTATTATCTTTTATTTTTTACTTATTCTTTAAGCATTCAATGACATTGTAGACTTTGGAGTGAAGAGTAGAATTCCTTTTTTTCCGATACACATTCTTAATAAATTAATAATTAATATTATCCCACTATCTAAAAATCCTGTTGGCTGCAGGTCCTAAATAAAGCCATCATGTGGCTGTAAGCCACAAAAATTCTCTCAAAAATTATCTCAAATATTTCCCAGCAATCCAGCCAACAATCAGAATAATGATCAATATTGACCTAAATATTCCAAATCTTTTCTGTAGGCATTATCCATTGTATGAATGTTTCAAATTCCAGTGTTTGGGAGTTGTCTGTCTTGGGTCTCCTCGACATAACTATGTAGTTACCTAAACACCTTTTGGCCCACTTTAGGTTACGGTAGTAATACTAAAAGTGGGCTCTTTGTGATCATCTTTTGACAGCTTGAAATTTAAATGAAAATAACAGCTTAACCATTCATCTGACACGAAAATTGAATAAGCAAATTTGTAGAGGAGAAAATTATCTACACTACTGCTGTTTTATGTTTTTTTAGGTATCTCATATCATTTCAGAGATGTTTGCAAAAACAACGGCGATTTTGGGATTTTTCTCTGTCTGTCTGACTGCCCATAACGTATTCCCTGTTTTAAAGACGAACCTTTAAACCAATCAGCACCAAATTTTACAGACATAATTGTAGGCCGCCAGAAACCAGAACCTCCCTTTTTCAAATTTTTTGGAAAAAAAAAAGGTAGTAATACCAAAGAAAGCCGTTTGTAACATAATTGTAATTTCAAATGAACCGTTCATCTGACATGAAAATTCAATAACCTAATACGTAGAGGGGAAAATTCTCTACAACTTCACTCTATTATGTTTTTTTCATATCTTGCATCGTTGCAGAGATATTTGCAAAAATAACCGCGATTTGATGATGCCTGTCTGGCTGTAATGTGTTCCCACTTTTTAGGTCGAACCGTTCAATCGATCAGCACCAAATTTTACAGACAGAATTGTTGGCTACCAGAGACCTGAACCTCGATTTTTTAAATATTTTGGACAAGAAATACGTTAGTAATACCAAAAAAGCCGTTTGTAATGTAATTGCAAATAAACTGTTCATCTGACATGAAATCTGAATAAACGAATTTGTAGAGGAGAAAATTCTCTACAATTTTGCTCCCTTATGTTTGTTTTTTTTCATATCTCATATCGTTTGAGAGAGATTTGCAAAAATAACGGAGTTTTGACACCCTGCATTGAATTAATGAAAACCATCCGTTCACAGATGTCACGTGACATTCCTCGCCCAGAACTCTTCCGGCATACACCATCTTGCGTTGGGCATTTAGATTAGATTAGATTAGATTAATACTTATTCCATAGATCATGAATACAACACTTCGTAATGATGTGGAACGTGTCAGTTAAATGAAATGTGTCAATACATAATATTACATGACATTCAATTTTTGAATATTTTATTTTATTTTATATTTTATATCTTTTTTTTTAATTTTTTTTTTATTCTTTTTATTTTTTTTTTTTTTTCCCTAAAGTACTAACTTTTATCTAGAAATTCATCTAATGTGTAGAAGGAATTGCCATTCAGAAATTCTCTTAATTTATTTTTAAATGCTAGTTGGCTATCTGTCAGAATTTTGATACTACTTGGTAAGTGACCAAAGACTTTTGTGGCAGAATAATTAACCTCTTTCTGTGACAGAGCTAAATTTAACCTTGAATAGAGTATGTCACCCTTTCTCCTAGTGTTGTAGCTATGCACACTGTTGTTACATTTGAATTCAGTTGGATTGTTAATAACAGATTGTGACTGTGAAGATTCCTAGATCCTTAAATAAACGTCTGCAGGATGATCTTGGGTGGGCTCCAACAATTATTCTGATGACCCACTTTTGGGCAATGAATACTTTCTTACTAAATGACAAATTACCCCAGAATATGATGCCATGAGAAAGCAGAGAATGAAAATAGGCATAGTATGCTAGTTTACTGAGTTGTACATCACCAAAGTTTGCAATCACCCTAATAGCATAAGTAGCTGAGCTCAAACGTTTCAGCAGGTCTTCGATGTGTTTCTTCCAATTCAACCCCTCATCAATGCATAAACCTAAAAAATTTTGAATATTCTACCTTAGCTATAGATTTCTGGTTAAAGTCAATATTAATTAATGGTGTGATGCCATTTATGGTGTGAAACTGAATATACTGTGTTTTTTTTTTTTTTTTTTTTTTTTCAAAATTTAAAGAGAGTCCATTTACAGAAAACCACCTAATAATTCTCTGAAATACTTCATTGACAATTGCATCAGTTAATTCCTGTGATTCGGGTGTGATAGCGATACTTGTATCATCAGCGAAGAGAACTAGCTTGGCATCTTTATGAATATAGAAAGTCAAATCATTAATATATATTAAGAACAGCAAAGGTTCCAGTATTGAACCCTGTGGCACCCCATGCTTGATAGTTCCGCAGTTTGAGGAATCAGCTGTTTTTTGTATATTATGTGAATTACTTATATCAACTTTCTGAAGTCTTCCAGTTAGGTACGATTTAAACCATTTGTGCACTTTCCCACTCATACCACAATACTTAAGCTTATCTAGGAGAATCCCATGGTTAACACAATCAAAGGCCTTTGATAGATCACAAAAAATCCCAACGGGTGATTTGATGATATTCTTATTATAACTTACACGTTGTCATTTCAATGCAATGGCACACTGAAGGGTTTCAGACACTCTTATTAATTAATTTTTTATTATTTAAATTATTATTTTGGTTCAAAATGTTTGGAAAAACTATAAAACTACAAATCTAAAGTGGGCTGTAAAACAGGTTAGTGCGATTTTTTTGTTGGTGTTAAGTCCGTCTGATTTCAGCAGAAGCTTTTTATTTAAGACAAGCTGGTTTCAGAAAGTGTTTCATGTAATTACTGATGTAATGTTTCACCATTTGTGTTTTCAAGAAAAAACGTTCTTGGGTGAAGCACTTTTATACAATAAGTACTATCTGGTCAAAATGTCATGATTGTTTGTAATTTTTTCTCTTTAACATTGACAGCTTCAACAAAACTTGTGTATTATGATGAATATGCTTTTTCCAAAGTACATTCCCAGTAATTTTGTGCCAGTCCATCTGTTGTTATGTATATTACTTTCTTAGACAAAAATAAAAAGTGTTCAGTAAGACTGTTAGTGAACATCTTTTTTAAAACAAGCCAAATATCATTTGATGAATCCTTAGAATAATTGGAAATCTCTTATTTTATTCTCCAGCTCAATCCAGCTAAGGTGGAACTACACTTGGTATCTGACATCCATACTGTTGGTGCACATGCTGAACTTTAAGGTTGTATCCATCGTCAAAGTTTTAAATGTAACTGACGTGATCCAAAATAACTATCAAAGTTATATTTGTGTTTATTTCAAAGTGACTGGTTAAAAATTGCCTGAAAGCCTTTTATCCTAAAATTAATAGAACACGAACACACAATGGAAAAACGTTCACTCTCACTTCTTTTGCAACCAAATAGAAACAACACTTTTCAAGCTACTTATCTTTTTAAGCCAGTCACTACAAAATTTGCATTTTCCCATATCAAAAAGGTTATCACAGAGTATCACAGCAGCAGTACCTCACAAGGTCATACACAACACAGTGCTATCAGCTAGTGCCTTGATTGTTGTCTTGCTACATGCTTTTATTATATTGTCAAGGCAGCCATCCCTACAGGATCAGCAGCAGCAGCAGCTATCATCAGTGGCTCCCTACTAGCTACAAAGAGGTTGGAAACAGTTGGTAAGCAGGCAAGTTGTTCCTTTCTTGGTGCCTGCTCAACTATAGTCAGCTGAGTACATGGCTTTTTTGTGTCTGAACCAACAACTCCAATCTTCATCACTGCCATCTGTCTCATCATAATAATTTTTATCATAATGTAGAGTTTATCCACCTTACTTTCATAATTAGATCACTCCATACAGATGAATTAATCAAATTGGAAACAAAAGTAAAATACATAATTTATTTTCTTTCAAAAGGGGGGGGGGGAGGAAAGGTGAGAAAGATGACAAAAATTTAAAAAAAAGTGACGAAAACTGACAAATTTAGGATAAGTGTCTAAATGTGATGTAGTTGTCTGAGTCCTCTCTCCGCTTACACCAAGCACCCAAGCATCCACACCAGGTAACTGTTCCCATCACATGCTGTTGAATCTGCAGTCTGGGCATGGTGGCTTGCGTCAGTGACTACATGTTTTTCAGTTGTGTTTATGTGAATGTATTCGCTATTTTGGATATAGATTATTAGACTAGAAAATTAAATGTTATCAGTCTCTTTAGTGTGCCTCTATGCAACTCAACATTTCCTCTACACAGTAAGTAGAAATGAATCCTTTACATAATATTGTGGTTGTGTGCCCCAATGTTTCTGTGACCATGCTGACAAGTAATAATTGCTGTAAGGTTAAGGAAAAAAGAAAAAAATCTCATACCAAGAGAGTAAATTATAATTATAGAGCTTATATAATAAAATGTGAACAACAAGACATAAAAAAATAATACTGTACTCACATCCTTCAGAAAAGCTTGGTTCTCAGAATTGGTGGTGGATCGTTCAGCACTCTGTATTCTTTGGAGTTCCTCTTGTCTACTCTTTGTAGTTGTATGTCGTATAAGAGAAGATTTTTCTACAAGTCCCTTACGGCCTAATAAAGAAAATTAAATGTACATTTTGGAACTAAATGAAGGTAAAAATTAACAGTAACAATGAATAAAATAAAATACAACTGGTCATTCCATAACTCTTTAAACAGGGATAACTGGTGGAATGACTAATGAGGTTAACACTTGTCACAAAGATAGAGCACAATTTATCTGTAAGGTAGAGCAACACAAGAATTTCATGTATCAATAATATGTGATAGACAGAAACTCACCATAAAGATGATTGCTGACCTGCAGACAGGCATCTAAAACAGACAATAACATTCACATATCGTAAATTTTTGGCCATGAGCTTTATCAGAAAAAGAAACATATACATTCACACACTCACTCGGACGTAACTCAAGATACATGAGCACCATCTCTGGCCACTCCAACTGGATTGTTGCACCGGAGTGGGCAGAGATGGTGGTTATGTGTGCTTGAGTTATGTCAGAGTGGGTATGTGAATGAATGTGGGTGTTTTTCTGATGTCGGCCATGGCTGAAATTTTAAAGTTGTGTGAACGTGATTGCCAATTTTACATGCCTGTCTGTGGCTTATTGATTGTATTCACAGTGAGTTGCTATCTATCATATATTATTGATTTCTGACCTGTATTTTACAATTGGAAGAATTTCACATGTTATATAGTGTGGATTTGCTACACTTTTGACACTTTTTCCCTTGTGAGCCAGTAATATTACTCCTTTCTATTGTAGTTTTCCATTCCTCTTTGTATCACATTTGCTTGGTTATCTGTAGAAATATTATCAAAGTAACTAGGTTCAAAATTTTATCATTAACATAAATCATGCTTCTGTTCATTGCCTTGCCTCCAATTTATGCAAGAGAAGAGCAAAATAGCATATAGGAAGGGGAGTTGGAAAATAAGTTTCCCCTGTCAACTGTGGTCAGAGTTGTGTATGAAAGGGGGAAAAAAAATAGAATGAGACATTAAAGATAAAACATATCTTTATTTTTCAGTATAATTTACAAGTACATTGAGACATTTGTCATGCTGCTTTATAAACTTCAAAACACTTGCCAGGAAAAAAATCAGGGCATCGCATACGGAAAAGCGCTGAATGGCTTGACTGACGTCAGCATTGCTTCCGAAGCGCCTACCACTGAGAGTCTTCTTCAAAGCTGGAAGCACATGGAAGTCACTTGGTGCGAGATCAGAACTTTATGGCAGATGGTGTAGGCGCTCCCAACCAAGAGTTGCAATATAGATTTGCACTGCTGTAGCCGAGTGTGGTCTTTCATTGTGATCCAGCAGCAGAATGCCAGATCTGAGGAGGCCAGGCCGCTTTTTCCGAATCACCTCTTTCAATTTCGACAGAGTGTCACAGTATTGCACAGCATTGATGGTTGCACCCTCCAAAACGTTCAGCAACAGAACTCCTTGAGCTTCCCATAAAACAGCGAGTAGCATCTGCAGACGGAATGCTTTTGAACATCTCTTGGACGGGTGATGACGGATGTTTCCACTCCTTGGATGCGGTCTTAGATTCGGGCGTGTAATGGTGGACCCATGTTTCATCCCCCATCACAATTAGAAACAGAAAGTCATTGCCATATTCATGCTTGACCTCTACCAAATTGTGTATCAGTATCTTGCACGTGCATGTTCAACTGCTGTGTTGTCTTTTGCCCAGAGCCTTTCAACACTTCTTCTGTATGCAACACCCTGATTTTTTTCCTGGATGACTTTTTGAAGCTTATAAAGTGGTTTGTCAAATATCTTAATGTACTTGGAAATTATACTGAAAAATAAAGATATGTCTTATTGTTAATGTATCTATATTTTTCCATTCATAAACAACTCTGGCCACAGTCGACAGGGGAAACTTATTTTCCAACTCCTTCTCATATTACATCAAACAGAAGTGTAACATATTTATTGTATACCTATAAAATATATGTCAAACAATTATCCTTGTGAAAATAAACCACAATACATTATGAGAGAAGTGCTTAGACATAACACTAGATGATGCCTATGTAATAGCTTATGCATAAAACTAATTGATAATGCTACCATAAATGCAAAGTATATCTTATTCGACTCTACACAAAAATCTGTTTTAATTTATTAATGACTTACTTGATTTATCATTGTTTATAAATTACTAATGAATTCCTAGAAGCCCACAATGACAGCTACATACTGCAGTGATACAAATGTAAAAACATATGAAGAAATATATTTCTGTATGTATCTCAACAATATAATGAGGACAGGTTGTGGCTCACCGCAAATATGATTGTCAAGCCACAGACAGACGTGTAAAAAAGACAACGTGTCTCTCTCTCTCTCTCTCTCTCTCCTCCAACACTATGCAACCACCCAGATACAGTTGCTTTAACCTTTATCATAATTTTGGTATCATTGCCCACAAAGATCCTTTTTGATTTTGTCATACACATAATAACTGGAGTGCTGGTGTGATTTTTATTGCATGATAATGCAATGCCACACACTGCCTGACAAATGTTAGAACTGCTGTGAAAATAAAATGGGAGGAATGGCAATATCCTCCATACAGACTAGCACCATGTAATTATGAAATGTTTAGCAAAATGATCTCTGTGGACAATGATTCCAAAATGATGAGGATGTGAAAGCTGATGTATCCAGGTGGTTACATAGTGCTGGATGTGATTTATATGTATCTGTAATTGAAAAGTTGGTTGCCTGTTCCAAGAAATGTTTACAGTTTCTAGGAGACTATATACAATGTGAACTTCACAATGCATTCTGCGACAACCATTTTGTCTATGTGTATGTGGTTTGATAAATGGTCATAAATTTGAGGTGTAACTTCCTTTTTCACTTGTCCTGAAGTTACTTTATAATGGTCGATAGTGTGTAGTGCCATCAGTTTACCAAGTGAGTACTAGTAAATGTCAAATAGTTGTCAGACTGTGCATCATCTGTTTATTGAAGGATGTACTTGGGTTTCGTACTGTCTCACTACATAGAGTGCCCATACAGAATTTGCCCAACTATACAAATATTTTTCAGTAGATAACTATGAGTTATTTTTTATGTTAGTTAGTTTTGGCGTATATTTCTTTCTCTCTTCCCAAGGTTCCTCATGAAAGAGGTCACAGTAGGCTTCTCATTTTTATATATTATTTTTTAAGTTTCATCCTTAATGCAAATGTATCACTACTATGTATTAAAGTGCCAGCTTTGGCCTACATAATTAAAAAAAAAATACCAAAAGGCTGTTGTGATATTCTGTAGAATGCACCCATCCTTCCCACAAGACACCTTTAAAACAGAAAAGATGGCTGCTTCAAATCATACTAATGAGATTGCTGCAGCCAAGAGATCAATCAGTTATTGAAACTATGAAGTGACATTACAGAAGACAACTGTTGAGGAAGCTTTTGATAGATCACAAAAATTTAGTACACGTTGTGACTCATAACCAAAAATTTAATCATAAATTTACCCAAGTTATGTGGATTGTTTTGAGGTCTGAGACTGTATTATAAACTTTTTGAAATAATTTATTATTTAATTTAAGAGATTGCCATTATTGGTGGCTGTGGCATAGAATTTGGTGAAACCAAATGCTTGGAATTAACTGAATGGCATTTCCGCCCCCCCCCCCCCCCAAAGAAAGAAGTACAGAAAGATAAAAATGAAAAGAAGTAGCATGAAAAGGAAGAAGAAATTGTAGCGAGAGAGAACAAAAAATAACTTGAGGGCATAAGAAAGATCCTTTAGAAAATTCCTCGACATTCTGCTTGCAGTACAGAGGGTAATGGTGAGCTGTTTGCTTGTGTTTCTTCACACATTGGATTCAAAATTCTCAGTGACAATGACTTCATTCAAAATGTGAAAGAAGAAACTTTTGACCAAGAAGTTGATGTTGTGAATGAACCAGATGTGGAACATCAGCTACTAAGGCATTTGCCTATCTTGGAACAGCGCAAAAATGGATCAAACAGCAATCTGAGTGTGACCATATAGAGCTTCTCCCGGTCAAGTGGATGTACAACTTGGGTGCACGAAAACAAATGAAAATGGCAAAACAACTGACTATTGCAGTATACATTCCAATCAGAGTTTAGGATTTCATTACTATTCATCTGGTTTTAGGCAGTTTTCCAGCACTAGTACTATATTGGCATTGTAACTACAGTAAAAGTCTGATAATCTGGCACATTTGGGACCAATCCAGTGCTGGATTACTGAAAATGCCAGACTATCGGGCAATACCTGTTACTGCTGGCATAGGCTAAGCCATACACTGAAAACAGCTGTGACATAGTGCACTGAACCATTTGTACAATAACCTATCTGATTGTTCCAATTTCGTTTGAGAAGCATATTTCATTACATCATACTTTAGTTTATATCATAAATGGTTGATGAACCAATAATAAATTATCAAAATATTTCTGTTCTCACCTTCCTCCATGTGTTTGATGATTTCTAGTTTCTGGTTGGTGGTAAGGGTGTGTGCTCACACTTCACTCCTGAGTTAGAGCTTCAAGAAGGTTTGGGTTTCAAGAACATTCTCACTGCTTAAATGTTAATAAAACTTACACAGATCACTATGATATGACAGTCACCAATGTTATATTGCAAAGATGCTGACAATCTAAACAATAAAAGGAAGCTCTGTACAGTGCAGTAACAGCCAAGATCTGCTGAGTAAGGTGTGAATGCTTCTGATCCCAACAATGGCATCTGCATCATTGACAACTGATAACAGAACATTGTTGTGACCGGCCAAGCAGGGATGGCCTCATGCGAACAGTTGTTTGGTGATGTCAGCGTAACTGCAGGAGTAGCTGCTGCATCCAAGGAAAAACAAGTCCCCTTGGATCCTGTTGCCAGACCATAGGGCATTCCAGACTATTGAATGCCGGACTATCAGACTTGTACTGCATCTTATAAGTGAGAGCAGTTCTGAGATCATTGCCTAGCTGCTCTTATAGTTAGCTGTTACTATATTAATCTTTTTCTTTCTCTGTCCAATTGTGCCAAGTGCTGCCTTGACTGCATAGCATAGTGGCTATGCACTGCTCTGTATCTGTATTTATCTCAGATTTCTTTCCGCCTGCTTTGCGCCTATGAGTGAGGCGGACAGCCAAGTGTCAGTCAGCATCAGGTGTGCTATAGAGCGCAACATCTGTTACCATCTTGAGCATGAGTGCCTAATGTTATTTTTGAAAGACAGAGGCCAGCACTCTGCAGACATGTCTCTAGGCAGTATTCAAATGAACTATTGAATGTATAGAAAGAACATTCATTGTAATATTTGAAAGTTAATAATATTTAATTGCAGTTTTGTGCATAGATACATGTATGTGAATTTTTCATCGATGTCAAAATGATCTGGCGAATAGTTGATAAATATTCAAGTAGTCTCATGTTTGAAAAGTATTTTACATATGTGTGTGCATGAGAATATAAATGGAGAAATTTAATATGATTATTCAGTCTGTTATGGTAACAGGGAAACAGGCGGTATACATGTTGTTGTTATGGTCTTCAGTCCAGAGACTGGTTTGATGCAGCTCTCCACCCTACTCTATCCTGAGCAAGCCTTTTCGTCTCCTCATAAGAACGGCAACCCACATCCACTTGAATCTGCTTACTATACGCGTCTCTTGGTCTCCCTCTGCGATTTTTACCCCACACACTTCCCTCCAATGCTAAATTTATGATTCCCCGATGTCTAAGAATGTGTCCTAGCAAGCGATCCCTTCTTTTAGTCAGGGTATGCCAAAAATTCCTTTTCTCACCAATTCTGTTCAGTCCCTCTTCATTAGTTATGCGATCTACCCACCTAATCTTCAGCATTCTTCTGTAGCACCACATTTCAAAAGCCTCTATTCTCTTCCTGTCCGCACTGCTTATCGCCCATGTTTCACTCCCGTACAAGGCAACACTCCACACAAATGCCTTCAGAAAAGACTTCCTTACACTTAAATTAATATTCAATGTTAGCAAATTTCTCTTTTTCAAAAATGCTTTTCTTCCCATTGCCATTCTGCATTTTATATCCTCTGTACTGCGACCATCACATGTTATTTTACTACCCAAGTAACAAAACTCATCTACCACCTTCATTGTTTCATTACCTAATCTAATTCCTTCAGCATCGCCTGATTTTCTAAGACCGCATTCCATTACTTTTGTTTTGCTCTTGTTAATGTTCATTTTATACGCTTTATACGCGGTATACATAAACATGGTTAATTACTTAAAGTCATGGTTATTTTATCATTTACTATTTTTTAAATATATTTCTGCATGTAGTTCTGGAAATTTCGTAATTTTTGATCGGCTTAGATGGAAAGCACTTGTTTGTGCTGGATTTCTCTGTGATTTGATTGGTTACCAATATCTTTAACCAATCAGATTATAGCACTGCACACATTCATTCGCCAACTTTCACACTTGCTTTGGTGCATGAGAGTATTCGAAGTTGATTGTTATCTCTCTTTTTATTATGCGACATTGAAATTGTGTGGCTTGTTACGCTAATCATGAACATGTAGAGATTTATCTCGATTGATTTGCGTAGCATTTTGTGAACATATTAAAATGAACACCTCTTTTAAGAACTTTTTTGCTGACAGGGTAAATTAATTACCATAAACTGGCTTTAGTAGTGAGTGTAAAGTGTGGGTGTCACAAATGCATTATTAGTAGGGCCCTGGCAGTAAACTGTATCCTGGAAAAAGCTTAAAATAATAATTACATCATACTAAATCCCATGTTAACATCATTTTAACGTAATAGATCCCATCATTTATAAACAATTTAATATTCATTCAACTGAATGAAAACCAGAATCTCCACCTAGTTTTTCTAAGCAGCTTTTTATAGTGGAATTATAGTTCTCGTTTTTAGTCAGGTAAGCAATGGGTGGACTGCTGAAGAAGAGAATCATCACAAGGTGAATGAAACTATGAATTGACTGTTTTTCAGTTGAACCAACCAAGTTGCTGAGTTGCAACCAGAATCACTAAGCATGTTAATGGGCCTGTGGAGGGACAACAACATACTGGTACTCCGCTACCCTAATAGCCACTTCCTGTGTGTAGTGCATGCCTGATCTATTCTGGGCGATGTTTCATTCCTCCATCCGATAGCGGAGGTCGAGAAATTTGCACCCAATATCATCACAGAATTGCCTGAGTCTTCAGAAGACCATGATCGGTTCTACGAACAATGCTGAAAATCAAAAGCTCTACTTCTACCCCATAAACGAAGCTAACTGTCTTCAGCAAATCTGCCAGCGACCTGAAGTTGCTGAGCACAGCCTCTGATCCCATGCAGAAAGAGTCATTGGTGCTGACTCGAGCATAGATCTGCAGCCAGGTGCACTATGGCCTCTGATCCCAAGCAGAAAGAGTCGTTGGTGCTGACTTGAGCATAGATCTGCAGCCAGGTGCACCCAGCTGTGGACAAAAACTAAGTTGTGTGTATACAATGTTTTTTTATGTGCCTGTCGTGGCTTGTGAAACTTCTCTTCAGCCTGTCACAAACTGTTCTCATTAAATTGTTGGAAAAACAAGTTTTTATCTTTTTGTATGTTTGAAAAGTGTAAGCTAAATTTAGTTGAAAACATCATCAATAAAAATTTTCAGTCCTCTCAGAATACATTAGAGAAATACTATTTTATACTTGTTAATAGAATTATCACATTTTACCTTTAGGAAAGGGACCAAATGGCTGAGCTTTTTCTTTGGGCTTAGTAACAGTGGCAGCTGCTGTTCCAGGGCTACCACTTCTGGGACTAGAGGTGCTTTTAGATCCTGAAAGAATTAGTCTTGTTAAATTTTTTTCTTGTAATGTCTAGGTTTAGGGGAAAATTAGACATGGCTGATTATATGAGTTCAAGCACTTGATATAAAAATTAGAAAACCCCATCTTTTGGACCAAACAGTGACAAACCAGGCAAAAAATTCCTTTCCAAGGTCCTACAGGGGCCTATATGCCCAAACTAAAACCAAAAATTCATTTCATAATATTAATGTGCTTCTTTTTATTATCCTGCAATGAAAAATATCAATCACTTTCCTCACTAAGGCTGACATGTATAGCTAATGCACTGTAATCATGATCATTTTATTCAGATACTACGCATTCTGAAACACATTTACAAATCCTATAGCTCATATTATTGTGTTTGTCATCATTGAAAAACTTATTATATGGAACCTTCTGTTATTACTTGCACATACCACATCAATGACAGAATACCAACTAATCAAAGGGAGAATCATTCATAAGATTATATGTTATTTACAAAAAAAAAAAAAAAAAAAAAAAAAAAAAAAAAATAGCTAGCTTGATGGCTTGAAGGACTGAAGATAATAATAGATTGAAGAAAGCAAACAAAATTGTCTGCAAAAATAGCACACATTACTATGAAAATATTATAATTTGATGGTTAAAGAATCTATTCACCATTCAGTGCTAAAGAAATAGAATAAAAGTGTAAGAAATTATGCAAGCTTTCAGAGACTATGGCTACTTCATCTTGCAGAGTAGTTGAAACGAACGGAAGAGGAATGAAGAAAATGGATGAATGAGATTTAAGAAATGGGAAGAGTATGGAAAAGTCACACTAACTCTCCTCCTAGCAAGGACCCACAATCTCTTAATTATGTATGTGCACTAAAATTATTTATTACTCTGTTGCTATTCTTGTGACCCTTTATATCATATTAGTGAACATTTTCTAAACATCTCTGTAGTTTTGTCATTATCATGCATTAATACATCTGTCAGTATCAAGCAGCTAATGACATGAAGCAATTAATAAGATCAATAGCTGTCTGTCATCCACTGCACCATCATCAGGTTTCTCTATTGTAAATGGTCATCATATTGTCACGTTGAAAATTACAGGTGGTCCCAAATTTGAAGGCTGATCATTAATAGAGCACAATACTTTACACTTAGAACACATTTATTGCTAACAAAAGTATACACTCAGTACAGACTGACTCCTGCTTGTAGTGCTTCACTATTTATACACAGAAAGAATTTTCTGGAACTTACAAGTACATCAAACATAAAAAACAGGTTGGAATTAATAATATAGTGAGGACAGTTTACAACTCACCGCAAAGACGTGGCGACGAGCTGCGACAGGCACATACAAAAGACACACACATACCAACACATTCAGCTATCGGCCATGGCCTTCTTCAGAAAATAGAGCACTCACGCAATCACACAGGCACACAACACAGTCATACAACCATCATCTCCGACTGCCGCACTTCGAATCACGCTCTGCAGCGAATTGGGGACGGGAGGGGAGGGGAGGGGGAGGGGATAGTAAGGTTACGTCACGGTGGTGGGGATGGGTTAGATGGGAATAACGAGATGCAGCTTCCGCGCGCGCACACACACACACACACACACACACACACACACACACAATGGATCAGTAAAAACGGTGTGAAGTCTGTGGTGTCGTGTCTTGCTGTATTATAGGCAAATGTCATGACTGGCAGTATTGTATCCCAATCCTTCTGCTCAACATTGACAGCATATCTGATAATGTCTTTTTAAAACGTTCAGTAAGACGATTTGTTTGAGTATGGTAGGCAGTTGTGATTCTCTGAACAATGTCACAACATGACATTACCTCTGATACTAATTTTGACGTGAATACTTTTCCTTGATCAGAAATCATCACATGTGGTGCACCATGCTTCAATATAATGTCTTGTACTGGAATTTTGCAAATCTCTGGGGCTTCTGCAGTTGGCACAGGTTTCATGACAGTGTAGCAGGTTAGGAAGTCAGTGCAGACTACAATCCATCTGTTATCAGCTGTCGACTTCGGGAAACTAACTAAAAGGTCGATTCCAGTCCAGTGGAATGGAGCTGTTGCAGGTGGAATTGGTACCAGATGATGTGGAAGTAATTGCGGCACATGCTTCTGTCGCTGGCACTCCTTACAGTGACTGACATGGTGATTGACAGATCGGTAGAGACCTTGCCAGTAATAACAGTGTCTGATTCTGTCTAGGGTCTTCATGAATTCCAGATGACTGGATATTGGAGAATCGTGGAAATACTTGAAAATAGCTGGCCAGAGATGAGCTGGAACAACCAGTAGCCATTTGGGGCTTGATTGGAAGTGCATAATGGCTAAGCAGGAGTGGCTAGAAGCCAAATGCAAATCCGTAGAAGAATGTATAAATAGGGGGGAAATAGATACCGCCTACAGGAAAATAAAAAGAGACATTTGGGGACAAGAAAAACAGCTCTACGAATATCAAGAAGTCAGATGGAAAACCAGTTCTTCGTAAAGAAGGGAAAGCTGAAAGGTGGAAAGAGTACATAGAGGAGCTCTACAAAGGAAATAAACTTAGAGACAATGTCGTAGAAAGGGAGAGGAAGTAGATCAAGATGCTTGGACTGCTCCACTATTAATACATAGAAGGAATTTTCTGGAACTTACAAGTACATCAAACATAAGAAACATGTAGAACATTCTAGAAATAGTAAAAACAAAGAAATATATTTTCTTCTTCCCGTGGTGGGAATTGACCTGGGGACCACAAGCACAGCACACTGTGATGCTAACCACTACACCAAGCGTACTGTCAGAAGACTCGCAGCAATATAACTAATAGCCAGCAACACAAACAAGTCCAGGTGTCTATCTAATGTAGCCCATCAATGAATTATAGTAACTTGCAACTGCTAGTTAATTGATCGGCCACACTAGACACACCAGACAACGGCAGGTTTGTGAATGCAGCTTGACCACCATTTAATATAGAGGGGCCTGATAGCAGGGAAGTTAACAAACAAAATGAGTTACAATTGATAAATAATGAAAACAGACACAGGGCTAACAGTGTTATTCATTGCTTCAATATATATTTATTTATTTGTGTGAGAATACATTTCTGATCTTCCAATAATTCTTTTTTGTGACTTTTTTCTATGTATTTACAGCTACATTTTTGATTTATACAGTTTATATTATAGAAATTTCATACAAACCAAAGAAGCCACTGAACATGCTGGATGTCTGGGCTGCAATTCCATTTAACTCCGAACTGACATTGGAGAAAAAGTCTCTGCCTGCAGTGCGGCCCAGATCAGGTTGAACCAATAAGTTATTTGGACTACCCCCTGCCTGCCCAGGAGCTGCCTGGATATTTCCCTGCTGTTGTTGCTGCTGTTGGTGGAGCTGTTGCTGGTTGGGCTGGAAATATATGTCATATGAAGCTGATATCAAAGGTTAATACTCAAACATTTGCAACTTATTTCTACTTATTTGATTTATTTCACCCAAGATTAACCTCTTCTGGTCCATTCATATACAAAAAACTTTTGTCAATTAGAAACAAACACACAGAATACATATTCAAATAAAATGTACATCATAATCCAGTATAGTACATTTAAATGAAACAAAAGAGTAAAACATAAAATCATACTCCTTTGTGAACCGACTAATAATTTTATGGGAATTGCTAGGATTGCATGCCCTAAATAAACTCCATGCACACACACACACACCGGATTACTTACCCAAATGACAAGCTCGTTGACAGACACAAACAAAATCATGTACAAACACACATACAAGCTTTCGCAACTGTTGGTCGCTTCTTCAGGAAAAGAGGAAGGAAGAAGAGGAGAAAGGGAAGGATACAGGCTTTAAGGAAGTGGAAAAGGAGTCATGCCAATCCTAAGAGTGGAAGGACTTACCTTAGGGGAAAAAAGGAAAGTAAACAAATACACACACACTCACACATATCCAAATGCAAACACACTGATAAAGACATATGTAAAAAGCAAAGAAGTTGGACAGAGATACCAGTAGAGGAAGCCTTCCTGGATACCCAAGCCTGTCAACCAGAAGTTTGGTACAGATTCATTGATGACATCTTCATGATCTGGACTCACAGTGAAGAAGAACTCCAGAATTTCCTCCTGAACCTCAACTCCTTTGGTCCCATCAAATTCACCTGGTCCTATTCCTTGATGTCAATCTCCATCTGTCCAACAACCAACTTCACGCATCTGTCCACATCAAACCAACCAACAAACAACAGTACCTCCATTATGACAGCTGCCATCCATTCCACATCAAACATTCCCTGCCCTACAGCTTAGGTCTTCATGGCAAAAGAGTCTGCTCCAGTCCCGAATCCCTGAACCAGTACACCAAAAACATAATAACAGCTTTCACATCCTGCAGCTATCCTTCTGATATGGTTCAGATGCAAATTACCAGAGCCAGCTCCTCATCCCCCCAAATCCAGAACCTTCCACCGAAGAAACCCAGAAATGCCCCTTTTGTCACTGGATACTTTCTGGGACTGGCGCAGACTCTGAATGTGGCTCTCCAGCAAGGATATGACTTCCTTAAATCCTGCCCCGAAATGAGATCCATCCTTAATGACATCCTTCCCACTCTACCAAGAGTGTCTTTCCATCGCCCACCTAACCTTCATAACCTCCTAGTCCATCCCTATGAAATCCCCAAACCACCTTCCCTACCCTCTGGCTCCTACCCATGCAACCGCCCCCGTTGTAAAACCTGCCCTATGCACCCTTCCACCACAACTTACTCCAGTCCAGTAACCCGGAAGGTGTATATGATCAAGGGCAGAGCCACTTGCGATAGCACCCAAGTGATTTACCAACTGACATGCCTGCACTGTGAAGCGTTCTATGTGGGAATGACCAGCAACAAACTGTCCATTCGCACGAACGGTCACAGGCAGACAGTGTTTGTTGGTAATGAGGATCACCCTGTGGCTAAACATGCCTTGGTGCACGGCCAGCACATCTTGGCACAGTGTTACACCGTCCGGGTTGTCTGGATACTTCCCACTGACACCAACCTTTCAGAACTCCAAAGATGGGAACTTGCCCTTCAGCTTATTCTCTTCTCCCGTTGCCCACCTGGTCTCAATCTCCACTATATTCAAATTCCCGCCCACCATCTTTAGCATCTTTGCCTCGGGTCTGTAGACAGAGCCTCTGCGTCAAGTGGTATCTCTGTCCAACTTCTTTGCTTTTTACAAATGTCTGTCTAGGTGCGTTTGCATTTGGGTATGTGTCAGAGTGTGTGTATTTGTTTAGCTTCCTTTTTTCTCCCCAAGGTAAGTTCTTCCACTCCTGGGATTGGAAGGACTCCTTTTCCACTTCCTCAAAACCTGTATCCTTCCCCTTCTCCTCCCCTTTTTTCCTCTTATCCTGAAGAAGCGACTAACGGTTGCAAAAGCTTGTATGTGTGTTTGTGTGTGATTTTATTTGTGTCTATCAACGAGCCGGTCCTTTTATAGAGGAAAAATTCCTAACAGCAAAAATAAACGTAAAAAATAGATGAAGTCCACTTACCAGGCGAAGGAGCACAGGCAGTGATAGCAACAATTAAACACACAGATACACACACACAAACGCTATATTTCGCATCCTAGCTGCTTCGTCAGGGTAAACAAATACACACACACCCACACATTTACACAGACGCAAGTACACTTAGGCAGACATACTGTAGAACTGTAGAAAGCAAAGAACGTCTTTGGTTTCTACAGTATGTCTGCCTAGGGGTGGTTGCATTTGTGTATATGTGTGGGTGTGTGTGTATTTGTTTACCCTCCTTTTTTCCCCCCAAGGTAAGTCTTTCCTGTCCCGGGATTGGAATGACTCCTTACCCACTCCCTTAAAACCCTCATCATTTCCTTTTCCCTCTCCTTCCCTTCTGCCTGACGAAGCAGCTAGGCCGCGAAAGCTAGTGTTTGTGTGTGTGTGTGTTTAATTGTTGCTATCACTGCCTGTGCTCCTTCGCCTGGTAAGTGGACTTCATCTAATTTTTACGTATTACTTACTAAAGAAGTTGGTTTCTATAGTATGTCTGCCTGGGTGTGTTTGCGTCTGTGTAAATATATGGGTGTGTGTGTGTATATGTTCACCTTCCTTTTCTTCACCCAAGGTAAGTCTTTCCTCTCCAGGGATTGGAATGGCTCCTTACCCCCTTCCTTAAAACCCTCATCATTTCCTTTCCCCTCTCCTTCCCTTCTGCCTGAAGAAGCAACTGGGTTGGGAAAGCCTGCGTTAGTGTGTGTGTGTGTGTGTGTGTGTGTGTGTGTGTGTATTCGTTAATTTATTTGTGATGCTGTCACACCTGTGCTCCTTCGCCTGGTGAATAATCTTTGTCTATTTTTTATATATAATTTTTCCTGCTAGGAATTTTTCGTCTATATATACCTCTAGTGGCATCTGTCTAACTTCTTAACTTCTTTGTTTTCTGTAGTATGTCTGCCTAGGTGTGTTTATGTCCCCCCTTCCTTAAAACCCTAATCACTTCCTTTTTCCTCTCCTTTCCTTCTGCCTGAAGAAGCAACTGGGTTGCGAAAGCTTGCGTTTGTGTGTGTTCTATTTATTTGTGCTGCTGTCACACCTGTGCTCCTTTGCCTGGTGAGTAATCTTCGTCTATTTTTTATGTATAATGTTTCCTGCTAGGAATTTTTCGTCTATAATAGAAAAAGAATGACTTACCCAAAGGACAGGCTCATCAACAGACACAAATAAAATCAAACACAAACACACATACAAGCTTTCGCAACTGTTAGTTGCACAAACACAAATAAAAACACACAATCAAGCTTTCACCACCACTGGCAGCTTCTTCAGGAAAAAGAAGAAGGAAGGAGAGGAGAAAGGGAAGGATATGGGGTTTAAGGAAGTGGAAAAGGAGTCATTCCAATCCCAGGAGTGGAAGGACTTACCTTAGGGGAAAAAAAGGAAGGTAAACAAATACACACACACTCACACATATCCAAACACAAACACACCAAGACAGACATTGGTAAAAAGCAAAGAATTTGGACAGAGATACCACTTGAGGCAGAGGCTCTGTCCACAGAACTGAAGCAAAGATGCTAAAGATGATGGGCAGGAATTTGAATTTAGCAGAGGTTGAGACCAGGTGGGTAACGGAAGGAGAGAATAAGCTGAAGGGCAAGTTCCCATCTCCGGAGTTCTAAAAGGTTGGTGTTGGTGGGAAGTATCCAGATAACTCGGACGGTGTAACACTGTGCCAAGATGTGCTGGCCGTGCACCAAGGCATGTTATCCAAGGGTGATCCTCATTACCAACAAATACTGTCTGCCTGTGGCCGTTCATGCGAATGGACAGTTTGTTGCTGGTCATTCCCACATAGAACACTTCACAGTGCAGGCATGTCAGTTGGTAAATCGCGTGGGTGCTATCGCAAGTGGCTCTGCTCTTGATTGTGTACACCTTCCGGGTTACTGGACTGGGGGCGCACAGGTAGTGATAGTAGCACAAATAAATAAAACACACACACAAACGCTAGCTTCCGCAGCCTAGCTGCTTCTTCAGGCAGAAGGGAAGAAGAAAACCCTCATCATTTCCTTTTCCCTCTCCTTCCCGTCTGCCTGAAGAAGCAGCTAGGCTACGAATGCTAGCATTTGTGTGTGTGTGTGTGTGTGTGAGTGTGTGTGTGTGTTTTATTTATTTGTGCTCTATCACTACCTGTGCTCCTTCGCCTGGTAAGTAATCTTCATCTATTTTATATATATATATTATAGAGGAAAAATTCCTAACAGGAAAAAAATATACGTAAAAAATAGATGAAGAACACTTACCAGGCGAAGGGGCACAGGCAGTAATAGCAACAAATAAACACACAGACACACACACACACTCAAAAATGCTAGCTTTCGCAGCCTAGCTGCTTCATCAGGCAGAAGGGAAGGAGAGGGAAAAGGAAATGATGAGGGATTTAAGGAAGGGGGTAAGGAGCCATTCCAATCCCGGGACAGGAAAGACTTACCTTGGGGGAAAAAATGGAAGGTAAATAAATGCACATACACCCACACATTTACACAGACACAAGTACACTTAGGCAGACATACTGTAGAACTCATGTTCTACAGTATGTCTGCCTAAGTGTACTTGTGTCTGTGTAAATGTGTGGGTGTATGTGCATTTATTTACCTTCCATTTTTTCCCCCAAGGTAAGTCTTTCCTGTCCCGGGATTGGAATGGCTCCTTACCCCCTTCCTTAAATCCCTCATCATTTCCTTTTCCCTCTCCTTCCCTTCTGCCTGATGAAGCAGCTAGGCTGCGAAAGCTAGCATTTTTGAGTGTGTGTGTGTGTCTGTGTGTTTATTTGTTGCTATTACTGCCTGTGCCCCTTCGCCTGGTAAGTGTTCTTCATCTATTTTTTACGTATATATATATATATATATATATATATATATATATATATATATATATATATATATATATATATATATATACCAGGCGAAGGGGCACAGGCAGTAATAGCAACAAATAAACACACAGACACACACACACACTCAAAAATGCTAGCTTTCGCAGCCTAGCTGCTTCATCAGGCAGAAGGGAAGGAGAGGGAAAAGGAAATGATGAGGGATTTAAGGAAGGGGGTAAGGAGCCATTCCAATCCCGGGACAGGAAAGACTTACCTTGGGGGAAAAAATGGAAGGTAAATAAATGCACATACACCCACACATTTACACAGACACAAGTACACTTAGGCAGACATACTGTAGAACTGACAGTTCTACAGTATGTCTGCCTAAGTGTACTTGTGTCTGTGTAAATGTGTGGGTGTATGTGCATTTATTTACCTTCCATTTTTTCCCCCAAGGTAAGTCTTTCCTGTCCCGGGATTGGAATGGCTCCTTACCCCCTTCCTTAAATCCCTCATCATTTCCTTTTCCCTCTCCTTCCCTTCTGCCTGATGAAGCAGCTAGGCTGCGAAAGCTAGCATTTTTGAGTGTGTGTGTGTGTCTGTGTGTTTATTTGTTGCTATTACTGCCTGTGCCCCTTCGCCTGGTAAGTGTTCTTCATCTATTTTTTACGTATATTTTTTTCCTGTTAGGAATTTTTCCTCTATAATATATATATATATATATATATATATATATATATATATATATATATATATATATATATATATATATATATATTATAGAGGAAAAATTCCTAACAGGAAAAAAATATACGTAAAAAATAGATGAAGAACACTTACCAGGCGAAGGGGCACAGGCAGTAATAGTAACAAATAAACACACAGACACACACACACACAAAAATGCTAGCTTTCGCAGCCTAGCTGCTTCATCAGGCAGAAGGGAAGGAGAGGGAAAAGGAAATGATGAGGGATTTAAGTAAGGGGGTAAGGAGCCATTCCAATCCCGGGACAGGAAAGACTTACCTTGGGGGGAAAAATGGAAGGTAAATAAATGCACATACACCCACACATTTACACAGACACAAGTACACTTAGGCAGACATACTGTAGAACTGTAGAAAGCAAAGAAGTTAGAAGTTAGACAGAGATGCCACTTGAGGCAGAGGCTCTGTCCAGAGAACCAAGGCAAAGATGTTAAGATGGTGGGTGGGAATTCGAATTTAGCGGAGGTTGAGACCAGGTGGGCAACGGGAAGAGAGAATATGCTGAAGGGCTAGTTCCCATCTCCGGAGTTCTGAAGGATTGGTGTCAGTGGGAAGTATCCAGATAACCCGGACGGTGTAGCACTGTGCCAAGATGTGCTGGCCATGCACCAAGGCATGTTTAGCCACAGGGTGATCCTCGTTACCAACAAACACTGTCTGCCTGTGTCCATTCATGCGAATGGACAGTTTGTTGCTGGTCATTCCCACATAGAACGCTTCACAGTGCAGGCATGTCAGTTGGTAGATCACGTGGGTACTATCGCAAGTGGCTCTGCCTTTGATCGTGTACACCTTCCGGGTTACGGGACTGGAGTAAGTGGTGGTGGAAGGGTGCATAGGGCAGGTTTTACAACGGGGGCGGTTACAAGGGTAGGAGCCAGAAGGTAGGGAAGGTGGTTTGGGGATTTCATAGGGGTGAACTAGGAGGTTACGGAGGTTAGGTGGGCGGCGGAAAGACACTCTCGGTGGAGTAGGAAGGATGTCATGAAGGATGGATCTCATTTCGGGGCAGGATTTTAGGAAGTCGTATCCTTGCTGGAGAGCCACATTCAGAGTCCGCTCCAGTCCCGGAAAGTATCCGGTGACAAGAGGGGCACTTCTGGGGTTTTGTGGAAAATTCTTAAATTGCCAGAGCCACTTCCTCATCTCCCCAATTTAAGAATTTTCCACAAAACCCCAGAAGTGCCCCTCTTGTCACCGGATACTTTCCGGGACTGGAGCGGACTCTGAATGTGGCTCTCCAGCAAGGATACGACTTCCTAAAATCCTGCCCCGAAATGAGATCCATCCTTCATGACATCCTTCCTACTCCACCGAGAGTGTCTTTCCGCCGCCCACCTAACCTCCGTAACCTCCTAGTTCACCCCTATGAAATCCCCAAACCACCTTCCCTACCTTCTGGCTCCTACCCTTGTAACCGCCCCCGTTGTAAAACCTGCCCTATGCACCCTTCCACCACCACTTACTCCAGTCCCGTAACCCGGAAGGTGTACACGATCAAAGGCAGAGCCACTTGCGATAGTACCCACGTGATCTACCAACTGACATGCCTGCACTGTGAAGCGTTCTATGTGGGAATGACCAGCAACAAACTGTCCATTCGCATGAATGGACACAGGCAGACAGTGTTTGTTGGTAACGAGGATCACCCTGTGGCTAAACATGCCTTGGTGCATGGCCAGCACATCTTGGCACAGTGCTACACCGTCCGGGTTATCTGGATACTTCCCACTGACACCAATCCTTCAGAACTCCGGAGATGGGAACTAGCCCTTCAGCATATTCTCTCTTCCCGTTGCCCACCTGGTCTCAACCTCCGCTAAATTCGAATTCCCACCCACCATCTTAACATCTTTGCCTTGGTTCTCTGGACAGAGCCTCTGTCTCAAGTGGCATCTCTGTCTAACTTCTAACTTCTTTGCTTTCTACAGTTCTACAGTATGTCTGCCTAAGTGTACTTGTGTCTGTGTAAATGTGTGGGTGTATGTGCATTTATTTACCTTCCATTTTTCCCCCCAAGGTAAGTCTTTCCTGTCCCGGGATTGGAATGGCTCCTTACCCCCTTCCTTAAATCCCTCATCATTTCCTTTTCCCTCTCCTTCCCTTCTGCCTGATGAAGCAGCTAGGCTGCGAAAGCTAGCATTTTTGTGTGTGTGTGTGTCTGTGTGTTTATTTGTTACTATTACTGCCTATATATATATATATATATATATATATATATATATATATATATATATATATGATACGAATATTAAGACGAAAAATTCCTAGCAGGAAAAATAAAATATAAAAAATAGACGAAGATTACTCACCAGGCGAAGGAGCACAGGTGTGACAGCATCACAAATAAATAAATGAATACACACACACACACACAATCGCAAGCTTTCGCAACCCAGTTGCGTCTTCAGGCAGTAGGGAAGGAGAGGGAAAAGGAAATGATGAGGGTTTTAAGGAAGGGGGTAAGGAGCCATTCCAATCCCGGGAGAGGAAAGACTTACCTTGGGGGAAAAAATGGAGGGTAAACAAATGCACACATGCCCACACATTCACACAGACACAAGTACACCTAGGCAGACATACTGTAGAAAGCAAAGAAGTTAAGTTATAGAAGTTAAGAAGTTAGACAGAGATACCACTTGAGGCAGAGGCTCTGTCCAGAGAACTGATGCAAAGATGTTAAGAAGGTGGGTGGGAATTCAAATTTAGCGGAGGTTGAGACCAGGTGGGCAACGGGAAGAGAGAATATGCTGAAGGGCTAGTTCCCATCTCCGGAGTTCTGAAGGATTGGTGTCAGTGGGAAGTATCCAGATAACCCGGACGGTGTAGCACTGTGCCAAGATGTGCTGGCCGTGCACCAATGCGTGTTTAGCCACAGGGTGATCCTCGTTACCAACAGAGCTACTACCTCATCCCCCCAAATTCAGAACCTTCAACAGAAGAATCCCAGAAGTGCCCCTCTTGTCATACTCCCAAATTCAACCACACAGCTCTCGTCAAAGATCTACTTTCCTATACTCGTAGTCTTTGCTGGAGATACCACTTTGCCACGAAGAAGAATAATCCTACTCCCTATGACCCAGCTCCCCAAGACATGATTCCAATTGAACCCTGCCTAGAACAGTTCCGTCCTCCATCACAGCGAGACCCACCTGCTCTTCCTCAAAACCACCCTCTTCAAACCTTCCAGGAATTCCTTACTTCCCACCTTGCCTCCCAGTCGTTCCTGAGAAACCTTAATCCTACTCCCAACATTACCGCAGCTGAATCCCGAGCTATCCGTGATCTGAAGGCTGACCATTCCATCATCATTCTCCCAGCCGACAAGGGATCCACGACCGTGGTACTTGATCGGCGGGAGTATGTAGCTGAGGGACTGCGTCAGCTCTCAGACAGTACCACATATAAAGTCTTTCATGGCAATCCCATCCCCGATGTCCAGGCAGAGCTTCAAGGAATCCTCAAAACCTTAGGCCCCCTACAAAACCTTTCACCTAACTCCATTAACCTCATGACCCCGCCGACACCCCGCACTCCCACCTTGTACCTACTTCCCAAGATTCACAAACCCAATCATCCCGGCCGCCCCATTGTGGCCGGTTACCAAGCCCCTACAGAACGAATCTCTGCCTACATAGACCAACACCTTCAACCCATCATGTGCAGTCTCCCATCCTTCATCAAAGACACCAACCACTTCCTCGATCGCCTGAAATCCTTACCCAGCCTGTTACCTCCAGAAACCATCCTTGTAACCATTGATGCCACTTCCCTATACACAAATATCCCACATACCCAGGGCCTTGCTGCGATGGAGTATTTCCTTTCACGCCGACCACCCACTTCCCTACCTAAAACCTCTTTCCTTAATACCCTAGCCAGCTTCATCCTAACCCACAACTTCTTCACTTTTGAGGGCCAGACATACCAACAACTAAAGGGAACAGCCATGGGAACCAGGATGGCCCCCTCGTACGCAAACTTATTCATGGGACGCTTAGAGGAAGCCTTCCTGGATACCCAAGCCTGTCAACCCAAAGTGTGGTACAGATTCATTGATGATATCTTCATGATCTGGACACACAGTGAAGAAGAACTCCAGAATTTCCTCTTCAACCTCAACTCCTTTGGTCCCATCAAATTCACCTGGTCCTATTCCAAATCCCATGCCACATTCCTCGATGTCGACCTCCATCTGTCCAACGGCCAACTCCACACATCCGTCCACATCAAACCTACCAATAAACAACAGTACCTGCATTATGACAGCTGTCATCCATTCCATATCAAACGTTCCCTTCCTTACAGCTTAGGTCTTCGTGGCAAACGAGTCTGCTCCAGTCCTGAAGCTCTGAACCAGTACTCCAACAACCTATTAACAGCTTTCACATCCCGCGGCTATCCTCCTAATCTGGTAGAGAAACAAATTGCCAGAGCTACTACCTCATCCCCCCAAATTCAGAACCTTCAACAGAAGAATCCCAGAAGTGCCCCTCTTGTCACCGGATACTTTCCAGGACTGGAGCGGACTCTAAATGTGGCTCTCCAGCAAGGATACGACTTCCTTAAATCCTGCCCCGAAATGAGATCCGTCCTTCATGACATCCTTCCTACTCCACCGAGAGTGTCTTTCCGCCGCCCACCTAACCTCCGTAACCTCCTAGTCCACCCCTATGAAATCCCCAAATCACCTTCCCTACCTTCTGGCTCCTACCCTTGTAACCGCCCCCGTTGTAAAACCTGCCCTATGCACCCTTCCACCACCATTTACTCCAGTCCCGTAACCGGGAAGGTGTACACGATCAAAGGCAGAGCCACTTGCGATAGTACCCATGTGATCTACCAACTGACATGCCTGCACTGTGAAGCGTTCTATGTGGGAATGACCAGCAACAAACTGTCCATTCGCATGAATGGACACAGGCAGACAGTGTTTGTTGGTAACGAGGATCACCCTGTGGCTAAACACGCATTGGTGCACGGCCAGCACATCTTGGCACAGTGCTACACCGTCCGGGTTATCTGGATACTTCCCACTGACACCAATCCTTCAGAACTCCGGAGATGGGAACTAGCCCTTCAGCATATTCTCTCTTCCCGTTGCCCACCTGGTCTCAACCTCCGCTAAATTTGAATTCCCACCCACCTTCTTAACATCTTTGCATCAGTTCTCTGGACAGAGCCTCTGCCTCAAGTGGTATCTCTGTCTAACTTCTTAACTTCTATAACTTAACTTCTTTGCTTTCTACAGTATGTCTGCCTAGGTGTACTTGTGTCTGTGTGAATGTGTGGGCATGTGTGCATTTGTTTACCCTCCATTTTTTCCCCCAAGGTAAGTCTTTCCTCTCCCGGGATTGGAATGGCTCCTTACCCCCTTCCTTAAAACCCTCATCATTTCCTTTTCCCTCTCCTTCCCTACTGCCTGAAGACGCAACTGGGTTGCGAAAGCTTGCGATTGTGTGTGTGTGTGTGTATTCATTTATTTATTTGTGATGCTGTCACACCTGTGCTGCTTCGCCTGGTGAGTAATCTTCGTCTATTTTTATATATATATATATAGATTATTAAGACGAAAAATTCCTAGCAGGAAAAATAAAATATAAAAAATATATAAAAAATAGACGAAGATTACTCACCAGGCGAAGGAGCACAGGTGTGACAGCATCACAAATAAATAAATGAATACACACACACACACACAATCGCAAGCTTTCGCAACCCAGTTGCGTCTTCAGGCAGTAGGGAAGGAGAGGGAAAAGGAAATGATGAGGGTTTTAAGGAAGGGGGTAAGGAGCCATTCCAATCCCGGGAGAGGAAAGACTTACCTTGGGGGAAAAAATGGAGGGTAAACAAATGCACACATGCCCACACATTCACACAGACACAAGTACACCTTAAAACCCTTAAAACCCTCATCATTTCCTTTTCCCTCTCCTTCCCTACTGCCTGAAGACGCAACTGGGTTGCGAAAGCTTGCGATTGTGTGTGTGTGTGTATTCATTTATTTATTTGTGATGCTGTCACACCTGTGCTCCTTCGCCTGGTGAGTAATCTTCGTCTATTTTTTATATTTTATATATATATATATATATATATATATATATATATATATATATATATATATATATATAGAGAGGGGAAACTTTCCCGGTGGGATAAATAAAACTAAAAATAGAAAAGAGATGACTTACCAAAAGGACCGGCTCGTCGAGAGAAACAAATAAAATCACACACAAACACACATACAAGCTTTCGCCACCACTGGCAGCTTCTTCAGGAAAAAGAGGAAAAAAGGGGAGGAAAAGGGAAGGATATGGGTTTTAAGGAAGTGGAAAAGGAGTCATTCCAATCCCAGGAGTGGAAGGACTTACCTTAGGGGGAAAAAAGGAAGGTAAACAAATGGAAGGTAAACAAATACACACACACTCAGACATATCGAAACGCAAACACAAACGCAGGTGTGTTTGCGTTTCGATATGTCTGAGTGTGTGTGTATTTGTTTACCTTCCTTTTTTCCCCCTAAGGTAAGTCCTTCCACTCCTGGGATTGGAATGACTCCTTTTCCACTTCCTTAAAACCCATATCCTTCCCTTTTCCTCCCCTTTTTTCCTCTTTTTCCTGAAGAAGCTGCCAGTGGTCGCGAAAGCTTGTATGTGTGTTTGTGTGTGATTTTATTTGTTTCTCTCGACGAGCCGGTCCCTTTGGTAAGTCATCTCTTTTCTATTTTTAAGATACGAATATTATAGAGGAAAAATTCCTAAAAGGAAAAATATACGTAAAAAATAGAAGAAGTCACTTACCAGGCGAAAGGGCACAGGCAGTAATAGCAACAAATAAACACACAGACACACACACACACACAAATGCTAGCTTTCGCAGCCTAGCTGCTTTATCAGGCAGAAGGGAAGGAGAGGGAAAAGGAAATGATGAGGGTTTTAAGGAAGGGGGTAAGGAGCCATTCCAATCCCGGGACAGGAAAGACTTACCTTGGGGGAAAAAATGGAAGGTAAATAAATGCACATACACCCACACATTTACACAGACACAAGTACACTTGTGTCTGTGTAAATGTGTGGGTGTATGTGCATTTATTTACCTTCCATTTTTTCCCCCAAGGTAAGTCTTTCCTGTCCCGGGATTGGAATGGCTCCTTACCCCCTTCCTTAAAACCCTCATCATTTCCTTTTCCCTCTCCTTCCCTTCTGCCTGATAAAGCAGCTAGGCTGCGAAAGCTAGCATTTGTGTGTGTGTGTGTGTCTGTGTGTTTATTTGTTGCCTTTTCTATTTTTATATATATATATATATATATATATATATATATATATATATATATATATATATATATTATAGAAGGAGACCTTCCAGGTAGGAAAATGGTATAAAATAAAGATTTTTGACTTACCTAAAGTACAGGCTGGTCGATAGGAACACTAAACACACACAAAAACACACAACCATTCGAGCTTTCGCCACCAGTGGTGGCTTCTTCGGGAAAAAGAGGGAGGAAGGAGAGGAGAAAGGGAAGGATACGGGTTTTAAGGAAGTGGAAAAGGAGCCATTCCAATCCCACTTCCTTAAAACCCGTATCCTTCCCTTTCTCCTCTCCTTCCTCCCTCTTTTTCCCGAAGAAGCCACCACTGGTGGCGAAAGCTCGAATGGTTGTGTGTTTTTGTGTGTGTTTAGTGTTCCTATCGACCAGCCTGTACTTTAGGTAAGTCAAAAATCTTTATTTTATACTATATATATATATATATATATATATATATATATATATATATATATATATATATATATATATTTTGTTCATTGGTTGTTTAACCAAGAATATTATTAAATTGTTGCGGCACAACTAAATTGTCTCTTATCAATATGTGACAAGCTGTACTTATATCTGCTTTTCACCTTCTTTGGAGACTTCCTCTCCAAAGTTACTGCCATTATTTTACCTTTAGACTGTGCTTTTTAGTCTTGTGATGCACAATAAAGGTCAGTCTTATAGAGGAAAAATTCCTAGCAGGAAAAAAAAAAAAAAATATATATATATATATATATATATATATATATATATATTTTTTTTTTTTTTTTTTCCTGCTAGGAATTTTTCCTCTATAAGACTGACCTTTATTGTGCATCACAAGACTAAAAAGCACAGTCTAAAGGTAAAATAATGGCAGTAACTTTGGAGAGGAAGTCTCCAAAGAAGGTGAAAAGCAGATATAAGTACAGCTTGTCACATATTGATAAGAGACAATTTAGTTGTGCCGCAACAATTTAATAATATTCTTGGTTAAACAACCAATGAACAAAATAAAACAAGAAACATGTAAACAAACTGCTGCAAAGTTGTGAAATGGTTAAAAAGGTGAAGAAATTGACACTTTATCTTAAGGAATGCTTTGAAATGAGATGTAGCTGGCCCATGACGGTACAATAGTTGTTCATCAGGCCACAGTTATTGAGAAGGAGCTGTTCATCTAAAAATTCAAAGCACTGCTCGCAGCAGAATTGGGAGAATTAGAACATAAAAACATTAATGTTCATTTGCCAGTTTGATAGATTTTTATTATGACAACTGGTTTTGAAAATGTGAGCTACTGTCATTTGTCTGTGGGAAAGGACTACAATGTCAATATAATGTTACATAAACATGCACTAATGAACATGTGGCAGCACTAGCCACCTATTGAGTGTGTGTGTGTATCGACTATAGTCAAGAACCAAGTGGCACATCTTCATGACAATCTTTGGTGTGTTTCCTTGTTCTTGTCCACCATGTTTTATCCAGTTCATGTATGCACACTGTGTTGTGACCACTGAATAAAATTGTATACTATAAAGTGTGTGGTTATTGGGCTCCCCTTCCTCTAGAAACCTCCACGAACATAATTCACATTCACTGATAACATAAATAATAAGGCTGTTACATTCGTTCAGTCATATAAGAAGACATACTCAAAATATCACCTATGTCAGGTGACAGAAGTGCAAAAAATGGCACATCATATTTTAAGGAATTCAAAGGCTTGTATAAAGAATTTCAACAATGTAAGCATTAAAACAGTACTGGATAAAGTTCATGCAGTCTCTGGAATACATTTTAATACAATTTACATTTCTGTTGATGAATTTGCATGTGACTGAACAAACAAAAAAGACGAAGTGCAATTGGGCCCTCCAATTGAAGAAATATCTTTTGTGTTTGAAACTTCATTTTTTGTCAATATTTATATAAGTCTGCCTGAAAGAGGTTCTTACCTTAAAAAGGCTTAACTCCACCCCTATAATCATCTGGATTCCCCCTCCCCCCTCATCTGCATATTTTCAGCTTTCAGTACAGTCAAGCTATCTTTCCCCTTTCTGTTAATATGCTGACAATATCTTGTGCATTCCGATTCCCAACAGCAGCAACCAATAAAACACCAATGTGAGTTCCACCTGATGTCAACAGCTTTACTTATTAAATTCCTTAAAGGCTTTCTTCGTCCAGAAATGATTGTGATGTTGCAGCACCTAAACAAATTTACAGTTTTGTAAGAAGAAGTTACATCTAGCTTCTTCAGGTCACAACTAATACTGTATTTTGCATTCTTGGTCAAGCTTTGGTCTGCTCTCTTAACAGTCAATACACTTCCTCTTCACTCAGTTCCTTAAATAGTTCCTTAATATTCTCCATTAAATGATCAAGCCTAGCAAAAGGTGTTAAAATACTTGCAAACTTCTCACCTAACCCTAGTTCTTCCTAACTACCACCCCGTAACTGCTATAGCAGTAAGACCTTTCTTTATCTAAGCAACATAAGTTTACAAATAGTCTTTTAAGTTCTTATTAGTGGTCTTCTGCAGACTAATTCTTGCCACAACAGAATGAACTTTCTCACTTCAATAGGTTGTTGACATTATTTATTACAACATGCTACAAAAGATTTACCAAGACTCTAGAGGCTCTCTTAGATACAGGGATCCCCTTTCAATAATTTCCTTTACATAGTCCAAGTAAGTCCTAATATTGACCCATCTTCAGTTTTCTGTATCTTCATACCCAGAGAATTGTTTACAGAACCTGTCTCTAGTTATATGGAATTTCAGCTTCACCACTGTAGTGAATTCTTCAGTATCTGCTCTGATGCTGTCAACAACTGAATCATCATCAATATAGATTGCTACATAAACGGTTTTTGCTACTCAAACAGGATAAGAGACAAGGCTATGTAGACTTCCCTGGTGTATTAATTGATCAAATTCTTCTCAGGTTTCCAGCCGTGTCATACTGACATCTGTACATAACATTTCTGCGGTTCAACTGGCCGCCATCATCAGATGAAGGAGCTAAGCCTCTCTCATCATAACTGATTGAAACTGTGGAACGGCTAGCTCTATATATGCAACAAAAGTATGAAGGTGCATGGACTAAGTACAGAGGGTGAGCGTTTACTCGTAGCTGCTGACCCCTGTCACAAGTGAAGTTGTAGCGCTTCCAGTGGTGGATAATGTCAAAAATGATAGATCGTTATGGATTATCGATCGTTGCTATTTGATGCAGATGCCGATGTTTATGCAGGTCTGATAACACAGGATTCCACGATTTACTCAGAAAATAATCACTGTCATGATTAATTGTGTAATCTGCTATTCTGATTTCAAATGATTCTTTCAAAACACAATCCCAGTAACGTAGGTGTTTGCAACAACTTGTGTCTCATCGTATTGCATCCTGTGTCCCTCTGAGAGACAGTGATCAGCCACCATGGATTTTTCAGGCTGCATCAATCGCATATGGCAGCGATGTTCAGCACAACTATCACTGACGGTACGAACAGTCTGGCCAGTGTATGTTTTGTTGCACTCACAAGGTATTTTATAGACACCAGGCTTCCTTAGGCCTAAATCATCTTTAACAGCGCCAAGAAGTGCTCTAGTCTTAGCTGGTAGACGAAAAATACACTTTATATTTTGTTTCTTTAAAATCCTTCCTGTCTTGCCAGACAAGTTACCAGCATAAGGAAGGAAAGCAACAGAACTGGAAGTGTGTTCAGCTGGTGGTCCAAACTCAAAAGCCCATCGAATATGCCTGTCCGTGTAACAATTTTGGTTGAATACATACTTGAAATGTTGCAGCTCTTGAGATAAATTTTCAGCATCCGAGATGGCAAATTCTCTTGTTACCAAGGTCCGTAGGACTCTTGCATGTTGAAAAGGAGGGTGACAGCTGGTCGCATGAAAGTACCAATCAGTATACATCGGTTTCCTGCTAACCCTATGTCCAAGAGTTCCATCATCTTTTTTATAGACTAACTCATCCAAAAATGGTAACTTGCCATCCTTTTCCATTTCCATCATGAATTTGATATTAGGATGGAGACAGTTAAAATGATCTAATAACCGGCACAGAGAATATATTTATATTCGTTCGTGATAACCCACATAACCCATGTAACTTTGAACTTTAATTTTGAACAGTTATGTAGAAGTTCATCAGTACTAGTCATATGAAAAGTGTTTCTACCATTATGATTAAAAGCTAAATTCTTCTGTACCACACTGTACACCTCAGACTTTAGTATTCCACACACGAACTGTGTAAATTTGTATTGTTGATGTGTGGAACAAACGTACCTGGTCATAATGCTTGTAATTAATGAGACTAGTAAGCTGGCCATAAATGGGGACAACAGGGCACTAATGAATAATTAAAAGTGTCAAAGAACTGTAATTCTCTGTGTTGCCAACATTATTTGTAGTGTATTAGTTTTGCGTCATTAAATTACAGTTAGCTGTTAACAAGAGCAACAATCTATTTTGAACATCAAGAAACAACAAAACATGATCAGGTATGCTACAAGCTAAATTGACTTTTCTGTTTCCAATAGAAAATTTTGTCAAACTTGCTACAATAAATTATTCAAAAGAGATAAGAGTGTCTGACCAGCACTTAGTTCAGTATTGCTGATAGTCACATCAAACGGATGAAAATACATGTTGTAACAAGCTTTTGGAAATTATAACTCACCACAAAGATGTGGCGACGAGCTGTGACACACACATACAATGCTTTCAGCTATCGGCCATGGCCTTCTTCAGAAAATAGAAGTTTCACACAATCACACAGGCCATAGCATAGTCATACATTTGGCACCTCCGGCTGCCGTACTTCGAGTCACGCTCTGCGGTGTGTAAATCAGGGAGGGGATGGGAGGGGGATAGGAAGGTTGTGTCACAGTGGTGGAGATGCGTACAGCACGATCAAGATGGAAATAATGAGATGCAGCTTAGGAATGGAGTGGGGAGGCATGTGAGGAGAAAAAACAAATCTCGACATCATCATCCTCCCTGCAGATAAAGGTTCCACCGCTATAGTTATGGATCACAGTTACTACCTGTCAGAAGGGCTCTGTCAACTTTCTGACTCCTCCACCTACAGGTTGTGTCGGGATGACGCCATCCCCAAAGAGCAACAAGAACTCCAATCCCCTTTAAAATTATACAGCCCCTCCCAGAAGCTCTCCCCTGAATCCATCTCCCTCCTCACCCCAACACCCACCTTCTACATGTTCTCCAAAATCCACAAACCTAATAATCCTGGATGCCCAATTGTGGCTGGTTACTGTGCTCCTACCGAAAGAATTTCAGGCCTCACTGACCAACACCTCCAACCAATTGTCCAAAATCTATCTTTCCATATCAAGGATACCAACCACTTCCTTCACCGACTCTCCACCATTCCCATCCCTTTGCCTCCTGGATTCCTACTTGTCACAGTGGATGCCACCTCCCTATACACCAACATCCCACATGCCCAATGGCCTTGTCACATTTGAACACAAAGTCTCCCAACGTCCCTCTGAACTAAAGCCTGATACCTCATAACTCTCACCAACTTTATCCTAACTAACAACTACTTTTCCTTTGAGGGGAAAGTTTACCATCAAATCCGTGGCACAGCCAGAGGAACCTGCATGGCACCCTCCTATGCCAACCTGTTTATGGGCCATCTGGAGGAATCCTTCCTAGCACCCCAAACCTCTGGCCTGGTTCAGGTTTATTGATGATATTTTCATGATCTGGACTCAGGACCAGGACACCCTATCCTCCTTCCTTCAGAACCTCAACTCCTTCTCCCCATCCACTACAACTGGTCTTCCTCAACCTACCCTGCCACATACCAACCTCCACCTCACTGATGGCTCCATACACACTTCTGTCCATATTAAACCTACCAACCACCAACAGTACCGACACTTCGACAGTTCCCATCCCTTCCACATAAAAAAATGCCTCCCTTACCGCCTGGCCACCCGTGGACAGCATACCTGCATCAACAAGAACTCCCTTTCTGAATATGATGAGGGTCTCACGAAGGCCTTAACAGAAAGAAACTACCCCCACAGACCTAGTCCTGTGTCATGTCCTCAAATCCCAAATCCTTCAATACCAGTAACCAGCCACAAAAGAGCGCTTCCCTTGTCACCCACTTCTTCCCTGGACTTGAACAACTAAATTGCATCCTTCACCAAGATTTTGATTTTCTGTCCTCATACCCAGAAATGAGAAACGTCCTGCCCAAGATCCTTACCACCCCTCCTAAAGTGGTGTTCTGTTGCTCTCTCAACCTCCATAACATTATAGTCCGTCCCTATGCCACCCTGAAACCCAGCCCACTGCCACGGGTATCATATCCTTGTGGAACATCCAGCTGCAAGACCTGTCTAATCCACCCACCCAACACTTCCTATTCCAGTCCTGTCACAGACTTATCCTACCCTATCAGAGGCTGGGCCACCTGTGAAAGCAGCCATGTAATTTACCAGCTGTGCTGCAATCACTGTGCAGCTGTCTATATTGGCATGGCCATTAAGCAGCTGTCCATTAGGATGAATGGCCACTGCCAAATTGTGACCCAAAACATGGTAGACCACACTGTGGCACAGCATGCAGTGAAGCATATGATTGATTTCAATGGCTGCTTCACAACCCAGGCCATCTGGATCCTCCCATCCATTTTCTGAACTGCAGAGATGGGAGTTATCCCTACAATACATTCTCCGATCCTGAAATCATCCAGGCCTAAACCTACGATAACTTCCCTTTGCTCCTACTCTTATCCTACACCTCTCCTATTTTGAGTGGTGTGTGTGTGTGTGTGTGTGTGTGTGTGTGTGTGTGTGTGTGTGCACATGTGTACGTGCAGCATGCACATGTTTTATTTTGTTAATAATATAGTAATAAGGACAGTTTACAACTCACCGCAAAGATGTGGCAACAAGCTGTGACTGGCACATACAAAAGACACACACACATACAACACTTTCAGCTATCGGCCATGGCCTTCTTCAGAAAACAGAATACTCATGCAATCACACAGGCACACAACACAATCATACAACCATCACCTCCGGCTACCGCACTTTCGAAGTGTGTCAGCCGGAGTTGATGGTTGTATGATTGTGTTGTGTGCCTGTGTGATTGCGTGAGTTGTATGACTGTGTTGTGTGCCTGTGTGATTGTGTGAATGTTCTATTTTCTGAAGAAGGTCATGGCCGAGAGGTGATAGTGTTGTTTGTGTGTGTCTTTTGTGTGTGCCTGTTGCAGCTCATCACCACGTTTTTGCAGTGAGTTGTAAAATGTCCTTATTACTATATTATTAATTCCAACCTGGAATTTCCATTATTAGCTTTTGGAAATTAAATATCCTTCCTCAGGTAAGAGAGAGGAGAAAGGGTATCGAAGGGAAGAGTGACGCACAATCTAGGCTATAATGTAAAGATTCAGTGCAGGGTGATAGTCCTTTTTTAATTCAAAATACTCTTTCCAACACTCCTAATTGGAAGCTTTTCTTCGATACTCTATAGAAATAGGACCATTTACCTGAATTTACAAGTAATCATTGATCAACTGATTCAATTTCTGGATGACAGTGCTCTTCTTTTCAATCTTCACATTAATGTTCATCTGACTCAAGATGCTTTTCACATATTGTTTGAGTTGATGACAGAACATCTCATAACAAATTAACATTATATACAACAATGTGAGCAAATTCCCTTAACTGGCTGTGCTACTTTATTACCTTGTATGTCAAAACATACGCACCATGACATGACTAGCTACCATCATTTGGCCAGTCACAATTGTCTTGAAATTTGACATTTATCTAATTGAAGAACAACACTTTAATTTAGCTTCTTTCTTTTGGTGTGGGGGGGGGGAGACTTCCTGTCCTTGTAACAATGTGCTTATATTCTTTTCCCAAATGAAATCTTTTCAGCAACAGCAAATGTTGTATATGATATGAAATATTGTTCATTCAAAGTGATGTGATTTGTGACAACTCTGTCAACACACCAACTGTAAACTTCAATACAGAGCCAGCACTATACTGAGGTGCCCTCGCACAGTTGACAGGTTCCAAAGCTTGTACTGACCCCCCCCCCCCCTTTCCAATAAAATAAACTTGTAACTTTTTCTATTAATTTGCAAAATTTTGTGAATAGTTGATAAAAGAATGAAATGTTATTGAAAAAGATTGTAGCCATGAAGAGCAGTCTTTTCTGGTATAGTGGTATACCTTGAAAATGACGGGCGTCCACCTGCTGAAATAATGGCTGTTGTCGAAGACATCGCCCAACTACATTCCCATATATTATTTTAACATTACATACAGAATAAGCCCAATTTTCACAGCAAAAGTAATTGCTGTAGTGATGAGTAAATTAGAAATACCTTCCACACCATCCCATTTGGCTCACGCCGTCAGTTGCCAGCAATTGTAAAAAATCGAAAGCCTAATACTAATTTATTATAATTTTTTTCAGGCATGTATTTTGTTAAGTCCTATTGTTACAAAATAATATATTATGAAAGTATACGCAGTGATGCCATTACCCTGGGTTCCAAGGTGATGATGCCATACATTTGAAAATCAAGGATAAACCTACACGATGAGTGAGTAGTAGTAAATAAGTGTTACAACCATTGTAATTTATACTTATCACTCTTCTGTATAAACATTTAGAAGGCTTCAATTACTTGTTGATGAAAAATTGGAATAAAAATAAATTTTATAATTTACAAGAGATAGATTGGCTGGCCAATACTTACCTTTTGGCTGTACTGCCGATAGTTACACTCAGAAAAAAAAAAAGGAGGAAAATAACAAGCTTTCGGAACTGTGTTCCTTCTTCAGGCGGAGAGAAGGGAGAAGAAAGAAAAAAGGAAAGGAAGGGAAAGATAATTCATGACTGAGGTCATGATGATGGTGTAACTATTGGTGGTACAGGAAAAAGGTAAGTACTGGCCAGCCAATCTATCTCTTTTGAATAATATTTTGTCATCCCTGTGGAGAATTTCCATATTAATCGAATTTTATAATTTAGGTTTGATAAGACACCACAAAAGTAAGAAATACCTACTACATTTTCTACATTCTGCAACTGCACATTTCACAAAATGTATGCATCTGTGTTACACTTCATTTTGCCTAAATTCTCTACCATGGTGTCATTGCCCCAGTTGAAAAATATGGCTAAGAACACCAATTTAAAGCCAAAGTTTTTGCAAAACAATTAGGTTAAAGACACAGAATTGTAGCTAAATGTCTACAGATTACGTTAATACAAGTATTAAAAAGCAATGACAGCCTAAAGAGGTACTTATTTCAACAAAATACAGGCTCAAAAATTAGATTCAAAATGTCAAAACTAACAGTTTCTTCCACACAATTTATACCTGTCAACAATCAAGGACAGTGACCACAGGAATTAGTTCCGTGGTAGATAACAGAGACACAACACTGGCAAGCATACTCGTACTGCCAACTGTATGTCATAAAACTGTGGTGGCGCAATTACCCAGGGTGGCGCCATTACCCTGGTCTCCCCTACATTTCAGCACCTGCACATTGGCCTTTGGAAACCCAAATTACCATAGTGAAGTTGCAGTGCTGACGAATATGAGTAAGCTGACAGGCGACATTTATTAACAAAGTCCACTGTCGCCTCTTATGAAAGACATCCATCGCTTCTTTGTAATACTACTTTGGCAAAATGACACTTTAGAGATTACAACGTAATATCAGTGTGCATTTTCAGTAGTGGGACGAAGGTACGGTTTCTTCTTGTAAGCAGATAATGGGAACGTGACTCTTTAAAAAATATATTTGTCTGTGTTATGTACAATTTTGCCACCCTACTGTAATAATAAAGTTAGTAGATCACTGAAATTGGTAGCAGTAGTAAACACAAGACACGGTGGCCTTTGTTCACGCTAGGCAAGCCTCGCATGGTACTTTAAACAGTCTGTTGGGCGTGTTTCTGGCTGGAATTCAACAATACTTGTTCATTGTTGCTGATGATTAGGTGGTGGTTACCTGAGCAATTATTATTTTTTTAATTGGCCAGATTTACTGTGGTGAAAGTAGTGCGTGACGCTTGCCTAGGCCTCACAAATGCCACCCGTAAGACATTTGAGACAAAGTGTCCCAAGAACAAATAAGAAGTCAAAGCTCAACTAAGCATTGATTACAACTTACAGACACCATGGTACCTCTCTTTGTTGGCAAAGTTCTCAGTCTACCTCTCATATTCATTACACAAATTATTTTCATTTTTTATTCTGCACAAGTATAACATAAAAGCTAGGAAAAGATTGACTGTTATTCACCATATAGAGATGTTAAATCACAGGCAGGCACAACAAAAAGAATCCTAAACATTTAACTTTCCAGTCAAAAGACCTTCTTCCAAAACAGAAAACACACTTATATTCATACAAACACGACTCACACATACTTAGCTGCTCTCTCCAACTGCCATAGACAGACTGATAAAAATGTCATTGTTGTTTATAATTTACAATGTACAGTATATAAGTAAAAAAAAAAAAAATACCTTAATAAGTCCTTTCTTTGCTGCAGCCTGTTTAGCACTTTTTGTTAGATCACCCAAGGTACTCTTTCCAACATATGTCAAATCCTCAAATGTATTTTTGCTCACACCAGCTGCAGTCTTACTGGCTTCTAGAGCTGTCTTAGATGCTTCTTGGACGGATTTTGAAGCCTCTTCAGCTGCTTTTTTGGCTTGGATAGTAAGCTGCACAGATACAGACATATATCTCGTAAGATAGGAATATAAAAAGACACCATTACTAATAATTTTATTTCCATACATTGAGACATACACTTCTCATTTTAAGATCAACTTCTGCAATCAGGAGATTTTCAGCGAATCTTGTGAAACCATAAAAGTAAATGAAACTATTAGATATTGATGAGACAATGAGTCTTATCTGATCATTACAGAACAATAAAAATTCAATGACCCAGTGTCACTTAAGTAACAGTTCACTTATAACCATAGATAAAGCTGAAAGTACCCAATAAAACAGTGATACAAATGATTTAAAGGTTCTGTCACACTCCATCATTTTGATATATACATTAAAAATTAATACTGTTCCTCTTCTCCCTCTAGTATCCAGATTAAATATGTAATCCTGGAGGCTTCGAGGTAGCAAGAAATTATTATTATTATTTCAATTTTTAGTATTTCAAGGAATCAGTAGCCAATGAATATTTTGATACAATTTTAAACATGGCTGTATGGCAGCAATGATAATCCACTTTTTTAAAATTTTGTAAATGTAAACTGCCAACAGGTTGTGTAAAATTTAAGGTTCTTCACCTGGTTTTGTCACCACTATTGGTAACTTCATCAGAAGAAATTAAAAACTTTACCTAATATGATAACAACAGAATTAATGTCTTACATGGAAAAATTTTACAGTGGTCAAAAGGAGGGTGAATTGACCAGTACTTACATGAGAAAGATAACATCAAAATTAAATCTTACAAGCAAGGTTGCTTAGGTTGAAAATATAAAAAGCAGGTAAAAAATTAAGGTAAAGCAGTCAACAATCTGAAGATTGATTTGAACACCACAGTGCTTTACTAGGCATGGTCCTGTTTGGAGGTGGTATGCCGTTGCCTTCCTCCGACCTTCGAACTGACTTATCCAGCCAGTTATAGGGGGACCTACAGTTTAACGTGGGTTCCGAACCACAGTGCTACTCGGTATTTTTCACATGATCAATACTGCCAGAGGTGAAAGAAGTGGAAAGTGACAGATAAAAATCCTGGGACCTGGCGGGGATCGAACCCGTGACCTTTGGATTTGTAGTCTGGCACTCTACCACTGTGCAACCGAGGCGCACATATTGTCATTAACAATATAAATTAATAAAAAGTACAAACACCAGTGTATTGTGAAGTAGTGAAATATTTCCGCTCTTCTGTAAAAAGCCTGTCCCTTCTTGATTTTCACTGACCATACGCCCCTAACTCACACAATTGACAACAAGAATGCCTGATATTTACTGCACCAATTTCAGCAGCTAGATTATGTGTCACAGTTCTCCACTGACATTGGCCACATTTCTGGAACTAACAATAATGTCATCAACTGACTGATCTGCATAAAGTGCTGTTATCTCTTCTCCTGTAGGCATTTAGAATGTTGCTCTAGAAGAGGGGATAGCCTCTGCCACAGTACTTCCAGTAAGTATAACTGAAACTAGTACCCTTTCACAGTTCTGTCTGTATGATTTGCTGCAATGTTTCTACAGGCACACACTGTCCATTTGTCCTGAATAAATTCTGGTGCAGTGCTTTTGACTGCATTCATGGACTGATTAACCCAGCATCAACTTCACAGTGGCAGCCACAAATTTTATGTGTTTGAGACTGCCATCAATGGACATGTACCTACAATGCATAGCACCATGCCAAAGTACATGCACTGCATGGCACCATGCCAAAGTTAGGAGGCATACTCATGCACCTGTTGCAGACTTTCCCCCAGTGGCACCATGCCACTTTGCACATATTAACACAGACTTGATGGGCCTACTTCCTCTGGCCAATGCCAAGTGGTACCTGGTGGACCACTTCATTTGCTGGGCACAGTCAGCCTGGCCACTACATTGCAGAAATGCACAAAAGTAGAGTTGTCAACAGCCTGCACTTGTTAGCAATGTCAGTATCTGCTGGCACATACATGTTTAATGACTGGCAGAAATACTGGTATCACTGCAGTGCACACTAACCAAGAGCACTGTAAAATTAATCATAGTACTTGACAGCCACATAGGTCTTTTTCTGCAAGTCATTAATAGCAAGAGTCAAGCTTAATGTGAGCTTACATCTTCACATAGAGAATTAATCCAACACAATCATACATATGATTTGGCATGGCCGAGAAGTAAATGGTACTCTACAGTTCATGGAAAAAAAATCATTCATATCATCAGGAGACACATTCATCATTTTCCTGGCATCACATGATCATGAGAGCACAGGCATTTACTGTCTGATACTGGTATTATTATTGTGAAGTGTTATGTAATACTCCAATAAATGAAAATATGAATGTGCATATCTGTTATTGGTCTATTTCTATCACCATGGCCTACACACAGAGCACAGAGCAAGGGTGTAGCTAAAGACCAGTTCATCACACAACTGTTTTGAAAGTGGTGATCCCACATTTTCCCACTTCAGTCTCATGTAATGTACGCTATTTCCATTACTGATAATCAGCTGTATATTTTTTTAATTGTAACAGTAATTCAAAACACTTTTAAAAACATCAGAAAGCAATGTATGAAGAATAAATTTAAATTAGTAGTGCAAACATTTTCAAATTTCAATCCATTAGATTTTGTATTGCCAAGCGAAATGCTTTCTAACTGAAGTGATTGCAGTTGTACCTAGCAGAAAGCTAAATCTCTGTTTGCATGCAACGTTTTTCTATTTAAAACTATCAGTGTAAAAGCAATCAATATCTGTAGTAAATATTCATTTTGAATATTAATGACTGTTAACAATGATAATAGTAGTCACAGTTTCTAATTGTATTAGTAAAATACTGTGCACAGTTCTGTCATAAGGCCTATATTTTTACTATCTATAAAATCAAAATCCAGCAGCCACTATAAAAATTTCACAGCTTTATGTTTTAGGGCAGATGAAACACTCATTAAATGTGCGGCACTAAAAAAGTGGCTTCCTTGTTAACCAAGATTAGAATACTGTTTGCAGTGGTGTCAATATAATTAAGTTTAAAATGGAAACCTTGTTCCTGAATGTGGATCAAGATTTTATTTGTACTTCACATGTTTGTGAAATTATTATGATAAAAAGTTACAAAAATTGCTTCTGCCACTACAACAGACAACAAAATAAAAAGTAATGCAACCAAATAAATGGTTAACTAACATCATTCATTAAATACAGTACTCTTTTCTAGCTACTTGTGCACTACCAATATTCACTAGATATCTTGATCTATTGGGTAACTATATAACTCCTTCAGCTAAGGAAACCACACAACGCAGTATTGTTACCCAGTTAGGAAAGTAAATTAGATGTGTGGCAGTGCTATTAAGCACATTGCATGGCTGCTATGAAGTGAACTTTTGCACTGAAATTACATTACCTGTTCAAGAGGTGCAAATAAGCTTCCCTCCTCCTGTGTTGCCTCATTAATTTTTTCTCTCGCTTGTAGTTTCAACTTCAGAGATCAAAAAATTAGAAGTTATCAGAAACAGAGAATTTGAAATACAAACAAGTCAGAATTTAGGTTTGAGACATAGAGAATTTACTTTTTTATCTGTAAGTTAGAATTTCAGTATAATAAAATGAACTAAGATGAGAAATACAACTAATGTCATCGTGACATTCATCTGTTATTTAGATCCAAATACATTCATGTCAATACATTATTTTGACTATGAGTGTTAGCTATAAAGTTTTAAACAGCCTCAAAAAATATAATTATGTATGTAAATAATGTTTTGTATAATGGCAGTACATGTCTGCCAGACTGCTCAAGTGAAATACATGTGCCACAATACAATAGCATCCCAATAGAGGGGCCAAAAGAAGTGTCATGTTTACTGATGAAGTGCTTTGTCACATCCATTCATATTCTGCATTTCCAAGGAAATAATAATGCTAAGTAGGTGGAAGTGTATAGCAACAATGCACATATGTGGTCAAACACATCTGAGTGACATTAAATTATTTCAAGTTCCTGGTGCTTGAAGAACACTGTGTCCAAAATAAGGTGATAATGGAAAAATTGAACATGAATCATAAAATTGTTTTCAAAATTTCCACTGCACTCTCATATAGAAAACTCACTGCACTCTCATTCAGAAAACTCACTGAACTGAGGCAGCAATGTAAATGCTGCATCTGACTTCCACAGTCATCTAATGACCATGGACAAGTGCTGGTACTGCAACCATGAACCTGAGACAAGAGGTGCAAAGCAATCGTCACCACCAAATGAGGTATACACCCATCATCACAAGGTAAGGTGTTAATCAGTGGGGTGAGCTAACAGATTATGTTTGAAAAGTTGAAAAACACTGCCAGGAGCATACCACCTAAGTATCTGATAAGACTGCAGAAATCTGTTAAGATAAATTGTTACAAGAAGCTGTTCCATAACAATGCCTCAACAGATTACTTGGGTTATCAATTCTTTATACATAAAAATGAATCCCTATTTTCCGTGTCACACTATAACTTGAGGTTGGCTCGACTAAAAAATTGGAAAATTTGAAAAAAGCTGAAAGTGTGTCTTTGACTATGCCTATGTGTTTTTTTTTTCCCACACAGATCTATAGTTTAGTTCCCATTAGGGTAAAAGTTTGCACATTTGGCCTTCAAAACAAGAGGAAGTTCAATGTGCTCATAAAACTTGGTTTGGTCATGTCGGAGTGTACTTTACTTAAGGATTTTACCAAAATCCACAATTCTGCTCTGACCTTGATGAAATTTTGTACACAGCTTCTAAACAAGAGGATGCTCAGTGTCTCCATAAAATTTTGTAAGGTACATAGTGGAGGGTACTTTACTTATGAACTTTGACAAAATCCATAACTTTGCCCTGGTCTTGATGATGTGTGTTTTTTTTAAAGGTCCCATATATTTAGAAGTAATGTAATTTAAGCAATGTAGTGTGTAACTAAATGGACAACAAACGTGGTCAAGTTGGAAATCAAGAAAATAGACTTCAACTCAAAGTGAACAAGATTCGATGTTTTAATTCATTTGGTTGATTCTACGTAATGATGTCACATGACATGTGCAGCTTTTCCATATATTGAAAATTCAGTCATTAGTCAGCTCATTGCTAGATATTGCATCCTGATAGACTTTGATTTCTTTGAGACTTCAAGGACGTTCGTTTAATATATCGTGAAATGCACTTACACATTTCAAATGCTGAAACCATATAACTGAGTTCAGCTCAAATATCCTCATATTTGGAAGTCTGTTCAGTAAAGTCTTAAAACTTCACTGGAGTTTGATGAAAATATTTTGAAGAAAAATGTTTTATTTTATTTATTTATTTTTTTATTTTTGAGGAAGTTAACCATTTTAAAAATAGATTTGAAGAGTAAAATTATTAATTGAGAACAGTGAAGGTAGTTGGTAAAAACAGGTCTCTTATTTTCCACTTACTTACATATGTATATATGTGGTGCAAAAATTTGTAGATCATTACTGGCTCTGTGCTAGCCCTTTCTGGCACTAACTCTACTGCACAGTATTCTCCACTATAATTACTTTATGGGACACGAAAACGACATATTTAGTATGTGAAGGAAATACCTATAACAAGAACTGATTTTTAGAATACTTCATGTGTTGATTATTATAAAAATCTATGTGACATACATTCTGCAAAATACAGCTGAGGGAGAAATAAACTTCATAAGTAATAATAACTGTCTATCTTGTGTGTTGCATGTGACAACTATAAAACACTAAAATATTTCTTTAATTAGTCATGCAATTTATTTGGCATGTTTGTGCGAGTATGTTTAGTTTTTGTATTAACATTTCACTTGGTATGTCCCATTTAATGAGATTGCATGCAAGTAGTTTGTTCCGTCCCCAAAACTACTAATTCCTATGCCTTCTCTCTTGCTTACCCGTTCTTTCATCAGTTAAATACTTTTCATGTTGTCATAATTCTTTTATATTTTAAAGTCCCACTTTCTGCACACAGCATAAGGTACTAAAAAAGAAGTGATTTCAAAAGAATCAAATGTACATTCGAAAAGCACCAAATATGACACGTTAGACTTTACGTGTGTTTAGGGGGGGTGGGGAGGGTGGGGGAGAAACGACGGCTTTGTTTCTTACTATAATGTGTATGCATTAATTCATGTGTTCATGTCTGCATTAATGCGTAACACGAAGGCCATCATATTGTCTAAGCTTCAAGGCATGACATTCATGCTGATAATGAAGAGGGTAAAGGAAAAATGTTATTTCACATTCTTTGGTGCCCACATGTGTCCCATATTTTGATTCTGGAAATCTGGTCACCCTAATATACATGTACCTTATAGGAAACTAAAACTGGTGAACATTTATTTGAAACTGTCTGCTTGCTGCAACATTTTTGGGGTAGCTTTATCTTGCTACTCCATTCCACAACCACACTTGACTCATACATGAAACAAAATTCATGACATTTTCATAATCATCTATCCATGTTCAATACTTTTTGTGACTTTTGTAAGCAGCAGTCATCCTGGTATATTCCTTCACATTACAACAGAAAATATTGGTAACCACCATGGATCATCTCTTGAGTGTACTTGGTTAGAATTTACCTGCACTTCTTGTGGTGTTTTTTTCTCCTAGTTTATTGAATTCAGTTTATGAAAGACTCTGTATAAAATCTACATTCTTACAAGAATGGAAAATGTTAACACTCTGTCAAAACTGTACATTACTTGCCTGCCAGAAGTAAGAAGAAATTATGACACTGCTTACCTTGTCCATATGGGCAAGCAGTCCATCCTGACTACTCTGCCGAGTCGTTTCCCGCACCAGCTCCTTTGCAGATACAGCAAATTGTTCTAGAAGTGATGTCTGGCTACCCTGCCGTGGAACACCACTGCTTCCACTGCCACTATCCCTGCTGCTTCCTGAACCAAAACTAGCAGTACGTGCCAGCACATTTCCCAAGCTAGTCTGGCGTTGTGGGCCAGGACTTGAAGGAGGAACCTGTAAAAATGCAGTTAAAAATAAATGAATGCTACCCTGCTCCATAGCCAAGGCAGTTGAAACATATCACCCAACAATATTCATATGTCCTCATCAATAACACTTGACCACTCCCTCTGGCTCAGGGAATGTCTGTGGAGCATATGGATTGGAGAGGAGGATTTGGGAAAGGATGTAGCACAATGTTGGGGATAAATATACCTTATGGAGTGTGTAGGTACTGGTGGGTGGAGAGACATGCTGAATAGGAATGCGGTGTCCCAGGAAATAGAAGAGGAGGGGGGGGGGAGGACCAGGAAGTGGGGGAAAAAATTTTCAAGGTCTGTGTGATTAGTAAGATGTAAGATACAGAGGGTGGAATCTGTTGCAGGTGAGGAATGTAGTGACAATTAGTTACTGTAGGTGGAGACCTGGATAATTTTGGGATTGGAGAATATATATTTTAAGGACAAGTCCTATCTAAGCTATTCAGAAAAGATGATAGTTACAGAGGGGTGAGGCATGATTTAGATTTCCTGGGTTGTGAAGCAGCCACTGAAAACAAGCTTCTTATGCTAAGGACCGTCAACCTTGCTCCTTATGATAAGGGCCCAGAAAGGCCTCACTAACAGGCACTATCCCTCAGACCTAGTCAGTGGAGTTTCTATGCCACATCCCCACACACTTTCAATCCTCCTTCCTTTTGTAATAAACAGCTACAAGAAAATGACCCCATCATCACCCAGTACCATCCTGCACTGGAATAACTAAACCACATCTTACGTCAAGGCTTTGATTGTCTTTCATCATGCCTAAAATGAGATAGAAACCTGTCCAAGATCCATGTTACCCCTCTTAAAGTGGTATTCCGTCACTCATCCAATCTCTACAACATACTAATCCAGCACTATGCCACTCCCACTGACAGCTTTTTATACTGGCATGACAACCACCAACAAGACTGACTGATCTAGAGGTGGAGGGAGAGACAAGCTGCCCTCAGTGTAGAGTTCAAGAGGCACCAAAATGGGCGAAAGTTTCACAATAATTATTACAATTTTTTAAAGAGATAATTAAGTGAAATACATCAGATTTAATGTAAGCTATAGCATGAATTTTGTTACATTAACAATGACTAATTACAAGTACTTTTATTTGTATTCCTGACTGTTTTGCAACTATTCTACATCTACATAAATACTCTGCAAATCACTTTAAAATGCATGGAAGAGGGTTCATAGAAACCACTATTATTATTTTTATTTGCTATTTTATTCTCCAACACAAGCAGGAAAAAGAAACACCTCAATCTTTCCATTTTCAATCTGTTTTATTTTATTATAATGATCATATCTCCCTATGCAGGTGGGAGCTAACAAAATATGTTTGCACTTGGAACAGAAAGTTGGTGAAAGAAATTCTGCAAATAGCTCTCCTGTAACAAATAATGCCTTTCTTTTAATGATTTCCACTCCAACTTGTGCATCATTTCTGAAATACTCTTACCCCTATATTGTGACAACACTAAACAAGCTGCCTTTCTCTGAACCTTCTCATATCCTCCAGCAGTCCTACTTGATGGAGATCCTACAATGTGCAGCAGTACTTCAAAATAGGATGGCAAAAGTGTAGTGTAGGCAGTTTAATTAACAGAACTGTTGCATTCTTTAAGTGTTCTACCAATGAAACATAGCCTTTGATTTGCCTTCCCTACAATATTTTCTATGTGTTCTTTCCAATTTAATTTGTTAGTAATTATTACTCCTAGGTATTTAGTTGAATTTACAGCCTGTAAAATTGACTGAGTTATAGTGTAAATGAAGTTTAACAGATTTCTTTTAGTGCTCATATGGATGAATTCACAGACATTGCCGAAGTGAGGTGGCTTACGTGCCTCAATGATACAGATAGCTGTACCGTAGGTGCAACCACAGCAGAGGGGTATTTGTGAAGAGGACAGACAAACATGTGGTTCCTGAAGAGGGGCAGCAGCCTTTTTAGTAGTTACAGGAGCAACAGTCTGAATGATTGACTAAGCTGGCCTTGTAACATCAGCTAACATGGCTTTGCCATGGAGCTACTGTGAGCAGCTGAAAGCAAGGGGAAACTACAGTCATCAATTTGCCCGAGGAGATGCAGCTCTACAGTATGAATATATGTTTATGGCATCCTCTTCGGTAAAATATTCCAGAGGTAAAATAGTCCCCCATTTGGATCTACAGACAGAGACTACTCAGGAGGATGTCATCATCAAGAAAAACTAAACAGGCATTCTACAGATCGAAGCGTGGAATGTCAGATCCATTAAACAGATAGGGAGATTTAAAAAAGTTTAATAAGAGAAATGTATGGGTTGAAATTAGTTGTAGTGTGGATAAGTGAAGTTCGGTGAAAAGAGGAACATAATTTCTGGTCAGGTGAGTACAGGATTATAAATACAAAATCAGTTGGGGGTATTACAGAAGTAGATCTGATAATGAATAATAAAACAGGAATGCGGGTAAGTTACTATGAACAGCATATTGAATGCATTATCATAGCAAAGATAGACACAAAGCCAACACTGACCACAGTAGCACAAGTGTATATGCCAACTAGCTCTGTCAATGATGAGGAGATCGAAGAAATGTACGAGGAGAGAAAAGAAATGATTCATACTGTTAAAGGAGAAGAAAACTCGATTGTGATGGGGGACTGGAACTCGATAGTAGGAAAGGGAAGAGAAGGAAATGTAGTAGGTGAATATGGACTGGGGAAAAGAAATGAAAGAGGAGATGGCCTGGTAGAATTTTGTGCAGAGCACAATTTATATTCACAAACACTTGGTTTAATCATCATGAAGGAATGTTATATACATGGAAGAGACCAGGAGACACTGTGAGATTCCAGATTGACTTTATAATGGTAAGGCAAAGGTTTAGAAACCAAGTTTTAAACTGTAAGACATTTCCAGTGGCAGATATTGATTCTGACCATAACTTATTGATTATGAACTGTAGATTAAAACTTAAGAGACTGCGAAAAGATAGAAAAGTAAGGAGATGGAATCTGGACAAATTGAAGGAACCAGAGGTGGTTGAAAGTTTTAGAGGAAGCATTAAGCAAGGATTGTCTGAAACAGGGGAAAGTAATACAATACAAGAAGAATGGCTAGCTCTAGAGATATAGTAGTGGAGGCTGCAGAGGATCGTATAGGCAGAAGGACTAGTCCTAATATAAATCTGTGGAAAACACAGGAAATACTGAACTTAATTAATGAAAGAAGAACATATAAAAATGCATCAAGTGAAGAAGGCAAAAGGGAGTACAGGCATCTGAAAAATGCAGTTGACAGGATGTACAGATTGGCTAAGCAGGAATGGCTTCAGGAGAAATGCAAGACTGTAGAAGAATGTATAACTAGGGGAAAGATAGATACTGCCTACAGGAAAATGAAAGAGACATTTGGAGACAACAAAAGCAGTGATGTGAATATCAAGAACACAGATGGAAAACCAGTATTAAGCAAATAAGGGAAAGCTGAAAGATGGAAGGAATATATAGAAGGCCTGTAGAAAGGAAATAAGTGGAAGACAAAGTAGAGGAAGATGAGATAGAAGATACTATACTGTGTAAAGAATTTGAAAGAGCACTAAACGAACTGAGTAGAAGCAAGGCTGCTTGAGTAGATGATGTTCTGTCTGAACTGCTATCGTTAGGAGAGCCAGTCATGAAGAAATTATTCCACCTGGTATGCAAGATGTATGAAGGGAAAATGCCCTCAGACTTCAAGAAGAATATAGTGATTCTAATTCCAAAGAAATCAAGTGCACAGAAATGTGAAAATTACAGAGCTATCAGTTTAACAAGTCACTGTTGCAAAATACTAACACCTATTAGCTACAGATGAATGGAAAAACTGAAGAAATCTGACCTTGGGGAAGATTAGTTTGGATTTAGGAGAAATGTAGAAACATGTGAGTCAATACTCACATTACGACTTATCTTAGAAGATAGGTTAAGGAAAGGAAAACCTACATTTTTATTATTTGTAGGTCTGGAGAAACCATTTGAGGAAGAGAATTAATGTTGTGAACATAGGAAATTTGACAGGACCGACAAAAAATGGCGTAAATGGTGGGAAAACATGAAAATGAGGTTTTAATATATACAGGGAAACAATCCTGTTCAGAAAACTATTTAAAATTTGTAAAGAAAGTTGGACTTACCAGATGAGAATGCACCAATCTGTTGATACAAAAATAAAAATAAAAACATACACATACACACACACATAACTGAGCTTTTGCAACCTAAGGTTGCTTCATCAGAATGAGCAGGGAAGGCAAGGGAAAAGGAAAGGACGAGGGTTTCAAGGGAGTGGGCAAGGAGTTATTCCAATCCCTGGAGAGGAAAAACTTACCTTGGAGGAAAAAGGAAAACAGTACGTTTTTACTTCCGAACCTTAACCTACCTATCCTTTTTCCCTCAAGGTAAATCTTTCCTCAGTTTTGTGTGTGTATGAGTATGTTTTTATTTTTATTTGTTTATCAACGAACTGGTAAGTAAACTTCATCTACTTTATTTTTTTTTTTCCCTGCTAGGAATTTTTCCTCTAAAAGATAGAAATTTAATAACTTACCCAAAGCACAGGCTCGTAGATAGACACAAAAACACAAATAAAAACACACACAAACACAAGATTCTAGCTAGCTTTTCCAACCATTGGCCGCTTCTTCAGGAAAAGAGGAAGAAAGAAGGGGAAAAAAGGAAGGATGCAGGTTTTAAGGGAGTGGAAGAGGAGTCATTTTAATCCCGGGAGTGGAAGGACTTACCTTAGGGGGAAAAAAGGAAAGGTAAACAAGCACACGCGCGCGCGCGCGCGCACACACACACACACACACACACACACACACACACACACACACACACATGAGTACCTTAACGGGACTACCTTGGTGTGTTTGCGTGTGTATGTGTGTGCACTTGTTTACCTTTCCTTTTTTCCCCTTAAGGTAAGTCCTTCTTCCACTCCCAGGATTAAAATGACTCCTCTTCCACTCCCTTAAAACCCGCATCCTTCCATTTTTCCCCTCCTTCCTTCTTCTTTTCATGAAGAAGTTGCCAACAGTTTTGGAAGCTTGAATGTTTTGTGCGTGTGTGTGTGTGTGTGTGTTTGTATTTGTGTCTGTCTACGAGCCTGCGCTTTGTGTAAGTTATTCGATTTCTATTTTTTATTACTTATTTATCCCACCAGCAAAGTTTCCTGATATACATAACATATGCTCCTCATCACTGAGCACCAGAGAGGCAATTACAACCTATAGCAAGTGCATCTGCAGGGTTAAAGTTTTAAATTCATGATCAACTCGAAATATGAGAACTGTTAACAGCCTTCCTGACACAAATAACAGAAAAAACTTAGCAGGTGATAAAGATTTCATTGTACTGTTTTTAATAATTATTTCTACAAATAGAAGACTTTTATGCATCAAAAATGTTGACCAAAGTAATAGGCAATGAGATGATGTTTCTATAACTGTTTACCTTACCAAAAGAGCACACAATAAATTTTTATCGTGGTTGCATAATCATTCAGATTTCTCGAGTGCTAAATACGAAAGAGATAACATGACTCACTGGTGTGGCAGGCCGTGGTGGACGATGAGGTGCTCTTGGAGTGCCGGGCCTGTCTCTCTCTCTATCTGATGAACCTCCCAGTGAAAGTGAACCAACCCTCACTACCAAGACTAGGAGTAGGAGAGCGGTGTGGTATAGATGACTGTTGACTTAATACAGTTTTAGGGGTAGCTGTTGTCATTGTGGAGTTAGAATCTGATTCTCCACCTGGGCTTGCTACATCTTCCTTCTCCTATACAAAAAGAACTGGTTTGTTGCAGCATTCACAGAAAATAGACATATACACAATTAGGACAAGCTTAAATAATGAAACCTAAAAAGAGTGTAAAACACAAAGAGTTCGTCTGCTCGGCAATTATATTAAATAAGAACACAGATATAAAATATAATAAAATAACATTATTTTCTAGTATGTAGAAATGACGATTCATCTATTAATCAGAAGAGAATGCAAAAAACTGAGATGTTTTAAAAGGGACAGCTTGCTAGTAGCTTATGGGAAAGTCCCCTTATCAGGAGTGTATTTTAGTAATAACTTGTGGGTTCCTCACCACAGTAGTAGGGGTTCCAGATGCACATTATTGCATCTATCATTAAATCCATCACCAAGGTTTACTCACCAGTGTTCCTAGTCGCTGAGGTTGCAATGATTCAGGTGGCAGTTGATCCTGATTAGAGTTTGCGGCTGCAGCAGCTGCAGCAAAATCAAGTTCAGAATCACGATTCAGAGAAGGGGAGCTGAGGTCACTTCTGCTGGATGAGGTAGATCCTGGAGGTGATGTTGCTGGAGCACCAGTAGTAGGCATCATGGAACCAGGAAACTGCAGACTACTAGGTGGATTATACACAGTCCGGTGGTCAAGACCACTACTCAGAGCTAATGGCTGAATAGTCAGAGCAGCTGGTGGTGGCTCTGTACGGTCAACTGATGTTGGTGGGAAACCTGAGTAATAGAGCCAAAATGTGCAAATGAATCCATTTCAACTTAATTTTGAGACTGATGTTCACATTAAATATAAGTTAATATTTAAAGTTTAATAAAAATCAAATAGGTCTGAATGAACTATGAAATTAAAAATACATCGGTTAGTTTACTTTGCAACAACAGTGATCACAGGTAATTTTTTATGATTTTTAACTTAAAAAAAGATGTTTCACTATTACGAGTAATGTTAGATAAATTCATGTCTGGTAGATAAACTTAAAATTTTGGGATGTAGGAAGGAAGATGCTCATTGACAGCATGGTCATTAGAGATGGAGCTGATGCTCAGGTTGTTTGGGTAAGGATTAAGAAAGAAATCAGCCATGCCCTTTGAAAGGAACCATCCCGGCATTTACCTGGAGTGATTTAGGGAAATCATGGAAAACCTAAATTTGGATGGCTGGAGGTGGATTTGAACCACCATCCTCCAGAATGCGAGTCCAGTGTGTTACCACTGCACTACCTTGCTCAGTGAAAATACTGGAATAAAACTGTTTTATAATAAATGATTTAATATATTCAGTGCAGTTATACAATCACCTCTGTTCATTAAACAGATCATTTTCATTAATTTCAGAATTTAAGCCACTGCTCAGTTTATTTTTTAAACTTGAACAGAGCCTCCATCTTTCTTCAGGATATGTTTCCCCCCCCCCCCCCCCCCATAATTAAATAAGTTCTGTAGAAAAAATAAATCCATTCATCAAATTTTGTTATACTGTGTTGAGTAATTAATTGTAACAATTATTTTCAAATACATTTTTGGGTATATTACTGGCTTATATGCATCCTCATACATGAAATATTTTTCCTTTGGCTGGAAAGAATTGTGTGGAAAATTTTGTTCTTTGCTTACTTCTTTTGCATTACTGGTCATTTCTCTGAAGGTGGATTCAGTTCAAATTGTGAGTAATTTGTTTTTAGCATGAAGTATTATTTTCCTCACTTCTGAAGGAACACGGTTGATTCTGTCAATTTTGGACAGTATGTCATTCCAGTAACTATGGAGCACATTAATTTAAACAACTTTAATTTCTTATTAAAGAATTGGTCATGTTTCTACTTTCAGTGTATCTATTCACAGGAAAGTATTAAGTCTAGTATTCTTTTCTGAAGACCTATACTTTTACCTCATATTTATTGTTACCTTGTCCATGCGTATCTTGCAAATCGTTATTGTATGTTGACAAAAATCTAATACAAATATAGCTAACCCTTGTCCAGATGTTGTTGTTGTGATCTTCAGTCCGGAGACTGGTTTGATGCAGCTCTCCATCATTCTCTATACTGAGCAAGCCTCTTTATCTCCTCGTAAGAACAGCAACCCACATCCATTTAAATATGTTTACTGTATTCATCTCTTGGTCTCTCCACACACTTTGATCCAATGCTAAATTCATGATTCTTTGATGTGTAAGAATGTGTCCTACCGATCCACCCTTCTTTTAGTCCAGAAATTTCAGAAATTTCTTTCTCCCCAATTCTGTTCAGTACTTCCTTATTAGTTATGCAATCTATGCACCTAATCTTCAGCATTTTTCTGTAGTACCACTTTTCAAAACTCTCTATCCTATCTATTTATCATTCATGTTTCACTACTGTACAAGGCAACACTCCACACAAATGACTTCAGAAAAGACTTCCTTACACTTATTAATATTTGATGTCAGAAATTACTCTTTTTCAAAAATACTTTTCTTCCCATTGCCATTCTGCAATTTATATCCTCTCTACAGTGACATAGTACATTATTTTACTGCCCAAGTAATAAAACTCATCAACCACCTTCATTGTTTTGTTACCTAATCTAATTCCATCAGCATGACTGATTTTCTTAGACAGTGTTCCATTATCCTTGTTTTGTTCTTGTTAATGCTCATGTTATATGCTCCTTTCAACACACAGTCCATTCCCTTTTAATTGCTCTTACAGGTTGTAACGGTATGGACCCTTAATTCAATTAACTTCATCTTAGGGGATGACTAGTACTTGCTACCTCTGGTTTGTTGCTGTCCATACACATTTACATAGTTTCAAAGTCAGGGGATTTTTAACTAGGGCAGCCTCTACTAAACAACTGACTACAACATGAGGATTGCATTTTCACTAAAATTGTTTATTGCCCATTGCATGATTATGTTTGATGAGAACCAAATGTTCAAATATTTGTGAAGCTTAGGGGACTTTACTGTGGGGTCATCAGTCACCTACAAACTACTTATGAACTACCTTATACTAACGAGAGCACAAACATCCATGCCCGAGGGGGAATTTGAACCCCCAATGGGGAACGGCCTCGCACATCACAGCATAGCGCCTCAATGTGCTCAGCCACTCCACCATGGCTGATGAGAACCATGATATGATTAGCTCATCCCCCCAATTTTGCTAACAATAGAGTGATATGAATATTTAATCATTTGGATAATGTTCCTAAAATGATTGCTATTAAAGTTCATTGTTCTACTCTAAAAATCCAAGTCAGAATGCGATGAAAAATTTCTGAGTTCCGAGTAATGTTTCTAAAATAAAAGTCCACATAGTCTGAAAATATTTCAGAGTCCAACACGGCACATTCTGGGGATATGTTAAACACCTATTGTCTCACTGGATTCCACTGCACTCCCAACTCACGTCTGCCATCTAGAGTCAACTGCTGTTGACTGTTTTCTGACTGCATCCGGCTGCCACTTATATACAATCTGTGACGCATCCAACAATTCATCACCTAATGAGCTTTAGTGATCCTCAAAGTAGAGTACAAAAATAATGATTGAAATGTTGGTATAATGGCATTGTTAGATGCGTGCTAAAATTCTAATGCAAATACATACCTTTTAACTTGAATTTCTAACATTAATAATACCCCCAAAATCTTAAGTTTAAACAAATGAGTAGTTTCAGCATGACTGATAAATAAGTCTTTCGGCTGTCTCACAATGAATATTTAAGCAAGCACTTAGGTAAATTGTTTTTCCAGTAGAATTTCCAGTCATCTTTCCAATGCACTGCTCAGAATTACTGTGCTCATAAATTTAAACAAATTATGGTCGATAAACAAAATAATTTAATTTACACAAAGACAACATATTAAAATAAACAAAAATAATACATTATATACAGGTCATAATGTGTGTTTATGACACCTGCAACTTATCACTGCCTAGCTGTTTGTGTATCCGTCTTGTATTAATTGTTATTAACAAAATCATTGTTGTTTTTCTTAAAAGTGCATTATTACACACAATATAAATATTGCAGATGATATGGTTATACCAAACTTCACTTCTCGATGAGACCTTTCATTTGAGCCCTCACCCATTACTGTAGTTCAATTAGTTTAGCCTCTGGATTTTTCCAAGTGAATAAATATTAGATTTCTGAATATCTTTTGATATAAAATCAATATAAATGATGTCAACACATCATCTGAGCCGTTCTGTTCTCCATGCTAATCTGTAACTCTAATAGTTTCTGTGTAGTATCTAAAAATAAAGACATTGCCATATTTTTCGCAGGAAAAATGGCAGTTGAAAAAATGTCTACCTTGTTGTGTCAGTGTGTGTATGTGTGTGGGTGTGTGTGCACTTGTTTACCTTTCCTTTTATCTCCGTAAGGTAAGTCCTTCCACTCCTGAGATTGGAATGACTCCTTTTCCACTTCCTTAAAACCCGTATCCTTTCCTTTCTCCCCTCCTTCCTTCCTCTTTTCCTGAAGAAGCTATCAGCAGTAGCGAAAGCTGGTATGTGTGTGTGTGTGTGAGTTTATTTGTGTCTGTCGATGGGCCTGTGCTTTTGGTAAGTCATTCGATTTCTATTTTTTATATAAATTTATCCCACCAGGAAAGTTTCGTTCTATAAATTTCAATTATTTATTTATTTATTTTTCACCCTGAACTTTAATCCTCTCTCCAAATTCTTCCTTACTTTCCTTCACAGCTTGCACAATGTACAGATTGAATAACATTGGAGAATGACTACAATCCTGTCTTACTCTCTTCCCAACCACGCTTTCCCTTTCATGCTCTTCAACTCTAATAATGTGGTCTGGCTTTTGTACAAGTTTTAAATAAACCTCCTTTCCCTATATTTTGCCCCTGTTGACTTCAGAATTTGAAAGAGTTTAATCCAAACATCATTGTCAAAAGCTTTCTCAAAAGCTACAAAAGCTATAAATGTAGGTTTGACTTTCCTTAATCTATCCTCTAAGATAAGTCTTAACTGAATATTGCCTCTCATGCTGCTACATTTCTCCTGAATCCAAACTGATCTTCCCTGAGATCAGCTTCTAATATCTATTCCATTCTTCTGTAAATAAGACGTGTTAAAATTTTACAAGTATGACTTATTAAACTAATGGTTCTGTAATTTCCTCACCTATCTGCACCTGCTTTCTTTGGAAATGGGATTATTACATTTTTATTCAAGTCTGAGGGTATTTCGCCTCTCTCATACAACTTACACTCCATGTGAAATTGTTTTGTCATGGGTGGCTCTCCCAAAGATTTTAGTAGTTCTGAGGGAATCTCGTCTACTCCAGGGGCCTTGCTGTGACTTACATCTTTCAGAACTCTGTTAAATTTTTTTTCACTCAGTATAGTATTTCCTATTTAATCTCCATCTTCTTCCTCTTCTCTTCCTACAATATTGGCTGAAAGTCCATTTCCTTTATACAATACCTATACCCACTTTTTCCATCTTTCAGCTTTCCCTTCTTTGCTGTGAATTGGTTTTCCATCTGAGGTTTTGATATTAATAGAGCCATTTTCCTTGTCTCTTTATTTTTCTGTAGGTGGTATTTATTTTTCCCTAGTTATACATTTTGTACTTCCTGTCAATCTCATTTCTTAATTATTTGCACACAATTTTGCCTGCTTCATTTACTGCATTTTTATATTTTCTCCTTTCATCAATTACATTTAGTACATCTCCTCTGATATCCAAGGATTTTTGTAGGTCTAGCCTTTCTACCTATTTGGACCTCTGCTGCCTTCACTATTTCATCTCTAAAAGCTACCCATTTCTGTTTATTTTCACCCTGTTTCTCTCAATTGTTGCCTGAAGCTCCCTCTGAAATTCTCAAGAACTTTAGGTTCCTTCAATTTATCCAGGTTCCATCTCCGTATCTTCCTACCTTTCTGCAGTTTTTCAGATTCAGTTTACAGTTTATTACTGATACAATATGGTCTGAGTCTATATATTTGCCCCAGGATACGTCTGACAGTTTAAAATGTGGTTCCAAAATCTATGTCTGACCATTATAAAATCTATCTGGTACCTTCCGGTGTCTCCTGATCTCCTCCACACATACAACATTCTTTCATGATTATTCAACCTAGTGTTTGTCCAGTAGTATCTGTGATAGTGAGAAATCCCAAAATATGTTCTTTCAGTTTTCACTGAAGAGGAATTATAAAAAACTAATCACTGTAATAAGTCATGATGGCAAACTAAAATAATAGAAAAATATTTTGACTGTTTTAAGTTAATAGTGTCTTAATTCTTTTGCTGATTATATAAATAATTTCATTTTGCATTTTATGGCTGAGATAATGGGGAACACAGGTTTTCAGATATGGGTGACACGATCGTCTAACACATTACTGAAATAAGAAACATGACCAAATAGTTTTTAAAAATTTTCATTATCAGGCTGGAATTTTTTTTTTCTGATTTTCCTCTTAATGATAAACATTGTCACACAAAAAAGTAATGTTAAAGAATTATTCTTTCGATTATAGCCACCCATTTTCTTTTCTCACATTCAGATTTGTGGAGTTTGCAGTCCTTCCTTTTAAAATATCCTTTTTTAAAGCCAGGATTTTTTTTATGCTCAAAAGATGCCTTTTACTTTTTTTTGTGACTTTCTATACTTCTAGACAAGTGCTACTAATCTTTGTAACCCATTTTTCCATTCACAAACAAACTACCTTATGCTAAGAACAACAAACACACATACAGGCCCAAGGGAGTACTCGAACTATTGACAAGGAGCAGCTGCACAGCCCATAGCATGATGCCTCTGACCTTGTGGCCAAACCCATTAAATTTAACTGTTAAAAGAGACTGGCTATTTATTGTTTTCACTGCAAACTTTTTACTGATGATGTCACTACTTTAAATGAAAAGAAAGGGTTACAAAGTAGGTCCTCATCTCAGAAATCAATTAAATAATCATTGTGTTGCCATATTTTCTGCTGGAAAATGTATTACAGTTGTAAAACTAAATTGTTCCTCATCGAAGTAAGATACTTCCATTATAATCAACAGTACACACAAAAAACTAATAAACTGTAAACTGGAATTCCTGTGTATATGGTAATTTAAATTTTTGAATAGATGAGAAGAATAACTGTTTTTATTACAAATTTCTCATGTTCACTTATAATCATATTCACAGTACACACCAGATGACTTTATTTCAAACACTTCATAGACAGATAGCTTATGGAAACCATGTGAAAGTACCTAACTGGTAGAGACACTTACTTGGAGATAAGTCAGATGATACCATTTCTGATACAAAGTCACTGAGAGAAGAATATGATGAGCTTGTGCTCTCAGCTCCTTCTGAATCAGAACCACTTTCATCTGGAACAATTATAGTATACATAAGAAAATCATCCCTTTTTTTATATTTTATGCTATAATATCAGACAATGGAAAGTCCAGGTTGGAATTCAACAATGTAATGAGGATATTTTACAACAGCAAAGATGTAGGGTGAGCTGCAACAGGCACATAAAAAAGACATTCATACACACTGAATTCTAGCTTTTGGCCATTATTCTTCATCAGAAAATACATCAATCACTCAAGCACTCTTCACAGATACATAATTGTCATCTCTGGCTTCCACACTCCAAATAACGTTCTGCTTTGAGGGGATAGGAGGAGAGAGGAAGGGGAACAGGAAGCTTGCAAGGCAATGGTGGCAATGGATACAGCACGGTCTTGGGTGGAAAGAGATGCAGCTTAGGAATGGGGTGGGGAGAAAGAAAGAAAAAAGAAAGGAAAAAAAAAACACATACACAGAAACAAACATAAAGCACTCATAATGGGAGAGGTGTAAGAGTAGGATAGGAATTATTGGGTTTGGGGAAAAAGGAATTACTGTAGACTGAGGCTTGGATAATTCTGGGGTAGTTGAATATATTATAAGATTATTTCTCATCTACATAGCTCACAAAAGATCGTAATTGGTGGGGGGGGGGGGATGGATACAGATGGTCCAGTTATGAAGCAGCTGATGAAATCAAGCATATGCTCAACAGCAAGTTGTGCCACAGGATGATCTACCTTGTTTCTGACCACCGTTAGGCAGTGGCCACTCATCCCAATGGACAGCTGGTTAGTAGTCATTCCAATATAAAAAGCAGTGCAGTGCTTGCAGCACAGCTGGTAACTTACATAGGGCACGGCTTTCTCTTTTGGTGGTGTTGGTATCATCTCTGTGGCAAGGCTAGGATTTTATGGAGAGTTGGGTGAGTGATAAACATCACTTTAGGAGGGGTGAGGTAGATCTTGGATACAATGGCTTTCATTTCTGGGCATGATAACAGAAAATAAAAATTCCCAAATCCACCAAAATTAAATGAAAAATGTATATAAAAGACAAAAAGTCACTTAAAGCTTTCCTGATTGAGAGCCTCCAGTTTTTCAAAATTAACAATGTGAGTGTATATCCGATGTGGCTTACATTCAAACAGATATTATCAACAGCTATTGTGAGATTTATACCAAGTAAACTAACAAAGGAGGGGGCTGATCCCCCTTGGTACACAAAACAGGTTAGAGCACTCTTGCAAAAGCAAAGAAAAAGAGATGCCAAACTTAAACAGACAGAAAATTCCCAAGATTGGCAGTCTTTTACAGAAACTCAGAATTTATCTGAAACTCCAATGTCAGAAAAATCTAGTCAAAAGCCAGGTTTACTGAATGAAGGTGTCCTTCATTCTGTACAGGATAGCCAGCACTCAGTTACTGTATTGATATTCTTTACAGATGCACATATTTTTCATAAAATTTGGCATTTGATGAGTGCAACAACTTGTTTCCTCAATATTTACAAAATTTTATAATCAAACACAGTGGCTTTTTCCATCCTTAATTCACTCACTCAGAATATTCTTGTCCAGAATACAATTTACAATCAATTATACACTTCACCCATAATTCCTCTAATGTCCATCATAACGGATCTAAATGATGTCAGCTTATTGTCTAAGTAGGATGCTAACAACTGCTTATCTCTTCTTTGCAGCATAAAAATCTCCCCTAGCTCAACAGTGTGGGAATTGCCCAAACAATACAATATTAGGTGAGCTGAAATTAATCTTCGGAGTACATACTGCAAAATCTAGGGATATAATACAGGTGATACAGACATTCTTGACAAGTAGTTCTGGACTTCTTCTCCAAAAATTGTCTTGAGCAACTACTCTGAGAATCCACAAGCAATAGAAATATTTCAAAACTTTTATGTACAAACAAGGCTGAATTTATCAACAGTGTCAGTATAGAGTCAGGGATTAATCGATCATGAGATCATAGGGACAATAATTACCAAAGTAAACAGATCCATAAGTAAGGCTATCGAGAAGGGATCTCAAATTTATTTCATACTAGCTTATATGCCCATGCTTCACAACGGTTGCTGAAGAAGGACCTGTGTGTATCAAGGCTTTTTAGGGTTCTGGACCTCAGTCAGTAAAAACAGAATCCTTGTTGGATTGATATCCTGTCAATAAACTCAGTTGTCCTAGCCAAGGTGTCAAATAAGTAAAAGTCATTGTCCAAAACGATGTATCTTCATAAAGTTTTTGACACAAAAAGTGAAACACTTCCTTGTTGTACTAACCCATACTTATTATGCAGCAGTGGTGTTTAATAGTTCTTTGGTGCACTACAGCGCCTCTATCACTTGTTTGCTGTACTACGCAATCCATACTTCAAGCATAACCTACATCTGAAACAATTTCCCTGATTCCACTATTAAGAAACGAAGTTGCTCCATGCAAATCCGTGAAGTAGTTTAGGAGAGTAGGTACTTCTAATAGATGAACAGACAGTTACTGAAAACACTTAATATTGTGATGTTTCTTATTTTCCGTGATCTGATTTTGATGAAATCATGCTTGTCTGTTGCCACAATCTCAGCTCAAATTTCCAGTGAAAACGGCATAAAAATGTGTTAGTAGTAGTCTTTTTTTTTTCTTTTTTAATATGTTTGCGAAACGTGTTAGAAATAGGCATTCTTCATTAATATGATACATCATACATCAGTTATATTCGCCATTTAAAACATTTCATGATCTTTCGTATCTCTGGACAATGCACTGATGCATGGAAAACTAAAATATAACAAGTAATAAGTAATTTCTTAATGAAGTAGAAATATCAAAGAAAACAATTATTATTGTTGCGGTTGGCTCTCTTTCTGTTAGATGCGCTATTGTCGCTCCAAGTGTGAGACTTAAACTTCCACAGCAGTTGTACATAATGTTAGACTGTGATACTGGTATGTAAATATATGGAATAAACACGACGAGGATTGTATCAGTTTTATATTCATTGCGTTGAATCATATTTCATAGAACATAGCAACCAAGAAAACAATTTTTAGAAATATTGTACATTTGAAATGTCAAAGAGTAAGTAGTATTTTCAAAGGAACATAATCTGATCCCTGCCCCGAACTTCACACGAACACCCATAGCACTATTATTAGTTCTTTACTGCATTGTGCCATTCTTTCCAAGCATGAAATACACCTAAAACTTAAAATTACGATATCTTTTGCTTTCCTGATCTGATTTTGATGAAAAGAAGCCTATATGTCGCCCCAGGATATTCTATATTTATCTGTGATACCCCCATGAATGTTCATTTTGTACTTTTTTTAGATTACTCTCTACAAATAGATACATGCAATTGCTTCAAGAGAAATGTTTAAATTGTGATATCTTACTTTTCTGATCTGATTTTGTAAAACGAAGCGTTTCTGTAACCGCAAGATACGCTCACGTTTCCTGCGAAAACCCCCTGAAAAATTGTCTATTGGTTTTGGAGATGAAAGAGAAAGATAGACATGACGGTTGTCCATGAAAAATGTTAAATTGTGATGTTCTTCTGTCTGAGATCTGATTTTTATGAAATTAAGTCTATATGTTGTCCCAAAGTACGCTAAAGTTCCCCATGCGAATTTGTAAAGTAGTTTTGGAGAAGTGGTTTCTAATAGATGAACAGACAGACACGACGAAATCTGAAAACACTTTGCGATTCTATTTTGATGAAATCATGCCTAGATCCTGACCCAATCTTCGCTCATGTTACCTGTGAAAACCGCATCAGAATTCGTTCAGTAGTTTTGAAGATTGAAGCGAACAGCGACAGGGCTACATTTACAAATTTATTGTTAGTATAGATATATTGTAGAATTGTAAAATTTTGCAAGAATATATTGATTTGTATAAATGTGTATGTCGGTCAAATCTGTTGCAAATGTGGTTAATAGTAAAGAAGTAATAGATTAAAATGTGATGCTAGATGGGGCGATTTTCCATGAACATTACTCTTTACATCCTCATATCTCATGAACTAAATGTCGTACTGTGATACAATTTCAAACGTACATTCAGCTTTAAGTGTGTATTCGGTCTGCACAATTTCCTCCAAGTACAATTGTAACATTATACCGAATCCCGTAGTTTTGCTCCATGAGCAGCAGAAAAGTAGTAAGCAAAAATCTTTATTCCTTTTATTATTTTGATGTGGTTGTCTGCGAGAAAAAGTTTAATAAAGGTTTCAAATTATGTTTAAAGTTTGTTGCAAGTCACCAAGTACTGTCATTCTCATACAGTGTTTTATAAAGTCTCAGCACATTATGTAGCAGTTTTTTCTTTCGATTCCTACTGTTCATGACGTTATATCTCCTGAACCACGTGTCTTACGTGCTTCGTACTCCTACAGCAGTTGTTACCTCACGTACGAAATATGTGTACCAAGTTTGGTTGAAATCAGTCCAGTAGTTTAGTAGGAGATGTGGAACATACATACATATAAACATACATACATACACACATACAGCCTATTTTATAAGATGTAATATTTCTAGATTTCTGGAAGTCTTTTGACACTTTACCTAACAAACAACTTCTAACCAAATTGTGTGCTTACAGAATACTGCCACAGTTGTGGGATTGGATTCATGATTTCCTGTCAGAAAGGATACAGTATGTAGCAAACTGGCAACGGAAAGTTGAATAAAACAGAAGTGATATAAGGCATACCCCAGGGGAGTGTTACAGCACCCCTACTGTACCTTGTCTTCATAAGCAATTTAGCAGACAATCTGAGAAGCTCTCTAGACTGTTTTCCAATTATGCTGTCATTTATTGGTCAGTATAGTCACCAGATGATGAAAAGCAACTGTAAAATGATTTATATAAGATATATGCATGGTTTGAAAACTGTCAATTGATTCTAAATAATGCAGTCATCCATACGAGCTTTAAAATCAATCCATTACATTTCATTTAAACAATAAATCAGTCAAATCTCCAGGCCATAAATTCTACTAAATACCTATAAATTACAATTAAGACCAACTTTAATTAGAAAAAACACATAGAAAATATCATACGGAAAGGGAATCCAAAGTATTGCAGCACACTGTGGGAACACCACCAAATGGTACTGATGGAGGATCCAAAGAAAGATCAGAGAAGAACAGATCAGTTTGTATTATTGCAATATAAAGAAGAAATTGTAACTGAAATGATGCATGAGTTGGGGTGGTGATGATTACAAAAAATGCCTTACTTGTTGAAGTGAGCTCTGTATGCAAAATTTCTTTCCCCAACTTTCTTCTCTGAATGCAAACATATTTTGTAAGCACATACCTACATAGGAAGACATGATTATAATAATAAAATAAAAGAAATCACATGGAAAATGAGAAGATACAGAAGTTCCTTTTTCCTGTGTGCTATTAAAGATTGGAATGGAAGAGAAATGTCCTGCACTTAAATGGGATGTGCAAAGTAATTATAAAGATGTAGATGCATACAACTTCCACCATCTTACTTTAGCAAAAGATCTTACCAAGAACCCAAGAAACTTATGAGTCTGAGAAAACCACCAAGCAAGTCAAAGGCTTTGATTCAGTCATTTGTTGAACATTTTGTTAAGGCAACAGTCAGCAGTAAAATGAAAGATGAAGTTTTAAGTACCACATTTAGAAAAATCATTCACGCATGAGAGTCACACCTACCATCATTTGATCATTGCCATATTGAGGACATAGAAATAGGCATTCCATTAAATGAGAAGCATCTCAAAGGGTTGAAAACAATTGAGGTATAGAGTGAACTACATGTTACCAACCCATCAATTAAAATTGTATTTAAAAAACCATACTATATGGGTGTGAGATTTGTAAATAAAACATATAAAGATTTGGATGACTCAGATGTCAAAAGTACCAAAAGAGACCTGAAAAATATCTGAAAGATAAATGTTACCATAGTGTAGAAGATTTCTTGAATTATAATTGTTCGTCCTCTAAAATACCTCCTTGTGATGTAGCACCACATGTGTTGTTAGTTTATTGCCTATATGTAATAGTATTTATGTAGTGTAACATTGACAAGTCGCCTATGTCACAATATTTGATTGTATAAGACATGTAATGTGATAATAAAAATTAAATTGAATTGAATTGAGTCACCAGATCCATAGAATATCTTAATTTGGGTCTACAATGACGTATCTTCATCATTTGCCCCATACTTAGCTTGCATTTATTGTGAAACTTGTACTCAGTGCAAACACTCAGTCAATTGGAAAAAAAGTGCATTTGTAGCAATATATAAGACTGATAAAAGAAATAATTCAGAAAATTTGATTAATGATGAAAATTCTCCTCAGAGATGATAAATTATTTCAAAAGACATAGATTGGCTGGCCAGTACTTACCTTTGTGCTGTACTGCCGATAGTTACACAAATGAAAAAACAGAAAAAAAGGGGATGAAAAAGGACAAGGTTTTGGAACACAGTTCCTTCCTTCTCTACCACCTGAGGAAGGAACTGTGTTCCGAAAGCTTGTCCTTTTTCATCCCCTTCTTTTCTGTTTCTTCATTTGTGTAACTATCTGCGGTACAGCACAAAGGTAAGTACTGGCCAGCCAATCTATCTCTTTTGAAATGATAACTCTTAAAATTACAGAAAAATATCCTACTGTGAGTTTCTTGTAGAATTCTAGGTCATATTATATGTTTGAATGTAACATGGTGGATTACTGTGGAGGGTACCATTTACCAATGCTAGTCATTTCCTTTCCTGCTGCATGTGCAAAAAATCGCACTGACGTGTTTTATGGCCCACTTTAGATTTGTAGTTTTATAAGTTTTTGTAAACATTTTGAATCAAAATAATAATCTAAATAATAAAAAAGTATGGTGATATGATTACGACTCTAGTATTGTGGTAAAATCTATGCACCCAACACGTAATATTCTTTCTGACCGTATTTTAACAAACAGCCAAAATTATATGATATTTGAGTTCAGCTTTGACAAACATACTCTCTCCTGCTGGCTGCAGTGGCCAACGGTCCTTGGCGTGCCAGTCACGTTATGCACAGCCACTGTGGTCGGGGTTTCGAATTCCCTCTCGGGCATGGATGTTTGTGCCGTCTTTAGAATAAGCTAGTTCATAAGTAGTTTGTAAGTTTAGGGACTGATGACCCCATAGTTAAGTCCCATAAGTTCTACAAATATTTGAACATTCAAATATCTCCCACATTTTCATTATATTTTTCTGTTAAAATACTATCACCTGTCTTGCCATGATAGTTCAAAGTTTATTTTCTTTTCCTGTACTGGTTACGAATGACTATACCCTGTAATGAATATAGCTCACTGGCTAACCACTGTGAGATGGTGGACTATGCCCCATCAGCCAGCCAGTGAGCCAGTGAGCTACTCGATCGCGACCTACTCTCCATGACGTGACGTGGCATGGCAGTGGACAGGCGTTCTCTTCAGACGGTGTTGGTTCAACACCATCTGTAATACAAAACTGAGTAAATTTTTCAACAAACAACCCAGAATGAATATTACAATTACATTACAAAGGGCTAACGTATTTTTTTTTTCGAAAAATTTGAAAAAGGGAGGTTCTGGTCTCTGTCGACCTACAATTATGTCTGCAAAATTTGGTGCAGATCGGCTAAACGGTTCGGCTTAAAAAGTGAGAACACGTTACGGACAGACAGACAGATATCCCAAAATTGCCGATATTTTTGCAAATATCTCTGAAACAAAACGAGATATGAAAAAAACACAAGAGCGTAAAGTTGTAGAGAATTTTCTCCTCTACAAATTAGGTTATTCAATTTTCATTTCAGATGAACGGTTAAGAAATTAGTTTCATTTAAATTTCGAGTTGTAAAAAGACGATCTCAAAGGCCCACTTTTAGTGCTACTACTGTAACCTAAAGTGCGCCAAAAAGAGCAAGTGTGAAAAAACTGTGTACATGCCTCAGTACAATCCAAACTTATCTTACTGTATCTCTATTGTCTTTATGCAAAATGTATGTTGGTGACAGTAACCAATCTTAAATATAAACTTTCATGGCTGGAAATTATGAAATCTTACATCTTATAAAATAGGCTGTATGTGTGTATATATGTATGTTCCACATCTCTTCCTAAACTACTGAACCGATTTCAACAAAACTTGGTACACATGTTCCTTAATATCAGGCAACAATCGCTGTCATGGTAAGAATCACCTACGACACATATGTAAGGAGATATGACATCATAAACAATGAGATGCGCGAAAAACTGTTGCTTCAAATGACAATGCTGCACTTTTCCTCCTAACCACTGGACCGATTTCAAGCAAATCTGGTACACATGTTCCTTACATCAGATAACAATTGCAGTAGGAGTACCAACCACATATGACACATGGTTCAGGAGGTATAATGTCATGAACAATAGGAATCGCAAAAAATGCTACATAATACGAGACTTTATAAATACATGAGAATGACAGTACTTGGCGACTTCCAACAAACTTCAAACACAATTTGAAACCTTTATTAAACTTTTTCTCGCAGACAACCACATCAAAATAATGAAAGGAAAAACATTTCTCGCTTACTACTTTTCCACTGTTCATGGAGCAAAAGTTATGGCATTTGGTATTACGTTACAATTTATAATATTTTAACTACCAATTGTACTCGCAAGAAATTTTACAGACAGAATACACACTCAAAGCTGAATGTATGTTCGAAATTGTATCACAGTATGACACATAGTTCATGAGATATGAGGAAGTAAAGAGTAACGTTCATGGAAAACAGCCCTGTCAAGCATCACATTTCAATCTATTATTTCTTTACTACTAACCATATTCGCAACAGATTTTACCGACATACAGAACATATACAAATCAATATATTCCTGCAAAATTTTACAGTTGTACGATATATCTATACTAATAATAAATCTGTAGCTCTAGGCCTGTTACTGTTCGCTTCAATCTTTAAAACTACTGAACAAATTTTCATGTGGTCTTCACAGTGGAGATTGGTTCAGGATCTAGGCATGTTTTCGTCAAAATAGAATCATGAAGTGTTTTCATAGACTATTGTGTCTGTCTGTTTATCTATTAGAAAACACTTCTCCAAAACTACTTCAAGAATTCGCAAGGGGTTTTCACAGGTAACTTCATCGTACCTTGGGACATTATGTAGACTTAGTTTCATAAAAATCGGATCACGGATAGAACATCACCATTTAAAGTTTTTCATCGACAACCGTCATGTCTATCTTTCTCTTTCACCTCCAAAACTAACAGACAAGTTTTCAGTGAGTTTTCACAGGAAACATGAGGGTATCTTGCAGTTACAGAAACACTTCATTTCAGAAAATCAGATCAACAAAAGTAAGATATCACAATTTAAGCATTTCTCTGAAAGCAATCGCATGTGCATTTGTAGAGAGTAATCTACAAAAGTACTAAATGAACATTCATGGGGGGTATCACAGATAAATAGAGAATATCCTGGGGCAACATGTAGACTTCATTTTATCAAAAGCATATCAGGAAAGTAAAAGATATCGTAATTTGAAGTTTTAGGGTTATTTCATGCTTGGAAAGAACAGCGTAATGCAGCAAAGAACTAATAGCACTGCGGGTGTTCATGTGAAGTTCGGGGCAGTGTTCGGATTATTACTCTTTGAAGATACTACTTACTCTTTGACTTTTCAAATTTACAATATTTCTGAAAATCGTTTTCTTGGTTGCTATGTTCTATGAAATATGATTCAAGACATTGAATATAAAACTGATACAATCCTCACCGTGTTTAATCCATACATTTACATATTGATATCACAGTCTAACATATAGGTCCTATGTACAACTGCTATGGAAGTTTAAGTCTCAAGCTTGGAGCGACAATAGCGCATCCAACGGAAATACAGGTAACCGTCAGAATAATAATTGTTTTCAGTGATATTTCTACTTCATTAAGGAAATATAAAAAAATAGACGAAGATTACTCACCAGGTGAAGGAGCGCAGGTGTGACAGCAGCACAAATAAATAGAACACACACACACACACACAAATGCTAGCTTTCGCAGCCTAGCTGCTTCGTCAGGCAGACTTCCTTCCCTTCTGCCTGACGAAGCAGCTAGGCTGCGAAAGCTAGCGTTGTGTGTGTGTGTGTGTGTGTGTGTGTGTGTGTGTGTGTGTGTGTGTGTTCTATTTATTTGTGCTGCTGTCACACCTGTGCTCCTTCGCCTGGTGAGTAATCTTCGTCTATTTTTTATATATAATTTTTCCTGCTAGGAATTTTTCGTCTATAATATTCATTAAGGAAATACTTACATATCTCAGCTTTCCATGCCTCAGCCCATTGTCCTGAGATATGAATGATCATGGAATAAATGTTTTAATTGGCAAAAATAACTGATATATGATGTAAGCTACATCATATTCATTAAGATATGCATATTTCTAACGTGTTTCGCTAACTTGTTAAAAAAAACCAACTGACACATTTTCATACGATTTTCATGTAGTAAATTTGAGCTTTGATTGGGGCAATATATAGGCATGATTTCATCAAAAGCAGATCACGGAAAAAAGATACATCACAATCTTAAGTGTTTTCAGTAACTGTCAGTACATCTATTAGAAATACCTAATCTCCTAAACTACTTCACGGATTTGCAAGGAACGACTTCATTTCTTAAGAGTGGAATCATGGAATCAGGGAAATTGTTTTAGATGTAGGTTGCATAGTACAGCAAACAAGTGATAGAGGCATTGTAGTGCACCAAAGAACTAATAAACACCGTTGCTGCCAAGGAGGTTAGAATGTAGGGAGGTGGTGGTATCTATGCTGAGATCAGGCATTGGTTGAAGCCAGAGGGGCCATGCTTTTGTGCCCAAAACAAAGATTTCTTGTTTTAAATGCTGTGTGAATATTGCCGTCATTACGTAAAGCCACTAAATTTATAGTCATATCGGAGTATTTACTGAGATATGACATACATTTGAACGACTATAACTACTTTACCACAAAGTAAGACCAATGTTTTGGGCACAAACAAATGGCGGAATGTGCATTTTGCTGGCTTCACTTTTTCAGTGTTAAGGCATCTCCAGAGAGTCTAACCTCCTTGGTTGCTGCATAATAAGTTTGGGATAGTACATCAAGGAACCGAACTTCTGTGACAAAATTAAGCAATCTTATCAACAAACATTGAACATAGTGTTACTGATTTCACTTTGTTTATTAAATACTTAATGACATTAATTTTCTTTGCTTATTTTGGCACATATTACCTTTTGTATGAAAAACTTTATGAAGATGCATCATTTTGGACAATGACTTTTACTTAAATTTGATATCTTGACCAGGACAATTGAGTTTATTGACGGAGCGATCCAACAAGGATTCTTTTTTTACTGACTGAGGTCTGGAACCCTAAAAAGCTATGATACAAACAGGCCCTCCTTTAACAACCGTTGCGAAGCAATGGCATATAAGCTAGTTATTTAATATTCTGGGCTATATTGCTAGGGTCAGATGGATTTATTATTGAAACCCACAAGTGGAGGATATTTTCAAGGTGGGCCATAACTTCTTTGGATGTCCAAATCTTATACTTCCTCACTAACCACTGTCTGCAGGTGGAAACTAAGCAATGGATATCAACAATAAATCCATTTTAGCAAGGTACAACAGCCTGGAATATTTTTAAAATTTTCGTAATCATTCTGCACTCAACTTCCAATGCCAGTTTCCTAAAATGTCTTATCAGTGTTCCAAGAGAAGAATACTGTTTTCCATCCAAGGACTCCTATTTGTATACCCATTAGATTTCTATCTGATATGCTGAAGCGATAGCTCCTTACTTAACAGCCATATACAACCGCTCTCTCAAAGAAGGATCTCTACCAAAAGATTGGAAAGTTGCACAGGTCACACCTATATTCAAGAAAGGTAGCAGGAGTAAACCATTAAACTACAGGCTTATTTCATTTACTTCAATTTGCAGCAGGGTTTTGCAACATATCTTTTATTCAAATATTATGAATTATCTCGAACAGAATGATCTGTTGGCCCAAGGTCAACATGGATTTAGAAAATATCATTCATGCGAAACACAACTAGCTCTTTACTCACACGAAGTGATGTGTGCTATCGACAAGGGTTCGCAAATTGATTCCGTATTCCTTGATTTCCAGAAGGCTTTTGACACCGTACCTCACAAACAGATTTTAATAAAATTGCGTGGTTACGGTATATCGCCCCAAAATTTGCGACTGGATAGGGGATTTCCTCTCAGAGAGGACACAGTTTGTAGTAATCAATGGTAAGGCATCGACTAAAAAAGAGGTGATATTGGGCATTCCACAGGGTAGTGTTATTGGTCCTCTGCTGTTCCTTATTTACATAAACGATTTAGGGGAAAATCTAAGTAGCTCTCTTAAGTTGCTTGAAGATGACGCCGTCATTTACTGTCTAGTAAAATCATCTGAAGATCAAAGCTAACTGCAGAACGATTTGAATAAGATATCAGTATGGGGTAAAAATTGGCAGTTGACTCTAAATAATGAGAAGTGTGAAGTCGTCCACATGAGTACAAAAAGAAATCTGTCAAACTTTGTTTACATGATAAATCAATCAAATTTGAAGGCCGTAAACTCCACAAAATACCTAGGAATTACTATTACCTCAGACTTAAATTGGAAAGCACACGTAGATAATGTCGTGGGAAAGATGAACCAGAGACTGCGTCTTATTGGCAGAACCCTTAAAACATGCAACAGAACTACTAAAGAAACAGCATACACTACGCATGTCTGTCATTTTAAGGAGTATTGCTGCCCAGTGTGGGATCCTTATCAGGTGGGTTTGACGGAGGACATCGAAAGAGTCCAAAGAAGAGCAGCTTGTTTCGTATTGTCACGGTACAGGGGAGACAGTGTTACGGAAATGATACAGGATCTGGAATGGGAATCATTACAACAACGGTGCTTATCGCTGCAGCCTGGGCTACTTACGAAACTCCAATCGCCAAATTCTCCTCTGAATGCAAAAATATATTGTTGACTCCCACTTACACAGGTAGAAATGATCATCAGAACAAAATACGAGAAATCAGAGCCCGAATGGAGAGATTCAGGTATTCATTCTTCCTGCACACTATTCGAGAATGGAATGGGAGATAAAATCTATAACAGTGGTTCGATGAACCCTCTGCCAGGCACTTAAATGTGATTTGCAGAGTATCCCGTGTAGATGTTGATGTAGATGTAGACTGCAGTCCATAATACTCATGTCCTTTACAGCTGCTGCTGCTGCCAGTAAATCGAAGTTGACCACAACTTTTCATACTGCTTTCCAATATGATGCCTGGACGTTTAATCAATATACTAACAATACTACTAATCCTGTATTCAAACATTGTTTTTCCTATTCATTTGCATCAACTTACATTCTTGTACATTTAAAGAAGGCTACCATTTTTGTACCTCCTAGAAATTTTGCCTAAGTCATCGTATATCCTTCTACAACCACTCAATTATGACATCTTTTCATATATAACAGTATCATTAGTAAACTGCAACCAAGTGTTTGGCGACTTGTCTCAGATGATCACTCACCATTGATAACAGTGCACTAGGTTACATTATTTAAGAAATCTTCAAGTCACTCACATAATTGGAAATCTATTCAGTATGCTTGTACCCTCAATATCAGTCTTGTGGAACACCACTTGAAACACATTCCGCTAATCTAGAATATGGAATCTGCCTGTTGCCTTTCATCCAAGGTTTGCAAGATACGATGTACGGTAAGTAAATTTCCATCTGTGTTTTGCAAAACCAATGAATTCTTAAACTATTATGATGCATGGACAGAAGCATTTCTGTCTCAAGCAAATTTATTACATCTAAACAGAATATGCATAAGAATTATGCAGCAAATGATGTTAAGAATATTTGAAACTTCCTGGCAGATTAAAACTGTGCGCCCGAACCGGGACTCGAACCTGGGACCTTTGCCTTTCGCGGGCAAGCGCACTACCGACTGTGCTATCCCGACACGACTCATGATGCCGCCTCACAACATTACATCCGCCAGTACCTCGCCTCCTACTTTCCAAACTTCACAGAAGTTCTCTTGCAAACACGCAAGACTAGCACTGCCGGAAGAAAGGATATGGTGGAGACATGGCTTAGCCACAGCCTAAGGGATGTTTCCAGAATGAAACTTTCACTCTGCAGCGGAGTGTGCGCTGATATGAAACTTCCTGGCAGATTAAAACTGTGTGCCAGAAGTTTCATATCAGCGCACACTCCGCTGCAGAGTGAAAGTTTCATTCTTAAGAATATTTGTTTGTAATTTTGTGAAACCATTCTTTTACCCTTATTATATACATGCAATTTTCTTTCAGTCATTTGCAACTTTGTACTTGAGAAGAGATTCAAGATAAATTCAGACTAAGTAAGGGGCCAATTCTGTAGAGTACTTTCCATAACAGTGAACTACTCAAACACCTGGTGACTTACTCGTTTAAAATACGATCGTTTCTTTCTCTAGATAAGGGAGATCGATTGCCATACCCTTCACGCAGAAGTGTGAGACAGTCAAAAAAGGCATTTATTGGCAAGGTCATTTGAGTGGTAGTTGTAAGATTCCTGCACTGATCTTTTTACACATCAACAATTTCTAAAAGTTTTGCCTTTTACTCTTGTACATTTCCTTTTAACTGGACATGTAACAATCACGTTTCCTGTGTTTTTCCAAATTATTTATTTTACCCACAGTGGGTATTTTACTGTCTTAATCCACTTACTTTGCACATACTTATCCACAGTGTGGTGTACAATCCCTTTAACTAGTAAATCTAAGGGCATTAACTGCTGTGGTTATCAGTCGCTAGGCCTACAAACTACTTCAACTAACTTACGCAAAGGACAATGCACACACAGCCAAGCCTGAGGGAGGACTCAAATCTCCAACTCCGAGCAACCAATTGCACCGCAACAATGCACCTTAAAGATCTTGGGCACTCCACCAACAACAATGCACCTTAAAGATCTTGGGCACTCCACCATTGATTTGATTTGATTTTTTCAGGGAAGCCCAAACAGTATTGGTCCAACCCGCTACTGCCCGCACCGAAACTAAGTTTATTGTGCGGTATCGCTCCCTGTATATCTAGTAAAGCCAACCAATGCCCTTGAACAGTGCAAGGAGTCCCTTTACCAGTTCTTTATTAGACACAATTTCTTCGGGTCTGGTTGTCCCAAATGTTCTGTGCCTTTTACTCTCCAATGCAATGCATTCGAAGATTAGATGTGATGCAGTTTCATCACCGTCATCACAGATCCTACATTTAGGGTCCTCTTCTGTTATTTACATTGTATGTAGGTGTTTTTTGAAATTCCCATGGCCTGTCAGCAATCCAACCATGAGTCTAATCTCTCTCCTGTTCAGGCCCAGGATTGCAGAGCTTCTTTTAAAACATGGCTTTGGCATCATTACCTTGCCATGTTTTTGTTGGTAGACTTTGGTCCAATATTCTACATGCTGACTTCTGAGCCAGTTACGTAGCTCCAATTTGATCATTGCCTTGGTGATTGTCAGGACAGGTTCCGGTCCAATAAATGGAGATCCTGCCCCCATCCTGGCTAATCTGTCGGCATGTTCGTTGCCACTGATCCTTGAGTGGCCAGGGACCCACAATAGGTTTACTCTATTGCTTTCCTTTCCCGTAGCTCCAACAGAACCCTGTGACATTCTGCAACAATTTTAGACCTTGTTGCAGGAGCTGCCAGTGATCTCAGGGCTGCCTGGCTGTCTGAATAGATACAGATGCTACAATCTTTGTAGCACCTACGCAAATTCCTCTCCACACATGCCCTGATGGCAGTGATTTCGGCCTGGAATACTGAGGCCAGTTTTCCTAGAGAGATGACGCCCTCCAGTCTTGGCTGCACCCCATATACACCGGCCCCAACGCCTTGGTCTGATTTTGACCCGTCAGTGAACCAGACAATATCCCCTGTACGGTGTCGAACTAATTTCACCCACTGCTCCCTACTTCCAATTGTTATATTGAAAGGCTTCTTGAAGCAGTAGGGAGTTATAATATAGTCGGCTGGTATTTCCCCCAACCTTTCCTATATTCACCACACTCACTATTTTAGTGTGTGATTCTGGATATCGCAAAGAGTTCCAGTTGTTGCCAGTTTTGAGTCTGTATGCACCAGCCGCTGCCTCCATCTTGGCCCAAAGGTGTATTGGGGGCATATCCAGCATGGTTTCCATCCCAGCAGTTGGTGTGCTGCTAATTCCGCCTGTTATGGCTAAGCAGGCTAATCTCTGCACCTTACCAAGCTCCTTAGCAACAACCTGCTGTTCTACCTTCTTCCACCACACGATCGCCCCATAGGTGATCCTGGGTCTAATCACTGTGGTGTATATCCAGTGCATACCCTTGGGGCTCAGGCCCCAATTTTTGCCACCAAGCTCTCCTGGTACTCACAAGAGTACCTTTAGCCTTGGAGCAAATATTCCTAATGTGAAGGGTCCATGTCAGTTTCTCATCTAGGGTAACCCCTAGATATTTCACTGTCCCCTTCACAGGTAGTGCTTCATTGAAAAGCTTTAGTTTCCAACTTGAGTGTTGGATGTGCTTCTTTGTGAATGGTACAACAACAGTCTTCTTAGGACTAAACCCCAGATCCTGATTTCTGCACCAGTCTGCCACAATGTCCAATGCACCTTGTGCCATATTCTTCACTATGTCAGCAAATTTGCCAAGTATTACTATGACAAGATCATCTGCGTATCCTTGGCAAAAGTACTGCCTAGAGTTTAATTCCCCAATGAAAGAACTCCTCCTTGCGGGCAACCTCTAGTGGTGTTGATTACCATTTTTTCATTCATCATGGTAGCCTCTACCTTTCATCCACTGAGCATGGCCCTAATCCACCTACATATAGTGGTCCCTAGGTCATGCACCTCTGCTGCCCTAACCATGGAATCGAAGGTCGTGTTGCTAAAAGCCCCCTCGATGTCAAGGGAGATACAGAAGGCTATTTCCTGAAAGTGTAGTGCTTTCTCCACCTTCCCAACGAGTTGGTGGAGAGCTGTCTCACATGATTTACCTGGTTGATATGCATGTTGGTTTGAACATGCACATTAACTAGCTTTTCCAATGTCTGCACTCCACCATGGCTGTTTAGGTAAGATTCTAATACATGTCTATCTATTCCTTCGTGCACAAACACTCTCTTGATAGATTTATTTACTCAAGAACCATAATCACTACAATTACATCATGTTTATGATCCCTGAATGTTGACAGTGTCAGCCTTGTATGCAGCAATGTGGTCTAAAATATTTCCACTCTACGTGATCTGTTAAACTCATTGTGCAAGATATTTACAGAGAACATGTTCAAAATACTTCAGCAGACTTCTTGTTTGTATCACCTGCAATAAACACATCTATACAACCCATTCCATACTAAGAAAGTTTCCCACAACTAACATTGCATGATCTGTGTATTTACAAACTACCAAGCATACACTGTCTTTGAATGATTCTAAATCTGTCATGGCAGAATCATGTGGCCAGTAAAATCATTTGATAATTAATTTGTACACTGGAAACTTCAGGAATGAATAAGAAAATGGGTAAAATAGGTTAATTTGCTGGTCACAACACAGATGTGATAAGAAATGCAGTGAAAGTTGTCACGTGATCTACAAACTGAGCTTCAATCACTGTGCAGCTTTTTATGTGACCACAACAACAAACAAGCTGGCTTTCTGCATTAATGGCCTTAGACAACCTGTGGCTATGAACACCACCACCTAGAGAGAAGGCTGCGGCACTCTCGTTTGACATCAGGCAGAGTAGGTTGTGCATGCTTAGCTGACTAGCTTGCTGCTTCGGCATATTGGACCATGCCCCAGCGGCTACCCAGTCAGCTATGCGCATGCAACCAACTCTGCCTGACGTCACAGGAGAGCGCTGCAGCCTCCTCTCTAGGTGGTGTTGCTATGAACCAGCTGGAGCATCCATTTTCTGAACCTGCTGCACTGCATGACATAGTTCACCTCAATAATTGATTTACAGTCCATGCCATTTTGATCATTTCTACCAACACAGCCTTTTCTGAATTGCACATGAGGGAACTCTCCTTATAGTATATCCTACATTCCCAAGTCTCAACCTTGGCTAGTTCCCATTCTCCACCATCTCTCCTCTTCCCTGCACACACTCAAGCTCCACATACACCTTCCATTGCACCAAAACACTCACCAACCCCTCCCCTTTTTCCCAAACCTCCCTCCCCCCTCTCTCTCTCCACGAGCCTCCCGACTAACATAGCACCTAGTAGCCTGTCCTGACACTATATAGTCTGTGCACACTCTGTCAGACAATACTGCACACTCTGTTAGACAATACTAGTTATGTTCCATATTCACACCCTGCATTCCTTTCCTCCTCCCAATCTCGTCCTCATCCCCACAACTGTTGCTGCTTACAGAGGGTAGTCACAGTGTCAACACAGTTGCTGGAGTCAGTTGTCATATGTGAAAGCGGTGCTTGTGTGAATGAGTTAATTTATATCTATTTCTTAAGAAGATCCAAAAGCTGAACTGTCAACTCATTGTGACATCTGTGTGGTGAGTAACAATTTAACCTCTTCCAAATAATGTCAGTAATTAATTAACCCATTCGCGCTCGGTGGTGCGTTTGTGCACCATGTTGCGCTATCTATAACTTTTTCACCTCGGAAACAAAGGAACGTAGATATATCTTCCTGCAGTACAGCAAAGATATGGCACTATATTTACAGCATTGTTCACACTTATTTTATCTTATTGAACCTATCCTAACAAAATGAAACATTTTTCTCACAAAAAAAGTTCTGGGCAGTAATGGGTTAAAATTACCTAAACCTGTCCCATGAATCCAGATGAACTACACAGTCAGACTCAATTTCAACCTTGATAAATACAATATTTTTGTAGACTATATTGATAACTTCCTCGCCAGTGGTAAATAACTTACCTTTACAATTGCAATTCATTGAGAATGTTAAGAACTCCTGTTACTGTTTGGCATACAGATGCATACTCTGGAATTCAAATGTTAAGTGCTTTGTCTAGAGAGTTCATCAAACACCTTTCATCCTATTTATTTATTGTTATATTCTCAAATAGTGTCCAGAAAGTTGCTTCTTATATTAATATTCTGCTATTTATTTATATAAACCGTCTCCACGGCTGCTTCTTATATTAATGTACTGATATTTAAACAATGGAAATTCCAGGAAGGATTCCATAATATTTTTGAGAAGGATAGGTTGCTTACTCACCACAGAGACGTCCAATGAGCCACAGAAAGGCACAAATAACAACATTAATGGCTGGAGATGGCGGTTGTGTCTGTGTGTGTGTATGTTTGTGCCTCTAACTGACAAAAGGCCTAAATGTCTGAAATCTTTAATGTTGTTGTCTATTATTTGTGCCTTTCTGTGGCTCATCGGACTTCTCTGTGGTGAGTAAGCAACCTATCCTTTTCAAAAATATCATAATATGCTGATATTTATTTATGTAATCCATCTATGCAACTGAAATAAGACAAGTTCTTTTGCCAATCACATTTCACCTTTATTTGCAAAGCATCTTCAGTGGCAATTTTTGTAGATGCTAGTTTACATGTGCTACCTGTTGACTCTGGTTGTTATGTTTCTTTCAGTTTTTCCCCTTTACCCAAAGCACTTCTTAGCACTAGGCACAAGCCATTTTGTGAAATTAGTTTTTATTTTTTCATCACATTTGCACAATTTTGAGTTCAGTGACTAGTTTTGGACGAGACAGTCAGTTTTCAAACCATTAGCCTTGGTTTTAAATTGTATAAATCTAGATGCCTGGAGGACTGTGGAGTTAACACAAGTTTTAACTGCCATTTTAAATGAAAATTAATCAAATTAAATTAAAGAAGAAAGAAATACAACCTGAGTCAACAAACAGCATATGTAAACCAGCATCTTTGAAAATTGACACTGAAGATGCCTTCAAATATAGGTAAAACACATATGGGAAAAGAAAGTGTCTTATTTCAGTTGCATAGACAGTTTATATGAATAAATATCAACAAGTTAATAGAAAGAACAGCTAAATTTCTCTGCTCAAGCTCTGATTTCTCTTATTTCCTTATGATGATAATTTCTTTCTCTGTAGATGTGAGTCAACAATATGTTTTTAAATTTTAAGGAAAAAGTTGGTGATTGAAATTTCATAAGCAGATCTTGCTGCAATGAAATACATCTTTGTTTAATGATTCCCAGCACAATTTGTGCACTGTTTCTGTGAAATCTCTTCTCTGTATTACAAGAAAGCAAAACAAGATGCCTTTCTCTCTACTCTTTCAGTGTTTCCATCAATCATTTCTGATAAGGATCCTACACTTAACAGCAATACTCCACAAGGGGACAGACAAGTGTAGTGTAGGAAGGAGTTCTGTTGTATTTTTAAAGGGTTCTGCCGATAAAATACAGTCTTTGGTTCACCTGCCCACAACATTTCCTATGCCTTCTTTCCAATTTCAGTCAGTTATAATCTTAAATCTAAGGTACTTGGTTGAGTATATGACATTCAGATTTGACTGATTTATCTTGTAGATGATGTTTTCTAGATTTATTTAGTACCCTTGTAAATAACATAATACTTTACATATCACGAAGGCACAGAATTGTAGGATGACCTGATACCAACAAATCAAATTTTATCTTTGAAATTGAAATTACATAAAGGAAGTCATAAACTACATGAATTCTCTTAAAAGTTATTTATTAAATAGTTTTTATAATAATATTTCTATTAATTTTTATAACACTCCTCACCTGTAGGTTGCTCCTGCTGACGTAAGGATCGCAATGCCCCACTCAGTGAACTACTCTCGTCCCATACACTAAAGTAAATGGGCTCCAGAGTATGTGCATACCACTTAGATTTATCTCCAATCAGTGTAGGATCAAAAACACCAGTATGCACACGCAAGAATGCAACGTTGCTGGGAGTTAGAGACCATTCTGCCAAAAATTCCACAGCCTGAAAAATAATTACGTCAATAAACAAAACTGCATATATGAGTGACCTCAATGCCTCTGAGTTCTTTCAATGGGATTATATGTAATTAGTTGTTAAAAAAGGAATATTCATGAGAGAAAAGTGGTAAATTCTGAGATAAAAGGTGAAATATTTAGTACTACTGAAAGGCACATTTCCAAGTAAAAGTGATGACACTGTCCTTGCTTTTAGAACTAATAAATTATAATAATATGATTGTGACCTTCATGAGGACAGATACAGTACAATATTACTGTTGAGCTATAGGCAGACATGTATAAAAGCATATTTACTGAATGTATGGCATTAAGTGCGAATGGGTAAAGTTGAAAACGTGTACCCAACCAATATTCAAACCAAAGTCTCCTGCTTTCTAGGCAGTTGCGCTGACCTCTACACCACTAGGAACACAGTGATAACCACACCTGCACGGAATTAGTCAAGTATGCCTGCCGTCAGATACAAGTTCCCAACTTTACCCCTGCCCACTAGAACTCAAACTCATAGTTATTGTAAACTAATTCCCGTAAGGGCCTATGAGTGCCTCTGCACTGAAGAAAGGGTCATTCTCCATTATCAGTAAATATATGAAATTTACTTACCAGGCGAAGGAGCACCAATAGTGACAGCAAAAATAAATACAGCAAACACAAACACACACAAAAGCAAGCTTTCGCAACCCAGTTGCTTCTTCAGGCAGAGTAGGGAAGTCGAGGGAATGACTTCTCACCCGCTCCTTTAAACCCACATCCTTTCCTTTTCATTTCCCTCTCCATCCCTACTCTGCCTGAAGAACTAATTGGGTTGTGAAACTTTGCTTTTGTGTGTGTTTGTGTTTGCTATATTTATGTTGTCTGTTACTTACGGTGCTCCTTCTCCTGGTAAGTAAATTTCATCTATTTTTATATATATATTTTTCCTGCTAGGGACTTTCTCTCTCTCTCACTCTCTCTCTCTAGAGGGAAACTTTCCTGGTGGGATAAACAAAAATAAAAAATAGAAAAGAGATGACTTACCAAAAGGACCGGCTCGTCGATAGAAACACATAAAATCACAGACAAACACACATACAAGCTTTCGCCACCACTGGCAGCTTCTTCAGGAAAAAGAGGAAAAAAGGGGAGGAAAAAGGGAAGGATATGGGTTTTAAGGATGTGGAAAAGGAGTCATTCCAATCCCAGGAGTGGAAGGACTTACCTTAGGGGAAAAAAAGGAAGGTAAACAAATACACACACACTCAGACATATCGAAACGCAAACACACTTAGACAGACATTTGTAAAAAGCAAAGAGGTTTGACAGAGATACCAATTGAGGCAGAGGCTCTGTCCACAGAACCAAGGCAAAGATGATAAAGATGGTGGGCGGGACTTTGAATTAGCGAAGATTAATACCAGGTGGGAAACGGGAGGAGAGAATAAGCTGAAGGACAAGTTCCCAACTCCGGAGTTCTGAAAGGTTGGTGTCGGTGGGAAGTATACAGATAACCCGGACGGTGTAATACTGTGCCAAGATGTGCTGGCCGTGCACCAAGGCATGTTTAGCCACAGGGTGATCTTCATTACCAACAAACACTGTCTGCCTGTGACCATTCATGCGAATGGACAGTTTGTTGCTGGTCATTCCCACATAGAACGCTTTACAGTGCAGGCATGTCAGTTGGTAAATCACGTGGGTGCTATCGCAAGTGGCTCTGCCATTGATCGTGTACACCTTCCGGGTTACGGGACTGGAGTAAGTGGTGGTGGAAGGGTGCATAGGGCAGGTTTTACAACGGGGGCGGTTACAAGGGTAGGAGCCAGAGGGTAGGGAAGGTGGTTTGGGGATTTCATATGGATGGACTAGGAGGTTATGGAGGTTAGGTGGACAGCGGAAAGACACTCTCGGTGGAGTGGAAAGGATGTCATTAAGGAAGGATCTCATTTCGGGGCAGGATTTAAGGAAGTCGTATCCCTGCTGGAGAGCCAAATTCAGAGTCCGCTCCACTCCCGGAAAGTATCCAGTGAGAAAAGGGGCATCCTCCTGATCTGGTTCAGAAGCAAATTACCAGAGCCACCTCCTCATTCCTCCAAATCCAGAACCTTCGACCGAAGAATCCCAGAAGTGCCCCTTTTGTCACCGGATACTTTCCGGGACTGGAGCGGACTCTGGAATGTGGCTCTCCAGCAGGGATACGACTTCCTTAAATCCTGCCCCGAAATGAGATCCATCCTTCATGACATCCTTCCCACTCCACCAAGAGTGTGTTTCCGCCGCCCACCTAACCTTCGTAACCTCCTAGTCCATCCCTATGAAACACCCAAACCACCTTCCCTACCCTCTGGCTCCTACCCATGCAACCGCCCCCATTGTAAAACCTGCCCTATGCACCCTTCCACCACCACTTACTCCAGTCCCGTAACCCGGAAGGTGTACACGATCAAGGGCAGAGCCACTTGCGATAGCACCCACGTGATTTACCAATTGACATGCCTGCACTGTGAAGCGTTCTATGTGGGAATGACCAGCAACAAACTGTCCATTCGCATGAACGCTCACAGGCAGACAGTGTTTGTTGGTAATGAGGATCACCCTGTGGCTAAACATGCCTTGGTGCACGGCCAGCACATCTTGGCGCAGTGTTACACCGTCCGGGTTATCTGGATACTTCCCACCGACATCAACCTTTCAGAACTCCGGAGATGGGAACTTGCCCTTCAGCTTATTCTCTCCTCCCGTTGCCCACCTGGTCTCAATCTCCGTTAATTCAAATTCCCGCCCACCATCTTTAGCATCTTTGCCTTGGTTCTGTGGACAGAGCCTCTGCCTCAATTGGTATCTCTGTCCAACTTCTTTGCTTTTTACAAATGTCTGTCTAAGTGTGTTTGCGTTTCGATATGTCTCAGTGTGTGTGTATTTGTTTACCTTCCTTTTTTCCCCCTAAGGTAAGTCCTTCCACTCCTGGGATTGGAATGACTCCTTTTCCACTTCCTTAAAACCCATATCCTTCCCTTTTTCCTCCCTTTTTTTTCCTCTTTTTCCTGAAGAAGCTGCCAGTGGTGGCGAAAGCTTGTATGTGTGTTCGTGTGTAATTTTATTTTATTTGTTTCTATCGACGAGCCGGTCCTTTTTATTATAGAAGGAGACCTTCTAGGTGGGAAAATGGTATAAAATAAAGATTTTTGACTTACCTAAAGTACAGGCTTGTCGATAGAAACACGAAACACACAAAAACACACAACCATTCGAGCTTTCGCCACCAGTGGTGGCTTCTTCGGGAAAAAGAGGGAGGAAGGAGAGGAGAAAGGGAAGGATACGGGTTTTAAGGAAGTGGAAAAGGAGCCATTCCAATCCCAGGGGTGGAAGGACTTACCTTAGGGGACAAAAAGGAAGGTAAACAAATACACACGCACTCACACATATCCACATCCAAACACACCTAGGCAGACATTTGTAGAAACCAAAGAAGTTGGACAGAGATGCCACTTCAGGCAGAGGCTCTGTCCACAGAACCAAGGCAAAGATGTTAAAGATGGCAGGCGGGAATTAAAATTTAGCGGAGGTTGAGACCAGGTGGGCAACGGGAAGAGAGAATGTGTTGAAGGGCAAGTTCCCATCTCCGGAGTTCTGAAAGATTGGTGTTGGTGGGAAGTATCCAGATAACCCGGACGGTGTAACACTGTGCCAAGATGTGCTGGCCGTGCACCAAGGCATGTTTAGCCACAGGGTGATCCTCATTACCAACAAACACTGTCTGCCTGTGACCGTTCATGCGAATGGACAGTTTGTTGCTGGTCATTCCCACATAGAACGCTTCACAGTGCAGGCATGTCAGTTGGTAAATCACGTGGGTGCTATCGCAAGTGGCTCTGCCCTTGATCGTGTACACCTTCCGGGTTACAGGACTGGAGTAAGTGGTGGTGGAAGGGTGCATAGGGCAGGTTTTACAACGGGGGCGGTTACAAGGGTAGGAGCCAGAGGGTAGGGAAGGTGGTTTGGGGATTTCATATGGATGGACTAGGAGGTTACGGAGGTTAGGTGGGCGGCGGAAAGACACTCTCGGTGGAGTGGGAAGGATGTCATGAAGGATGGATCTCATTTCGGGGCAGGATTTAAAGAAGTCGTATCCTTGCTGGAGAGCCACATTCAGAGTCCGCTCCAGTCCCGGAAAGTATCCGGTGACAAGAGGGGCACTTCTGGGGTTCTTCTGTGGAAGGTTCTGAATTTGGGGGGATGAGGAAGTGGCTCTGGAAATTTGTTTCTTTACCAGATCAGGAGGATAGCCGCGGGATGTGAAAGCTGATATTAGGTTATTGGTGTACTGGTTCAGGGATTCGGGACTGGAGCAGACTCGTTTGCCACGAAGACCTAAGCTGTAGGGAAGGGAACGTTTGATGTGGAATGGATGGCAGCTGTACCTACACTATGACAGCTGCCATCCATTCCACATCAAACGTTCCCTTCCCTACAGCTTAGGTCTTCGTGGCAAACGAGTCTGCTCCAGTCCCGAATCCCTGAACCAGTACACCAATAACCTAATATCAGCTTTCACATCCCGCGGCTATCCTCCTGATCTGGTAAAGAAACAAATTTCCAGAGCCACTTCCTCATCCCCCCAAATTCAGAACCTTCCACAGAAGAACCCCAGAAGTGCCCCTCTTGTCACCGGATACTTTCCGGGACTGGAGCGGACTCTGAATGTGGCTCTCCAGCAAGGATACGACTTCCTTAAATCCTGCCCCGAAATGAGATCCATCCTTAATGACATCCTTCCCACTCCACCAAGAGTCCTTTTCCACTTCCTTAAAACCCATATCCTTCCCATTCCCTTTCTCCTCTCCTTCCTTCCTCTTTTTCCTGAGGAAGCTGCCAGTGATGGCGAAAGCTTGTTTGTGTGTTTGTGTGTGATTTTATTTGTGTCTGTCGACGAGCCTGTCCTTTGGGTAAGTCATACATTTTCTATTTTTTATATTTGTTTATCTCAACAGTAAATACAACACACACACACACACATACACACACACACACACACACACACACACACACACACACACACACACACACACACACACAAATGCTAGCTTTTCGCAGCCTAACTGCTGCTTCAGGCAGAGGGGAAGGAGAGGGAAAAGGAAATGATGAGGGTTTTAAGGGAGTGGGTAAGGAGCCATTCCAATCCTGGGACAGGAAAGACTTACCTTGGGGGATAAAAAGGAGGGTAAAGAAATACACACGCACCCACACATATACACAAATGCAAACACACCTAGGCAGACATATCCAAAGAACAGGCTCGCCGATAGAGAGACAAAAAACACAAATAAAAACACACAAACATTCGAGCTTTCGCCACCATTGGTGGCTTCTTCAGGAAAAAGAGGAAGGAAGGAGAGGAGAAAGGGAAGGATACGGGTTTTAAGGAAGTGGAAAAGGAGTCATTCCAATCCCAGGAGTGGAAGGACTTACCTTACGGGGATAAAAGGAAAGGCAAACAAGCGCACACACACGCACTCACACATACACACGCCAAAAGACATTTTGCGTATGTGTGTAGGTGTGTGTGTTTGTTTACCTATCCTTTTTCCCCAAATGTATGTCTTTTCTCTCCCAGGATTGGAATGACTTCTCACCTGCTCCTTTAAACCCACATCATTTCCTTTTCCCTCTCCTTTCCTTTGCCTGAGGAAGCAAAAAATGCTTGAAAAGCTTGCATTTATGTGTTTGTGTTTTATTTATGTTGCTGCAACATACCTGTGCTCCTTCACCCGCTAAGTAAACTTTCATCTACTTTTTATATCTATTTTTCCTGCTAGGAATTTTTCCTCTATAATCTTCATATTAAGAGAGAGAGAGAGGGGGGGGGGGGGAACAATTCTGTCCGGAAAAATATTTTAAAAACGTAAAGAAAGTTGGACTTACCATGTGAGAAGGCACCGGTTCGTTGATACACAAATGAAAATAATAACATACACATACACACACCCACACAAAACTGAGCTTTCACAACCTAAGGTTGCTTCATCAGAAAGAGCAAGGAAGGAGAGGGAAAAGGAAAGGATGAGGTTTTTTTAAGGGAGTGTGTGTGTGTGTGTGTGTGTGTGTGTGTGTGTGTGTGTGTGTGTGTGTGTGTGTGTGTATGTGTGTGCGTGTGTGAGTGTTTGTTTAACGATCCTTTTTCCACCAATGACTCAACACACTCATTTTACCTCACCATCTTTGATTTCAATGACATTTGGTATACTGGTACCCCCATATAGAGAAATAAAAATACCAAATATCAACTCAATATCTCAAATGGTTTCAAAATTATGCCTTGTTAAAGTTTCCAAAAAACGCTAAAAATTGACCTGTGTCTGAAACTTTAAACTGCTATAGCGACTCTCAGAACAAGCTAGAAAGATAAGAGAGGTGTCATTTTGCAGCATTTTTCAAGCCCTTTCCAAAAATATATAACACTACAAGGGGCAAAATAATTTCTTTACTAATTACAAAATAAAAAATGTATTTTTAAATTTCTCAAAATGCGCCACTTTTAAAATTTTGAAAAAATTCTCAAATAGTCCATGTATAGTGCTTAACTGATGGTATAAATTTCATAATGGGATCATAATGGGTTCTTATAGAAAAATGCATTTGAAAATACGCTTACATTAGCATTTTCACTATAATGACTCATTGATCCCAGAAGGTCTAATAGTCTCTTAGATTTATGAAAAATTTATATGAGAGACTTAACAATAGAAATATGTCTATTAATTTGATCAATGATATTTAATTTTTGCAACCTCTTTTTAAAAGATAAATGTAATCATTAGAAAGCTTTAGTCATATCACTAATAGAAAAAAGAAGCCTATGCACTAAAACTAGGTAGTTTTAAAACTGAAAAATTTTAGTTGGGTGAAATTCAAGATTAATATACACATGAAGTTTGGTAAAAACATTTAATGTGTTGTAACTGGGTTAATATTTTAATAAATTCTATGTACATAACAGAAAAAAAACTTACGTAATTAACTTGCAGCCTTTTTTAAAAATATTTTCAGAAAGTTAAATTACTAAAGTCGGTGAAGACTTCGGTGGTTTTCTGCAGTTCTTCATTTGACAAATTATAAATTCAGCCGGTTGGAGTTATTGGGTTAACTTTACTTAGCACAAGTGTCACAGAAAGCTGAAGGATATCTTGCTTTGTAAGGAAAGAAAAGCTAGATGATGGACCGGCTGGATGTAAAAAAGAAACCTTCACTTCATCATTGATTTCATCTTTTTCAAGTACATAGGCCAACCACCAGTTATTGTCATAGATGACAGTCACATACCCACTGACTTCTGCTAAACTTAAACGATCCTGAATCATTGTAACAGCTTCAATTTTGAACTCAGTGGATTCTGAGAAAACTTTTACTTTCATTTTGCTGTTACTAGAAGGGATAAGAATGAATGCATGAAGTTTCTGAGTGCCTTGTATGGTCACAGATTTTTTCACCCGATTTTCCAAGTGCTTCTCAGTTTCAATGTACTCCTGTTGTGTAACGTAAACAAAATTTGCTGCAAAAATATTTAGCATCACCCACTCATACAGGTGGAATGGTGTTTGAATCTGGTCTTCATAGGGCCTTTGCAAGCTGGCTCTGGTGGCTAATCTCTTCACAGTTCCTGCAACAGCATCCTTAGATTGGTAAGGTTTTTCCGGTTTTTGTACTGTGCGGTGCACCCATCAGAAAAGTAATATATTTTTGATATACTGTCTCCAAATTTCTGTTTCACAAATTCAATCCGTTTCCTTTGAAGACAATACATAGCTATAGTATTGTGCTCTAGAAACTCAGAAACGATAACAAAGCTTACATGTTTCGTTTCTTCCTCTCTTTTATAGTAGATCACAAATGGATGTACTGTTGCTTGTACACTGTTCCAGTGGTAGCTTTGTGCTTCATCTTGAATCACAAAAGTGTAGTTCTCAAAGAAGTCACACATGACAAGATACTCTGAGATTTCAAGATTTTCTTTTATGTTGTTCAAAAAGAAGCTTTGCTGTCTGGCAATAAAGTCATGTCTGATTAATGCAGACAAAATTTGGATGAACAATTCAATAAAATCTGAAGTTGATTTTTCTATTGTCTCCAGGTTGCATCTATCGACCAATATCCATTGCCGAGAAGTTATTTTTTCAATGCCTTTTTCTTTGAATTTTTCTTCCAACAAATTTTTGATGTAATCTGTACCTGGACAGGTTGAACATTCCCCAAAATAACACTTAATAGAGGCAGGGTTGCACAGTGCTTTAGCAATACAGTGTTTATATGTATGCAGTTCACCATTTGTCATTGAGCTAATTTTTGCATTTTGTAACATAAGTTTTACATTTTGATGGCTTGTGCAGACACATACTGAGTGCATACCACTAGAACCTGCCAGGACACAGTTTTCAGTCTTAGTTCTGCGAACTTAGAAAACCCTATTTTTAACATAGGATTTTTGTCTTTAAAATAAAGAATGCCTCCATTAAATTGCATACATCTACATCTACATACATACTCCGCAATTCACCGTAAGGTGCGTGGCGGAGGGTACACTGTACCTCTACTAGGCATTTCCTTTCCTATTCCACTCCCAAATTGAACGAGGAAAAAAAGAATGCCTATATGCCTCCGTACAAGCCCTAATTTCTCTTATCTTGTCTTTGTGATCTTTACGCGAAATGTAAGTAGGCGGCAGCAAGATCGTACTACACTCAGCTTCAAATTCCAGCCCTCTAAATTTACTTAACAGAAATTCACGAAAAGAACGTCGTCTTTCTTCCAGCAATCCCCAATTGAGTTGCCGGAGCATTTCCGTGACACTCGCGCATTGGTAGAACCTACCGGTAACAAATCTAGCTGCTCGCCTCTGAACCGCCTCTATGTCTTCCTTCAAACCGATCTGCTGCGGGTCCCAAATACTTGAGCAATACTCAAGACGTGGTCGTACAAGCGTTTTATACGCGGTCTCCTTTACAGTTGAAGTACATCTTCCCAAAATTCTCCCAATAAACCGAAGTCGGCTGTCTGCCTTACTCACAACTGTCCTTACATGCTCGTTCCATTTCATATCGCTCTGCAATGTTACGCCTAGATATTTGAACGACGCGACCGCATCAAGAAGCTCACTACTGATGCTGTATTCGAACATTATGGGATTGTTTTTCCTACTCATGCGCATCACCTTACATTTTTCTACATTGAGAGCTAGCTGCCATTCTTCGCACCAACTAGAAATTTTGTCTAAGTCAACCTGTATGCTATTACAGTCAGTTACAGACGACACCCTCCCATACACCACAGCATCATCAGCAAACAGCCGCAAATTACAACTTACTCTGTCCATCAGATCATTTATATAGATAGAAAATAATAGCGGTCCTATCACACTCCCCTGGGGCACGCCTGACGATACACTCGTCTCTGATGAACACTCGCCGTCGAGAACAACGTACTGCGTTCTATTACTTAGGAAGTCCTCCAGCCAGTCACAAATCTGTGAACCTATTCCATAAGCTCGTATCTTCGTTAGCAGTCTGCAGTGTGGTACCGTGTCGAACGCCTTTTTGAAGTCGAGAAAAACACAATCCGCCTGTTGCCCTTCGTCCATGGCTCGCAAGATGTCATGTGAGAAAAGGGCAAGCTGAGTTTCACATGAACGATGTTTCCTAAACCCGTGCTGATTCATGGAAAGAAGCTTTTCCGTTTCAAGGAAATTTACTATATTCGAACTGAGAATATGCTCCAAAATTCTACATGAAACCGATGTCAACGATATTGGCCTGTAATTGTATGGGTCAGTTCTCTTTCCTTTCTTATACACGGGAGTCACCTGCGCTTTTTTCCAATCACTAGGAACTTTGCGCTGAATTAAAGATTCGCTATAAATGCAAGCTAAGTAGGGGGCCAATGCCGCAGAATAGTCTTTGTAAAACCGAACTGGTATTCCATCCGGACCAGCAGACTTTTTCGTATTTAGCTCTCTCAGCTGCTTCTCTACACCGGAAATACCTATTGCTATGTCCCCCATTTCGGAATTGGTACGTTGATCAAATGATGGTATATTTGTGCGGTCCTCCTGCGTGAAAGATTTCTTAAAGGTTAAATTTAGAACTTCAGCTTTCCGTTTGCTTTCTTCTATTACTGCCCCGGAATGATCAACTAGTGACTGGACAGTGGGCTTTGACCCGCTTATCGATTTTACATAGGACCAGAATTTTTTCGGGTTCTCGGAAAGATCTTTTGCTAAGGTATGGCTGTGATAATTATTGTATGCTTCACGCATCGATCTTTTTATAGACGCACGAATCTCTACTAACTTTTGCCTGTCATTATTTGCGTGTTCCTTTTTGAATCGAGAGTGCAACAGCCTTTGCTTTCTCAGCAGCTTTCTAACATTATTATTATACCACGGTGGATCTTTTCCATCCTTAATCGTCTTTACTGGCACATATTTCTCTAACCCTTCATTAACAATGCATTTAAATTTAGTCCACAATTCCTCTACATCCATAGTCCCAGAATTAAACGATGCCCATTCATTTTCTAAGTGCGATCGTAACATTTGCTTGTCGGCTTTTCCCAACAAAAACACGCTCCTAGCCTTCTTGACTGGTTTATGAACTTTGGTCACCATCGACGCTATGACGATATCGTGATCACTAATTCCTGTCTCTACACAGACATCGTTAATAAGGTCAGGCCTGTTTGTGGCTATAAGGTCTAGAATATTTCCATTGCGCGTGGGTTGCCGGTTTAACTGCTCAAGACAGTTTTTGGAGAATGTGTCCAAAAGTAGCTCGCAAGACTGCTTGTCTGTACCGCCTGAAATGTAACTAGCGAGGTCCCAATCTATACTCTTAAGGTTGAAGTCACCTCCGACTAATATTGCATGGCCCGGATACCTATGCACTACCTGGTGTAGACTTTCCTTGAATGATTCTAAAACTGCTACAGCAGCACTGGGGGGCCGGTAAAAACACCCAACTATTAACTTTACTTCTTTTAGACCTGTTATGCGTGCCCAGATAACTTCACAGTTACTTTCAACCTCGATCTCAGTAGAAACAATATCTTTGTCCACAGCGATGAACACTCCTCCTCCAGTTGTATCAGATCTATCTTTCCGATATACATTCCACGATTCGCTAAATATTTCTGAACTTGCCACATCATCATTTAGCCAGCTTTCAGTGCCTAAAACTATCTGAGCGCAATAACTTCCATGCAGCGCTGCAAATTCGGGAACTTTGTTTCTAATACTTTGTAAGTTCGCGGCTAATATTTTTATGTTCGAATTTTTGTTCCGAACGTGGCCTGAATTCGCTGTTTGAATACTGACAGGCGAGTGCTCATCAGAGTTAGCGCCTAGCCTAAAAAACCCCCATGTGCACTCCACAAGTACTCTGCTACCCGAGTAGCCGCTTCCTTAGTGTAGTGCACCCCTGATCTATCTAGGGGCACCCTACAATTCCCCACCCGATAACGCAGATCCAGAAATCTGCAGCCATGACTGTCACAGAGTCGGCGAAGCCTCTGGTTCAGACCCTCCACTCGGCTCCAAACCAAAGGACCCCGATCAACCCTGGGAACAATGCTGCAAATCGACAGCTCTGCTTGCACCCCGCGTGCGAAGGCAGCAGCCTTCACCAATTCCGCCAGCCGCTCGTAGGACCCGAGAATGTCCTCAGAACCCAAGCGACAAGCGTCATTGATGCCGACGTGAGCTACGACTTGCAGTCGACTGCACCCCGCACCCTCGATAGCCGCCGGCAAGGCCGCCTCCACATCTCGGATGAGGCCCCCCGGCAAACACACCGAGTGCACGTTGGAATTCCTTCCAGATCTGGACGCTATCTGCCTAAGGGGCTCCATCACGCGCCTGACATTGGAGCTCCCAATAACTAATAATCCCCTCCCCCCGTGCACCTGCTCGGACCCTGCTGAAGGAGTGGCCACACCTCCACTCACAGGACGAACGGGCGCGGACGGACGTCCAGCCTCCACATTGGCCTTCCGCCTCGAGCGACGCGAACGCCGTACAACCCGCCACTCCCCTTGCGGAGAAGGCGGCTCGACGACGTCCGGTACACCTGAAGGTGCCTCGGTAGCAGGGACAGAGAGCGTAGCGTGAGACACCTGAGGTGTCCCACTCGACGAACCATCGCTGCACCCCGAGACAGCAGCCTGAAGACGGCTGACCGTAGCCAACAGCACGCTCAGCTGTTCGCGAACCGCGGCCAACTCCTCCTGCGTCCGCACACAGCAGGCACACATCCTATCCATCCTATCGATACAATTAACAGCAATTAACAACTTTAAAGAAGCCTAGTACTCTAATGAAGGCGGCTGGCTGCTTACTTAACTGTGGTCAGTGGTAACTACACTGTCGAATCAACAAAACTGAGTCCGGCAGTTTACCGCTGTTAACGCTGCGGCACTCGTGGCAGCTGGCACTGGACTGACTGATAACGAGCTTAGTAACGGTCTCTGACTTGTTTTGAAATACACCGGTCAAAGACGAAGACTAAACACAACGGTATTTATCAAATACGATAGAATAAACAATTAAAACAGTAGTACAAACGAAATCTGCAAGTACGCGGGAATAAACCTCTTAAAACAGTACTACCGAAAATGAACTAGACTGGCAAATTAAATTTGACACAAATTAAATTCAGATACTTAGCGCTGTAACGATGTGGCACTGGTGACAGCTGGCACTGGACTGACTGATAACGAGCTTAGTAACGGTCTCTGACTTGTTTTGAAATACACCGGTCAAAGACGAAGACTAAACACAACGGTATTTATCAAATACGATAGAACAAACAATTAAAACAGTAGTACAAACGAAATCTGCAAGTACGCGGGAATAAACCTCTTAAAACAGTACTACCGAAAATGAACTAGACTGGCAAATTAAATTTGACACAAATTAAATTCAGATACTTAGCGCTGTAACGATGTGGAACTGGTGACAGCTGGCACTGGACTCCAGTCTCTTTGGCAGTGTGACTTTTTCTCCAGTCCCAGACTTAACAGAAACACAGTCTTTTTTACCAGTTAAAACCCTGCTGATTTCATCACTCTCATAGAAATCAAGCACTGGTCTTACTACTTTTATTGGCAGGCTCTTGCCAGGTTTTTGGTGAGGGCCCTCTAATATACCTTTATCTTTAAGTATTTTCTTAGACTGCCTGACCATGTAATTTCGAGCATTAAATTCTCAAATTATTTTTCTTACACTCCATGAATCAGGCAAACAAGTTAATATCATAATATTTTTGTCCATTGAAGTGCAGTGTGAGAAGTGGTATTTTAGATTTTTCAAAATTGAATCATCAAGGGTTTCATGACCTTCATCAGAGGAGGAGTCTTCAATAGAAGTAAAACGTTTATGCTTCATGGCTGAATTAATTTTGAAAATTTTTTGTGAAGCATGTCTTTTTGATTTTATATTTCTTGAATCAAGGGGTGATTCGCCCAGTTCATGAAGAGAAGCATTAAGTGTCTCAAAAACATCTGACTTAAGAGTTGAAATCAGAGTCATTTTCAGAATCAGAAGTATTTAAAATTTCAAGCTCTAGGTTTAGTGTAGCACTGGCTTGATTTGTTTCTTTGTTGTTCTTTAGAGTTGATAACTCTTTTCTGCAAGAGTCACATACTTTAGCATCGTTAGGTGCTAGAAAATGTTAAACTATCCATTGTGTTACTGTTCTAAGTGTTTTTTTTATTTCTAATTCTATAATTTTTTTCTTTTTTTTTCTTTGTAATAAAAAAAATAAAAATAAGAAATAAAAAGAATTGAAACACTGAAATGTTTTATGCCTTGTGTTTTCAATTACTGCACAAACACTTATTCAACATACAAACACTTCCACTCTACTCACATATCAAACATAAACACAATACTTATCACACCATCAATTACGGTCCAGCACTTGCAGTATTGTAGTAGCACATTGTAATACTACATTTACAGCACATTGTGGTGTGTGTGTGGTTTTTTTTTTTTTTTTTTTTTTTTTTTTTTTTTTTTTTTTTTTTTTTTTTTTTTTTTTTTTGAAAACTTTAACAGGGTGTAATTTTGAAACCATTTGAGATATCAAGTTGAAATTTGGTATTTTTCTTTCTCTATAAGGGGGGTACCAGTATACCAAATTTCATTGAAATCTGAGATAGTGAAGTAAAATTTTAATGTAAACTGTGTTTAGTTGACATGAAATGACTCCAAGGTAAGCCTTTCCTCTCCCTGGATTGGAATGACTCCTTACCCACTCCCTTAAAAAACCTCATCCTTTCCTTTTCCCTCTCCTTCCCTGCTCTTTCTGATGAAGCAACCTTAGGTTGCTAAAACCCAGTTTTGTGTGGGTGTGTGTATGTGAATGTTTTTATTTTCATTGGTGTATCAACGAACCAGTGCCTTCTCACCTGGTAAATCCAACTTTCTTTACATTTACGAAAAATTCCTAGCAGGAAAAATTATATATAAAAAGTAGATGAAGATTACTCACCAGGCGAAGGAGCACAGGTGTGAAAGCAGCACAAATAAATAGAACACACACACACACACACACACACACACACACACACACACACACGCTAGCTTTCGCAGCCTAGCTGCTTCGTCAGGCAGAAGGGAAGGAGAGGGAAAAGGAGTGGGTAAGGAGTCATTCCAATCCCGGGACAGGAAAGACTTACCTTACCCACACATTTACACAGACGCAAGTACACGTAGGCAGACATACTGTAGAAAGCAAATAAGTTAAGAAGTTAGACAGAGATACCACTTGAGCTGCTGTCACACCTGTGCTCCTTCGCCTGGTGAGTAATCTTCATCTATTTTATGTGTGTGTGTGTGTGTGTGTGTGTGTGTGTGTGTTGCTTCTGTTCTTTCGGACAAGTCTGAAAGAACAGATGCCACATATAACTTACGTATAAAAACAAATAATATAGTGAGGACAGTAACTACTCACCGCAAAGACGTGGCGACGAGCTGCGACAGGCACATACAAAAGACACACACATACAACACATTCAGCTTCGGCCATGGCCTTCTTCAGAAATAGAGCACTCACGCAATCACACAGGCACACAACACAGTCATACAACCATCACCTCCGACTGCCACACTTCGAATCACGCTCTGCAGCGAATCGGGGACGGGAGGGGAGGGGAGGGGGAGGGGATAGAAAGGTTACGTCACGGTGGTGGGGATGGGTTATATGGGAATAACGAGATGCAGCTTAGGAATGGAGTGGGGAGGCGGGTGAGGGGAGAAAATAAAATAAAATAAAGTAAAATAATTCATGTACACTGCAAGTGCACAAGACCACATACACACACACACACACACACACACACACACACACACACACACACACACATACATATACACACACACGATCACACATTCACACACCACGCAAATCAGGCGAGGTTTGGGATACAGAGGTAGGAACTGTAAGGTATGGAAGGGGGGGGGGAATAATAATAATAATAATAATAATAATGAAGTTATCATAGGTTGAGGCCTGGTTGATTTCGGGATCGGAGAATGTATTGTAGGGATAACTCCCATCTGTGCAGTTCAGGAAAGCTGGTGGTGGATGGGAGGATCCAGATGGCCCGGGTTGTGAAGCAGCCATTGAAATCAAGCATGTGCTCCGCTGCATGCTGTGCCACAGGGTGGTCCACCTTGTTTTTGGCCACAGTTTGGCGTGTCTTTTGTATGTGCCTGTCGCAGCTCGTCGCCACGTCTTTGCGGTGAGTAGTTACTGTCCTCACTATATTATTTATTCCAACCTGGACTTTCCATTATTATATTTTACGTATAAAAACATCGTATACTCATTACATTATTGCTATTCCAACCTAGACTTGCCACAGTTGTATCTTCAATACTGTAACAAGTTATAGCTCATTTTAAATGTATTTAAGGTGATTAATGCATAATGAACAATATGTTGTATTCAACTGGTAAGAAAATCCGAATCATACAACAATATAATCTTAAAACATGCTTACCTGAGTACGAGCAAAGCGATTAAGAAAATGTGTTGTTCGAGGCCTGGATCTTAGGAAACTATTGATCTGGAATGCCACAACAGGTCTTGGATAGAGCCTCAGTGTTCTAGTGTGTTCAGCAAAATTAGCTAGCAGATTTTGGGAGTTGAAGAATCTCACCTGTAAGGTAATTAAAGAATACCATATTTATGTTGGTCACTAATAAATGTTTGTGGAGTTCTTGCAAAGTAGTGAGCTCTATCTCTGGACAGGTAAGACTAATAATACAATATCTTGTTGAATATTTTCTTTGTGCATAATAAGCCCATGAGGTCTAGTACAATAAATGAACTTTCCTCAAGCACTATTATCTAGTGTCCAGATCTGACAACAGTTGAGACCTTACTGTATTAAAAAATATAAAAATACTATTAAACAGTCCTATTCATATACTATACCAGAAAGACTGGAGAGGTGATTACCTTTGAAATTACATATTTTCCTATATGATTTGTAATTAAAAATTACTTTCATTGAAATCCTTATAGTGTTTACGAATCTCAGTAAAAAGATAAAACTTTCAATTATCAGTAAGAAACTACTTAAAAGAAAAATCTGCTTTCATTCAAACTACTTACAAATTGTAGATAATGGGTAATACATTTCTTTCACCAACACCAAAAACAAATTTATGGTTTAATCAATGTCAAAATTTTGCTGTTATTATTGAAGATAATTCTCTTTGTTATTAATTGTAGTTGCAAAACACATCTAGTGTTGGCTTAAATGTGATGTCATGGAATTCTTGGTGGTTATATATCCATTCCTTTTTCCTTATAGACGCATTCCATTGACATCAAAAGATATGGAAAGATACTTTCAGTGAAAAATGTAATATGTTCCTATGGAATCTATAGAAATCACTGTATAAAATAGGTCAATAATTATCAACAAATTTTTGCAACAGTTATCAGGTGAGGCAATGAGTTGGGCATTTGTCACAATTAATCTTTATGAGAGAAATGAATTAGATTTCTTTTAAAAAAGAAGAATGTGTACACATGCATGGTAGGAAAGGAGGGGGATAAAAGGAAATAGTAACATATGGACATTCAAGAGATTCAGCACACTAACTGAAATGGAACATTTTGTTGTTATCAGTCTATTTGGTCTGCAGAATGTTACAATGCAGCCTCTGCTGTGGTATATTCTGTGTAATTATCTCACCTCTGCTCAACTACTTCAAGCTACATGCAACTGAACCACCTTGTTTCACTACTCTCATACTTCCTTCCTTAAAGAAATCATGGATCTTTGACACTTCAAGATGAGTCATCAAACACTCTGACCTTCTACCTAGTACCATTCTGTACATCCCATCATAGCAGGTTTCAACACTTCAAAGGATATCCTTTCTTCCATGAGTGCTAGTCTTGCATGGTTCGCAGGAGAACTTCGGTGAATTTGGAAAGTAGGAGGCGAGGTACTGGCGGAAGTTAAGTTGTGAGGTGGCATCATGAGTCGTGTCGGGATAGCACAGTCAGTAGTGCGCTTGCCCGCGAAAGGCAAAGGTCCCAGGTTCGAGTTCCGGTTCCGGCACACAATTTTAATCTGCCAGGAAGTTTCATATCAGCGCACACTCCACTGCAGAGTGAAAGTTTCATTCTGGAATCATCCCTTAGGCTGTGGCTAAGCTATGTCTCCACTATATCCTTTCTTCCAAGAGTGGTAGTCTTGCATGGCTCGCAGGAGAGCTTCAGTGAAGTTTGGAAAGTAGGAGGCGAGGTACTGGTGGAAGTAAAGTTGTGAGACGGCATTGTTAGTCATGTCGGGACAGCACAGTCAGTAGTGCGCTTGCCCGTGAAAGGCAAAGGTCCCAGGTTCGAGTCCCGGTTCTGGCACACAAATCACAAATGTTAATCTGCCAGGAAGTTTCATATCAGCGCACACTCCGCTACAGAGTGAAAGTTTCATTCTGAAATTTTATGTTGGTTGCTGTGTGGGCACTACAAGTCATATGTTAGCCATACTATGACACTGAATCTCGTTGCTTAGAAGAGTACCTATCGCAACGTCTACCCAAAAGTCAACCAAATACCTCATTCCTTGCCACACTTTCCTTGGCCAATTTCATCCTCAACCACAATTACTTCACCTTTTATGAGCAGATCTACAAAAGAATCAGGAGGACAGCTACGGAAACTGGGGTATCCCCATACTATGCCAACCATTTCATGGGCCATATGGAAGAGGTATTTTTAAGACCCAGCAACTGCACCCCCTGGCACGGTATAGCTTCATTGATGGCATCTTTGTGATATAGCCTCATGGTGAAGAGAAACTTCAATACCTCTACTCCTTCTCCAATGTGAAGTTCAACTGGTCCTTTTCCAGAATCCAAGCCATCTTCCTATATGTTGACCACCTTGTTGAGTTCCACATCCACACTTTATATCATATTAAATCTACAAATGAGCAACAATGCCTCCACTTTGATTGCTGCCATCTCTTTCACATCAGACAGTCTGTGCAAGTCAGCGGAGGAGCACACCATGCCTGCCCACCACCCGTAAGCGCAATTGTAAACATGGGCTTATCTTGTATCATCAGAGACAACTGCTTCTATTAAGGGCTACAAGGAAATCCAAAAATTCCAGAAAAATATGAACACCACAAAACAACTTATGGTGTCACACATCAGTGAGAGCATTATAATCTGAAGATGCCCTGCTAAAGGGTGAAACGCGTCATTAATTAAAAAACAATTTCCAATCAAGGTGATTTTTTTACTGAGGGAAGAAAAGATCTGTCTCCCTGATTTTGAAACATATTGAAGTCAACTAACACCAAGAATTTTCCTTTCATAATACGAGTTATTAAAAAAAAAAAAAAAAAAAAAAAAAAAAAAAAGCATGCTTAAGGAAAAGAAGACCAAGAGGTACTGCCTAGCAGTTTCAACTAAAGGAATAAATACTATGGTGACTAGAAGAACTTCAAATGAAGTAACAAACTATACATTCACTTCAAGTGGCAGATATAATGAGATGTTTTCTGACAAACTTACTCACAATTTTGATTAATGTGGTGGAAATTCTGCAAAGAGATGCAAAAGCCAGTATTTTCATGCTTTTTTGTATGACTATTGGAGGTACAGAGCTGACGTAAGTACTTGTCAGCCACTCTATTTCTTTTGAACAATTTTTACTCACTAGTTTCATACATAGACATTTCAACGTCTTAAAGGTGTTGCCTGCATATAAATCAGTCCAATTGTAATCGAGGAAGTGATCACAATTAAGAGAAAAACTTAACACCTGATCCAAAGGGGTAGCTCATCAGGAAATATACCCTCATGTCACATCACACATAAATTAGAAAAAGTATTTTAATTAAAAAAGAATTCAATGTGTTACCTTACCATTGCTACTCTTGTTGCAACATCAACAGAGTCAACATCATTTCCATAAATGAAAGGGTTGAATCCTGTTGTAGCATGTAAAGATTCTGAAACATGTGACTCTCTTCTTCCACTAGGAGGTCCCATTCCTGGCCTCGGGAAGGAGCTCATTTGTTGTTGCTGTTGCTGATGTTGCAGCAGCTGTTGTTGTTGCTGCTGCTGCTGTTGATAATGCTGTTGCTGTAGTTGATGGTGGTGTTGCTGCTGCTGTACTTGTTGTTGTTGCTGCTGCTGCTGCTGCTGTTGTTGTTGTTGTAGCTGCTGTTGCTGCTGCTGCTGCTGCTGTAGTTGACGTTGCTGCTGCAGTTGATGTTGTTGACTCTGTTGAGGTTGATAATATTGTTGAGGTGGAGCTGTAGTACTACCCTGCCACTGGCTCTGAGTGGGATGTTGCTGATGTGCCTCTGTGGCCATGGATTCTTCTGTTGGAACCACAACAGTTGGTGCTGCCAATGACATACTTGACAGTGCCTATCAAAAGGAAAATGTACACAATTATGAATCTATGCAAACAGAAAAGAACACACAATATGGAATGAATGATGGAAAAAATATATATCTCAGGTTAAAAATGAATATATGAAGTACATCATCTTCTACTGGATAAGAATGCAATTATATGAGAATACAGATAGAACTTAAGTATGTAGCCTGTTATTTCCAAATAATTTCAGTTAAGAATCTAATTCAACACCATAAGGAACTCTGCAAAAATGTAACTTTTTGCTACATAATAAACATAGTTAATGTACATGAAGTGCATGTCATTCAGTCAGGCAAAGGAAATTGACTAAAAGGTTAGTAAACCTCTGCCTCCCAACTGCTTTATATCTTGACTATATGGTCAACAGTTATTTTTTGTCCTTCCCCCATACAAACTTTAATAGTTTGCCAGTAATCCCGTTGCAAGCTGTGCTAAATTCTTTTTATCTCCTCCCTATGAGCTTAATATTTTTTTCCAATAATCTCTCTATATATCAACCTTTCTCTATTCTTTCATCGTTGCATAAGAAAGAAATCTGTTTCTGAAAGATAACTTGTTTCTTTGTTTTAGAATTGCACTATAAGAGAACTTTCTCACTCAGCTGTATATATTGATATTAGTCAGTTTGTACGCATGTAATCAGAAAGTTTAAATAATTGAATAAGCATTCTCTGCATTCTATTACAAAGCTATGTCAGTTAATGCACTAAATGCTAAAAATCTGAAAACAGAATTGACTAATGAAGGCCTACCAAACTGATGATTCACTGAAAATAAAATACTGCTTGATTCATATATTAAGTTTAAATGTTTATACTATCATAGCTAACAAGAATGTAAACTATGGTATATAAGAAATTCAAAGCTAACATGCATTATACTCATTACTTTACCATTGTACTTTAAAAGGTAGTCCTGCACATATCTCAGTAATTAAACCCACAGTACATGAAAACAGCCTGTGATTATTTCAAATGTAAGATAACAATGTCCTTCAGAACATAAAGATTTGCATATAAGCTAGTAATATTTCATCACATTCATAGGCAAGAAATACTGTCTGCAAAGAAGGCATTAGATGAAGGGATATTCAGCATTTCAGTGCTCCAGAAAGACTCCTCTGTGAAGGAGTTCTCTTAATATACTCATGGTTTGCATTATTATCATATTCAAAACTGCCTACATACAGTTTTGTGCACTCATTTAAATGAATGCTTAACTGCTATCTTAATAAACAATGACCAATTTTCATGGTAATTACTTATTACAAGCACCACATTTCTTAAACTTCATGCTCAAGTCCAATTGTTACAGGCTGTGGCTATGTGAGTTGTAATTGTTGTCTAAAGGTAAAGGACCTAATATACAATAGACTGAGATATATATAAATTACTAGATACAGTTTAATAAAATCAAACTTTGATTATTCCTTATTTAGTCACATAAGTTTGGTGAATTATCTTTAACCTGAGGCAAGTTCCAATACCTGTATCATGAAATAGCATCTTGTAAAGTCAGAGGCACGGTAGTGAGTAATGTTCATTTTTTTTATGGAGCCCGGTGAAAAAGTCTACTTATCAAAAGGAATTGTTTAGAATTGTTCGTTACATAACCTCAATTTATGTCATACTTCTAAAAGCCCAGAAAACTGTAAATGTGACAGTTGTGGTTATAAATATAACTTACGAAGTAAGCAGCTAATAATAAAGTTTACAGAGAAAGGAATCAACAGAAAAGATGGTGAACTACAGACCTCCTATAGCTACACCTGCTTCCTTATAACCCCAGACAGAGGGGGGGGGGGGGGGAGAGTACCAATGATCATATTTGATATAACAGAAGGTTAAGACAACACTTTGTGTTCTCTAGAAAATGTAAAGATGGCACAATGACGCAAAGTTCCCATGAGCTCAGTCCCACCTCCAGACAAAAATCCTGAACATGGTACTGTTGAAACCCAACTGGGTTCAAACACCTAAATTATTTACTAAAATGTTATATATTCTCAATTTACTATTGGTTAAAACAATGAGAAGTAGGATCAGAAGATAAGTGTTTTAATCCATGGCTGCAAATTTGTTTTTATTTAGACTAATAACTAACAGCTCCAGTACATGGTACTATCCTCATGCCACTGTTTGCAAAGCATCTACCATTCTCCCTTCCCAAGTAGATGTGTCAAATACATGATGAATGAGCATGATACCTGTGTACCAGGTAATGGCGACCCCCAAGAAAGACTTGCATTATTATCATATTTAAAGTGGCCTAAGCGCAGTTCTGTACACTCATTTAAGTGAATACTTGTCATGGGTCTATTAATAACCAATAGGCAATTTACCTGGATATTACTTATCACATATTTAACATGTTTCCTAAATTCCATAATGTAGTCCAATCACTACAGGCTGTGATTACTTAAGTTATAAATGCAGTCTAAAGGTAAACATAGTCAAAATCCAACAGAGTGAGATGAATATATACCAGTAGATCCAGTTTAATAACAACAATGTGTTTATTCCTTTTTGTGTCACACGAGTTTGAATATCTTTAACCACCGGCAAATTTCATCACCTGTATCATTAAATGCCCTCTCATACATGGAGTTGGATTATATGTCAAAAATGTTAAAAGCAACAACAAAAATTATCAATAAACATAATAGTATCAATAACAGGGAAAGTATTCTATACAGTGTAACTGATTCTCTCATTATCATAGTGGATCAGTTGGCAGACATTGTAGAGCTCTTGGAAGTATGACCTCAAACATTTTAATTATTACTATAATCCAATACTCTTCTAACACATCAATCAAATAGACTTAATCAACTTCAAACCTTCTGTTAATAGACATCCTTATGGCAGAAGTTATGGTTGCAGTTATGCCTTATTTTAGTTACATATTCCACAGATCATATTCATGATAAACATTATGAATTGGAACATGTAAATGTAACAAACATAGATTGCTTTTGTATATCTAAAAAATATAGTTACTACTACCGGTATTTATAGGGCTACATGTGGACCTTTTCCAGATTTTTTTCCATTTAAATAAGACTAATTACCCATATTCAAGAAATTCTCTATAGTACAGATAATATAATTAAGGTAAAACTTCTTTAATTTGCATTTGGTAACATCTTTCAGACATTTTATTCCAATGGTTAGATTCCCATGGTTAGATTTATAGCTGACTATTTTCACCTTTCTGGGCCAGAGAATAAAGCAGATCACTTTCCCTTCTAGTGTTGCAAATGTGAATATTGAATATCACTGTTACTTTCAAATGTAGATGAATTGGTAATAAAAAATCCATATGCGAGTAAATCTACTGTGAGGCTCCAGTTTATATTCTTAGTAGGTTAAAGGTAAGCTAATATAAAGTTCCTCTTCTCTCCCTAGATGGTCCATGAGAAATAACTGACCAGTGACCTCTACATCTATATCTGCATCTACATGGGATACTCTGCAAATCACATTTAAGTGCCTGGAAGAGGGTTCATCGAACCACCATTATACTATTTATCTCCCATTCCATTCTCGAATAGCGCGCAGGAAGAAAGAACATCTGAATCTCACCGTTCGAGCTCTGATTCCTCGTATTTTATTCTGATGATCATTTCTACCTATGTAAGTGGGAGTCAACAATATATTTTCACATTCGGAGGAGAATGTTGGCGATTTGAGTTTCATAAGTAGCCCATGCCACAGCGATAAGCGCCATTGTTGTAATGATTCCCATCCCAGATCCTGTATCATTTCCGTAATGCTGTCTCCCCTGTAACATGACAATACGAAACGAGCTGCCCTTCTTTGGACTCTTTCAATGTCCTCTGTCAAACCCACCTGATAACGATCCCACACTGGGCAGCAATACTCCAAAAATGGACAGACAAACATAGTGTATCCAGTGTCTTTGGTAGTTCTGTTGCATGTTTTAAGGGTTCTGCCAATAAAACGCAGTCTCTGGTTCGCCTTTCCCACAACATTATCTACGTGTTCTGTCCAATTTAAGTCTGAAGTAATAGTAATTCCTAGGTATTTTGTAGAGTTTACAGCCTTCACTTTTGATTGATTTATCTTGTAAACAAAGTTTAAGGGGTGTCTTTTCGTACTCAAGTGGACGACTTCACACTTCTCATTATTCAGTCAATTGCCAATTTTTACACCATACAGATATCTTATTCAGATCGTTCTGCAGTTGGTTTTGATCTTCAGATGATTTTACTAAACGGTAAATGACAGCATCATATACAAACAACCTAAGAGAGCTACTTAGATTTTCCCCTAAATCGTTTATGTAAATAAGGAACAGCAGATGACCAATGACACTACCATGTGGAACGCCTGATATCACCTCTTTTTTAGTCGATGCCTTACCATCGATTACTACAAACTGTGTCCTCTCTGACAGGAAATGCCCTATCCAATCGCAAATTTGGGGCGATATACCATAACCACGCAATTTGATTAAAAGCCGTTTGTGAGGTACTGTGTCAAAAGCCTTCTGGAAATCAAGAAATATGGAATCGAATTGTGAACCCTTGTCGATAGGACCCATCACTTCGTGTGAATAAAGAGCTAGTTGTGTTTCGCATGAACGATATTTTCTAAATCCGTGTTGACCTTGGATCAATAGACCATTCTGTTCGAGAAAATTCATAATATTTGAATACAGGATATGTTCCAAAACCCTGCTGCAAATTGATGTCAATGAAATAGGCCTGTAGTTTAGTGGGTTACTGCTACTGCCTTTCTTGAATATAGGTGTGACCTGTGCAACTTTCCAATCTTTTGGTACAGATTCTTCTATGAGAGAGTGGTTGTATATTGCTATTAAGTAAGGAGCTATCACTTCACCATAAGCAGATAGAAATCTAATGGTATACAATCCGGACCAGAAGACTTGTTCTTGTTAAGTGATTTTAGTTGCTGCACTACTCCAATGATATCTACTTCTACATTACTCATTACTGCCTCTGTTTGTAATTTGAAATATGGAATATTGGTTTTGTCTTTTTTGGTGAATGAGTTTCTAAAAGCTACGTTAAGTAACTCTGCTTTAGTAGCGCTGTCATCGGCAGGATCGCCATTACTATCACATAGTGAGGGTATTGTTTGTGTTTTCCCCCTAGTATATTTAACATATGACCAAAATCTCTTTGGGTTTTCAGTCAAATGTCGAGAAAGAGTTTCGCTGCAATAAGTATTGTAGGCATCTCGTATTGAAATACTCGCTAAATTTTGAGATTCTGTGTAGGATCACCAATCCTGGGGATTTTGTGTTCGTTTAAATTTAGTATGCCTTTTCCTTTGCTTTTGCATCAGTGTCCTGACCTGTTTTGTGTACCAAGGGGGATCGCCTCCTTCTTTTATTAATTTATTTGGTCAATTGCTGTTGATACTACTTCTTTGAATTTCAGCCACATCTGGTTGACATCTATGTTTAGGGTTAGAAACGAGTGGAAGCTATCTTTCAACAAGCAATGTATTTTATTTCTATCTACTTTCCTGAACAAATATACTTTATGTTTATTTTTGGTAACTTTGGGACTTTCGATATTCAATCTCGCTATGACAGCTCTGGGTTCACTAATACCCGTATCCCTTTTGATGCTCGTTATGAACTCAGGATTATTTATTGCTAAGAGATCAAGTGTGTTTTCACGTCCATTTACAATTCTAGTTGGCTCATGAACTAATTATTCGAAGTAATTCTCAGAGAATGTGTTGATTACAATTGCGCATGATGTTTTATGCGTACCTCCTGATTTGTAAATATAATTTCGCCAACAGATCGAGGGTAAATTAAAGTCACCACCTACTATTATTGTGTGAGTCGGGTATGTTTTTGTAATTAGACTGAGGCTTTCTTTGAACCTTTCTGCTATTATATCGTCAGAGTCAGGAGGCTGGTAAAAGGAACCAATCATTAACTTCTTACGATTTTCAGGTACAACCTCTACCCATAATAGCTCACAGGAACTATCAACTTCAACTTTGCTACACAAAATACTACTATTGACGGCGACAAACACGCCTCCACCTATTTTGTTTAATCTATCCTTTCTGAACACAGTTAGATCTTTTCAAATACTTCTACTGAACTTATTTCTGGCTTGAGCCAACTTTCACTGCCTACTATGATGTGTGTTTCAGTGCTTTCTATTAATGCTTGGAGTTCCAATACTTTAAAGACACAGCTACGACAATTTACAACTGTTATACCGATAGTTCCCAGATCTACATTTCCCCTGTGATCCACCTGCACCCTTTGAGATTGCCCATTTTGTTTTTCCCCAAAGCCCTTTATCCTAAAAAACTGTCCAGTCCACACCACACAGGCCCCGCTACCCGTGTAGCCACTTCCTGTGTTTAGTGGACACCTCACCTATTCAGCGGAACCCAGAAACCCACCACCCAATGGTGCAAGTCAAGGAATCTGCAGCCTACACGGTTACAGAACCGTCTGAGCCTCTGATTCAGACCCTCCACTTCTGCTTTCATCTTGCAAGCAAGACTGGCAGTCTTTACCACTTCAGATAGCCGCACAAAACCTGAGAGGATCTCTTCAGATCCAAAGTGACACACATCATTGGTACCGACGTGAGCCACCACCAGCAGTTGGCTGCACCCCGTACCCTTCATGGCATCCAGAAGGACTCGTTTCGCATCTGGAATGATTCCATCCGGTATGCACACAGAGTGCATGTTGGCCTTCTTACCTCCTTGGCAGCCATCTCTCTATGGGACTCCATCACCTGGCTAATGTTGGAGCTCCCAACTACAAGCAAACCCACCCTCTGTGAAAGCCCGGATCTTGCAGGCTCAGGATGAGAGACACCATCCGACTCAGGAACGTTTTCCTGAACAGACAGCGCCTCAAACCTGTTCGCAAGACGAACCAATGATGTCACTGGATACAGTATGGGGACATATGGTCAGTATATGGTTCTCCCAATCATTGTTGGGTTTCTTGACATTAGAACCACTACTAATTTATTGAGCAACTCCTCTGTTGGCTCCACTATCCTGAGTGTACACCGATCCAGTCCTCCCACCACAAAAAAATCCTTGACAGCACAGGAAATAAATCCAGGTCTTCCATATGGCAGCCATCTGTGCTGACCACTCAGCTACAGAAATGGACAGCCGCTTAGAAAGTTACCTAAAAAAATGTTTGTGTGGGTGGGATAGGGAGATGGGAAGGTGTGCATGTGTAATCCTCATATAATTCTAATAACTTTCTTTAGTGCAACAAATATTCTTTGCTTAATGTGGTCTAACAAGGGTGTTTAATGGTTGCCCTGGACTACCTTCAGATCAGTTTTCCAAGTAAAGAACTCAATAAATAACTATAACTCATTTCATTTCTATAGTAGTACTATTGCCCAGGTATTCATTTATTCCACACTACTGTTAGTCCATCTCTTCCTCTCCCCTCACTCTGTTTATTCTTCTCCTCTCTCAGTCCAACATTTCACCTCCCCTCTGTCTATCTTCTCATCCTGTATCTGCTCAATTACAACTCCTCAGTTCATCTCCTCCTACCCTGTTCAGTGTTAATTGTAAGGGGTAGTCGGATGCACTTCCTGTGATCTCTTCCTCTGTCTCTCTATGAATAATTACTGTACATTTCCACAGATAAGTCAATGGGTGGATCATTAAAAAAAAAAAAAAGAAAAAAAAAATGTACAATGCAGCTTGACTTTACAATGTCGCTTGTCAAAAATAATTTCTCGATATATCCAGAGTACAACTGAAATGTTGGTTGGAACAAGTGTCAAGTATTCAATAAAACATGAGGCGTGAAATATTTCATCATTGAGAAAAGCAACAAAGACATGTGTTTAATCTGAAATGAACTTATAGGTGTGCTCAAGGGCTACAACATCCATCGTCATTATGCAACAAAGAACGGTGCACAGTTTGATGCATTTAAAGACAATGTATGTGAGCAAAAATTCGAAACATTTTTAGGAAATGTGTTCATGAAAGTGAAGCCGCTATGAAGGTAAGCTTAAAAAATGCTCACAAAACCACCAAATGAGGAAAGCCATACATGGATGTTGATTACACAAAGAACTGCATTCTGAGTAGAGTTGTGTCTGAGAGGTTCAGCTGAATCCATTATTCGCCAAATCTAGCACACTGGCTTCGAATTCAAGATTTGATGCATAATATAAGCAGTGCTATATAGGCAAAAAGAAGAAGAAGTAAGAAAGGAAGACGAGTCTAATTTCATTTTCTTTTCGACTATTGAATTTTAATACACCATCCAACAAAGGAAATATAACTTTAGTATTGCTCAACTTCAAATGTATCAGCCTTTCAAATATTAGTAGCATCAAAATAAATTTCTTTGCTTATATACTAACAATACATAAGGCTTTAGGACTCTTGCACGAGTTGCCTCATTCTGATCTCATGTTTTGTATCGTCGAATTTTGTGAAGTGTTGAGATAATAGAACCATAATGAAGCACTAGGATTTCAAGAAGAAAGTTATTTATTATATAGAAAAAAGTTCTGATCACGCGCCATCCAGGCGGGATGGCGTCAATTTAACAACCACTTAAAGTCTGTTTCAATGAAGTGTTTAATGTCAAGCATAAACACATGTACACTAACTGCCTTTCGAAAAGGGACAGACAACAAACACCAATGGGTCATGTAAAACATGGAAGTATGGCAATGGAATGATGATGCTTGAAAGTGGATTCCAAATCGGATTGTGTAACGGGCATTTAAAAATGTTTGATATTGAATGCACTAGAGGGATGATGCTCTGTATTATGAAGAAACTGAATAACAAGGAATCAAGTGATAGTGATTCAGAATTACCGTACCGGTATCTAATTGCTATCATAAACATTTCATAGCATTTGTATTATTATACTAATAAAATTGTTTTATATTTCCGCATTTAGTTTCAAAGTTATTTCCATTCTTATTTCATAAGAGTTCAGTGTTGCTACAATAGCTGTACATTTGAAGTCTTATCTAAAAGCTACTAGGGAAAGCCGATTGGAAAGCCTGTGTTGCACCAATAAGCCTGACGCAACAATCATTGTCTTCATGCTACAACTCATGTTTTTTTTCCGTTAGGGACAAAGGATTGTTCCTATGAATCGCGATTCCTAAATTCCACACTCCTTTTGCCATAAGAATAATACAAATGTAAACATTACGCTATGTAATCTTCAGTGTTAGCTGTTACCATATTTAAATTCCATCTACCTAACACACCCGAAAGACAATAGCGAATGCGGGAGAATATACATATCACATTAATGTTTACATTTGTATTATTCTTATTCTGAGTGGGAATAGTTAGAAATGAAGCATGGCAACTAACTTCTAGTATTTATTTTTAAATCTTCTACAAATATAAATTCTGTGCAGACAAGTTATGTGATACTAAATGTTTGAAAGAATAAATAAATCTCCAAAATACCCTGGCTTAAACCTCCAGAAAGCACAGTCTGCTTGTTAAGTACTTTTCACAGTTCTGAAATGTCTTCGTGGCAATAACAAGTACACACACTTTGAATAAATGCGGATTTCTCTATGTCTGAATGTCCTGTCTGTCACTCATGGAATGCCTGATATGTCACTATAAAGAATCTATTTCTCCAAATTCCAAAATATCTACTCATCTTTTCAGGTTTTATTGTCGAGTCTTACCCTTTGAAACAAGAAAGCAATATGTAATCCTTTCCTTTTGAGGACTTCATTACGCAATTATTTTCTATTTCATCAAAATGAAACAGTTTGTAATGGCGTGAAGAAAGTTTCTTATTATCTTTTAGAACATCTAAACAACATATATCTCAAAATGTTTCATCAAAATTTTGTTTTAAGGGCAGTGGGTTGTAAATAAAATCTTTAAGATTAAAAATAAAACTCCTAATGAAGTTTTAATCTCTTATATTTTACAGTAATATTGTCGCGTTGAAATGGAAGCAGGCTTGACTTCAAAGGCAGGGTTGTCGACTGAACGCAACACTTATACTGAAAGCAGGTTTATAGTGAACTGAAACGTACACTTATACAAAGACAGAATGTACCAGAAATTAGAAGAATAGTTAACATAAGAAACAAGTAGAAATTACTAGTGAACATAAAAAACGTGTAGAACTTTCTGGAAATGTTAATCACAAAGAAATAAATTTTTTCTGGTGGATGGGATTGAACCGGTGACCTTCAATGCCGCAATCAGTGACGCTATCCCTTGCGCCATGCTGGCAGTTTGTTAACATGGGGTCTCGCGGAATTGCTCCCTCTCCTTTTTTTTTATAAAAAAATAAAAAACCACCCGACCTGCTGTTAGGTTCCCTTTGGAGCCAGCTGCAGTGTCCCGGATCTTGATCTTGTCATGGGTCCTCTGTATGGCAGTTATGGAGAACCCTGCCCTTCTGCACAAATATCGACGACAGACGTTCCTGTCGTGGCTTCATCAATATCATGACCGTCCTTAGAGTCCTTGAACACGAAGCCATTTTCACCTATCTGCCCTGCAGGATCATAGTAAGGCTTCATGTGGCTTCATGTGGAGGACGTGAACAATGTCTCTTCGTTTTTGTCGTTTTGACAATGGCTCATAATCCTCAAATTCTTATGTGAAGTCTGACAGGCAGTGTATGACACGAAATAGGCCAAAGTATTGCTACAATAACTTTTCTGATAGTCCAACTTTCTATACAGGGGTAAAAATCCATACCAGATCTCCTGGGCTGTACACAACAGGTCGGTGCTTGTCGTTATACCGCTGATGGTCCTTCTCCTATGTGTCCAGTGTTCATATGCGAGCCAGCTATCATGCTTCTTTGACTCTGGTGATGAGCTGTTTCACATAGTCATCCTGAGTGTCGTCTGGTTGGAACGGGAACAGCGTATCCACTGTCGTCTCAAATTCACGGCCGCGGAGCAGGAAAAATGGCATGAAGCCTGTGGAGCCTTGTCTTGCAGTATTATAAGCAAATGTCACAACTGGCAGTATGTATTCCAATACTTCTGCTCAACAATGACATAATATCAACAGCATATCTGCTAACGTCTTGTTAAAACATTCTGTAAGACCATTTGTCTGAGGATGGTATACAGTTGTCATTCTGTGGCCAGTGTCGCAACGTGACATTACCTCTGACACTAGTTTTGACTGGAATACTTTTCCATGATCATATATCATAACACATGGTGCCCCATGCTTCAAAACAAGGTGTTCTACAAGGGATTTTGCTGTCTCTGGAGCTTCTGCAATCGGCACAGGTTTGGCAGACAATTATCCATCGGTTACCGGTTGTCGACACTGCACCAATCCCATAACCACTGGCATCTGTGTGAAGTTCAGTTTACGCATTCACGTGGTACAAGGCTAGAACTGGTGCAGAAGTTAGAGCCTCCTTAAGTGCCCAGAAAGCGCTTTCTTTTTTCTCATCCCAGTAAAACGTGGCATCTCCCTGCAGAAGTTCTTGCAATGGACGTGACGTGTTACAAAATCCTTTCATGAAACAACGGTAGTATGAGCACAGCCCGAGAAAACTTCTCACGTCACAAATGTGCTGAGAAGCTGGAAATTCTGTGACTGCCCTCAATTTATCTGGATCAGGACAGACACCATCTCCATTGAGTAGGTGCCCAGGATTTTTATCTCTTTGACGACGAAGAGGCACTTTTTTGGATTGAGGCAGAGTCCTGCAGTCTGAACACCCTTCAACACAGTTGACAGGCAACTCAGATGTTCTTCAAATGTTTTCAAGAAAATGACAATGTCATCTAAATAGCCAAGACACGTCGTCCACTTAAGACGTGGAAGCAAGTTATCCATCATGCGTTCAAACATGACCGGAGTATTACATAATCCATATGGCATTACTTTGAATTCATAGAGGCTGTCAGGTGTAATAAAAGCCGTTTATCCCTGTCAGCTTCATTAAATTCGATTTGCCAGTAACCTGTCTGCATGTCCATAGTTTAGAAGTATGTAAGTCCTTTCAAGCAGTCTAAGGTGTCGTCAATGCGTGACAATGGGTAGACATCTTTCTTTGTGATTTTGTTCAGCCACCAATAGTCAACACGGAATTGCCACATGCCATCCTTCTTCTTTACGAGGACCACCGGAGACAACCAAGGACTCTCCGAAGGTTGAATAATAGCAACATGCAACATCTTATCCATTTCCTCACAAATTATCCATCTTTCAGCTGGTGACATTCTATACGAATGCTGGCTAATTGGTGGATCCCCAGTATTGATACAGTGCCTTATCATGGGTCATTTCATCTGACTTTTCTCCTGTTGGGGTGTGAATGCACCAAAAATTTGGCGTAGTATAGCTAACACCCACTGGCGTTGTTCCTTGGTCAGTCCGGGACCTATTGGCATTTCCACGATTGATTCCTCCAGCATGTTGTCCGTACTAACAGCAGAGCATGGATCTTTGTTGATGAATGGATTGGTTTAGCTGTCCTGATCACATACCTTTGGGGATACGTTTTGACTGCTCATGACAATCTGTGATCCAAATCTCTCCTCGACTACCGATAATGCTTATGATAGCCGCTGATAGGTCAATTTGTTTGGTGAGCCCGATAAACTTTTTACTATCAACAAGCACTTAAAATTTTAACCGGTCATCTGTTGTGACAGCAATTCTTCTCATTGTCAAGGGCGGGATTGTCACATTCTCAACAGCAAATAATTTCACAGAAAATTCTGTATTATGTGTACCCATCAGAGTGACTTCCTCAATTTGCAGCTCAGATCTTCCGCAGTCAATGACAGCTTGAGATGCCAGAAGGAAGTCCCATCCGAGGATGACATTATGACTAAATTCTGTTAAAACGACAAATTCAAACAGCTGGGTCCTGTTGTTGATGGTTATTCTTGCGACACAAGTTCCTGCTGGCTGGACGTACTTTCAGTTTGCAACCTTCAGCACAGTTGCCCCCGTATCACAGAACATTTTCTTCTTTAGTGTACAGCGGTAATTATTTGACAATACAGAGAAAGAAGCTCCTGAATCAACCAGTGCCCAGATAGGTTGGCCATCGATTATAACATCAATGAGATTTCCCGACATCTTAGCGACTGTCATCCATGGATGATTTTCATCTGCGGCAGCCTTGCTTAGTTTTCCTGGGGAGCAGCTGGTGCCTCTATACGGCGACGGTGAACGGCAGCGACACATCAGGGAGTGACCTCGTCCAGGGTACGGCGATGGGCTTCTCTCCATAGGTCAACTGAAATCATTATCAAGTGACTGCTTGGGATATAACTGTTCTGATGACTGACGTCTTGCATCAAAATAATTGTTGAATACTCGACTTCTCTCTCTGCAGTAGCGTACGACATGTCCAGGGCACCCACAGTGGAATCACAGTGGTGTGTTGTCTTCTTTCCAGATGTCTGTTCTTCTCTGGTGGCTTCATAGTTTCCGGGGGAATTGGTTGTGGGCACATTGGTCCGTTCATAGGCTGCCAATTGGCGGCTGCAGCATAAGTCATAGCAGGGCGACGCCATTCTTCACGTCGGGTGTGACTGGCGGGGCAGACAGGAGTTAATGTCTGAAATACCACTTCCGCAGCAACGTTGGCTCCCTCGTGACTTACAGAGCTTACATACATGGCCATAATCTGATGCTCCCTTGATCTAATAGTTCTGGCTGCAATAGATTGTTGTAATTCTTCTCTCACAATTTGTCATATGAGATACACGAAGTCATGCTGGTGTGCCACAACAGCCTTAGGGACTACATTCGGCAGTCTCTCATACATCTTTCGTACAACCCTCATTTTATGCATCTCTTCAATACACTGGCACCACTTGATGAACTCTTTCATCATAGTGATGTCTTTTATCAGAAGAGCTTGGTACATGTCTTCTGCAACACGGGATTGAACCAGCGACTTTCAGCACCGCAATCGGTGACACTGTTCTTTGTGCCACGCTAGCAGCGGTTAATGTGGGTTCTCACGGCAATATTGTCATTTGGGATCCATCCCTGAAGGCTTTATCTTCATCACTGGCTGTGATAATTCTCTTTAAATACATGTACTTGAGTTGACAGAGTACTTGAGTTCGAGATTCGGGTTCAGAATTCGGCACATGTTTTATTTAATATTTGGCATTCAGATTCGATTCGGTAAAATTCAGGTTCGACCCATCCCTAATGCTGATTACAACTGAAGAAATAGAGATACAGATCAATGTAAAGCTGTTTCTCTTTCAGCAAATACTATGGTGCCTCCTGTTGAAGACATTGTTTCTGATTTAACAAATCAGTTGTAATGAAGGTCATCTGAGTTTGCTTGGTATTATATAGCCCTGGATTAGTCTAGAGACATTAGTGACACTGCCCAAGTTCTGTTGTTCTTTAGAGGTGTTAGCTGAAACTTTGAAGTAACTGAAGAATAGCAGTGCTGATTTCCCTACGTGGAACAACAATGGGTGATAACATATTTAAAGAGGTACAGTTAACTTAAGCCACAAAGTTCAACCTTCCTCTTTCTCAGCTGAAATGTGTCAAAATCGATGGAGGAAGAAATCTGTGTGGCAAATATGCAGGTTTTGTTGGCAGAATAAAGGCAGGTGGTGAAGCCAATGATATTTTCAAAACATTGACAATGCACTATGTTCTTCATCATGTGTGATGAGACCTCTAATTTAATTTCTGTTATGAAATTTATTCAAAGCCATAGACTCAAACACTGCCAATTCAAGTGTTTCCTAGGAGAGGTCGAATCTTTGTCAGTGATCTCCTAGTGTGTGGTAAAATTTTGTCAACCTCTTTGTCTCCTCCAGAAAAGAGAAAGAAATATTTCTAGAACAGAAAAGAAAAGGAAAGAGGAAGAAGAAAAAATTATCCCCTCAAAAGTGTGGATGGGTCGGTTTGTAATTTTGCATTTCCTAATTGCTTCATTTATTTTATTAATTTTGGAGCTAATTCTGTGCTAATTTACAATTACAGAAGTGCTGACTTAAGCTGCACTTATCATCACAATTAATGGTAAATTTTAAGGAAACTTGGAGTTTAATGTTCTGCCAGCATCCTGGTCATTAGAGATGGAGCTCACGTTTAGCTTTTTGGGAAAGGATGGAGAGGGAAATTGGCCGTGCCCTTTGAAAGGAATGGAAAATCATAATAAAACCTAAATCTGAATGGCCAGACGTGGATTTGTACCACAATTCTCCTGAATGTGAGTCCAGTGTGTTGCTACTGTGCTACCTTGCTCAGTGGTAAATTTCAAGCAAAATCCCCAGTAAAGAAAATGGGCCAACCAAACATAAGACTATTGTTGTTACCAAAATGTCCAATTTCTCTGTGAAACACCTCAAACCTCATCTCAGTCAATGAATATTTGACCCTGCAACTGCCAGTATTATTTTGCTCTGAAATGTTACAGATCTGTACTTGTTATAAGTTTGTAGTAGAATTAGATGACGAGGTGCAGAAGTTGGACGGCTTACATCAGTCACCACTAGATGGCAAAGGCAACATTTTCACAGAGGCAGGAATATGACTTCATCATAGGTCAACTAATTGGAATAAAATATGTTTCATTATATATACAACTAATACTCAGGAATCCCTACAGGTTTTTGAGTTTACAGTTTAGATTAAATTACAGATTAACTATATTGTGATTTTTCTTTCACTTTTATTACAATATCTTGTTTCTTACCACATTCATGGTTCTAGGTGAATATGAAGCAAAACCTTGCATTTTAGCAAATTTGAGGATCCTAGTCAACAGGAAAGTACCCTATAGATTCAGATGAATGATTGTGTGGGCATCAAAACAAGTAAAACGATTTTATCCTTTGACTGTTTTGAAGTAGAAACTTAGATGTTTTACACAGACCTTACTATAAGGCATAAATTTTGAATATGATTCATGAACATGTTCTGAGAAAAAAAGAGTTTAATTGTCAGACACACAGACAAACAGATGAAAAACAAAATGATCCTGTAAGGGTTCAGTTGTTACCAACTGAGGTACAGAAAACTAAAAATACATGCAAATTCTTTAAGAAATAAGCTGAAAACAGACGCTCAATGTAAACATCACCTCAGTCACATTTTAAATTTTTCTTTTAAAATATTCTGTAGTTTAGGTATAAATCAACATCACTCATCTTTTAGTGTTTTTCTGAACTATACATGGAGTTAAATTAATAAACTGACTAACTGGGCATCATCATCTGACAATGCGGCTTTTGAGTTTGTTTCAAAGTTAATCAAGTGAAACATTAATTCCTAATACCACGAAATCAAGAACAAGTTCCAGAAAAACATAAAAACAGAATAATGAAAATGTAATACTATTGTATGAATATCAGAAAGATGGAAGTATAAAGCTGTACAGGAAAACACAAGATGATAATGATTTAATAGGTTTTTCATTAGAAATCACTAAATTAAACATGTTGCATGACATGATTTGTATGGTAACTATGAAAGGTAAAGGTTGTTTTTATTTATTTTATTTTAAGACTGTGGACAACAAATGAGATGGATAACGGAACTCAGCAAGGATAGTAGTAAAGAGAAACAAAATCATGCTGATTACAGTTCTATGACAAGAAAATAAGAATATTAACAAATTACTCCTTTTGTAAGACCACATGGAACTAAGTGATGCTACACTCTTATGAGATAGAAATTATGAAACAGCTATGAACCCACTACAGTAATTTCTTTCTAGACAGCATGCACATTTAAGCCACCACTGCATTACAAAAATAGTACAAATTTCTGTAATACAAAATGCCTTACGGAAAATAATTTTAATAATAAAAACTGCACAATGTAAGGAAGTATATAAATAATTCAGTCTAATTCTACAAGCAAGTAAGAAAAAAAGCCTTTTTCTATCTCAACTACCCATCAGTGGCCCTAAAATGTCAAAAACAGTGGAAGTTTGCTACTTGCAATTCGTAAAACAGTGACACTTCACTACATCTTTAGTTAAAAAATTGTGATTAATGAATGAAATTTAAAAGCAACAAGAGATTAAATAAGCAGAATATTTACGCCTGCTCCAACTTGATCCATCAGTTGCATAGCCTTTAAGATTAGAGAAGAAAGAGATAAAGAGAAACTGTGCCATGGGTAATACAGGTGGAGTTCAGTGATAAAATATTTCATTTTGCATTAATTCCAAAAGAAAATACTAATTTATTATTTTCAGAAAGACCTTTATATCTTATAGAACAAAGCAATAAGTGATTAATTACACATTTTCCCACTCGTTAAACAAAAGATGAAAACCAGTCATCAATATCCAAGAATTTTTCTATTAAAGAAACACACAAAACAAACCAATAAATAAAGGGTAAGAATAAACTTCAGTAAAGTAAATTGGAAATAAATGAAATTTACCCATTTAAACTGAAGGCTACCAATTACTATTCCGAATTTTTAAGACAGAGTGAAGACTGACTTCACACATAAAATCACATCACAAACATATAAGTCACATACTTTCTGTAGATCCAGAAAACAAAAAACAAAAACAAGATATGATAAACATTATGTAAAATCTTACAATGGAAAGTCCAAGTTAGAATGACAATAATAGAGGATATGTAGCAACTCACCACAAAGATTATTGCTGAGATTCAGTAAGGCATATAGAATAGACAATCACATTCATAAAACTTTAAATTTTCAGCCATAGACTTCACCAGAAAAGATACGCATACTTTTATACAATCACTGATGCAACTCACACTTGTATGATGGTGGTTACAAGAAGGTAAGTTACATCTGTGTGATTTGTGAGTGTATGAGTATGTTTTTTTGCAATGAAGGCTGTAACAAGAAGTCTCAATTGTGTGAATGTGATTGTCTACTCTACAAGCATGTCTAAAGCTCAGCAGTCAACTTTGCAGTAAGTTGCTAACTATCCTCTATTATAAACATCATGTAAATTTATATATATAGTTGTTACTTTATATTACACTTCCCGAGACCATACTTTTAGTTTTGATTGATCTCTGAAATTCTATAAAGGCCATTATTTCAATTGCTTTCATTCTGTGTCATCCTATTAGCACCAAATAATTTTTAAAGTCACGGATGATACAACCGCTTTCCCTTATTTTGTAATTAATTTTTGTAATTTTGGAAACAGACTGATGACCTCACTGTTTACAACTTTATCCCCCCCCCCCTCCTTCCCTGCTTCCTCATGGACATGCACACAATAAAATAACCATCTGTTAATATTGATCACTTCAATATTACAGAATTCCAGTTTGTTTAGTCAGTCTTTCCATCACTGATGATGCTCTTTGAACAGTGTTGATGTCCTATTGACACAGAAGTTTTTTTTCCATAAAACCCACTAATTTCATTTTTACAGGTACTGGAGAAAGGATCAGATGCAGCCTAACCATGGTGGCCATAAGTATTCACCACAAAACAAAAAGAAAGTAGAGCAGTTGAGAAAGAATATGAATGTAGTTAATCACAAAAACAAGTTGGATGTTTTGCCACAGTCACACATTCCTTCAGTATAATGTATTTCTTCCCTACAACTAAGCATTGTAAATCAATTATCTAAATCTGTTTTCAATGAAACACTGTAATTACAGATTGTTCCCCCACTTTGTTTCTTGTTTTGAAATGTCACTTGATCACCTGTTTTATTCAGTTAGTCTGTGAAGGAAAATGAATTGATTCTGAAATATCAATCATAACTACACGTTGTTTTTGATTTAATAAGTGAATAATTTAGGTCCATAACTATTTTTAATCTAGTCCAGTGCATGAGATTTTGTGGGTGTCCATTACACAATAACAACATTTTTCTTAAAACATGATAAATTACCAATTCAACATTTTTAAAAATATTCTTTATCTTTACAATTTACTTAAATTTTTGTGTCAATCATCACTTCAAAATGTTTCAGCTAGGCAGCTACAGTGCTCCTTATCCAGCAAGGATCAGATAATAATTGTTGTAGGATTTCTCTAATATCACACACAAACAACCATAACTATATATAGACTATTATTACAATGAAGTTGGTACTCTTAATGCCTCCCCCTCCCCCCTCATCTCTTTCCTCCTTCCCCAGGAGGGAGGAATCTGAGAACCCCTATTCTCTGCATCTAATGTGGTCAAATATACAAAACATTGTTTTTGAAAGTCTTTGGGCATGTTGTATCTCTGTCAGGATGAAGGCTCCAGTCCTTTTTTCACTTAGGTGGCTGTGGAAAAGTGGCACAAAATCACATGTAGGTTATCCTGCACACCAATACCCATCATTAAGTCCTGAGGCATATTTGATCTGGTTCTGTTCCAGAAGGGGGCACTTTAATGCACTTAGATATCTTGGCAGTTAGCGATTTATTATTAAACCAATTATTCAATTACTGGTCCTCATTTGCTTCAACAGCCTCTTTGTAGCTCTCTCGAAAATGTATCAAAAAATTCCAAATGAAAGTAACACATCTGTATACATAAATTGCTACCCTTTCAGACCTGGTGCACAATATATTGGACACAGACATTTTACTACTTTTAGAACAGTATACAATTTCGCTTTACTTTGAGACCCAGTGGCCTGTTTACTAGACATTTGTCACTTTTAGTTTCATAATTCTTGCTGCCATCTGTCACCAGGATGGCATGTTACAATGAAAAATGATGAAGATGGACTGCGTCAGACTGCTATCAGCAGTTGAAACTATTTTATGTATTAATTTAAGAATTCTGAACAAATTCCACTTTGTGATAAGTTCCACAATAAATATGGAATGACATATATAACTACTTACTTCTTATTTCACATCCTTAACTCATTCCAGACCCAGAGTCCAATTTATTTGACACTTTTTATTTTGAAAGCAAAGTATGTACATTTTTAAGTTTGCTCAAATATACAATAGATACACTCTTATAGACATGAAAAAGTACAAGAAATTATTTTATTTTTAAAATAATTCAGGACTGTAAGGGTTAAAGTTCATGGCAGACAGTTCATCAAACTACTTTTATATTTCTCTACTATTTCTTTCTCTAATAGCACACGAGGAAAGAAACACCTAAATCTTTCCATTTCCATCTGACTTCTCTTGTTTTACTATGACGATCACATCTCCCATGTGGTGTGTGCTATCCAAATATGTTTCAAATCTGAAGAAAAAGTTGGTGAAAGAAATTCCGCTAATAAATCTTGCAGCAACTAATAACACCTTCCTTTTAATGAGTTCCACTGCAACTCGTGCATCATTTCTGAGACACTCTCTCCCCTATATCACGATTATACCAAATGAGCTTCCCTTCTCTGAACTCACTCTGTATCCTCTGTGAATCCCACTTGGCAAGGATCCCACAATAAGCAGAAATACTTCAAAATAAGATACACATGTGCAGTGTAGGCAGTTTCTTTAGCAGAACTGTTGTATCTTCTGAGTGTTTTACCAATGAAACAAAGCCTCGGGTTCACCTTCCCTATGATATCTAAGTGTTCTTTCCAGTTAAGGTTTGTTGTAATTGTAATTTGTAGGTATTTAGTTGAATTTATAGCCTTTAGATTTGACTAATTTATTGTGTAAATGAAGTTTAATGGATTTCTTTTAGTGTTCACAATGATGAATTGAAACTTTTCATTATTTTGCACCATACAGATATCTTAACTACATTATTCTGCAGCTTGGCAGCATTATCTGCAAACAATATAAGGGAGCTGCTCACATTATCTCCTAAATCAATTATAACGATAAGGAATAAGAGTGGCCCTATAACACTTTCCTGTGGAACACCAGTTAGCATTTCTGTTTTACTCAATGACTTTCCATAAATGACAATGTACTTTGTCCTTTCTGAGAGTAAATTGCGAATCCAATCACACAACTCTGGCAATATTCCATAAGCATAATAGTTACAGTAAGCTCTCACTTTCTTTTCATGGAATTGCAGTAACTTTTTTAACACAAGAAACAAACTTTATACAGTGAGTCTATGTAATCATAGTTCACTGCAGATTGCCGTGCCCCACTAAGTCCAGGGAAGTCCCAGTTCACTAAGGCAGCACTGTCTAATTGCTGTAGCACCCCTATATTACTTTGCACGCAATACGCGTAGTGGTAGATTTGAATTTACGATGCACTATCACAACACTTTTCCCCCTTTGGGAAAAATCACTTCACATTGCAGAGGTGTCTTACAGTGCGGAGACATCCATCAGCTCTGATGTTGTGGCCAGGTCACGTGGTGCCACACAAACGTATAGGCGGAGTGCCCCAGACGGAGCCCTTTGCATGGAACACGGACCCATGTCTGAATGATGGATAACATCTCTGAAGTATTGGCTGCAGGTGGCAGAGAAGTCGGAGTGCTCTCTGCTGGAGGCATACGTCCCCAGGACTGAATGACGGGTGAAAGCTGTAATGCCTGTGGTGCATGTGACTGTGATGCTGGCACACCTCCCTGCACCGTCAGCTTATGTGATGGAAGCACATCTTCTGCAGGAATATGTTGGGTGCTCGAGGTTGTGAGCAGTAAAGGTCGGACCCATAGATGGTGTCTATTGGAGTCTGAAGGAGAATGAATAGTCCTGTGTGGAGACAACGTCAACAACGGCAGGTCCACTGCCTGCGGACATATCTGGTCAAAATGGTGAACAACCATTTCTTCATCAGTAAGGATGTCACACAACAACGCCCTCTAAACGTTTTGTTGGTTCCTTTGTTCCACTTGGCACGAGAGCCATACCCCGTATCCAGACATGGACACCTACTCGGAACTTGTCAGGTGGTTGAGAAACAGCCTAAGTCTGTCGGGAGTGAAGAAGATGCAACAATGTGCATGGCTGACAACCATGTAAGGGCTTGGACGGGCTGTCATCACCCATGGGCGCAATTCGGTAAGAACTTAGAAAGTGAAGTAAAGCATCTTCAGTAGAAAACTCAGTGAGGAACTTCTTCATCTGACACTTGAATGTGCGTACAAGATACTCAACCTCCCCATTCGACTGTGGATGGAAGGGCGGTGCTGTGACATGACGGACACCGAGGCCGGAACAGAAATCTGCAAAAGCCTGTGAGGAAAAATGAGGACCATTGTCTGTGACAAGTGTAGAGGATAAACCTTCAAGGGCAAAAATCTTCACCAATGCATTTGTGGTTGCTGCAGTAGAAGGGGATGTGCAGCGAACCACAAACGAAAAATTGGAATAAGCATCAATGACAAGAAACCAGTAGGCACCAAGAAAAGGGGCAGCAAAATTGGCGTGGACCGGTTCCCACGGGCGCACTAGGGCAGGCCATGGGGAAGGGTCAGCTCGGGGGCCTGCTGACTGTTGAGCACATTTGGCACACAAGGCAACCATGCGTGAAATGTCTGCATCAATTCCTGGCCAGTAAACATGTCTGCGAGCCAGATTTTTAGTGCGGCCCTGGTATAAAAACTGAAGAACACATTGATGCCAAAAAGCAGAAACCACCACTCTTGGAAATGCTCCATCTGTGGAGAGGAGAACCACACTGCCACGAACAGACAGTCGCAGATGCAAGGCATAATAGTTACAGAGAGGGTCAGGTGCTTTGCCAGAGGGTCTGTCAGGTCACCCTCGTTGAATGAAACTAATCACCTTACAGAGAACTGGATCATCAGCTGCGGCATAAGCAACATGGTCCCCTGTAATTGGAATACCATTAATTGCACGACATTTGTGGAAACAGAGTAACCAATCGCCATCAAATACAGGCTCAGGACCCTTAGGCAGCCACAATAAGGCATCAGCAATTGTGTGCTGGGCCGTGGGGCAGTAATGGATCTCACAGTGAAATCAAGACAGGTATAAAGCCCAACATTGCAACCTGTGTGCAGCTTTATCCATAAGCAATGCTGAAGGCTGAAACAGAGAGACAAGAGTCTTATGGTCAGTAATGAGTTGAAACTTGGAAATGTACAAGAAAACATGAAATTTTTTAAGGCGCACACTATGGCAAGTGCTGCTCTCTCAATCTGAGAATAATGCCTTTGAGAATCAATGAGTGTCTTCAAGGCGTAAGCAATAGGCAGCTCTGATCCATCATGATATCGGTGTGCAAGGACAGCCCCAAGACCATATTTGTCAGTCCAGTGGAAAGGAACATTCTTACGGAGCTGCTGATTCAATGGATGGGCATGTCAGCCGCAGAAGGAAGGAATTTATGATAGTAGGCAATTTTGCCTAGAAATACATGAAGGTCTTATACATTAGACGGCCGTGGGAGGGCCACGATAGCATTAATGTGCTTATGTAAGGGGCGGATCCCATCACGGGACAGTTGAAACCACAGATACACAACAGAAGACTGAAAAAATTGAGATTTAGCATGATTACAATTCAACCCTGCCAACAGGAGAACTTGAAAAAGTGGGGAAAGATTGGAATGATGGTCATGCATGGAAGTCCCTGTAACTACGATATCATCTTGATAGTTTATGCAACCAGGCACGGAAGCTGTCAGTTGTTCTAAAAAGAACGGTGAAATATAGCTGGTGCACTGAGAACGCCAAACGGCAACCGTTGGTATTGATACAGGTCAAACAGAGTGTTTAAGACAGGAAATTTTCTGGAATCTGCATCCAAAGACAGTTAGTGATATGTCTCCGATAAATCAATTTTAGAGAAGAATTGACTGCCTGCAAGTTTGGCAAAGAACTCGTCAGGATGAGGAAGAGGGTAAGTATCAATGAGACACTGGCCATTGATGGTCTTTTTGAAATTGCCACACAACCACAATTTGCCATTGGGTTTGCAAACCACAATGAGGGGGGATGCCCATTCACTAGAAGTAATTGTCAGGAGAGCCCCCAAGGACACCAACCTATCTAATTCAGCCTTCACTGGGTTACGTAATGCTACTGGAAGGGGGCGGGCATGGAAAAATTTCGGGCGGCCCACCAGTTTGAGTGTTGTATGTGCCTCAAAATCGACAACACGGACCAGGCCGGGAGAGAAAATTGAGGGAAATTCACACAATGCTTCTAACCGAGTGTAAGGAATATCATCAGATACCAGATGTACATCATCTATAATGGAGAATCCAAAAAGTTGAAAAGCATCATACCCAAACAAGTTATTCGTTCCTGCATGATCAACAACATAAAAGGTGAGAGAACAAACAACCAACATGTAAGAAGTGGATGCCTCAAGCCAGCTGATAATTGGAATTTTCTGTTTGTTGTAAGTCTGTAAATGGCATGTGACAGGCGCCAAAGGTGGAGAAACCAATTCGAAGTATGTATGGGATTTTATGACAGTGAGCAGAACCTGTGTCTACCTGCATGTTAATATTTTCGTCAAGGACCTGAACATCTATATATAACTTACTAGTATTGGAAAGTACACAACTGACAGTCATAACCGAGTCATCATCAACAGCAGGGGTCTTGTTAGACCAGCAAACTGAAGAAATGTGGCCTTTCTTATGTCAGGTATGACACGCTGTTTGATAAAGCAATGTGGACAGAACAGAAGCACCGAACGTACCTGATTTTGCTGCCACGGTTGCTGCATTTGTCATTCTTGCTTCTTTTTAGTGTGCAGTTGACCCACTTGTCATTGTTGACATATGTGAACAGCGGCAACTTCCCCATCATCATTCAAAACAGATGCGTTGTATGGCGTGGCATCAGACTGCACAGCACTGACGTCCATGTATTCGTCAATTTGGGCACCGGCGGCACGATAAATTTCATACGACTGGGCAATACTCAATATTTCAGATAAGAACTATTCAGAAGCTGGAGGGCCTGTTGTCTGAATTCCTTACCTGGAGCTAACCTAAGAATAGCATCTCGAACCATGGATTCGGCATAAGACTCGTGATACATGTCTGTTACAAACTGACATTTTCTACTAAGGCCCTGTAATTCCGCGGCCCATGCATGGTATGATTGATGCAGCTGCTTGTGGCATTTGTAAAAAGCCACCCAGGAATCAACAACATGGGTGTTTTTGCGATAATAATTGGAGAGCATGTCACACATTTCAGTAAAAGATAACAATCCCGTAGGTGGGCTAGCTGAGCCAATAGTTAATACACTTTTGGAGAAATCCATGAAAAAAAAAAAAAAAAAAAAAAAAAAAAAAAAAAAACAGACTTGCATAGCTGATTGTCACCAATGCTGAAAGTCACAAAATGTTGCCGCAGCCACTTTTCATAGTCCTCCCATTCCGCAGCTTCTTCGTATGGAGGGAATGGAGGCAGAGAACACGGCGCAAACCGACTAGACAATGACGTTGACACCACTGACGTAAGCGTCTGCAGTAAGTCACGTAACGATGCTACAAGGGCAGTCTGTTGCTCGATGAGCATATGCAATAGCTGGTCTAAGGTCTCCATATTTATCAAAACAGTGTCGACGACAATGTGTGGACCGCCACTTAAAGTGTAGTAACTTTATTAACACAAGAAACAAACTTTATACAGTGAGTGTATGTAATCATAGTTCACTGCAGACTGCCATGCCTCGCTGAGTCCAGGCGAGCCCCGGTTCACTTAGGCGGCACTGTCTAATTGCTGTAGCGCCCCTATATTACTTTGCGTGCATTACACACAGCTGTAGATTTGAATGTACAACGCACTGTCACAACAGGAAGAACCTACCAAATTCCAACAAAAATGCTAATGGCAAATACTCAGATTCTTCCATGTGTTCTCTATTGTAATTTTTTCTGTTATGGACATTGATAAGCAACTTTAATTACAATATTGTATGTAAAAGTTCTGGGAGAAAGTAACTAACTTAAGAGTACCAGTAGTGGTAACAACTCATATAGTAGCTAACACACACACACACACACACACACACACACACACACACACACACACACACCAGTAAAACTACATTGACATTCAGTACTTGTTATTCAGTTAGTATAATGTAATTATAGATGAGTGAGGGGTGGGGAGTGTGAGGCAAGAGGGGACGGGAAGGGTACACTTGCATTTGTGTGTGTGTGTGTGTGTGTGTGTGTGTGTGTGTGTGTGTGTGTGTGACATTTCTTGTCTTGTTTGTTTTCATGGTGATCACTGAATGGCTCTACTACTTGGTGATTTGTTTGGTTACTCCTAAATTGTTTACAACTTTAATAAAAACCTGCTAAACCACCTCAGCTAAAAGGCAGAGAACAAGGTTATATGACATGACAACTTGTTATTTTACGTCATTACTTCAATAAAATTATGCCCTTGCATTATCATACACCTACTACAGTGAAACAGGTTCATATTTTCATAAAGTTCCTCCTAGTTTCACAGCCTTTATTTAATTGTTTTTGTTTTATTTAATAATAATACTGTGGTTGTTATACAGATTGTGAAGGACACAGTGCAAGGCACACACCACATACTTATGTACTTCTCTTCCTTTCCATATCTATGTTTAATGAAAATCTGTCTATGACTTTTTATCTTTGTAAAGTGTTGCTAGAAATATAGTGGGCTGGATACTCAGTGTCCCTACTCCAAAAATTCTATGCTCTGAGGTAGAATGGAAGAATACACATGCCAGATAGCTATTAAAGAATTCCTACATATTATGTGAATCACAATGTAGCTTTGAAGAACCAAATGTAAGAATGTGAATTATTCAAATGACATAATAAGAAGAAGAAGATGCTGATAAACATACATAAAGGCATCTAGACCAAATAGCTGACTGTCTGTGGCAATAATGCAGAAATCTGCAGAAGAACTCAAGAAAAAATATAATGTGTGACTAAGAGCTCTGAATTTTAGTTTATTTCTGATTAGATACAAGGCAGTGCATACTTGGGCTACATCATGCCCAGCAACACAATAAAGGGTCTATGAATATTGAAAGTATCTCTTCACATGACCCTCTTGTCCACCATATGTGTGATCTTAAATTGTGTTCATACTTTTTAAGGCAATTTACCCAACCATACCCTCTTTTCTCTTTCTCTTTCCTATGATCCTCCACAATTATTTTTCAAAAGGTACCTTCAGTTATTACTTGTAGTAAGTACTCCCTTGCATTTGTTGTTCTTTCACTTTTTTTAAATTGTGTTACTTCTTTGATTAATTTATTCAGAGAATAAATTAATAAGACAACAGTAGATCCTAATTTTTTCCTTCTTTTTCCCTTAAAGGGCACAGGATTTAAATTACTTTTCAAAACAAACAACTGTCTATTACTTTAACATTGGTTGTGGAAAATATTTATGATGTAGAGAAATTTATGGGAACCTGATTCATTCAAGCCATAAACACAAGGCTAAGACCCTCAACAAATAATTGTCCATAAAGTAAAATTTGATGACAGTTTAGTTCCATCAGTAAACAGTCATCAATGTTTTCATAAAATGCACACTAAAAATACATAAAAATAAAAAATAAAAAACCAGTGTGGGAAATGCTATTGGAGCAATAATTAAATTGTTATCTCATGTTATATTTGCAAGAAATAAAGGGGCCAGTATTTCAGGTCTCAAGAGTTCAGTTCTGTCCACAGATTATTCAGCACAGCACAGCAGTCTCAAACTCCATACAGCTTTTGTGGTTCAAAGATGCCTCTTTCAAACATGCAAAGTTTTCAGCATCCACAATTTCTGGACTAATGAAAAAAAAAAGTATGTCATTCCCATCTCAATTCATCGGCATTGATTCACTACCAAAACATGGGCTGAAAAAAAAAGTATGTCATTCCCATCTCAGTTCATTGGCACTGATTCACTGCCAAAACATGGACTGAAAATTACATAGTATGTCATTCCCATCTCAGTTCATTGGCATTGATTCACTGCCAAAACATGGACTGAAAATTACATAGTCAACATTTGCTACCAAACTATATGAATAGTATGTTACCTGGTTGCCATGTGACACAGACTTTGGGAAATATATCTTTGCTCAGAAGATGTTACGCTTTCCATATCACAGTTCATTATTCTTCATACTTAAGATCTGAAAGCATCTGCATAACAAATAACCTTATTACAACTTTTGGACCATGCCAACAAATTATTATTGAAATACACACCACCTAATTAAATATGAGACATTCAATCTTGGACTTTCCATTGTTTGATTATAATCCTAAAGAATTATGCTTCTGTTGTGTATGAAACCCCAGTAAAACAGAGAAACTTAGTAAAGTGCTAGCTGGCTGTCTCGAACAACAGGTACATGTGTGAGAGTGCAGCAAACTTTTGTGGGCCATTTTAATACATGCAGAAACTGGAGGTTATTACTCTTGATGATGATAACAGCTAAACTTGTCGGTGTAAAATGTAAATGCCCTACAAATATAAAAAAACTAAATATTAATTTCTGAACATTAGTTCTGCACTTCAAAGGTCTCGTGGCTCTCGCGTAGCCTAAGCTACAATTCGTATTATCTGCAACCCAAAAATTTGGAAAAAAACTACATATACTTGAGGGCAAAAGCAGTTTTTTATTATGGCTCTAAACAACAGTTCTTAAAGGGCTGCCTAATAGAAACAGAACAATTTTCTGTTATTGTTGGTAATGACATTTATTCGAGTGGATCTAAAAATAACATCACCCAACATCATGACATATTGCTCAATACATTCAAGGATACTATGCATCTATTTATGGATTAATAATAATAATAATAATTATTATTATTATTATTAATTAATAATATTAATATGGGTTAAGTAACAATGATTTTGTGTTCAATTTGCTTCCTTTGCTTGTTCAGTGGTTTATCAGTAGTTATCAGTTCATCAGTAACACAAACAGACTATGTTTTTTTTGTATGCAAAAGGTGATAAAAGACATAAAGTAACATTTAGGCCAAAGTGTTTTGGCTCAAATCTAGGACTCCATGATAAGTTGGAGGGATGGTGCTGCAAATTGTGAGGTTCATTCTAATTGTATGAGTAACGCCAAATTCCTCACCATTTCTGACATTCACTGGAATGATCCGCACATGATCTTCGAGTCTACACAACAGGCACTGTTCATTCCAGTATGTCTCACAATGAATATACTTACATGAAGTACAGAAATTCTCTTATAAATGTGTTTTGTAGCGATTTTTCCAGGATTTTTGTTAGTCTTTGCCATTCAAAATCCAGAAAATTCAGGAATGACTACACAAAAGCCAAATTACTTTAAAACCTTGTAGACGCCATTACCTTTTTAGGGCAGTTTGCCCAACTATTCTACTTTACCCACTTTAAATTATAAATAATATTATGTTTGTATGTGAAATCTAAATTCAAAATGTGGCAGCGGGAAGAAGACAGTGACGCCATTGCACCAATTTAGCTGTAAAGACACTGAAATACTGAGTGTTGTGTATTTACATGTTCATGTATGTGTTATATTCAGCTGTAACTGTACATAATGTTATGTAGAGGCTATAACAATATACACATCCTTGTGCAGCTGCCATTGCACTCACCATAACACTTTTGTATACCATGAAAGAACAAGTTTTAAGAAACTATTATTTGTAAATTTTAATTTAGTAGAATACATAAATGGATGGGTACTTCTTCTACAGAGAGTACAAACAAACCACAATATGAACTCAACATAACTAGTTGAAAAAGGAATATCTAAATCATCAGCTCACTAGCAATGGAAATATTTTGGATATTATAGCTACAAACAGGCCAGACCTTGTCAATGATATCACTGTGGAGACAGGGATTAGTGATTAAGATGTCTTCAAAGTGACAATCACCACCAAAGTTAATAAATCAGTCAAGATGCCTAGGAGAGAATTTGTGCTGGAAACAGCAGAGAAGCAACTGTTAATGTCCCTCTTAAGGAATGATTGGACACTGTTTAGATCTGGTACAGTGGACGTACATGAATTATGGGCAAAATTTAAATGAATAAAGCACTGGAGAAATATGTGCCGACAAAGTGGATTAAGTAATATTCAAAAAATGCTGAGAAAGCAATTGCACAAATCAAATCAGACAAAAGTTAGTAGAGATTCGTGTAACTATAAAAAGAGCAATGTGCAAAGTATACAGTAACTACCACCGTCATACCTTGGCAAAGGATCTTGCAAAAACCCAGAAAAATGCTGATCCTATGTAAAATCGGTACAAGGATCAAAGGTCTTTATCCAGTCACTCATTGATCATTCTGGAGTGATGAAAGAAGACAGCAAAATGAAGGCTGAAGTTTTAAATTTAACATTTAAGAAATCATACATGCAGGAGGACCACACAAACAAACCTTCATTTGATAGTCGCATGAACTCCCAAATGGAGGACATAGTAATAGTCATAGCTGGTGTAGAGAAGCAGCTGTGACAGTTGAAAACAAACAAGTCACCAGATCTAGATAGGGTGCCAATTCAGATTTACAAAAAGTACTCTGTGGCTTTGGCCCCTTACTTAGCTTGCATTTATCACGAATCTTTGATCCATTGCAAAGTACCAAGCATCTGGAAAAAGGTGCAGGTAACTCCCATCTATAAGAAAGGCAAAAGAATGAACCCACAAAATTACAGACATATATCATTAACATTGGATTGCTATAGAATTCTTGAACATACTCTCAGTTCTAATATAGTAAATTTCCTTGAGACAGAAAAACTTCCGTCCATGCATCAGTACAGCCTTAGAAAGCATTGATCATCCAAAACCCAGCTTGCCCTTTTCTTTCATAACATCTTGCATGCTATGGATGAAGGGCAACAGGCACACTGCATATTTCTCAATTTTTGAAATGTGTTTGACATGGTACTGCACAGAAGACTGACAACAAAGGAACTAGATAATGGAATAGCTATCCAAATATCTGAGTGGCAAGAAAACTACTTAATTAATTGAACCCAGTACCTTGTCCTCGATGGCAAGTGTTCATCGAAGATTAGGGTATCATCTAGTGTTCATCAAAGACTACAGCATCATCATGTGTGATAGGCCTGCTATTATTTTATATCAACATAAAAGATCTGATGGATCGATTTAGTTGCAATCAGTCCTGTTTGCTGATGAGGCTGGGGTGTACAAGAGAATGACTGTAGTAGGATGCAGGATGACTTGGAACAAATTTCTAGGTTGTGTGAGCAATGGCAACTAGCACTAAATGTACAAAAATGTAAGGTCAATGCCTGACATCTCCTCCTCCCCCCCCTCCACCACCACCACCACCACCACTACCACTTCCTTCCCCACCCATTATCCTGTATCCATGTCTTCCTTACAACTGTGTATCACCATTTACCACATTCCCATAATTTATTACTTTTATTTTTGCTTATTTTTTATTTTTCCTACTTTTCCTAAATTTATATTTTCCTTCTTTCCCAACTTTATTTTTTCCGTTTTTTCCTAACTTTTGTTCTCCTTTTTTTCCCATTTTTATTTTTCCTCACTATTCTTATCATTTCAAATCCCCCCATTGCTCCCCATACTCCTCTACTCTTCCCCTTTATCTTTTCCCACCTCTTCCCTTCACTGTATTCACTGCTGCAACTCAACTTCCCGCCTATCAGAGCCTTTAAATTTCATCATGCTACGCAGAACTTTCCATCCCCACTTTTACCCAGTATCCTTCCCCCTCCACCCCACATCTCATTCACAGTCTAGCTTGTGTTGCTGGAGTGGTCGGACACGATAGTTGTGTTTCTTTTTCTGAAGAAGGCCATGGCCAAAAATTTAAGTTATGTGGATGTGATTATTTATTTTTGTGTCTGTCAGCAGCTCAGCCAGCCTCTTTATCGTGAGTTGTTACCTATCCTCCATTACTGGAAATGTAAGGTGATGTAGATGAGTAGGAGAAACAATCCCATTCAAATACAGCATTATTAGTGTGCTGCTTGGCAGAGTTGCTTCAATTAAATACCTAAGTGTAACGCTGCTCAGTGATATGAAATGAAACGAGCATATAAGGACAGTCATGGGGACAGTGAATGGTCGACTTTGGTTTATTGGGAGAATTTTGGGAAGATGTAATTCATCTGTAAAGAAGATCACATGTAAAACGCTTGTATAACCCCATCTTGAGTATTGCTCAACTGTTTGGGATCCCCACCAGATCGGTTTAAAGGAGGACATAGAGGCAGTTCAGAGGCGGGCGCCTAGGTTTGTAACTGGTAGATTCAATTAATACTTCAGGAACTCAAATGGGTTTGCTGGAGGGAATGTGATGTTCGTTTTGGTGTTGAAGAAATTTAAAGGGAAACTGCAGAACGATTCTCCTGCCACAAACCTACTTTTTGCATAAAGATCACAAAGATAAGAGAGATTAGAGCTCATAGAGATGCATACATGTATTCGTTTATCCCTCCTTCTATATGGGAATGGAACAGGAAAGCAAGTAACTAGTAGTGGTACAGAGTACCCTCTGCCACGCACCTTTGGTTGGTCTGCGGAGAATGTATTTAGATGTAGATGTATATGAATTCTAACAACAAAAATTCATGATTTATTGTTTAATTAAAATTCACTGTCAAGTTCAAATTACAAAAAATCTATTCTAGAGAGCAGTTCACATTTATTAATTTGTTTTTATAAATAAAATATTCTTCAAAATAGATAGATTGGCTGGTCAGTAATTACCTGTAGCGTTGACAGTCACACAAAAACATGAAAATGGAGACAAAAACAGAACACAAGTTTTCGGAAATATTTTCCTTTGTCAGTTACGGGAGGAGGGAAGAGAAAGGGGACAGAAGAGGAAGGTTATTCACAACCTAGGCCATGAGGTAATAATGGATGATTTATAGAAGTCAGAGATACTGTATGTGAAATAATTAGTCATGCCAATAGCAAACAAAACAGGATAGACAACCAAAGGGAATAGATCAAGCATTAAAAAGAAGTGAGCCAAATAATGCAGAGTGGGGCATGGTGGAGGGGGGGGTTTGCTCACCACCATCCTCCTGGGCTAAATCTACACTAACCTGCCCCCCCTCCCCCTCCTCAACTCAATAATGCATTATCCATTTCTCACCCTCTTTCCTGCCTTCCTTTCGTACATAGTTGTTCATGTGAGCGTGTGTGTCTGTGTGTGTGTGTGAGTGTGTGTGTGTGTATGTGTGTGCGCGCACGCGCGCGAGTCTTGTCTAAATATTTTACTCTCAAAAAACTTTTATCGAAGTCCTCTCCACCATCCCCCACTTCGGCTCACTTCTCTTTAATGCTTGATCAAACCCCTTCGGTTCTTTAGTTTGCTATTGGCATGGCTCAGTACTTCACATACAGTATCTCTGACTTCCACAAAACACCCATCATCATCTCAAGGCCTATGTCGTGAATAACCTTCCTCTTCTGTTCCCTTTCTCTTCCCTACTCTCATACCTGATGAAGGAAAATATTTCAAAAAGCTTGTGTTCTATTTTTCGTCTCCATTTCTATCTGTGACTGTTGGTACAGAACTAAGGTAAGTACTAGCTAGCCACTCTTATCTCTTTTGAAGAATATAGAATCTCAGTGGGGAATTAACATTGGTAATTGAATGCTTTTATAAGTATTCTGAGAAAAGGCAAAAGTCTTTGTTATTGTGTTTTTCATTAATTACTGAGATGCTTATCATATGTCATTAAGTGCATAAAGGTGTGTGTACATGTGTGTGTGTGTGTGTGTGTGTGTGTGTGTGAGTGTTTGGTATAGTTTTAAAATGGTGTGGAAAGGTGGAGATGGGAGAACAATAATTAACATACGGTATTAATATTCTCTCAGTTTCCTACCTGTTTAAGATGGTTCTTCAAAATTGTTCCCTCGGGTTCTGGTAAAGGTGGTAGTTCATCTGTTGATCCAGATGGTGGTGTTATCTTGTTTGAGTCTAAGTCAACCAACCAGATGTCGTCTGGAAGCCTGTAATTCAAAACAAAGGTGTTTAAAATTTACAGTGGCCTTTATTATTAATACTTTTTATAATAAATAAATCATACCCCAATCAACAATTTAAAAGTAATTTCAGAATGTAATAATAAAGCAAAGAACATGCCATTTACACTGTTCTCCATTATACATAACCAAAGCTGAGGTTTGAGTGTAAACAAATATTTGGTGTATAAATAAATTCATAGTGTAAAACCTGTTTCTATATCTGAATGTAGAACATTAAGAAAATACTAAATGAACCACTTTTTTATTTTCAATTCTTTGTTATATGATTTCCTTTTTGTTGCTCCTTCAATTTACTAGACATTAATGCATCAAGTATCTCACTAAATTCAAACTTACTTTATGTTGCAATCATTCTAGGGGTACTATTTGAATTATTTTTAATACATACCTATAATATTTATTCAAAAACTCACAAACATGCTCCAATTTTTTCAGGTGCAACATGTGAATATTTAATCTCTAAGACAATCAGCCATGTATTTTGTTTGTTTTTGTTGTTGAACATTTTGATTATGGTTTCACCAGGCACATGAATGAATAGATACTGACATATACTGAATATATTTTATAATAAATTGAATAAATGACTGTACACCGAAGGAACCACATTTATGCTATAAAATAGCAAATTAAAACTCTGAATTCAACATTTTTCTCAATAATCATTGAAAAAAGTTAGAAGAATTTGAGAAAAATGTATTATGTATGCGTTTCACAGAGAATTTGAAGAAAAATGTCTTGCTGGACAAAAATGATGTGCTGAACTCAAGTTTTGGACCTTTGCCTTTCAGGCACAAGTGCTCTACTGAGCTACTATGGCTTGACTTATGACCTATTCTCACAGATTTACTTCTGTCACTGGGCACCTCATTTCCTACCTTCCATAATTTCCAAGTTGAAGTCCTGGGCCAGTAGCCTATACAGTTTCAATATGCCAGCACATATCTCACTGCAGATTGAAAATTTCTTATAAATACCTTACTCACTGGTATAATAAGTGGAGGACTTATCATAGGTTATACTGTGTTCATAATTAATACAAAATCAGTGAATATAAGGAGAATTGACCATCCTATGGCACAACATGTAGCTGAGCATAACATACTCAATTTCCATAGCCGTTTTACAACCTAGGCCATCTGGACCCTCCACTGCACCACCAGCAATTCTGCAGATGGGAGTTGTTTTTACAACCTGATGTTCCCACACACATCCTGGCCTCAAGCTAGGGTAACGTATCACCCCTACAACTCTTCCCTGACAGTCTAACCCCCCCCCCCCCCCCCACGTTCACCCATTTTCCATCCCAAATCTCCTCCAAATTCATGTCTCTCTTGCAATCGTGTACCATCTACTTTCATATTATTTGCCTTGGTGTGTGTGCGTGTATATGTGTGTGGGTGTGTGTGTGTGTGTGCATGTATATGTGTGTGGGTGTATGTCTTTGTTTACCTATCCTTTTTCCCCCAAGGTAAGTCTTTCCTCTCCCGGGATTGGAGTGACTCCTTACCCACTCCCTTAAAACCTGCATTCTTTCCTTTTGTCTCTCCTTCCCTGCCCTTTTTCCGAAGAACTAACCTATCATTATGATATCTCATATTCGTGATCCATGGAATAAGTATTAATCTACTCTCACAACAGAATCTAATCAGACTCTTGACAATAAGGAAATATAACACTTATTTAGAGACCCCTTGGTATATTACATACAACATAAAGAGCATTTAACATAAAATTTCTGCTCACCTAAAATTCTTTTTGTACATTAGAAAACTGGCTGGTATACCAATGACGAAAGGAGTTGGTGCAAGTAATAGCTGAAACAAATACAAACAGTGTCAGATTCCAGAATATATTAAAAAACTAAGCAACAAACTAATACAGCACATAACATAGTTAATACTTACTTGTTCAGCACAGCTCATACATGTTGGTAACAAAGGTATCACAGGGAACATATACTCTAGTGGGTAAATCATTGTTACAAATGCCATCACAGACATGGACAAGGCATTGTAATCCCGTGACTGTAGCACCAGCTGCAGAATAAAATAAAAATCGTGTCATTTTAAAGGTAGCCACTACAGGTAAAAATAAATAAATAAAAAGTTAAGAAACAGGCAACAACATTAGAGAATGCTAATACAGTAAAACCTCATTTTTAAGTTCCCAGTTTTTACGTATTCCCGCCATTTACACCATTATTTGTCGGTCCCGTCAAATTTCCTATGTTCACAATGTTAATTTGCCCTCGTTTTTGTGTTAACATATTTACACTTTTCCCACGTTTTACACTTTTCGAAAGCATGTTTGTGAAGAAAAAATGACTTAATCTACATAAATTGATGCTAGCATGGCTTTCCCCTTAAAGTATAGTGCTTAAAAATTATTCACAGTCAAGTTTCTTGACACTTTGCATTTATTCAAACGTATATTTCACGTATCGTTGATGGCAGTACGCAGCTAGTTGACTCAGGATGTGCCGATTTGTGGTGATGTAGTTCCTCTTTCCGCTAGCTTCTTTGCCAGAGCGGCTGGTGTGTACTCAATCAGAACCATTTGCTTTGTTGATATGAGAACAAAGAGTTGCATTGGTTTTGAGATACATATTTCTGATTAATAAAGACCATTATCTGTCAAAGTTGGGTATCATTAATACCCACAACCTCAAAAAAGCAGTAATAGGTCATAATAGGTCGGTGCTTGTCGTTATACCGCTGACGGTCCTTCTCGTGGGCATCCAGTGTCCGTATGCGAGCCAGCTGTCCTGGTGATGAGCTGTTTAACATAGTCATCGTGGATGTTGTCGGGTTGGAACGGGAACAGCATATCCATTCTCGTCTCAGCTTCATGGCCATGGAGCAGGAATAACGGAGTGAAGCCTGTGGTGTCTTGTCTTGCGGTATTTTAAGCAAATGTCACGACTGGCAGAATTGTATCCCAATTCTTCTCCTCAACATTGACGTACATCGACAGCATGTCAGCTAACGTCTTGTTAAAACGTTCCATAAGACCATTTGTCTGAGGATGGTATGCAGTTGTCATTCTGTGGACAATGTCGGACCGAGACATTACCTCTGATAAGAGTTTTGACTGAAATACTTTTCCACAGTCAGATATCATGACACCTGGTGCTCCATGCTTCAAAATAATGTCTTTTACAAGGAATTTTGCGATCTCTGGAGCTTCTGCAGTCGGCACAGCTTTGGCGACCACGTAACGTGTGAGATAGTCAGTGGTTACTGGTTTTCGATTTTGGGAACCTCCCTAAAAGATCGATCCCAACTCGGTGGAATGGAGCTGCTGCCGGCAGAATCGGTACGAGATGCCCTGGAGGTAATTGCGGCACATTCTTCCGTCGCTGGCACTCTTTACAGTAACTCACATAGTGCTTGACAGATCGGTAGAGACCTTTCCAGTAATACTTACGTCTGATTCTGTCTAGGGTCTTCACGAATCCCAGATGACCAGATATTGGAGCATCGTGGAAATATTTGAGAATAACTGGCTGGAGATGAGCTGGAACAACCGGTAGCCATTTGGGGCCCAATGGATCATAGTTGCTCTTATACAAAGTCCCATTTATAAGTTAGAACTCTCTATTGGTCAGTTCTCCTTTCTCCAAGGCCTTTATCGTTTTTAATAGTGCTGGATCTTCCCTCTGTTCAGCTGTAACGTCATCTAATTCAGTGAGGGCTGAAATTTCATTAATGTTGTTGTGTTCCACTAAAGGATTCCTCGAAAGGCAGTCAGCATCCTTGTGTTTGCGCCCGTTCTTGAATACCACTGTGACATCGTACCCTTAGAGTCTTAGTGACCATCTTGCTAGTCGACCTGATGGATCCTCCAAGCTAGTCAGCCAACACAAAGAATGGTGGTCTGTCACGACGGTGAATGATTTGCCGAATAAATACGGCCGGAACTCGTTGATAGCCCAGAGAACTGAGAGACATTCTTTTTCAGTTGTAGAGTAGTTTATCTCGGACTTTGAGAGTACCCTTGAGGCATAGGCCATCACTTTTTCAGAACGCTCGTGAACTTTTACAAGCATTGCACCAATCCCATAACCACTGGCGTCTGTGTGAAGTTCCGTTTCTGCATTCTTGTCGTACAAAGCCAGCACTGGTGCGGAAGTTAGAGCCTCCTTAAGTGCCAGGAAAGCTCTTTCTTTTGTCTCATCCCAGTAAAACTTGGCGTCTCCCTGCAGAAGTTCTTGTAATGGACGTGCCTTGTTACAAAATCCTTTTATGAAACGTCGGTAGTATGAGCAGAGTCCGAGAAAACTTCTCACATCACGAATGTGCTGAGGTGTTGGAAATTCTGTGACTGCCCTTACTTTATCTGGATCAGGATGGACACCATCTCCATTGACTAGGTGCCCAAGGATTTTTATCTCTTTCGCAACGAAGAGGCTCTTATTTTGATTGAGGCGGAGACCTGTAGTCTGAACACATTTCAACACAGTTGACAGGTGACTCAGATGTTCTTCAAATGTTTTCGAGAAAACGAAAATGTCATCTAAATAGCAGAGACACGTAGTCCACTTGAGGTGTCAAAGCAAGTTGTCCATCATGTGTTCGAATGTAGCTGGAGCATTACATAATCCAAATGGCATTACTTTAAATTCATAGAGGCCATCAGGTGTAATAAAAGCCGTCTTCTACCTGTCAGCTTCGTCAACCTCGATTTGCCAGTTTCCTGTCTGCATGTCCATAGTTGAGAAGTATGTAGCTCCTTTCAAGCAGTCTAAGGTGTCATCAATGCGCGGCAATGGGTAGACATCTTTCTTTGTGATTCCCTTCAGCCACCGATGGTTGACACAGAATCGCCACGTGCCATCCTTCTTCTTTACAAGGACCACCGGAGATGACCAAGGACTCTCCGAAAGTTGAATGATGTCGTCTCGCAACATCTTCTCCACTTCCTCTTGAATTATCCGTCTTTCAGCTGGTGACACTCTACACAAACACTGGCTAATTGGCAGATGATCCCCAGTATTGATACAGTGCTTTATCGTGGACCGTTTCGTCTGACTTTTCCCCTGCTGAGGTATGAATGCACCTGAAAATTGGCATAGTATACCTAACACCCGCTGGCGTTGTTCCTTGGTCAGTCCAGGCCCTATTGGTAGTTCCACGTTTGTTTCCTCCAGCATGTTGTCTAACAGCAGGGCATGGGTCTTCATTGATGACAGTGAGCTCACCATCCTGGATTAGTTCAGCTGTTCCGATACACATTCCCTTGGGGATAAGTTGTGACTGTTCATGACAATTTGTGATCCAAATCTCTCCTTGACCACCGGTAATGCTTATGATAGCCACGGGTATGTAAATTTCTTTTGTGAGCCTGAGAAACTTTTTACTATCAACAAGAACTTCACAGTTTAATTGGTCATCTGTGTTTGTGACTGCAACTCTTCTCATTGTCAACGGTGGTATCGTCACATTGCCAACGATGAATAACTTCCCAGAAAATTCTGTATTACGTGTATACGGCGGAACAACTTCTTCAGTTTGCAGCTCAGATCTTCCACAGTCAATGATAGCTTGGGATGCCTGAAGGAAGTCCCATCCGAGGATGACATTGTGACAACATTCTGTTAACATGACAAATTCAAATGGCTGGGTCCTGTAGTTGATGGTTATTCTTGTGACACAAGTTCCTGCTGGATGGACGTAATTTCCATTCGCAACCTTCAGCACAGTTGCCCCCGTATCACAGAACATTGTCTTCTTTAGTGTGAGGTGGTAATTATCTGACAATACAGAAAAAGACGCTCCTGAATCAACAAGTGCCTGGACAAGGTTGGCCGTCGATTATGACGTCAATGAGATTTCCCGACATCTTAACGACTGTCGTCCATGGAGGATTTTCATCTGCAGTGGCCTCACATCCATAGATAGTCGCCTCGCTTAGTCTTTCTGGGCATGGCGGCTAGGGGAGCAGCTGGTACCTCTGCGACGGTGAATGTCTGCGGCGTGTCTGGGAGCGACCTCGTCTAGGGTACGGCAATGGGCTTTTTCCCATAGGTCGACTGAAATTATTGGCAGGTGATTGCCTGGGATAGAACTGCTCTGATGGCTGCCGTCTTGCGGTAAAATAATCGTTGAATACTCGTCTTCTCTCTCTGCAGTAGCGTACGACATGTCCAGGGCGCCCACAGTGGTGTGTTGTCTTCTGTCCTCCAGACGTCTGTTCTTCTGCGGGGCGTGATTGTTGCTGGGGGAGTTGGTTGTGGCCGCGTCGGCCAGTTCATAGGCTGCCATTTGGCGGCTGCGGCATAGCAGGACAACGCCATTCTTCACGTCGGGTGCGATTGGCGGGGCAGACAGGAGCTAATGTCTGAAATACCTCTTCCTCAGCGGCGTCAGCTCCCTCGTGACTTACATGGCTTACATATATGGCCATAATCGGATACTCGCTCAGTCTAATAGTCTCGGCTGCCATGCACTGCTGTAATTCTTCTCTCACACTTTGTCGTATGAGAGAAGCGAAGTCATGCTGGTTTTCCACAACGGCCATAAGGACTACATTGGGGAGTTGCTCATACTTCTTGCGTCCAACTCTCCTTTGTTGCCTCTCTTCAATACGCTGGCACCACTTGATGAACTCTTCTGTCGTAGCGACGTCTTTTATCAGAAGGGCTTGGTACGTCTTCTGCTATACCCTTCACAGGTGCGTGATTTTTGTCGGCCTCAGTCATGTTCGGATTGACAGTGTTACACAGGGCCAAAACATTCTGTATGTAAGACTGTGTCGGCTCACCATGTCGTTGGGCCCGGTTCTTCAGTTGTTCTTCCGCCGAGCGGATTTGTCGCTGTCGGTCTCCAAACGTCTTCTTAAGTGCCGCCTGGAACGTTTCCTAGTCATTCAGTTTGTCTTCGTTGTTCTCGAACCATTGCTGGGCTGTTCCGTCCAAGTAGAAATGAACGTTGGCCAAGCACATTGTATGATCCCACCTGTTGTACTTGGCGACTCGGTCGAATCCTTTTAGCCATTTATTGGGATCCTTTCCAGCGTCTCCAGAGAACACCGACGGGTGTCTGATGTGCAGCTGGCCTACCGTTGATTTCATGTGCATTGTTCTTCTGATAATACTGACTTTCGGAAGGATGTACTCAGTATATCCCTTGTATTCCGGTTCTAGTCCATGTGAGCGACGGCTTCTACGTTGCCTAATCGGAGCCACGGTGATGCAGCTATTGCACAGGGTACCCAGCGCCTCCACCAAACAATGTCGCATTGAAATGGGAGCAGGCTTGACTTCAAAGGCAACTGAACACAGCACTTATACTCAAAGCACATTTACTACGAACTCAACTACACGCAGCACTGACTGCCTCTCAGGCAGAGTGCTCTGCTATTTATACACAGACAGAATTTACCAGAAATTAGAAGAACAGTTAACATAAGAAACAAGTAGAATTTACAAGTGAACATAAAAAAGAAGTGGAACATTCTGGAATTGTTCATTTCAAAGAAATAAATTTTTGCCAGTGGGCGGGATTGAACCAGCGACCTTCAGCACTGCAGTCCTTGACGCTATCCCCTGCTCCACGCCGGCTGTCGGTGTTCGTTGTCTCTCGCGGCAATATTAGCATGACTTGCAATCAGCTGTCCAGCAGAATGAAAGGCCACCACCAAACAGTAACAAAGACCATAGTGAACGATACTATGGCATAACTCACAGATCATTGCTTGCTCTACTGTAATGGCTACTTCGCCACTCATACCATATGAATCCTTCCTTCCTGCACCAGCTTTTCTGAACTTTGCAGATGAGAACTCTCATTACAATTCATCCCTTCACTCCTGAAATTGGCTTGGTCTCAGTCTCCAGTAACATTTAATCCCCGAACCCCAAATCAACAGTTTCCCTTTCCTCTGTCCTACAAACCTCTCTCATTTCATACCTGCATGTCACCTTCATAGTGTGCTACTCTGCATCAGCTCAGACACCTATGCATCACATGTGCCTGTAAATCTTCCATTCCTCCCTCCCACATCCCTATCAACCCAACTGGCTGTATCATCTCCTTACTCAAAGCTGCTAGTCCCCCTCTTCTTGCCTCCTACTCTCCTCCCCTTTACCCACTTCACCTCGCCCCATGCAACTCCCAACCCCAACAGACCACCTACGGAAAGCAGTGTCTCTTTACACATTCAACCAGTGCCTTGTAGTGTCTAAGGCACATGTATGGAATTGTACAGGCAGAATGTGGTGTGTGTGTGTGTGTGTGTGTGTAAATCCGCCACTTGAAGATGATTGATCCAAAAGCTAGAAAGTAATTTCTCTCTCTCTCTCTCTTTTAATTCCAAGTATATATTTATTTTAATTATTTATTTGCAAACATTTGTTTACATGACCTTTCTTCTAGCTTTGAGAGTAACCAATATTAGTTTCAATAGGTAGATATAACTAACATATTTTCTTTTGGTACAATAACCTGGTGATCATTAAAATAAATAATACCGTTTCTTTCCACAGATAAGATGATGGCTGAATCATAAAAAAGACTCAAAAATCTGAGGTCATCTTATACAACATTGGAGATTGTAAATTTAATATGATATTTACATCGTGGAGGGAAGATTTATGAAAACAAATGTTTGTGTCATTTTATAAAAAAAATATTCGCTTTACGAGCTTTGTTAATTTACTGAGTGGACAAGGGTACATACGAGAACCTATATGCCATAGAGCCGGAATAGAATTAATTATTTACAATGCAGCTTGATTTTACAATGTCACTTGTCAAAAATAATTTCTCAATATATCAAGAGTCGCACTGAAACAATTAGCTTATATTTACCTATGGAGAAGTGAAAGGGTTAAAATATTTCAGAGCTACAAGCAACAATTGTGGTTTCCTTTGAAATCCTTTATCTTCAGTTCTTGGACAATTTTGTGTATTTTTACCCGCATAATTCGTGCACTGGTGCGATTAAATGTCGTCTTGGCGAAAGAAATTACTTTTCTCTTAAACTTCGTGGTATAAAAATAATATGTCTCTTCACGATCGGATACAATGTAGCACTACGAGCACGAAAGTTCAAAAGCAAACTGCAAACACTGCAACAAAGGGTGAAATCGAGATGCAGCAATCATGAGAACCACTTATGGCGATTTCTAGTGGTATTTTTTGGAACTACCATTCACAAAACCTACTTATGGCGGCTTCTAACAGCATTTTTTGGAACTTCCTGAAGCTTTGCCTCCGAATATAAGCTACAATCATATTGTTAGATCCTGAAAACTGGAAAAACTGTGGCTTGCATTTGGGTAAATATGATAACTTGGGGGTTGCCTTATATGCCAGGTATATACTTATAGGATAAAATTATGATTAAAATTTGTATCTCATCTTATCTGTAGGTCATCTTATCTGTGGAAATATTCAGTATGTATAATTAAGTAATTATAAAATTCATATCTCTCACACCTCCAGTGGAAATTAGACCTGTAAGATAGAAACATGACAGTAGTCAGCAGAGTAGATACTCATAGTACATTTCATTTTCTGAAATCACCTTGCTGTAAAGCACAGACACAGCCGATAACATATGTCAGGAGTCGGCCGCGAGAGTGCGCCGCGGGAAACTGCAACAAACGCCAGAGCATGCCACGGGCGAGTCAATGACATAAACAGTGCGGAGTTGTGCTCGGCCCAGTGTGTTGTTTACCAGGTACGAGCTCACCTTGTGGGTGTTCGCACAGCCAGTGCATGTCAGTGTTCAGTGTAGTAGTTGTGAGAGTGGCGTTGTCTGTGATTACAACACACCTTAAGTCGGCTACTGCAACCAACACTGTATTTCATTACTATATAGCAAATATTGTTTTTGGATATTATCACTTTTTGGATCGCTATTCTCATTCCGTCTATGCGCCACTCTTCTTGTTGGAGGTCTCTGGCCATCACATGTCCACAGTCAGCTGTCTTCAATGTTCTATGTGGACTTTCACTATTCCTTCATCCTTATGAAATCAATTTCAAAATTCTAATAATGGGAAAACCAGGTTGGAATCAACAATATAACAGTTTACAACTCACTGCAAAGACAAACAACAAGCTACAACTGGCACATAAGATAGACACACACATACAACACTTCAGCAATTGGCCATGTCCTTCTTCAGAAAATAGAACATTCACGCAATCACACTGGCACACAACACAGTCACACAACCATCAGCTCTTGCAGCACTAAGAAATCGAACCTGCCAGAGCTGACAGTTGTGTGACTGTGCTGTGTATCTGTGTGATTGCATGAATGTTCTATTTTCTGAAGAAGGTGATGGCCAATAGCTGAAGTGTTGTATGTGGTTTTTTTTTTTTTTTTTTTTTATGTACCTGTCGCAGCTTGTCACATGTCTTTGCAACATGTTGTAAACTGTCTTATTACAATATTGCCATTTCAAAATTCATTTGACCATTTGTTGTGATCAATGGTTTTTGGATAAGCCAACCACAATAGGTTTTTGGATTCTATTAGATCCATTATAAACAATGGGGCTGCCATAATCTTCATTATTATATTATTCATCACATGGTTCATCCTGAAAATGTCTTAACTTGTCTCCATAATTCTATTCTCAACAACAGTAGTTTCACCCTCTAGCTTTTCTTCAACACCTTTTCTCTTTGCCATATGTAGCAATTCTTTCAATAACGGATTTATCATGATTTACTTTAATCCTTTTTCTTTTATTCTTATTCTAAAGAATGCGGTTGGTCTGTCTTATTGCTCTTTTCATTTGTCCTAGTTTATTATGTTTGTGTGACTTGTGTGAGTTTCATTGCTTACATCTTATGAAGGACTTACTCCATTGCTTGGTTTATCCAGAAATCTTTTCATTGTTTCTGTCTGCTGTTCAATGCTACCTCTATGTGTTGAATAATACCTATCCTTTCAAACAGCTGTTGTTTCACCCAGAACTTTTCCATGTTTTCCTTTTCCTTGAATACAAGTACTTCCATTATGTAACCTTTGTTTAATTTCTAAAAAAAAGTGAATGACATTACAGAATTTATTTTCTAACACTATGAAACATACTGAATATTTTTCCACAGTTTCCAGCCATGATGAAATATTTATAATAGATTTTAGTGAGTTTTTAAATTCTGTAGTAATAGAATTTGGCACTTGCATCCATCTGGCATTAATATTACAACAGCCAAAATCTTTCAAAATCACATTACACAGAATAATATGACTAATCTGTAAAAATGATCTAGCAATGGAAAGTACAGGTTGCAATTTAAAAAATAAAATGAGGATAGGTTGCAATTCACTCCAAAGACATTTGTCAAAGTTGCAGACATGCACATAAAAAAAAGGCAAGCTCACAATTACAGTTTTTTTATAACCCTTTTGTCAACTAAATTAATCAGATCTCCTTTCACATTCTCAGTCAATGACTTTTCCATTTGTTAGCAACAACTGTTTTTACCTTCACCATACTCTTCTGTACACGGTGATTGCCAAAGTTTTGAGTTACCTTTTCTGTACAAAGTGCTTACTGAATATATGCGTTACTGAACTATTAATGCCAGATGGTTACAGGCCATTTTATGAGAAAGCGATGAATTTAATTATATTGCAGTGTCATTAAAATTTCATAATAACTTACCTTATTTTCAAGAAGTATTAGTGTAAGGACTTTCACACAAATGTCAACACCCAATAATTCTAATGGCAAATGTAATGGAAAGTCCACCAAGGAAAAGCGTGTGTGATCAGGAAGAGCAAATATCAATGGAGGACGAATGCTTGGTGACAAGACTTCGACCTGAGAAAACAATATGAAGATGCATTCTGATAAATTTAATGTGAAATTTAAAATAGTTGACAATTAATCACTGAAAACATTGTAATAATATTTTGTTCAGAGTATAATAATTTAATAAACTACAAAAGTAGTTGCTATTTTACTGCAGGAAGGAAAGGAGAAGTAGACTTGTGTCTGTGTAAATGTGTGGGTGTGTGTGCATTTATTTACCCTCCATTTTTTCCCCCCAAGGTAAGTCTTTCCTGTCCCGGGATTGGAATGGCTCCTTACCCCCTTCCTTAAAACCCTCATCATTTCCTTTTCCCTCTCCTTCCCTTCTGCCTGATGAAGCAGCTAGGCTGCGAAAGCTAGCATTTTTGTGTGTGTGTGTGTGTGTGTGTGTGTGTGTGTGTGTGTGTGTGTGTGTCTGTGTGTTTATTTGTTGCTATTACTGCCTGTGCCCCTTCGCCTGGTAAGTGTACTTCATCTATTTTTTTTATGTATATTTTTCCTGTTAGGAATTTTTCCTCTATTATATATATATATATATATATATATATATATATATATACACACACACACACACACACACACACACACACGCGTAAAAATAGATGAAGTATATATATATATTTTTACGAAACTATTTCATTTCACTAATCAAATGGCTTCTCTCAGGGAATCAACCACTTAAAACTATAACAAATTCTATCATTTTTACCTTGAGAAAAGATTAATTATTTACAGGCCAAGTGTCACCAGAAAATCAGATTGTTCCTTACAAATTACTACTGTTCATGTGTTCAGTACAATGATACTCAGAGAAGGTAATTACAATTAAATAAATTTAGAATGTGCTGTCCATATATACAAGTCAAAAGAGTATTCACATACACAAAAGAGGATGATTCCCAGCACTTTCATGTAATTAAAAACTAAGTTGTAACACAAATGCAACTTAACATTGTGCTCTGGTTAAGAACCTACCCACTCTAAGGCTGATGTTGCCTCAAATTCCAGACCACAAAGTTTAACAGTGTGATTAATTTTCAGAGTTTTGTGCTGGGTTGGCATATTGAATATTGGAGAAAATATTGACATATTCCATTCATGACATTTTCATTACTAGCCCTTTCATATTCTTCTTACATGTTAAACCAAAGTTAATAAAATTTATTCGATTAATGATGAAAATTCTCCTCAGAGAATAGATTGGCTGGCCAGTACTTACCTTTGTGCTGTACTGCCGATAGTAACACAAAGGAAGGGGAAAAAAAGAAAGAAGAAAGCTTTGCTTTTTACAAATGTCTGTCTAGGTGTGTTTGCGTTTGGATATGTGTGAGTGTGTGTGTATTTGTCTACCTTCCTTTTTGTCCCCTAAGGTAAGTCCTTCCGCTCCTGGGATTGGAATGACTCCTTTTCCACTTCCTTAAAACCCATATCCTTCCCTTTCTCCTCCCCTTTTTTCCTCTTTTTCCTGAAGAAGCTGCCAGTGGTGGCGAAAGCTTGTAAGTGTGTTTTGAGTGTGATTTTTATTTTTATTTGTGTCTATCGACGAGCCGGTCATTTTGGGTAAGTCATCCGTTTTCTATTTTTTATATTTGTTTATCCCACCAGGATAATTTCCTTCTATACTTTTCGTTTTATATATATAAAATAGAAAAGAGATGACTTACCAAAAGGACCGGCTCATCGATAGAAACAAAAATAAAATAAAAAATAGAAAAGAGATGACTTACCAAAAGGACCGGCTCGTCGATAGAAACAAATAAAATCACACACAAACACACATACAAGCTTTCGCCACCACTGGCAGCTTCTTCAGGAAAAAGAGGAAAAAAGGGGAGGAGAAAGGAAAGGATATGGGTTTTAAGAAAGTGGAAAAGGAGTCATTCCAATCCCAGGAGTGGAAGGACTTACCTTAGGGGAAAAAAAGGAAGGTAAACAAAAACACACACACTCAGACATATCGAAACACAAACACACCTAGACAGACCTTCGTAAAAAGCAAAGCATTCTTCTTTCTTTTTTTCCCCCTTCATTTGTGTAACTATCGGCAGTACAGCACAAAGGTAAGTACTAGCCAGCCAATCTATCTCGTTTGAACAATAATTTATCATCTCTGAGGAGAATTTTCATCATTAATCGAATAAATTATATTAACTTTGGTTTAACATGTAAGAAGAATATGAAAGGGCTAGTAATGAAAATGTCATGAATGGAATATGTCAATATTTTCTCCAATATTCAATATGCCAACCCAGCACAAAACTCTGAAAATTAATCACACTGTTAAACTTTGTGGTCTGGAATTTGAGGCAACATCAGCCTTAGAGTGGGTAGGTTCTTAACCAGTCCAAATCATAAAAATGTCGTCAATGAATCTATACCAAACTTTGGGTTGACAGGCTTGGGTATCCAGGAAGGCTTCCTCTAAGCGTCCCATAAATAAGTTTGCGTACAAGGGGGCCATCCTGGTTCCCATGGCTGTTCCCTTTAGTTGTTGGTATGTTTGCCCCTCAAAAGTGAAGAAGTTGTGGGTTAGGATGAAGCTGGCTAGGATGTTAAGGAAAGAGGTTTTAGGTAGGGAATTAGGTGGTCGGCGTAAAATGAAATACTCCATCACAGCGAGGCCCTGGGCATGTGGGATGTTTGTGTACAAGGAAGTGGCATCAATGGTTACAAGGATGGTTTCTGGAGGTAACTGGCTAGGCAAGGATTTCAGGCGATCGAGGAAGTGGTTGGTGTCTTTGATGAAGGATGGGAGACTGCACATGATGGGTTGAAGGTGTTGGTCTATGTAGGCAGAGATTCGTTCAGTAGGGGCTTGGTAACCGGCCACAATGGGGCGGCCGGGATGATTGGGTTTGTTTCTTGGGGAGTAGGTAGAAGGTGGGGGTGCGGGGTGTCGGTGGGGTCATGAGGTTAATGGAGTCAGGTGAAAGGTTTTGTAGGGGGCCTAAGGTATTGAGGATTCCTTGAAGCTCTGCCTGGACATCAGGGATAGGATTGTGTTGACAAACTTTGTAGGTAGTATTGTCTGAAAGCTGACGCAGTCCCTCAGCCACATACTCCCGCCGATCAAGTACCACAGTTGTGGATCCCTTGTCGGCTGGGAGAACGACGATGGAATGGTCAGCTTTCAGATCACGGATGGCTCGGGATTCAGCTGTAGTAATGTTGGGAGTAGGATTAAGGTTTTTTAGGAAAGACTGAGAGGCAAGGTTGGAAGTAAGGAATTCCTGGAAGGTTTGAAGAGGGTGATTTTGAGGAAGAGCGGGTGGGTCTAGCTGTGATGGAGGACAGAACTGTTCCAGGCAAGGTTCTATTTGAGTCATGTCTTGTGGAGTTTGATCATTAGGAGTAGGGTTATTTTTCTTCGTGGCAAAGTGATATCTCCAGCAAAGGCTACAAGTATAGGATAGTAAATCTTTGACAAGGGCTGTTTGGTTGAATTTGGGAGTAGGGCTAAAGGTGAGGCCTTTGGATAGGACAGTGGTTTCAGTTTGGGAGAGAGGTTTAGAGGAGAGGTTGACTACTGAATTGGGATGTCGTGATTCCGGATTGTGTGCAGCAGGATTTAAAGGTTTGGGGGGGGAGTGGAGCTGGAAGTGGGAGATTGAGTAGATGGGAGAGACTGGGTTTCTGTGCAATAAGAGGAGCTTGAGGTTTACTGGAGTGGTTGTTGAGGGAGAGTGTGTTGAGGGAGAGTGTATTGCCTTTCCGGAGGTGGGTGACAAGGAGTTGGGATAGTTTTTTGAGGTGGAGGGTGGCATGTTGTTCTAATTTCCGGTTGGCCTGTAGGAGGATGTTCTGAACTGTGGGTGTGGATGCGGGAGTGGAAAGGTTGAGGATTTTGATTAGGGATAGGAGTTGACAGGTGTGTTCATTGGCGGAGTTGATGTCAAGACCGCATAAAAATACAATAAAACACAAAAATACAAAATACAAAAATACAGTCCATCATCAGATATCATCACCAATGATTAAGGCAATGATATGATATGCCTCGTTTGTTTTCAGACTTTCGAATGAAAGAGAAATTTTCCAGGAATGGCATAAGTATGTTTTTCCTCGGATCTTTTGAAAAAGTGTTGTTCCTGTAAACAATCATCCTTCACTAATTGTGTACGGTGCCTAAGTATTTTTTGTTTTAAATCTTTTTGTGACTATTATCATTGTAGTGCTTGCACATAAAATACAAAATAGACAATCGAACATGATGTTGCAAAAAACTTTTTATAATTGAAACTCCATCCAGAGTCTTATGACAGAGGTAATTAATTTACCTACATTAAAAATGCATTTGAAATCTTGAGGTTAGATTTGAACACTAGTTGTCCACTAAACAGGTGAAGACTCTACCACCTGAGCTATTTTACCATACTGCTGCAGAACATTCACTGCCATGCGTATCTGTCACATATGTGCTGTGCGTAAAGCTTTGGACCCCTTTTTTTGTAATTTTCTGAATAGTGCACTTTAAAACGTCTATGGGAGGACACTGCTGATGTATTTCCGAGTCCTAAAGGTCTCCTTGTATGTGTGGAAATAGAAAAATAACAAAGTGATTTCCATTCAAACAGAAAATGCACACACCCAGTCTTCCAATAATTCTATGATATTTTCACAGTCAGGTGGCACATTTTGTATCCTACCTGACAAACATAGGACCAAACATAATGACAGAAAGTACAAATAAAATTACTGAAATGGCTGGCAGGAAGAATTAAATTGTGATGTATTACTATTTAATGAACACTGCCTAACTCATGGTGAATTGAATTAAGTTAACAACATAGATGAGCAACACGTTACAGCAGAAAAAAGTATGAAGCATAGTGGTGTCGCAAACTTTGTCAAAAGAACAATGAATTTAGTATACGAAGTGATAGACAGTAACTACAACATGCCTCATCTATGTTATGACAATCAATTACAGTAAATGTCATAACATAGACAAGACATGTTGCAGTTGCAACTATGTAGATTCTGAAGAGGATCCAGATAATTGAAACACGTTAATGCATAAAAAAAATAAATAAAAACAGTTGCAACTAGGAGACATCATATAATTATATCAATATGTTGCTACTTTATAATTTTTTTATTAAATGTTATGGATCCATTTCGGCTAAATAGCCATCATCAGACAATGTCCATATGACATTCTCGGCAATATGACGTTGCTTATATAACAGTAAGGTGGTGTTACACTTATCTGGTGTAATAAAATATCGTAATAAATTCATCAATATTTTGCAGCTTGTTATGACAGTTAGCATCTTTGGCTAATTCTCATAACAACAAGCTGCAAAATGTTGATGATTTATTACGATACTTTATTACACCAGATAAGTTTAACACCACCTTACTATTATATAAGCAGCATGAAAGTGACAAGAATGTCATATGGACATTGTTTGATGATGGCTATTTAGCCAAAATGGATCCATAACATTTAATAAAAACTATAAAGTAGCAGCACAGTGATATAATTATATGATGTCTCTTAGAGAAAATTTTCTGCACTGTGGGCCCATTGGAACGAAAGCTGTTGCAACTGTTGACTGATAATCAGACAATAAATCATTTCAAACTAATTTCAGTATCAGTACACCATATTCTAGTAATAATGATGAATCATTTATAGAAAACCTTGAACACTGATAATAATGCTCATGAAGTATAAAAATTATATTTGGAAACATTAACATAGACATTAAAATAAAAAATACAAAACAACTATTAGACACATCATGATCAGTAAACTTCTACTATCTAAATGACAAACCCACAAAACTCAATGCATGTTTGGGTAATATAATTTGCAACTTACACAGAAATAAAACAGAAATGGTGCAGTTAACCTTGGAATATTTGATCATTCAGGGCTGTTGCTAAGGCATTCTCTTAAAAACAAAATATACAGTTCCTCAACTGAATGAGGTAGTACTATCAGACCATTCAATGAATATAAACTGAAACATTTAAAAACCAATTTCACCCTCTGGTGGGCACACCATGGTACGCACACCATGGTACGCACACAGTGAATTTTAGTTTTTTGAATGTCCACTGGCTAGCACTTGTATTTGGCTTATATGGAGTCTAGTATTCAATATTCATCATAGTGGAAGGTGTGTGACCTCATTTGAAAGCATAACCAATCCTTGTTGAGTTGCAGTACCACTGTTAAATTTGATACAGCCTCTGCGGTGAGATTGTTGCCACACGCCTAGTCATGTATGTACTTTTTGAATTTTATTTGCTTATGAGTAGTTACAGATATTGTCATTATATATTCCTATTTAGAGATTTAATCAGTTGTTTTATGGATATATTTATTTCCAGGGAAAGTGATATTTGTAGTAAGTGATACTGAAGAGATCCTACTATTAACTAATATTTGAATTAAACAATGGTATTTTTGCAAATATAGGCCACATGCAAATATAGGCTGTAGCTAAACTTCCGACATGAGATCATAGAAAAAAAATTTCGAATATAGGCCACAGGGTTTTTTTTTTTTTTTTTTTTTTTTTCAAATTCAAAACCAATATGGAAAACTAGAAAGCGAGATGAGAGATGATAGGCCGAAAGCCATGCAGCACTCCAAGTGAGGGGAGGACCCAGGATGAACCAAGGTGTGTTACCAGAAGTTTCAAGTGCTTTTTTTCCCTAAAAGGGCTTCAGACACTCTTATTAATTGAATAGAGCTATGTTCTTCAATGTTTAGAATTGTGCATATGTAATGCGTATTTGTTCTATTTCATGAACTTGTCATGAAATATGTAACAAAGAAATGAACAATGGTCTTCTGAAGCATATGCACGTAAACTGGGAGGTTACTGTAATAATGAACATTCTGCACGAAGTGCTGATGGTAGTTTCGTATATAAAGGAAGTCACAGAGTTCTGTGGAAAGTGTAGTTCCTTAATCAAACAGAAGGGAAGTGTATACATTGCAACAAATTATCTTTTTTTTCTGTGTGTTTATTCACTATTTGTGGAATATATTGAAAGTCATTAATTAGAATTAATGAATCTACTAAAATGTTTGTCTTTGACATGGTTGCTATGGACGCTTTTAACGTAGATGGTATTACCTTTCCTGTAGTTCAGATATGACTTCATTCGTGTTACACCATTCTGCACTAAAATTAAGAGTAAATATTCTATTTCAAACCATGATTATGTTATCTTTTACAAGTAAAATAAAAAATGGAATAAGTGTGGTAACACTGAATTCCACATAACTCTAGTAGCCAACTCAATATATGTACAAAGTTAGTACTATCAGTACGTCATTTACAACAGTCATTGTAACAGTATCTCCCCAGTATATGTACATGTGCTAAAGAAGTCTATGTTTACAATTCATTGCTATGTATTTCATGGCATGTTACTGAAACAGAACAAATGCGCTATTCAGAGAAAGTGTTGTTACCTTTGAACAACTCAGAATCTTGCAGAATACAGTTGTGTTCAGTTAACAGGAGTGTGCAAAAACCTTTTAGGAAGCAAGACGAAAAATAAATTGCGACAAAAAAATTGACAGTGTTGGTTATATATATATTATCTTTTCTTCAGTGAAATCGATGCTTTGCGGTCGTTTGTTCATATTTGTTTTGGGTTGCTTGTTGAGAATTTTACTCAGTTTTTTATTGGCGTTGAACCAACACCGACTAAAGACAAGGCCTGTGCACGGCTGTGGCACATCATGTCACGCAGAGTAGCTTGCGATTGCGATCTTCTCTGTGTAATGTGACATGGCACGGCAGTGCACAGGCCTTATCTTCAGATGGTGTTAGTTGAACCGTCTTTTGTTTTCTCTCTTTTGATTGGTTTGTCGGTTTGAATGGGTACTTTGTGGACGTTGGTTTGTTTTGTCCTATTTTGATCATTTTGGATAACTCAGTTCTCTCGTTACAGAGGGTGTCAAGCTATCCTGCCAGCAACCCTCTGACCTAGCGCACTGAGCAACCGTGCCCTAGCAAATTCCGAACCAACGTGTAACATGTTCGTACATCATATATTAATTCCTTGCCTATTACACTAAGGTGAACAGTTGCGAGAGTAATACGTAATTCTTGAACTATCGATGGCAGGTGTTAACTAACTAACCAACATTAGATTATAATTCAATCTCCTAAGAACAACGTGTTTTTGATAATTTTCTGTGCGCCATTGCTTTGAAATGACAACATTTGAGTTATAATAACAAAATCATCAAGTAGAGAAAGCAAGATGGCGTACTCAATAGAGATTTTGGGGCGAGGGTGACTCATTTACGAATGCCAAATGTATGCTGTGTTCCATCCAGGCCATAGTCACTCGTCCAAACACCAAATGTACGCTACGTTCGTTCCAGCCTAGCCTATAGTCATTCGTAACCAGTACAGGCAAAGAAAATAAACTTTTTAACTACCAAGGCAAGACAGGTGATAATATTTTAACAGAAAAATATAATGAAAATGTAGGAGAGATATTAAAATGATAGTCCAAAGAGGTGAAAGTTCAAAACAGAGTATGTTTGTCAAAACTAAACTCAAACATCATATAATTTAGGCTGGTTGTTAAAATGTGGTCAGAAAGAATGTTACGTGTTGGGTGCATAGATATTACCACAATAGGAGAGTCATAATCTTACCACCATAATATTTTATTATTTTGGTCCAAAATGTTTGCAAAAACTTATAAAACAACAAATCTAAAGTAGGCCGTAAAACACATCAGTGCGATTTTTTTTCATGGAGGAGGTTTTCATATCCCATGAAACTTGGAACATGTATGTATGTTTTCATGTACATAATTTGTTATTCCACAGGGCAACCTTTAGTGCATGACAGAGGGATTTGGCGGGGAGGGGAGGGCGGGAAGTTGGGATTGGACAGAGAGAAGAGATGGATAAAATTGACATAGAGGAGGTGTGGAGGTGATGGACTTCAGAGATGAAAAGGGCAGAAAAGGATACTCAGGAAGGGGGGGGGGAGGGGGAAGTGGAGGCAAATTGATAGGGAGAGAGGAGAAGGTGGTGGACAGTTGAGTGGATCACATGGAATGAGAGGGGGAGGAGGATCTGGACTGAGAGAGAAGACAAAAAAGTAAGTACCTGGACAATGGCAGGTTTATGGCAAGTATGAATATAAAGTGCATAAACATCAATTAGAAAAATCTGCCACATTGCATGATTTTTTAGTCAGAAAACTTATTTCTTTTATTTCTCTTTCCACTCAACAATTTTTACCTCTAACAAGCTTTGCATTGCTTTTGATTTTTAAGACGCAGCTTTGTCAAATATTTTTAACTAAATATAGTAATATCTACCTCCACTCTTGTCTTTCCAGGCACTGGAACTGGTGCACTCAGTAACCGCAGGATCCACGTTTCAATCTCACGTACATCATGTAAAACAATAGATGGTGTACCATCATAGGCCCTACCAGTCAGCACACTCCACACTGAATCCCTGCCAAGATAAAAAAAGTTGAAATTAAAAAGAAATTGTAGTAAAACTATTCGGTGATAAGTTTTCAGTGGTCAAAGTTAATAACGTGAAGTATCATAATACCAACCGGTTAAAAAGAAATTATGGTAATTGTCTGAAACCTAAACATCAACGTGGTTCCACCAAGTTTTCTATAGTGATATTCCCTCATTTTCAGACACAATTTATAGCATTTTACCTGACAAATTTTGAAACCTGAAGGTTAAGTAAACAGGCTTCTAAGTTACTGAATGTACTACAAATTCTGATTTTACATGAATAGCATGATCTGAAGTGCAAGCAAACAGTTAAGATGTGTAAGTAAAATCAATTTTTAGTTAAATGTATCATTTAACTACTAGTCACCTGAATTTCAATGTCAATTATATTAAAAAAAAAAAGAAAAAAGAAAACTGTCCCAGGTCGATAAACTCTCATCTTTCTTCAAAGAATAAATGAGTTCTCTCTCTCTCTCTCTCTCTCTCTCTCTCTCTCTCTCTCTCTCTCTCTCTCTCTCTCTCACACACACACACACACACACACACACACACACACACACACACACACATTCACATAACACCAACACACCCATGCATGCACGTGCACACTCCATGATTTAATTAGAAAATACTAATCACCTGAAACACTGATCATTTGCAATGAAAACTGATTATTTCATCATATTTCTCTCTCACTTGGCATAAACAAATAAAAACAACTGGCACGTTCTGCTATGTTTTTGGTATGCCACACAGTCACTGCTGCCAACATTGCCACACCTAGAAACTTAGGTAGACTGACCATGATTTTTACTTTTACCCAGATTTCAAATCAGAATCATTTGACTCTGTTTTTAAATGAACTTATGGTCCAATACTTTTTGTTCAGTTTTAAAGATGAGCTTTCCATATTAATAAGTATAGACTGCAATTTTTTTCTTGTGATAAAATTCCTACAATTAGTATCGCATGCACAATATTGAAATGAGACAAGGCTTAATTATATCAAATAAATGAAGTACAATTTATTCTGAAAATATTTTTATACTACCAATGTACCTTGAAATTTGCCTGGAAGCCCCAACACGTCGTGGTGACGTATTCTCGTTGCAAGCATCTATGAGTTTCTTTAGAATGAACAAACATTCACGAAATATTGAGAAAAACGGGTGATGAGATAAGAGACACAAAGAAGTCAGGGAATGATTCCGGACCCTCTGTTGGAAGAAACAAACAAACTGCATTAACAAAATGAAATTAAGCACAAGTAAATTATTGAAGTTTTAAATAGCCAAATCAGAAAATTAAATAGACTGCATATTAAAAATTTTTCCACATATAATGACTTTTTAGATTATTTGACACATTGTCAATCATTTTTACCATGGTAGGATCTCCCAGGGCCCTTGTGTCTAACAATGGGTGGCAGTTTGAGTGGCAAGAGTTTGAAGATTTTTATGCACACTAAAAAAGATGCATTCTCGAGCTTCCTGGCGATCCATATGGCAACACCATTCAGTGGGTACAATCCAATGGAGTGAAAATTTAGACAACAGCTGCAGGGTCTCAATGATTTGCAGCACTCGAATCAAATGCCCAGTCCTACAGCTACCCATTGTATTTACCACTGGTATGACTGTTTGGACTGTTTGGACCCAATGTATAAGCTGGCAACAGATGTGGCTGCCAAGTGATGTTGTAAGTCACAATAGGCAGCAGCCGTTTCTTGTTGATGTTAACCGGCAGCAGATGAGCCATTCTGCAAAGCAGATTTGCCTGAAGCTTGCAAGACCACCATGTTCAAGGCTTTCTAATCAGCTGGGGGGCATGATCATTTGTAACTTAGTTCCAGGAGCACTCTCACATGGGCAGTGGCAGGGTTCCACATTGATGCACTCTTCACAACCCTCACTACTGCTCAGAACCTGGCATGGATATGCTTGCTCTACCACTGCCAGTCCATCAATAATTGCCGCAGACTCCACATATGTTGCACCCCTCTCCCTCACCCTCACTCAATTGACCTAATAGTTTCCACACTGCCTCCTTGGATGTTAAATCTGTTGATTTTTGTAACAAGGTAATGGCACAAGCCTGAAAACTTTGGACCCTTCCTGGCCTTTACTGGAGGGGGGGGGGGGATTTATTATCTCTAACACCAGGGCTGGCTTAACCCGTGTGGAGACCCAGGGCTAGAAAAATGTGCGGCTCCTGCAAACTTCATGCAGTCTTAATACATTTATGTAAAAGTACAGCAATAAAGTTAGAGGAATTCACTTAGTTCTATGACATCAACCATGTCATGCATCAGATGATATTATATCTAACAAAACGTTCAAAATGCATTTAAAAAAAATTGCCCTCTCATCTGTGCCTGCTATGTGTGTGCCCTATAATGCTCATCTCTGTGTGGTTTGAGATTCTCTACTTGCCCTAGATTGACTTGCACACTAAGTTTCTATTCTCTGAATGGGTACTGTCCCCACCTGATGCCTCGCCCTTGGTGGCCCAAAGAGCCATGTGCTAACAGTGTTTGTATAGCAGCATTGTTTTCATGTCTGTATGGATTGCAAAGTACAGAAACCATACACTGGAGTAGAGCTATATGCACAGGTATGAGAATTTGTGTCACTTTCTATTCATGGTTGAAGACTAAAGGTGTTGTAATATTGTCTAAAATTGGCAAAGTTGAATTTGATCATTCAATTATAAATGTGGGGATGTCCTCTACATGTATACTTACACACATCTGTTAAATATTTGTGGTTTTGTCTTACACAAGATTCAGCTTCTTTAAACTCAAGCATGTATGTTTTTTTCTGAGCCTAGAAGCAGGGCTAACACTTATAGCAGAAGACCTCCACCTTTAATTATGGCCAGTTGTTTATATTTTGAATGAGTTGTTTCCCCTGTCCAATGCAGATCCTGGATACCCTCCTAGGCAGTCTTAACACATCAGTAATTTTTTTTAACAAAACTTATTTCTTCCATGAAACAGAAAGATTAATCTCCTCAAATAAGGGAAAATTTCTTATTTGATTTAGATGTATTGAGATAAAAATGAACAAAAAACAATGCATCTATTTTATCTCACATGTATTTAATGTTGCTATTAACAAGACATTCCAAGGTATTTAACAAATATGCATTTCTTACTAAAGTATGATATAAAATGCCCACACATATTCAAATAGTACCTGATTTTTTTCTATGGTAAAATGAGGTAAAAACATTCAAATGGACTTCCCTGAAACAGCATTCGCAATAATAAATGGAAGGAAAGTTTTTGGTCTTGTTAGTCATCAGTATATTAAACACTGTCTGATTAATTTATACTAAAGGGTCACCTCAAGTACAGATATGTATCCATCAGTTGCTGTCAGTGATTTTTGCAATATGCATGTGTGGGGAGTGACAGTTAAGTCTCTACATTACAAAATATTCCACATTTTACATGTATGATTAATGATAAAAAATGGATCAAGTCAGTAGTCTACAAGTTCGCATACTACAACATGGATCATGACCACTTAATGACTCACAAAAAAATGGAGTAATACCTCAAGCCCGCAGGAGATGAAAAAATTATCAAAGAAATGGTTACAAATTGACTTGGCACATTGAGCAACAAGGATCAGTAATTACATAGAAACCAACGGATACTAAAAAACATTGCATTATTTAGTAACATGCTACAAATGGATGCCCACTAAAGGAGGTCCTCAAAGTTTTGTATGCATAAAGAACATCAGATATGAGTACTGCATTGAATGGCACATTCTTTTAAGGGTAACTAGTGAATCTTGAAGACATCCTGCTGCTTCAGCAATCCTGCCCACTGAGTTCTCTTGTGATGTAACATATGCTTCATATTCAAGCCCTTTCAAATACTCTACAGGAAAAAATCAATAGAGAGCAGATTGGATGATGTTGGTGGCCATGTGGCTGGCCCACTACAACCAATCCAGTAGCTGAGAAAGATTTCCTAAGAAGTGTCCTCATTCGTCTGCTGAAATGTGCAGGGGCTCAACATATTGGAATGAAATTCAGTGACAAGTAGGCATGAGGCCATATTCTGCATGTCCTCTTGCACCTCTGACAAGAATACAAGATATGTGCAACCATCAGTTTAAGAAAGTACAATCTCATTAAGCACTCTCTAATAATGACTGTAGCACTATCTTATGGTGTTTGTGATCCCAGAACCAATGGAATTACTGATTCTTGTAGTATGCCTGATATGCTATGTTACTTTGTAAACATTGATTTGAATCACCATGTTTACACATGTGTGTGTAAATAATAGCAATGCTATGAATGAATCACAATCTCCTTAAATATTCACATGTTAATGACACCAAAACAATGCCCTTGGTAAGAGCTGTGAGAGACCATTATAGCTGGTATAGAAATGCCTCTATATCAGAAAATTTCAGAAGTGCATCAAACACACTCAATCTTGAGTCTACTTTTGTCTTCTGTTAATATTTGTGCAAGCATACAAACATAAATCAACTGAAATTTTAAGTGCTCTGAAAGACATGACCTAGGCTCTTTTCAGACCTACAAAAATAAGCACAGTCTGAAATATTAGACATTATTTAAACCTCAGGTCAGCTATGTTCACTTAGAGTGTTCAAAATGTTTGTAATTCTATCGGACCAAACTGCGTGGTTATCAGTCCGTAGCTTACAAACTACTTAAACCTAGGTAAACTAACCTAAGGACAACACACACACCCATGCCCCAGGGAGGACTCGAACCTCCACGGCGAGCAACCGCGTGCTCCGCAGCGAGACGCTTTAGACCGCTCGGCTACTCCACCGCGGCTCACTTAGAGTGTTAAGAAAGCAAGGGTGAAGAGGTTAAGTAAGTTAACACTTCTTGGCAAGTCTCTTAAAGACCAGTATGGAAAAGAAAAAATAGGTGATACAACAGAGTCTGATAAATTCACTTCTATTCGAGCTTATGCACCTTACTTCCAACCAAAGAAAACCATTATGGAAACACTGATGTTTACTACCTAAACACTTAATTAAATGTATTAAAAATGTGCAATTTTTCTTGGAAGGTATGCTAATATCAATGATTCTTACTGCTATTATAACAGTTATGTCATTAACCATTTGATTACATATTTATTATGAGAAGAAGATATAACTGAGAGAAAGGAAAGTTTTGCGGTAACATTTGCTATATGCAAATAAAAAATTTATGTTTGCTTTAGATAGCAGTCCAGGACATTATTGTTATCATCAGCTGATTTCTAGTTTTCTCCCTGCTGAATACAACAACTAATTCAGTATCCTTCTGTATCTACCATGAGGAGCAAGGTATAAAATATCCAAATGAGGCAAACAGTACTCTCCTGTACTATGTGTGTTTCATCTGGTATTAAAGAAGTTTGGTTATGTTGCAACAGCTGTCTGTGCCAGAATTCACGTGCAATTATTATTATTATTATTAATAACATCTGACTTTTTCCCCATCAAGGACATTCCTTTCTGGTATCAGACTAGGACCTTGATGTAGTAAAGAAAACTGAAGCATGTGGACAGACTAAACCTTGAAGTTCATGAGGATGGCTTCCTCCAGTGCCAAAGGCAAATGTACATTTACCATTGTCAAAAATGAACAAGTTTATGATTACAACGACCATTGAGCACGTTCTTACATATGCTAATTTCATAGAGAATTCTTCTTTTATGCACGTTCCTATAAACAAAAAGTCTCTTTTGATATTTCGAACTCTATGAACTTCTCTTTTTCTACATCACAGATCAGAATACATATGGTAAAACTATTCATTGCAGGAGCAATTCACAATTTTAATATTAATTTGTCCTTGAACAGATGTTTCCAGATATCCTAGACCTATCACCGACATGCCTGATCAAATGGTGTGTGTCCAAACAATAAAAATGAGAATAATAATAATCATAATAATAATAATAATAAAGCAGTAATCAGCAGTAAATACCAGACAATGATAAATCCACAGCATTGTGGCTTAGGAAAGAAAAATAGATGTGTAAAACTGAAATTTTATTTTAGAAAGATTTGTCTATACTTTTATTTCACCACATCAGCTTACTTAAATGACAGTTTCAATTAATTTACACACACCAAAACTAAGAGAACCTTGACAATTGGTGAAGAGTCAGGAGTATTTAACTACATTCTGAAAGTGTTGTTTCAACATTACATTGTTGTTATGAGTTTACTGTCATTCTGTATTTATTTGAAATCCATTAGTGACTTAGTTTTGTAGAGTATGAGGTACTAAAGCACTTTAAGATGCAACTTGCTAATACAAATGTTGTAAAATAGCAACATAGGGACACAAGAGTCATTGGGACAGTTACTTAGAAACATTGAAGTAACATGTAAAGGCTCATAGATCACAATGAAAGATGATGCCAGTACTATTTACAAAACCTCTGAGAAACCTATCAAGAGAACTGTAGGCTATTAGAAGTAGATTTGAGGTCATCCACCAATTACCGGTACTCTAGTGTAAATGAAGGAATACAAAAATAAATGGTGTTGAACGCAAATTGTCTTGAGATATTACATCATGTTAATTACTTAGTGTCAAGTTTTGTTGAGATCTGGAAAAATTCATTTATCCATAACAGGAACTTCCCTCTCCAACAAAAACACAGACTGTGAGACTTGCTAAACAATGATTTGGAATGGACCTTTCCCATGATTTTAAATAATGATAGTAATTACAACAAGAGTAAAGTATTTATATAAGATATTATCTTACACTTATCTTTAACCCCTCCCCCAACCACTCCTTGATAATCAGTTCAATGTTATTTTCTACATTACATTTTATTGAACTTTCATTATAGTCTCTGTATTATTCTGCAATCTTTAGGTGTACAATTTCTATTTAATTCATCTGATTTGACTATGTAAAGGCATAAATGCTCTTTGATGTGTCCCGAATCATAACACCAACATATGAGGTATACAAGCATTATTTAATAACAGGAAGGGATCTATGTCAACATAACTGAGCTTCAGGGAGATAAATAAATAAAATGATTAATAATTTCTGATCAGTGCAGCTTTACTCCTTCATTTGTGGTTATTACGGTCAACAAAATATACAACTCTCTTTTCAATGGAGATTTACACCATCTTTGTGGTCATTGCTGTCAACTATATATACAACTCTATATTTTTCTTTGAGGGAAAAAAAACTTTATTAATCATCTACATATTATAAAATAATTTGTTGTCTGCTTCAAAATAATTTTAGCTGGAATGTGAGCTAATTTTAAATGTTACAACAGTAATTTATTGTTCACAATGATCATTTTAAATGTTATCAAATTAACTTCTTGTTCACAATCGTGCAATATTCTGTTAAAAAGTATCATTTCAGTAAGTTTAATACAGCACTGTTTTCTGAGAGATAATTAATGAAAAGACAAGATACTACAAATAAGTGGAAATTTTGGTGCACAGAAAACATGCAATAACAATACAATACTTGCAGTAGAACTTCCCATATATTTACAGAGGTGCCAATAATAAATGTGAATCAACAACCAAATATCTCATTATTTTACATAGATCACTAAATTAATTATGAACCATGCAATTACTGAAGTATTTTATTACATACAAATCGTGGTAGTTTTGCAAACTACAGTAAACATACAAAACATGTAAAGTGAGATCTTGCAATGATTATGTCGCATAGCACAAAAAGAAAATCAGGTTAATAGATTCTGAGAGATCAGAAAAGTGCAGAGGAAAAAAATTATGATATGAAAAGTCCTGGATGTTGTAAGAATGTGTTGCATGTACTCATTCATATTTAAATAATAAATTAAACATGCTTTAATTAAATTAGAAAACATAGTTAGAGTTTTATTTGAAATATAAAGACTATTTAAAAATGAAAATTAAATGCTGTAAAATATTAAACACTGTTAGTATTTATAATATCCAATGGAGTGTCAATATTTAGAGAACAAGAAAAAGTCATAAAATATCTCAACATACCTACACATAAATTGAGTTTAAAAACTGGAAGTACCTAGTAACACATCATTATAATTATTTCAGTTTCTCTTGTCAAGCTCTAATCAGATCCATAGCAAACTACTGCATATGTAGAAAGCTCATTTCCTACATTGAGTAACTTGTAGTATTGATACTGAGCCAGTCAAAACATACTTCATCAAATCTTTGATGCCAGCACTTCTCTGGTTTACTGCAGTATTCCACACTACACATAAGGCCATAAGGCTACCGCAATGCTTGTGCCAACCACTTGGGGTTGTAACAGTCATGGCAGAATGTTAATGTATTTTCAAACAGAACTGGGAAAAGTGTATAATAAGCTAAAAATGGTAATTTTTGCAGAGAAATCAACTGTGAACAATAAGACAAACAGCAAATCAAAAGTTAGGAAATGTCACATTTCACTATAAAGAGGCTTCCTGAACTGCTGACAGGTACAAAAAAATAGACAATCACATTGGCATAACTTAAATTCTCATCCATGGCCTTCATCAGCAACACAATCAGCAACACAATCATCCAAACTGTGAGTGAGGTGGGGAGTGGAGGTGGAAGGATGCCGAGTAAGGATGGGGATGGAAAGTTCCACATTGCCCGATGGAGTGTAAAGGCTCTGACAGTTAGGATTTTGAATTGTGGCATTTAATACAGTGAAGGGAAAGAGCAGGAAAGGATAAAAGGAAGGTGTATAGGATTGGGAGGAGGGAATGGAGGGATTTGAAACAATAAAAATAATAAGGAAAAATTGCCATCCATGGACGGCGAATTTGCAGTGATGATAAGTCCCTTACTCATTATGCCAAAGGCCTCACAAAGGCCTTCACAAACAGACATTACCCTCCAGACCTAGTCCACAAACAGATTTCCCATGCCATGCCCCCACACACCACCAATCCTCCCCCAACCCCATTAACCAGTCACAACGGAGTGACCTCCTTGTCACCCAATACCACCCTGGACTGAAACAATTTAATCACATCCCAAAATAACGGCTTAACCATTCATCTGACACAAAAATTGAATAATTGAATTTGTAGAGGAGAAAATTCTCTACAACTTGGCTCTCTTATTTTATTTCTTTTATTATTATTTTTTATTTATTTATTTATTTATTTTTTATTTTTTTTTCTTCCTGTATCATTGCAGATATATTTGCAAAAATAACGGCAATTTTGGGATGTCTGTCTGTCTGTAACGTGATCCCACTTTTTAGGTCGAACCGTTCAACCAATTGGCACCAAATTTTACAGACATAATTGTTGGCTACCAGAGACCAGAAACTCGCTTTTTCAAATATTTCGGACAAGAAATACATTAGTAATCCCAAAAAAGGCCGTCTGTAGTGTAATTTAAATTTCAAATAAACCATTCATCTGATGCAAAAATTGAATAACTGAATTTGTAGAGGAGAAAATTTTCTACAACTTTGTTCCCTTATGTTTCTTTCATATCTCATATCGGTTGAGAGATATTTGCAAAAATAACGAAGATTTGACACCCTCCATTGAATTAACAAAAACCAGCCATTCGGAGATGTCATGTGGCATTCCTCGCATTCTCTGGCATACAGCATCGTGCATTACGTATTTGATGATTTTCTTATTGTAACTTACAAGTTGTCATTTCAAAGCAAGGGCACACTGAGGAATTAACAAAAACACGTCACTCTTCATACAATAAATGACAATCTAGTGTCCAAAAATGCCATATTAGCATCAGTTAACAGCCATCAATAGTACAAGATTGAAGAACACACCTTCTAATTATTAGCCGTAGCATAGTTGGCAAGGCGATTATCTGTGATGCTGAAGGTCAGTGGTTCAAAACCCACTACTGCCTTAATCAAACAGAAGGGAAGTGTATACATTGCAACAAATTACCTTGTTTATTTTTTTCTAAGCGTTTATTCACTATTTGTGGAATATATTGAACGTCATTCATTAGAATTAATACATCTACTAAAATGTTTGTCTTTGACATGGTGGCTATGGACACTTTTAACGTAGATGGTATTACCTTTCCTGTAGTTCAGATATGACTTTATTCGTGTTACACTGTTCTGCGCTAAAATAAAGAGCAAATATTCTATTTCAAACCGTAATTACGTTTTCATTTATAACTAAAATAAAAAAACGGAATAAGTGTCGTAATACTGAATTCCACATAGCTCTAGTAGCCTACTCAATATATATAAAAAGTTAGTACTAGCAATACATCATTTACAACAGTCATTGTAACACTATCTCCCCAGTTTATGTACATGTGCTAAAGAAGTCTATGTTTACAATTCGTTGCTATGTATTTCATGGCATGTTCTTGAAACAGAACAAATGCGCTTTTCGGAGAAAGTGCTGTTACCTTGATCAACTCAGAATCTTGCAGAATACAGTTGCGTTCAGTTAACAAGAGTGTGCGAAAACCTTTTAAGAACCAAGACGAATAATAAAGTGGGACAAAAAAATTGACAGTGTTGGTTATATATATATTATTTTTTCTTCAGTGAAATCGATGCTTTGCGTTCGTTTGTTCATGTTTGTTCTGGTTGTTTGTTGAGAATTTTACTCAGTGTTTTATTGGTGTTGAATCAACACTCTCTGAAGAGAAGGCCTGAGCACTTCCATGCCAGGTCACATCATGCAGAATAGCTTACTGGCTGGTTGATGGGACATAGCCCACCGCCTCATAGCGGCCAGCCAGTGAGATATGCGATTGTGATCTTCTCTGTATGATGTGACGTGGCATGGCAGTGCACAGGCCTTCTCTTCAGATGGTTTTAGTTGAACCATCTTTCGTTTCCTCTCTTTTGATTGGTTCATCAGTTTGAACGGGTACTTTGCGGACGTTCGTTTGATTTTGTCCTATTTTGATCGTTTCGGATAACTCAGTTCTCTCGTTACAGAGGGCATCGAGTAACCATGCTGGCCACCAGCTGATCGAGCGCACTGAGCAACCGCATCATAGCAAGTTCCAAACCACCGTGTAACATGTTTGTGCATCACATATACGAATTCCTCGCCTATTATGCTATGGCGAACAGCTGCGAGAGTAATCTCTGATTCTCAAACTATCAATGGCAGGTGTTACTTAATTAACCAACATTAGATTATAATTCATTGTCCTAAGAACAACATGTTTTTGATAATCTTCAGTGTGCCATTGCTTTGAAATGACAATGCTTGATTTATAATAACAAAATCATCAAGTAGGGAAAGCAAGATGGCGTACGCAAAAGAGATTTTGGGGTGAGGGATGTCACGTGACTGATTTACGAAGCCAAATGTACGCTGTGTTCCATCCAGGCTACAGTCACTCGTCCGAACGCCAAATGTACACTACGTCCATTCCAGCCTACAGTCATTCATAACCAGTACAGGCAGAGAAAATAAACTTAGAACTACCAAGGCAAGACAGGTGATAATATTTTAACAGAAAAATATAATGAAAATGTGGGAGGGATTTTAAAATAATAGTTCAAAGAGGTAAAAGTTCAAAACAGAGTATGTTTATCCAAGCTAAACTCAAACATCATATAATTTTGGCTGATTGTTAACATACGGTCAGAAAGAGTATTACGTGTTGGGTGCATAGATATTACCACAACAGTAGAGTTGTAATCTTATCACCATAATATTTTGTTATTTAGATTAATATTTTGGTCCAAAATGTTTGCAAAAACTTATAAAACTAGAAACCTAAAGTGGACCGTAAAACACGTCCATGCAATTTTCTTCCTTTATTTTTCCTTTTTCTCCTATTTTCATTTTTCCTTATTATTCTTATCATTTCAAATCCCCCCACCCCTCACACACACACACACACACACACACACACACACACACACACACACACTCCTCTATACCTCCCTTTTATGCTTTCCCGCCCCTTCTCTTCACTGTATTCATTGCCGGAATTCAAATTCCTGCTTATCAGAGCCTTTAAAATGCAATATTGCAATGCAGAACTTTCCATCCCCACCTTTACCCAGCATCCTTCCACCTCCACTCCCCACCTTACTCACAGTCTACCTTGTGATGCTGGAGTGGCCAGACATGATAGATGTGTGTGTATAGTTGTCTGAATGATTGTGTGTGAATGTATGTGTTTCTTTTTCTGACAAAGGCCATGACTGAAAATTTAAGTTGTGTGAATGTGATAATCTATTTTAGCGTCTGTCAGCAGCTCAGCGAGCCTCTTTACGGTGAGTTGTTACCTATCGTCCATTATTGATATTCCTATGGGATTTTCCATTGTTAAACACTCCTTCAGGTATATTGGTGCACTGCATCAATAACTTTGAGAAACACAGTGTAGTTGCTTCTGGTAACATAGTGGAGTAAAGAGTGGTGACTCACCTATTCCCTCTTTAATTTGTACACATGTGAAGGAGAGAAGGGCATGACACAGATCAACGACCTAACTTTCCTCACATGTCTATCCTTATTATTGCCCTCTACTCACAACAACTGAATGTAGTAATGCTGTATTGAATTGTCCTGATGTAGTTTACTGGTGAATAAGCACCTATCACACATTACAAGGCATATGTTGCTGCTACTTACACAACTGCTTTACAAATTTTAACTGACAAGCACAGGGAGTATTCACTGGCAATGACATACAATTTAACTATCAATTGTTCAAGTGTCATATTCATGCTTCCTCCACCACAATAGCTACAATGGTAAGGTCAATCACAGTATCTTGTTATTATCAGTAAAGCGATGAAATGACTACTCAGAAAATTAAGGAAAATCTGTCTGTAAAAAGTTTTATCTTTAAACTGGGCAAAGGACATATTTCTCCTAATTACAGTTTCACTTCTATGACTCTTTAAAAAAATTCTCTAAAATATGTAATATTCATACACTAAATAAAAGCGGACATTTCCACAAGTCCTGCAAGGTACAACACAATGATTTTTCATATTCACAGAATATATGACATTAACTGTGAATGGGTAAAGTTGAAAATGTGTACCCAACCAGGATTCAAACCCAGGTCTCCTGGTTTCTAGGCAGTTGCGCTGACACCTACACCACTGGGAACACAGTGATCATCACACCTGCATGGCATTGCTCAAGCACGCCTCCCGCCAGATACAAATTTGCAACTTCACCCTGCCCACTAGAACTCAAACTCGTAGTCAGTTAGTACTAATTCCCATAAGAGTAATGGCCTAGGAGTGCCTCCACACTTATACAATGATTTTTGTTTTGTGATGTTACTGTAATATGAGCTCAAAATCAGTGTCATGTGTTATGAAATAATAATTTGCAATTATTCCATCCATTGCAATATATAGTGTTAATCCTTGGAAATTTAATGTAGTTTGATATTTTACTGTGAATAATTATTTCAAGAAAAACATAAAAAATAACCTATAAAAAACCCATTCTCACACACCATCAGACAGGAGTTTTAGTATGTTGTTCACCTCTTAACACAATTCAAATTCCCCCATATTCAACTTTTTTTTGGCATTCAGTGACTGGGCTATTGCTTACAAGCTGTGGTTGCTTTGTCTATAATATTTAATAGTATGAAATTTTATAAATTTAAACTTAGTGCTATCTTAAAGCTCTACAGCCTATAAAGTCTGCAGAATGGCTCCCAGCAGTTGTCACAGTGCATGCTTCTAGTCAAAACAAAATATTGTTGACTGCTGCGTAACATTGGCCCCAATTTTGAAAACTTGAGCTTATTGTACAACCTTATAGCAAAGCAGAGGCATTGCCTTGTAAGAGTATTATTCAGTATATCTAGTCAGTGTTATAGTGGAGCTCATACAAAGTAATGTAGCCTTATTTCAGTCAACATCATTAACTCAGAAATAAGACAAATTATTTAAAAATGAATATAAGAACTTATTGTCACATTGCAACAGTTTCTTAACATCTACAATATTCACAAAAACTAGACTACTTCAGGATGCAGCTGGTATATAGTTAAGAAACAGTACACCAACATATGTCATATTGTGAAGGTTTCATGATGCCCTAAAATAAATAAAATAAAATAAACTTGTAGCCCATCTTGAGTGCAATCCAAGAGAGATAATTTGTTTTAAGAATCTTCTGTAAAATTGAAAGCAAGACATTTTAAGTTCTCACTTTCAATTCCTGTTTTATACATTACAAAACAATAATTCCAGTACATTTTGTAAATAATCTCTTTCTGATCTTTGTTGTGTACTTTTAATTTAGCACCAATTTCCTCTGCCAGGTGGAATAATCTTCAGCTCTGAAAGTATTTTTCTCATTTCTCTTTATTGTTTCTGTGACTACTGAAAGCAAATTATAAGAAACCATAGATTTCAAACATGTGAGCACATTCTGTGATGTAACTCAATTGTAGAATTTTACCACTTTTGTCCAAAACATATTGTGGTGTTTTCATTTAAGACATGTAATTCACATACTTATCTATTTATGTCCTTACTTATAGTGCTGAACTGGTAGACTTCATCCAATTTACATGAACACATCTGGGGGACACTTAATGGAAGAACTGTATGCAGTAGTGTTGGAAATTCAGTGCCTCTAGTGTACACAGTGCCAAATGAGTCACCATACCAAGCACCGGTGGTGGGGCACTGTTCAGAGCCATGACACCTGCTTATTCATTGTACTCACATTAAAACATTTATGTTTCATGTAATGGCAAAAAATGAACTACATATAGATATAATGTGAGATGCAGAAAAGAGTGAATTACAGTAGAACCCCGTTTTTACACTTTTCAAGGGACTTCAGTGAAATGGTGTAAAATGCAGGAAAACATAAAATGTGGGAAATAATGTTTTAAATGTTAAATATGCTTACTGGATCACCCTTGCATTTTCTTAGTTTATTTGTGATACATGTACATAATAGTCATCAAAATACTCGCCAGGAAGTTTATTACATAATAAAGGTTATCCATTTTAAGTGCCAGAACTGGAACTGGTAATTTTATGGCAAGTAGAAATTTTTGACGTAATTTCATTCATCATAATCAATTAGTCAGCAAGCCTTTAACTGGCATTAATTATCTACATAGTAAAACTGCACAAGTTCAGTTCTTTTTGTATTTTTCGATGTTTCGTACGACGATATTCGAGAATTTATTCACATTGTTGAGAGCAAATGTATGCATAAGTATTTTTGTGATATTTGCATAGGGTCTGCAACTCACACTATTATGACTTTTTTGAGGTTATAATGTACGGTGACCCTTTCAATGTGCAGAAAAACAAACACAAGCAAATGTCACGAAAAATACTGGGATAAATATTAGCATTTCACAAAAAGAATAAATTCTCGAAACGCGCCATGCAAAGCATGAAAACTACCAGCTGCGTAAATAAAGCCAAGCTAACAATCAACGCAGTGGCTGATAGGATACCAAACTGCCATCAACCACTGCATCTTAAGTCAACTAGGCACGTACAGCAAGCAATGAAATGCGAAAAATACTTTTGAATAAATGCAAAGTGTCAAGAAACTTGACTGCATAACATTTATAAACACTATACTTTAAGGTGAAAGCCATGCCAGTGTCAATTTATGTCAATTACATAATTTTTTCTTCGCAAATATCGTTTCAAAAAGCATAAAAGTGTAAATATGTTAAGGCAAAACCAGGGGCGAATTAACATTGTGAACATAGGAAATTTGATGGGACCAACAAAAAATGGTGTAAATGGTAGGGAAATGCAAAATCCGGAACGTAAAAATGGAGTTTTACTGTGATATTGCATCACCGCGCAATCCTCTTCTGTATTGGAGTTTTGAATTCTCTCTGGCTCATGTGTCAGACAGTTGTTTACACACACAGCCAATGGGAGTCAGCAGTGCATTTATACATGCTAGTTGGTTGCCATGCTTGTTGGCTATGCCCATGGGGACAGGCACTGGTACTTCCACACCAGTAGAGTCTGGAAGCAGTAGCCTGTCATTCGTGCCATGCCGTTCGCTGCCACTGGCACTAGACAATGACCATGCTAGGCAAGGCAGTCATGTGACTGCACACAGTAATGCTTTGTTCAACAACAGTGTCAGTGCCTGCCGTACTGTTTGACGTACTCATGCAAAAGCAGGCTTAATTTTTTTATTATAATTATTTTTGCCATTACTAAATAAGGAGAGGCACTTAAGGTCAATGTTCACATTACAGACCTTTTGATTGTTGCAAATGTTTCACGGATTTATTTTTATACCAGTACCACTGGCATTGGTTCATTTCAAATCGTGACAACATGTCGACTTGTCATCCCTGGCATTGGTGTGAAGCCATGGCACCAGTGCCTTCTGTATATCACTAGTGTGCAGAAATAGTGCCCTGTTTCATGGGAAACATGATATTTCATCTAAACACCTTTAGATTAATTTCTGTATGCAGATATAATGGGGTGTTTCTAGATTGCATGCGAGTTCAACTGACCATGTAAATATTCATTGCTTCAGATATATTCATTGTAAAGTTCACATATCAACAGACTGACATCAATTACTGTAGTGATTCACATTTTCAATACACTATCTAAACCATCTGCATGGTGACCTGAAAAATGGTGTTCATTTTATTTCAGTAGGTAACCAAGGATGATTCTTCTCTTTGATTTGTTTCTTAGGAAATGAGAGATTGGTTAACATGTCTTGTCTTATCACAACATTCCTAGTTTCAAAATGTATTGACCAAATTACATACATTTAAAATTCATCGTACTGTATCTTAAATCATTTGCATCCTGCCTTGTGGAATGCACATATCTCCCAGAAACTAAAAAGAGTATGGAATGTACTGAAGAAGAAATGAACATCTTTAAATATCTGTACTCAAACTCTTTGATCTGTAGTCTCTCTCTTTCTGTGTTCTCTCTCACACTCCTGTCTACTCCTCCATATAATTTTGCACTGCCCACAACTTTCCTAGCCTGAGTCAACGCAATGAAATATCCTACCCCCTGCATGTGCTGTCCCTCCCTTCCAGCCGACAGCTAACCTTTCCTAACCCTTCCTCCCACTTCTTCTTGCATGCCTCCCCTTGTCCATTCTACCATAATCGAGCAGCAGTGTAGTATATTGGACAATGTAGCCATGCAGGTGTTTCTTAGAATTGTCAGAGACCATTACTTGAGAAACTTAGTCAGTGTAGTGCAGAAACCACCTGTATTCTTACCTCAGCTTCCAAGTTACATTATTTAACTTTTCTGTTTTTGACTTAGTAGTTAATTCTTAAATTTAATTCCTGTCTTTGTTTATAATATCATTATTCTTGCATATTTGTTAACTAATGTAAAATCAAAAACATAACTTGATAGCAATGGCTAGGTACTGTATCTGTTATGAATGGCAGGATCGTGAATCTCTGGGTGGAAGGTGCAATGTGAAAGCTGATAGAACCTCTGAGCCAGCATGGGCTGCCTTGTTGTTGTGGCAGTGATCATTTTTAGTGGGAGGTGCAGATCTCCAATGTTAGGTGGGTGATGAAGTCCCAAACAGAAACAGCATGACAATCAGGAAATGAAGTCAGTGTCCACTATATTTGCCTGCCGGAATGTCTCATCCAAGATGTGGTGAAGGCTCTGCTAGCAGTGATAGAGAACATTGGGTACACGGGGCTCCAAATTGTTACTCATGGCAGCACTAATGATGCCACTTGTGTTCAGAGGCCAGACTTGGTTCTTACATGTAGCTGCCAGATGTGCTAAAGTCAGCTAGGCTCGCTCACTGTGTGTAAGTGGAGCTTTTGATATGTAGCATTCTATATAGAACCTATCATGGTCCTCTAGAGCCAAGTGAAAGTCTTGAACCAGAGGATAAGGTTGTTCTGTGGCGATCTTGGATATAAATTTCTCAACCTCTGCCATCAGGTGGAGAATTGTAGGATTACTACACGCAGGTAGCAGCTACTAGTGTAACAGAGTATGTCTGTAGTGCACTTGTGGGGTTCCTGGGACACAGATTCAATAAGACACCTCCTGATTCTAGAAACGACAAAACGTGACACAACAGAATAAAAAGAGAAAATGTTAGTATAGTAATAGTTAACTGCAGAAGTGTGTATGGAAAGATCCCAAAACTGCTTTTACTTATGAATGATGACAATAACCATGTAGTAGTAATGACAGAAATCTGGCTGAAGCTAACTTTCAATAGTAATGAAATTCTAAACTATAATTGGAATGTATATCACAGAGATAAGTTGAACACTGAAGGTGGAGTAGGAAGATATTTCTATTTAGTAAAAGCAATAAGAGATAGATTTCAGAGTATTTGATGGCTCAACACAAAAGTTTTGTCACTAGCACTGGCAATTTGAGTACCAGTGAACCTGGTTCAAGAGCATAAAATGCTATGAAAGCAAAGGGAACTTCACTGCAAATATATACGGTATGTAGCCAAAGCCTTGCGGACAAGGAAAAATTATTTGATGCCAAAATTAACATAAGGAGGGCATTGGCTTCAAAAATAAAGTTCAATGTCCCAACTTCGTAGTTAATCCTAAGAAATTTTGCTCTTATTTTAAATCGGTAATTGGATCGCAACCATATACCCAGACTTACTGTGACCATATTAAAGCTGAAACTGAGAATAACACATAAAAGGCCGAAATACAAAAAAATCATTTTCTAAAGCTATTTCAAGAGGATGACTGTACTGCAGTCCCTTCCCTAAGTCATAAAATGGACAAAAGAATGGCACATTTCAAAATAAATGACAGGGAGATAGAAAAGCAATTGAAATCATTCAACAGAAGAAAGATGGCTGAACCTGATAGGGTACTAACTCAATTTTATGTGCAGAATGTGAAGTAACTTGCCACCCCCTCTCCCCCCTTCTAGCAGCAGTGTAGCATATGTTTCTAGAGAAGTAAAGCATTCCCTGGTTTTTGAAAAAAAAAGTGTAGGTCATTCCTGTTTTCTAGAAGGGTTATTAAAAAAAACTATAGGCTTATATTTCTGTTGCATAATTTTGGAACATTTTTTATGGTTGAGTATTATGACATTTCTGGAGACTGGAAAGCTCCTCTGTAGAAATCACCAGGGGTTCCGAAGTCCAGATTATGAAGTTTGTCCACAAGACCCAGAGGGCAATAGATGCAGGCTCTCCAGTAAATTCTGTGTTTCTTTACTTCCATACAGTCACATAATAAACAAAATAACATACAGCTAATCACAGCAACTGTGTGATTTGCATACAGAGTTTATAGCTAACAGAATGCAGCATGTTATTCTCAGCAAATAAAGTCTTCCAACGTGAAACTGATTTCCAGCATTCATAATATACTTATGAATGATGTCATAGATAACATCAGAAATTCAATTAAGCTTATTGTAGTGATGCTACAGTACATAAAAAAGTCGCAGTATTGGAAAACTGTAGCAAAATACAGGGTGACCTGCAGCATATTTATAACACATTGTGCATGGCATGGCAATTGACTCTCAATATAAACAAATATACTGCAAATACATAATACACAATAGCAAGATATTCATTGGAAGCATATCAGAGCAGGCTTAAGGAGCAATTTGAAACAGAATGACCACATAAAATTAATCTACATTGGAAGAGTCGTCAGGATGTGTAGTCCAGCAACAAAGGAAGTAGCTTTTGATTTTTTCAGGGAGGCCAAAACAGTCTTGGTCTAACCCGCCACTGCCTGCACCGAAACTAAGTTTATTGTGTGGTAAGGAAGTAGCTTACAAAATACACATTTGGCTGATGCTGGAGTATTGCTCATCACTGTGGGACCCGCACCAGATAGAAGAGATAGAGAAGATCCAAGGGAGAGCAGCAGGCACAGCTATAAGTTCAGTTAGAAAGTGTGAAATAATCCCAAAGATGATCACCAAACTCCAGTGGCAGGCACTGCAAGAGGATTTTCTGTATCGAGAGATGAGCTACTGTCAAAGTTCCGAGACATATCTTTCAGCACCAATATATTGCTCCCTCCTACATATATCTCACAATAAAACCAAGAGGATAAAATTAAAGATTAGAGTCCTGACATAGACATAACAAAAATAAATCTGCAAACAATGTGCAGCTGGAATAGGAAAAGAAGGAAGTGATGATGGTCCACAATATAACCACTGCCACAGACTTTGAGGTGGCTTGCTACAGATGTAGATATAGATATAGCTACAAATATTCTTTTAATTCTGAGAGAACATACATAAATAGCTTCAAATGCTCTAAGAACACTCAACCATTTTTAGTTAAAAATAAGTGTTGCAATCCTGAATCTTTCCCAGTAATCTACTGACATCTTGGGATACTGGGTGTTCCACCAGATATCACTGTTGTCCTTGTATTAAATTTCAACAACATGACTTCTTGCCTTCATCTAGCATCTGATGAAAACAATGAGACACACTATCAAAACAATGTGAATGGATGACATTGATACCAGTCAGATCACCTTACACATCAAGATGAAAAAAAAAAAAAAAAATATTTAATCAATATGTGAACAATGCTTTGATGTTGCTCATAAGTACTTAAATACTGTTGTACCTGATTATACTCTCACCTATCACTACCATAGGCTTATGAGGCTCAACAATCGATCAGTGCATATTTTCCAAGTAATCATTTCTGACAAAGAAAAAAATAAATTAAAAAAAAAAATAAAAAAAAAAACCTGAATTCATTTCACGTGGATTCCAGTACTCGAACAATACTGAGTGTACACAGTGAAAAAGACTGCTGTACTGCTAACAATCGAGAAAAAGAAATGAGCCCACATAAGCCATGAAAAGTGGCACAATACTAAAACTTGCTACTGTCAAGTCTGTAAAAAGTTAATTGGCTTAATATTTTAGTCCATAGATCATTAAAGTATCTAGACAGCATAATGGTACAAAATACCTCATATCCAAGAACCAATACATCACAGCTTTTAGATATCCTTATACACTAATGTGTAAAATTTAATTATGAATGTAAGTTCTGCATGAGGAGTCAAGTAACACTGATTGATGCAGCTTTAACAACAAACGAACTGCTACAGTATAGTACAGAAAACAGAAATATACAGACATTCAAAGACAATAACATACTTCTCTACACAGTAACACTTGTACCATCAGAATGATCATGTTCAACAGTGTTCCTGGGTGCACTACCCTTGTTACCTCCTCTCACTATGTACTGTATCAAGGAGCACAGTTGAACATGATCATTTCGGTGGTCCAGGTATTATTGCGTATAGTTTAGGATGGCCCAATATTGCCTAAATGTATTGCCATCTTTGAGTCATGAGGCTTTGTTCCTGTGACACTGTATGCCTTTCGCACATTGCATCTTCTCAGGGTTACAATCAGTGCTGATTTTATTTTTATGGATGACAGAGAGCCCACTCTGAGGACTACCTGAAGCAATAATATATTTAGTGAACTGACTGGTCTGCCTGTTCCCCTGATTTAAATACCATTGAGCTTGTGTAGAATGTGTTAGGAAGATCTACTGCAGAACATCCACAGGGTCCAACAAGCACCCAGCAGTTGTCAACCACATTGGTAGAGGGACAGAATTCCCTACCACAAGAACTTACTAACCTTGTGACTAGCACTGAGACATGTTGCAGAGTATCCTTTGCTGTATGTGGTAATCTCACCCATGTACTGGTTGGTGTTGTTTGTGTGTGGGGGGGGGGGGAGGGGGGAGGGAGGGGGTTGCATAGGAGTGTCATAAATTGCATTGACTTTAGTATTATTGTGCCATTTATGTTCATTTTTTCATTATTATGTATGTCTTTAATTCACCTTTCGTACTGTACTGTAGCAGTTCTCTCTAATTGTGGTCCAATTTCATTGAGCTATATTTCTTGGCTGGGAAACAACATGTGAAAGTACATTTATCCTTAAGTTTCATAAGCCTGAGCTCTTTCTGTTAACTTATCCCCTCATCATCAGTGGACAGCATGGCAGATTGCCATGCAGGGGGTCCAGACATGATTCATATTCCAGTAAGAGATTTTCTCCAATCGGGGACTGGGTGTTATGTTATTCTCATCATCATTTCATCATCATCGATGAGCAAGTCACCCATATGGCATCACCTAAAGACTTACACCAAACAGGCCGAACATTATCCAGATGGGGTTTAACGGCCAACAATGCCACACGAAATCATCATCATCTTCATAACTGTTCTGGATTATGATCTATGCATCATAATACTTTCCAATTTTTATGTATCAAATAATACTGAACAAATTGGGAGATGCTGCTGATTTTGACACTTAGAGTAGTACATAATCACAAATGATCAACTTCATAACATTTGTGTGTTTGTATTTATAGTTCCAATTCGTTATTGTTTCTGTCCTGTGTTTATCATCATATTAAGTAATTTAAAAGCGATATTCCAATGTAGATAAGTGTAGTGCATTATATCAACGTAATTTTCCCATAAGAAATACCAAAAAAAGTCTTAGTATTGAGTAGTGAAATATCAGTGCTATCAAAGCATGCAAAACAAACAAGACCATGAAAATTCTTTAATACCCATAAATATGGTCATTAATAACCATTAAAAAATATTCAAAATAAGCTCTTTACACTGCTAGATGTATATGCCATTGGCATAATATTTAAATGTGCTCAGAAACATTCTCTTTAAAGCTACCACATAGCACCAGTACTTACCAAATTTGGGTATAATCCTGAAATTCCCTAATTTGCATGAGTAATAGCCAGATATGCATTAGTAACCTTCTTTTCAAAACATCAATCACAGTGACAATAAATGAAACTAAAGACTTTAATATTGCATTGTAATGTATGGTGACTAAGCAGACAAAAAATGATCGATTTCGGTCATTAAGTTAGCACAAAAAATTTAAAAAGAAATTGTAAAGCAGAATCAAAGAGATGGCCTGGTGTATCCCATTTGTAGTGAATGTTTATCTTTCAATCAATTGTCAAATAAATTGAATTCTTCCAGATTTATTTTTGCAATACCCATAAACAAAAGCTGCACATTAGTGAGATCACTTAAATGAAGTTGTATATTATCTATGCATGTTGAGACACCCATAAAATGTTTGTCAAATCATGAATTTAGAAATAATTATACTGGTTGCACACATATGCACATAGTATTTGACTGCCACAATTATTAATGAATTTTCATATAGTTAGCACCCTTCCCTGTCACCTTACTTAAAATAAGATGTCTACACAGTGACTGTAGGACAAACACTGTGAACAATGGTAACAGTTTACCTTGGATCAAATTTATTACATTCTTTTATGGTAATTGGAATAAATTTATAAATTTATTATCTGCCTGACTGGTCTACCATTGTTTCTGTAACAGTATTTTGTGTTCTGTTACTATCCTCTGGGTGCTTTACATACTGTAGTTAGATCTCTTGAAATTTCAAAAAGAATATGGATTATTGACCAATGGATTAGTGACTACAACACAATTAGTATATGTACAGGTAACTTTGATTTCAACTGAGAAATTGCTCCTTTGGAGTCAATATCAAGGAGGACTTCAGCAGTCATAGTAATATAAATGCAACAGATAATTGGCCCAGGGCATTAGTGCGGAAAGAATAAGGGAAAAGACTTTTATTAGTTGACCCAATTCCATATCTAGACTGAGACCAGACCACCACAATCCTTCAAGAGGAATTAACAACAGAGTAACTAGGTATCTAACTGTATGTCAGATTAAATATTCCAATCTCAGTACATTTGATATAGACCAAATCGTGAGATAACAGCTGTTACTCTATCTTTATGAAGAAGTACTGGCACCTTTAGGAGTATATATAGGCCTTATTTTACTTTAAATCAGTTTCAGTGTTACATACATCATCTCACACCTCTCGATGGTACCATATTACCAAGTGAAAACTACATAATCATTGTTATACACCTAATAGAGAGCACAAAATTTCAACGTAAGTTTCTGGCACCTTCTTTCCTGTCATGGTGTGAACAGTAGTAGCACATCAAAAGGACTTTTGTACATAAAAATGTACCAACTGTTTGGAGTTCGGTTCACTGAAATGATTGCTCTTCACTCTTCTGTTGGAAAATTGCTACTACTCGGTAGATGAATTTCTTGAAGACAATTGCATAGTTTGAACAAGGGAATTATATATTTTTATTCTTTGCATTAATAACCATAATAGGTAGTTTGACCTGCAACTCACGTATGTGTATAGAAATGTGTTTTGAACACAAACCCAGTGATTTGCAAATTTTACATAGCAAGTTGAATAAATGACATCTCACATTATACATGTCTCTAGTACAGATAAGCTTCATTAATTAATGGGACAACCAAAAGAGTAAATTTGAAAGTAAGCATGAAAATCAACTATAAAGATGTGAAAATAATGTAAAATGAAAAGAAAAAAGTGTACATTAACAATTAAGTTACAGAACCAGTTGATGAGTTTTTCTGTTTAGGTTACAGACAATGAGTGGATAAAGAGGAAAAGGAATATTAGTTAGGTTTTCAAAACTAAACTTCCAGTGTGTCTGCAATGCTATGATTACATTATGAGTGTATTATCAGTTTTAACTTGAGAGAGTGAAACATGTGAAAGCAATTTAAGAACTGAAGATTGCTCAAAGGGCAACTGTGAGATGCATTTTGATAATTACTAGCAGAGAAAGACAACAGACACAAATGGATCAAGGAATGGACTCTCAATGAGAGCATTATTATGATTAAAATGAAAATGACATGTAAGTCAGCTATAATGGCTGCTAATAGATGTACATGGAAAGGTCTTATCTAACCTAATGGAAAGTGAGCAGGGAACTTTGGAAAACTTGCAGGAGCAACATGGAATTATGAAACTTCGACAAGGATATTGTCAAGCCCTACCACAGTCTTCATCAGAACAAAAGATACATTCATTCATACAATCACAAACACACAACTCACTAACAAATTCCCAACATCTCCATCTGATGTATTACAATCCATCTCATTTGCCTTTCCTATAACTGTCCTTACAGATTCCTTTCTTACATGTTGCTTGGAATTATTATGTACAGAAAGTTAATGTGACTACAAATGCCATGTTCAAAAATTACAGTATTATTCTTTTAACTCATCTGCATTACTGTAACATTTTTCCAGTTTAGATCCAAATATAAATTATGTCCAAATCATCCTAAAACTACGTCATGATGGCACTTTTTTGTACACTACTGCTAGTCACCAAAAATGCAACACCCTGAAGAAAGTACCCAAATGAGGTGAAATTTGGAGCATGCATTCGAGGCAATAAGAGATACATGTTATTAGCATTTCAGCACAGTCGTTCATTATGAGTGCCAGGAGTGCAAGCTGCAAGTTGAAATAGGTCTGTACGAAGGTACAAAAAATAAGGATAGTGCTAGATGGTGGTACTAGATCCTGTAGTGTACCATGTTCTACAAAAGGGTGGCAGTAGATGGTGGTCCTAAATGCCACAAACTGAATGTTATGTTGGTACACCTCCTTAGGTTGGCAGTAAATGCCATAGATATACAAGTAACTTTATATGTAATCTATTGTTCCCACACTCGGCTGTAGCTACAAGGTGGTTCTGATCTTCTCAGTTGTCTGAGGAAGTGTAAGGATGCACATCCAGTTGGTAAATCTGTCCACAGTAGTGGCAGATACTGATTATAATGAGATATATTATGTGATGAGTCAGGCATCTCTCTCATTATTTCATTGTGAAAAGAAGTCATCACAAGGTATTGATACTATATTTATATGTATGTAACTTGTTGCAAAGTTGATTGCACAACCATGACTTGTAGTTTCATTGTTTGATCTTTCTTGAATGAAGTTTCTTGTTAGAAGTCTATGTTTCTCCTTTCAGTAGTTAATACCTACACCCTCATAGTTAGTTTGAAAACTTATGCTACAGGTGTAATGATTCGAAGTATGATGTTATTAATGAAAAAGTATCAAAAAGATAATCACAGCAATGTCCTTTCTGTGAAAGAAAATATGGAGGTCCATTGCATTGGAAACAAGGGTGCTGAAAAACATTAGAAGAGTGTAAGTCATTTGCTCCAGAGTGCTTTGCTGTGTTTCTTATTCTCAACAGCATCAGTAGAATCATTTCACACAGTTTCATATCACAAAGTTTCAAAGTGCTATATAAAGGGGTAACAGATAGCCATGTGGATGTACTGTAACTGTTCTTTTGTTTAGTTGTTTTATTTAAGGAGCTTCAGTAGGCCTGTTAGACGACAGCAGACATCTTTCAAGCATGTTTTGGAACTCAACCAAGAAAGAAGCCTATAAAGGTTGCAGATTAACCTTCAGAGAAATTGGTCACCATGTCAGATGTATCATGCAACTGTGATGAGGCTCTGTAATCACTGGATGGAGGACTGACGGACCAATTTCAGCCATCTCATTCAGTCACTAGACATGGTGACAGGCATTTTGTGCACTTTCCAGTGGTGCATCACTCTGTCACATCACATAGTACAGCAAATTCAATCTGTTGTACAACAAGTAGTGTTCACACATATAATTTGACATTGTTTTCATCAGAATGGACTGACCACAAGGCATCCATTGCTGCATTTACTCTCAGAAATCAGAGCTTTCGGCCAGCCACATTGAAACAGAATAATGTACGACCACATGCTCAAGACTCCTCCATCACCCATCAGACTGCATTGCTGCCTTGCTCCCAATTTCTTGCCTACTGAAAACAACTGTTGAATGGTATCAGAACAACTGGCCTGGGATACGCAACCTGCTGCTACAGCAGATCAACTTTGACAATACATGAAAGCTGCACTCTAACAACACAACCAGAGTCTCTTTGATTCAATACCATAGCCAGGAATGGTGGCAAGACTTAATACTGTTTTCACCATCTTCATCACTCCAAATGAGGCTGCATTTTCAATCATTTGTACATTATCTCCGTTCCTTTTAGACGTGGCATTTCAAATGGCCAGCAGTGCGCAAGCAGTACGGTGACCTATGGGGAATCTTAAGTGTTCAGAGACAAATATATTAAAATTATAGTGAATCTTTAAATACAAATCATTAAACAATTATTTACTTAGGAGACAATTTTAAGATATTATAAGCCCTTTAGAGTCAGCACTGAGAGCAGTGCTGCATGTCTTCCCTAGTTTTGAGAGAAGTTTGTCACCACAAATATGATGGATTACAATCAAGTATCAAGAGATCTTCCTCTCTCTGCCAAAGACAGCAGCCCTATTATTCTCATCAACAATGAGTTAATGCTCCACAATGCTAAATTCTGCATGATCTCCTGCTAGTGTGGTTTTTCACACAGTGGGCAGATGAAGTGTTCAGTCTTTGAAATATGCACGGAACATTAAAGCTACACCCAGCTCGTAGAGTCCAATATATTAGCTGTGACAGAGCACAGTATTAAAACTGGCCCCTCTGTGCTGTTTGACAATGCCAATTCTAGCACTGACTTCATCTTTCTAGGACTTTAGGACTTAGTGGTGAACAGAGCAGTATAAATTTGTTTTGAAAAGGGTTTGATTAACAGAGGTAGTGATTTCAACTTGGCCAAAACACAGAATCTGGCACTCCCTTTGATTCAACCAAAATGATGTCATCCTATCAATGTATCAACATCCCAGTGCGTCTCAAACATCTATCCACAGATTCCATTTGTACAAAGCTCTCTATCACTAAACAACATTAGCCCTTACATTTTCTGTTGCCACAAGTGCAGTGATATCCCTTCATGTTTAACATAATGGATATGGGTGTTACACCTTCATTATAGTAGTTCATTCAGGAGATGGTAGAAAGTATATGGTCGAAATATAACTGCTGGCCATTCGAAATGCCACGTCTAAAAGGAACGGAGATAATGTACAAATGATTGAAAATGCAGCCTCATTTGGAGTGATGAAGATGGTGAAAACAGTATTGAGTCTTGCCACCATTCCTGGCTATGGAATTTCTGCAGCTGCACACAAAAAATCTAATGAATCAGCTAATCTGCTGTGAAGTTGTGAAGATGCACAATTCTGTAGATGAATTTGATCAATTTATCATATCTACATCTGAATCTTTATAGGACTTTCTGATAAATTTATAGGTCTACTTTAAGTTTTGAATTTACCGTATATTTCCGCAGATAAGACAATAGCTGAATCATTAGAAAGGCCCTAAAATTCGAGTTCGTCTTATACGACGTTACCAAAGGAAAAAAGAAAAAATAAATAAATTGAAATTTACATAGTGGAGGAAAGATTTACGAATACAAAGGTTCGCATAAATTATTATTATTATTATTTTAAATATTCACTTTACGAGCTTTATTAATTTACTAAGCAAACAAGGGTATATATGATAAACTATATGCCATAAAGCAGGAATAGAATTAATTATTTACAATGCAGCTTGATTTTACAATGTAGCTTGTCAAAAATAATTTCTCAATATATACAGAGTCGCTATGAAACGATTAGTATATATTTACATATGGGGCAGTGAAAGGATTAAAATATTTTGGAGCTACATGCAACAATTGCGGCTTCCTTTGAAATCCTTTATCTTCTGTTCTCAGGCAATTTTAATTCAAAAGCAGACATCAAACACTGCAACAAAGGGTGAAATCCAAATTTACTAATAATGAAGACTACCTATGACGGCTCTAGGGGCATTTTTCAGAACTATTATTCTCACCTCCATGCACAAAACCTACTTATGGCAGCTTCTAGTGGCATTTTTTTTTTTTTTTTTTTTTTTTTTTTTTTTTTTGGAACTTTCTTAAGCTTTTACTCAGAATTTAAGTCGCAGGCATATTTTAGATCCCGAAAACTGGGAAAAAAGTGTGGCTTGCAGTAAGGTAAAAAACGGTAACTTGGGTGGTCCTCTTATAGGCCAGATATATGCTTAAACTATAATATTTTGATGAAAATTTGTACTTAGTCTTATCTGAAGGTCGTCTCATCTGTGGAAATATACGGTACTGAACATATCATTTTGCCTCTGTTCAGCTTCTGTGAAAATGGTTTGGTAGTGTCATCTGTCATCATTGTCGGTACAGCAATTTTATTGTCACTGATTCTCTGACATTAAGAAGTTCAGCTATGTTAATTGCCAGGATATTTACCATGTTGAATTCATGAGCCTATTCTTTGACTAACTGCTCACACTAATTATTACAACATGAAAGTTTGTCCCCTGGCATCTGGTTCTCATATGTTTCCCAGTCTAGAGTTGGTAAGCTGAAAACCCCTCCTCTTATCACAGCACAATCAGGTTATTTAGGCATGGTATTCTCTCTAACTCTTTTGAAAACCACTGAACTGCCATTTTTATTCACTTTTTACACTTATGTTCACCTTTTATTATTTCATACCTAGAATGACTATTACCATCACTAGATATTATCAACTTGTTTATGGCAATAAATTCACTAGCAGTAATAGCTTCCTATCTACCCTTGAGGCATATATTCCAATTGGAACTTTAGATTTCAATTCTGTCATATACTATAATCTCATAAATTCTGATTGGCCCATTATCTTTCACTAGGGGGGATAAATATTCAAATAAAATAGCTTCAATTTGTTTCTGAAATATAAAGTGGTGCTGAGATATCTCTGATCAGATATCATGTTATTCCAAAACAAAGTAAAATATATTCTACAGAACTTTTCTAGATATGTCCATATACCTGTCATCAATTAATGTTCTGCAGTAGCCACATAGATTTAGAATAATAGGCCTACCACTGACAGTGACATGAGGAATCATTCCTAACAGTACACCACAAGGAATAGAAAAATATATAATTGTACTTTACTATCACCAATGTAGGTCAGTTTTGATGAAACTTCATGTTGAGGGGTCATTCCAAATGAGAGCATGGGTAATTATAGAATACATAAGTATTGTTTGTAGCCTATAAATTTTCAAACCCATAGCACCAAATTCTTTTATTGCTTCAGAGAAGTTCTAATTTTTATATTATTATTCACATTACCTCTGGTAATAAATTTGTAAATGAAACTCCTGCTGTTTGAAACAGTCATTATTAATAGTATACATCAATTCTACTTTTTCTGTGGTCAATTAGGACCTAAAATAAATTCTTGAAGAAGAAACTTTTGTGGCCTTCTGTAAGTCATTCCACCATCTACTATTACAGAAAAATTTCATTGTGCAACGAGTAAAACCTGCTTATCTTTGTGGAACTAATAATTTGTGCTTTATTCTCTGTTGTGGAAATCCTTCAGAATCCTCATATTATCAACAAACTACTGTGTGACCAATGATATATCACAGGTTTACATGCAAACATCAAATCAAATTAAATTACATTTTGACAATACACAAGAACTGATATCAATATGACAAACTTGGGGAAACTGCAAACCACAAGCATTCTAAAAGTTAACACAGGCAGAAAGCAATGTGTAATTTAAAAAGAGAAAGACACTGTAATGTATGTACTTCAATATATAAGAGTTTAAACACTTATATTTATTTAAAACATCCATAGTAAATTTTTTTGATTGGACTTTTTTCCTAAAATTTTGAAGCAAAAATAATCTTACTTCTTATGTTATGTACAACAGTTAACGTTTAAAAAATGTAAACTGTATGTGTTTCCAATTTTGGCAACTAAGAAATTTTTCACTTCAATTAATAATCTGTCTTTCACTTCTGACATGAAACAAGAAATTCTGGGAAGAAAATTATACTGTGAGGAGTATTCATGATATTTTTAATTACCATGCTAGCCAAATGACACAGGAACTATTGCTGAAATCAACTGATAAGTTGAAACTTCCTGGCAGATTAAAATTGTGTGCCAGAACCGGGACTCGAACCTAGGACCTTCGCCTTTCGCGGGCAAGCGCACTACTGACTGTGCTATCCCAACACAAGTCACGATGCCGCCTCACAACTCTACTTCCGCCAGTAACTCGCCTCCTACTGATAAGTTTATAGGAGGCTATTGAGTAAGATGTCCAAGGGGACATTCCTCCTCCATGTCAATGCCCCAGCTTATTTAGCACAGGACAAATGATGCTTCTTTTGCATATCAAATTTTGTCTCAGTATCCTGTATTCTACTGATTTCCTCTGATGGGCATTTCTATACAGTGTAACAGAATTAAAAGAACAATTTTCCTAAACCTGTGATTTTGGTTCATTACAACCTACAAGTGGCTACAGCCTGTCTCTGTAATAATGGAAAATTATGGTGTCCTGTGACATCACCCTCGGGCTCAACAATACTTCAGACAACATGATGTTGACAAATGCACATTAGTTCAGAGCTCATAATTTCATGTGTTATTTACAGCTGGTTAACAATGGCACATTGGCACCAAATTACAACCCAATGTTGGCTAATATTACTGCTTGCCAAACAGTGGAAACACTGTCATATCCCTTTTTACCTACAAATCACCCCTTCTTTTGACACCTCTGCAATTGTGGTCAAAACAGTGACATCCAGTATTGACAACATGCAGTCTTATAAGTGGCTAAGGGCAACATTCAGACACACCACCACTTAGAATGAACATGAAAAGGCCTCATGGTGTGGTATGAATGTGGCAATTACCACACATATCAAGGTCAAAAACAATAATTGACAGAGTGACAGCCAACAGGCTGAAGTTGTTGACAATGTTGGACACTGCTGAGGGACAAGGAAAGAGCCTCCCCAAAGAATGTGCTAAAACATTATTATTATATTCAGGTGTCCCCTGAGCAACAGTGATTCACTGCCATTCCTTCCAACTGGCAGTGCAACACAGCAAAAATTGTTTTAACTGCTGACATGTTCTAAATCTACATTTACATCCATACTTGCAAGCCATCTGACAGTGTCTGGTGGAGGGTACCTTGAGTACCACTGTCGGTCCTCCCTACTATTCCAGTCTCGTATTGTTCATGGGAAGAAGGACTGTCAGTATGCCTGTGTATGGGTTCTAATCTTTCTGATTTTATCCTTATGATCTCTTTGCTAAATAAATGTAGGAGGGAGCAATATACTGATAGACTCCTTGGTAAAGGTACATTCTTGAAACTTTGACAAAAGCCCATACCGAGCTACAGAGCATGTCTCTTGCAGAGTCTTCCACTGGAGTTTATCGATAATCTCCATAATGGTTTCACAATTACTAAATGATCCTGTAATGAACCGCACTGCTCTCTGTTGGATCTTCTCTACATTCTCTATCAGCCCTACCTGGTATGGATCCCACACCAGTGAGCAGTATTCAAGCAGTGGGTGAACAAGTGTACTGTAGCCTACTTCCTTTGTTTTCAGACTGCATTTCCTTAGGATTCTTCCAATGAATCTCAGTCTGGCATCTGCTTTACTAGCAATTAATTTTATATGGTCATTCCACTTTAAATCACTCCTAATACCTACTCCCAGATAATTTATGCAATTAACCGCTTTCAGTTGCTGACCTGCTATAGTGTAGCTAAATGATAAAGGATCTTTCTTTCTATGTATTCGCAACACATTACACTTGTCTACATTGAGATTCAATTGACATTCACGGCACCATGCGTCAATTTATTGCAGGTCCTCCTGCATTTCAATACAATTTTCAATTTCTACAACCACTCTATATACTACAGCATCATCCGCAAAAAGCCTCAGTGAACATCCGATGTTATCCACAATGTCATTTATATATTCCACGACACTCCCCTGTGGCACATCTGACACCACTCTTACTTTGGGAGATTTCTCTCCGTTGAGAATGTCATGCTGCATTCAGTTATCTAGGAACTCCTCAATCCAATCACACAATTGGTCTGATAGACCATATGCTCTTACTTCGTTCATTAAACGACTGTGGGGAACTGTATAAAATGCCTTACGGAAGTCAATAAGCACAGGATGTACCTGATAACCCGTGTCTATGGCCCTCTGAGTCTTGTGGACGAATAGCAGGAACTGGGTTTCACACAATTGCCTTTTCCGAAAATCATGCTGGTTCCCATAGAGTGGATTCATAGTCTCCAGAAAAATCATTATACTCGAACATAACATGTGTTCGAAAATTCTACAACTGACCGACATTAGAGATATAGGCCTATAGTTATGCACATCTGTTCGACGTCCCTTCTTGAAATTGGGGATGACCTGTGTCATTTTCCAATCTGTTGAAACACTATGCTCTTCTAGAGACCTGTGGTACACCACTGCAAGAAGGGGGGCAAACTCACTCACATCCTGTGTGTAAGTTCGAACTGGTATCCCATCAGGTCCTGTGGCCTTTCTTCTTTTGAGGGATTTTAATTGTTTTTCTATCCCTCTGTCATTTATTTCAATATCTGTCATTTTGTCATCTGTCTGACAATCTAGAGAAGGAACTAAAGTGCAGTCTTCCTCTGTGAAACAGCTTTGAAAAAGACATTTAGTATTCCAGCCTTTAGTGTGTCATCCTCTGTTTCAGTACCATTTTCGACAGTGTCTGGACATTTTGGTTTGGTCCACCTACTACTTTGACATTTCTTAGGATTTTCAGCCAAATCAGTATATAGAACTTTACTCTTGAATTCACTGAATGCTTCTCGCATAGCCCTCCTCACGCTACATTTTGCTTCATGTAATTTTTGTTTTTTTTTTACAAGGCTTTGGCTATATTTATGTCTATAGTGAGGTTCCCTTTGCTTCCGTAGCAGTTTTCTAACTCGGTTGTTGTACCACGGTGGCTCCTTTCCATCTCTTACGATCTTGCTTGGTACACACTCATCTAATGCATATTGTACGATGGCTTTGAACTTTGTCCACTGTTCCCCAACACTATCTGTACTTGAGATAAAACTTCTGGGTTGAGCTGTCAAGTATTCAGAATTCCACTTTATGTCACTTTTTCTGAACAGAAAAATCTTCCTACATTTTTTAATATTTCTATTTACAGCTGAAATCATCGATGCTGTAACCACTTTATTATCACTGATTCCCTGTTCTTCATTAACTGTTTTAAATAGTTCAGGTCTGTTTGTCACCAGAAGGTGTAATATGTTATTACCACAAGTCAGTTCTCTGATTAACTGCTCAAGGTAGTTTACAGATAATGCACTCACAACAATTTCACTGGATTCTTCCTCCCTGCCACCTGTTATAAACATTTGAGTCTCCCAGTCTATATCTGGCAAATTAAAATCTCTTCTCAAAACTATAACATGATCGGGGAATCTACTTGAAATATTTTCCAAATTTTCCTTCAGGTGTTCCGCCACAAAAGCTGATGAGCCAGGAGGCCTATAGAAACATCCAATTACCATATCCGAGCCTGCTTCAACTGTGACCTTCACACAAATATTTCACATTTCGGATTTCTGTCAATTTCCTTTGATACTATTGCACTTTTTATCACTATAAACCTGCCTCCCCCTTCACTGTCCAACCTGTCTTTGCAGTATACATTCCAATAAGGGTTTATAATATCATTACTGTTTACATTTGATTTCAGCCAACTTTCCGCCCCTCGTACTATGTAGGCATTGTGAGTGTTTATTAATGAGAGCAGTTCTGGGACCTTTCTATAGATGCTCCTGCAGTTACTTATACTACACTGATCTTATCATTCCCTGTTGCATTCAGCCTATCACTACCGTGTCGCGGCTCAGGAGGCATCTTGTCGGGCCTAGGAAAGGAATCCTCTAACCAAAAAAAAAAAAAAAAAAAAAAACACATGTGCACTCCACACATACTCCGCTAGCCATGTAGCTGCTTCCTGGACGTAGTGCACGCCTGACCTATTCAGGGGGATCGTACATTTCTCCATGAAGGACAGGGGTGCCAGAAAGAAGGGTGGCACTGATGGAGTTACCACACCACTGAATATGATTCGTCTCCTTTGGCAAATAGTGTAACTGCAATTTTTGCTCTGGATACAGGATGCAACCACTAGAAATCTTTACAAATCATTTGACAATATTTGATTACTGATGGAAATTCTCCACAAAGTACATTATCAAAAGTAGAAAAGGTTGTTTACGATTACTCAGCCCTCCTGTTTCTTGCCCTTCTGTGGTATGATCATGGTGGGTTGCAATATTGACACATGCATGAAGAAATCAGCAGAGAGTCTCAATTAAATCCCCTCTCCCCCACATCAGCAGTACACTCGATACTACCTAATCACCTTAGCTGGGCTCTTTCAATTTATTGAAATGAGCTAACCATTCATCAGAGTAGCAAGTTATTCCTGGTCTCGAGGCAATTCATTCACGAGAGCTGGAGTTCACTTGCTTACAAACAGTCAAAACAAGGGGTGAAATGACGGTACCTGGGGCTGTGACAGTCATCCCATAATATCAGCTTACACAATAGCAATGGACAACATCATGCTGCAATTTGGTGCCAAAGGGCCATCATTAACCCACCTTGAAATTCTGTGCTTCTGCCTTTATCTTTATAATTGTCAACAGCTTACTCTTAGAGCAGGATGCTATACTTTTGCACCAATACAGAGGAAGCTTGTAGGCACCATTGAACCAAATTTCAAACTTCTAAATTATAATGGACCGAAACGAGAGGGTATTGAAAAAGTATTTCTTCAGTTGCACAATATAGAATACTGACGAGGTGACTTTTCAGACATTTCCTGCTCACGGTCTTCACCAAATTATTTTTCATTGAGGGAAATGTGTCACACTGAACGGTGAATATCTAGAGGACTATGACCATTGACAAATTTCATGGTGACAGCTTAATTTTTTGAGGTGATAATTAAAAACTTTATGAGTACCCCTCTGAAAAGATAGATTAGTAAAACTAAGACTGTGACTTAAGGATACAAACATGATACACAGAGTCTCCCATGCAAAATTTTGTAGTTGAGGTGCAATAAACTGAAAAGAGACACAAAAAAACAACTGTTTCTCAAGCTTCTCTATAACACTTATAAACATCTGCAACTTTGTAATACATTTAATTTGTTGTCCTTGAAAGAAAGGGTAAAAGTGTAATTAAGAGAGAACTGTAATTTTCCATGCATATTGGGTAAAGGATTACAAATGGTAGGAACAATATAACAGTCCACAGGAGAGCATAACTGCATAACCTCAAAATATCACATAACTTCAGTCCATAGAAACAGGGTTCAGAATGTAAAACTTGATAAAGAAGAATCTTATACATTCCCCAAGAAAGCTTTGTTTACATTGCAACAATATGAAAAATCTCTAATTAGGGAAAGTAACAGTGTCAGATTACCACTAGTGCACTGTTATGATTTCATCACACATAAAACAGCATCACAGAGTTCAAAAACACATTGATAAAATAATACTTCCAAACACACATAGTGGATTATAACAATGTTACCTCAGTGCTGACTATAATAAAGTTATACAAGAGTAACTGAACAGGAAGTAATACACAAACAAGAATCAAGTTCGACAGTATCAGTAAAACAATGAAATTTACAATTATAATGTAAAGTGGGATCTGCAAAGTACCTGTCTTGCACGACGGCTGGCACGCGGTGACGGGGAATGAGAACCACCACTTTCTGAATCATTGCCCCCACCAGGTACACCAGCCCCTGTCACTCCGAGTCGCAAGCTAGCTGGATGTTGGCTGTCAGAATCCCGTCTGCTGCTGCTGGGACAATCCCGGTCAGAGTCACTAGGGGCCACCTGACTGCTCCGGTAATCACTGCCACCAACAAACACCACTGTCACAGTGTCCCCACTTCAGGTTAGGGTGCATGCCATGCACCCATACATACAGATGCACAAATACATTCCTGGGTCAAATTCAACAGAAATACAGGGTTGGTCACCATGCCGTGGGAAAACTACAACCTACCAAGGAAAATAAGGACTGCATTCTCTTCATCATAGGACCTATTTTGGTGCATTTTGTACCTGTTTGCATGTTTTTCTCTCAATTTCAGAGCTCTTTAAATATAAAAAACAAAGCCCAAAAAGTAACTTGAGACATCTATAGCAATATATATATATATATATATATATATATATTGCTATAGATGTCTCAAGTTACTTTTTGGGCTTTGTTTTTATATATATATATATATATATATATATATATATATATATATATATAGAGGAAAAATTCCTAACAGGAAAAAAATATACGTAAAAAATAGATGAACACTTACCAGGCGAAGGGGCACAGGCAGTAATAGCAACAAATAAACACACAGACACACACACACTCAAAAATGCTAGCTTTCGCAGCCTAGCTGCTTCATCAGGCAGAAGGGAAGGAGAGGGAAAAGGAAATGATGAGGGATTTAAGGAAGGGGGTAAGGAGCCATTCCAATCCCGGGACAGGAAAGACTTACCTTGGGGGAAAAAATGGAAGGTAAATAATGGAAGGTGGGTGTATGTGCATTTATTTACCTTCCATTTTTTCCCCCAAGGTAAGTCTTTCCTGTCCCGGGATTGGAATGGCTCCTTACCCCCTTCCTTAAATCCCTCATCATTTCCTTTTCCCTCTCCTTCCCTTCTGCCTGATGAAGCAGCTAGGCTGCGAAAGCTAGCATTTTTGAGTGTGTGTGTGTCTGTGTGTTTATTTGTTGCTATTACTGCCTGTGCCCCTTCGCCTGGTAAGTGTTCATCTATTTTTTACGTATATATATATATATATATATATATATATATATATATATATATATATATAAAAAAAATACGAATATTAAGACGAAAAATTCCTAGCAGGAAAAATAAAATATAAAAAATAGACGAAGATTACTCACCAGGCGAAGGAGCACAGGTGTGACAGCATCACAAATAAATAAATGAATACACACACACACACACACACACACACAATCGCAAGCTTTCGCAACCCATTTGCTTCTTCAGGCAGAAGGGAAGGAGAGGGAAAAGGAAATTATGAGGGTTTTAAGGAAGGGGGTAAGGAGCCATTCCAATCCCGGGGGAGGAAAGACTTACCTTGGGGGAAAAAATGGAGGGTAAACAAATGCACACATACCCACACATTTACACACAAGGAATGTGTGGGTATGTGTGCATTTGTTTACCCTCCATTTTTTTCCCCCAAGGTAAGTCTTTCCTCTCCCGGGATTGGAATGGCTCCTTACCCCCTTCCTTAAAACCCTCATCATTTCCTTTTCCCTCTCCTTCCCTTCTGCCTGAAGAAGCAACTGGGTTGCGAAAGCTTGCGATTGTGTGTGTGTGTGTGTGTGTGTGTGTATTCATTTATTTATTTGTGATGCTGTCACACCTGTGCTCCTTCGCCTGGTGAGTAATCTTCGTCTATTTTTTATATGCATATATATATATATTTTGATATAACAAATAACAAACAAATAAATATTAAAACTGACTCAGCGATAAAGATTGACAGAGTATTCCACATTAAAGAATTTAAATACTTAAGTGAGGCACTAGTAAATATGGTAAACAAAATAAGGCCTAGAATCCAGTCCTCAGAAAACAGAAACATTTCAGTTAACAATGGATATTTTTTAATAAAAAGTGCCTTTTTCTGAAATAAAACTCCAACATTATCCAACTGCCATCAAACTAGAAGCATTACACATAAGACATACTTCCTCTTCAGCACAAAACAATATAAAACAGCAGTTAGAAGTAAAAGAAAATAATGAGAAAAATTTTGGGAGAAGAAACAAAACATGGAACACTTTACCCAAAACTCAATACATACATCTACAGGCAAATCCACAAAAATCATTATTCAAATATGCATATGAACAATCCAACTCCTAGGACACACAGAAAGAATGGACTTACAGTAGCTAAGCAACTAACTTCACATGATCTTACTTATTATTACTAGGCACAAACGGAACAAATAAGCAGAAAAAGACATTACAAAATTATGATCACTAAATTTTCAGGATCAAGAAGCAATCAGAAATGTCATACAAACACAGGGTATCAAGGAATAAAAGAGAGGGATTAAATACTGTATTTATTCAGCTACAGTAGCCCACTGCCTATAGTACCCCCTTCTCATTTTTTGAGGTCAAAATAGGAAATTTAAAAATTCATGAAAATTCATGAAATTTTTAGTTACCTACATGAAATTTGGCACACTGCCTGTCACTTGCTTCCGGAACAATGGTATTTTTAGTACATAACAGTAACAATAGCTGACTACTCCCCCTCCCCCACTTGCCATTCAGTAGCATTAGACTTGCATTTTCATGCAGTTTCTGTTGAAAATCATACAAAAAAATCATATCAGCAATTGGAATTGGTGAAGCATAAATTACTTATGCTAACCAAGAACTGACACATAAGAATTGCATAACACAGGCAAATTTTATGGGATGAAAACTGTGACACACTGAATAAGATATTTCAGCCCATCCTGAACCAACCCAATGCACAATTAAATTTACGAAATTTGTACCTATAGTACCCTTCCCAATTTCAGAAATAAAAAAATTGGGAAAGAAGGTGGATACTATAGCCGAGTACGTACAGTATCAATAGTAGAGGGTAGATAGCACCTTACTGTACAGACATTGGCTGAGTCAAAGGCAGACACAAAAAATAGACAATCACATTCATACAGCTTAAATTTTCAGCCATGGCCTTTATCAGAAAAAGAAACAGATAAATTCACACCTTCACTAACATATAACTCAAGCATGTATGAGTTTGTTGCACTGGAGCAGCCAGAGATGGTGGTCATTTGTGCTTGAGTTATGTCTGAGTGAGTGTATGAATGTATGTGCTTCTCTTTCAGATGAAGGCCATGGTCAAAAATTTAAGTTGTTTCATGTTGGTGTGAACATGATTGTCTATTTTATATACCTGTCTGTTACTCAGAGATTGTCTTTAAGTGAGTTGCTATCTATAATCTATTATTGATATTTTTAACCTGGCTTTTGCACTGTTGGAGATGGATCAAATGATAGATATGGACAGATCAATGTAAATACAGTCACTCAATGTGCATAAAACAATACTGAACTACAACAAAGACCAAAAAGAGATCATACTGCACAGTACTAAGGAAACATACAAGAAAGATTCTTTTTGAAAACATTATTGGATGGCACTGACTTTCATGAATAATTAAGATTAATTTAAAGACACTCAAGATTGCATTTTTAATGTAATTTATATTCTTTTTTATTTATTTATTTATTTATTTTTTTTTTACACCAGTTTCGACCTTTTTACAAGATCATCTTCAGACCATGCTGGAGCAGGTGGCATGGAAAGTGTGATCAACAACAGCTCAGCAGAAAAAGACCTTTACACTTCCAGTGTCGCCTGCTTCACTATGGTCTGAGATGATCATGTAAAGAGATCAAACGGTTACCAAAAACAAAACAAAAAAAGGAAAGAAAGAAATGTGATCTAGACTGGATTTAAATTAATTTTAATCATTCAAAAGAGAATTAAAGGGAGAAGACAGTTAGAAGATAATATTCAAAATGAAAATTTGGATACTTGTTCTGCATTTGTATTATCCTCTTTATCACTGGTACAAGATAGTGAAATTCTTAAATAACTTCACTTTTGTATATAATGTATGGATAAATCATGTCAATGAAGCTAATATTTTAGTCAACTGTATAGCTCTTGAGTCAGCTGTGAATCAAAGTAGGTCCCCTATGACAGCTAAGGTATACATAAATTCTTTTGGAAGTTGGAATTACATTTGATTGTAAAATTATTTAATTTGTACTTTAAACAACAAATGAAGCAATTAAAATTATATTTTCTGTTTCCACAAATGGTGTTACTTCATTAAAAAAACACATATGTAAGAGAAGCTGCATAATGTTCTACAAATAGCAATTATATAATGATTACAAAGACGTGCTTTAGGTACATTCTATGATACATCCAATAGATTGAACAAATGTTCAGTTATTTGTTTAATGAAACTGATATAATGATACATTTTCGTCCCTAGGAAGAATTATAAATTACTACTGTGCAGTGACTGTCAATCTGAAGACTAAACACAACGGTATTTATCAAACAGTACAAACGAAATCTGCAAGTACGCGGGAATAAACCTCTTAAAACAGAAGTACTAACGAAACTGAACTAAACTGGCAAATTAAATTTGACACAAATTAAATTCAGATACTTAGCGCTGTTTACGATGTGGCACTGGTGGCAGCTGGCACTGGATTTAGGTTTTCGTGGCAAACGAGTCTGCTCCAGTCCTGAATCCCTGAACCAATACACCAATAACCTGACAACAGCTTTCACATCCCACAACTATCCTCCTGATCTGTTACAGAAGCAAATTGCCATAGCCACTTCCTCGTCCCCCCAAATTCAGAACCTTCAACAGAACCCCAGAAGTGCCCTCTTATCACCGGATACTTTCCGGGACTGGAGCAGACTCTGAATGTGGCTCTCCAGCAACGATATGACTTCCTTAAATCCTGCCCCAAAATGAGATCCATAGATCCATCCTTCATGACGTCCTCCCCACTCCACCGAGAGTGTCTTTCCGCCGCCCACCCAACCTCCGTAACCTCCTAGTCCAACCCTAGGAAATCCCCAAACCATCTTCCCTACCTTCTGGCTCCTACCCTTGTAACCGCCCTTGCTGTAAAACCTGCCCTATGCACCCTTCCACCACCACTTACTCCAGCCCCGTAACCCGGAGCGTGTACACGATCAAGTGCAGAGCCACTTGCGACAGCACCCACGTGATTTACCAACTGACATGCCTGCACTGTGAAGCGTTCTATGTGGGAATGAACAGCAACAAACTGTCCATAAGCATGAATGGTCACAGGCAGACAGTGTTTGTAGGTAATGAGGATCATCCTGTGGCTAAACACGCCTTGGGGCATGGCCAGCACATCTTGGCACAGTGTTACACCGTCCGGGTTATCTGGATACTTCTCACCAACACCAATCCTTCAGAACTCTGGAGATGGAAACTAGCCCTTCAGCATATTCTCTCTTCCCATTGCCCACCTGGTCTCAACCTCCGATCTTAACATCTTTGCCTTGGTTCTCTGGACAGAGCCTCTGCCTCAAGTGGCATCTCTGTCTAACTTCTTAACTTCTTTGCTTTCTACAGTATGTCTGCCTAGGTGTACTTGCGTCTGTGTAAATGTGTGGGTCTGTGTGTATTTGTTTACCCTCCATTTTTCCCCCAAGGTAAGTCTTTCCTGTCCCGGGGTTGGAATGACTCCTTACCCACTCCCTTAAAACCCTCATAATTTCCTTTTCCTTCTCCTTCCCTTCTGCCTGACGAAGCAGCTAGGCTGTGAAAGCTAGCGTTTGTGTGTGTGTGTGTGTGTGTGTGTGTGTGTGTGTGTGTGTGTGTTATTTGTTACTATCACTGCCTGTGCTCCTTCGCCTGGTAAGTAGACTTCATATATATATATATATATATATATATATATATATAAAATATAAAAAATAGACGAAGATTACTCACCAGGCGAAGGAGCACAGGTGTGACAGCATCACAAATAAATAAATGAATACACACACACACACAATCGCAAGCTTTCGCAACCCAGTTGCGTCTTCAGGCAGTAGGGAAGGAGAGGGAAAAGGAAATGATGAGGGTTTTAAGGAAGGGGGTAAGGAGCCATTCCAATCCCGGGAGAGGAAAGACTTACCTTGGGGGAAAAAAAGGAGGGTAAACAAATGCACACATGCCCACACATTCACACAGACACAAGTACACCTAGGCAGACATACTGTAGAAAGCTTTCTACAGTATGTCTGCCTAGGTGTACTTGTGTCTGTGTGAATGTGTGGGCATGTGTGCATTTGTTTACCCTCCTTTTTTTCCCCCAAGGTAAGTCTTTCCTCTCCCGGGATTGGAATGGCTCCTTACCCCCTTCCTTAAAACCCTCATCATTTCCTTTTCCCTCTCCTTCCCTACTGCCTGAAGACGCAACTGGGTTGCGAAAGCTTGCGATTGTGTGTGTGTGTGTATTCATTTATTTATTTGTGAGCTGTCACACCTGTGCACCTTCGCCTGGTGAGTAATCTTCGTCTATTTTTTATATTTTATTTTTCCTGCTAGGAATTTTTCGTCTTAATAATCGTTATATATATATATATATATATATATATATATATATATATATATATATATATATATATATATATCAAATAGAAAAGAGATGACTACCAAAAGGACCGGCTCGTCGATAGAAACAAATAAAATCACACATACAAGCTTTCGCCACCACTGGCAGCTTCTTCAGGAAAAAGAGGAAAAAAGGGGAGGAAAAAGGGAAGAATATGGGTTTTAAGGAAGTGGAAAAGGAGTCATTCCAATCCCAGGAGTGGAAGGACTTACCTTAGGGGATAAAAAGGAAGGTAAACAAATACACACACACTCAGACATATCAAAACGCAAACACGCTAGGTGAAAACACCAGAAACACCAAACACACACAAAAACACACAAACATTCGAGCTTTCGCCCCCAGTGGTGGCTTCTTCGGGAAAAAGAGGAAGGAAGGAGAGGAGAAAGGGAAGGATACGGGTTTTAAGGAAGTGGAAAAGGAGCCATTCCAATCCCAGGAGTGGAAGGACTTACCTTAGGGGACAAAAAGGGAGGCAAACAAATACACACACACACACACTCACACATATCCACATCCAAACACACCTAGGCAGACATTTGTAGAAACCAAATGGTTTCTACAAATGTCTGCCTAGGTGTGTTTGGATGTGGATATGTGTGAGTGTGTGTGTATTTGTTTGCCTCCCTTTTTGTCCCCTAAGGTACGTCCTTCCACTCCTGGGATTGGAATGGCTCCTTTTCCACTTCCTTAAAACCCGTATCCTTCCCTTTCTCCTCTCCTTCCTTCCTCTTTTTCCTGAAGAAGCCACCAATGGTGGCAAAAGCTCGAATCTTTGTGTGTTTTTGTGTGTGTTTGGTGTTTCTGTCAACGAGCCTGTACTTTAGGTAAGTCAAAAAAAAAATATATATATATATATATATATAATAGACACAGATTACTCACCAGGCGAAGGAGCACAGGTGTGACAGCAGCACAATGTGTGTATGAGAGTGTGTTCTGTTCATTTGTGCTGCTGTCACACCTGTGCTCCTTCGCCTGGTGAGTAATCTTTGTCTATTTTATATATACGTAAAAAATAGATGAAGTACACTTACCAGGCGAAGGGGCACAGGCAGTAATAGCAACAAATAAACACACAGACACACACACACACACACACACACACACACACAAATGCTAGCTTTTGCAGCCTAGCTGCTTCATCAGGCAGAAGGGAGGAGAGGGAAAAGGAAATGATGAGGGTTTTAAGGAAGGGGGTAAGGAGCCATTCCAATCCCGGGACAGGAAAGACTTACCTTGGGGGAAAAAATGGAGGGTAAATAAATGCACACACACCCACACATTTACACAGACACAAGTACACTTGTATATATATATATTCTTTCCTGCTAAGAATTTTCCGAAAGGACCGGCTCGTCGATAGAAATGAATAAAATAACACACAAACACACATACAAGCTTTCACAGCATAGCTGCTTCATCAGACAGAAGGGAAGGAGAGGGAAGAGGAAATGATGAACGTTTTAAGGGAGTGGGTAAGGAGTCATTCCAATCCCGAGACAGGAAAGACTTACCTTGGGGGAAAAAAAGGAGGGTAAACAAATGCACACACACCCACACATTCACACAGACACAAGTACACCTAGGCAGACATACTGTAGAAAGCTTTCTACGGTATGTCTGCCTAGGTGTACTCGTGTCTGTGTGAATGTCTTTAACATCTTTAACATCTTTGCCTCGATTCTGTGGACAGAGCCTCTGCCTGAAGTGGTATCTCTGTCCAACTTCTTTGGTTTCTACAAATGTCTGCCTAGGTGTGTTTGGATGTGGATATGTGTGAGTGTGTGTGTATTTGTTTACCTTCCTTTTTGTCCCCTAAGGTAAGTCCTTCCACTCCTGGGATTGGAATGGCTCCTTTCCCACTTCCTTAAAACCCGTATCCTTCCCTTTCTCCTCTCCTTCCTTCCTCTTTTTCCCGAAGAAGCCACCACTGGTGGCGAAAGCTCGAATGTTTGTGCGTTTTTGTGTGTGTTTGGTGTTGCTGTCGACGAGCCTGTACTTTAGGTAAGTCAAAAATCTTTATATATAGTTTATTTACCAGGCGAAGGAACACCGGTAGTGACAGAAAACATATACAAAGCAAACAAAAACACCCACAAAAGCAAGCTTTCGCAACCTAGTTGCTTCTTCAGGCAGAGTAGGGAAAGAGAGGGTAAAGGATAGGATGAGGGTTTTAAGGAAGTGGGTAAGGAGTCATTCCTATCCCTATTTTTTTAACAAGATGACTAGCTTTTAAAATCTATATTTGACCCGATGAGGGTGACGCAGTTCACCAAAACCGGTCGTTGTTGAATAAACAATTAATGTGCGATCTTGGCATTTTATTTTGAAAACCATATACATACTGGTCTTTTCATCTTCTCTGCTTCTCTTCTATCCTCTTACCCCCTGCCTCCCAGCACAACCTCCAGACACCCTGTACATAGAACCTCTTATCATGTTCCCACTCACCAGCACACCCGTACCCTGCTATCCCACTATCTCTCTTTACCATGACTCCTCCTATCCAGTCCCCCCCACACCCTCCCCCCACCCCAACAAATCGTCCAACCTACCTAGCAGATTGCTGCCCATGTATGTATAAATTGAGCTTATTTGAATGTGTAGCTATGCTTTGTCTGAAAGTTTAAATATTTTAGCAGTGTTTTTTCAGATGCCTGTCTGCAATTCAATGGCTCCTCAATGAATTAAATAGGTATCTACCATTTCTATATGCTTATTATTCCACTGTTCAAAACTGGTAATACATATTTATTAGCATAGATCAGTTGCAGTATCATATACAAAGGTTGTTAAAAAGTGTAGAATACTTTGAGAGGTGGTAGTACTCACGGCGACAAGTAAAATAAGTCCAGTCCAGAAACACATATGTTCTGAGATAACAAAGTGTTTATAAAGAGGTATTCCATGGGGTGTAAATTCATGACAGAGCATCCCTCTGCCCTTCAGCATAAGGAATGATGCAGACTTGGATTCATAGTCGGTTACTGTTGTAGTATTTGCTGGCAAACATTATTGAAGATGTGTGTCCTGTAGTGTCTGCAACTCACTGACTGGTGTGAAACAGATCACTTCCTTCATATGTTCCCATAACCAAAAATCCAAAAGTCTACAGAATCTAGGAGGGGAATGAGCAGACCAAGGTGTAGGGCCTCCTCAACCAACACAGCAGTTCTGAAATGCCTGCGCACACTGTGACAAAAGCGCATTGACAGTCCAGCATGCATGAACCACTTTTGTAAGCGTTGCTGACATAACACATCCTCCAGCAAGGCAGGCAATACATTAATGAGAAAGTTCAGGCAACACATGCCATTTAGCCTTTGTGGCAACACATTTATGGCACTATTAATGTATTGCCAAGTATACGTGTCTATACCTTGACTGAGAATTGGTGTTGATACACTCTTTTTCTAAATTGCTTGGGGATGTACATCTGCCCATACATGCTGGTTATGGAAATTCTCTTGTAAACCTTGCCTCATTAGTAAATAAAAACTTGGATGTAAACAGTGGATCTGTGGCACACTTGTGTGATCACCATTGACAGAACCGTCATGACAATCTGGTGGACTTATGGCCTGAATGTGCTACAGATGATGTGAGTACAGCAGTTCATGAAGCACCCCCAGTACTTCTGCTAATTGTCACACACTGGGTCCAGAAATTTCTTCCACTAGATGTAGCACACACTCTTCCATTTCAGGTGTGCAGTCTCAGTGGGGACTTCCATTGTCAGTCTTCTGAGTCCTAGGGTACCTGTGTTCCTAAAACACTGAAAAAGTCTGTTGAACAGCTCACTATAGGGCACTCTGTGCTGTGGATATTTTTCAGGGTAGAGGGCACAGGCTCATAGGCTCACAGACCCCTTAAATTAACCAATTAATCACACCTAATCTGAATTAACAATGCTAACCCTGTACACATAGGACAAAGGTGGAGAAAAAAAGAAGTAAAGCAACACAATAAGAGTTTTAACATATGACTATTAATACAGATCTTTCTTTTATTGTCTTCTTCACTTGGCTACTTTTGTTATAATGAACTTTCATTATGTAGAACCAATACATGTATTCATTGTTACTGTTATCCCCCCCCCCTCTCTCCCTCTCTCTATGCTGCTGCTTCTTCATCTCATAGAACAAGTTGTTTATTTCTGCATGCTGACTTGCATGTAACAACATTGAGTAAACACAAAATTGCTTGTGTTATTTTCAAGCAGTGGTGAACAGTGAAGCCTATCAGTTGCTTAATATGAAACTTAATCCTCCCCATAAATATAAAATAATTACTATTCACAAGAAAACCAAAGTGATTTTCATATTATCTTTCATTTTCCCCCTATAAAATTTTGAAAACTGTAATATGCCGTTGATAACAGGCATCTAAATTCAGGAATAAATTTATGAATGATAAAGGTGGAAATAAAGTTATACATCTATACAAACAACTAGTGCATGCCATTTATAAACATGTAGACAAAGAAATAACTTGACCTTTATTTTCATTGGTAACTCTGAGGACAGCTAATAATAGAATAAATAACTATAAAACAGCAATAGCTCCTATTCCAATACATTTATGACTGTGCTGATACCAGATAGGGAAAATATATTTATGAGAGTGTTTGAGTGGATACTGCAAAAAATTTTCACAATCAAAATGTTCACATAAGTTTCTATTGTTACTTCTGTTCATTTATACTCATAGCACAAACATACAGCATATGTTTTCAGTTAGTAAATAAACATAGAGAGTAATGAAACCAGGCTGATAACATTATCCACTTAATATAAATTATGGAAACCATATTTCAGATATTAGGGAAATACATCTTTATTGCCATTTAAGAAATGGGTCAGGATTGCAAACAAATGCAGGAACAGCAGGCCAACCATACAGCTGAGTTCAGCAAGCTGGTGACATCAGGCATGGCTCATATTTCCACAGTTAATTTGTGCAAAAATGCTATCACATACAAAGAGTGCAAGCCAACTTTCAATTTGATGAATTAAACTGTAATGCAGGATATAGAACACTACTAAGGGGACTATGTCAGAAGTGGAGCTGTGACTTGGTGATTTAACCTGAATGTTTGTGTCTCCATGAAGAAGTTGTTGGTAAACCAGAACTTCATTTGTGAAATTTATCATATATTTGAAATAAATCTGAAATATTATTACTCAAAAACAAGGAATCTCATTAGAATAGAGAAACATAACACATACACATATTTAAGCAAGACATCAAAGATGTTAAAAGTCATGGAGAAACAAGCAGTAAAAACAATTTGACAAAAATTACTATATAAAAAACATAATCCTCCAAATATTTAGTTACAAATTAATATTAAATTTTTTTAATACAAATTCAGTAGCAATTGAGAGACAGATGCAGACTACCTATTTATAATATGTTTTGGCACATACATTAGAGCAGGCTGATGAGACAAATATGGAAGAAAACCTCATAACTGATTTCTAAACATATTCAATTCCCTCCAGCATTTACTCTTTGTGGCAGCCCCATCAAGAAATGCATGAATGGCGCCAGGCAGAGCAGCGGCACAGCCACCTGACTTTCCCGCGAATCTCCGGCACCCCCACAATGTCCCGTTACGTGTCAGGGTGGCAACAGTGCTAAAAAAACGGGCACGCCTGTTAGAGACAAAGTGGGAAGGGAGTGTGAGTCGAGTAATCAAGCTGTGTGGACCTTCTTGTGTAAATCCACTGTGCCACCATGTGGGTTGAGCTATCTGCAAGTTCCCCACGCGAAGTTAATACTACGCCGTTCGCATTTTATCACACAACTCATTTCGCCGCCTAGTTTTAGCGGACACGCGTCCTCGGTTTCTCACGCGACAAGACGATTCGGCAACTGGGGAGTGTGTACCCTCCAGGACCAGTGATAGAAGGCACCACCCAGGAATCAGTGAATTCAAATTATCCTGCTGCATGTTGTAACGGGTGAAAATAAATTACAATTACAGCAAACACAGACATTGCTTTGTCATTTATAAAGTCACCACTGCCTACACAAACAATTAGTTGTAAGCAGTGAGGATAACTCATTACACTTCATCTTCTGCTAGGAAAATATTCAGTCATCTGCTTTTGAAGCAGTTTTTTGTCAAGGGAAAGATAAAATTAAACATATCAAAGGATAGACAGCTATTCAGTTGGGATTGGGCGTAAAATAAAGTGCAGAAGAATAACCATCAGAATTTTAATTACACAGTGTTTAAGTTGAGACATACCATACTTTCTTTTGCATTTACATTCATAAGCAATTGAATTAAAGACACTGAGTACCATACACCACACCTTTAATCCTGGTGGTGGTAGTGAATTCACACAAAGCTCTAAGCAACATAATGAAACTGTTGGAGAATCACTCTTAGATATTACATCTCATTTGCCCTCCACAAATTGCCAGTATTCATTACAGTTGCGCCCAAGGTTTCTATCCTTCTTGTTGTTACTTTGGGTGTAGAAGGCAGGTATGTGGAGTGTTCCTCAAATCTTTATGAGACAAGAGAGTTTTATTGAATAATGACATACTGGCTTGTTGAAGGCACCCCTTGGGAGTTCTGGGAACACATTATGACATCATTTCATTAACTAGAAAGAGTGGTTTTATCCAACCATATACTGTTCTTTAGCTAATAGTGTTAACATCAGTTTTTATTTAGTAAAATATGAACTACAGCTATTAATGTTTTTGTCAGTCATGTTAAATGTTCAGATTCATTTATTGCAGTATTAGATCACTCTGTTGCCTCTGATTCAAGAAAGACTTAACTCCTAGTACATGAAGGATCTTCCATCAGCACATAAGGTGGAGCTGTGCTGAAGTTTGCAGGAGTTCTGTGCAAATGGTTAGTAACAGTTTGTGACCTGCTGTGTTTGATGATATGACATGCTTCTCAGTTTTTGCAAGAGTGTTTATCTGTTCAAAAAAAGTATATAATATGTAGAGCAATGTATATAATATGTATACAGGCCATTATTCTGACTGACTTCAGCAAAGAAGAAAAATAAGTACAGGTGGTGGGGAGCAAGACAAGGACAGTGAGAGGTAGGAAAGAAAGGGTGTGGGATGTGTGGGGACAAGAGGTTACTGTAGATTGAGACCTTGATAATTTTTTGATGAAAGAATTTACTAGTAAGGACATCTCCCATCTCAGAAGAAAAGTTGGTAGTGGGGATGGGGGAAGGTTCTTGATAGCCAGGTTGTGAAGTGGCATTGAAATCAAGCATGTTATGTTTGATTTAGCCACATGCCTTGGTGCACAGCCAGCACATCTTGGCGCAGTGTTACACTGTCCGGTTTATCTGGATACTTCCCACCGACATCAACCTTTCAGAACTCCGGAGATGGGATCTTGCCCTTCAGCTTATTCTCTCCTCCCGTTGCCCACCTGGTCTCAACCTCCGCTAAATTCAAATTCCCGCCCACCATCTTTAGCATCTTTGCCTCAATTCTGTGGACAGAGCCTCTGCCTCAAGTGGTATCTGAGTCCAACTTCTTTGCATTTTACAAATGTCTGTCTAGGTGTGTTTGCATTTGGATATGTGTGAGTGTGTGTGTGTATTTGTTTACCTTCCTTTTTTCCCCTAAGGTAAGTCCTTCCACTCCTGGGATTGGAACGACTCCTTTTCCACTTCCTTAAAACCCATATCCTTCCCTTTCTCCTCCCCTTTTTTCCTCTTTTTCCTGAAGAAGCTGCCAGTGGTGGCGAAAGCTTGTATGTGTGTTTGTGTGTGATTTTATTCGTTTCTATCGATGAGCCAGTCCTTTTGGTAAGTCATCTCTTTTCTATTTTTTATTTTTGTTTATCCCACCAGGAAAGTTTCCCTCTATAATTTTCGTTTCATCATTGCCCCTCTTGTTACCGGATACTTTCCGGGACTGGATTGGACTCTGAATATGGCTCTCTAGCAAGGATATGACTTCCTTAAATCCTGCCCCGAAATGAAATACATCCTTCATGATATCCTTCCCACTCCACCAGCAGTGTCTTTCCGCCACCCACCTAACCTTCATAACCTCCTAGTCCAACCCTATGAAATCCCCAAACCACCTTCATTACCCTCCGGCTCCTACCCATGTAAAAACCTGCTCCATGCACCCTTCCACCACCACTTACTCCAGACCTGTAACCCGGCAGGTGCACACAATCAAGGGCAGAGCCACTTGCGACAGCACCCACGTGATTTACCACCTAACATGCCTGCACTATGAAGCGTTGTATGTGGGAATGACCAGCAACAAACTGTCAATTCGTATGAACGGTCACAGCCAGACAGTGTTTGTTGGTAATGAGGATCACCATGAGGCTAAAAATGCCTTGGTGCATGGCCAGCACATCTTAGCATGGTGTTACACCATCCAGGTTATCTGGTTACTTCCCACCAACACCAATCTTTCAGAACTCCGGATACGGTAACTTGCTCTTCAGCATATTCTCTGTTCCCGTTGCCCACCTGGTCTCAACCTCTGCTAAATTCAAATTCCCACACACCATTATATAACATCTTCGTCTCTGTTCTCCGGACAGAGCCTTTGCCTCAAGTGGTATCTCTGTCCAACTTCTTTGCTTTCTACAAATGTCTGCCTATGTGTGTTTGCCTGTGTATATGTGTGTGTGTGTGTGTGTGTGTGTGTGTGTGTGTGTGTCCTTTTTTCCCCTAAGGTAAGTCCTTCCACTCCCGGGATTGGAATTACTCCTCATCCACTCCCTTTAAACCAGCATCTTTCTCTTTTTCTCCTCCTTCCTTCCTCTTTTCTTGATGAAGCGGCCAATGGTTGCGAAAGCTTGAATGTTTGTGTGTGTTTTTATTCGTGTTTATTGTGTCTATCGGCGAGCCTGTGCTTTAGGTAAGTCAAACGATCTTTATTTTTCATATATATAGATGGTTTAACTTAGCCGGTAAAAAAGCACAGGTAAGTTGATAGACACACAAACACACAAATCCTAAGCTTTCACAACCATTTGTTGCTTCATCAGAAAAAAGAGGAAGGAAGGAGGGGAAAAAATGGAAACTTTGCAGGTTTTAAGTGAGTGGGTGAGGAATCATTCCAATCCCGGGAGAGGAATTACTTGGGGGAAATAGGACAGGTAAAAAAACACACACAATCACACATACAGCCGGCCGCGGTGGCTGAGGGGACTGAGGCACTCCAGTCACGGTCTGTACGGCCACTACGGTCGGGGGTTCGAATCCCCCTCAGGCATGGATATTTGTGCCGTCCTTAGTCTTAGCTAGTTCATAAGTAGTTTGTAAGCTTAGGGGCTGATGACCCCGTAGTTAAGTCCCAAACGTTCTACAAACATTTGAACATTTGAACCACACATACATACATGCACACACACACCAAGCCTTTTTACATATATCTGCCACAATGTTCTGTGTGTGTGTGTGTGTGTGTGTGTGTGTGTGTGTGTGTGTGTGTGTGTGTGTGTTTGTTTACCTGTTTTTTTTTTTCCCGCAAGGTAAGTCTTTCGTCTCCCGGGATTTGAATGACTCCTTACCCACTCCCTTAAGACCCTCATTCTTTCCTTTTCCCTCTCCTTCCCTGCTCTTTCTGAAGAAACAACCTTACCTTGTAAAAACTCAGTTGTGTGTGTGTGTGTGTGTGTTATTGCAGTAGAGTTGGTAAATGAGAGGGTTGCTTTCATAGGTGACATGGCCTTGGATGTGAAAGGATAAACTTGTGTCAGAACTGGAATAAGAAGTGTTGGGTGGCTACTGCACTGTAATCATTAATAGTGTATTTTTAACTTTTGTTATCTACTTAGTTTTGTTTATTTCCAGTGTAAGTGATTTAATAATCTATTTTAGTGTAGTAATATCTTTGTTTGGTTCAAATATTTTTTCCTCAGATGCAGTTCTAATAAATTAATTTTCTTCACGGTGTCTCACGGAGATAACAGAGTTCAAGAGTATATTGGTTGCTTGCATATTCTGTTATAAATCTTTGCATTTATAATAGTGGCAGGAAGTTTTCCATATACGACGTTGTCATGGTTACTTGATGAGTCCAATGCTTGCATAATCTCCAAGTTCTAGTGACCTATACATTAAACACCAACAATATGCTGATGCTCAAATACATGGATATTGCAGGCCTTGCCCATCCATTGCCAGATCAATTATCATTACAGAGGACCGACAAATTCTCAGTCACAAAGAAAATTGAACTAGTTCATCAGACTAAGCTTATCCATTCTGGACGTTTTATAAATCCTGGTAGTTTATTCAATGGAAACAAGTTTTCTAATTTCTATTCCATTAGTCCTGATGACAAAAAAAAAAACTCTCTCTCTCCAAAACAAAGTACTTATCTGTCTTTAATTCAATTACCCATGAAGTGAATATGTCTCTCAGCCATGCTCCAGTTGTGTCTTATTTATAACCTACTACAGTGGTACTCCTCTTCTAACCTCTGGAATATCACAACTTTTATTATTATTATTATTATTATTTTACAAATCAGTAAAAATATTCATATTTATTATAAGCCAATATTAAATACAATAACCATTCCAAGGTATACAGAGTATATCTGCAATACATTTTAAGAGCTGAAATGTTTAACTTTAGTCTTTAATAGCACTTACTTGAAACTAACTACAATATGATAAACATTTAAAAGAAAAATTTATCTTCTGTTTTAGCCTATGGGAGAGTTAGGTTAATTGGGTAGGTCAGGTCAACTAGTCCTTGCTTGTAAATTGTAGTGAAAATTGTTTCTTGGGTCTTCCACTAGATTGCAGAAGCAGCGCCAAAGATCAAACAACTTAAGCTATTAAAAACAGCTGAAAATGGACAAGCAAATGTTTTGCGTGGTTTATTTGCTTTCCAGCTATCAGAAGATTTTCCCCTATATTTTGTTTATTGTTTATTTGTTGCTTCAAAAAGACTTCTGGAGAAGCCATATACAACAGAAAAAATAGTAATTGTTTACTTGTTACAACAGATTGTTTTGTTTTTGTTTAACACTAGCTGTTTTAGTGATTTAGAAAGAATGAATAAGTGTGGTTAGGTTAACTGACACTAAGGCAGTGAGGTTATGAGGGCTGGTCCAAATAACACCAATATAATTATTTACTTTTATATTTTAAAGATCTTTTTAATTTAGAAAATATTTTACATCATTCTTAGTATGGATTGTAAGTGTACTTTAGACCCATTTTATCTAAGTTATAAGTTTTCAATTTCAGATGTCACTAGTTTGCAGTCGCAGAACCAACCACTGTTCATATAAAGTGGAATCAGTGAATGCTGAAACATTTCCTTAGAAAAACTGCTGGTGACCATGAATTAAACTTTACACTATCAAAGAGCACAAAAAGGTTTACACAGGTAGAAGAATTTTCTGTATGTTCCTCAATTAATAGAAATTGCTGGTATGCATTACAGTTTATCATTTTCTGGTACAAGCAAGTTAGCACATTCATCGCATGTGGAATTTTATGTATGTCAACAGTGAAATGGGTCATACTGTATCTGCAGACCTGAACTACAGGAAATTACTAGAAAGTGCTAATTCATGACTCCCATGATTAAGGAATTGTGCACAGAAGTTGTGATGGACAAAGTGAGTATTCCTGCAGCGAAAGACAAGAGATGTGTCACGAGGCCCCACAATGTCATGACCATATTTTGGAGCAAGCTTTAAAATTGGCCCAATCTTTCAAAGTTGACCAGGCCACTGACCATAAATCCTATGGCAGAGAGGTCATCATCGTGTCAGACTCAAGAGGGATGCCCAACTTAGCTGACACCTCAGAAGTGGCAGCCACAGAGCACAAACACTTCCACACTCCAACTTTATCCCACAAACAAAGAAAGAAGTCTCAGTCTTCTGAGCTGTACTTGTTTCCATCATGACCAGCCTGTTTTTTAACACATACCAGAGAGGACTGCCAAGGAAGATGAGCACAGTACTAAGCGTGCTGTAAAGAAAAAAAATTGCCACACCCTTTGGGTAAAACACTCAACGCAACAAGAACCCTTGGACATTAATGTGATATTGTTAGAATACCACAATTTAGTTGTATCATCTAAGCTACTGTTCATCGTGTTCACTTTTTGTATTTGACAACTTCAGCTACATGGGAATTCAATTTTGTCAGCTAATTTCAATTATGAAGCTTTCTCAGGTTTTATCGGATAACCCAAGAAGATTCAGCTAACAAAAATCCCACTAAAAGGCAATTCATCATAAAACTGGCATACAAAATTGTTGTGTAACACCTCACTTCCTAGTGGTACACAATTCTAAAACTGAGGATCTTTTTGGTCTTAATGCTTTTTCAGTTACCAAATTCATCACTGGCAGCTCAGTGAACCTGATCTACAACCAGATACCTTTCACAGAATGGAAAACCCTCATAAGGAGTACGGTGGCATAGTTTCTTTGATTCTTGGGAAAATTAAAGGGATTTACTGCAGATAGTTTGATTATGAAACCTGTCTTCCCTCACTTCTTCCATGGGTGGACCATGACTTTTTCACTATGAGGTACCATCAAGCACAAAAATGAAATTCATTTCCACAATATGACCCAAAAGCCAAAGCAGACACTGTGTCCCATCTGCCAATGAGCCCCAGCCCAGAATCTGATCAGATTGATATCTTTTCTTCCACCTACTCTGTCAATTCTTCCTTCCAATCACAGACTGGATGTGGAGCACCACCAAGACTCCAACTGCAAAGTCACTTAGGGACCTACTGGCTGTACACTTTTTTCAGTGCCAACTGGAAACTGGTAAAACTAGCATGACCAACAACACACTGACAATGCCAGCCTGGATAGGAACACTGGAGGTTCACTCAACACAGCATAATTTTATGCCCTCATAAGGGAATGGACTGTTGTAATCTACTGGGCTACCACCATATACATCATATACCATACTGCATCTCCAAATGTGTCATACATGTGACATGGCAGATCCTCTGCATTCACTACTGCCAATTGCAACCATCAGTTGGTAACACCATTGCAAGTGCCGCACATGATGTCAGTGCAGCTGCCTCATTAGTACCACCTGCAACACACTATCTATGTATCTGACCATCAGGCAGTACTTGCCCTCTTATGTGGCCTCCCCTCCCGTTCATCATTCTTACTCAAATTATTCTATCTTTATTGTATCTACCACTCATGAGTCCATTTTGTGAACTTATTGTTCTTTCATAGAATTGAAATAAATGTATAATCAAGGTGCCATCACTTTTTCTATGTTGTGAGTTACAATGCTTGGAGAAAAATTCAGTTAAAAAAAGGTTCTACAGAAATCTTTAGATTTTGAATTTAACTGATAACATTGAAAATAAGCAAAAATGTAGCAAATGAGAAAGGTAAATGGGAATACAGATTTGAAAAAATGGCATTATACAGAAATTACAAAATGGCAAAGTGGGAATGGCTACAGGAGAAAGGTAAATCAATGGGAGACTGCATAATCAGAAGGACGAGAGATGTCATTTATAGCAAAATTAAAGAAAACTTTGGAGAAAACAGAAGCAGTTGTATGACTACAAAGAGCTTATACAGCAAACAATAACTAAGCACAGAGAAAAAGTCTGAAATGAGAAATGAATAATTCATGGAGGATATAATAGGGTGAAAAATTGAGAGAAGAATCAAAAAGTCAACTGACAAAATGACATTTTCCAGAATTACTGAAATCCTTAGGATCACCAAAATACAAGAAACACGTAAGTTACCCTGAGACTTTAAGAAGAATATAACAATCATAATACCAAAAAACAAGCAAGTGCTAGCAAGTTTAATTAATACCATAACATCAGCTTAATGTGTCACTGACAAGAATTATTCACAGAGAAGCTGACCTCAGAGAAATATAGAAATGAGAATAAATTGAAGGAATCAAAACTTACATTTACAGCATTTCTAGAATTAAAGAATACCTTGTCTATGTTGACTGGAATATGTGCAGTAAAATTATAAACACAGCAAGGATTTTCAGGGAGTGAAAAATTATCTGCAACTTACACATAAATATTAAGAAAATGATAGAGGCAGTAGCCACAAATGGAGTTTAGACATGATTACAGCGAATTTGACTTAATTTTTGCATTGATCAAGCAGGAAAAGAAATGAAACAGAAGTTTGCAGTGTAATGGACAGTGCCTTGAAAATAGTTTATAATATGAACATTGACAAAAGTAAGCCAAGAGCAATAGACTGCAATTTTATTATTCAGAAAGAATTAGATGAGAAAATAGTAGTCAAAAAGTAGCACTAGTAAATACATTTGGGAACGGAATATGTCAGATTTTATGTAATATGCACAGAACATTGATTTTGTTGCAATTGAATATAAATTATACTGAACTATTAAAAATTTTACCATCAGCTATCAAACAATAAAATGAGGATGCTTCCAACTCAACAAAGAGACATACATCAAGCCACAGACAGGCACGTAAAAAAGGCAATCACACACAAAAAACATATAGTTTTTGATCACAGCCATCATCAGTATAGAACACACTCTCAATCACACAATCACAGCACAACTAACACACAACCCTCATCTCTGGCTGCTGCATCTGACTCTTTCCTGAATTAGGTAAATGATCCCTAACAAATATACACATCTTGTTTACAACACATATTATGGTTTTTGTTAATCACAAAAGAACCAGAGATCACATTTGTGTGTTAGTGAGTTGTGCCTGTGAGTGTATGAATGAGAGTATGTTCTACACTGATGAAGACTGTGGCAGAAAGCTATAATGCTGTGTGTGTGTGTGTGTGTGTCTTTGTGATGAGTTGCAAGCTATCTTCATTTTATTGTTGAATTAAAATTTGAACTTTCCAGCGTTAGACATTAGGCCTACCATTAGGTAATGTTACAAAATGAACCACAGAAATTATTTTCTGTATATTTGGAGATTACACTTTTTTTATCAGCAAGGATGTTAAGGTGGCCCACTTGTGCGCTACTCACAGAAAACTTTTACTAACTATGAATGTCAACCAAATGGTCTATGGATCTTCAATGAATAATTAAGTGGAAAGACTTTTTAGTACCATAGTTCATGTAATTTCCAAGCAAGATTTATTTTATGCATGAAAATTTGCAAATTTATTGTAACTGTACCAAGTAACACATACACAATGTCAATAATTTAAACTTTCTTCTCATGGAAAATATGACATGACAGTTAAATTATAACATACAGATCAGTACTAACAAGCTTATAATTCAACCAAAGCTCATCGTAGTGACTAATAGGAGAGAAAAAGTCTTTCATTTCAATTTCTCCCAATTCTTTAATAAAATGTGGATGACAATACACACCTAGAAAAAGCTGAATCTGAGCTTTTCTCAACGCTCTTTCTCCATGATTCTCTTCTAAAAGCAGATGAGCGACGATCTCGGCGAGAACCACCAAGTCCAGCAGGTGGTGCAATTCGTTCCATTGGGCGGTAGAAATTAACACAGATTCCATATCGACTCTTTCCTGAATTAGGAAAATGATTATTAATGATGTCCATAGCTATGACACATAATATGTTGGTTCTTAATTATGAGAGCACTTTTGCCTAGTTTATTTAAAATGATAGTATAATAATCTCTCTCATCACCCCCAATGTTTCTTCCACTTGTAAGTGAACCTACATTTAAACCAAAAACAAGTTTCGTTTAACAAACTTTGGTCATAATCATCCCTAAATAAATCAGGTCATAAAGTGAGATAATATATATACAGGTTTTCATAAAACATGGAAAATTTACTAGGAAGGAATTTTTTATATAAAAACAGAAATCAGTAGATACAAAAAGTGACTGTACAGTTATTACACCTGGCTTTACACAACTAATACACCCAAACCAACAAAGTGCATGCATGTTATCAGGATGGAGGTTGGAGTTGTGAGACAGAGAAAATTAGGAGATTAAACATAACCTCATCTCATTCACACTACACCACGAGAATAGATGATATCATCAAGTTCTAAGAGGTAGCTATGTATATGAGAAATACTTGTCATTTGCTGCAGGTGAAAGTATTTATGCTATCAGCTTAGTAACAGTCAACAGTGCAGCAACATCTTCAAATTTACACACAAATGGGGCTAGTATTCTAAATCTACATAAAAAGTCTGTAAGCCACTGATGGTATATGTCAGAGGATACCTCATTTTCATACTAATCATTTCCTTTCTTGTTCCCCTCCACATCAGAGAGAGCGAGCCCATAGATTGTTCACTTATCCAGTTGCAGTCTTAAATTTAAAATTATTATCCAGGGGCAAAACAATGAAAAATTATTCAGGCATTTTATAATAAAAAGACAAAATGGAAAAGAAGTGCAGCTAAATGTTAGTAACAAAATTCACCATATTTGGATGGGCTGTTTGAATAATTTATGTTTTATTCTATTGACAATTAGGTGATTCTCATCAGTAAGTAACAACATACTTTCTCATTATCCACAAAAGGGACACACTAATGCAAATAAGTTCCATGAAATCCACCACAAAGGTAGCATTGAGTACTATTTTGAAAAAGTAGTCTTTTCTAATTACATATCTCGTGAAATTTAATTTGATTACAGATGGAAATTCTCCTGTCAAAGCAGCCAACTGCTGAAAGTTACAGATTTCTGTAAAGCCTATTATTTAATAGTATTCATAACACTGCTAAGAATTTACATGCATCTTAGAGGATGGGGTTCAGTGTGACGGTCAAGTATTTAAGAACAATACATACTTTTTCCCCCTAGCTCTTATCAGATTATTTTTTGACAATGTTACTAGAAATTTAATACTGACCTGAATCCTTTTCAGTTAACGTGAAGACAAAAGAAGTTGCCTCTCGTAGAGCAGTGCGACGTGGTCCCACGGAGACACAGCCTTCCGGCTGGCAAAAGTAAACCATGTCAAGAGGCAAAGGGAAATCCTTGTGATCTTCCATTGGATATCTACGCAACAGTTCTGGAGTCTGCACTGCAGGAGTACTGCCACTGGAGCCCACTCTTCCCCCTGGCCCTGGGCCAGGTGGGCGTGCTCCCACAATGGCGAGGTAGTCCACCAAACGGGGACAGAGGAACTTTTTTTGAATGTCACACATTGTCTACAGATTTTGTCACGTCACTTGCTGGCAAAATTTTTGATGCTTAAGTTTCTGCACGACAGCAGAGTACAGCAACGAGCACATGTTGTTTTTTTATGTACTATTATTTACAACAGGATATTTTAATTGATACAAAAGATTATATCTCCATTTTTCTTAGTCATCTTAATGTTCTCAAAAAATGGTTTAAAATCCAAAGTGTTTTCTTGCTGAGTATTCTATAGCTTTCATGAACTATATAATCACAACTGTGATTCATTTCACAGCACAAATGTGATCTGTTAATGACACTGGTACATAAAAACATCAGTTGGGCAGCAGATTATTGTGCTTAGTGTTGTTGATAACATCTTTTTCATGCTTCTGTAAAAAGAAAGAAATACATGTTTATTTATTACCAAAGGAAGTAATTTATAATTACATGTTCCTGGATTATCAAATCATTAATTTTTAAAATTAACTCAAGCAGTGAGGTGCTAATATCATATAAATATTGTATAATTTCTAAAAGCAGTAAATGGTGTTCTCGCCAAGTTGTTTCAATTTTCAACTAAATTTTCATTACTGGGTTTCTGTAATTTTCACTTCAAATGTATTTTGGAACTAAGTAGGTAGTTACTATAAGAATTAACTTATAAGCATAAGTGACAAAGGTGAAGACATTCAACTGTAGCACCTCTTTACTTTAAAAATATGAAAGACTTTTAAAATGAAATTTTATTGTATACAAGCAATTGAATATTAGGCAATGCAAGGACATTGATATTGTAGCAATGTGTGCAACAGTCTCCACAGGGACTGATGACCTCGTAGTTAAGTCCCATAAGCTTAACAAACATTTGAACATTTGAACAGTCTCACCAGAAAAGTGAGATTACTGTAGTCAAGTGAAAACTAAGCACAATAAGTTTTATGACTTGTAGAAATTACACGTAAAGGATTCTACCATGATAGTAAATCAATTCTGCATCAATATGGTGGCAAGATAGTGATTAGCACTCAGAAAATACAATTTCCAACACTCAAAAACTACTTGAATAACTGTAGTTTGTCTAGGCCTGCAATAACCTGGCAACTTTACTCCTGGTGCCCAAAGCAGACTAAATCAGCAGTAGATGAAGGATATTCATTTATCTCTGAACGCTGCCCACTGATGTAAAATATTACCAAACACAATGTTACACATACTGGTAACAGTTCCAACACTGCAGCAAGTAGTGAATGTTGCATTCCACTCACCTTTCATTAGCAGTCAAAATGAGGGCGCAAGTGACACCTGCCACTCTGAAGAGCCACCATGCAATTTGTAAACTTATCATGGGCAGAGAAACTATCAAATTCACAGAAGAACAAAACACCTCACTGTCAAAAGTTTGAGTTAAATGAGAAAGGAATTTAGAAGGAAATGCACAAAGGTATTGATGACACTTGCACAAGGAACCTAGTCTACAAAAATTTAGCACTAGTAGAAAATCTGATAGTTTCAGTACCAATCTTTCCAGAATTCAAAAACTGCTAAAAACAGTTACATCAAGTAGGCTGCTTTGTTCAGAAGACATTCATAATTTAAAGCACAATATGTGTCATCACATAAGAACTACTAGTATTTGGATGAAATATTACTTTTGAGTGGACTTTGCAAATCATAATCCCTAACTTAACTACCACACAAATGATGAAAAATTAAACATATTTCCACCATTTTTCCCTGCATCGACAAAACACAATGAATAGATGACAATGAACAAGCTGAAACCACAGTGATTCCTACCCAAAAATATAGCTTGCATGTGCTAATCACTATAGCTGCCTATATTATGTGATGATATCTGTGGAAAAACAGTACTTGTTATTATGTTATTATAGTACATATGTTAGTTGAAAATCAATAAATTTGGTACTGGCTACATGTCTTATTTTATATTTTATAAGACAGGAAAATACAAAAAAAGATTGTAACCTCAAGGAGCAACTCAAAGGGAAATTCTAACGATTTTATTTGTTTAGTCGTCTCTAAACAATTGCAATGTATATGTGTGTGTGTTTGTGTGTGGGTGGGTGAGTGGGTGAGTGGGTGAGTAGTTTCCGATGAAAAGTAGGCCTAAATAATTGTGCCAAACACTGGTATGTTGGATGGGCATAAATTGTTTATTTCACCAAATGATTTCCAAAGTACTGAGAATATTTCATACAATCAGACAGAATGAAAATAAAACATCTATGCAGAATGAAAGTAAAACATATAAACCAATCACATCAGTCATTGAAAAGTATGAGTTGAATAGTTGGTACCCCTTGGTGAACCCATCTTAACACACCTTAAACTCTGTACAGAAATACATATTGATCAATTTTTAGTTAATTTTCTTTTGATAGTGTTTCAGAAACCTGGAATCATTTCTGGTGCCTATAAATATACCTCATAGCAAAGAGCTCAGCTCATGTTCAAATGTGTAGTCAATGGCCACAGTGAAAATGCCTTTGATTGCCCAAATCAATTTTTTTAGCTGAGAAGCTACTTCAAAGAAAATTACAGGAGAAAAATAAAAAGAATTAAGATATTGCCCCAGTTATAAATTATGTCCATTATCCAACTATCGGAATAAAAATGTATGTTGCTGATGTCTATTATATCACCAAAGCACACATCAGTGGAAGAATTTGCAGTACATACAGACAACCGGTCTGGGCACATCCTGTTGGTATTTGAAACTGTCAGACATTTCTCAACCAAGAAACACAGAACAACATTTTTTGTGGTTTGATATTGGAAAATATTTGAATTTGGAATGAATAGGTGATGAACTGAATCATGCAGTTTACAAAAATTGATATTAAAACACATCGCAACATATCATTTGGGTGTATAATTCTTCCTCACTCAACAAACTTATTTCTTATCAAGATTTCCATATTTAGAGCAGAGAATATCAGTGTAAAAGAAGACTGATTTGCAGGATATGTATTGTTAACAGAATCTGTTCATCACAACTGACTAAAACGTGTAATGTAGTGAATAGAAAATTTCATGTGGAATATTAAAACAAATTTATAATTTAGTAGTCAATATGGGTTCAAAAACAAGTTAACTGAAAACAAGTAATGCAGTTTTTTAGGGTTTCAGGACACTGACCTAATGCAAATGTTTTTAGTCAGGAGGGTGAACATTTTCTAAGAAATGGCTTACTTTTCAACGGCAGCAATTACCTAGTCATCAGGATATTCCATGGCATTGCATGTCAGCTTATCCTATAACTACTCGCAAATTAAATTATGAGGATGAAGTAAAAGGGCAAACCTACTTTTTCGTGAAATTCTTTACATTGTTGAAAATTTTAAAAGCAACAACCCTTTTTAAAATCGAATAAAATCTTCTCTCCTTTCTCCCCAGCCCCTTCCCTCATCTCACTCACTGTGACCACTAACTCCCTATCTATTTTTCATTTGTGTCTGTTGTTTATGGATAAAAAAAATAATTTAAAAAAGGAGCAAAGAAGAGAGAGAGAGACACATAGCACATATCTATTGTTTGATTTTCTAATTTGTGTTTTCATATTTGTACTGCAAGCAATACTTAACTAGATTTATTATTTTCATTAATACTGCAAAGCACCATGTCAATTCCCTCACTAAGAAAAAAAAGGTGAGCACCAGTGCAGATGACTTGAAGTGATATTTCAGGCTGTGCCAGTGGCAGAGTACATTGGAACCTAGGGTGGCAGATTTTAGGGGTGGCAAATTTGAGACTACAGTTTTTAAACTGTAAGTAAGTGTAATAAAATAAATTTAAATACACTTACCAAATGTACATTATTGTGTAAAAAGTATTAAGACATACCTTACCTCCAAATTATTAGTAGTTTATGACTGTGCTTTTATTTAGCTCAGAAATATACACAAAAACTATTTACTGTGCAATCTTAAATAAATAGTTGGGTTGTAAAACCAATCTAGTAAGTGACACTTTGTATCCCAGGGTCACAGTCATACTAATTACGGAAAAATGTGGTATAATTAGGACGATAGTGCACAAAACACAAAGTTGCAATTTCACTGACAAAAAATAATTACAATTACAATTACAGTAGTACAGTTGTGAAATAGGCTATCAAATTGATGAAGTCAGTAGGGGTGCCAAAATTTGAATATCCTAGTGGCAGCAAATGTGAAAATCTACCACTGGGCAGTGCTACTATTTTTGAAGATGCTGAAGAAAATATTATAGTGTCATGGATGCATGAATTAATTGGAAACATGTACATTTTGATTTATTTAAAGAAATTTGTGACTGTTCCTGCATTAACACAATTTATTTGTGATAAATATATATTTTTTTAATGCAGTAACATGTCAAGAGTTTCTTAAAACATATACATGATGCTGACAACAGGCTGAAAAAAATGTCTGAAATATACATAAATACATTTTGAGATGTTAGAAGCCATGTATTTCACTTGTTAATGAAGAGTAACAAAATGTTTAGTAACTAAGGAAGCCAACTGAGTCCCCACCCGTTAGGAACAACAATGATGGCAAAAATTGTCTATCACAAAACCTAAGCAGGAAAATTAGTATATGAAATAATCAATTAAAACATATTATTTAATTGATAAATATGGTAGTTAAAGACACCATACAGATCTGTGTTCATTTACTGACATCATCTGAACCAGAAAGAATCTGAGACAAAATTTTCTTATTGCAATGAGAAAGCAAAAAATAAATAATGGAAACATGAAATAAGTTAGTGAAACATAAAAAAAAAAAAAAAAATAAAAAAAAAAAAACACAAAGCAGGAAAAATCCATAGCAAGAGAAAGGAAAAACTTTATTACGACCACACAAATTTTATGCTGAAATTCCCAAAACACAGTTAAATCTAACATAGCAGCACTGAATAGCATGACTACAGATTTGATTTCTAACACAATTTAATGTTATTTCTTAACCAGTAAAAAATGACACTTAATACTTACGCAGAAGCTTCCACTAAAATTTTGTGGAGAATGTTCTTTGAAATTTGGTAGGATTTCACTCTCTTTGTGAAAGCAAAACTATGGAGAAATGTGAGTATAATTATACAAAAGTATAAGAGGTAGGCAAATAGGTCTTGCAGAGAGAATACCAGGAGACATGACAACCTTCCTAGTGCCCGAGAGCCACTGGAGGCATCAGGGAGTTGACCCATTTCTGAGCCTGCTCCTTTATCCACCAATCAATACAATCTGGGGGCAGAATGTATGCTGCCATCTGGTAGCTTCTGCCTGCAGCTCTCCTGCATGCTGAAGTACTGATCCACTGCATGTGGTACATTGCACTTGCATTTTTAAAACTAAGCTAGTTATTTGTAATGTAATGACATAACAATTGGTTCAATAATGATGAAAATATAAGTTGAGGTAAATTAAGGAAACTGTCACAGAACCAAAAGTAGTAAAAGACAAGAGCATCTTTGGCACAGAATATTGTCAAAAAAGATACAGGAGTCAGAAGACTCAATTATTGTTATTTTTTTCTTTTTACACATATTCATAATAAACCAATTAGGAATTTTTCTGTATGAAAGTTATGCAATATCTCATCACATATAGGCCCTATTGTTTTTTGTATGTGTCTGTGTGTTTCCTAATATAGGGTTAGTTAATTTTCTTATTGGCAGTGGAGAATACAGGGACAACAGAGTGACACTATGAATAATCGTTATCAATTCAAGTTTACCACATGGGTGTCTATCACACATTATAGGTACCATACATCATAAAATTAGAGTAAATTGAAGTCTATACGAAAGGAAACACCCATAAGTTAAAATTATGAAGTTTTTATGAATAGCAGTGTAGTGTACATTTCCTGATCCAGATATTTTCTTAATGAGTAGATTATTGAACAATGAAATGTATCGATTGATTATTTACACGGACACAAATAATTCTAATTTCATAGCTTCAAACATACTGAAATTCTATCAGCACTAATGCAAAAGTATGCCAACACTCACAAGAAGAAAAAAATAGGAGTGAGAAAGAAATGTTAGGGGGAAACCAACACAACATAACAAATGTTCTTGATAATAATTACAGTAATCACCAACAATTAATAACAACCACTGTAATTAGCTTCTTCAAAAGATAGTAAACATACAGTAGACCTATAAACGAATTTTTGTTACTTTTCCTTCAATACTTGCTAACAAAAATAAATAAATAAAAATAATAATTGTTCACACTGGAAGATTCTTGTTGCTATTTTGTCAAAAACTGACATGTTGAGCCTGTGGTTGTGTATCAAATACAGGATGATTCTGAAAATGATGGAAACAGCAACCAACCACATTTGATTATACAAATTATTATTATTATTATTATTATTATTATTATTATTTTCTTACATGGTGCCATACAATACAAAAAGGTGATTGAATGTAATTATGACCAATGATTCTAAATCATACCGTTAACAAACTATTCCAATAGAATTGATGTTGCTATTCATTTACTTGCATTGAAAAATCAGCTTTAGCAAACAACACTACAAAGTAATGGAACAGATTTTTGGATGTGAGTCAATTAATTGCAACAATAATTCTATCATAAAAGTTTGTTGACAATACATATGTGGACATGAACAGCTGTCTGACAATTAACTGCAAGCTTTGAAACCAGTAAAAGCACTATTTTGCAAATACATTTTATACGTAATCAAATGTAGTTGATTGCTGTTTTCTTCATTCTAAGAATCATCCTGTATTTTATACACAAATACGGGCTCAAAATGTCAGTTTTTGACTAAATAGCAACAACAATCTTCCCAAGCAACCTTCATCTCTGAATAAGAATGGCATGCTACGCCTACATCTTTTTGAACCTGTTTTCCATATTCATCTCTCAGTCTCCCTCTATGGTTTTTACCCCCACAGACTTCTTTTTAATACTAAGTTGATAATTCCTTGATGTCTCAGAATGTGTCCTACCAACCTATCCCTTCTCTTAGTCAGGATATCCCAGAAACTCCTTTTCATCCCAATTTTGTTAAGCACCTCCTCATCAGTTATCTAATCTTCATCATTCATCATAATAATATAGTGAGGACAGTTTACTACTCACCGCAAAGACGTGGCGACGAGCTGCGACAGGCACATACAAAAGACACACACATACAACACATTCAGCTATCGGCCATGGCCTTCTTCAGAAATAGAGCACTCACGCAATCACACAGGCACACAACACAGTCATACAACCATCACCTCCGACTGCCACACTTCGAATCGAAGTGTGGCAGTCGGAGGTGATGGTTGTATGACTGTGTTGTGTGCCTGTGTGATTGCGTGAGTGTTCTATTTCTGAAGAAGGCCATGGCCGATAGCTGAATGTGTTGTATGTGTGTGTCTTTTGTATGTGCCTGTCGCAGCTCGTCGCCACGTCTTTGCGGTGAGTAGTAAACTGTCCTCACTATATTATTTATTCCAACCTGGACTTTCCATTATTATACTTCATCATTCATCTTAGCACCACATTTCAAAACCTTGTATCATCTTTTTGTCTGAATTACTTATTGTCCACAATTCACTCCCATACAGTGCTACACTCCAGGCAAATGCTTTCAGAAAGGACTTCCTAACATTTAAATTAATATTGGATGTCAACAAATTTCATTTGTTCAGTATCACTTATCTTCCCATTGCCATTCTGCATTCTGAGTTCACAGTAATTTAATTAGCCTAAACAAGCTCCACCAGACTGTACTACATTACTCAATGTGAGTTTTTAGGCAATAAAAAATTAGAAAATAAAGGTCCAACAAATCACACAATGCTGAGGAAGGATGTGTCAGCAATACTGAATGACCAGATACCACTCATCTACTTTGACCCATGACGTCATGGGTGAGGACATACTAAATGGGAAAAACAGCATTATGAATCACTAAACAAACCTTGCCATTACTAGCCACAGTGTTCTGCCAAGCAATAGCCATTATGAAAGATAGTTTCAAATGTGTTTTGATATTAAAACATGGGTCTCAGGTAGGTGAATGGGAGAACATAAATTAATCAGTTTGTATTGTAAAAAGTAATGACATGTACATAACAAAATAAAAATGAGCAGTGTTTAAATGATGCTCTCCTCGCGAGTCAAAGCTGATGGGTGGTATCCCTTGCCTCAGTTGACCCAGTGTCACACAATCTATTGTCAGTCAACGTGACTGTTTCATTATACACTAAAAATCTGTACTACAATATTAAAACTTCATAGTTTATTATTTGTATTTTATATAACTATAACCTCTCTCTCTTTCTAAAATGTGACTTATTCTGTGGTTCAAAGAAGATCCTGCTATTAAAATATGCAATGAATCAAAATGTACCAATACACAATCATGATGAAACACTTATACTGTAAATATTATTTGTAATAATTCGTTGTTTTCATACAGAGCTACATATTAATTTAGACCAGTTATTATAGTAGTCTTCATTTATTTACTGTAATGCCGTAACTACTGGTATGTGCTTGATGTCAGTGTCACAATAGATTAAAATACCATACATATGTTTTTTCATAGATATTGCAGTTCAACTGAAACTTTATTTCTGTTGTTTTTTCTAAATATATGTTTGTAAAAATATTACTCTGTACTAGCATCAAGAACCTACCACGCAAAATGAAGTTAGAAAATGTAATGCAAAAACTGAAACTTGTAACCTGTCTGAAATAGAACAGTTCTCTCTATGTGATCACCAGGTCAAAGTTACTATCACAAATATACCAGGTATATCTAAAACCACCAATCAATTAGCAATGTGTTATAAGTGTTGAAATGTGTTTGTAAATCAAAGCAGGTATAAACTGTAATAATTTTTCAAACCATAGTAGGTATAAATTGTAGGCTAATTATGTGCTACGCCTATATTCTTTCTTCAGAAATAGAAATATTAGCCATATGCAAAATTTGTTAGATTATGTTTGGAAATCATATTAGATATAAATTGCAAACACTACTGGTATATTAAACTGACTTGTCCCATATCTAAGATGACCATATTTGTGGAAGCCGAAGCTGGGACCAGTGGCAAATCCAAGATTTTGATGTGTTTGTGAGGGGTAGAGGGTGGGAGAGGGCTAAAAAAGAAAAAAGGGAGAGAGAGAGAGATCACAAAAGACTCTGTGTGGCTCTAAAGAGGGACTGTAGCCCCATAGTCTCCCCCAACTCCCAAAGTATATAATAGGCACCACATGAATATATAATAAACATAGGCCTAATACAAAATGTGCACACATACAATAATTGTATAATTGCAATACACTCAAATATTAAAGGTTTGGAAAAATACTACTTGGTTAAGTACACAAAGTTTCAACTCTCAGTTGCTTATGGCTCCATATTTATATGATGAATTAATTTGATTCAACAAATAATTGCTTCCCTTCAAACAGTCATACAATTATGAACAGCTGCATTTCAAATTAATTTTAACCATCGTGTGAGTTTTCTCAGCTGTCAGAGACAAGACACACTCAACTGCTACATTTGTACTAGGAAGACATAACAAAAATTCCACAAGCTTTGAAACATTCTCATATTTGTTTGGATGTGAAGCACTGGAGCAATTGTACTCAAGGCATACCAGTGACAATTATTTCCATGCTTCATTGCTCTATCTGCTGAGGTGTAAAGAAACTGGTGCATATTAAGACAGTCTTGGAATAAATGATAATAATTAATGTTGCAGTTAGGTAACATTTGTGAGAGACCTGTAGTATTATTGAACTTCATTCCAACGAGGTACATAGAGAAAATGTACATTGATACAGCACAAAAAACAATAAGTGTATCTACATTCCATACAATAGACTGACTAAATCTCTAAACAGTTATGGACTTGTAGGGCATAAATTATTTAATAAGCTCCCACTGAACATACAAGTTCTACCAGAAGCTACATTCAAGGAAACACTATATGACTGGCTAATTGACCACTCATTCTATGATGTAACAGAATTTAGCAATTGTAAAATAGAAATGTAATGCTATGTTTTGTTATCAAATGTATTGTAATATGTATTTGGCATTATATACTGCCACAACTGTATTGTATTTTGTATTTGACGTTATTTATTGCCATAATGGCCTAACGACATTAAATTATTATTATTGTTATTATTATTTATGTATTGTGCTCTTCTATCACAGGTTTCTGTGAATAATGTTTATATCCCTGTCAGATCCAGTATTGAGACAGTCATACCGCTAAAAAAAACATCAGAAATTATGTTGAAACGTCACAGGACCTATATTTGGACTCGATTTCTAAAAACTGCCATATTTAGGCGAGAACACGACGGGGACAAGACTACACAAACGGCAAATCGGCGCGTCTGGTCACGTTACGTACTGAATCACGATTTACAGGAACAATAAGAATTAATTTGAACCCATAATAATACTGTTACACAGTTGTTATATTCTGTTAAGTTCTTAGTATTTATGTTCATAAATATTTTCACAATATACCCAGTAACACATTTACTTCAATTTACCTGTATCGGTAGTTCCATATTTACCGCACAGCGAAACAAAACCATTCCTCGAATACTGTGTCATTCGAAAATCAGATACCGGTAGTAATGTTTTGGTATTTACATCGTGTAATTGTTTGTATTTTGATTTCAATTGCATTTTCACTACATTACTGTACAATAGAGGTTCTGTTTCATTGTTGGAGATACAATAATGTTACCATGGCCTGCAGTGTGACTACTGACAACAGATACGGCCTACGCATAATCATGGCCGTGATTGTAACGATGTACACCTATGAATTCATGACTGAGACTGGTTCCGCAGTACGCAGATAGATAATATGAACTACTTTTTGTGTGTTTTAAAAATACAAACAACTACTGTAAGCGATATGAAGTCAGAAGAGAAACAAATTTAACTTTCACATTAGGCCACCGGGTACCAACGTATTTTGCATAACGGGATTTCATTGATGGGGAAAGGGTGCACTTTATGCCCATTCCATTCTCGTCGGTGTTTAAAGCACAGACGACAGGCAGATACGACAAATAAATGGCATGAACTGCACCACAGCGTTGCCAACCCTTCAGTGTTACTGGATTGCATGATGGCATCGAAATCTTCTTACATTTGCTCCGACGATCGTACATACATCTAGGAGCAGAGAGAGGAGTTCACTGTTGGGATTGGGGATTTACAACACTCCACCTCTTCACAATCTACGCCCCTGCATGCACTACACCAGAATAGGCGTTTTCCGACTATTTCGCGTGCGAAACCCCACATGTGTGAGAGCGTGAAGTTCCAGAATTTTTAGTTTCGTTTCGCCCATACATCCTTAAGATTCAATGCTGGTGGATTTAATTTGCATAACGGAGACAATAACGCGAACAAGTGTGGCCCCGTGAGCAGTGAATCTTAAAGGTGGAGAATCAAACTTCAAACATTACGTGAGATAAAACTGAAATGAAAAATCAGTTTAAATATCATGATTTGTTTTATTGGCTTGGACACAAATTTTCTTCAATAAATCACAAGAAAAAACTAATTATTTATGTACCGGTAGTTAAACATCAGCTTAAAACACGCATTGGGTTTTTGAAATACTGCTACTCTTAGTAGATTAAGGTTAACTCTTACGTTATGACGACTACTGCCTGTAAAAGTTGGGTTGACGTTTAAGCAAACTAAATGATTTTAATTCCTGGGTCTGTTGTAAAGCGACATTTGTCCTGCGTTGATAATCGGGTTCAAAGGCTGTAGCTGCATACTTATTATCGTGGCGATAGTTGCAGCTGTTGCTTTGCAGTACGAAGTTGCTGCTTCGCTTCCACGAACTTACATCTGCAGGTACGCCGAAGTTTTGGTCTCCCGCCTCAGAGATAGATCCTCTTTGTCGATGCTAGCGTACAAGTCCTGATTCTTCGTACCCGCTGAGCCAGCTTAGCTGACTCGCGCCAAAAGCAGACGAGAGCCAATCGTCTAAAACTTGTTTAATTATTGCAAAGTTGTATTTTGCCTCAACAAATAGCGTGACCGTTCACCGTAAGGTAAAACTTCCAGCTATTTGTCGCACAACAAGGAGCGCCAATCCCAAATTTAAACACGTTTGTTGTAGATTTCATGGGAGTACCAGGACCACTGTCACTATCTTCTGTTTCTATTTTTCGTAGCGTAATATCTTATTAATAGTTCGCTCACTGATGTAACTCACTATACACGGCAGAATCAACACATTAACGCATGAACACTGCTAAAGGTTAAAGTCAACCAATAGGCAATTCAAATTCAAATGTTTGTTAAGCTTATGGGACTTAACTACGGGGTCATCAGTCCCTAAACTTACAAACTACTTACTAACTACCTTATACTAAGGACGGCACAAATATCCATGCCCGAGGGGGGATTCGAACCCCCGACCGTAGTGGCCGTGCAGACCTGACTAGAGCGCCTCAGTCCCCTCGGCCACCGCGGCTGGCTCAACAAATAGACCTACAGCTCAACATACATGTATGTCAGTTGCTCAAAATCGTATTCGTGAAATAAATTAAAAAAAAAAATAATAATAATAATAATAATAATAATAATAATTAAATAAACCCCAAAAAGCAATAGAGACGGAATGGATCTGTAAACGTACCAAACGGGTTTCACAATGTAAAAGGTTTATAAGTTTATAAATTCTCAGCATAAGTTACGTTTTAGCTGTAGGCAGAAACTAGTAATACACAATCATGGGCGTACCCAGCGAGGGGCAGAGGGGGGCAGCTGCCCCCCTCTAGAAAATATTCGAACGCGTTTTTTTTTATTTTTATTTATTTATTTATTAATTTTTTTTTTCATTGGCACGTTAATGTCTCCAGGTAACTGCTGGCGGGCACTATTATGTCACCAACCAAAAGTCAATCGACTTGTAATCAAGCCCATGCTCATACTTGTCATCCTGGGGTTGAATTTCAATGTTTTCATCCTACAGGTGGTAGATTTTATCGGTGTTTCAACTGCGTTTGCCACCAAATCACTACAATTTTCACTTGTTCACTTCTGACTGCATGTTGTCTGTGTTTGCAGTGTCCAAGAGCCAGTTGACTTGTATTATATATCACTTCTGACTGCTCTTGCACAAAACCCGCTTGCGGTTATATTGGCGTTAACTTGTGGCGTTGCTCTGCTCAGCACGGATTCTAAACGGATATACCATTATTCCATTATTAAACCAAATAAATGCCCCCCCCCCCCCCCCCCCCCCCCCCACACACACACACACACCAATACGTAGAGGAACCCACGAACGATGGTGGGTCGCGTATGTCTGGGAACAGACCGGTACTGCAGTGTTGCAACAATTGCGCTACACGCTTACACGTGCTTTGTACTTTAAGAATGCGAGTATCCTGCAAATTATTTTTCTGACTTCCATATGTAGAGTTTGCCCTATACCAACACTATAAACGATGGCGACTGGCAACAAACGGATGATATAACACGCAATAATCACTTTTAATGCAAACAATGGCTACGACATTCAGAACAGACCGCTCAAAACACTACTGAACGCTCATTGGCTGTCGGAGAATCCGTGACCCTTCGTATAGTCTGCCGTCTTCGTATAGTCTGACTATAAACTCCGAGCAAGCCAGCAAGCGGGTCCCCACGCTGCCTACCCTGCGCTCGTACAGGGTGGTTCACCACGGTGAAGCCGCCCTTCCGCGTACACTTTGAATCAGTGTCGACCCTGTGTGCGGTTGCGCCCGCGTGGGGTTTGTTTATTTATAAACAAATTACTTAGCACTATATATTCTTCCAGAATACGACACTGCACTGTAAATTACATTATCGCTGCGACGGTAGTCGTATATCGGGATACTTATATGTTGCAATGAAGGCTTTCACGACCGGATGTCATAGTTGCTGGTAGAATTCCGGGTTATAAGGCCGTGGTCCACAAAACTTTTCAGTTTCACCTAACGTTTCGTCCAGAGCTGCGCCGGACATCCTCAGAGGTCTTCTTACTTGCGTTGAGTCTCGCCGACTGATGAGTCGGGTGTCTGAGAGCGCCATATATATAACGTGACAGCTTGACCACGCCCACTTTTCACAGTATATGTGGCGCTCTCAGACACCCGACTCATCAGTCGGCGGCAAGACTCAACGCAAGTAAGAAGACCTCTGAGGATGTCCGGCGCAGCTCTGGACGAAACGTTAGGTGAAACTGAAAAGTTTTATGGATCACGGCCTTATAACCCGGAAGTTCAAATGTTCAAATGTTTGTATAATTTATGGGACTTAACTACGGGGTCATCAGTCCCTAAACTTACAAACTACTTATGAACTACTTACGAACTAGGACGGCACAAATATCCCTGCCCGAGGGGGGATTCGAACCCCCGACCGTAGTGGCCGTGCAGACTGTAACTGGAGCGCCTCAGTCTCCTCGGCCACCGCGGCCGGCAACCCGGAAGTTCTACCAGCAACTATACTTATATTACTAGAAATATAAAACAGACCGAACTGTACTCAAATAGTGCAGTTACTCTGTAGAATTTAGGCTTTATTCTTAAGCTGTTTCCTTTACTTTCACCAAGCCAGATATAAATAAAACAGGGGTTTCGAGTGTAGTAAGAATATGAAATACGGTCGTGAAGACGTTGAAAATAACACCTTGGATGCCCCAACACACCGACCGAGGAAATCGCGGACGAAGTGAAAGAGTTGAGTGAATTTTATCCATAATGGAAGCAGTTAAACTTCATGACTTTTACTTTATAGAATGCAGAAAAAGATCCATTGCCAGTTTTTCAACAACTGTCGCTGGAAGTGCTGTTGTAGGATAGTAAATAAAATTCTTCCCAAAATCGACAATTTCATTAACATTTGAATGCACCTCGAATCTCAAGCTTTACATACAATTTCAGAAGGGGTGTTCGGGTTTCGAAGATAATTTTAACAGCGTTTAGTATAGCTATTGCGTATATGTTTAAAGAATTGTTTTCAGAATCAGGTAAACAGTAACTGATACAAAGATTGTGCAATACAATAACACGAATTACATTCGTCGAAATCCAATTTGGAAAGTTATCGTAATTTATTTGGCTGTAACATTACCTCTTGCGAAGTAGAAAACCATAACTGAATCCAATATTGATCACAATAATCATATTGCTTTTATTAACATTGTCCATCATGACATCAAGGCAGGAGCCTCCCAATATTTTTTGTAAGTAACGTTGTTGTCGATTCAATTTTAATCGATACAAAAAGCTCTGTTTGCCTTGCCCCTTTAAATTCCTTATTTCGATGCAATATTTACATCACAAGTCAATTAAATCAGTTTTCTGTACCGGGAAATGTCTTTTTTTCATGAAACTTTCTATAACGATGGGTTTCCTCCCAAATTCTTAGTGTTGTTTCTTCGCATTTCCAGTAAATCATTTGTTTTATTTTCAGGTTCTTTCCGATCGTTCCTATTGTGCAAAGACTGACGTTTGTATAAACTGCAGCCCTTTGATTGGGGCAGCTGATGCTAGCGAACAGTTATTTGTGCGACACGGCATTAACGCAAGCTGTCATCACAGTGGAGGCTACCGAACGCTCATTACTCCATAGATATCTCCTCTTCCTATTGTGTTCCGAGCGAGGTGGCGCAGTGGTTAGCACACTGGACTCACATTCCGGAGGAGGGTGGTTCAAATCCACCTAAGGCCATCCAGATTTAGGTTTCACGTGATTTCCCTAGATCACCCCAGGCAAATGCCGAGATGGTTCCTTCGAAATGGCACGGCCGATTTCCTTCCTCATTCTCAACCAAAAAGGGACCGATGACTTTAGTAGTTTGGTCTCTTCAACTTCCACAAAACAGCCAAACGTTCTATGTACATTTTCTTGCGGTGTAGGTGCGCTTATCCATCGTTTAAGTGAATATACAGACTGATCTGACGCTGCTAACTAAAGTCAAACGAACTGAACCGGCATGAAGCACCGCACGCTTACCTATACTGCTAGGCAGCGGGCAGCTGTTTTTTGGTGCGTTCGCGTCTTTCGAGGCGGAAGGCCAATGTGGAGGCTGGCCGTTCTTCCTGTGAGTGGGCATGTGGCCACTCCTTCAGCTGGGTCCGAGCAGGTGAACGGGGGCAGGGGATTATTAGTTATTGGGAGCTCGAATGTTAGGCGTCTGATGGAGCCCCTTAGGCAGATAGCGTCCAGATCTGGAAGGAATTCCAACGTGCACTCGGTGTGTTTGCCGGGGGGCCTCATCCGAGATGTGGAGGCGGCCTTGCCGGCGGCTATCGAGGGTGCGGGGTGCAGTCGACTGCAAGTCGTGGCTCACGTCGGCACCAATGACCCTTGTCGCTTGGGTTCTGAGGACATCCTCAGGTCCTACGAGCGGCTGGCGGAACTGGTGAAGGCTGCTGCCTCTGCGCGCGGGGTGCAAGCAGAGCTGTCGATTTGCAGCATTGTTCCCAGGGTTGATCGGGGTCCTTTGGTTTGGAGCCGAGTGGAGGGTCTGAACCAGAGGCTTCGCCGACTCTGTGACAGTCATGGATGCCGATTTCTGGATCTCCTTTATCGGGTGGGGAATTGTAGGACGCGCCTAGATAGATAAGGGGTGCACTACACTAAGGAAGCAACTACTTGGGTAGCAGAGTACTTGTGGAGTGCACATGGTTTTTTTTAAGGCTAGGAACTAGCTTCGATTTGGCAGTCAACATTCAGGCAGCGAATTCAGGCAGCATTCAGAACAATAATTCTACTATCAAAATATTAACCGTAAACTTTCAGAGTATTAAAAACAATGTTCCCGAATTTACCGCGCTGCAGGAAAATTATCGTGCTCAGATAGTTTTAGGCACCGAAAGCTGGCTAAATCATGATGTGGAAAGCTCGGAAATATTTGGCGAGGCATGGAATGTATATCGGAAAGACAGATCAGACACAACTGGAAGTGGAGTGTTCATTGCAGTCGATAAAGATATTGTTTCTACCGAGCTCGGAGTCGAGAGTGACCGTGAAGTTATCTGGACACGTATAACTGGACTAAGAAAAGTGAAGTTAGTAATTGGGTGTTTTTACCGGCCCCCCAGTGCTACTGTAGTAGTTTTAGAGTCATTCAAAGCAAGTCTATGCCAGGTAGTTCGTAGGTATCCGGGCCATGTAATATTACTCGGGGGAGATTTCAACCTTAAGAGTACAGATTGGAGCCTATCTAGCTTTATTTCTGGCGGTACAGACAAGCGGTCTTGTGAAATACTATTAGACACGTTTTCTGAAAATTGTCTTGAGCAATTAAACCGACAGCCGACACGTAATGGAAATATTTTACACCTTATAGCTACAAACAGGCCCAACCTTATTAACGATGTGATTGTAGAGACAGGAGTTAGCGATCATGATATCTTCATAGCGTCAATGGTGACCAAAGTTAACAAACCAGTCAAGAAGGCTAGGAGCGTGTTTTTGTTAGGAAGAGCCGATAAGCAATTGTTAGCATCACACTTAGAAAATGAATGGACATCGTTTAGTTCCGATACAATAGATGTAGAGGAATTGTGGACTAAATTTAAAGGCATTGTAAATAGTGGGTTAGAGAAATATGTGCCTATAAAGTCGGTTAAGGATGGAAAAGATCCACCGTGGTATAATACTAATATTAGAAAGCTACTGAGAAAGCAAAGACTGTTGCACTTTCGGTTCAAGAAAGATCATGCAAATCAAGACAGGCAAACGTTAGAAGAGATCCGTGGGTCTATAAAAAGATCGATGCGAGAAGCATACAATGATGACCACAGCCATACCTTAGCAAGAGATCTTTCCGACAACCCGAAAAAATTCTAGTCCTATGTAAAATCGATAAGCGGGTCAAAGGCCTCTATTCAGTCACTCGTTGACCATTCGGAAACAGTAATAGAAGAAAGTAAGTTCTAAATTTAACCCTTAAGAAATCATTCACGCAGGAGGACCATACAAACATACCAACATTTGATCAGCGCACTAACTCCCAAATGGAGGACATAGTAATAGGTATTTCCGGTGTAGAGAAGCAGCTGAGAGAGCTGAATACAGAAAGTGTCCTGGTTCGGATGGAATATCAGTTCGGTTTTACAAAGAGTATTCTGCGACATTGGCCCCTTACTTAGCTTGCATTTATCGCGAATCTTTAGTTCAGCGCAAAGTTTCTAGTGAATGGAAAAAAGCGCAGGTGACTACCGTTTATAAGAAAGGTAAAAGAACTGACCCACACAATTACAGGCCAATATCGTTGACATCAGTTTCATGTAGAATTTTAGAGCATATTCTCAGTTCGAATATAGTAAATTTCCTTGAGGCGGAAAAGCTTCTTTCTATGAATCAGCACGGGTTTAGGAAACATCGTTCATGTGAAACTCAGCTTGCCCTTTTCTCACATGAAATCTTGCGAGCCATGGACGAAGGGCAACAGACATATTGTGTTTTTCTCGATTTCAAAAAGGCATTTGACGCGGTGCCGCACTGCAGACTGCTAACGAAAATACGAGCATACGGAATAGGTTCACAGATTTGTGACTGGCTGGAAGACTTCCTAAGTAATAGAACGCAGTACGTTGTTCTCGACGGCGAGTGTTCATCAGAGACGAGTGTATCGTCAGGCGTGCCCCAGGGGAGTGTGATAAGACCGCTATTATTTTCTATCTATATAAATGATCTGATGGACAGAGTAAGTTGTAATTTGCGGTTGTATACTGATGATGCTGTGTGTATGGGAGGGTGTTGTCATTAATTGACTGTAATAGGATACAGGATGACTTAGAGAAAATTTCTAGTTGGTGTGATGAATGGCAGCTAGCTCTAAATGTAGAAAATTGTAAGGTGATGAACATGAGTAGGACATCCCGTAATGTTTGAATATAGCATTGGTAATGAGCTTCTTGATACAGTCGCGTTGTTCAAGAGAAATTGGGGGTCGTACTGGGGCATATAGATGTTCATTTTTCCTCATTCTATTTGGGAGTGGAATAGGAAAGGAAATGTCTAGTAGTGCTACAGTATACCCTCCGCCACGCAACTTACGGTGGACTGCGGTGTATATATGTAGATATAGATGTAGATCCGTGTAGAACTCAGTGTTTATCTACTCTCGTCTGTTTATCTTTATTTTCTTTCTGTGGCTAAATAAGAGGAATATATATATATATATATATATATATATATATATATATATATATATATATATATATATATATTGTAGGGTCTGCTGCTCAAGGAAGGAAAAGGAGTCGAAACAGTAGTAGCGGAAGCGATGAAGATGAAAAGAAAAATGAAGTGTCACAATCACAACAGTCAACTTCAACAGCAGCACCTGTAATTGCAGCAGTCTTTGTTACTTATTCCCACACAACACCCCAGCTAGCTTGTGGGTCCAAAGATGATTCGGATTATGTAATTCACGCCGCCAGTTTTCTGAAACTCTCATTGTTTATGACGTCATATATCCTGAAATATGTGTCGTATGTTGTTCTTTCCTCGACAGCGATCGTTGTCGGATAATAAGGAATATGTGTACTAAATTTAGCTGAAATATGGCCAGTAGTTTAGGAGGAGAAATGGAACATACAAACATATATGCATACATACATACACCTAAGTTTATATGATGTATTAATCTGCATGTTCATCCTGCTCCCTGTTCGTCCAAGATAATATGGCCTGCCCCCTCCTAGCTCAGATCCTGGGTACGCCCTTGTACACAATATTTGAAAAAACTACATTTCTGCAATTAAAAAATCGAATTTACAATTCACAGAACTGCTTCCAACGTCTTATTACAAATTGGTGCATGTGTCACATATCTGACTTTAAGGATGAAATCGAGAAAAGTTTAGAAATACCAGTGGTTTGAAATTGTGCTCAAAGTTGTTAGAAGTTAATAAACGCTATCATTATCAAACAAGTGGGTTAATATAAGGTGTTTTGTAGTCCATTAAAGCACAAGCTAGTTTTTCACTCGTCTCAATAATTCTGATTTCTTATCTCTTGATGGATTGTACAGAGATATAATTTTGCACACTGACTCAGTGATATACACTATGTAATCAAAAGTCTCAGCACACCTGGCTGAAAATGACTTACAAGTTCGTGGCGTCCCCTATCGATAATAATTATTTCGTGTGACTCATTGCCTGGTGCAAGTCTTTCAATTGGACGCCACTTCGGTGACTTGCGTGTCCCTGGCCTACCCCAGTTATCCAACTGGGGAAAGGGGACAAACAGCTTAACGTGGAATCAGAAGCACGTGTCGTTTCTGGCGACTCCTCACATCGTTGAGAGGTAAAGAATGGGTTAAAACGCAGACTGAAAAGGTCCGACAGTGATTTGAACCCGCGACCCTTCAGTTTCCAGTCTAGAACTTTACCACAAGTCCATCAGGCCCGACAGAGTGCTAGAATTCAATATGATGTTGGCCCACCCTTATCCTTGGTGACAGCTTCCACTCTCGCAGGCATACGTTCATTCAGGTGCTGGGAAGTTTCTTGGGGAATGACAGCCCATTCTCCACGGGGTACTGCACTGCGAAGACAAGTATCGATGTAGATCGGTGAGCCCTAGCACGAAGTCGGCGTTCCAAAACATCCCAAAGGTGTTGTACAGGGTTCAAGTCAGGACTCTGTGCAGGCCAGTTCTAATACAGGGATGTTATTGTCATGTAACCAATTCGTGCATTATGAACACGTGCTCGATTGTGTTGAAAAATGCGATCGCCATGCCTGAATTGCTCTTCGACGGTGGGAAGCAAACAGGTGCTTAAAACATTAATGTAGGCATGTACTGTGATAGTGCCACGCAAAACAACAAGGGGTGCAAGCCCCTTCCTTGAAAAACACGACCCCACACCATAACACCACCGCCTACGAATTTTACTGTTAGCAGAACACACGCTAGCAGGTGACGTTCACCAGGCATTCGCCATACCCACACCCTGTCATCGGATCGCCAGTCCGCCTCCGTAGTCCAGTGGACAGCGTGGTTGGTTGCCACGCAGGGGGCCCGGGTTCGATTCCCGGTCGGGTAGGAGATTTTCTCCACTCGGGGACTGGGTGTTGTGTCGTCCTCATCATCATTCCATCATCATTGACATGCAAGTCGCCGAAGTGGCGTCAGATAAAGAGACTTGCACCAGGCAGGCTGAACACGAACCCAGTTGAGGTCTAACGGTCATTAATGCCACACGATCATCATCATCGGATCGCCACATTGTACCGTGATCGTCACTCCACACAACGTTTTTCCACTGTTCATTCGTCCAATGTTTGCGGTCCTTACACCACGGGAGGCGTCGTTTCGCATTGGCATGTGTGATGTGTGACTTATGATCAGCCGCTCGACCATGAGATCCAACTTTTCTCATCTCCCGCCTGTCGTAGTACTTGGAGTGGACCCTAATGCCGTTTGGAATTTCTGTGTGATGATCTGGATATATGACTGCCTATTACACTGTACAACCTTCTTCAACTGTCGGCGGTCTCTGTGAGTCAACAGACGAGGTCGCTCTGCACACTTTCGTATTGCACTTGTCCTTTAGAGGTTGCACTTTACTATCACATCAGAAACAGTGGACCTAGCGATGTTTAGAAGTGTGGAATCTCGCGTACAGGCTTCTGACACAAGAGACATACAATCACCTGTCCATGTTCGAAGTCCGAAGAACCTTGCTGTGGAGCGTGCCGTTGATTCCGTCGGAGGTTCAAATCCTACAGGGGTACTGTGTATTGTCCTTAGGTTAGTTTACGTAGTTTGTAAGGCTTGGTATTAACAAGCACAGTATTTAAGTCACATAGATTTACAAACATTTGAAGTCTGTGAATTCCGCGGAGCGCGTTGTCTGGCTACTTCAAATGTTCAAATGTTTGTAGAGCTTATGGGACTTAACTACGGGGTCATCAGTCCCTAAACTTACAAACTACTTATGAACTAGCTAACACTAACGACGGCACAAACATCCATGCCCGAGGGGGGATTCGAACCCCCGACCGTAGTGGCCGTGCGGACCGTGACTGGCGCGCCTCAATCCCCTCGGCTACCGCGGCCGGCTAAATAAAGATACAACACACCATTGATCTCTATAAACACCACTGCAAAATACCAGACTTTTAGTTCTTTGCTTAAGACATTAGTAAAAGTTGTCAAATATTCGTTTGTAATGTGTGAGAAATGTCTTCTAATTTATAATTGTACAAAGTGAAAAAAAAGTTTGTAAATCTATCTAACCAAACTGCGTGGTCATCAGTCCGTAGCTTACAAACTACGTAAACTAAGGTAAACTAACCTAAGGGCAACACACACACACACACACACACACACACACACACACACACACAATGCCCCAGGGAGGACTCGAACCTCCGACGGCGAAAAACCGCGCGCTCCGTAGCGAGGCGCCTGAGACCGCTCGGCTACTCCACCGCGGCTGTACAAAGTGAAATACGTTACATATTTCATATTATATCATTCTAGGCTACGATGAAATTATTCAATTTGTGGCATGTCTTGAGGTCGTCACATGTAGTGTGTATTTTACATGATTGACATATGATGTAGATCGCCTTTTTAATGTTTTATCATCTAATTTAGAATAGAATAAATTGAAACACTTAACATACTTAATATTACTACATTATATGCTACAGTACAATTATTGTGGTTGTGACTTATGGTGAGATCAACTTTGGTGTGCATTAGACATGCTTTTTACACTGTATTTACCTTACTTATTGGGTAACTTGGAGTCAATTTACTTATTTAAATAACATAACGCATGACAATTTCTTACAGATACTGCTTGGTAATAAAGTCTATAAGGTAAACAAGGTAATAAAGGAAACTGATCCGGTTGTATGAAGGAATTAGAAAGTTGGACTGGTTAGTGGTAGTTTACTGGTTGACTACATAACATGAAGCTTAAAAATGGGGATGTGTTCATCTGTAATTGGTCGTTTAGAAGTAGATTGGAATTGTTAGCTGAATGTTCGTTTATTTCCAGTGCTTCCAGCAGGTTTTGTTTCCTACCTTTGTTGGCTATGCATAGCACTCCTCTGTGGACTTGGTAGTGTGCCTTTCAGTACATGATCTGCAAAGGTGGAGTCTGACCTCAGTAATCTCCAGCTGCGTTCGTGTTCACTAAGCCCGGTTTCTATGCAGATACATTCAGTGGTATATGTAGATATTGTCTGTAAACTGTTCTGAGAACAGAGTTAGATCGCGTGTAATAGCTGGGGTAAAATATAGGGAACGGAAGGTTGTTCACAACTAGTATAGAAATCAGACAGCAAAGGGAAGAACTGGTAGGGAAGAGATACAGGGTTATAGCATTTTCCACAATGTAATTCAATTTGTTTATTGAACAAGCTTTGAAGGAAAGCAAGGAGCAATTTGAAGAAGGCATTAAATTTCAGGGCGAAAGAATAAAAACTTTGTTTGCCGATGGCATTGTAATTCTGTGAGAGACAACAAAGGAGCTGGAAGAGGAACGGAATGGAATGGGCAGTCTTGAAACGAGCGTATAAGATGAACATAAACAAGAGCAAAACGAGGGTATGATATGTAGTTAAAAAAAAAAAAAAAAAAAAAAAAAAAAAAAAAAAAAAAACGGCGATGCTGAAGGAATTATATTTGGTAACTAAACGATAAACGTGGCAGATGTGTTTTGTTATTAGACAGCAGAGCTGTAGCAAACCGAGTATCGAATAGTTTGGCTGATACGAAATACTGAATCTTACTGATGAATACATTTCGTTACTCGCATCTACCGTATCGTCACAAACTTGTTCATACATACATTTCGTTATTCGCATCAAACGTATGGAACTCTGTAACGAAAATCAATACGGCGAATGCGTATTTTCTGTGATTCTATTTATTATGAGATGCGTAATTTTTATAGACAACGGTGACGAACTTTAAAGTGCATATTGCGTAGCTCTACGATTTCAGATGATTATTTTTGTTTATCAACATTTTGGGTTACACTTCTTGGTCCATGTTTGTGATTAATCCTCGATGATCTGACGTAGGAATTTAACGCAAATATACGTTTTATTGCATTTTTTACCTTAAAGGTTTCAGTTTAATGGTTAATTATTTGTTTTGGATCTTGTCTACTATAAAAAGTTTTGTAAAAAGTACTCAAAAGTTATAATCTACATTCATGACGATATTATCTTAATTGTTAATGTCACAGAATACAGTACAACAGTGCCGCTGTTCGCAAAAATAGTGCCACTACTATGATCTGTCGCACTGGCATTCTTCATGAAACATTGCGATTGATTCTGTCATTCCAAGCCTCTAAGTAAAGTGGGGGAACGGTACTTAAAATATGGGTCACGGGTGGGTCTCGCTAATTGTGATCAATTTGTATAACAATTGTATTTTAATCGCGAGGGAAACTGATCGTACTGGCCGGCCGCGGTGGCCGAGGGGACTGAGGCGCTTCAGTCACGGTCTGCACGGCCACTACGGTCGGGGGTTCGAATCCCCCCTCGGGCATGGATATTTGTGCCGTCCTAGTTCGTAAGTAGTTTGTAAGTTTAGGGACTGATGACCCCGTAGTTAAGTCCCATAGGCTGTACAAACATTGAATGTAGTATAATTGCCTCAGAAAGCAGGTATACAGTAGCTCAAATGTTTGTAAAGCTTATGGGACTTAACTGCGGTGTCATCAGTCCCTAAAATTAAAAACTACTTATGAACTACCTAATCCTAAGGATGGTACAAATATCCATGCCCGAGGGGAGATTCGAACCCCCGACCGTAGTGACCGTGCAAACCGTGACTGGAGCGCTTCATTCCCCTCGGCCACCGCGGCCGGCCATTAGCTTAAGTTACTTGAATTAGTTTTTGAGTCTAGCAACCGATGATAAAATGTTCAAATGTTTGTCAAGCTTAAGGGACTTAATGCGGGGTCATCAGTCCCTAAACTTACGAACTACTTATGGACTACCTTTTACTAAAGACGACACAAACATCCATGCCCGGAGGGGGGGGGGGGATTTGAACCCCCGACCGTAAAGCAACCGATGGCTACAGAAGTTTGGTCCCTTAGGATTAAAACCATTTGAACATTTGAATTTGGTAGATCGCGCAACTAATGAGAAGGTACTGAACAGAATTCGGGAAAAAAAAGAATTTCTGGCATGTCTTGACTGAAAGTAGAGGTAGATTGGCACGGCACATCTTACACATCAAGGAATCGTGAATTTAGCGTGTTGTAAAAACAGCAGAGGAAGACCAGAAGACGAATAGAGTAAGCAGGTTCAAATAGGTGTGGGCTGTCATTCTTATGAGTAGCTGAAGAGGTCTGCTCAGGAAAGAACAGGGCGGAGAGCTGCATCAAACCAGTTTCCATACTGCAGATCACAAGGTGGTGACCGTGTCCCACGTTTAGATTTTTTAGTAATATAAAATATACAAGAAGTAATATTCCTAGTGAATGAATAACAAATTCGATGATAGCAATGGTTAGTGTCTATAACCCGTTCACCGAAACGAAAGACGGACTGTAAACACGAAGTGCAAGACCAGGGGTGAACAAAAAGGGGGAGCTCGCTCAGAGTCGCCACATCTGTTGCAGCTGTAAGGTCGCTGTGTGTTTTGTTACACAGCAGTGATATTAGAAGCCGAACATATTTAATTTTTTTTTCAAATAATCTATAAAATGCGGACTTCTGAAAATTGCCCAAATCTCCATATTCGTTTACGACAACAAGCACTTCGTGAATTGGTTGCGTAGACTTTCACGGAGTAATAACTGGTAATATTCATCTCAGGTGTGCAGCCGGATACCGTCGTCAACTAAACACGATATTTCGGCAGGCAAACTGGCTGCCATCTTCAGGTGAGTGCGCTGATACACTTACTCGCCGGAAACTGAGGCAGAACAGAAACAGCGGCCCGCTGACGACCCACCGCGCTTGCACGAAACCAAAGTAGAGGCCCTCTAGACGCAGTAGAACTAGTAGCGCGCCGGTGGAAAAAAATCGGCAAAACGATAGGTCGAAACAAGACTAGTTAAAAGAAACAGGAGGTCGAAATGAAGACCGTTGTTGCTTAATATCCGATAAGATTGGGTTCCAAGTTTTACTATTAATAATATTATCGGCCATACGAATTTCTATGGATTCTTTAAGAACACATTCCCAGTAGCGGGAAGCAGGAGCAATCAGTTTAGTTTCATCATATAATATCCTGGGTCCCTCATTTTCCCTTTTTTTTTTTTTTTTTTTAAAAAAAAGAAAAGAAAAGAAAAAGAAAACAACGATAATGTTGGGTACCAGAAGCATAAATTGTCATGAGAGATGGCTTTCTAGTCGCTAAGGCACTTGTCATCCGGTTTTAAAGAATCTATTGACGAAGAGATTTGATTTTTGCTAATTTTACAAACGTATACCTCCGATCGATAAAAGCTTGATTTTGCTTTCGTAATTCGTCACACTAACTCTGCAGTTTTGGAAGGCATTTTAAAGAGTTTGAAGAGGTAAAAACACATTGAACAGATTTCGCGTATGGTTCTTTTTAAGCTCATATGTAACAGTGTATGGAAGGATGGAATATTAGTACAATCTCATTCCTTTCCCACACCTACTCAAATTTCTGGAGCACATCCGCACCCTCTACGTCTCCCGAGTCCCAACACTCTCTGGTTTCCCACTTCCTATTGAATCCCGGGGCTCTGTCACGCCGTTACCAAGTTATCCCTACATCATCACACTCTCCGCATCCTCTCTGAGGGTCAATTTCCGTCAGCTTCCGCTCCCGGATGACGCCCTCCGTCCCGATACCTATCCCGCGGCGTATATGAGCGCCCCCTCCCCTCCGTGCCTCACCTCGCTCCCATATCCCCAGCGGTGTTTCAGTGCTTACTTCTTAACTGCGCGCCGTGCAGTGTTGAGCAGAGTGACATGTCCTTCGTGTGGTTTTAACATTTTAGCAACCGCCGAACAGACAGAAAAAAGTGTTGCCGTGTGTTTTACCAGTGTCTCCGTCATCGTCGCCGTTTTTTTTTGTACTAGTATTGCCTGTGGTCAAACATCGTCCATTTGTGTTTACAATGGTCACTGGGGGTCAAAATTTTACGTATCATGTCGGCGGCCTCGCGTGATTATGTTGGCAACATCAACAACACGATAGAAAATCTTTGCCCATTTGTTCGAACCACATAGAATGACTCGATTAGTGTATCGTACAGACCATGAAGTAAACAAATAATGCTGTTCCTGCTTTGTGGTTGACAGGTTCTTGTATGTACCCTCGTCCGCTCAGTAAAAATAATTGCCCTCGTAAAGCGAAGATTCCGTTTGAGCCATTGGCTATGTTTAGTTATTTGCATATTTGTGGTCCACAGGACAAAAGCAGCAATTCATTTTATTTTAATTTTCTCCATAAATATGGTAAGTTTCTGGATCTTGATAACAGCGTTGTCAAGCGATTGGTTAAAATGAAGACTCACAGGATTCTCACTATTCAGCATCTGTTGCCAACATTATCATAGGAGACCGCTGGGATATTTGGTAAAATTTAACCGGCACTGGGAGGTATGAAACGGTATCTTTTACTTGTTAAGGAAAATGCCCGACACAATAACAACAAATAAAAACGGAAGTATATACTTCTCATGCCATTTTCGAATTATATAACTTTCATTAGCCTAATATTTGAAATGGAACTACAATTTCGGTGTTCGTATATTTATACAACGCCAAGAAATAATGTTATTTCGATACTGCGATATTCAGAATTCCAGAGCTGACAACATGTCGACTTCGTAGTTCCACCCGTGCACCGCTACATGGCTCTCCCGACGCATCATCATTTATATCGGCATTCTCGACTTCGTAGATCCACCCGAACACCGCTAGATGCCTCTCCCGGCGCATCATCCTTTACATCGGCATTCATATGAAAACAGCCATTTCTTTTAACCACTTTTAATCACTGCGAAAATGAAGCATTTGAACGACACAAGAAAGTGAGTTGGGAGCACTCCATGTTTCGATATTCACTTATTTTAATACGTTATTTTAATACTGCAGATGCGCTGCATTACAGCGTCTTTGGTCGAGGCGAATAGCCAGTCAGTGAGCTGATTGTTGGAGAATGTAGAACTTGATCCAAGCTGTAGATAGGAAAACTTATATTTCCTTTTACTACTTTTAATGGCTAAATGCACACATAATATTTATATTCGTGAAATCTACGACAAACATTCTTTCTAATTATGTAACTTTCATTGGCCTTCTTGTACCAATAAATTAGTAATCTGTACTACAATTTTCGTGTTAGCGTATGTATATAACGATATTCAGTGTATTTTTGTAGCCACCGTGACAGTTTAAATTCTGAATCTGTGTGTCTTTTAAAGAATTTCTTTCATGTATTTTATCCGCCAGTTTGATCACCTTTGTATTCTAACTTCTGTGTTACTTTCTCATTTCTATGTTTTAATCACGCATATGCTTTCTGTCTGAAGAGCGGCGTACTAAGCTGCTGCCAGCCTGCCCTTGAAAACATCGAAAATACAACAATAACAAAGAAAAAAAGAAAGAAAAAAAGGAAGGAAGGGAGATTTAACGCTCCGTCAACAGCGTAGTCATTAGAGACGGAGCTAATGCTCGAATTGTTTGAGTAAGCAAAGGAAAAGAAATCGGCCATACCCTTTGAGCGGAACCATCCCCGTATTTACCTGGAGAGGTTTAGGGACATCTTGGAAAACCTTAATGGATGGCCGGACGTGGTTTTGAACCACTGCCCTCCCGAATGCGAGTCCAGTGTGTTGCAACTGCGTCACCTCATTCGGCCAACAGCGTATGAATTCAGGATAAGTTACGGAAATAATATTTTAAACTGAGAGCACAATCATACCTCAAATTCTGAATGAAACTTTCACTCTGCAGCGGAATGTGCGCTGATATGAAACTTCCTGAGGGATTAAAATTATGTGCTGGAACCGGGACTCGAACCTGGGACCTTTGCCGTCCGAGCGCTTGCCCGTGAAAGACATAGGTCTCCGGTTCGAGTCCCGGTTCCGTAACACAATTTTAATCCGCCAGGAAGTTTCATACCTCAAATTCGTTCTCCAGATATTGGTGTCTTATCCGGCGGCCGAACCCGCACCGCGTTCCCACTTCGTTCTAAGCGGTCGTTAGGAAATACATCGATCCTTTTAAAGAAAACTATTCTCTGAAGAAATATGATTTGTGGCATAGTAGAGTCTTATATCTTCTTTAGATAAATGACTATATTTCCTCAAAAAATAAATAAATAAATAAATAAATAAATAAATAAAAAATGTCATGTGTTTGTTAACCCGTTGGACCAAACTCCAAACTTCTAGGGTCCTTAGACTTACAAACTACTTCAACTAACATACACTAAGGAAAACACACACACAAATGCTTGAGGTAGGACTCGAACTTCCGGTGGAAACGGACGCCAAGTCCGTAGCATGTCGCCACGCCGCCATTCCGCGCAGTTTCACTTTCTTTTCGTTATTTGTCATACCTTGTATACAAACGTCTCGAAGCTTACAAACAAACTGTTGAATCCTTACTGGCCTAAGAAATTGGTCTTTTAAATGTGCGCACCCTACTGAGGCAATGAAAAGACAGAAACCAACTAAAATATTATCCCTCCGGAACACATAAAAGGGAAAATAAAGTTCATGTTTAAAAGACTGACAGGATAAAGGGGAACCAGCTGCTGGATTTGACTCCTGTAGACTTCTTTGCGGTTTTCAGGGATACATTGGTAGTCCGGGGCTCGTATTGTTAACTAATAAACAGATTTCAGTAATAAATTCAAAGTGTATTTTTTGTGCACACATAACACTTTTTTTTTAATTAACAAAGTAAGGTGAATTATTAATGTCAGTGGAGTTTATTGCAGGACTCTAGTGCCATACGTTTTACAGGATTTCGTGTTGTGAAAAGTTTACAATCCGATGCTTCTTGCCCAAACAACCTGCGTAGTTGCTTGGTACTATGTTTTTATGTCTGTTTATATCGTCCTTGTGTGTTGCTTGAATACGTACGTTACGATGCACGAGTTGGGGTGGAAATCATTAAAACAAAGGCGTTATTTGTTGCGACAAGATCTATTTGCGAAATTTCTTTCACCAACTTTCTCTTTTGAATGCGGAAATATATTGTTAGCACCCACCTACATAGGGAGACATGATCATCATAATAAATAAGAGAAATCAGATGGAAAACAGAAAGATTTAGGTGTTCCTTTTTTCCGCGTGCTATTTGAGAATGGAACTACAGAGAAATGTCATAAAAGTGGTTCGATGAACCCTCTGTCCTGCACTTCAGTGTGACTTGCACAGTATCCTTGAAGATGTAGATGTAGACTTGATAGTCAGTGATAGTCCAAGAGGGACATTGTAGGTGGACAATTTTCCAAAAGGCCGATATGCTTGTGGTGTTTGGAGGATGAAGGAAGAATGCAGTTCGTGTTTGTACGGAACATATCCCAATGGACGTCACTCATCTCGACAATTATCCATCAACCTCTTCAACCAGTTACGTGAACGTGGTAGTGTAACACCTAGACAATGCAACGGAGCCTCGGTGGCGTAGCCGAGCGGTCTAAAGCGTCTCGCTGCGGAGCGCGCGGTTGCTCGCCGTGGAGGTTCGAGTCCTCCCTGGGGCATGGGTGTGTGTGTGTTGTCCTTAGGTTAGTTTACCTAGGTTTAAGTAGTTTGTAAGCTACGGACTGATGACCACGCAGTTTGGTTCGATAGATTTACGAACTTTTTTTTTTTAATGCAACGGAAGGAAGTAATTGACGACAGAAGAGGGTGAAATTTTTTGGCTGCTGGTGCAGTTGATCCGCACGTTAGTTCCCGCGCAATCGTAGGAGCATGTGATTATGAGCCAGGCAAGTTCCCTATGCACTCTCCATCGACATCGGTTCCACCCGCATCACATCTCTCTCCAAGAGCTTCATTTATATGAATCGTGTTACCTTCTGTACATGGACATATTGCAGTTGTATTATGTATCTGATTTAATTATGAAGCTACATTAACCAATCATGTCAACGTAAACTGTCTAAATGAGAATTATTTGTCTGTTGACAAACCCTGTTTGTCTTCTTCAGGTAGGACGTCATCGTCCATGGAGTGTAAATGTGTGGTGTGGGATTATTTATTTATTTAGCCATCCGTTGACATTTAGAAAATATGGATGTTGTCAGTTCATTTAGATTCACATATTTATACAGTTTTTCGTTAGAACTAGTTTAACATTGTGAAACATAAGATGTTTAAATCATTTTTTCTCCTTAATAAATTTTACATATAGCTAACATTGTAAGACAAATTATTTACAGAATTTTATTACTAAGGAATTCACTTACAGTCTAAAAATTTTTTCCTAAAAATACAATTTAAGATGTTTCCTAAAGCAGTACATTTTATCAGTTTCTTTTATTTTATGTGGCAATTTATTATACAGATTTACATTTTCATACAAGAAACTATTTTGAGTCTTCTGTTTATTTTTTCTGTCCAGGTGAAGATGGTGCCTTGTTTTTGTATTATGGAATTTTCTATTTGTACTATAATTTTCTTTAGTCTTACACACTATGGTTTTGAATATAAATTTGCAAGGAACAGTTAGAATTTCTCACATTTGGAAAAATTCTCTGCAGTGGGCCCACTTACTAGTTTTCGTTATAATTCTTATTGCTCTCTTTTGCATTTTAAATACAGCTCATAGGCCCATTTTCATAGACGGTACACTGAACGCGCACAAGTATCCCACGTTCCTCTGCAGACTAGGAGGAACCTCTGGCACCAACACAATGGGTGTCCAATCCATAGTGCAATCCATTAGTACAATAAGTCATCCCAAATCGTTGGATTGGACCCAGAGAACCTGTACCTTGACCGGCCCGTTCCACGTATTTGACTCCTGTAGGCTCTTTTTTTTTTTTTTGGGACAACTGCAACGCGTTGTCTACAAAGACATGCCAGCTACACCCAATGTTATGCAACGAAGTCTTACTGCATCCTGCTCGGAAATCTCCGATGAAATGCTAAGATGTGTGTAGCAGTCTTTGCATGCCAGACTGGAACTATGTATTACCGATGTCATTTTGAACACAGTCTGTGTTGGTCAATTGTTTCTTTACTGGCCAGAATCCACATCACTAGAGTATGCATTCGTGTTGTTCTTTAGTGTTTGTACTGCTGGTATTGTACACATGTTTCTGTGAAAATTTTTCACAGTACCATAGCTCCTAAGCGACTTGCACTACAATCGTGCAACAAGCTACACTGACATTCTAATTTAACTTACTTGCAATTTCTTAATGCCAACAGACATTGTTCTATTTAAAAAAGTTCCTGTTAGCAAAAAATACGCTGTCTTGCTGTATGTTATTGAAACCTGTTTATTGGCTAAGAATATGAGCCCCTGACTACTAATACATCCTGTGAAAACCGCATTCAATAGCACTTTCCTTTCCCGCAATATTTGCAGTAAACGTTTTAGATGATTTACCCTGTATATGTAATAAATTAACTGTCATGTCCAACTATTAAATACAAATACGGAGAAATATTTGGAGGGGATTAAACAAGATCAGTTTGAGGAATTGGAAAACACAGTGGGGTAAAGGAGTAACAGCAATATAAATATTATACTTGAGATTTGAATGCTTTATTAGGCCAGGAGAGTATGCACAGAATGAATACTGGGAAATGCAGCTTACATGAGAAATCGAATGATAATGAGCAAATGTTGTCCAATGTTGCAAGTGGTCAAGAAACATAGAAAAAGTTCACTGGTCAACTTTTTTAAAGCAAAGTTCGCTGGGAGAAGCTGAACAGTCTGCTCAAGATCTAATAATCAGCTTTTCCATAAGATGGTTTATGAATGGATCTGTAAATTATCAGGTGGGAAAACAATAAATAAAATAGTTCATCTGATGGTAAACAAAAAACACAGGAAGAGCATAGAAGATGTAAGGTCATACATAGGAGCACATAAAGAGACGTATCACTTTATACTCGTTGCACAGCGCGCACTACAAATACAATACTGGGGGAAACAAATGATCAACAGCAACACAACATTTGATGACGACAAAGTATGCCAGAAGGAGAGAGTATTAAGATACAGCGTGGCTGTGAAAAATAATTTTGACATATTTATGCCAAAGGAACAGAATGATGATGAGGTGGGTGTTGATATAATGTGCATCAGGATAAAGGAAGGAGTAACAGATGCAGCAAACTGAATGAGATGTGATAAGGTAAAGAAGACAAGACATTGGTTTAATCAGACATGCGAGGAAGCCTAAAAGCAAGAAGAAATGCAAGAGAGATAATGACGAACTACAAAACAATGCAAATAGTGATGAAGAATAAATGAAAGTTAAACGAGTGACAACAAGAATTCTAAGGGAAGAAAATAGGAAATATATGAGTAAAAAATTCATGAGGCTGAGTAAAGAAACAACAACAGTACACTGATGTTGCAAAATATCGAGCAGGCGAGAAACCGAAGAATAGTCTGGAGATATAAATGGTAGACAAGCTATTCTAGAAATATAGGCAGAATACTCTGCTAGTCTGTTAAATGCGGAAGAGCCATAAGAAAAGATTCAGCAAACAGAACAAGAACAAAATTATGAAACTGTTGCTGTTACTGATGAGGCAATGAGAAAAGCAATAAATAAACAGAAAAAGGGGAAGGTGCCAAAATAAGGTCAAATAACTTCAGATATGATGAAGGAGGGATATGAACAACTCGTTAAAGAGGCTAATTGAGATGATACGGTAGAAATAACAGAAACCAAAAGAGCTGAAGTAGCTGTTCAAGTTGTTCTGTCTTCAGTCAAAGACTGGTTTGATGGAGCTCTCCTCGGTATCGCATCCTATGCAGGCCTCTTCATCTCTGAATGAGAATGGCAACCCATATCCATTTCAAGCCGCTTACTAATCATACATTCGTATCTCGGTCTGCCTCTGCAATTTTTACCCCTCACATTTCCCTCCAATACGAAACTGACGATTTCTTTATGCCTCAGAATGTGGCAATATTTCAGAACCTAGATATCTCAACTGAGTTGTTTGGGTTGGGAGAGGGGGGCGGGGGGGGGGGGGGAGAGAAAATGTGGTCCGGAAAGAAGGAAGACTGCATTAGCTCGGGCCCTCGTGTTCGCTTTGCACGTACTCACGAAAGACCGTAGGCCCCCTGGGGGGGGGGGAGGTGTCTCAGCTGATTACCTAATTGTTTAGATCAGTGTAAAATATTAAACAGAGTTTCTATTTCATGATACTCGATCCAGGATGGCGAACATGGCCAAAAAAAAAATGCCCAAATTTCGAAAAAAAAGCTGTTTCATAATTAATTCAAGAACTCTAGGTCAGAATTAAAGTGTTAAATTAGAAAGTTGTAGGGCTTAAAATGCTCAATAGATTGCTTTTTAATAAGTATCGATAGCTTTGTTAGGTTTCGTGATGTATCGAGAAAACAGCTACAAACGCTGAGAACCAGATTTGCTACTTACTGTAAGTGTAGCCCGCGGTTAATCAAAAATTTACCTGTTCGAAAAATATTTTTAATTTGTAAAATGGCCTTTTGGAAGTTGACTAGATCTTCTCAGGGCGTCGACCCACTATATTAGGCTTATTTTCTTTGTAAAGAGTTGTACTTTCAGGATACTAAATAACTTTTTAGATTTTGTTATTTAATCACAATGCAGAAGGTACTAATTCAAACCCTGTCCTTTTTAAAATTTTGTTTCAGGTCATTAGTAGATATATCATTAAAATGATAAGAACCATCTTTATTTGCAACTTGACTACTAACTTCGAGAAATTTCAGTCATTCTCTTCAAACAAATGAAGAAATGACCAAGTTTCCACATGTGTAGTCAAGCACTTTTTAAAATATAAAATCCACGTTTGCAAAAACTTTTTAATATTGTTAATTGATCTTAATACGATGGCAGAAATTCTCCTAAACTGTACGCAAGAGGATAAATAAAGTTGTTGCGATCTTGGCAAATAACCTCTCTCAAGAAGGTTCTTATTTAAATGAATACAGATTGTCCTCTTACCATGACAGGTAATTTTAGAAATCATCAAATAGTGGTGGTATATGTCACAAAAATTATTCAAATATAAGCATTTTTTCCGTACTAATTTCATTAAATAAATCAATTACTACAAATATTTAATTACGTTTTGTTATGTATGCAAGAAATATTAATATGAGAAAATGAAAATTGAACTACCGATTTTTAATGTTTATTATACAATGGGGCCAATTCAATGTGTCTAATTTGGTAAGTACTTTGCAATATATATGCACAAAAAGAAAGAAAAAAATGTATGTATGTAACCGCTGATAGTCGTTCTCAGTAACATTGATGTTACCTTCTATATATGCGTTGGAATCTCGAACTGTCACAATAAAAATAATAAATGAACACCGAAAAGTCAAGTGCTACCACTTTTTGTCTTTTGTACCGATCAGATGCTGGGGTAGAAATGACACATGAAAGTAACAACGCTACGTGAAATAGCGTTCAAGGGACGTTTACGTTGAATAGGTTCATTTGCAGTAACACATGCACGCCGGTTAGCTGCAGTTCCATAACTGCTAAGTTGCTATGTTGCAGCACCGGAAATTACACAGTTGTAGTAAAGAAGACTGTAAATGATGTTGCTTACACGTGTCGTTATTTCGTTTATTTTCCTACCAGGGTAAATTTATAATCATTTCAGATTAGATTAATACTTGTTCCACAAATCATGAATACGAGATATCATACTGGTGTGGATCGAGTCAGTTTACTAAAAGATAACTTTACATGACATACATTCTTATTTTTTATTTATTTGTAAAATCACTAATTTTTATGTAAAAATTCATGTACTCGGTAGAAAAAGTTGTCATTCAGAAATTCTTTCAATTTGTCTTTAAATGCTGTTTGGCTATCTGTCAGACATTTGATGTTATTTGGTAAGTTACCAAAAACTTTCGTGGCAGCATAATTGACCTCATTCTGTGCCAAAGTTAGATTTAAACTTGAATAGTGTAGATCATTCTTTCTCTTAGCATGAATCCTGTTTGGCCGTTACATAATGAAATACTCGCTGTAAAACATTCTTTCTCTTAGCATGAATCCTGATTGGCCGTTACATAATGAAATACTCGCTGTATACGGCCTGTAGAAAATGTGCCTCGTATTCATCCGGTTGGTGCTTCGAGTCAGCGGTGCTACGATCCTGCAGATAGTCTTCTTCGATTTAAAACGAAGTATCACGCTAAGCGGAACAGTGCCTTAAGACGTGCTCACAGACTGACACAAGTTATTGCGGTCAGCTAAGAGACAGTTTGAATTTTAAATTAGAAGCCTTAAATTTAACTTTATCGGTCATCGTTGTACTTCTACAACACCAAGTTGAGTAAAAATTGCAATAAATTTCTCATGTGTACTAAAGTTTTGAGATCTTTCTTTTAAGGTGCAATAGGAGTTATCCGCAAAAATTCAGGTCTGTATCACTGACACACGATTTTGGAATTTTCTGTTTTATCGAACATCATGATCTACCTCGAAGATACGATCCATTGACTCACGGTCAAAACAGATACAGATACTATCGTTCTTCTGAAAGACAGCTAGATCTAGATGACGTGATGAGTACTACGGACAAGGGATCTCAAATCGATTCCATATTTTTAGGTTTCCGGAAGGATTTCGATATTGTACCTCAGAAGCGACTTATAATATACATCTACATAAATACTCTGCAATTCACATTGAAGTGCATAGCACAGGGTTCATCGAACCGCTTTTATGGTGTTTCTCTAGAGTTCCATTCTCTAATAGATAGCTCGCGGAAAAAAAGGAACGCCTAAATATTTCCTTTTCGATCTGATTTCTCTTATTTTATTTTGATGATCATATCTGGCTATGTAAGCGATTGTTAAAGAAATATGTTCGCATTCGGAAGAGAAAGTTGGTGAAATAAATTTCGCAAACAGATCTCTTCGCAACGAATAACGTCTTTGTTTTAATGATTTAATCGCAACTCGCACATCATTTCCATTGCTGACAGAATATCGTCTCAGTTGTGCGATTGAATTCGCGATTTCCTATCGGAAAGAACACAGTACATAGTAACTGATGGAAAGTCATCAAATAAAACGGAAGTTATATCTGGCATTCCCTAGAGAAGTTTTACAATGTCCCTACTTTTCTTTATCTTTATAAACGATTTGAGACAATGAGTAGCTCTCTTAGACTGTTCCCGGATAGTGCTGTCGTTAAATGGTTAGTAAAGTCACCTGGAGATCAAAAGCTACTGTAAAATGATTTAGATATGTGTATGGTGCAAATATTGGCAATTGGTCCTTAATAATGATAAGTATCATCCATATGAGCACTAAAAGTCATCCGTTAAACTTCATTCACACTACAAATCAATCAGATCTACAGGCCTCAAATTCAACTAAATACATAAGAATAACAATTACGAATAACATCAATTGGAATGAACCAAAAGAAAATATTGCAGGAAAGGTGAACCAAAGGCTACGTTTCATTCGCAGAACAAAAAAATGTTCAAATGTTTGTAGAGTCTATGGGACTTAACTACGGGGTCATCAGTCCCTAAACTTACAAACTACTTATGAACAAGCTAATCCTAAGGACGGCACAAATATCCATGCCCGAGGGGGGATTCGAACCCCCGACCGTAGTGGCCGTGCAGAACGTGACTGGAGCGACTCAGTGCCCTCGGCCACCGCGGCCGGCCATTCGCAGAACAGATGCAACAGTTCTCCTATAGAAAGTGCCTAATCTAAACTTGTTTGTTCTATTTTGGAGTATTGTAGAGCGTTATTGGACTCTCGCCATATGGGACTGAGGAAGGATACAGAGAAGGTTTAGAGAAGGGCAGATCGTTTCATATTACCACGATACAGTGGAGAGTGTCCACCCGAAATTATGGAAGGAAGTTTAGGGTTTAACGTCCCGTCGACAGCTTGGTCATTAGAGACGGAGCTAACGCTCGGTGTTGTGGGTAAGGAACCATCCCGGCATTTGCCTGGAGTGATTCAGGGAAATCACGGAAAACCTAAATCTGGATGGCCGGAGGTCGATCTGAACCACCATCCTCCCGAAATTATGTAGAAGCTGGTGTGGGAGACATTAAAAGAAAGGCCGAGCGCTGTAAGGCGTCTTGCTGCGGAGCTCGCGGTTGCTTGCCGTCGGAGGTTCTAGTCCTCTCTCGGACATGGGTGTGTGTGTTGTCCTGAGGATAAGTTATTTTAAATAGTTTGTAAGCCTAGGGACGATAACCATAGCAGTTAAATCCCTTAGGTTTACGACCATTTGAACATTTCTCCCCCGAATACGAAAATATTCTGTTAGCAACCACCTATGTAGGAAGAAATGATGATAATCTATATATATAAAAGAAAGTCGTGTTAGTTACACTATTTATAACTAAAGAACGTCTAAACCGATTTGGCTCAAAATTGGTGGGGAGGTAGCTTAGAAGCAGGAGCGGACATAGGAAGGTTTTTAGATACCTGTTTATTTATATTTTATGTATGACACATTTATATTAATAAAAATGAATTGCCGCATGTATGAAAGCGCAACACTTGAAAATGGCTTCACCAATTTGGCTGATCTTTTCTTTGTTCTGTTCGTAATTCTCAGGACAAGGTGTATATGAAAGAAAATTTTTGGAAAATCTACCGGATAATATTAGAACTTGAGAATAACTAACTGAATGTACGTTTCCAATTCGGATCATTTTCTAGATTCTCCAACAATCAGCTTATTCATTCGCTACTCGCCTAGCGACCAAATACGCTGTAACGTAGCAAACAAATACACCAAGGAGGTTAGAAGAAAGGGACGGAATTGCTTGAAACTAGGGATTAAATGGTATGTAGGGTTTAATTTTAAATGCGTTACACAGACCTAGCGGGCAATGTTGTCAACAGCCGTTGATTCCGGGAAATTGCGTTACGTCGCTGTTAGCCAATCGGGTGATAGTATACAATATCCAATGAGATTTGCCGATTACTTACCAGTACTACGTTTATCGTTCCTGGAAATACTATTGATTGTTCTCGTGGTTATAAGTAGTTAGCATTTGTAAGACTGTTTCCATAAGGGAAGTCCAATTCACTCTTATACATGAAAAATATCATCTTCCTCAGTACGTTTTATGTGTCTGAAACTAAATTATTATGCGGATTCTCAAAATAATATCGTTTAGTATGAAGTGAAAACAACTGTGGCCAACTAAAATTACATTGGCTGTCTCAAGCTTCGCCACGATTGGTCGGCTTCATTCCCACGATCCAACAGCTGCTGCCTGTGTCGCGGAATGTAAAGTTTTACCGGTATGTAGCAATGTTGTTAATTGTGTTTCAATTAAATTCCTAATAAGAGTTCATTATTCACTTATAGGTAAAGTAACTAACAAGAAGGTCAACTATATTAATTTTTATGCCTAGCGTTTGGTGATTCACCGAAACGAGGACAATCACATACTGAAATGCCGCAGATTGTTTCACCAGTTCGCCGTTGATATGTATGTTCGTGCAATAAAATCTTTAAGAGTACGGGCATTAAAGCTACTAACCTCAGAGATAGAGCAGCTCGAAAGTTCTCTCTTATAACCGCATCCAATTGTTTTACCCATCATTTTTCACTTCTATTCCCAATCCGGGTCCCAATTGCAATAATAATAAATAAGATCAGAGAGAGGGAGAGGAGGATATAGAGAATGGCGGAATGAAATGGATTTAAAAAGGGGGGATGATAGGAGGCGGAGGAGATGGATGTGGAGTGGGGTAAGAGGGAGAGCTGTGAAGATAAGTGGAGGAGGACAAAGGAATGTGGGAGGAGGCGATGGAGAAATAGAGGAGGGAGGAAGGGATAGACATCGGGAGAAGAAGAGAAGATATTAGGGTATATATCCCATACACATTAGCGACTACGAAGCGTTGCCGGGTTTGCTAGTAACATTTATAAAGAAAACGGAAAGATTTAGGTGTACCTTTTCCCCAAGCGCTATTAGAGCACGGAAGGGTAGAGTAAAATTCTGAAGCCGGCCGCGGTGGCCGAGGGGACTGAGGCGCTCCAGTCACGGTCTGCACGGCCCTACGGCCGGGGGTTCGAATCCCCCCTCGAGCATGGATATTTGTGCCGTCCTTAGGTAGTTCATATGTAGTTTGTAATCTTAGGGACTGATGACCCCGTAGTTAAGTCCCATAAGTTCTACAAACATTTTTGAAAATTTTGAAAGCGGTTCGATGAACCATCTGCCATACACATAACAAATAACAACACAGTGGCCGCGCAAGATCTCAAAGATACATCTTCCCGGAGCAGACACACCGCGCTACAGCGGACCTAAAGATTCTATTGTTAATTTTCATAAATTAGATGTTCGGTTGCTACTATTGTAATACTTAACATGTTTTCCTCCTCGTTTTGTTTACTTATTCACTGTAAAATCTGCGGTTAATTAAAGCTAACGGACCAATGTTGACCTTGTGTCCCACAGATACAACGCGACCTCCAATGTTGCTCCAAGTGACGCGACCGTTGCAGTGTTAATCCTTTAATGCATAGCGTAGCTGATCAGCTACGTGCCTTATTTTTCCCATTATCTCTCAAGATGATCAAAACTTTACCGCAAATTCGTTTGTAGCTGGTTGTATACAAGGTGTTACATATGCCAGTAGCTCGTCCTAGAAATTATAAATTGCAAAGTGCTACTGAATCATTCGACAGTTAGCTGCATTGAGTTTCTCTTATTAACATTAGTATTCCTCATTTTCCATGTAAAAATAGTCAACCACTAACTACTGTTGCATTGTGAGTTACAATCTAGAAACATGGGAGGCATAATAGTGACACTTACTACATCGGGTACGTCATGGAAGCACTATATAGCTGACCAGTTATGAACTTTCTGTTGTTTAAGCAATATTTTTTCAATATATTTCTCAGTATCTGCGTATTATACATTAATCGTGGTATTTTTATAGCTTAAAATAAAAAGTCATGCATTAAAGGATTAAATGTGATTTGAAAAGTATATATATCTAGATGTAGATGTACGCGCACTTACCAAATAACTATCCCATGACCTATGCTCAAATGTTTATATGTTTGTTAAGCTTAAGGGACCTAACTACGGGGTCATCAGTCCCTAAACTTACAAACTACCTATGAACTACCTTATACTAAAGACGACAGAAACATCCATGCCCGAGGGGGGATTCGAACCTCCGACCGTAGCGGCCGTGCAGACTGTGACTGGCGCACCGCAGACCGCTCGACCACTGCGGTCGGCCTATGACCTATGTCACCAGTGTAGTTGTCGTTTCAAATCTGACTAGACAGTCGTTTTTTTACAGTGTTTATAAGCAGTGACGTTTGTGTGCGTGTATCGCGAATGTAGAACAAATTGCAGAGAGGTAGGCTAACGTTAGATAACACTAGTCGTCCCGGCAATGCTTCGCAATTGCTAATATGTGTATACTCTTGCTTTGAAAGTCGAATGGGCAAACTTGTATCGCAATCGTACGAATGATATCCCAAAGAAAAGAGCTTTTTTAGTTTTCCAGAAATTTTCCTATTTTCTGGCTAACAATTCCAAACTTTTACTTCACTCAAAGCTTCCTCTCGCTTTGATCGTCGAATGTGCAAAATTTTATCGCAATCAGATACATGGTTTTGATAATTCATAGAAAAATCTCTATTTTTTCTGAATTTTCAGTTTTCCGGGAAACTTTTCAAATTTTTATTTCGTAAGAACGTTACTGTAGCTTTGAACGTCGAATATGCAAATTTTTATGACAATCAGACGAATGATATTGATATCCAATTGAAAGAAAAAAGTTCTTTCAGTTTCTCGCGAACTTTCAAATTTCCCAAATTTTTAGTTCATAAGAACGTTCATCTTTCTTTGAACGTCAATCATCAAGATTTTATCGCAATCGGACGAATGGCTGTCAACTTATAATGTTGAGCACATTTAGGAACACATTGAAAAACGAACTTGGTTCGAATTTTGCGATTTTCCTTTTTAACTGTCCCTCTTCTTTTGCACTCAAAACTGTTCCAAGACCATAATGAACAAAATAAAAAAAGAATACCCCCTCTCCGTCATGCGAATAGTTAGTTACAGTGCTGAATTCAATCAAAAACACATTGAAAAACGCACTTTCAGTTTTTCTCAAATTTTCCAATTTTTCGGTAGATTTTCCACAAAATTTATTTCATACAAACCTTGTCCTGTCAAGTCGTACTCAAGTGATGCTCTTACAACCACGTAACAATTGATTTTTCTCGTAGCCGAGTGGTCTGGAGTGTCACGTTGCGGATTGCGCGGCCTCCCGCGCCGGAGGTTCGAATCCTCCCTTTAGCATGGATGTTTATGTTGTCTTTAGTATTAGGTAGTTTGTAAGTAGTGTGTAAGTTTAGGGAAGATGACCTCGCAGTTAAGTCCCATAAGCTTAACAAATATTGGAACATTTTATTCACAGAAAAAAATCACTTACGGTTTTTCCTAAATTTTCCTACTTTCCGGGCGACTTTTCCAAATGTTTATTTGATGCGAACCCTCCTATTGCTTTCAACATGAAATGTACAAAATTTTATCGCAGTTGGACGAACGGTATTGATAGCTCACTTGTAAAAGCTGCTTCAGTTTTCCCCAATTTTCCTCTTTTCCGGACAACTTTTCCTCCCTGGACTTACACGAATATTTCGAGATGAAAATTAGCCAAATCGGTTCAGCCGTTCTCGAGTTTTAGCGAGACTAACGAACAGCAATAGACTAGATGACCCGGTGAACTTCGTATGACTTACCTCTTAATATAAGCCATATTAATTTAAATCATACGTATTTTACACCAAGTAGCTTTATAAAGACATCATCAGATAGTCTAAGTATCGGCTCGATAGTGGGCGGAAAGAGTGGGCAAATAATCTACACATGTCCAGTATAATGTTCAAGTCACATTCGTGGAAGTTCAGGGAAGGTTTAAACGGTGATAAAATATGGAAAAATTGCGAGGAAAATTTAGATTTAAAACAAGTAAAATAATGACTTGGTTGTGGTCTTGAGTGTGTTCAGAAATATACTTTGAAAGCGTAAAGTTCGTTTTACACAATCTGAACCCGTATATGAACTGTCAAAGATAAAAATGAATTTCTGTTCGATAGTCTCGCTGAAATTCAAGAACGGCTATACATCATTACATGAACCACTGAAACTATTGTGATGAAATCTGGTGTGGAGAGAGCTTGAGCGCTGAAGTACCGGATAAGATACCTTAGAAAGTGTAGCATTCATATATATATATATATATATATATATATATATATATATATATATATATATATATCTTATTTAAAATATATAAAGCTAAATATCGAACGATAATTACTCTCTGGAAAACCTATTTACTCTTTGATTTCTTAACTATTTTTCAGAAGTTATAATTAACTTTTAAAAATGCATTGTCCCTTTTGTAAAAAGTGGATAGAACGGTGCACAACATATTTACCTGTAATTATTTTACATGTTTTAAATCTAATTTTTCCTCGCAATTTTTCCATATTTTATCACCGTTTAAGCCTTCTTTGAACTTCCACGGATGTAACATGAACATGATCCTCGACATGTGTGCGTTAATTGCCCACTGTTTCCGCCACCATCGAGCCGATACTTAAGACTATGTAATGACAACTTTATAAAGCTACTGGGTCTAAAATACATGTGATTGAAATTAATATGGTTTATATTAAGAGGTAAGTGATACGAAGTTCACCAGGTCATCTAATCATCTGTCGACCCGGCAATGCTTCGCAATTGGTAATATCTATGTACTCTTGCTTTGAACGTTAAATGCACAAAATTTTATCGCAGTCGTACGAATGATATTAATATCACAAAGAAAAGAGCTCTTTCAGTTTTCAACAAATTTTTCTATTTTCTGGCAAACTATTCCAAACCTTTACTTCATTCAAACCTTACGTTCGCTTTGAATGTCGAATGTGCAAAGTTTTATAGCAATCAGATGAATGGTGTTGATATTACATAGAAAACTCTCTTTCTATTTTTTCTGAATTTTCCTGGAAACTTTTCCAAATTTTTATTTGATAAGAACGTTACTCTTGCTTTGAACGTAAAATATGCATAACTTTTTCGCAATCAGACGAATGATATTGATATCCCCTTGAAAAACAGCTCTTTCAGTTTCTCGCAAATTTTCAAATTTTCCGGGTAACTTTCGCAAATTTTTTGTTCATAAGAACGTTCATCTTTCGTTTTCGTCAAATGATCAAAATTTTATCGCAATCGGATGAACGGTTCTCAACTTATAGTGTTGGGTACATTTAGAAACACAGTGAAAACGGAATTTTGCGACTTTTTAAAAAAATGTTCAAATGTTTGTACAGCTTATAGGACTTAACTACGGGGTCATCAGTCCCTAAACTTACAAACTACTTATGAACTACTTACGAACTAGGACGGCACAAATATACATGCCCGAAGGGCGATTCGAACCCCCGACCGTAGTGGCCGTGCAGACCGTGACTGAAGCGCCTCAGTCCCACCGCGGCCGGCTTGCGACATTTTAACGGTCCCTATTTTTTTTTTTTTTTATTGAAACCTTTTCCAAGACCATAATGAAGAAAACAGAAAAAGAATTACCCATCTCCGACCCGCGAATAGTCAGTTATAGTGCTGAATTCAATCAAAAACACATTGAAAAACGTACTTCGTTTTTGTCAAATTTTACAGTTTTCCGGTAGTTTTTCCAAAAAAAAAAAAAAAAAGAAAAAAAAAAGGTTATTTCATACAAACCTTGTCGTGTCAAGCCATACTCAATTTTTACTCGTAGCCGAGTGGTCCGGAGCGCCACGTTGCGGATCGCGCGGTCTCCCGCGTCGGAGGTTCGAATCCTCCCTCTGGCATGAATGTTTGTGTTGTCTTTAGTATTAGGTAGTTTGTAAGTAGTATGTAAGTTTAGGGATGATGACCTCGCAGTTAAGTCCCATAAGCTTAACAAATATTGGATCATTTTATTCACAGAAAAAAATCACTTACGGTTTTTCCTAAATTTTCCTACTTTCCGGGCGACTTTTTCAAAATTTTATTTGATGCGAACCCTCCTCTTGCTTTCAACATGAAATGTACAAAATTTTATCGCAATTGGACGAACAGTATTGATACCTCACTTGTAAAAGCTGTTTCAATTTTTCCAGATTTTCCTCTTTTCCGGACAACGTTTCCATATTTTATCACCGTTTAAACCTTCCCAGGACTTACACGAATATTTCGAGACTAACATTAGCCAAATCGGTTCAGCCGTTCTGGAGTTTTAGCGAAACTAACTAACAGCAATTCATATATATATATATATATATATATATATATATATATATATATATATATACGTATATTGGACTCTAAAAACTGTATGTTATGGGATGTTTTGCTGTGTTATGATATATTTTGTGTCGGCCGCGGTGGCCGCGGGGACTGAGGCGCTCCAGTCACGGTCTGCACGGCCACTACTGTCGGGGGTTCGAATCCCCCCTCGGGCATGGATATTTGTGCCGTCCTTAGTATAAGGTAGTTCGTAAGTAGTTTGTAAGTTTAGGGACTGATGACCCCGTAGTTAAGTCCCATAAGCTTAACAAATATTGGATCATTTTATTCACAGAAAAAATCGGTTTCGGTTTTCTCCTAAATTATCCTACTTTCCGGGCGACTTTTTCAAATTTTTATTTGATGCGAACCCTCCTCTTGCTTTCAACATGAAATGTACAAACTTTTATCGCATTTGGACGAACGGTATTGATAGCTCACTTGTAAAAGCTGTTTCAGTTTTTCCTGATTTTCCTCTTTTCCGGGCAACTTTTCCATATTTTATCACCGTTTAAACCTTCCCTGGACTTACACGAATATTTCGAGACCAAAATTAGCCAAATCAGTTCAGCCGTTCTCGAGTTTTAGCGAGACTGACGAACAGCAATTCATTTATATATATATATGTTGCGGGGAGAGCGGGATGACGTGGGCGTGCTCACGTGAGACGGCCTGGCGCCTCGCCGGCTACACGCGGCAGGCACCTGCTCCAGCACCGGTCGAAGCCCGCCCTCCGCCCCCTCCCCACACGGCCGATCGATACACGCCTGTCTCCACCCACCCTACCCCTCCAATTCCCTTCCTCGGCACACGGCCGCGAGGATAACCCTCCTGCAGTGCACACACACACACACACACACACACACACACACACATACACTCGCGCGGGCAGGTGCGCGTGCACTTCCTCTGAACACTGGACTAACAGAACGGACTCAGTTATCAGCGATACACATACATGGCGTTCACTTAGAGTGAAAAGGTCTTTCTCGTTGTCCTCTAATATGGTGTGTGATCACCTCGGACGACCAGTCAAGTTGCACAGCTGCGTGGCTTGGAGAGCATGAGGTTATCAATCATCTCTTTGAGGATATTTGCCCATTCTTCCACCAGTGCAATATCCAGCAATGCAAACATTATGGGAGGTGCTTGTCTGGCTGCAATGCGTCTGCCAAGTACTTCGCAGACATGCTCAATAGGTATAATTTCGTAGGCTTCCACGGCCGGTGTCATTTTGAATAAAACAATTCTGGGTATTAGGCCACGTCATTTTTTTAAAACACTTAGCAAATGAATTGCCGACGTTTCGACCACTCTGCAGTAGTCCTCTACAGGGCGGTTAACTGTTGGATGCTGGGATGGATGGGGCCCCTCCACGCTCACACCAACGTGGTGACCATCACAAAAGTTCTACTGTCACCTCCGTAATTAGGTTAGTTTGCTAAGGTGGATCACGGGATGTGGGAACCGCCATGTTATCCGTACGTGTGGGCACGAGCACCCATTAATATGCTGCTTCGTCGAAAGGTATACGAAGGGTAAAGGTATGTGAGGGCAGAGGGAAAAAAGTGCCAAGGCAAGAGCCAAGGGAAAAAAACCTCTGCGACAGTGGGGTAGGTTTGAAGGGCAGTAGCGGTATGCTATCTGCGACAGATCATGCAAGGTTGGTAATGTTAGTAATGGGTATTTCCTCAGTACCGTTAACTTTGCTAGGTTCGTCATAAAGAATCAGTCCGTTTGATGCGAGGTTCTGCTGCAGCTGAGCTCCTGTGAGGTCTCCTGGGGGCCGAGGAGACTGAGGCGCGTCAGTCACGGTCTGCACGGCCACTACGGTCGGGGGTTCGAATCCCCCCTCGGGCATGGACATTTGTGCCGTCTTTAGAATAAGGAAGTTCATAAGTAGTTTGTAAGTTTAGGGACTGATGACCCCGTAGTTAAGTCCCATAAGCTTAACAAACATTTTTCTAGTCTCCTGGGTCGGCTGCGGCAGAATACCCACGAACATCGGCTTTGGCAGAATACCTGTAACATAGCCAAGTTTGTCATGGTAGTTAGGCAGTTCGGTCATAGAACTGGCTAAGTGTGTGGGACTGTTTAGATTTGTTTGTGTTTAGTGCGCTGAATATGGTTTCCCTGCTTTGCCAGTCAGTTTGCTATTCTGCAGGGGTTTGCCATGTTCATCGTGTTTGCGAGTTGGTGTTCCCTACGACCGTAGGTGGTTAGTCTCTGAGGAGAAGTGTTTTGAGGCGTTTATGTTTCCACCTATGGTTGTGATCGTAGTTCCCCAAGCGTAGGATGAAGGGGTCTCCAGTTCTTGTACAGTCGTGTTGGATGCTGCTGAATGTACGCCCTTATATACTGTGAATTTTTTGGTTGGCCGCGGTGGAGAAGCCGAGCGGTCTAAGGCGCCTCGCTACGGAGCGCGCGATTGCTCTCCGTCGGAGGTTCGAGTCCTCCCTGGGGCATGTGTGTGTGTGTGTGTGTGTGTGTTTACCTTAGTTTAAGTTGTTTGTAAGCTACGGACTAATGACCATGAAGTTTGGTCCGATAGAGTTGCAAACATTTGAATTTTTCGGTTATCTAACACCGACGTCATGCATCTAAGATGGTGATTGGCTGGCAGTAGTGTATCAGCAGGCTCTTACGTTTGCTACCCAGTAAGTGATTGGTAGGCAAAATCTTATGTCTGATTGGAAGGCAACAGCGAATCAGCAACTAGCATCCAGGGTATGGTGTTTCCTGCTGCGAATGTTCAGACCGTTGCCGGCCGCGGTGGCCGAGGGGACTGCGGCGCTTCAGTCACGGTCTGCACGGCCATTACGGTCAGGAGTTCGAATCCCCACTCGGGCATGGATATTTGAGCCGTCCTTAGTCTTAGGTAGTTCATAAGTAGTTTGTAAGTTTAGGGACTGATGACCCCGTAGTTAAGTCCCATAAGCTCTACAAACATTTGAACATTTGAACATTGTTCAGACCGCGCGTCAGTCCTACTGTGGCCGCTGTTTATACAGCAGAGCCCGGGTCAAGTGGAGCCGCTGGCTGATGCACACACGCGGTCCGCTGGGCAGGGATTGCCGGCAGCCACGTTGAAGGTAACTTGTAGCCATCTGCCCTATTGCTGTTGTTAGGTCGTTTAATTATTTCGATGGCTCCTCTTATTTTGCGTTGTTGCATCCACTATTCCCGAGCAAGTACGCAAGGTTCTCGGGAGTTAAAAGTACCGCCGCATTCCTTCTGGTGTTCTGCCTCAGCTGACTTGTTGACTTGTCCCAATCGTATGTAACGTTCATGATCCGAAACGCGAGTCCTGATGGGTCTCCCGGTTTCACCAACATAGACATCACCGTACTCGCATTGGAGTTCATACACGCCTGCAGTGTGGAGGGAATTTATGGGATCCTACGTGGGCCTGAACAGGTCACGGATCTCTCGAAAATCGGTTTGATTCCTCCTCGGATTGTCGAAACGTCGGCAATTCATTTGCTGTTTTAAAAAATGACGCGGCCTAATACCCAGAATTGTTTTATTCATGCTCAATAGGGTTTAAGTCCGGTGAACAAGGTGGCTATTCGTTCAATTCCATTAGCTTCAAGCATGTTGTCCACCAGTGCAGCTCTGTGGGGACGAGTATTATCGTCCTCCACAACAATACCGTCTAAATGTTCAAATGTTTGTAAATATATCGGACCAAACTGCGTGGTCATCAGTCTGTAGCTTACAAACTATTTAAACCTAGGTAAACTAACCTAAGGACTACACACACACTCACCCATGCCCCAGGGAGGACTCGAACCTCCACGGCGAGCAACCGCGCGCTCCGCAGCGAGACGCTTTAGACCACTCGGCTACTCCACCGCGGCAATGCCGTCTCCTATGCCAGCAGCGTAGGGCGAACAATAGGTCGAAGCGCCATTATGAACGACGTATCGGTCCGTACGTCCAACAATACTGACTCCTGCCCACACCATTCGTCCACAACCACACTATGGTGATGTTTCCTGCACATGAGCAGGATTATTTCGTGTTCCACGTCTCTCCAGATGAAGGAACGACGATTGTCCCGCTGAACACAACAGCTGGACTCACACGTGAAAGGAATCTGGTACCATTTGTTACGCTCTAATCATGTTTATCCGCTCTGCTTAACGGTGTAGTGGTTGTAATGGGACACACACACCATAGGCCTCCGTGCATAGAGGCTACATTCCCGAAGACGATTGTCAGTTTGTTGCTGCCTGGAGGGTGCGTTTCAACTGAGTTGCAATCAGCCTCATGTCTCGACGGGCTGTTAACCGCAGATAACGGTCATCTCTTACTGATGTTACCCGTGCACGACCAAGGATTTGCCTTCTTTTAAGGGTGCTTCTTGTCTGAAACCGCGTCTAGGCAACACCACCTAGAGAGAAGGCCGCGGCGCTCTCGTGTGACGTCATGCAGAGTAGGCTGCGCGCGCAGATCACTGGGTAGCCGCTGGGGCACGCTCCATTTGCCGAAGCAGCCAGCCAGTGAGCTACGCTTGCGCGACCTACGCTGCATGACGTCACACGAGAGCGCCGCGGCCTTCTCTCTAGCACTACGTTCACATGCAACACATCTTCCGGAAGACGAAAACCGGTTTTCGTAAGCCTTTTTTCGCTGTCGTGTTTACATGGCATAGCCTGAATCGGATTTCCTAGCCCACTTAATATGGCGGCTGAAAAACAGCTGATTCAGTTCCTGATTTAGTCAGCACAATCGCAATTTTCTTTATTTAAATACATAGATTTATGTTCACTCTAATATTTATACTTTTATTCCACATTATAAAATATCACTCTTTGCATATGTACCGAAAATTCTTAACAAGAAAATACAATCTGACAAACCAAGAACGCTTCAAACACGGTTGCGTTTACATGGGCACGAAAATCGATTGTGGAACTGGAAAACCGCTTTAGAGAAGCGGAATTCCAGAATCGATCTTGGAGTGTTTACATGACTAACCAAAAGCGGATTTGGGAAATGGGTTTACGAAATCCAGTTTTGGGAGCCCATGTAAACGGTGTGTAGGTGTTGTTGGTCCAGGTCCAGGGCCCACTTCCAACCCTCCTATGGCTCTCCATGCCATAGCTTCGGGTATGGCACGTTGTTGTTGCATTGCACTACCTGCTCACTACACTATCTGAACCCAACTGCCTGTATGTTTCGCGTAGTAAACACAAGTCAACACAAACCCCCTCTGCAGCAACTTTATGTATTAACATTACCACGCTTGCCGTAATTGTTGCCTCCACACCGTAGAACCGACAGAAAAACGACGAACCATGTTAGTTCACTCAGCAGATGACAATACTTCAGGACCTAAATATCTCAACTGATCTCTTAGTTCAGTGTTTCCAACCTCTTGAATACGCGACTACCTTCCAACTAAATCTATTTTGGCGACCACCCACCCCTTACCCGAAGCATAATACAAATTTGTGTGTAATTTCAAAATCAACAAATTTAATTTTCTTTTGTTGATACAATTTTCTTACAAAAAATAATGAATAAGTACAGTTTGTACATTATGCGATAAAATTTAGTCCATTTTTATGAACTGAACACATCCTATTATTACCTGAATTCAGACATAATATATATCACCTAACCAGGTTTCGCATTGCAGGTAAAGCTCAGAAGTAAATTACGCTCATTGAGGTATGTCCCACTGTATAGGTAAATTTTATACAATCGGATTTCTCCAAAGTACATACTGTTTCTTTTAAATTTAGCTGTCGCCTAGTACATGAAAATAGTTTTCAGGCGTTTGTTCATGGTTAACGCGGCGTATTTATTATAAAACAGTCTTAGTTCTATTCAACTGAGAACTGATGATCAGGAAGGAATCGCGTATTTTTAATATAAAATACATTTCACTTTTTGGGTCAACTGAGGTCCGTGATATGATCCGTCGGTTTTGACCAATGACGTCATATCTGAGTCAAAGACGATAGTTTGTTTACAAGCAGAACATAGATTATGATTTTGTGTTTAAAAAGTGATCTGTAGCTTCTCTCTGATGGTTATGTATAGTTTAACCGAGATTTTTTTCTTTTTTTCCGCAAGTGAGCGCCGAAGGCGCGAGTTATTGCGCTGAGACCTGTGATCGATGGTACATTATGTTGTTGTAATCCGTAATTACGAAATACAGATTATTATATACAATCATATATATTATTTTTAATCGGTGTTTTTGTGGGTACGCCATATCTCCCTTATTACTTAACCAAATTTAATGATTGAGATATTTTTGTGTCCCAGCCTCGTCGCCGCTTTTGTGTCTCGTTTCCGTCGTAGGTGTCGGTGGCCGAGTAGGAAGACCGACACAGGAATAAAGGTAGCATGCTTGTGCAGGTACGGAGAGGAGCAGCCAGTGGGACAGCAGAAACTAGAAACACTAGAGTAAATTAGAACGAGATATATATTGCACAGAATTTATACAATACTTAACTTTTACATAGCTCAGTACTGCAGAATGCTGATACATAGTTGAGCTAGAGGCCTGCCTAGTGCCTATCCGATAGCCAAGTCTTCACCGGTGCCTATCTGATTCCTAATTGTTAACTGGTTCCTATCTCAGTCCCAAGTGAACGATGTCGTTCAGTGGTGGCCACGAGCGGAGTTGTAACAGAGGGCGCTCGTGGCTGACGTCGTAAGAACGCCGCGCCGTGCGTGCATGGCGGCGCGCGGCGAAAGTAGGTGGCGCGCACTTTGTACTTGTGCGACACCACAGATACCATTTTCATTTTCCACTAATGACGAAAAATACAGATTATTTAAAGTTAATATTTTCCCAAAATGCTCAGCAATACTCCAAAATAGGACGTACAGGTGTTGTGTAGGCAGTTTCTTTAGGAGAACTGTTGCATCTTCTAAGCATTCTTCCAATGAAACGTAGTTTTTGGTTCGCCCTCCCTACAATATTTTAAGTGTTCTTTTCAATTTAAGTTGCTCGTAGTTGTTATTCCTAGGTATTTAGTTGAATTGACGGCCTATAGATTTGACTGGTTTATCGAGTAAATGAAATTTAACGGATTTCTTTTAGTTGTCATACGGATGGCTTCATATTTATTAAGGGTCAATTGCCAATTTTTGCACTATGCAGATATCTGATTTAAATCTCCCGTCTTTGCTTAGTACTTTCATGTGAGCTTTTAATATTCATGCATCTGCTTTTCTTGTCTCTAAATGTCTTTTATTTTCTTGTAGGCGGTATCTATCTTTCCCCTAGTTATAAACTCTTCAGCAGACTTGCGTAGTCATAGTGTTGTAAAGGCTAGCGCTGCAATGGGTCATCACTGCAGTCACATTCCTATATGAAATTTGCTTCTATAGGTCACGTCTTCTGCCCTTTGCATATTTGGCATATAGTTTAGGTTCACTCAATATATAGATTGCATAATGTTTTTGACCCTCTGGACAATATATTGTGAAAAAATGTAGAAATTACTGCAATTGTATTTTACTGAACAAATTCCTTAGTTTGTATAGTCGCCGGCCGCGGTGGCCGAGTGGACTAAGGCGCTCCAGTCACGGTCTGCACGGCCACTACGGTCGGGTGTTCGAATCCCCCCTCGGGCATGGATATTTGTGCCGTTCTAGTTCGTAAGTAGTTTGTAAGTTTAGGGACTGATGACCCCGTAGTTAAGTCCCATAGACTATACAAACATTTGAACATTTTTTTTTTATTTTTTATTTTTTTTTTAATATAAGTTTGTATAGTCTCTGGCTAGTAGTGAATATTATTATTAGCTCAGTCTCGTACTCTGTTTATCTTGCACTGTTTCCTGTGCTGTGATGTGGAAACGGGTTATAAATGAGCTAAATGGACGTTCATTTGAGAATTATTGGAAGCATTTAGCGTTTTGCCAGTTTCGGGGTACGTCAAATGAATCGAAAACAGAAATCGATAAAAGAAAACAGTAATACAATGAGTTTAGGTCTAAATAAAGGAGAAGCATAAAAACAACAATTTTTTAATAAAGAAAATAAATTCACTGTGAAAAAATTGTAATAAGCAACTGAAGAGTATAATGATTTCATTAAAAAGTGGAACTGGCGTTGACGAGCTACGGGAGGCAACACTTCGTTACTTTGGTACCTTCAACATCTTCCCACGTCACAAAAACTTTACCTTGCGGGAATGGCCGCGCGGTCTAAGCACATTGCCACAGATTGCGTGTCTGCTCCCGTCGGAGGTTCGAGTCATCCCTCGGGCATGGTTGTGTGTGTTGTCCTTAGCGTAAGTTAGTTTAAGTAGTTCTGAAGTCTAAGAACTGATGACATGAGTAGTTTTGTCCCTTAGAATTAAAAAAAAAAAAAAAAAAACATATGAATGTTTTTAACAAAAATTCTAATACATTTGAAAAATGTGTGTATGTGCGCTTCTCTTCAATATTGGATCATAATAAGTAAATTTACATGGATCACAATTCCTCCTCCATGAACCACAGAGGTGGGTGACTTGCGCACCTCAACGATGCAGATAGCCGTACTGTACGTACAACCGTAGTGGAGAGAACGAAATTGTGTTTCCTGAAGAGAGGCAGTAGCCTTTTCTGTAGTTGCTGCAGTTGCCAACGGCTGAAAGCAATCGGAAACTGCAGTCGTTACGTTTCCCGACGACATGCAGTTCTACTGTATGGTTACTTGATAGCGTCCTCTTGCGTAAAATATCCCGGAGGTAAAGAATCCCCCATTCGCATCTCTGGGAGGGGGGAGTGCACAGAAGGATATCGTAATCACAGAAATCGAAACAGGTATTCTACGGAATGGGGCGTAGAATGCTCTCGCTATCGGGTGGGTAGAAAATTACAAAAGGAAAATGGGCAGGTTGAAGTTGGATATGGTGGGGTATAGTGAAATTCGGTGTCAAGATGAACAGGGTTTCTGATCAGGTGAGTAAACAGCTATAAATACAAAATCAGTTACGGGGTAACGTAGGAGTAGGTCTAATTACGAATAAGAAAATAGGAATGCGGGTAAGCTACTATGAACTGCACAGTGAACATATTACCGTAGCCAAGATAGCTACATGTACATTAATACTCTGCAAGTCACATTGAAGTGCATGGCAGAAGGTTCATCGAACCACTTTTATGATGAAACTTCCTGGCAGATTAAAATTGTGTGCCGGAACCGGGACTCGAACCTGGGACCTTTGCCTTTCGCGGGCAAGCGCTCTACCGACTGAGCTACCCCGACACGACTCACGATGCCGCCTCACAACTTCACTTCCGCCAGTACCTCGCCTCCTACTTTCCAAACTTCACAGAAGCTCTCTTGCAAACACGCAAGACTAGCACTCCTGGAAGAAAGGATATGGTGGAGACATGGCTTAGCCACAGCCTAAGGGATGTTTCCAGAATGAAACTTTCACTCTGCAGCGGAGTGTGCGCTGATATGAAACTTCCTGGCAGATTAAAATTTCTCTTATTTTATTATTATTATCATCATGTCTCTCTATGTAGATGGGTGCTCAAAAGCCATGTTCGCATTCGGAAGAGAAAGTTGGTGAAAGAAATTGCACAAATAGATCTCGTCGCAACGAAAAACGTTTTTCTTTTAATGATTTCCACCCCAACTCGCGCATCATTTCCGTGACACTCTTTCACCTAAATCACTATAATACAAAACGAGCTGCCCTTCTCTGAACATTCTCTAAATTATCACTAAAACTCTTCTGGGTATGAAACCGCGTCGTCATATTATAAATTCCACCGACGTTTCGGCCACTGTTGCAGGCGGCCTTCATCAGGGTCTGTGTCTGACTGCTGAATATACGATATCTTGGGATTTATATAGCTGCGGATGAGGGAAAGGAAGGGGGACGTTGGTTTGCCTTTATTGGTGGTTATATTATTTCACGCCATTGGTGGAAATCGGCAATGATGATTGGTGTTTTAGAGGCTAGTTTTCCATGTGATTGGGGGTTACATTCTTCCCCCTTATTGGTCAAAATGGACGTTTCCGATTGGCTTTTGTATTAGAAGTTGCTATTGGCGGAATGGACCTGAGAGAACGGACGGCGGTTGTGGCGTGCCGCTGTTGACTTGTCTCCTGGCGCAGACGGCGGCGGGCCGGTGCTCTGCGTGTTCGCTGCTGCTGTGGTCTCCGGGGCGCCTGCGCGAGTCCTTCCGCGCGCGGTGTCGTCACGTAGCGTTGCAACTGCTGGCAGCCAAGACGCCGGCAGCCTGTAGCCATCCTCCCTGTTCATATTGGCGGGACGCTTCGCTATTTCTATAGCCTCTCTAATCTTTCTCCTCGTTGAGAATGGTTGTTTCGCCAGCACGCGGGCCTCGCTGAAAGATAACTGTTTTCCGCACTGATTATGATGCTCAGAGACCGCTGACTTTGTGTGCTGTCCAAGCCGTATGTATCTTTCATGTTCTGAAAGCCTCGTGGAGATTGCTCGCCCGGTCTCTCCTATATAAACCAGCCCACACTCGCAGCTTATTTCATACACGCCGACATTGCTCAGTTTGTCAACTGCGTCCTTAGTTGAACCTAGTACATCCTTGATCTTATTGGTGCTGCGGAAGACTGGCTTGATGCCTGCCCGACGTAGAACCTTACCTTACTCAGTGACGCCCTGCACGTAAGGTAATAGGGCGATGCTTTGTGCTTCCTCTTCCTCCCCTCTATTCCTTTCATTCCTCCTGGACATTGTTTTATGTATCTCGCCCAGTCCGTAGCCATTAGCCACAAAAGTGGATCTGAGATATCGTAGTTCCGCCTGCAGGTGATCGTCATCGCTGATCCTGTGGGCCCTCCTTGTTAGTGTTTGTAGGGCGGATTTCTTCTGCATGGGGTGGTGGTGGGAGGAGGCGTGGAGGTACCTTCCCGTGCTGGTCTTCCGCAGTCTTCCGGCAAAGGCAAACCAACGTCCCCCTTCCTTTCCCTCATCCGCAGCTATATAAATCCCAAGATATCGTATATCAGCAGTCAGACACAGACCCTGATGAAGGCCGCCTGCAACAGTGGCCGAAACGTCGGTGGAATTTATAATATGACAACGCGGTTTCATACCCAGAAGAGTTTTAGTGATAGTGACAACGGCCGCGGAAGCCTACGTTTGCATTCTCTAAATTGTCTATCAGTACCAGCTGATGTGGATCCCACAAAGCGCAGCAATACTCAAAAATAGGACGCTCAAGTGTAGTGTAGGCAGTTTCTTTAGTAGACTGTTGTATCTTCAAAGTGTTCTGCCAATGAAACGTACTCTTTGGTTCACCTTCCCTACAATATTTTCTATGTGTAATTTCCAATTTAAGTTGTTCGTAATTGTAATTCCTAGGTATTTAATTAAATTTACCGTGTGCAGATTTGAGTGGTTTGTCGTGTAAATGAAGTTTAACGGATTTCTTTTAGTGCTAATATGGATGACTTCACCTTTGTAATTTTTAAGAGTCAGTTTTTTGTAACAAGCAGATATCTAAATAATTTTGCAGCTCCTTTTGATCTGCTGTTGACTTTACTAATCGATAAACGACGGCCTCATCCGCGAACAGTCTAAAAGAACTGCTTACATTGTCTCGTAGATCGTTCACAAAGATGAGGAATTGCTATTCTTGCAAGTTTCGCAGGAGAACTGCTGTGAAATTTGAAAAGTAAGAGGCGAGGTACTGGCGGTAGTAAAACTGTGAGGACGACCCGTCAAGCGTGCCGGGATAGCTTAGTTGGTTAGAGCGCTTGCCCGCGAAAGGCAAAGGGCCAGGGTTCGAATCGCGGTTCTGACAATTTTAATCCTCCAGGAAAGTTTCTGATTGAGAGACGCTTGTGAGGTTCACTGTCAAAAGCTTTCCTGAAATCTAGAAACACGGAATCTATTTGACATCCCTTGTCGATAGCTCTCATCACATCATGGGACTAAAGAGAGCTGTGTTTCAGAAGAACGGTACTTTCTGAATCCCTGTTGATTATGGGTTAATAGATCGTTCTCTTCGAGGTAGTTCATAATATTTGAGGAAAGTATATGTACTAAAATCCTCCTGAAAACCGACGTCAATAAATATTTGAGTGATCAGTGCAACTTTCCAGGATTTGGATACGGATCTTTCATTGAGCGAATGCTTGTATATGATAACTAGGTATGGGGCTATTGCATCAGCATAATCTGTAAGGACCCTAACTGGTCTGCAATCGGGGCCGGAAGACTAACTTTTGTTACGAGATTTAAGTTGTTTTAAAATTTCATGGGTATCTACTAAATTACGCATGCTGGCAGCTATTATTGATACCAATTTTGGAGTATTTGTTTCGCCTTCTTTAGTGAAGAAATTTCGCAAAGCTGTGTTAAGCAATTCTGCTTTAGCAGAACTGTCATCAGTAGCATCACCATTGCTATTGCATAGTGAAGGAATTGATTGTATTTTGCCACTAGTATGCTTTACATACGACCAGAATTTCTTAGGGTTGTGGAAACTATTGTAAACTTCTCGCATTGAAGTTCGAGTTAAATTTCGAGTTTCTGTAAAAGACCACCAGTTTTGGGGATTTTATGTCCTTTTAAATCTGACATGCTTTTTTTCTTTGCTTTTACAAGAGTGATCTAACCTGTTTTGTGTACCACTGCGGTTCAGCCTCCTAGTTTGTTAATTTGTTTGTATAAATCTGTCAATGGTTGTCGATATTATTTCTTTTAATGTGAGCCACATCTGGCCTACACTCAGATTGCTAGTTTGGAAAGACTAGAGATGCTCACTCAAGAAAGCGTTAATCGAAGTTTATTCTGCTTTTTTGAATAAATATACTTTTCGTTTTTTATTTTGTAGGTTTGGAAGAATAGATCAGTCTCGCTACGGCATCTCTGTGTTCTCCAATTCCTGTGTCCGTTTTGGTGCTCTTTATTAGATTCGGCTTATTTGTTACTACGAGGCAAGTATGTATTCACAACCATTTTCTACTCTATTGGGTTCATGCTCGAGATAATTTTCGGAGAATGCATTCAGTACAATTTTCATTGATGCTTTACGCTTACCTCCTGTTTTAAACATGTATTTTTGCCAACACATAGAGGGTAAATTAAAGTCACCACCAATTAAAATTGTATGCTTTGGCCACGTTTTTGAAATTTGATCCAGGATTTCTTTGCTATAGAATCGTCTGAGTCAGGGGGTCGGTAAAAAGAACCAGTTAATTTATACCGGTTGTCAGATAAACCTCTGCCAATACCAACTCTCAGAACTATGCACTTCCACTTCGCTGCAAGATAAACCGCTTGTGACAACAATAAATAAGCCATCACTTATTTTATTCAATCTTTCCTTTCTGAACACCATTTACATCATCTACAGAACTTATCTAAGGCTTTATCCAGTTTTCGCCACCGACCACAGTAGTAAAAGTTTATATGGCAACTATCTCTGTCGATAGTGAGGAAACTGGAAAAAAATGCATAATAAAAGAACCTATTCAGATAGGGGTGACGAAAATTTGATTGTGATGGGGGACTGGAAATTGTTAATAGGAAACGGAAGAGAAGGAAAATTAGTAGTTGAATATCAACTTGGAAAAAGGAATGAAAGAGGAGGTCCCCCAGCAGAATTTTGCACAGAGCTCTATGAATGAAATGATCGTATGGCTTTTCGTGGCCGCGATATACCCAGAGGAGTTCACCCGCCTACTATAAGTCTTTCTATTGACGCTACCTCTTAGCTACGGAGGGGGACTCACAGAGCACTAATTAATCACCAGAAACACTTGCTTTAAGATTCATGATAGAAGAAGACCAGGAGACACTGGAAGGTTCCAAATTGATTTTCTAATGGGAAGACATAGATTTAGAAACCTTGTTTTAATCTCTAAGAGGCAGATATACTCGCTGGCCAAAACTTAATTCTTTATGAACAGTTCAACATGCAAAACAGTAGAAAAGTAAAGAGATGGAACCTAGATAAATTGAAGGGACCTGAGATTGTTGACACTTTCAGACTGAGCATTGAGTAACGACTGATTCAAAAGGGGAGAGGGTGGAGTAGTACAGAAGAAAAATAATATTTAGATTTGAGAGATGAAATAGTGAAGGCAGCAGAGAACTAAATAGGTAGACGACAAGACCTAGCAGAGATCACTGCATATTACAAGAGATAATTGAAATGATGAAAGGAAAAAATATATAAATGTACCAAATGAAGTAGGCAAAAGGCAATACAGGTGGCTAAAAAATTGAAGTTGACAGGAAGTGCAGACATGCTAAGCAGAAGTGGGTAGAGTACAAATACAAATCTGTAGAAGACTGTGTAACTAGGGGAAATATACATATCGCCTACAGGAAAATGAAAGATAAAAACAGCTGAATGAATATGAAGAAGTCAGAATGGAAAACCAGTAGTAAGCAAAGAGGGGAAAGCTGAACGGTAGAAGGAATATACAGATGAGCTGTACAATGGAAATAGACTTAAGAAAGTCTTGTACAAAAAGAATTTGACAGAACACTGCAAGGTCAGTGGAGTTGATGATATTACATCTGAACTCCTAAAACCCTTGGTAGAGTCTTCCATGAAAAAACTATTACACCTGATGTGCAAGAGAGAAGCGACATATTCTGAGACTATAAGAAGAATCTAATAATCCGCAACCCGCATAAGAAAGGGCAGACAGGTGTGAATATTATAGAACTATCAGGTCAAGTTTGACCCGCTTGGTTAGCCGTGTGGTCTAACGCAACGCTTTCCGAGACGGGGAGGCGTACCGGACCTGGTTCGAATCCGCCCGGCGGATTTACAAAGGGGGTCGCAGTGCCGGCACAGACTAATATATTACTCTGTGGTGCCGGCCATACTGGACGTGGCTTTTAGCCGGTTTTCCACATCCACCTAGGTGAATATCGGGCTGGTCCCCAACTCCCACACGATTCGAAAATATTTCGTAACACTTTACACTTTGTACACGTATAACACTAAACTCAGACATTCCTCCCGAGAGACATGGGGCGGCGATGGAAGGGAATCCAGCCATCCCGTAAATATTAAATCCAAATCCGAATTAACAAAGCCGACCCTGCAAGTGCAGGCCTGCAAAACACTAATGTGGATCATTTACAGAATAACGACCTCGGAGAAAGTCAATTTGGATTTAAGGGAAATGTAGGAACACGGAGGAGACACTCATATTAGAAAATATCTTACGGAGGACCTACGTTTGTAGCGCTTGTAGATTTGGAGAAAGTTTTTGGTGATGTTGACTGGAATACACCCTTTAAAATTCTGAAGCAAATGTTTGTTGTAAATCTATGGGACTTAACTCCTTTGATCATCAGTCTCTAACGTTTCAAACTACAACACACACACCCACACACACACACACACACACACACACACACACACACACACATATGCCCAAGGGAGGGCTTGAATCTCCGACGGCAAGCAACCGCACGCTCTGCAGATAGGTGCATTAGAACGTTCGGCCATTGCACCGCGGCTATGAATTCTGAAGCCAGCAAGAGTAAAATGTAGGGAACGAAAAATTATATACAACTTGTACAGAAACCAGACAGCAGTTATAAGGGTCGAAGGGTATGAAGGGAATGCAGTGATTGGGAGGGGAGTAAGACAGCGTTAAGTCTTTCCCCAGTGCTGAGCAAGCTGTGAAGGAAAGAAGGTTTGGAAATGCAATAAAAATTCAAGGAGAAGAAATAAAAGCTTTGCAGTTCGTCAGTGACATTGTAATTCTGTCGGAGACCGTAAAGGACCTGGAAGAGCAATTGAAAAGAATGGACAGTATCCTAAAAGGAGGGTATAAGATGAACATTAACAAGAGCAAAACAATGGTAATTGAATTTAGTCGAGTGAAACGAGGCGATTTAAACAGGTGGCCCCATGCAAGCCGTCGTCCGTTGACACTTAGATACCACACACGCCGAAATGGATTGCCTAAGCAGAACAGTAAAGGAGACTCCTCATCCAGAGCGAGCAGACCTTGCCAACGTAAGATCTGCGTTAGGGGAAAAAAAAAAAAAAAAAACACTTTACAGCTGTAACTGGTCCTAGTGGCTCGTTGTTAGAAAACTTGATTGCTTTGGGAATGGTGCCAGTTTTGATTCCTGGGCTCAAGAAAGGTTTCTAGATAGAAGGATGACTGTCATTGACCAAGACAATACTCACAACGGTCAACTCATATTAATTATCTGTTTCAAGGTATATCTATATAACATAGCTAATTTATAAACAATACATAACACAACAATTCGTGCTTCACAACTCGCAGTATTAAATAAATGCTATTATATCTTTGACTGTAATAAAGATTAGTAACTATAAAAAATTATGTTCATTTAAACCTATGTTGTAGACTGACATATCATTAATCCTGTTCGCAGTATTCACACTAAAATGTTCAAATGCAGTCCGCCCGATTAGATGCACCGATGTAAGTGCCTCTCGGTATTAGCATGGACACATATTTCTGCAGATACTGACGCACAAGTATGACGTATTCATAAACAGATCGGATTTTCCGGTTCTGTTTCATAAACCCTGGTTTTGATAAAACACCATAAGGAAAAAACTCAAGGGCGATATAGGTGGCCATCGAATGCAACAACCACAACCCATCCAAGTTCAGGGTATGCATTATTGAGATTTTCCGTTACACCAATACAATAATGGGGTGGCTCATCGTGCTGAAGCTAGTGCCTCATTGCTAATTAGAATGTCCTCTGGGAGATAACCAAGATTCAGTTTATTACGTTGAGACAGTTATTATAGTTTTATCAAGACTAGATGTCAAATGACATCCTATGGATTTTATTGATGTGAGTTAACTGTAGGCATTGATGAGGATATTAGTTGATGTATTCACTAAATCAGTTTATTTAGCTTACAATCCATGATAATGGTTTAAAACCTGAACCGGCCGATGTATGTAAGCAAAATAAACAGATGATGGTTAATAACATGCAGTTCCTAAAATATCTTACAGCTGTTTTCAAGTCACCTTAATAAAAATTTGAACAGTCTGTAGGAATTTCAAATACAGCCGACAAGTTTATCCGAGAGCCAAATAAACTGGTTCCATGATGAGGTCCTCTAGAAAGTCGAACGATACATTAAGACTAAAGTGCGTTTCCATCTGATGTCGTCGTAACCGGCGAGGATTTGTAGGAATCTTGCAATGTAGATTATATCTATCTACAGCGCAGTAATTGACGAAATAGTATTCATCTCCCCATAAAATAAGTCTGATGAAATACGCATATACATCTTCTTTATTTCAGAGACGTCTGCAAAACTATACCCGAATTCGTTTCCATATAGCTGTTGGCAGTGGCGGCACTATGGGAGGGGGGGATAAGGGGGATAAAAAATAAATAAATAAATAAAAATAATAAAAAAAAAAAAAACAGAAATCGTATAACAGCAATCTGGTAAAGGTAAAGATTGGAAACTGGGAGTGTTTTACCATAAGCTTTCATTGGTTGGGAGTGAATTAGTATCTTCAACGGGAGTGGTAGATGGTAGTCTGTCTGGAAACTGACTAAATTTTGGTCGTCAAGCAGATCTATCTCCCCCCCCCCCCCAAAGCCAAGTCCTAGTTACGCCACTGGCTGTTGGTATAAGTGTCAATTTGTTTCCTCCAGAATCTTTTCAGATTTTCTTTGCCTTATTTACGATGCAAAATAGGTATTAATTTGCAATATATATAATGAGTGACATAATATTAATGACCATATTATTATTATAGACATTATTATTATACTGCAACCTAATTACACAGCATGGTAACATTTTTGTTTGTACATAGTATGTAGGCTATTTATTTTTTTAATTAAGCTATGCTTATTATGCGTAGCCGTTGCTACTAAATTCTCAATAACGTTTCGGGCAACCTAAGGTGCTTTAAGAATTTGTCTGGTCACGACACGTTGTACCTATAAATCTTCCTCGCATCTTAAACACATCTCTGCCGGACCGGGACTCGAACCCGGGTCTCCCGTTTATCGCCAGCGGTCGCCTTAACCACTTGGCCACCCGAACAAGCTCAGCTAGTCGGAAATTCTCGCAAATTGCGAATTAATATTTGTATAATTAACATTTATAGCTGCGGACCATCGGAAATCCTGTTCATTTAGAACAAAAGTATCATTGTATAAAATAAAATTGGCAGACATGTCTTCGCTCCTATAGGTCGATTTCCGACTTCCTCTGCCAGATTTTCACATATTCATGTGGATCTAGTAGGACCGTTACAGTTCTCTGTTAGACAACGTTACTTACGATATGATGAGGATAATGTTGATTTTGATTACACTGTATAACGTACTGGTTGGTTTCTGATAGTACTAAAGAGAGAGATTGAGTTTAAAAAGAAATAAAAAATTATGACTTTCTGTAAATAAATGTAAAAGAATTATTACTGTTAATCTTCTATGTCAAACATTCTTATGAAGAAACTATGAAGTTATTTATTTTAAAATCAAATATTCAGACTGTTTCGTGTTGATCAAATATTCTTAACCCAAATTAATTTTTTTAAACTGCAGTGATGGGGATATTTTGTATTTGTGTAGTTAGTGGATTCGCATTGCACACCTACCAATTCTGTAGTCAGCTTTGCGTTTGCAGCAGCTGCAGCTTAGGCAGTAATTTAGTGAGCAGTGTCACATCTGCTGTTTCCTTGCGCACTGGTAGGCCATAAATTAGCGTTAAATGACAAATGAGCTACGACAGGAATAATTGTTGAATTGGGACATAAATTACAATTAGTATTCTTCACAGAAAATTTAATTCTTATTGTTCAGACAGTTTCAGTCTTTAACGAGTCAGCCTGTTTTCTAACAGAGTTTAAATTCCTTACACTCAATGAATAAAGCCTGACGGTTAGAATTTGTTCAAAGTCACGTTGAATAACTTTGATAAAGTTTTCAGTAAGTTTTAGTTAAGGTGCAGATTCATTAACAATCACCCGTAACACATACAACATATGACACCGATTCCTTAAGAAGACACTCAGGTACAGTTGAAGCAATTTTTATAACAATCTTTATTTAATTGTCAACATTCAGTGTCACTGACAACTTTCAATAACAGTTTGGTCCAATAGGTTTACAACATTTGAACATTTTCACATGTGCCGAAAGACGGGAGAGGCCAATACCCATGACACGGAATGCAGCCAACGAAGCAATCAAGCAACTGCCGTAAAATATCCCCACGCTAATAAATCGAGGTGATTAAATTCAAAACCGTTCAATAAACGCAGACTAATGAGATATTACTCTCCAATTTATTTTTTTCCTATCGACGATGAAAAGTCGCTAAACCAATAACAGGACGATATTTCCGCTCGCCACGAACATATATGCGCCCCCGGTACTACTCACAAACGGCAGAGCTCTCCACCAAAAGATGTCACTGAACAGTTCCCTTTCAGAAACCCATTAAAAACAGTGAGCTCCTACAACCTACATCCTTTTAAACTTGCCTACTATATTTGTTTCTTAGTCTCCGTCTACAAATTTTTATTCTACACACATCCCGTTGTTGTTGTTGTTGTGGTCTTCAGTCCGTAGACTGGTTTCATGCATCTCTCCACGCTACCCTGTCTTGTGCAAGTACCTTCATCTGAGAATACGTTCGGCAACCTACATCCTTTTGAATCTGCTTACTATATTAATCCCTCGGTCTCCCTCTACGATTTTTACCCCACACGCTTCCTTCTAATGCTAAGTTGACGATTCCTTGATGTCTCAGAATGTGTCCCACCAATCTATCCCTTCTCATAGTCAGGATATGCCAGAAACTCCTTTTCTCCCCAATTCGGTTAAGCACCTCCTCATTTGTTACGTGATCTACCCATCTAATTTTCATCACCACATTTCGAACGGTGCTATCATCTTTTTGTCTGAACTCCTTATCGTCCACGTTTCACTCCCATACAATGCTACACTCCGACAAATGCTTTCAGAAATGACTTCCTAACTTTTAAATTAATATTGGATGTTAACAAGTTTCGCTTCTTTAGAAATGCTTTTCTTCACATAGCCATTCTGCATTTTATATCGTCTCTACTTCGGCCATCAGAAGTTACTTTGCTACCCAAATAACAAAACTAATCTACAACTTTTATTGCTTCATTACCTAATCTAATTCCTTCAGTATCACCTGATTTTCTGATATTACATTCCATTACCTTTGTTTTACTCTTGCTAATATTCATCTTATATCTTCCTTTCTAGACACTGTCCATTCCATTTAATTGCTGTTCCAGATCCTTTGCAGTCTCTGACAACATACCCCTCCAATGCTAAATTGATGATCCGTTCTGTTAATCAAGATATGCCAGAAATTTCTTTCCTCCCCAATTCCATTCAGCACATCCTCATTAGTTATGCGATACACCCACAAATTCTTCAACATTCGCCTGAAGCACCACATTTCAAATGCTTCTACCGTTTTTTTGTTTGAACTCATTTTCATCCACGTTTACTCCAGTATAGTCCTACACTCCAGACAAATGCTTTCAGAAATAACTTCCTAACATTTAAATTAATTTTGGATGTCAGCAAATTTCGCTTTTCAGAAATGCTTTCCTTCCCGTAGCCATTCTGCATTTTATCTCTTCTTTACTTCGGCCATCATAAGTTATTTTGTTACCCAAATAACAAAACTCATCTATTACTTTTATTGTCTCGTTACCTAATGCCTTCAGCATCGTCCGATTTTCTTATACTACATTTCTTTTCCAATGTTTTGCTCTTGTTAATGTTCATCTTAACATAATTTGAGTCGTAATGTGCGTATTGCCTCTCGTGTTCCTACATTTCTCCAAAATCTGATCTTTTCCGAGGTCGTTTCTTCCAGTTTTTCCATTAATCGGGTTAGTATCTTGCGACCTTAACATTAATCCGATGGTTCTATAATTTTCACGCTTGTCTACGCTTGCTTTCTTTGGAACTGTAACTATTGCATTCTTCTTCAAGTCTGAGGGTTTTTCGACTGCAATCCGTCTTGCACACGTTGTGGGACAGTTTCTGCACGCCGCGGTGGAGCGGCCGAGCGCATTGAGACGCTAAGCTACGATGCGCGAGGCCGTTCCCCATTGGGGGTTCGAATCCCCCCTCGGGCATGGATGTTTGTGACACCTTTAGTATAAGCTAGTTCATAAGTAGTTTGTAAGTTTAGGGACTGATGACCCCGCAGTTAAGTCCCATAAGCTTTACAAACATTTCAACATTTTGAGTTTCTTCAGGACTGGCTTTTCCAAAGATTTCAGAAGTTCAAAGGGAATGTCATCTAATCAAGGGACCTTGTTTCAGCTTAAATCTTTCAGTGCTCTTTTTCTTGTAGAGGTCGTCTATATATTCCTTTCAACTTTCAGCTTTACCTTCTTTTTTTAGTACTGGTTTTCCATCTGAACTTTTGATATTCATACAGCAGATTTTCTCGTCTCCAAGCGTCTCTTTTATCTTCATGTAGGTGGGATCTATCTTTTCCCTAGTTCCACATTCTTCTACAAACTTGTATTTTTAACCACTTCTGCTTAGCCAGTCTGCACTTCCTTACGCAATAAGTCAATAACAAATCCACTGTATAGATAAACTCAGATTATTCATTACTCTTTCTAAACAATCACATTACAGAATTGAAAATACTGGTGAATTATAGCTACATTAATGTTAGGAACAGTGTTTTGTTAATATTTTTCAAGTTATTACTGTAAATGTAATATTCTTTACTCCTTCTTACATTTGAGTATATTTTAGGTAATTATAAACATTTAAGAAGATTTAAATATTATTAAAGGATGAACACATATTTAATCTTGTCTTATAGAATATTAAATGTCATTAAGACATTTAATAATATAATAATTTCATAGTTTAAAATAACAATGCAGGAAACTGTTGAGAACTGTATATAAAGGCGGCTCGCATAGGGCATAGGTCAGTTTTTAATCAGATTGCGAGGCAGTCACTATACCCCTCAAAACGCTAACGCTATATTACTGAAAGTGATTATTGTACAAGTGCTATCTCGGCAGTTTATTTACAGTGTTGCATTAAACTACTGATTCAAACTTACTAGCAGATAAGCTGCATAATTTGAAATCAGTGGCGTATACAATTAATTGATTCCTGCTGCTCGTATTCGACGTGATCCAGAGGTTGCTGTTTTATTACGATTCCAGATGTTGCGTTAGCAGAAGTTACAACAAACCCCGAGACAACAATGTAACGCTTTAAATGCACCATACAGAACATTGTGGACGACTGTAAACGTGTGTGCCCTAAAACCAAGTCGAGCTGTTACGCCTCACTATGAACCTCAATTTTTACTTAAAACGTAATTTTATTTTCAACGAATTTCAACACTTACATCTAGTGTTGTAATTTTTTATTTGAAACTGCTTTCATAGTCTATTCTGTGTGTAAGTGAGAGAAAAAGTCATACGTCATGTACAGGGCGACAATTATTGAACTTCATGAAACGAAACGTAAATTATTTCCGAACTACGGCGTGCACACATTTTATTCAACATGTAAACGTCAGTACAAATATTGGAATTTCAGTTACGAAATGTTCGATATGTCTGCCTGCCGTGATGATGATGTAGCGCAAACGAATAGTGAAATTCTGCATGACCCGCTGAAGTGTCGGATTATCGATGCTGTCGATGACCTCCCGAATGGCTGTTTTCAGTTAAGCCATGGTTTTGGGGTTATTACTGTACACCTTGTCTTAAATATAGCCCCACAAAAATGAGACACGCGTGTTCAGATGTGGAAAATATGATGATCAATGTAGACCCATGCTAGTAGCTCGTTTATATTCCAGAGTCTGAAAATATCTACATCTACATACATACTCCGCAATCCACTGAGAGGTGCGTGGCGGAGGGTACACTGTACCACGACTAGGAATTTCCTTTCCTATGCCATTCCCAAATAGAGCGAGGAAAAAAAGAATGTCTATATGCCTTCGTACGAGCCCTAATTTCTCTTATCTTGTCATTGTGATCACAACGCGAAATGTATGTAGGCGGCAGCAAGATCGTACTACACTCAGCTTCAAATTCCAGCGCTCTAAATTTCCTCAACACAAATTCGCGAAAAGAACGTCGTCTTTCCTCCAGCGATCCCCAATTGAGTTGCCAGAGCATTTCCGTGACACTCGCGCATATGTCGAACCTATCAGTAATAAACCTAGCTGCTCGCCTCTGAACTGCTTCTGTGTCTTCCTTTAAACTGATCTGCTGTAAATGAAGTTAAGTGTATTTGTATAAGTGCTTATATGAATGTCTTCACAGTTATCATTATTGAGGGTCAATTGCCGCCAATTTTTGCACTATGCACATATGTTATCTAAATTACTTTGCAGTTGCTTTTGACCGTCTGGTGACTTAACTAACCGATAAACGACAACATCATCCGTGACACAGTCTTAGGGAGCTGCTCACATTGTCTCTTAAATCGTTTATAAAGATTAAGAACAGTAGGGACACTATGACACTTCTCTGGAGAACGGCCGGTTCCACTTCTACTAGATGACTTTTCGTCAATTACTACGTAATGTGTCCTTTCTGACAGGAATTCGCGAATTCAATCACACAACTATGCCGATATTCCATAATCACGCAGGTTGATTAGGCGACACTTGGGAGGTACACTGTCAAAAGCCTTCCGGGAATCGAGAAATGTGGAATCGATTTGAGATCCCTTGTCGATAGCACTCATCGTTTCATGTGAGTAAAAAGCTATCTGTGTGTCACAAGAATTATAATTTGTGAAGCCGTGTGGACTATGGATCAATAAATTGTTCTCTTCGAGGTAGTTCATAATGTTTGATGGAAGTAATATTCTAGAATCCTGCTGCAAACTGACATCAATGATACAGGTATGTAATTTTGCGGATCACTCCTATTGCCTTTCTTGGATATCGAGGTTACCTGTGCAACTTTCCAGTCTTTGCGTACGGAACATTGACTGGTGAGCAGTGTTTTATGCTAGCTAAGTATGGAGCTATTGAATCAGCGTACTCTGAAATGAACCTAGTTGGTATACAATCCGAACCGGAAGACATGCATTTTTAAGTGACTTACGTTGCTTTAATATTCTTGTACTACCTTCCCTTAACAAGCAGGCAGTACCGCAAAAGCAGGATGCTCGGCGGAAAACATGCAGCAGGCGATCCAACGGCCACACAAACTCTAACAAGGTAAAGAATAGAAGATTGGAGCTCGCAATAGGCACTTTTTTTCTTGCAGAGGTCGGTGTGCCAACCCTACCAGCCGCAGATCCTTTCGCCTGCCTATGATAGGTCTACGACCACTATATAGGCCCTGCCAGACCGCTAACCCGACCGTTTTCATTCTGCTACCAAGCCAGCCATTAGCCTAGTTCGGAACTATGAAGAAGAAGTAGATGCTGTCCGATGGGCCGAAGACTGAAGACCTACCCAAGCCGACCGTGTAGAACCATACTCCGGCAAACCTCACGGACTTATGAACTTTCTTCATGTAGCAAGGCTATATCTGTTTCTATATCTACATCTGCTAATCACATTTAAATGCCTGGCAGAGGGTTCATCGAACTACCGTTATACTATGTTATCTCCCATTCCATTCTCGCATAGCGCCCGGGAAGAAAGAACACCTGAATCTCTCCATTCGAGCTCTGATTTCTCGTATTTTATTCTGATAATCATTTCTACCTATGTAAGTGGGAGTCAATAATATATTTTCGCATTCGGAGGAGAATGTTAGCGACTGATGTTTCGTAAGTAGCCCACGTCGATAAGCGCCGTTATTGTAATGATTCCCATCCCAGATCCTGTATCATTTCCGTAACGCTGTCTCCCCTGTATCGTGACAATACGAATCGAGCTGCCCTTTTTTGGACTCTTTCGATGTCCTCCGTCAAACCCACCTGATAAGGATCCCACACTGGGCAGCAATACTCCATAAAAGGACGGACAAGCGTAGTGTATGGAGTTTCTTTAGTAGTTTTGTTGCATCTTTTAAGGGTTCTGCCAATAAAACGCAGTCTCTGGTTCGCCTTTCCCACGACGTTATCTACTTGTTCTTTCCAATCTAAGTCTGAAGTAATAGTAATTGTTAGGTATTTTGTGGAGTTTACGGCCTTCACTTTTGATTGATTAATCTTGTAAACAAAGTTTAACGGATTTCTTTTCGTACTCACGTGGACAATTTCACACTTCTCATTATTTAGCGTCAGTTGCCATTTTTACACCATAGTGATATCTTATTTAGATCGTTCTGCAGTTGGTTTTAATCTTCAGATGATTTTACTGGACGGTAAATGACGACGTCATCAGCAAACAACCTAAGAGAGCTACTTAGATTTTCCCCTAAATCGTTTATGTAAATAAGGAACAGCAGAGGACCAATAACACTTCCCTGTGGAACGCCCGATATCACCTCTGTTTTAGTTGATGCCTTACCATCGATTACTACGAACTGTGTCCTCTGGCAGAATATCCCCTACCCAGTAGCAATTTTGGGGGCGATATACCATAACCACGCAATTTGATTAAAAGCCGTTTGTGAGGTACGGTGTCAAAAGCCTTCTGGAAATCAAGAAATACGGAATCAATTTGCGAAACTTCTTCGATAGCACCCATCACTTCGTGCGAGTAAAGAGCTAGTTGTATTTTGCATGAACGATATTTTCTAAATCCGTGTTGACCTTGGGTCAATAGATCATTCTGTCCGAGATAATTCTTAATATTTGAATACAGGATATGTTCCAAAACCCCGCTGCAAATTGACGTCAATGAAATAGGCCTGTAGTTTACTGGGTTACTCCTATTGCCTTTCTTGAATATAGGCGTGACCTGTGCAACTTTCCAATCTTTTGGTACAGGTCCTTCTTTGACAGAGCGGTTGTATATGGCTGTTAAGTAAGGAGCTATCGCTTCATCATAATCAGATAGAAATCTAATAGGTATAAAGTCCGGACGAGAAGACTTGCTCTTGTTAAGTGATTTTAGTTGCTTCACTACTCCGATGATATCTACTTCTACGTTACTCATCTGTTAAAAAGTTATATAAATAAATCTGCGTTTGAAGAACCACACCTTCAGTTACAACAGTGGCTACGAGTCAAAACTCGAACCCCGAAAATGACGGCGGAATTGCAAGACCTACAGCGGTAACTCATGACCGAAATCGGAAACCTCCGCTGTCCTCCGCCGCTGTCGCCATTCCCGGCGTTCAACGAAGACACCAAAGAATGTGAAACCTATGAGAGGAGGATTCGCCAACACTTCAGAATTCATCAGACTTTAGTTAATAATCCGACCAGCGAGCCTTTTCTGGAATCTTTCCCTCACATATGTCCTGCTCACTAAACTTTAGCTACATGATCAAGAAACCCTTTCTTTCACCAACACCTGTGAATGCCTCAGTGCCTACTACCGTCGCCGATACCACATCCTGGCGGCACGAGTGGAATTTTACCAGTGCAGGAAGAAAACTGACAAAATCTACAGACAATGTGCGACGGAACTCCAAAGTCGCAGCCGGAGATGCAGTTTCGTCAGCAACGCCTCAAAAGAATACGGGCGGGATCACATAATACAGGCAGCGCCGAACGCAGCATTCTGCCACAATGCCTTCAAACTCTACGACCCATCACTCGAATAAATTATCGAGCTAGCTTTAGTGTACCACTTAGGAAAGTTTATTTTTTTAACACCCTCAATCGTTTCGCAGGAAACTAGTCTGCATGCATATATAGCCGCATTTCTATCTTTAAACGTGTTCAAAGTTTTGTTCCACAAAGCTGGTCGTGCTTCCACTACCGAAATAACTATACCATCATTTATCTCTTACAAAATCAGTCCTAACGTATACACATGTAATTGTACAGATGCCTCAAACAGGCAAATGACCCTTTGTGTGCGATCCCTTTCGATAACACAGATAAAGCTGCAAGAAAATAGAATAATGGACACTCGTAGTAGGAGATAAAAGTTAGCCTGTAAACCCGACGTTGCCCGGGTATTTATTTATTTATTTATTCAAGCCTTGAGTTAGTACCTTCTCATATCCCTTCTCTTTCTGTTCATCTCTTTTTTTCTAAAAAACGTTTTATTTTTTATCAGAGAATATATCAGAAATTAGGCTGACTTGCATACATTTTAAACATGGCTGTAGGTCAGCAACCGTGGAACACGATCTAAAAGTCAACAAAACTTTCAGCCAACCAGTTGCATAAAAATGGTTTACATGCATAAACCCTGACCTAGGTTTCGACAAAAGTGATTTTGCCTTCTTCATAAGTATTACCTAATAAAATATAGTACACAGATCATATGAACAATAGTAAAATACATAAATGTTTCTAAAATAAGTGAGAAATTACAATTACAGCATTAGATGAGAATGTACTTACATTTAGCTCACATTAAAATAGTTGTTAAATAAAGTGTGGCTGACACCATGTCATAGAATAAAATGTAAAATTTAAAACATGTCTACATCACAAAATTGTGGAGCACGTCCACACACAGGTCGAGTGAGCACTGCGTACAGGTAGAGGCGTAGGAACACTGGTGACGTGCGCCCGCACTAGGTGGCGCCAAGAGGGCTGACGGGCGTGCGCGCATTTGCGGACGCGAAAGAATTTGAAGTGAAGAAAACTATGTGTATATAATACCGACAGAAAACAGATTTCGTGTCAGTGAGTGAGTTTGTGAATGAGTGTCCTTTCGTCTATATATAGTGAAGATCTCAAGAACGTCTTTGAGAAAGAAAGGACACGATCTACCCATGAAACAAAAAAGAAAAAAAAAATCAGAGTTCGAGTGCCGGTATGGCACAAATATTCAACTTCGCCATTGAATTTAATTCAGTGCCTTGAATCAGTCGAGAAGCTGAAATATTTGCAATGTTTTGTCTACAGAACTCACTGCCGAAATAATATATTTTAGTCCTTTATGCGCAAAGTCGCAGAGATGGTGAGAAGGCATAGAATGGCCGATAAACGATCGATGCGTGTGCAAGCTCCGATTTCGCCACGTTCGCCACTGTACTTGCCGGCGCTAGTGGTTTGCAGTGGCAGCAGCCAGCAGCTGGCCGACTTTTTGCCGGTGCCCGTCCGTGGCCCGCCAGTGTGCACGCTGCAATGCCCTCCAATGGTTCACTGCTGGAATGTGGACGGCCGATATTGGTGTGCGCCACGTGGTATGGCTGGTCGGCAGTTTAGCTGTCGGACGGGGTTGCTGCGACGTAAGGGGCGTGCCATACTGGAAGCAGGGAGGAGACGGAAGGGGACAGCGGAGTGTGGACGGCATCACAAACATATATTTGTCTGTGACGGCTTATGAGCCGCAACGGAACTGGAGGGCTCTGCGGCCGGTATGCAAGTACAAGGTCTATATAGGAGAGGTCTCAAAATGTTCAAATGTTTGTAGAACTTACGGGACTTAACTACGGGGTCATCAGTCCCTAAGCTTACAAACTACTTTTGAACTGGCTAAGACTAAGGACGGGCCGGCCGCGGTGGCCGACGGGATTGAGGCGCTCCAGTCACGGTCTACACGGCCACTACGGTGGGGGGTTCGAATCCCCCCTCGGGCATGGATATTTGTGCCGTCCTTAGTCTTACTTAGTTCATAAGTAGTTTGTAAGTTTAGGGACGGATGACCCCGTAGTTAAGTCCCATAAGCTTTACAAACATTTGAACTAAGGACGGCACAAATATCCATGCCCGAGGGGGGATTCGAACCCCCGGCCGCAGCGGCCGTGCAGACCGTGACTGGAGCGCCTCAGTCCCCTCGGCCACCGCGGCCGTCGGAGAGGTCTGGTCACGCTACCGTGATCCTTTGCGTTGGAGCCCATTTTGGTTCTAAAACGCGGCTGTAGCAGACTGTATCCGGATAATGTTTGCCATTAGAAAGTGTTAGTTGCATAAAGCAGTGAATGTAAAATTGCATCAGAGTAAGCAGGTTACAGAGAATGTGGCTGTGTACATTCTCATTGCAATGGATATGTGATATGACTAACGATACAACCACCACTGTCAGGAAAAGGTAGCCTTTTCATTAACAAAATTCTGCTGTTCTCCAATCGCATCTGTGTAACATAATGCTGTACGTGTTTTCTTCTTATGTATATATTGTCAAGTTTCCATTCGGTATGGTATAGACGAAGGACAAACGAAAGTTTCGTGTATTGAACTATCCGAGAGCAGAATATTACATGGGATCTCGGCTTCCATTCACATTAAATTTTCCTGGTGTACGTGTTTCCAGTGATTACGTAACTGGAAGAAATTTCGAGATACTGGATCTGTGTCAGACAAACGTAGAGCAGATCCTAGTATTTTAATTGAAAACTAAGTTGCAAAAAGTAAGAGAGATGTCGGAAAAAGTCGAGAACGTTATTGCGTCAACTGAGAAATTACGAAATTTATTTATGTAAAATCAATGTATTACTTTCAGTTATAATTACTTTGATTATGGTCATTGATGTAGTCAAAAAAAAAAAAAAAAAAAAAAAAAAAAATCTAGCAGTTATTTGCGAAAGTTACATTACGTTTACTTTGGGTGATCATCGTTAATAAACTTAATATTTACACAATTCACATGTTAAGAAAGCATTTTTCGCCAAGAGATTTTTTTCCGAAAAGTGTTTTAGTTAAACGTATAGTTCGACATCTAGACTTGGTCATACTGCTTGCATTCTGAAATAGGAAATCGTTCATGGGAATTTTTCTTTTCCTACAGTCCACTCAGACCACATATTTCAGAAATTTAAAACGTTCATCTAGCCGGTTCTTCTCACACAGTTGGAGTCAAATCTGCGAGAATAGTCTTGTGACCTCTTCTGGTAAGACTGAGAAATATAGGCCTTTTGAATTATCAGTATCTTAGTACTAAACGCAAGAATACATTTCTGACTCACAGTACGCAAACTGGCTGCAGAATAATAATAATTTGCGAAAGCGATTGTTTTCTTTAGTAGCGATATTGCGCTGCGTCGCCCGTTCTAGACCCACAATGGCGGCTCCATAAGGAACATTGGTTTCCAGACCTGTGTTCTATGCATCTTGTGCAGGTACTTGCTGTTGGAGGGGCTCCTGTGTTGCTATTGGGCGAGTCCGTCTCTTGGAAGCGTGGCTGCTCGGCTACGGAGCCGGCTACTATGTATCTGCAGCTATTGTAGCTCGGCCACCGCGGCATTTCCCTCTAAGTCGTGCTGTCGGATTATAGTTTCAAAGTTTGAGGCTCGCGTTACCGTCTCTGCTGATTTAGGTGTGTCTCGATGTTGTACTATCCCTGAAAGGGGCTTGTTGGTAAGGATGGTGTACACTGCGGTACTGGTCTCAAGCGGCACCGGTTATTATTTTACCGCTGTGCCATGAATGAGCAAAGAGAAAATCTTTCGTTGGAGACATACCGTCCAGGTTGTTGATGTTTCATTTTGATACTTGTGTACAGTTGATTTAAAGTTTTGGCAGTAGGAGAAAAAAAGGAAATAAAAATTATGCTGAATCGAGAAATATTAGAACAGGTGCAAAATTTTAAGTATCTTGGAAGCAGTATAGACACCAACTGGAAGTGCAGTACAGAAATTAAAACAAGAATAGCAATGACAAAAGTGGCACTTTATAAGAAAAGGAGAATTTTCTGCAACAGTCTTTACAGAGAACTGAGGAAAAGACTCATAAAATGCTGTGTATGGAGTGTTCTTCTGTATGGTGCTGAAACATGGACATTGAGGAAGAAAGGCTGGAGGTTTCTGAGATGTGGACATGGCGGAGGATGGAATGAATAAGTTGGATGGACAGAGTAAAAAATGAAGAGGTACTGAAAAGAGCTGGAGAGAAAAGACAGTTACTAGATGTAATAAAAAGAAGAAAAAGAAATTGGATTGGGCACATATTAAGAAAGAATGACGGACTGATAAAAACAGTTTTAGAAGGTTATGTAGAACGGAAAAGGAAGCAAGAAAGGAGGAGATTTCAGATACTGGATGATTTGATAGAAGGTACAACATACAGCAACCTTAAGAAAGAATCAATGGATCGCAGAAAATGGAGAGGGAAAGGATCTGCTAATATAGCACAAAACGGATGATAACGATGTGTAGTTGATTTAAATTTTCTAAAAATGTTAAAATTGTAATCTGCTTGCTTGTTTTAACGTGGAGTAAGGTTTCTTTTAAGTTCTTCCATATTGCTATGCATTTTCTTGTGGTGACATTGATTTCGTGTTTGTTATAGAGGCGCTATTTTGGCCGTAACGTTGTTTGCAAAGAGTCGCGTTAAACAACCGTGCTCTACACAATTTATATCACAAGCGACCTGGGCGTGGCGACGTATGCTGTAATGCTAAAATGTCATTGTAATGACAATCTGAAAGTAACGTCGGTTTCGATGTAACTGACTAAAAGTTCAAGTGTCTGTGTCTACCAGCTTGTTACTGTATTGACAACTTGAACTTCATTTTAGAGCTATATTTTTCTGGTTGTTTTAAGTGGAGTGCTTAATTATAAAAATAAATAAATAAAAACTTACTACATTTCAAGTCTAAGTTATTTATTCTAGTAACTGCATGTTTGCCAAAATTATTTCTCAGTCAGTTGCCGTTGTCTTGTTTAAAATTTTGATGAAATGTGTATGTACTGCTACCTCATTACCAGTGACCCTTTTAATGTTGTAAAATATTTCATAATTTAAACTAGATTAATTCCGCTGCTTCGCACGCATAGACGCGTAAACTGGATGGTCTGCATTGGTTGTTTCTACTTCTAAATATAATTTTTCATAGATTCAGTTTTAAAAATGTTTTCCTAATCAAGTATTTTGATGCAACTTGCCACCTCCCATTGCACCACTGATGGTAGAATACAAAACATCCCGAAACATTTTTTAAAATTCTAACCATGGCTCCAAATCCAAATTTTCGCATTTCCAGCAACAAAAAGAGTCTTAGTAACACCCTTAAAAGATTTTCTCTTATTTCACCCGCTCAATGGTTGAATTTCCAAAAATATCGAAACACTTGTTTTTAAAATTCCAATCAAAAATCTAAATCAGATGTTTTGTATCTCTTGCTTCAAAATTGCCTTAACAGTAACGTATTTTCAAAAAATCGTATCCTATTTCACCCCCTTAGGGATTGGAATATCGAAAAATCGCTGATACCTACAGTGTAAGACAACGTCTACAAATTTCATGTTTCTATCGTCTGCATGTTCACTTTTCAGCGCCGTTTTGTCTTTTAGAAACGGATCGAGAACGGGAAATTTCTTTCTGACGCTTCGGCATCTTTCTTGGTAGTTTCACTTGTCAAATTGCAGTAGGCACTAATTTTTCTTTATTCATGCGCTTGTTGCAGAAAAACAACTGAAGAATGTGCATCACTTTTCACTTTGTATATAACCTCTTTACTATTATAGCGTCAAGTCATCGCTGGTCTTCAGTCCGAATTTTATATAAGCTGACGACTTTCAACCACTACATCTGCCACCCTCTTATAGCTATCGACACGGAACTGCTATGGCGTACAATGGGAGACTTTGTACTACAACAAAACAGAGAGATCGTTCGTCTCCATTGTGCAGTTTTTGCTGAAGAGCAAAATATTATTGACACCCACAGGTATAATTTTATATAAGTCGGTAACTTTCAATTCCCATATCTTCCACCCCCTTATCGTTATCAACCCTCTACCACCATAGTACACAATAGGAGACTGATACCTACTACCACATACAAACACTATTCGTTTGCGATGTATCGTTTTGGCTGCAGATTGCCAAATATAGACACAAACACCTCAATTTTTAGAATGAATCTTCACTCTGCAGCGGAGTGTGCGCTGATATGAAACTTCCTGGCAGATTAAAACTGTGTGCCGGAACCGGGACTCGAACCTGGGACCTTTGCCTTTCGCGGGCAAGCGCACTACCGACTGTGCTATCCCGGCACGACTCACGATGCCGCCTCACAACTTTACTTCTGCCAGTACCTCGCCTCCTACTTTCCAAACTTCACAGAAGCTCTCCTGCAAACACGCAAGACTAGCACTCCTGGAAGAAAGGATATGGTGGAGACATGGCTTAGCCACAGCCTAAGGGATGTTTCCAGAATGAAACTTCACTCTGCAGCGGAGTGTGCGCTGATATGAAACTTCCTGGCAGATTAAAACTGTGTGCCGGAACCGGGACTCGAACCTGGGACCTTTGCCTTTCGCGGGCAAGCGCACTACCGACTGTGCTATCCCGGCACGACTCACGATGCCGCCTCACAACTTTACTTCTGCCAGTACCTCGCCTCCTACTTTCCAAACTTCACAGAAGCTCTCCTGCAAACACGCAAGACTAGCACTCCTGGAAGAAAGGATATGGTGGAGACATGGCTTAGCCACAGCCTAAGGGATGTTTCCAGAATGAAACTTCACTCTGCAGCGGAGTGTGCGCTGATATGAAACTTCCTGGCAGATTAAAACTGTGTGCCGGAACCGGGACTCGAACCTGGGACCTTTGCCTTTCGCGGGCAAGCGCACTACCGACTGTGCTATCCCGGCACGACTCACGATGCCGCCTCACAACTTTACTTCTGCCAGTACCTCGCCTCCTACTTTCCAAACTTCACAGAAGCTCTCCTGCAAACACGCAAGACTAGCACTCCTGGAAGGAGAGCTTCTGTGAAGTTTGGAAAGTAAGAGGCGAGGTACTGGCAGAAGTAAAGTTGTGAGGCGGCATCGTGAGTCGTGCCGGGATAGCACAGTCGGTAGTGCGCTTGCCCGCGAAAGGCAAAGGTCCCAGGTTCGAGTCCCGGTTCCGGCACACAGTTTTAATCTGCCAGGAAGTTTCACCTCAATTTTTATATATATTAATATTAAGTTTTGTAAAAGGTGTATCCTCTTATGGGTTAGTCACTCCAGCAGCATTTGTAACCACTCAACGTCATTTCTTTTATCATTAAATTTTTTTTGAAAATAACAGTAGCCCTTTGCCACCCAGACCTATTAACTCTCTGCACCAACAGACGCGAGACTAAATTAACTGGAGATACCTTCACTGTATGCCATTACCGCGAAGGATTTGGGTCTGTATGTCAGCAGTGTCGGTTCCATTTACATGTTTATCGCGAAGGTAAGCGTCGAAGTCCGGATAAGATAGCCGTGGCATGTCCCAGTGCGACACACGCATCGTGCACCTACGGAGTTTTACCGCAAGTCAGGAGCGCTAGTGAGATCCGTGTTGTCCAAGGCGGCATCTCAAGAGCTCTGCAACATACAGTACTTGTGAACCTAAACAGTTAAACAGAAAGTTACCGAGGCCACATTCATCACCTCACACGTATAAACAGGATCTACACACAGTTTTACAACCTGGGCCTTCCAGTAAAGGCTTTATTACCTACGCCCGTGCGTGGCTTCCTCGTAAGCACTTCAACAAGATGTCTTTTTAGTTTTGTTGCTGGTGACCAGTTGCCACCTAGAGACAGGGAATTGTAAGAAAGGGAGCATTCTGTTGCTCAGTGCTTTGAGGAGAAGTCTCCTGCACTCCCCATATCAAATGTTCAAATGTTTGTAAACCTATAGGGCCAAACTGTTATGGTCACCAGTCTCTAGACTTAACAAATTAATTAAACTAACTTACACTAAGAACAACGCACACACCCATGCCCCAAAGAGAATTCGACCTCAGACGTAACATTACGGATTAGACCACGCGGGCATTCCGCGCGGCCAGTACCACCACCACCACCTAGAGAGAAGACCGCGGCGCTCTTGTGTGACGTCAGGCAGAGTAGGTTGCGCGCGCTTAGGCGACTGGCTCGCTGCTTCGGCATACTGGGCCGTGCCAACACCGTGGGTTCGTTCAAAGAGCTGCAGGGCTGCTACCGCTCATGCGCAGTACGGAAATTCGTATCAAAGAGCAATCCTGCAGCTTGCTGCAGCCTACCGGCTGTTCAAGGAAGCTCGCGGCTGCAGCGTCCTGCAGCTTCCTGGCTGCATGAGCTGCAGGGAAAATTTCCTCCTGCAGCCTGACTGACGTCATCGGTACCGCGCAGGCGCGGCAGTGCATGCTTTGCTGCTGCAGGAAGCTGCAGCCCTTCAGAACCTAGTGACCTAGTGTTGGCCGTGCCCCAGAGCACAGACAAATATATACAGACGGGAAACCTCCGTAAGGGCCCGGTCCCACGCTCAGGGGTGCGAGGCGGGGGGTTCTGAAGCAGTTCCGTAAGATGTCCCTTGATGGCGCTGCGGTCAGAAGCAGCCCTTTAAACTGGCCAGAGCAGGCGGCAGGTAGCGGCTGTCCCCACCACCACCTCCCCTCAAAAGCCGGCACACCGGACCACAGAGTAACATATACAGAGACGCAGCCCCCTCTAAACCACTGTCCTACGCTCCCCTCGTAGTTCCGTAAGATGCTAGCAGGTGTCAGGCGGATCGCTGGCTTAGCGTGCCTCTCGCACGTCAGAGGGTAGCGTGGAGGGGAGGCTGAGGGGAGAGCTCGTGCCGCCTGCCACGAGGCCACGGCTGTGTCCGGCGTGCCGGCGTTTGAGGGGAGGTGGTGGTGGGGGCAGCCGCTACCTGCCGCCTGCTCTGGCTGTTGCTTCTGACCTCAGCGCCATCATGGGACATCTTACGGAACTGCTAAAAACCCTCCCTCCCCGCACCCCTGAGCGTAGGACCGGGCCCTTACGGAGGTTTCCCGTCTGTATATATTTGTCTGTGACCGGACGCAGCCGTGGCCTCGTGGAAGGCGGCACAAGCTCTCCCCTCAGCCTCCCCTTCACGCTACCCTCTGACGTGCGAGTGGCACCCTCAGAAGTGCTTCTAGTGTGGTCTACTGGTACTAAGCCAGTGAACCGCCTGACACCTGCTAGCATCTTACAGAGCTACGAGGGGAGCATAGGGCAGTGGTTTAGGGGTGGCTGCTTCTCTGTATATGTTACTCTGTGCCCAGAGGCTACCCAGTCAGCGATGCGCGCACAACCTACTCTGTCTGACGTCACAAGAGAGCGCCGCGGCCTTTAGGTGGTGTTGCCAGTACCCCCTCCCCTCCCCTAAAGAAGGTATACACCGCTTCCATGATGGTCCAGTTCAGAAACCACAGAAGTTGTTTGTCATGCAGTTAGATAAAGGAATCTATACTCCTACCTGCGCCAACTAGCAGTATCAGTCTCTAAGACAACAGCAAAGTAAGTAGAAGACTGTACGTTTTATATCGTAACGGAAATAAAATCAAAACAATATAGAAAGTGCTGATAAACAGTTTCGAATACTTTGAGAGGTGATATTACTCATCGAAACAGGAGAAAAATCCTAGTAAACGTGGGTTCGGAATCGCATACTTTCTTAGATAAACACGCGTTTATAGGAAGGGCTACGCGCCGCTTGATTGCAGAGATTAGTACAGTCCTTGCATTGGTGCTCCGTCAAATGAATCAGCAGAGTATTATGTCTTACTCATAGTACCATTAGTAGTCTTCGATCAGTTGTGTAGTTGGTCTTGAAGGATATGTTATTTTACGTCGTATTTGTGTGCCTTACTGCATAGTACACTGCTCAAAACAATTAGGGAATCAGGTGAGACATCATACACAATATACATATGGTAACGTATTTTAATCAGATATTGGTTACAGTTCTAATTTGTGCGTGATACACTACGATATTTTGCTATCTCAATTCTTTACTTGAGGTTTACTTAGAGCGCGGCATCATGGGGCTACCATAATAGTGAAAAATTCAATCTCATTGTCTTCTAATATGGTATGTGATGACCTCGGACGGCCAGTACAGTTGCACACCCGCGTGCCATGGACAGTATGAGGTCATCAATCAGTTCTTGAGGGATGTTTCACCGTTCTTCCAAGAGTTTCTATATCCAGCTCTGTAATTGTTGTGGGAGGTACTGGTCTAGCTGCAATGCGTCTGCGAAGTGCTTCCCATATGTGCTCAGTCGAGTTTTAAGTTCTGTGAACAAGCTGGTCATCTCTATGCTTCAAGCATGTTGTCCACCAGTGCACCAACGTAGGGTACAACAAAAGGTCGAAGGACCTCTGAGAAGTCAAAACGCCATTCTGAACAATACAGGTCCGTACGTCCGCCTATAGTAACTCATGCCCACACCATTCGTCTAACGCCACGATCTGTTGTTTCCTGCTAATAAGCAGGATTGTTCTCTCCAGATAAGGGAACAACAATTTTTTGGTTGAATACAAAATTTCGACTCATATGCGAACAGAACCAGGCGCCATTCGTTATACTTCAATCTTGACGTTCCTCCAGTGTCGTGGTTTTAATCGATCACACCATAGGCCTCTGTGGGTAGAGGCCCCATTCCCGAAGGCAATTTCGGACTGTTTGTATTGATATGCGCGTCCTGTCGCTGCCTGGAGTTGCATTCAGCCTCCTGTCTCGTCGGGCTGTTAACCTGAGATAACGACAATCTCTTGCTGATGTTTGCCGGGTTTGATTACTATACTTGTATCAACACCAGAAAAGAACTAGCTTTGCGTCATCGTGAATATAGAACGGCGAATCATTAATATCCACAACAGCAACGGAGCCAAGACCTAAACCTGTGGGACCCCATTCTTGATAGCTCCCTAGTTTGAGAAATCAGCTGATTTTTTCAGTTTACCTGAACCACTTATTTCAACTATCAGTACTCTTCCAGTTAAGTATGCATTAAACCATTTGTGCACTATCCCACTAATAACACAATGTTTAAGCTAGAAGAATTCCATGATTAGTACAATCAAAAGCCTTTGAGAGATCACAAAAAATATCAACGGGTGATGTTTGGTTATTCAGAGCCTTTAATATTTGCTCAAAGTTGATTAGCCTTTGCTGAAATTTTGTTAGTTTAAAACCAAGCTCTCCCCTCCACTCTCGCTTCCCCGAGTTCCCATACACTTGAGGTACTGTCAGTTCAGAGCCAATTTGAAAGTCAACCAGGGCAAACACCTATCCGTCTACGGTTTCCATGTATCAAGCTATATCTACACCATCTTCCCCTACTCTCTGCCCCCTTACTACCCATAAAAAAGTTCAAATTCAAATGTTAAAATGTTTGTAGAGTCTATGGGACTTAACTACGCGGTCATCAGTCCCTAAACTTACAAACTACTTATGAACTAGCTAATCCTAAGGACGGCACAAATATCCATGCCCGAGGGTGGATTCGAACCCCCGACCGTAGTGGCCGTGCAGACCGTGACTGGAGCGCCTCAGTCCCCCCGGCCACCGTGGCCGGCTAAAAAAGAAGTTCGATCGCAGAGCGGGTTTCACAGAATTATGTAGCACTGGTCATATGATATTTGACTAATGGCATTCCAGCGTCCTACCCCCTCCTACCAGCTTCTGTAACAAGTGCAACTGTGTGGTTTGTCCAGTCTACAGCTACGCGCTATAGGACAGGACCACGAGTCATGTTTAGGAACAGAGAGTGTTGGAAATTATAAATGAATTATACAAGTCTTTTTACCTAGGATTGTTAGGGGTCAAAATTAAATGTTCAAATGTCCGTAAAGCTATGGGACCAAATTGCAGTGGTCATCAGTTCCTAGACTTACAAACTACTTAAACTATGCTAAGAACTGCACACACACACACACACACACACACACACACACACACACACACACACACACACACATGCCCAACGGGGAGCAGCAACGCATCAAGGCGCCTTAGAGCACACTGTCACCTTTTGCGGCTATTAGTGGCCACGATATGGCGAATTGTTAGTAATAAATCACGCTGAATTACTTCTCTACAACGTTTTGACAGAAGGTTTTGTTATTATAGTATGGACTTCCATCCCACTGCTATCGAGGTCTGTAAACCTGTAGAGCAGTAGGGGTGAGTTTTTGTTACATCATTCGAATAGTGTATGAAATATTGAGAGGAACTTTAAGTTGCTTGTGGTCTGGCATGGTTATCCGTTAACAACAAATTACTTCAGCAGAGGTCTTATTCCGTTGCAGAGACGCTAAGTACTACAAAATGTTCAAGTGTTTGTTAAGCTTAAGGAACTTAACTGCGGGTCATCAGTCCCTAAACTTAGAAACTACTTATGAACTACCTTATACTAAAGACGACAAAACATCCATGCCCGAGGGGGGATTCGAACGCCCGACTGTGGCGGCCGTGCAGGCTGTAACTGGCGCGCCGCAAACTGCTCGGCTACTGCGGCCGGCTAAGTACTACAGAGTAATAAAATGAACAATTTATGTTCCTCCAAAAATGTGAAAAGATAAATAAATAGTACAATAAACCCTTGTTAAGTAATATCTACGTGACCAATACGTTAAAACATTCCTTTGCTGTAGTGGCAAATTTCTCGGTTTTCACAGCATCACTCTTTTACGATAAAGAAAAACAATTTGGGCTCTCCAAGTGAATCGACTAAAGGGGGTTGTGTGAAACATCAGTACTTTGCGAACGCCACGCTATCTCCCAAAGATAGGCCTGTGTAATCATGTACATTTCGAGAGCTTATAAGCTGGTGGTAAAAGATCAATCAGGAACGTTGGGATGTTAATTCCGATTGCGTTAATAACACCATATATACCGTAAGAATTTGAGAAACACACGTAGCTCACTGAATGCCGGTGAAAGGAGCCAGTGGCCAATTTAAAAAATGTTGCGACACGCCGGCGTTTAAAACGGATAAGCAAAAAAAAAAAAAAAAAAAAAAAAAAAAAAAAACAACAGATTATGCATAGGCGTCTTCAGCTTCGACGTGTTGCCGTTACCGGACGCAGAAACACACGCCATTGCTAGAAAATCAGTAAATAAACCATTGAAAGGCGAATGATTGAAAAATTATTTTCTTAAAATCAAGCGCACTAATAAGGACACCCATAGCCGCCGTTGAACTCGTTACACACGTACCAGTTATCAAAATGACGATTAAGCATAACAAACTCGCGTTTATCTTCTTCTCTATATATAAAAGGCAATGTCCCGACTGACTGACTGATTGATTGACTGACTCATCATCGCCCAGCCCAAACCACTGAAGACAAAAACTTGAAATTTGTAGAGGGTGTTGATCTTACTCTGTAGGCGTCATTTAAGAAGCGATTTTTCAATATTCTGTTCGTAAAGGGGTGAAATAGGAGATGAAACGTTTTTTGAAAATACGTTGCTATTTAAGCAATTTTGAAGCTAGATCTAAAAAATTCTTGATTTTAATTAAGGGTTATAATTTAAAAGAAACGTGTGTCGGCATTTTCTTTTAAAATTCAACCAATAAGGGGATAAAAATAGGGGATGCAAAAATTTGATTTTCAAAAATATGTCGCTGGTAACTCAAATTTTAAGCTACAACTACGACTTCGGATATGAAATTTTGGTCAGGATTAGAAAAAACACGATTTTCAGTATTTTTGGAAATTAACATGTAAGAGGGTGTAATAGGGGATGATTTATTTTTGAAAACACGTTGTTATTAAGATAATTTTGAAGCTAGAGCTGCAGAAATTGATATTTGTATTATTGGTTAGAATTAAAAAAATTCGTGTTACGGTATTTTTGGAAATTCAACCATAAAGGAGGTTAAATTGGAGAGGGGACGTTTTTTGAAAATCTTTTGCTATTAAGGCAATTTTGAAGCTACAACCACATAAATTGGTATATGTTTTCTTGGTCAGAATTAAAAAGACACTTGTTTTGGTATTTTCAGAAAATTGATCATTTCGGGTGTGAAATAGGGGATAAAACATTTTTAAAAAAATACTTTGCTACTAAGCTAATTTTGAACCCAGAATTACAAAAAATGATATTTGCATACTTGGTTGAAATTTAAAAGATGCATGTTGGGGTATTTTTCGAAATTCAACTATTAAGATTTGCCATGGGGGGTTACCAGTAGTAAAATCAAATGTTCAAACGATTGTAAATGTTAAGAGACTTAATTATGGGGTCATCAGTCCCTAAGGCTTACAAACCAATTAAACTAATTTAAATTAACCTTAGACTAACTTATGCTAATGACAACAAGAACACCCATGCCCGAGGGGCGAATCGAACCCCTGACGGCGAACAGCAGCGCGTACCGCAGCATGGGGCCTCAAAATGCACGGCCATTCTGCCGCAGCTACAAGTAATATCACAACATTTCATTACTATAGTACTTAAGCTATATCTATGAAAATTTATATTTAGAGGGAGAAACAACTGGTACAGACCAACCAGCCTACGCATGCGAAGCAGCGGGCGTTAAGCTAGTTATTCATTTATATCACGTTCCTCAGAACCCAACAGAAGAGCACGTCTCCATGATCGTGGAAAGAGACAGTGCATTTGTTATAAATCTACAGATGACACTCGCGCCCGCCTGCAGCGGAAAGTGAAGTTGAACGCACGCGATAAGTCACAACGCGTGCGCTTCCTCCGCCAGGCGTCTGTCGCGGAGGTCCAGTACGTGAACGCACTCCAGGGGCGTGGCCAACGGTCGCGACGTGTACAAAGTATGCTGTGATTGGTCAGCGCATCGCTAAAAGGGCACCACGCCACGAACTCGGGGCAGTCTACGATCCGTCAACTACGATGGCAGACAGTAATGTTGTGTGCAATATTTATGTCAGTCAGTATTCATCCGGTATTGGGGACACTGTGATAGTGCTACGATTATGAGTTGAATGTACTCTCACGTCTATGGACAAGAAGTAATGTTATATCGTAGAATTATGCGCAATCGACACCAACACACCCTCTCCCTGTCCTCCACCGTCTCCTTCCTCTCCCCCGCGCTTCCGAACCATCCCTCCCCCCTCCCCCCTCCCCCACGTCTTTTTCCCTCGCGGGGTCCAACGATCAGGCAGTATTTTAAACTTTACCGTTCCATTCAGTGTTCTCTCTTCGTCGTCAGTGTGTGTTTTTAATAGTGCAACCTCCGCCGCACCAGACAAGTGTTGCAATAGCCAGTTTTGTGTTTCTTTGTGTCCAGTGCTTCGTCTCAGTGTGTGTTTTTAATGTCTCCTTGGCACTGGCTTTTATTTTCCAGTTAGGTGTTTTTAAATTATCTGCTATGTACGTTTTACCTCCATCATTCGTCCGTGTTTAATTTTCTTTGGCACTATTTTTAACTTCTCATTTCTATTGTTGTTCCTTGTTGATTTCTATAAAATCATATGGCTGAAGCTGCTGCCAGCCTACCTATATATAGACATAAATTCATATATAAAAAGACGAATACGTCACTTTTCTTTGAGAACTGTATACAACTGAGTGGCAGTACTGTTTTTTTTTTCCTTTATTATTATTTCACACCCATATAATAATAAAGGTGGGGGCGGGGTCGCAAAATCTTGTGGCGGTAGAAGGAAAAAAGTAGTAGCATCTTAAAATACCCAGCACAGTTCTATGTCTAAATATTAGGAGTTCCGCAAAGCAAAACAAGGTATAAGAAAGTTGAAATTTATTTCATATCAAAATTATGTTATTCCTTGTTTCATATCAATATTGAGTCACATAGTTTTATAATAAGTATACTGTGTTAACAATGAATTTACGTAAAGCCGGAAAACTGTTTCAGGAACCAATTGACAGCTAAATTATCAAGATGAAGTAAGCAATTTTGAGAAATTCGCAGAAAAAGATCTCCTTCTTTACAAAAGAACTATACAGTGGGACCTTGTTTAAAGAACGTCATTCGCTTCCACGTCTTACCTGCACCGCGAAACACCTGTCATGCGACATATTTTTCTGTCTAAATTCATATAAAAATAGGATGTGTTCCATTCCGAAAATACACTAAAATAATCGTTATAATCAATATTGTACATTATTGCCACAAGAAAGTTATATCAACAGAAAAAGTTAAATTCAGTTATGAACACACCAGATGTAATGAGCAGCATTGGCCGTTAATGTTTTATTTACAAACCACCGATTTCAATCACATAGTGATCATCTTCAGTGTATCCTTCCAACAAGCATTGCGAATGCACTGAATGTAACTGCAACTGTGTCGAAATAAGTTTCGGCAAACATAAAATTGCAGTGCCAGAGGTTCAGATGGAATCACTATGTGATTGAAATCGATCTTTTGTTTGTAAATAAAACATTAACGGCCAGTGCTGCTCATTACCATCTAGTGTGTTCATCATTATGTGGTCGTTGAGCACCATCCTGAAAATGGAATCCAACCTCAATTTCAGTTATGTTACTATTCGGGGAGGGGGGTTGCCATATTTTTAAGGCAGTTGCTTATTTGAGAAGGTTGAAAAACTCTGATTTCGGGGACTCGTGAACACTAAGTATGTAATGTGTATTGTTCGGAAATCGAAAGAGCCCAAAGAAGGGCAGCCCGTTTTGTATTGTCACAATACAGGGGAGACGGCGTCACGGAAACGGTACAGGATCTGGGATGGGAATCATTACAACAACGGCGCTTATCGCTGCGCCGGCCGCGGTGGCCGAGAGGACTGAGGCGCTCCAGTCACGGTCTGCACGGCCACTACGGTCGGGGGTTCGAATCCCCCCTCGGGCATGGATATTTGTTCCGTCCTTAGTATTAGCTAGTTCATAAGTAGTTTGTAAGTTTAGGGACTGATGACCCCGTAGTTAAGTCCCATAAGCTATACAAACATTTGAATAACATTTGCTTATCGCTGCGGTGTGGGCGACTTACGAAACTGCAATCGCCAACATTCTCCTCCGAATGCAAAGGTATATATGTTGTTGACTCCCAGCTACTTGAAAATGATCATCAAAATAAAATACGAGAAATCAGAGCTCGGACGGAGATTCAGATGTTCTTTCATCCCGCATACTATTAGAGTTGGAATGGTAGATAAATAAAACAAAGGTGGTTCGATGAACCCTCTGCCATACACTTAAATGTGGTTCGTAGAGTATCCCATGTAGAAGAAGAAATAAAGTACTTTAAGTAGCTTTGAATAGTATTCACCTTTTTGCAGGTGAGTAAAACCTTGATTTAATCTTGCTGAAGAACATCGAAGCATTACTTCAAATACCTTATTCGTTTTCATAAGCAACTGAAGGAGATTTACTTCCATTTGTGTTTCTAATCAATCACGTTAATTTGCAACCTTGTAATAATGAAATGCTTTATAAAGAAAATAAATTTCAAAATGCTTATTACGTATTCTAAAGAGAAGAATTGCAAAATTTGCAGTGAGAGCTGTATTGCGAAGTTCTTGTGCCCCTCGCAGAAATCCACTGCTCCTGAAATATAATGCGGTGTATAACTGGCTGTCTCTATCTTTTATGTTACATCATCCGGCGTTGTATTTTCTACTTAACGTAAGCATTGGGTGTGATTAGAATGGGAATGGTTAAGGTAGGTGCCACACTTTGACATATATATCGTTTAGCGGAACATGATAGTTTCAGTGATAGGTCACACCGAAAACAGGGCCTACGCTAACGGCGACCATACGTTCTGCAGGTGTGCGGAAAGAAGACTGAGCCATGCCAGTTTTTTACGTTACGTACCTGCTACGTGTGAGGCTCGCGCGGCGGCAGCTGACGCCCTACTGACAGCTGTTCACTACGTGTACAGTCGCTTCCGCTCGCCGCGGCCTGCACACGTGGTTTGCCGCAGCGCTGGGCTAGAGTTACGCAGGTTTACGCTGAGCCGAATTTGAAACAGAGCGGCGCGGGAAGTTGCCTTGCGGTCTGGAGCGCCACTTTATGGATCGCAAAGCCGCTCGCGTCGGAGGTTCGAGTCCTCCCTCGGGCAAGTGTGTGTGTGTGTGTTAGGGTGACCAGATTTACAAAACTCAAAATACCGTCAGATATTCAAAATGTTCAAATGTTTATTAAGCTTAAGGGACTAAACTACGGGGTCATCGGTCCCAAAACTATCAAAGTACTTATGAACTAGCTTATACTAAAGACTGCACAAACATCCATGCCCGAGGGGGGGGGGGGGATTCGAACACCCGACGGGGAGCGACCCCGCGCATCGTAGCATAGCGCCTCAATGCACTTGGCCACTCCGCCGCGGCGGACACAAATTAGAAGGTGAAATTAAACTATATTTTTTGAAGCGTTTTGTAAATACTGTATCAATGAAATAGATTTGATTTCAAATGCTTGGTTCATACTAAAGCTACAGACATCATCATACCGTTTTATTAAGATTAGCACTTTAAAAAAGGGTAAAAAATACCTTGCTTTCCTAATGGCGTAAATATTTCATTGTTGTCATATGCAAACACAAAATGACAATTGTATATAAGACATCTTTCATGCGGGCTCATAGCAATTATTATATACCGGGTAATGAAAATGTCAGTATAAATTTGAAAACTTAATGAATCACGGAATAATATAGATAGACAGGTAAACATTGACACACATGCTTGGAGTAACATGGAATTTTATTAGGAAAAAAAAGGTTCAAAAAATGTCCGGCAGATGGCTCTTCATCAGATTAGAAAAGCAATAATTAGCATATCAAATTAAGACAAAGCAAAGTTGATGTTCTTTACAGGAAATGCTCAATATGTTCACCATCATTCCTAAACAATAGCTGTAGTCGAGGAATAATGTTGTGAACAGCACTGTAAAACATGTCCGGAGTCACGGTGAGGCACTATCAGTTCCGATCGGAAGATTCACTTGAATGCCAGTCTTCTTTAAACAACTGTATTACAGCACCGGTGCATACACTGTTACCGAAACATTCAATCGAGGGTAAAACCTATGATCTAGAAGGATTTTAGATGTGTTTGGTCATTAATGTTTTTACTCTGTCATTTTTTAACTTTGTTTTTTTTTTTTTCCTGGTTTTAATAAAACCCCATGTCATTCCAAGCATGTGTGTCAATTTTTACCTCTCTGTCTACATTATTCCGTGATTTATTAAGTTTTCAAATTTATACCGACTTTTTGATCACGCGGTATATGGATTACCTGTTTCTCACTCCCTGAACTATATTTTTCAAAAAAAAAAAAAAAATGGACATCATTCAGCAGTATGATAATTTAAAATACACTTTTGTTGAAATTAAAACATGTAGTATCCTAAGCATGAGTCTTAGTTATAGTAATATCCTTAACACATTGAATACTAAACCTCTTGTTTTAATCAGTCTATAAAGTAAATTATGAGCTGTAAATTTTTCCAGGAGATACGACATGAAGTAAGTTGAAATTCGGAAACGTCCAGTCGACCAAAGGCTAGAAAAGAAGCGAGAGCTCTGTTCAGATGAGGATGGAAAAGAGAACAGCCCTTGTTGATTTCGGAGGAATCATCACGGCATTTTTTTACCAGCTTTAGGAAAGCACGAAAAATTTACATATGAATGTCTAGCCGCGGCAGAACAGCCGTGCGCACTAAGGCATCCAGCTGCGGTGCGCGCGGCCGTTCACCGTCGGGGATTCGAGTCCTCCCTCGGGCATCGATGTTTGTGTTCCCCTTGGCATAAGTTACTTTAAGTTAGTGTAAGTAGTTTGTATGCCTAGGGACTGATGACCAAGTCCCTTAGATTTACAAACATTTGAACTTTTTTATGTATGTTTAGACCTTACCTTACCTAGATTTTAGATCGGTAATTTAAAATTTATCGTAATAAAGTGAATATAAGTGAGTTACATCAACCGAAGATTACATATCGTGGGTACCTTCCTTCGCATGTCTCCCATTTCCAGGTGAAGGAAACATGAGCACAGAGTTCAGTTCTACTACACGTAGTTTGGAGGCATTCACTTTCTTATCTGGCTTTAGTCTTAATCAGATATTCTGATGTACATATGCTATAATTTACCATTGCTTAGAAAACTATATAAATATATATGTCTGCATATGCAATCTCTATGTATAAAAAATCAATGTTTTTAAGCCATTCGTCTAATTGGGATGAATTTTGATGAGTTGTGATCCGCACGCCCGTTACTTTCCTGTTTCCAAACCAAGAATATGAGATACAATTAAGAACGTCATGAACAATGTGATATCACCGCACAAAAAAAAACAGCTTTCTCAGTCCTCTGTTTAAGAATGGGGGTAGTTAGTGAACAGCAACAAACTTTATATATAATTTGAAACTAAGTATTCATCGATATCTACATAAATACTCTGCTAATCACATTTAAGTGCTTGGCGGAAGGTTCATAGGACCGATTTTATGAAATTTCTCTACTGTTCCATTCTGTAATAGCGCGCGGGAAAAATTAATACCTAAATCTTTCCGCTTTCCATCTGATTTCTCTTATCATATTAAGATTATGTCTCCATACGTAGGTGGGTATAAAATATAATCGTATTCGGAACAGAAAGTTGGAGACAGAAAATTCGCAAATAAATCTCGTCACAACGAATGACGCCAAAGATTTGCACACCAACTCGTGCATCAGTTCTGTGAGGCCCCCTCCCGCCCACTATATCGCGATAATACGGAATGTGTTGCCCTTCTCTTAACTTTCTCTATATCCTCCATGAGTCCCACTTGGCGGGGATCCCACAATGGGTAGAAATACTCCAAAACAAGACGTATAAGTGTAGTGTAGGCAGTTTCCTTCGCAGAAGTGTTGCATCTTCTGTTTTACCAATGAAACGTAGCCTTTCTTTCGCCTTCCTTACGATATTTTCTACGTGTTCCTTTCAGTTAAGGTTGTGCGTAATTGTAATTCCTAGGTATTTAGTTGAATTTACGGCCTTTAGATCTGACTCGTTCATCGTGTAAATTAAGTTCAGTGGATTTCCTCTAGTGCTCGTATGGATGACTTCACACTTTTCATTGTTCAGGGTCAATTGCCAATTTTCGCACCATGCAATCTTATCTAACTCATTTTCCAGTTGCTTTTGCTCTTCTAGTGACTTCACTAACCGATAAATGATGACATCATCCGCGGACAATCTAAGAGAACTGCTCACATTGTCTCCTAAATCATTTATAAAGATTAGAAACAGTAGGGGCACTATAAGACTTCCTTGGGGATCGACAAAGGACTTTCCGTCAATTACTACGTAGTTTGTCCTTTCTTACTTCAAATAGCGAATGCAATCGCACATCTGCGGAGATATTCCATAAGCAAGCAATTTGATTAAGAGCGGTTTGTGAGGTACAGCGTCAAAAATGTTTCGGAAATCAAGAAATATTGAATCAATTTGAGATCTCTTCTCGATAGCACTAATCACTTTATGTGGGTAAAAAGGTAGCTGTGTTTCACAAGAACGATACTTTCTGACTCTGTGTTGACTATGTGTCAACAATCGTTCTCTTTCAGGTAGATCATAACAATTGAGGGATGTGCGTGTTCTAAAATTCTGCTGCAAACCGACGTCAATGATACAGGCCTGTAATTCTGCGGTTCACTCGTATTACCTTTCTTGAATGTTGGGCAGAGGCGTAACGATGGGGCGCAAGGGGGCCTATTATGTCCCAAAAAAAAAAAAAAAAAAAAAAAAAAAAAAAGTTTAAATGTTTGTAAAGTCTATGGGACTTAACTACGGGGTCATCAGTCCCTAAACTTACAAACTACTTATGAACTAACGAAGACTAAGGACGGCACAAATATCCATGCCAGAGGGGGGATTCGAACCCCCAACCGTAGTGGCCGTGCAGACCGTGACTGGAGCGCCTCAGTCCCCTCGGCCACCGCGGCCGGCAGAGAGGCGCCAAATGGTCTCAAAGACAAAAGATTTTCCGGATAATTTCAGTTGTCATTTTTATCGATTGTTCCCAAACATTATTAAATTAATATTGTAATATAATTAATTATTTTATGACTTATCTAATAAATCGTTGTAAATAATATTTGCAGTAAATCAATGAAAAATCTTTGTATACAAAATGTTCATTCTCTCAGAACAACAGCACTTGAAAAGTAAATTTTCCTGCTGCTATCATGCCACCAGAATTGTCAGATTTCGTTTCAAAATGTTACGGTGTTAGGTACGCTGACCTATGGTACTAAACGACTACCGGTTCGTGAGAGCCGTTATCCTTTCCAGTCTTGTAGATGTAACCAAAATTTTGTTATCAATATTTCGCGTGATTATTGATAACACAGGTATTACAGTTAGAAATTGTCTTCAAGCATGTAACGTTACTTTTTTGTAGTCTCTCAGAAAATGAATAATGCAAATTATAGTGCTTGCTTAAAAACTGTGTCCGAAGTTGGACTGATTTTCTTACGAATCATTATTTAGATCACACAACCTAAGTTACGTTAGCGAGGTAGGGAATACATCTATTTTCTGTGTTATACGTTTGTTTATATGTTTTTAATTTAAGCTTTTTTTTTTTTTTTTTTTTTTTTTTTTTTTTTTTTTTTTTTTTTTTTTTTTTTGCTGTCTCGCGGTAACCTACGTTTATACCTCTAGAGATACGGAGAAGCAGGATGTGGCATTTATGTTTTCTTTATGGAATTAGAGCGGAATATATTCACAATTGTGTTTTCACCATTTCGTTTAAAAGCTGCATATTACTCGGATTATGTAGTTATATAGTTGGGTACAGTGGAGGCGGTTCATATTGCGACTTAACTGACTTGGATGAAAATTTTTCTTCCATTTTACTTTACAGCTAAGTGTAAGTGCTTAGTCGCTCTTGTATTTCAGCTGAGCGTAAAGTCGGACTTCGACCCTGATCGGGTTACAGATTCTATTAATTAATTAGAATTACTTCATCACTAGTTTTTTCCGACTCATAATTTGACTTCATCCTAAGTCAACTAGTCCCACTAATCAAGTTTTATCATCTCATGGTACAGATGATTCAGTCGGTTGCATATATATATATATATATATATATATATATATATATATATATATAGAGAGAGAGAGAGAGACTCCGTGAGTTTGTTTTTTTGTGTGTATTACATACAAATCGACAGTTTTGTTCCAATCTTGATGAAATTTTTCACACTTGACCTGCATTCCAAGAGTGCGGTCACTGTGGGATGAGAATTACATAAAATACAAGGTTCAGGCGATATGACCTTATAAACAATTAATTGCACGAAAATCAGACGCATCATGCGACAATATTCCACATCTGTTCCTAAACTACAAAGGTAAAGTAGTCAACAATCCAAAGATTGGTTTGAACTCACACCGTGCTTTACTAGGCATGGTCCTGTTTGGAGGTGGTATGCCGTTGCCTTCCTCCGACCTTCGAACTGACTTACCCAATTAGTTATAGGGGAACCGACAGTTTAACGTGGGTTCCGAATAACAGGCCGAAATCAACCAAATTTCGTACAAACATACTTTTAAGACAGGAGTTTTTGCTATGGTGGTAAACGTGGTAGTAGCGGATCCGTAATTGGCCAGTTCGAGGGCGCGCCTAAGGCCGAACAATAGCGCGACTCAGATAGGCTAAGGGATGCTGACTTAGAGAGAGGGAGAAAAGTAGGGAGGTATATACAGTGGAGACGGTGCGTGCCAGCGTCACTCCAACGCTTTGCCTCATGGAAGAACTCTCTGTGGGCGCGATTTGCGCATCTACGAGTGTGGACAAAGTGAGTGAGAGAGGACTCATTTTCAGTACTTTACTGAAAAGACGAGCACTGTGGAAAGCATATCTTAAAATACTTCTTGTTTGAGAGTAATCAGATTGTGCGATATTCGCTGTGTTGGTCAGGCACTTGTTGTCTGACGCGAATAAGTACAGAGTGAAACAGTTAAGGCGTGCGGGCGGATTAATGGTGGCACCACGGTGCATTGATTCATGCAATCAGCGTACCATGCCAGTAGCGAGACCAGAATGTGTTAGGTGTTCTCAACATCACTGAGACATAGAAAGTATTTCGATCGACAGAAGTTGATTCAGTCAGGCAAGTTTGGTTGATTTTCAGCGACGGCGCACCAGTTTACAGTCATCTCAATAAACGGTATTGTGTGCAATGCTCACGTTTAGGCACAAAAACATCGCGCGTTTAGTGTGACAGCCTCGAACGCATCTGTAGCTTTGTCAAAGTCAAGTTAGGCATGGTGTTTCAGCCATTTTGCCGAGTGCAGATTTATTTATTTTTAAAACTCATTTAAAAATTCGGGATAAAGTTTCTATGATTTTTCGTTATAATTTCTATTCCTCCAGTTAACAGCTTCTGTCCTAACAATCCTGAATACTTGTGAAATTTTAGTTCAGCCAATCCGTATTCTTTTTTTTTTTTTTTTTTTTTTTTTAATAATTTAAATACACTAAAGTCGTGTTTTCTTTCAGTAGCTAGTGACGCCAAATTTGTTCCCAGTTAGACCTTACAGTAATATAGAGAGATATGGTTTTTTTTTCTTTTTTTTTCAGGAGATGTAATCTGGGTTTGTTTGTGTTATAAAAACATAGCTTTATTCAACAAGGAGCATCTTGCTGATTTCTACGTGACTTGATATTAGGTTCTTCCAAGCAGGAGCCACGGGTACACTGTTAGATAGCTAGTGCGCAATAAAAATCAGTTGGAAGTTTATGCAAAATTACACCACAGAAATCATCAAATTTCGCGTTAGAGCAACAACCTGTATTCGAAGACTTTGATAAATGCGCGGCGAATTGGCTGGTGATATTGGCCTCTCTGTAGAAAGTGAAGTTTCACGCTTTATGAAAATCGTTGTTGATCGTCTGCAGCAAGAAGTAAGTACCAGATTTACACGACTACATGATCTTAATTCCAAATTTGGATTTTACGGGACGTTGAAACTTTATTAAAGGAGGCTAATGACGTTAAGTGACTCGAAAAGAGCTGCAAAAAATCTGGGTGAATTTTATAACACAGATTTTAATGGACCAGAACACTATATCGAAATATCTGACTGCAAAATATTACTCCGCAGTCGAAAAGTCAGTGAACCTAAAAGACCATTTGAGTTTCTTACATTCATAGTCTCGTATGGAGAAGGTGATTTTCCAAACCTAAGAGTCGTACTTCAATTACTCCTTACTATTTCAGTGTCAGTTGCTAGCTGTGAACGTTTATTCAGCAATCTGAAATTATCACATATCTACGATCCTCTATGGGTCAAGTTCGCCTAAGTGACCTAGCAGTTTTAAGTGTGAAAAGAGAAAAATTTGGATTGATCCATTTTGATGAAGTAATTGATAATTTTTCAGCATCAAATGTAAGAAAAAATATGTTGTTGTTGTTATGGTCTTCAGTCCGGAGACTGGTTTGATGCAGCTCTCCACCCTACTCTATCTTGAGCAAGCCTTTTCATCTCCTCGTAAGAACGGCAACCCACATCCACTTGAATCTGCTTACTATACGACTCTCTTGGTCTCCCTCTGCGATTTTTACCCCACACACTTCCCTCCAATGCTAAATTGACGATTCCTCGATGTCTAAGAATGTCTCCTACCAAGCGATCCCTTCTTTTGGTCAGGGTATGCCAAAAATTCCTTTTCTCACCAATTCTGTTAAGTACCTCTTCATTAGTTATGCGATCTACCCACCTAATCTTTAGCATTCTTCTGTAGCACCACATTTCAAAAGCCTCTATTCTCTTCCTGTCCGCACTGCTTATCGTCCATGTTTCACTCCCGTACAAGGCAACACTCCCCACAAATGCCTTCAGAAAAGACTTCCTTACACTTAAATTAATATTCGATGTTAGCAAATTTCTCTTTTTCAAAAATGCTTTTCTTCCCATTACCATTCTGCATTTTATATCCTCTGTACTGCGACCATCGCATGTTATTTTACTACCCAAGTAACAAAACTCATCTACCACCTTCACTGTTTCGTTACCTAATCTAATTCCTTCAGCATCGCCTGATTTTCTAAGACCGCATTCCATTATTTTTGTTTTGCTCTTGTTAATGAACATTTGCTCTTGTTAATGAACATTAAAAAGAAAAATATATATATATAATATATAATATATATACTGTTAAAGTTATTCGTAAGTCATTTCGCAAATTTATTAAAAATTATATAAATCTAAGGGCTCTTTCCAGTGGGACGTTGTCTGAAATTTCAAAGCACATGGTCAAGAACTTTCGAAGGTTTGCCATTAGGAATTAACAGCTAATTCACTTTGTTTTTAATCCGGACTCTGGGAGAGACTACATGGTAAAACAAATTACACAATGGGAATGAATTAAACAAAATTTCTCTAAATACGAGTAAGAATGCTAGCAGTTGGAAAATGCTTTTGTGGGACTCTCAAAAAATCAAATGTTTGTAAAGCTTATGGGACTTAACTACGTGGTCATCAGTCCCTAAACTTACAAACTACTTATGAACTACTTACGAACTAGGACGGCACAAATATCCATGCCCGAGGGGGGATTCGAACCCCCGACCGTAGTTGCCGTGCTGACCGTGACTGGAGCGCCTCAGTCACCTTTTTTTTTTTTTTTTTTTTTTTTTTTTTTTTTTTCGGGTCTCCTTCCTCCCCTTCAACCCGTCCTTCCGCTCGCCAACATCGCCTTCATCGGCGTCGGCTTCATCTGCCTTTAATAAGGAAAGTGGCTGCTGTCGGATACTTAAAAATAAAAGACTTCCCATGTGTGCTTCTATGACAGCAGAGAAAAAGAAAATGCACAAGTCGACGTATTTCCGTCTTGAAAATAAGGGATTTTTTTTTGTTTGCCTCAGTCTCCTTTTTTTACTTTATGTTTTTATTTTCTTAAGTAAATAAATGTCTTCTTTCAAGAAAAAAAAAACTAGTTCTGCCTCCATGTAAATGTTGACCTCAAAGGTCTTATGGCTCCATTGCCGTTTATAACTTAAAACCTTTTCTCTTCGTAATGTTGCCATTTAACTGTTCAAAATAAACCAACAGAAATTAAAATCATGTCCTATCTTTCGGTAAATCGTGGGGACCATCCTGTCCTCAATCTTTAAAACATAATACTTTGACCCCTGAACTGAAGGAATGGTAAAACAAAGGCGATATATAAATTTGGCTTCGAAACAAACATATAAGGAATTTGTAGAAATAAAAATTTCCTTCCTTCCTTGTTATGGTAATGTGTTTAGTAAGAAATTAGCGAAATGTTTCTTGTAATGTCTTGTTTTCATCAGCTTGTGATGCTCCGCAGTAATGTATACCCAGAAATCTTCCAATTTCATGTCCGTGTTTGAGAAAATGTAGTGGACCGATGCCCCCTTTAGCCAGTTGATGGCGTTTCTTTTTGTTTTGGGGAACGGTACGTCTTCTGGGAAAAGAAAATCGGAGGCTGTTATGTAGTTTGGCGACGTTCTGCTGATGGATGCCAATTTCCGTCGTATATACATCCATATTTCTTTGATTTTGTCGCACCCGAATCGGTGTTCTTCCGTATCTAATACGTTGCACGTGACACAATCTGGTGAGTTTGCCAGGTGGATGTTGTAAAGTTTAGAGTTAGTTGCAATTTTGCGATTTACAACTAAGTACCACGTAGTCTTCATCGTGGAAGGTAAGTTACGACAATTTATATTTTTCCAAATCATCTTCCAGTTGTAAGATCTGTATTTGTCTTCTATGATGTTTTTCTTTTTATCTTTCATTAATTCACGGTATATATCTTTAACTTTCTTCTTTCTGACATCGGGGATTCGTGCTTGTAAATAGCTATACTCTAATAGAAAGTATTTCAAGTGATAAAGTCCGTTCGGGACATGTTGTACACTGATGGGTGGACTGAGGTCAGCCGGAGCTATTTCATCCAACAAGTGTGCAACAAGACTGTTGGTACAAGTCTTCCATAGTTCAGAAGTTTTAGCGATGTATAACGCCTGTGCCTTCTTACCAATGTCTGTGAGATTGAGACCCCCACTTATTGGCGGAAGCGTTAGGGTGTCATAATGCACTTTGAAAATGTGACCGCGACTGACAAAGTGGCCAAGTGCGGACATGAATTGTTTTGTCATATTTGAAGGTATGGGCAGGACTTGAGCGACATAATTAAGTTTTGCAGTTAGGCAGATGTTGGCTACTGTTACTTTCTGGATTTCATTGAGTTTCCTGATGCTGTATGTCTGTGCACAGGCGCGTAGTTTATTTAACAGTCCCTTGTAGTTTGCTGCTATGGTACGACGGATAGTATTGTGAAAGTCAATACCTAGGCACTTGAAAACCGTCAGCTCACGTAGATGTCCAGAAGTTTGTGGCCCTAAACCACGGCCGATATTAAAAATTCCAGATTTTGTCCTGTTGAGCAGCGCGCCAGATGCACGTTCATACTGTTGTACGATTTGCAAAGCAGTCTCTATTTCAGGTCTGTTAATGACAAGGAAACCCACATCATCTGCATAGGCCTTGCAAACTATTTTGTTTCCGTGTATTTGTAATCCTTGTAGACGTTGCATCAGTGTGGCAAGCAGGGGCTCGATCGCGATGGAAAAGAGCGCCATAGAAACTGGACAACCCTGTCTCACAGAGCTGGATACTTCTATTTTCCTGGTAGGGTGTCCATTGATGATGATTTGGGATGTATTGTTCGTTATCATATGTTGCAAAATGGTTACGAACCGAGGCGGAAAACCCATCGCATGCATAGTACGGAGGAGATACTGGTGATTGACCCTGTCAAAGGCTTTGTCAAAGTCTAATGATATTATGGCACATTGAAGTTTACAGACCTCAGCCGTTGATATGAGGTCGCGGTAGTCGCACAGGGTGTGGAAGAGTCTCCTATCTTGGCCCACACCCGTCTGGTAGGGTCCAGTTACGCTGTTAATTATCGATTTAAGCCTGTGTGCTAAAAGTCGAGCAAAGATTTTGTAATCACTGTTTAGAAGAGTGATAGGTCTCAAATTGTCAATTTTTTTACTAACAGGATTTTTTGGAATCAAAACTATGATGCCTTCGCGAAATTCTTGTGGGATCCCATTTGTGGGCTCCAACAGTTCGTTACAGAGGAGTGTAATTTTTGTTTTGATCTGATCCCAGAACACTTGGTAGAATTCCGCTGGGATGCCATCCGCTCCTGGAGATTTATTTTTGGCACTTGCCCGAACGGCGTATTCCACGTCTTCTTCGGTCGCCTGTGCTACGAGTTTCTCTACTTCCGTGTGGTTGACTCTGCCTTGCACATTTTGCAATAGAACATTTTGTGCTTCTTCGTCCACTTCTTTATGAGACATCAAGGCTGTGAAATGGCTTAGAATTGCTTCCTTTATTTGTCTATGTGTGGACAAAGTTGTACCATCTGCCGCTGTTAGTTCTGTCAGTATCTTGCTGTGTCCACGTTTCCTTTCTTGTATGACATGATAAATGGAGGTATTTTCTTGTTGTGCCATGGTTTGAACCCGTGATCGAACTATGTATCCTTCTAGTTGTTTGCGACGCAGGGCCAAAATTTTGGCCTGTATTCTTTTGATTCGTTCGTAGTATCCAGTAGCCGAAGTGCCTAGCATGTAGATTTCTCTTAAACAGTGAAAATAAAATTCTATTGTTTTTTTGTGCCATGAATATTTATCTTTAGAGTAGTTAATAAAACATCTCCTTATTTTAGGTTTTGCACACTTTAGCCACCATTCTATTGCCGAAGTATAAGAGGCGAATCTGTGTTCGCACTCCCTCCAGGTGTTGAGGAAGGCTTCTTGACATGCCGGGTCTTGTAGGTGTGAAACATTTAATTTCCACAGGCCTCTATATCTGCATGTGCCTTGTCGTTCCATATTTACGGTACATAAATATGCTGCGTGATCTGAAAAGGCCACTGGCCAAACTTCAGACTGCAGAATATGAGTGCTCAAGGCAGACGTGACATATATCCTGTCCAAACGGCTTGCTGAATGATTGGTGATGTAGGTAAAACCAGGTGCCACTCCATGTTTGTACTCCCACGAGTCAATGAATCGGAGGTCTCGGACTATGCGCTCCAGCTCAATAGATTTGTTCATGTTGGGAATTTGATCTTTAGCGCTGAGGACGCAATTAAAGTCACCTCCTAAGATGACGTGTTCGTTGTTAGTACCAAACAGGGGAACAATGTCTTCCTTAAAGAATTCTGCTCGTAATCGTCTATTACTGGACCCAGATGGAGCATAGATATTTATTAGCCTGATGTTATGGAAGGTGCCAGCAATACCTCTACTATTGGGTAATTTCGTGACATCCTTGATAATGATGCCTTCCTTCACAAGTAAGGCTGTACCCATTTCAGAACCCATACCAGGATTAATGAAGGCATTATAGCCTGGTATGCAGTCAAGCCTGATTTCTGTTACTTCTTGCAGGAATGCTATGTCAACGTCTGCAGCATGTAAGAAGTCTTTTAGATGTTGTAATTTCAGCTCACTACGTATCTTATTAAGATTTACCGTTGCGAGCCTATATGCCTGTAGTGGAATGATGGGTGGCTATACGCAAATTAAGCTTAGAAAAAGGGATCGTGATACTAACCATGAAGTGGTACTAACCGTGAAGTTCTAAACGCATATAGAAAGATGCTTGTGCAAAAATCTACCACCAGGTACATCAAGAGCTGTTTAATAGTATTCGTCATTAGGGAATGGATCAGTAGAACTTGCTTGTTGTGCGTTAATTTCTGTAGAGCCATCGTGGAGGGAATGACAGTCGCCGTCCGTTTGGAATGGACCTGCGGGGGTCTCGGTTACAGCGGTATCCATCTCCTCTTCCGTACTAGACTCCATTTCTTCGGCCCAGGTAGGTGGTACTAAATTTTCCGACGTGCTGGGTACCTTGTCAGGAGAACGTTCGGCGACAGTCTGGTCATCAAGTCCGGAATCGGTGTGTGAGGTGTATTCAGTATTGAATATCACAGAAGTCGTGGCCTTTTCCATTGTTCCTGACACATTGGTGGACGTGTGTTCTGAGTTCCTAAGTTGAGCACTTATCTGCTTTGCCTTTTCCCGTAAGGGCGGTGCAGTGACCTCCGCTCCCTGACGCGCAAGCCTCCGTTTCCGTCTTCTCTTGGGAGATGAACCTCTTGGCGGACTTTGGTCATTTCCAAGCGGAGCTTCCGTCGGTGTAGGAGTCTCTGCTGGTGGGTGCTCTACAGTGTTTGGGACAAAGAGCTGTTCCTTAATACTCTCAAGAGGTGTTAGTTGTTCCAAAACTGACGGTGCGGGTTGTACAAAAGTTGGAGTAATTTCCATAGGGGCCTCTGGTGGGACGTCGGAGGTTGTCGATTCCGTCGCTTGTATTGCAGGGGCCTGTTCTTGTACGACTACAGCAGGTAGCGGTGGCTGAGATGTCTGAGGGAGGGTCTGCGCAGTTGGTTCAGTCGTCATCTCTACCTCAGGCACGTCAAGACAAGCATTGACTTCGGGGCCCGCAGAAGCAGGGAGACCGCGCGCCGCGGCCGCAAACGTCACCGGCAGAGTCGACAACACGGGCGGCCTGGCCGCCTCGCCGGCCGGCAGCTGCGCCACGCGCCGCTGCACGCACTCGGCTCTTACGTGGCCCGTAGAGTTGCACGCGGCACACGTCTTAGGCTGGTCATCATACATCACAATTGCTCGGTATCCGCAGACCTGAATGTATGACGGAATGTGCTTATGCAAGTCGACTTTCAGCTGTCGTACCCCGTTTAGTACCGGAAAGCGATGAGCAGTAGACCACCTTTCAGCAATATTACTAATCACTCTACCGTATGGCGAGATCACTGCGTCTATATCGGCACTTGTTATCTCAAAAGGCAGTTCAAAAATGCGCACAGTTCTTATTCCAAGGCCTGCATGAGAAACGAAAACCTTTCCAACATTGCCATCACTGTATTTATACTTCATAACTCCACCACAGGATTCGACTATTTTGGCACACATATCGGATCTAGCGAGTTTCACAAAAACCACGCTGCTAACAATCGATAGATGGATGCCAATAATATCCTCGATTCCTATTTTAACGCATTGTTCTAGCCATTCCTCAATTTCAAAAGATTTCGGTCGGGCAAATTCTCTTTCAAAAGTAAACTTCAGGGTATCCTTTCTATTTCTATCAGTCATCACTGTTCCGTATTCATCTTCTACAACTGAACACGAATAATTGCAAGTCGCAACAGCAAGCTCAGAGACTTACCACGCGGAAGCAGCAAGCAGCGCAGCGCACAGCACGGCGTGTGTTGCCTCCACGCTGTCCGCCACTAGACTGTCACCTCGGCCACCGCGGCCGGCGTGGGACTCTCAGTCAATCCTCACACTGAGCTCTCCGACACAAACTGGTTGATGACATGAAGCACTAACGAGTCTGCTATTCAATGGGTTGCCGCACACAGTGCAACTGTTAACTTATCAATCAGCAGACCGTTAACAATCTGTCACAAGCTACTCGTTGTGTCGAGTTGGAAGTGACTGAAATCAGACAGTTTCTGCAACTGACGAATCGCAACAGTGCTCTGTTCACTTATTAAAAAAGATCAGGTAGTGTAGTTAGATAACGGAAAAAAAGAAAAGAATAAGAAAAAAGAACATCCAGTATCATGCAACATTCGGGATTAGTATAGAAAGGACAAAACTTAAGTGACATGGAGTGAGGTATCTAAAGAGGTGTCAAATATTCTACACTACTGACCGTTAAAATTGCTACACTAAAGGGAAATGCAGATGATAAACGAGTATTCATTGGACATTTATATTATATTAGAAGTGACATGTGATTACATTTTCACTCAATTTAGGTGCATAGATCCCGAGAAATCAGTGCCCAGAACAACCACCTCTCGCCGTAATAACGGACTTGATATGCCTGGACATTGAGTCAAACAGAGCTTGGATGGCGTGTACAGGTACAGATGCCCATGCAGCTTCAACACGACACCACAGTTCATCAAAAGTAGTGACTGGGATATTGTGACGAGCCAGTTGCTCGGCCACCATTGACCAGACGTTTTCAATTGGTGAGAGATCTGGAGAATGTGCTGGCCAGGGCAGCAGTCGAACATTATCCGTATCCAGAAAGGCCCGTACAGGACCTGCAACTTGCGGTCGAGCATTATCTTGCTGAAACGTAGGGTTTCACAGGGATCAAATGAAGGGTAGAGCCACGGGACGTAACACATCTGAAATGTTACGGCCACTGTTCAGAGTGCCGTCGATGGGAACAAGAGGTTATCGAGACGTGTAACCAATGTCACCTCATACCATCACGCCGGGTTATACGCCAATATGGCGACGACGAATACACGCTTCCAATGAGCATTCATCGCGATGTCGCGAAACACGGATGCGACTACCGCGGTGGAGTAGCCGAGCGGTCTAAAGCACCTCGCTGCGGAGCGCGCGGTTGCTCGCCGTGGAGGTTCGAGTCCTCCATGGGGCATGGGTGTGTGTGTTTGTCCGTAGGTTAGTTTACCTAGGTTTAAGTAATTTGTAAACTACGGACTGATGACCACGCAGTTTGGTCCGATAGATTTACAAACATTTGAACATTTTTTTGAGAAATGATTCCTGTAATGAAACTGTTTACTGAATTGTTATTATTGTCATTGAAGAAGAAAGAATATAAAAAAGATGTTGGTTGTTGCAATTGATCTCCAAATTTCAAAAGCATCATCGTTTCTAGTTAATCGCAATTACCGGAACTGATACTGCACTACACAGACAAATTTAAATGAAGGAGAACATATTAATCTCTGTAACCCAAACTGCAGAGTAGCAAATGCTGCTCTCCGAGAAATACACTTCAGGAATTATTTGGCAAACTGTTTTATTGCGGCAAGATCACTAGTATCCCGGAAATGCTAATATACAATTGTTTAATTTTAAGCCACAAAACCTCGTTTGTATTCAAAGTAGTGAAATACACTCCTGGCCATTAAAATTGCTACACCACGAAGATGACGTGCTACAGATGCGAAATTTAACCAACAAGAAGAAGATGCTGTAATATGCAAATAATTAGCTTTTCAGATCATTCACACAAGGTTGGCGCCTGTGGCTACACATAGAAAGGGCTGATATGAGGTAAGTTTCCAACCAATTTCTCATACACAAACAACCGTTGACCGGCGTTGCCTGGTGAAACGTTGTTGTGATGCCTCGTGTAAGGAGGGGAAATGCGTAGCATCACATTTCCGACTTTGATAAAGGTCGGATTGTAGCCTACCGCGATTGTGGTTTATCGTATCGCAACATTGCTGCCCGCGCTGGTGGCGATCCAATGACTGTTAGCAGAATATGGAATCGGTGGGTTCAGGAGGGCAATACGGAACGCCGTGCTGGATCCCAACGACCTCGTATCACTAGCAGTAGAGATGACAGGAATCTTATCCACATGGCTGTAACGGATCGCGCAGCCACGTCTCGATCCCTGAGTCAACAGATGGGGACGTTTGCAAGACAACAACCATTTGCACGAACAGTTCGATAACGTTTGCAGCAGCATGGGCTATCAGCTCGGAGACCATACATCACAAACAGGAGCGCCTGCGATGGTGTATGCAATGACGAACCTGGGAGCACGAATGGCAAAACTTCATTTTTTCGGATGAATCCAGGTTCTGTTTACAGCATCACGATAATCGCATCCGTCTGTCTGTAAATCTATCGGACCAAACTGCGTCATCAGTCCGTAGCTTACAAACTACTTAAACCTAGATAAACTAACCTACGGACAAACACACACACCCACGCCCCAGGGAGGACTCGAACCTCCACGGCGAGCAACCGCGCGCTCCGCAGCGAGGGGCTTGAGACCGCTCAGCTACGGAGAAAGATTTTTGAAAACGGAAAATGGCGTTTCTAGATAAATATCTACAGAATGTATTTTTAAATTTGAGATATTTAGATATTTTCGGCCCACGGTGTAAAACTGGCAAAACCGATTATTTTAACTTTGTGTGTGAGTACGTTAACACTGAACTTCTCGATAACGGAGAAATGCATTGAAAAAAACTTAAAAATTAGTTTGAGAATATCATCTTGAAAAAATATGGTAAAAATTTCGACGATTTACAGTGGATAAAAAGTATAACAGTGGTCATCCCTAACATTCTGAGTTTTCGTGGTTTTCTCAGGAACCGCCAATGAACAAACGGTGCTTTTATGATGTGTACAAAAGCCCATTCTTCATGACATCTGATGTACTAAAGCCATCCGGTCAGTTTGGCTGGACTGCAGAAAATGTGTAACAGAAACACAGTCTTGGTTCAGTATATTTAGATCAACGCGTTTGAGGCATCATCATAATACTTTACATCGGTAGCTTGCGTTAAAAGTAACTTTGGCAAAATATAATTTTATGATTCTGGCTATGCCCCAAGAAGAGGAGACTCGTTGATCTAAATATTCGCGACCGAGATTGTATATTATTAGAAATTTTATTGCATTGCTTGCTGTACCAGACGGTCTGATGGACTGGAAGAAATGCGTAATGTTAATTTTATTACATTGTACTCTAGTACCGCTACAGTATTCTAATTCTTCTGTTGGGAACGTGTATACTAATGATCACTATGCCAATAGTGCACAAAACGCTTTACCGTTTATCTCTCTGGTCAATATAACCCGAGATATGGGTCCTTGAGAGACCGCATTTTCGCGCGCGGTCTTTCCGAACATATTAATATCGTGTATGATAACGGAGATATGAGCCACGATCTTCCCTAATGCGAATCTAATGTCGCACCATGTAGCATTACGAGCGGTCTATGGCTCTAGCACAGAGATAATTAACCGTTGCTCGCCTTCTCTACCTGATCGTCATTTATTCCACCATTATTCTAGGATTAATTAACATGAATCATGCAGAGGATTCTTCTTTTCCCTCATATTAGGAATTTATGTGAGTGAGATATGTCCAAATCTATATCTATGAATGTGAATGTCTGTTCGGTATACGTTTATTACGTCTGAACCACAAGACATAAAGAGCTAAAAATTTGTGTAGTTACTAATGTCTACCCGGGGAAGGCTTTAGGCACGGTTTTATGGCGATCGGATAGCTATCTATATATATTAATGTGAATCTCTGTTCGGTGTATGCTTATCACGTCCGAAAGACAAGACGCAGAGACTCAAATATTTGTACAGTTATTAATTTATACCTGAGGAAAGTTTTATAGCGATCTGATAGATATTTAGTAATTTGAAGAATATAACGCGAAATGCGGAACAATAATTACTCTTTGAAACTTATATTTACTCTTTGAAAACGGATTTATTGGTTGCATTGTTGCTTGAGGGTTGATAATGATAAAAGGGTGGAGTATATTGGGATGGAAAGTTATCGGTGTAATAAAATTCTACGTGTGTGTGTGTGTGTGTGTGTTAATATTTCGCTCTGCAGCGAAAACTACAGAACGCAAACGAATGGTCTATGTGTAATTGTTGTCCGAAGTCTCCCGTTCTACACCATAGCAGTTCCATGCCGATAGCTATAAGGGGGTGGAAGATATGATGGTTGAAAGTCGTCAAATTATTAAAAAAAAAATAGGACAGAAGGCCAGCGATGACGTTTGCGACTCTATAGCAAGGAGGTTACATACAGAGAAACGTGATGCCACATACCATATCTTTGGTATATGAGTGCTACAATGTCTTCAGCTCTTTCTCTGTAAGGATAAGCACACGAATAAGGAAAAATAAGAATAAATAAATAGAGCCGTAAAAACCATCAAGAGAGCAGGCTATGCTAACGGTATACTACGCCTTCCACATCGCTTCAACGGGTTCTGCACAAATATGTAGTTTTGTTCCGATACTGATGAAATTTTGCACACTCTACGTACCTCAAATACAAGAAGAATGTCATTGTCTATATACAATTTCGTTCGGTGCATGGTGGATGGTACTTAACTTACTGAATTTTACAAAATGCAAAGTTTTGCTCCAATCTTTATGAATTTTTGCACACATGACCTATGAACCAAGAGGAAGATCACTGGATACATAAATGTTTGTATGGTACATGACAGAGGGTACCTTGCAGAAAACTTTGCCGAGAGAGGATAAGGTGGAAACGAACAGAGAGATGGGAGAGAAAGAGGTGGATGCAGGGAGAGGGCGGAAATGGATGTGGACTACGAGTGTGTGGGATAAATAAACACCCGGGCAACGCCGGGTTTACAGCTAGTAGAAAATAAATATAAATAATCAGTCAGAAGGATTTATAACTTATTTATTATTATTTAATGATTTTTTCTCAGTAGTATTACTTCCAAGATCTGTGCTAATCGTTTGGACTCCATTATGTTCAAGCAACGATTGTAGATTGAGATAGTTTAATAATTCGTAATTACTAGCAATCATTTTTCAATTTCATTATGTTCGAGGTCTAGATAAAAATGATTATTCGTTTTCTTTGAGCTATAATAGTTCCAAAGAGGCTTACATCTTTTGTACCACTAATGAATTTTTTTTTTCCAGTTACAGATATTTCATAATACGAGAATGTTGTATTATAACGTTTTCCGCCGAACCACCGTATTTTATATTTATATGTAATTTTTTATTCATAGTAGAGATTCGAAATATATTATTACTCTATTTTCCTCTCCTATCCCATTTCGAAACCTTAACAAGACGGGAAACGTTATTACTATTATGCAACCTCACTAGGTTTATTTTTAAGCACCCGAGAACTGTCATGGGGGACAGCATGAAATTGCTGTGCTTTGTAAAGAGAAATTTGTGCCATTAGCTGCCCTAAAATGGAAGAAATAAAAGATCGTTAAATATTCCGTAAAATTTTCATCATTCGTCACACTACAGTAATAACTGTCATGTCCGGATTAAAGAAATATGCTGACATGTGACGCGCCTAAGGTTACAATATGATCCGTTTTTATCGGTGGCATCCGTTTTTGTGATCCTTCTACGCCCCGCCCCATCCAGTTTCGGGAACTTTTGCAAAACTATCCGTATTGTAGTATACAGGGTGGTGCAGAAGTCACTGGACAATTGGTTAAAAACAAATGTAACAGCAAGACGTATAACAACAGAAAGTTTTCACCCCTTAATTTATCAATACAAAATAGTGATAATTACGCCTTGTCAAATTTGTATGCAATGCAATGACAAACAAAAGAAACACAATCATCATACTAGCGAATAATTGTAAGCGTTATCTGCGAAACCTGTTTCGGAAAGAATTGACGTGATAATAACATTTTATAAAAGTGATGCTATTATGCTACTGCAGTTGTTAATGAATGGGGAAGACACTTTAGATCAAAACCCCCGTCTAGACAAAGAGAGTACTCCATCTGAGATAGATTTGAAGAACATGGATTCGTTATGGCTGTACAAAAAGCAGTCACAATGAGGAAACTTACTTGCTGGTATGTTTAGCTGTGTCTCAGTCTGCAAAAGTCAACCAGACGATGAACACCTAACCTGGATTTTTCAAGAAGATCAGTACAGAGAATGTTACATGTAAGTTTAAAGTTTACATTCCAAGTTTACGATAAAGGTTACTTGAAGATGATGCAGGTCGAAGATGTCATTTTTGTCAATTGATGCTTGACCGACAGAAACATAACCTATTCAGTAATATTGTGTCGTCTGACGAGGCCAATTTTAAGCGGAGAAACCTTTTAATAGAACAACTAAATCAACATGGAGTGAGTGTTTGAGGAGTAATATGTAACACTGTTCCAGAAAAACTTCATAGGTGTATTAATGAAGACGGAAAACAGTTATAACATAAAAAATTAATTGTGAGTTTTGTTTGTATTTGTAATGACACATAAATTCATTCCTTTGTGTACATCCAGTGCCCAGCGTCCATTGATATAACAATACTAGGTATTTATCACTTCACTTTGTTTTGAATCCAAAACTACTTATCACTTCACTTTGTTTTGAATCCTGGCACTGGCAATAGTCTTTCGGGAAATTTGTCCTAAACTGTGTGTACTTACCGAATTCTGCTTGATGTTTACATCACGGCGCCTCTTTGATTTTTGTTTTTCTTTGCTTTAAAAGTCGCGGCAAACAAGAGAATCTTCACAGGTTTCTAGATGAAGGTTTATAGCCGGCCGCGGTGGCCGAGAGGACGCCGGGCGCCGTGGCTCAGCGCGCCCGGTCAGAGGACTGAACGCCCTCTGCAATAAAAAAGCTGAGCTAAGAACAGAACGAACACAAACGAACAAACATGATCAGCGTCCGCAACAAATGGAACTACCGACAGAGCAAAAAAAAAAAAAAAAAAAAAAAAAAAAAAAAAAAAAAAAAAAAAGAGGACTGAGGCGCTCCAGTCACGGTCTGCACGGCCACTACGGTCGGGGGTTCGAATCCCACCTCGGGCATGGATATTTGTGCCGTCCTTAGGATTAGCTAGTTCGTAAATAGTTGTACGTTTAGGGACTGATGACCCCATAGTTAAGTCCCATAAGCTATACAAACATTTGAACATTTTTTTAAGGTTTATATCTTTGTTACAGCTGTACATTGTTTACACTTGCAATTATGTTAATAAGCGGATGAGCCAATACAGCAGTATGTCCGTATTTCAGTGTTTAAATCTAGAAAAAGACCCAGAATCTCAAACAGTGGTAAAAGCTGCGTTATTTTAAATAGGTGTACATATCGTTGTTAATGACTCTGAACTACTTTTGTTTTAAGATTGTATCACAGTCTAGATTGTAATATGGTAGACTGTGGTTATACTACGTGTTGAACACTGCAGTCTTAATCCTTAACTGCCCTGGTGGGGTCATATTTGCCCCCAAGAGTTTTCCTCGGCTAGGTGAAGTGGTAGGGAGGCACCAGACAACGATAGTTTACAGTTTGGCTGCCCATTTCCGTGTGACGCTTACTGCCCAGTGGCCCCTGGGGTCTTATTTGATCCCGCCAGGGTAGCAGTGTAGGCCTTTAACTGTGTTCCAGGACTTTAAATTTTGATTGATGTATGTTCTTTATTACACTTATTTTGCAAGTAAATCGTACCTATGTTTTATAGAAAGATACAACATGGCTATCAGATCGCATGCTTTATCGCCTGAAGAAATCGCGAATATTTAGAAAGAAGTTTTCACGGTAATGATGACTTATCACTTGATGATGATGGTTTGGAAGAAACCGATCATGATAGTGGATCAGAAATGTTTGGTGAAAATTCCAATGACGATTCTGATTTTAAAATTATTCCCATTCCATTTCTGCGTGGTGTGGTACAGCAACCGTGTTAAGTCGAACTCTTGAAACTCTTGAATAAAAGGTCTTGGTTCAAAAAAAATTATTGAAATGACACGTTTCGCCCGGTTAGAGCATCTTCAGATTTCTGACAAAGAAGAATAAGAAGGAAAAAAATAATAATAATAAGAAAAAGAAGATGCACATCTGACAATTTTTACATGGCAATATTACAAAAAAAAATTAATTTTGTTAGCTACAAAACAATGTTGAAATCAGTAATAAGGAATTGTAATGATGTAGGTAAAAAACATCACTACCTACATTATTACAATCCCTTAGTACTGATTTCAACATTGTTTTGTAGCTAACAAAATTAATTTTTTTGTAATATTGCCATGTAAACAATGTAAGATGTGGATTTTTTTTTTTCTTTGTCAGAAATCTGAAGATGCTCTGACTGGGCGAAACGCGTCATTTCAATAAAAGTTTTTACAACCAAGACAGTCTTTTATTCAAGAGATCCTGATTTTGTCCCAAACGAACAAGAAGATAAATCTGATGCGCATTATAGTTCTGGAGATGGTGTACAACCGAATAAGGGAGATATGATCAACATGTAGATAATGTAGATGGTCATGTGGTTAGAGCTGCTGGAAGGTGTGTATTAAGTGGTAAGAATAAACGTATGATAAAGAAAAAAATTCTGCCTGAACCACGAACTAATCCGTGATATGCCCTACCGAAGAGGAATTGTCAACTATGTCGAAGAAATCGTGAACAAAAGCACTCTACTTCACGCTCCAAGTGCTACAATGGAGACAGTAAGATCCAAAGCAAGCAAGAAATCGTAAACGAAATCTGCCAAGTCTAGAAAGGTAATCAAAATACTTTTTTTTTTTTTTTGTAAAAAATTTATGAAATTTGAAAAAAGTAATAATCAATATTCGACATAAGAATTTCAAAAAATGTGATTCTAAAATAATCTTCTTTGTTTTCAGTGGCAAGAACCATGCCTTCAGAAGTAGAAAACACGGAAAATAACACCTTTATAATGAAAACAAGTGTTTGTGTGAATTAAAAAGAAAAATTGTCAGAAAAATACAAATCTTTTAAAATAATTTCTTTATGCTTACTTCTGTATTAAAATGAATGTGCATAGCTTACAATCTGAGCATTATACTTGTATTAACTAGAAAATAAATTATGTATATTGAAAAACAGTCATTAACAATTATTTGACTCCAAAACATTTGGGGTCAGAAATGACCCCACCAGGGTATGAGAGTTACCTACAATCGCCAGGGCAGTTAATGGCTAATAAGGAAGAATGTTGAGTGTAGTGATGGGAAAACTGTAACATCTGACGGTTTCGGAAAAAATGAAACTGTGCAGTGTGTTTTTGTAATAGTTTGGACCAGTTTATTGTACCATCGTCAATGTGTACTGTATAAGTGGTGTAGAACAGAGTTTTTCAACCCCAGGGGGGGGGGGGTCGCAAACTCTTGCTGGGTGGGTCGTCGTCACAGGAGGAAGTACTTCCACCATAAAGTAACTAGGGGTTCGGCAATACAAAAACGTATGCCTAACTGAAATTTATTTAATATTAAAATTACGGAGTTCGATGTTTAACATTCATTATGAACGGAATACAATTCAGTGTGTTAATGATGAACAATCGCAAAGTCTGAAAACTGTTTTCAGGAAAAAATTGAACAATAAATAATTATGAAAATTTGGAAAAAAACATTTACTTCTTTACAAATTGTCCACAGAGTGGGACCTTTCTGAGCCTTGCCTGAAATGCGAATCACTCGTTAACAAAACGTATTGTTCTGTCCGAAATGCTTAACAGTAGGATACGTTTACCATTCCGAGAAATATACAAAAACAACTTCGTCTCACGAAAATTGAAGCAAAAGAAACAAGATTAAATTTGTTTCCTTTGAAATAGCAGTTTTGTTACGGTAGATGAAGAGGGCAGTGTCGTCACAATATTTTTATTTGGAGGGATCGCCAGAACATTTTTACTTGGAAGGGCTTCGCATATTCTGAAAGGTTGAAAAACACCGGAGAACAACAAACATAGTGCGAGGACAGCAACTACACGACAAAAAAAGAAACTTTTATTCAGTTTTACATTTCATGCATCAAATGCACTGCGTTCGCAATAAGTGTCATTCCTGAATTCCCATTACGTGACGACTGACGTTTTTGTAACTAATATATTGCTTTTTATTAAAGTATCTATAACTAGTACATTTTGCTTTCCTCTGTTCTAGTTCCTAAATTTGATACGTGTTCAGTAAGCTAATCTACATGCGACAAAATTTATTGAGCTAACGTTTTAGGAAACGGTAAGTATTTATACACTTTATTAAAATAAATTTTGTCTTAAAATTCGCATGTTTCCATCTAGCGTCCAAACTTTCGTAATACGCAAGCATATATACGAAATTTGTTAAGTACGGCACTTTATGTTATCTTTTAAGAAACATCTTTTCCTTTAAAGGAGCGTCCGGGCAACATTGTGATGATGGTTGGTAACTGCGCTTTCGCTTGGAAGAAACTAACGGTATGGAAAAAATTCTAATTCTTTAACACGCGATTAATTTTGCGATCGCCCATTGTTAGCATAAAAAAATCTGTCATTTCAGGCTTTATGTTGTATATTATTTAAGAAAAGAAAGTTGAAGGTTTAGTCGTGTGCTTTGAATATGATTGACACTCATGGACAGATAAACCTAGAGTTTTACTGCTTATTTCAACACAAATAGTGAGCGGGTATCACTTTTTAATTCCGTTTTATGTAATTTCGGAATACAGCAGCCACTCTAGAATCGAATCTTTATCTCAGCAATCTGAAGCTGCAGACTCACGTCTGTCAATTAGTTTTAGACACTCTTTAAACTGTTAATATAATAGTAAATTAAATGTTTATCTGTGCCTAGCTTCAGCAAAATGAAACACCACTGTTTCGATACAATTGTCTGTTCTGCCACCCTGCATTAGTGGTCTGAAATACATTTTTTTTAACAGTAGAACCGACAGGACGAAACAGTTTCTGTATTGACTGCGAATGTGATCCGAAACAGCGGGTTTTAAACCGTAAAACATGACGGTTTTGAAACACTGAAACAGTTCTGCGGATCGGAACATTGTTTTGAAACAATGAAATAGCGACCAACTCTAGTTGAGTGAAATGGTCCCAATACATCAGCAGCTGTGTTGATTCCACTGATTGCTGAAAGTGGTACAGCAGTGTTTTGCCATTCCTCTACATACTGCAGCAGCTAAATAATGGATGAGTGGAATGAGCAAGCAGATGAAAACGTAATACTATTTATGATTGTACTGCACGACATGAAGAATGTCACATGTTTTCAGTACTTTTTCAGAATTATCGGTAAAAAAATATTTGCTAAATAAACTGAATAGGAAGGAAAAAAGGGAAGTAAATCACAGCATGTGAATTACCTCAGTTTTGTAACATTAAAGTATCATAATCTTGGACGCGTTGCCCTTTAACGATGCGTGTTGAGGTGAAAAATGCAAAGAATATCGCAGCGGTCGATCGCGTAGAAAACGTGTCCCGCTAGGTCGGCCTCGGTGTATCAGGACACCGCTAGTGTGCCGAGTGACGAAAGTGTGCAGAGCTTATACCTGCGGCCGATAAGCGACACGCAGGCAGCGCTGCGCATGCGCCGACCACAGCCGGGGACCACCGCCGGATATCCGCCAAACGCTGTTATCGCGCATTTTTCCGCGAGCTGCCCACACCTAAAAACACCGGCCGCTGTTCTTAGGTGATCAGTTTGCTGCAGTAATGCTTTAGCATTCACTACAGTCTTTTCTGGTAGGGACATTCTACTTTGTGGCCAATGTGGCGCAAGGTAGCCATGTTTACTAGACCTAAATTAGGGAGACATTATAATTTTTCATATTGCGAGCAAAATAATAGATAAGGCACAGCCGCTATGGAATGGCCGAGCCGACGGAGATTAGAGTCCTCCCTGGGGCACGGGTGTGGGTGTTGTCCTTCGGTTAATTTTTTTTAACTTGTTTGTAAGCCTAGGTAGTAATAACCAAAGAGTTAAGTGCCATTGATTTGTAAGCACTTGAATTTTGAAGGGCACTTGAAGTGCATGGCAGAGGGTTCACCTAACCGCTTTTATGCTATTCCTGTCCGAAAGAACAGATACCACGTATATATAAACTATACAATTTGCCGATAACGAGCAATGATCCTTTCTTCGGTGCTGAGTCACTCCTAGGCCCTTACTCTTAGGGGAATTAGTACAAAGTGACTACGAGTTTGAGTTCTAGTGGGCAGGGTAAAGCTGGAAAATTTGTAGCTGATGGGAGGCGTGCCTGAGTACATCAGTGCAGATGTGCTGATCGCTGTGTTCCCAGTGCTGTAGGGATCAGCGTAACTGCCTAGAAAGCAGGAGACCCGGGTTCAAATCCGGATGGGTACACATTTTCAACTTTACCCATTCGCAGTTAATGTCATACATTCCGTGAATATGAATAGATAATAACTGCAGGATCAAAAACACCACATATATATAAACTATACAATTTGCCTATGACGGACACTGATCCTTTCTCCAGTGCGGTGGCACTCCTAGGCACCGAGCGAGGTGGCGCAGTGGTAACAGACTGGAGTCGTATTCGGAAGAATGGTGGTTCAAATCCACCTCCGGGCATCCTCTTTTAGGTTTTCCGTGATTTCCCTAAAACACTCCAGGTAAATGCCGGGATGGTTCCTTTCAAAGGGCACACCTGCTTTCCTTCCCTGTCCTTACCAAAAAATCCGTCTCTAATGACCACGCTGTCGACGGGACGCTAAACCCAAAACTACCTTCCTTCCACTCCTAGGCCCTTACTCTTACGGGAATTATTACTAAGTGACTACGAGTTTGAGTTCTAGTGGGCAGGTTAAAGTTGCAAATTTGTAGCTGATGAAAGGCGTGCCTGAGAAAATCCGTGCAGGTGTCGTGATCGCTATGTCCCCAGTAGTGTAGGGGTCGGCGCAACTGCCCAGAAAGCAGGAGACCCGGGTTCGAATCCCGGCTGGGTACACATATTCAACTTTACCCTTTCGCTGTTAATATCATACATTCCTGAAACTTAGAAGGGTTGTAGCTCCCAAACTAACGGTGATAGGAATGTAGTTTAAATTGATTTGGTTTCAACGAATCCAATGCACGATAGAAAAAACTATTGTTCCATTTAAAAATTATATCTTTGTGCTGTAACTCTTTGGAAAATGATACAATAAACTATGTTCATAGCTCCGCAGAAAGTGTAACATTTCTTGTGTTGACCTATCGCATTAAAATTTACCGTCACCTATTATTTTATAAGTTACAGAGGCAAACACAATGAAACACCCTGCATATATATATATATATACGGTCGGGGGTTCGAATCCCCCTTCGGGCATGGATATTTGTGCCGTCTTTAGTATTAGCTAGTTTTATTATTAAGTTTAGGGACTGATGACCCCGTAGTTAAGTCCCAGACCCAAAAACAAAAGAGCACTACACATAGCTCAGGAGATATGAGGTGATAAATAATGAGATTCCACAGCGGGAGAATAACCACATTTTTACGTCAATGCAAAATGGGAGTAGTTATGGACCAGCAACAAACTTTGAATGTAATTTCGGACGATTATGAAGCGTTTTGTAACTGACCACCCCTCCCCTAACCCACCCCCCTACAAAATGATGAAACGAAAAGAAGTCTACCGCTCACAATAGTTTCGCTGTAGATGCCGCAAAACTGTCGCATAACGCATGACCTTGTATCAAATAAAGTTAGCATTATAGATTTGCATGTTACTATTTATTTTTGTCTGCAAGTGTCCCTTAATTCTCTTGCATCCAAAATTAAGCATCAGTTTTCTTAATCTCTTTCTATATAAAAGCGAAAGGATACTCATTCACTGATTGACTAAACACGAAATCTGGAAATCTGCCTCACCTATGCAGCTGAAATTTGATAGGAATGTAGTTTATAGGTAGAAAACGTCAGCTAAGAAAGTATTTTGTGGTAGATGCATGGCGGACCATACTTCTCCTACAGTCTCATGAAATCTACAGTTTTTTGTCGATCTTCGCGAAATATCGCATGCTTGACCTTCAAAACAAGAGAAAAGTCACCATCTACCTTACGTTTCATACGGTGCATGGGGGAGGGTACTTAGCAACATAAAAATTGATCCCTAAATACCTTGGTCACGCCATAACTTGAGAACTGCTCGACCGACTTCACAGAGCCTTTTTTGTTACTCTCAGAACTGGAATATAAGAGAAGAACAAAGTACGTTTTTCAATGCCCTGAGTTTCTATTGCATAGAAATCTATAGTTTTGTTCCGATATTGATGAAATTTTGCGCACTCCACCTTAAAAACAAGACGAATGTCAATGTATAAAATTTCGTACGTTGCATGGTGAAGGGTACTTAATTTACGGAATTTTAGAAAATGCATAGTTTTTCTCCAATATTTATGAATTTTTGCACACATGACCTTTAAATCAAGAGGAAGATCACTGGGAACATAAATGACAGAGGGTACCTTGCAGAAAACTTTTCCGAGAGAGGGAAAGGTGGAAACGAACAGAGAGATGGGAGAGAAAGAGGTGAATGCAGAGAGAGGGTTGAAGGGGATGGGGACTACGAGAGTGTAGGATAAACAAACACCTGGGCAACGCCGGGTTTACAGCTAGTCAAATCAAATGTTCAAATGTTTGTAGAGCTTATAGGACTTAACTACGGGGTCATCAGTCCCTAAACTTACAAACTACTTATGAACTAGCTAATAGTAAGGACGGTACAAATATCCATGCCCGAGGGGGGATTCGAACCCCCGACCGTAGTGGTCGTGCAGACTGTGACTGGCGCGCCGCAGAGCGCTCGGCCACCATGGGATCGTCAGACAGCTGGAGTAAATCGGAAGAATAAATCCATACCCCTGGAGTAGCTAGTGTTCTATAGACGATACTTCAGATGGTTCAAAACGAATCTAGAACAATATGGTCTGAGGTAGGCTTCTGAAGTCCCCTGTGGCTTCTCTAATCCTCCTCCTAAAGTGAAACAAAATCCCCATCTTATACAAGCACTGAAAGTCGCCAGAAGGTTATGATACTTCCACAATGAATGAAACACATGCCCCAATTTGGAAGCAGGTACGCATAAACGCATAAACGCAGGTACGCATAAACATACGCATAAACATACATTTAGCTATAAATCCAAAAGCACACATCAGGAACATTTGAGATTTATAGACGATCTATTCACTCCAAATAAGCTAGGTTCTGAATCATCTTCCAAGCGGTGCTGAATAAGAAATTTTTTTACATTATATCACGCCTCGTTTCAATCTGGAGCGCTGAAACATCTTCAAGCTCGATAATAATTTGACAGTATGAGTGATGAACAATCAAGGAATGGGTGCAGTACATCTAAAACCACTGTTTCTGAAGTCATAGTTCCACCTTCTAACTGTTTGATTGCCAGGAAGTATTTGGCACAAATTTGTCTTGAAATTGTGTCATTAAGGCTTGCTATTGGACTATGGTTTTAGCTGATTCTTGAACTGCAGCTTTTAGAAGTTGCTCAATCATAGTTTACCTGTCATATTACGTACCACACTGCTGGGAATTGTGCTTCACAAGCCATGTGGTGTTAGCACAACTTTCAGCCGATAACGCTTCTTTGAGGTACCGGTATGTGGACGTTGTGCCATAGTTTACTCATTGGGTTCGTATTCAGGGGGAGCGACGTCAAGACCCCATCCGGTCAACTACGATAAGATTGTTCCCAATTCCTGTTAAATACTTCATGCAAATACTGGGATGCCTGCTTCAACTGGTCAGAGCCTGTTCCTTCTCCTTCCTTTATTCAGTGGAATAATGTGTTGACGTCAATGATCCCTATGCCAACAACACGTTAAGGCATTAATTTCTTTTGTTCAGTTCCATGTCCGCCGCGCGGAATGGCAGCGTGGTTAGAGGCGTCATGCTAAGGACTTGGCACCCGTTCTTGGCGGAGGTTCGAGTCCTCCCTCGGGCATGGATGAGTGTGTGTGTGTGTGTGTGTGTGTGTGTGTGTGTGTGTGTGTGTGTGTGTGTGTGTGCGCGCGCGCGCGCGCGCGCGTGTGTGTGTTATCCTTAGTGTAAATTATTTTAAGTAAAGTCTATGGACCGATGATCATAGCAGTTTCGTCCAATAGGTTTACAAACATTTGTACATTTCTATGTCTGTGCTGCACGCTTTGCCTGATATTTTTCCTCTTCTTTTGTTTTGGACACAGCTTTACATTTTATCCGTTTCACTGTCGAACCTAGGATTTGCATCATGAACGAGTACGGAAGACATAAAGTACTGATACGTATTGACTTGTCTCCTCAGGTGTCACCAGTTTGTTTTGTGTTTGATGTGGGTCAGACCAGTTCTGGTTGTGTCACTCAAGCTGCGTGAGACATTGACTTCAGATGTCGTAACATGCCACGTCGGCGAATTCTCGCCACACCGCACGGCCTGTAAACACTTTGCTTTCACAGCCACTATTGCTTTAGGGCCGGTTCGTCCATCTCTCGTTAATCTTCTCGTTAGTTAACGAGAAGATGACTTTAACGCCCAGTTAAATGTGTTCGTTAAGTACATTGCGTTTGTCATTGCCAGATACACCTGTCGTTTGCTAACCTGCAGGAAACGAGAAGATATGATGTATTTCGACTATGTTGGCAATAGAACAAATGAAAGTGTCGTCTGAATGAACAGCTGTTCGCCATATTTGACTGACAGGGAACAGGTTAGCAGCCCGTAACAAACGTGAAAGAAGCTCGTATTTTACAAGAAGTGAGTGCGTGTGTCTTGCGGCCTTAATAGAGAAATATAACACTTGGGACTGACAAGGGGAATACCAAGGATGGTACAAATGAATTTTGTTGGGTCTCAGGTATGTTGTGCGGGAACTCCTCCAGACCACCAAGCTAAAAGGATTTGTTCCAGCTGGCCGCGGTGGCCGAGGGGATTGAGGCGCTCCAGTCACGGTCTGCACGGCCACTACGGCCGGGGGTTCGAATCCCCCCTCGGGCATGGATATTTGTGTCGTCCTTAGTATTAGCTAGTTTGTAAGTAGTTTGTAAGTTTAGGGACTGATGACCCCGTAGTTAAGTCCCATAGACTTTACAAACATTTGTACATTTGATTTGTTCCAGTGCGCCTTGGTTTCCGCCAAAATCGAGATCAAAGTCCAGCGCGTAACTATACTAAGTCAACAGCGGTACATGAGTTAGCGTGATGTAATTAGCAAGGTGCTCGACTGTCACACAGACGACCCGAGTTCAAATTCTGGTTGGTATTTTTTTTAAACATTTGTCCGACGATTGATTGTGTATAATTATATTCCTTTTTCACATTTTATCAGTTCTCATTGCAAAGGCAAAGTTATCCTATACATATTATAAATGCGAAAGTTTCTATGTTTGTTACCGCATCACGCTAAAACTACAGCACTGATTTAAATGAAATTTCATATAGAAATTTCTTATGTCTTGGATTAGAACATAGGCTACTTTTCAAAATGTTTATTACAAGTTATTTATTTGAAATATATCCATAGAAATACGTAACGGTTGTAAGAATCTTCTAATACAACAGATGAAGAGCAATGTAGAGCATGTTAAGTTTAGCCGCGGGGGTTAACGCGTCATGTATTAGATTTCCGTTATTTTGGGCAATGGTTCGGGTTCTGCTATAGTGAAATTTGTTTTCTTTGTTATTGTTATCTTTTTTACTTTCGAATATACAAAAAGATTCTTGGATACTGCCAAAACGGCTTAACTGATATATAATTACATACACAAGAAATCTCAATGTTGGCCTTTATGCCGCATTCATTTTCATTTGTAGTGACAAATGAAGGAAGTATGTATATAAATTGAAGACTTTAAATAAAATATGCTCTAAGTACCATGGCAGGAAAAAACATTGACGTTTTGTGTAGAATGGGCTCTAGATACCAAGCCCTAGTGTGTGTACAAAGCGCGAACTGCCACGTATAAATTGCGTACGTAAACTGCAACGAAAGTAGTAGCAAATGCACTCAACAGATGGCAGGCGGTACGCTGCAGTTAACATATGAAACGTTATAGATGTTCGAACATTGTGATGTTATCGTAATTCTTTAAAATTGTATTCTCTTTGGATTTCAATGAATAATAGTTTCTTTGGTGATTTCGTTTATTTATAGCATTCGAATGTTTGCATTTAGTTCTTTTGTTGGTTCGCTTTGCATTTGTAGGATCTCAACAGTTCGTTTCTCCGTTAGATGTCTTTTTTATCTCTTTACTTTTTTCGGTTAGGTTTGTTGTTTATTTCGTTATATTTCTCCGTTAGGTTTGCTGTCTATTTTGTTCCTTTACTTGGCATTTGTTTTCGATTACTGTATTGTTGTTATTGTAGTTACTTACTAACAGGGGTGCCATCCCACAAGTTGGAGCTGAAGGTGGGTGTGCCTATTTTATTGATGCGTAACTTGGATGCACCACGATTATGCAATGGCACCAGGTTACGCATCACGGACCTGAGAAGGCATATCGTGCAGGCCACCATCATCACCGGTGGAGCCAAGAGAGAGACTGTATTAATACCACGAATTCCCATCATCCCAACAAACTTGCCATTCCAGGTTAACCGGTTATGGTTTCCATTGAAAGTGACCTACTCGATTACTAAAAACAAGAGTCAAGGACAAACATTAGAAGTGGCAGGTATTCATGTGGCCACCCCATGTTTCTCGCACGGACAGCTCTACGAAGGCTCCCGTGTATCGAGAGCTAGAAATCTCTACGTATACTCGGAGAACAAGAAGTCTTGAAACGTCGTTTACAGGGACGTATTGCAATAGATTTTTGGCTCTCCATCCGTTCCAAGACAATTATATATTCCGTGCTAACAATGTCGCAAACAGTCATGTAGTTATTTATGCCGTTTCTTGGCACTTTAATGTCTGACTATTGAACCGCGGGTAACACCGCGGGGAGCAGCTAGTATTACATAATTACAGTTACATGTGAACGACACGCTAAGAATGACTAGCCACCTGGCCGCAGCGTAGTAATCCGCTGGGACGCAAGTGGGTACACACTGCATTCGGCGGTATAACAGTGGGGTCGGGGACTAAACGCAGCTAGCAAATGCTGCACAAATGTTGTAGGTGATAACTACAGGCGGTTTACTGATCTTTCAGTCTCCGTAAAAGTATGCTTCGAAATAACTAATTAAATAAAATAATCATCGCGCAATACATAACATATTGAGCAATCAACATAAGTTATTATTATATGACCAATTGCTCAAGCATTAACACAAGAGTGACTATGAAAGTATATAATTATGCATAACAAATCGTCTGTCAAGTGTAAAAAAATACCGTGGTTAAAAAACACGTTTAAATGGTACACTGGAAAAATTGTATGTCGTGGATAAATGATACGGATAGTTAAAAAAAATTTAACCAAAACTACATCGTAGGACTTTTTTTATATGCGATTTTGAAAAAGTGCGTCATTTATCCCCGACGTACCTTGTTTACGTCTATCGGAATAAACATCGGAAGGATGAGGCCACAGACGTCGTGTCTGTATGTCAACTGTTCTTATCCATGCAGTAATGAGTAGTAGCTGTGGCATGCTACAGCCCTGGTGGACACCATCGTGTACACGTAGCTACAATTAGTGGCACCACAAGCCAGTCCTCCGTTCAGTAGTGCCCAGATCGGCTATTGAAGATGCGTCTCACGGGGAGCCAGTTGATTGCCCCCCACCCCTCTCGCATTCCGCGGTAGTTAAAGTAGGCTGACAGATACTCGTGGTCCTCTCTCTCAAAAGAGCCCGCAGTTTCAGCAGCTATTATTCGAGGTAACAATGGCGCCTTTGTCCCGCCTAGTCCGAAATAAACCTGCTGTTTTGTGCCGTTCTTGTCCTGATCGATAAGCACTGGCTACCAAACTCGCCAGCTGTAGGTGTTCGACTGCTCAGAAGCAATCCAGAATTCTGGAACTAAAGCAAATATTAACTTTGGGAATACATAGCAGAATAATCTACTTTTTACGATGAAACAAATCCTTCGGAAGTCATCTTTAGAGATTTATATGCGGTAAGCCAAGCGGAAACGTGCTGTCTATTTATAGCAGTTTGATACAAAATTCTTGAAATTCACATTAGAATACTGATTATAGTAAAAGTGTTTATAGTATTTAATATTATTTATAGGGGTGTCATTCATTATAAAATACAAGTTAATCGATTTGTGTATGCTATATGATCACTGTAACCAAGTGTAAAAATAATTAAGTACATAAAATTGAAAACAGCGTAAAGTTCATTTTCTTTTGCTTCATTTCAGTAAATTTGATAGTTCTTTGTCTGAAAGTGTATTTATTATTCAAATGTTTCTTCTCCACAGACATTCAGAATTACGTATTAACAAATTTACTATACTTCACATGTATAGGTCAACTGTTATTTGAATAAATGAAAATAAAGATGAATTTGTATATTTCAGGACAGGTATTTCTGAAGATGGAGCTGTTTCTCTCAATGGCCTTGTCAAATACACAGATCAAAAAAATGTGTTTCATCACCACCATTCTAGGGATTCATGAAGCTTTACACAAAAAAAATGGAACAATCATATCCAAAAATAAAAATGTTTTTTACTCATGAAAACAGAAATTAAGAAGTTGTACGACAACGTAAACGATTTAGGGGAAAAAGTAAGTAGCTCTCTTAGGTTGTTTGCAGATGACGCCGTCATTTACCGTCTAGTAAAACCATCTGAAGATCAAAACCAACTGCAGAACGATCTGAATAAGATATCAGTATGGTGTAAAAATTGACAATTGACTCTAAATAATGAGAAGTGTGAAGTCTTCCACATGAGTACGAAAAGAAATCCGTTAAACTTTGTTTACAAGATAAAATACCTAGAAATTACTATTACTTCAGACTTAAATTGGAAAGAACACGTAGATAATATCGTGGGAAAGGCGAACCAGAGACTGCGTTTTATTGGCAGAACCCTTAAAACATGCAACAGAACTACAAAAGAAACTGCATACACTACGCTTGTCCGTCCATTTTTGGAGTATTGCAGCCCAGTGTGGGATCCTTATCAGGTGGCTTTGACGGAGGACATCGAAAGAGTCCAAAGAAGGGCAGCTCATTTCGTATTGTCACGATACAGGGGAGACAGCGTTACTGAAATGATACAGGATCTGGGATGGGAATCATTACAACAACGGCGCTTATCGCTGCGGCGTGGGCTACTTGCGAAACTCCAATCGCCAACATTCTCCTCCGAATGCGAAAATATATTGTTGCCTCCCACTTACATAGGTAGAAATGATCATCAGAATAAAATACGAGAAATCAGAGCTCGAACAGAGAGCTATTCGAGAACGGAATGGGAGATAAATAGCATAATTGTGGTTTGATGAACCCTCTGCCAGGCACTTAAATGTGATCTGCAGAGTATGCCATGTAGATGTAGAGCCTAGGAACGCATTCACAAGATGTGCACGATCAGCTCGAGAATTGTTGCCCATTATTCGCCTAAATAGGGGTGAAAGCTGGCCTCGCCGTGGATGTCGGGCTGAATTTGTACGTCATGCATCTTATTCCGTACATACATAATTAATAAACTTTCACACAATTAAAAATTAGGTGTTAAAATTGTAATAATCTGAATGAAAGCCCTTGGTCCGCTTGAGCTGTTATTTTATTGGAGTCGTGAAGACCCGCACTACCGGTTTCACAACTTACAGTTGCATCTTCAGGTGCTTTCTTACTGTACAGGATGATAATTGTTTTCATAAAATGAATATTTAGATTGAAAATTACATATTAAAAACAAAAAATCCGAATTAGTTATGTATGAGGAAGTTACACGCAAAAACAAAATAAAGAAAAGAAAGAAAAAACAATTATATAGAAGCCAGTAGACTCAATTAACAGAGTCATAAAGTTTCTTGATTAGAATAGTAAAGCACACAGTTGTTGAGTTAATTGAAAGATAGCTTATCAGATTCAGGTACCTCATTTTAAAAGTGTGTTTATGGTTAAAATAACTTTGTACTACTGAAAGAGAGTTATTATTATGCAAGTAAGACAGTGAAATGCAGAATCTATGTTTATGGTCAATGTAATAGTAAGAATACTAGTGCTTGACATATGTTTGGACTAAGTTTCTTAAAAAACTTTCTATTACAATTATTTTACAAAATTAAGACAGAATAGTGGGCATTCTGATTTTGCTGTGTTTTGGAATAGGCCTAAATGAAACATCTAGCATTTTAATATTTTGGTTTCACATTTTCTGTAGAAAGAGTAAGCTTCTTATTCTCAACTTTAGTAGGATGTTGTTAAACTAGGATCCCATAGTAAATAGATTAATGATTGTTATGTTCTGCTTAGTAACTAAATTCAAGAGTAGATTGCTGTGATACTGTCTGACATCCACAAAAGTGACAGTTTTAAGTGGTGATGCTTTTAAAGTCTGTTTTACCAATCCGTTTTATCAGATTACTAAAGAAACATTTTTTCTTGCTGCATGTTACATTCATACGATAAATCAAATAGTTAATTATTGTCCATAGGGACTGGCGACCGTAATTAAAACAAATAGTGCTGTTTTGCTCTTTAAGTAAAAACTTTCTGATTCCTTGTGTTTTCAACACTATCCTCTCTTCTGGTATATATCGTTGTGAAACGAAGGTGGCCTCCGATGCTTTCATCTATTAGGATAACACGCGGTCAAATTTAAATCCTCTCGGAGGGACACAATTCTGTAGGCGTAGGCTTGTTGTAGCGAATCGGTGCAGTTAGTAATATTACAGTACACGTAACGAATCTTTCGCGTGTTATTGTATATTGTTAACTGTACTGTAAGCGGCTGCAAAGCTTCACTAACGGACAGGAGTGTTGCAAGTGACCTCGTATGCCATGAAATAGGAAAAGATTCATGTTAGTGAGTTGTGCGAAACTGTACCTCTCCATCATATTGTACTGTACTTCCCTCTGTGGCACTGAATAATTAAAGACGTTGATTCATAGCACGTTTTGTCGTGGAACGATGTAAATACGATACAATAAAGGACAAGTGCCGTGCTGGAGTGGTCGAGCGTTCTAAGGCGCCTTGCTACGGAACGCGCGGTTGTTCGTCGTCAGAGTTGGAGTTCTCCATCGGGCATGGGTGTGTTTGTTGTCCTTAGGTTCGTTTAACTTAGTTTAAGTAATTTGTAAGCCTAGGGACCAACAACCAAGGAAATTAAGTCCCATAGCTTTACAAACATTTGATTTTTTTATGGACAAATAAAGTAAACAAAGCCTGCATCATCACTTCCTAGTAATCAGGCTCGTTCTCTTTGTTTCCTTGCATGAATTAGAGAATGTACATTTATTAATAACACGGCACGTGTAAACTTGTACGTATGTTATTTGTAAAAAAGCTGGGCTACTTCAAATGTTCAAATGTTTGTATAGTCTATGGGACTTAACTACGGGGTCAACAGTCCCTAAACTTACAAACTACTTACGAACTACTTACAAACTAGGACGGCACAAATATCCATGCCCGAGGGGGGATTCGAACCCCCGACCGTAGTGCCCGTGCAGACCGTGACTGGAGCGCCTTAGCTGGGCTACTGTAATTCGAGACGAAGTGGAGAACAACTTTACTTTCATAATTCTATAAGCCGGCTTCACCGATTCCACATTCACTGCCATAAAATTATTCATTGAAACATTCCCTATGTCCTGTTAAGTTTTTTACTCTCGTACGGAAACACACTCTGCAACGTTTGTTGAATATAAGGGCAAGATGTAACTTACCGCTTCACAATTATTTTATTGTCTAACACACAGATTGACAGATTTGTGACTGGCTGGAAGACTTCCTGAGTAATAGAACGCAGCACGTTGTTCTCGACTGCGATTGTTCAGAGTGTACCGTCAGGCGTGCCCCAAGGGAGTGTGATAGGATCGCTATTATTTTCTGTCTACATAAATTATCTGATGGACAGAGTAACTTGTTATTTGCGGCAGTTTGCTGATGATGCTGTGGTGTATGGGAGGGTGTCGTCTTTAATTTGTAATAGCATACTGGATGACAAAATTTCTAGTTGGTGTGAAGAATGGCAATTAGCTCTAATGTAGAAAAATGTAAGGTGATGCACATGAGTAGGAAAAACACTCCCATAATATACGAATATAGTATTAGTAGTGAGCTTCTCGGTGCAGTCGCGTCGTTCAAATATGTAGGCGTAACATTGCAAGGCGATATGAAATGGAACGAGCATGTAAGGACAGTTGTGAGTAAGGCGGACAGCCGACTTCGGTTTATTGGGAGAATTTTGGGAAGACGTGCTTCATCTGTAAAGGAGACTGCGTATAAAACGCTTGTGCTATCACGTCTTGAGTATTACTGAAGTGTTTGGGACCCGCAGCAGATCAGTTTAAAGGAAGACATGGAATCAGAGGCGACCAGCTAGGTTCGTCACTAGTAGGTTCGACCAATGCGCGAGTGTCACTGAAATGCTCCGGGACTAAAATGGTAAACGCACAAGGAAAGGCGACGTTCTTTTCGAGAAAAATGATACATGATAAATGAGGCTATCTGTGTCTGTATAGCACAGTTTTACGACAATAGGTGCAAATTTCTTTAAAATATACCCATAGTGAAAGTCGTAAAGAAGCGTTTTGGAAACCTCTAAAACAGCCATGCCAACTGCAATTGGTTTATCAGTGCCAACCAGATTCTCATTAAAATTAACAATCCTCTGAAAATTTGGTTTTGCAATTAATGCACCTGCTGCGTATCTATACTCCAGTTGCCAGTTTAATGTCCCGCATCTTTCGTACATTCTTGTATGGTTTTAGCCGAAAATGCCATTGTTCATAAGTTTGAAGAATTCTTCTAAGACTCACTGAGCGCATTTATTAGTTTTTGTTGCTTTAGAGGGCCGGATTTTGAAGCTTAGTGTAAAACGATCTTCCTGACAGCTACTTACATTTCGCGTGAAGATCATAAATTCAAGAGAAATTAGGGCTCGTGCAGAGACATATAGACATTCTTTTTTCCCCTAGTTCTGTTGGGAGCGGATAAGGGAAGGAAATGCTTAGTAGTGGTACAGTGTGCCCTCCACTACGCACCTTACTGTGGATTGCGGAGTATACAGGGTGGTCCACTGATAGTGACTGCGCCAAATATCTCACGAAATAAGCATCAAATGAAAAACTACAAATAACAAAACATTTCTAGCTTGAAGGGGGAAAACAGATGGCGCTATGGTTGGCCCGCTAGATTGCGCTGTCATAGGTCAAACGGATATCAACTGCATGTTTTTAAGTAGATACCCCGATTTTTATTGCATATTTAAACAAATGCAGTTGATATTCTTTTGACCTATGGCAGTGCCATCTAGCGGGCCAACCATAGCGCCATCTGTTTTCCCCCTTCAAGCTAGAAATGTTTTGTTATTTGTAGTTTTTCATTTGATGCTTATTTCGTGAGATATTTGGCCCGGTCACTATCAGTAGACCATCCTGTATATGTAGATGTGGAACTGATATTCTGCAGTTGCAGACGGTGTAGTTGTTTACGTGGGCACAGGTCGCGTTGTGAAAGACAGGCAGACGGGACGCGCTGTCTTCCCGAGCAGAAGCCGCAGCGCCTTGCCGCTACCGGACCCCGCCCCTTAATCGAAGCAGCCCTCGCATCGACCGCCGTGTGTTGTTCGGCCAATCTCGAGGGGGAGGGCGGCCGTCTTCGGAGCCCGCGCTTATCTGGGTAGGCTTAGCGACGGACATACGCAGCACAGCAGGTTATGCGGAAATACGACCACTCGACGAGAATTACGGGCGTTGTAATTGACGGTAAGTCATCGAGTAAAACAGAAGTGATATCTGGCGTTCCACAGGGAAGCGTTATAGCTCCCCTACTCTTCCTCGTGTTTATAAACGATTTAGGAGACAATCTGAATAGCTCCCTTAGACTGTTCGCGGATGATGCTGTCGCTTATCGGTTAGTGAAGTCAATTTAGAATCAAAAGGAACTGCAAAGCGATTTAGAAAAAATTTCTGCATGGTGCGAAAATTGGCAATTGACACTAAACAAAGAAAAGTGTGAAGTAATACACATGACCACTAAAAGAAATCCGCTGAACTTCAATTACGCGATAAATCAGTCAAACCTTAAGGTCGTAAATTCTACCAAATACCTAGGAGTTACAATTACGAACAACTTTGACTGGAGAGAACACATAGAAAATATTGTGGGGAAGACGAACCAAAGGTTACGTTTCATCGGCAGAACGCTTCGAAGATGCACCAGCTCCACCAAAGAGACTGCCTACATCACACTTGTGCGTCCTTTCCTGGCCCCTTGTGGGACCCTCACCAGGTGGGACTGACGGAAGACATTGAGAAGGTTCAGAGAAGGGCAGCTCGTTTAGTTTTATCATGTTACGGGGGGAAAGCGTCACGGAAATGTTGCAAGAATTGGGGTGGAAATCATTAAAAGAAAGACGTTATTCATTGCGGCGTGATCTGTTTGCGAAGTTTCAATCACCGACTTTTAGTTCTGAATGTGAAAATATTTTGCTAGCACCCACCTACTTAGGGAGACATGACCATCCCAATAAAATAAAAGAAATCAGATCGAAAACGGAACGATTTAGGTGTTCTTTCTTCCCACGCGCTATTAGAGAATGGAGCGGTAGAGAAAAGTTATGAAAGTGGTTAATGAACCCTCTGCCAGCCACTTGAATGTGATTTGCAGAGTATCTATGTAGAACCTCTTAACTCCCGGACACTCATTTTTTTTATTTTTTTTTTTTTTTTTTTTTTTTACATGGATGCCGAAGGAGGGGCGGGGAGGGGCAAATTCCGTGAGGCCACAGGTATTAAATATGTCTACCGATAAAAAATTACAAATTTCAAAAAAAGGTTTTCGTTTTTAACTGAGGCAGTGGTTTGTAAATGTTGTTAATTGTAATAATAATATAGGGTTGAATCAATGAAAAAATGACATACTGCAATACAAAATACAAACAAAGTCTACCACAGTCAGTCGTAAAACTCTCTAGCTCAGCTGAACAGTTTATTCATTGACATTGCGTGGATACCGTATATCGCCCCAAATTTGCGACTGGATAGGGGATTTCCTCTCAGAGAGGACAAAGTTCGTAGCAATCGATCGTAAGGCATCGACTAAAACAGAGGTGATATCGGGAGTTCCACAGGGTAGTGTTATTGGTCCTCTGCTGTTCCTTATTTATATAAACGATTTAGGGGAAAATCTAAGTAGCTCTCTTAGGTTGTTTGGAGATGACGCCGTCATTTACCGTCTAGTAAAATCATCTGAAGATCAAAACCAACTGCAGAACGATATGAATAAGATATCAGTATGGTTTAAAAATTGGCAATTGACTCTAAATAATGAGAAGCGTGAAGTCGTCCACATGAGTACGAAAATGAATCCGTTAAACTTTGTTTACAAGATAAATCAATCAAAAGTGAAGGTCGTAAACTCCACAAAATACCTAGGAATTACTATTACATCAGACTTAAATTGGAAAGAACACGTAGATAATGTCGTGGGAAAGGCGAACCAGGAACTCGTTTTATTGGCAGAACGCTTAAAACATGCAACAATACTACAAAAGAAAGTGCATACACTACGCTTGTCCGTCAATTTTTAGAGTATTGGTGCCCATTGTGGGATCCTTATCAGGTGAGTTTGACGGAGGACATCCAAAGAGTCCAAAGAAGGGCAGCTCGTTTCGTATTGTCACGATACAGGGGAGACAGGGTTACGGAAGTGATACAGGATCTGGGATGGTAATCATTACAACAGCGGCGCTTATCGCTGCGGCGTGGGCTACTTACGAAACTCAAATCGCCAACATTCTCCTCCGAATGCGAAAATATATTGTTGACTCCCATTTACATAGGTAGAAATGATCATCAGAATAAAATACGAGAAATCAGAGCCCGAACGGAGAGATTCAGGTGTTCATTCTTCCCGCGCGCTATTCGAGAATGGAATGGGAGATAAAATAGTATAACGGTGGTTCGATGAACCCTCCGGCAGGCACTTAAATGTGATTTGCAGAGTATCCCATGTAGATGTAGATGTAGATGGATGCCGAAGGAGGGGGGTAATTCCGTGAGCCCACAGGTGTTAAATAAATGTAACGATAAAAAATTACAAATTTCAAAAAAAGGTTTACGTTTTTAACTGAGGCAGTGGTTTATAAATGTTGTTAACTGTAATAATAATATAGGGCTGAATCAATGAAAAAATGACAAACTGCAATACAAAATACAAACAAAGTCTACCATAGTCAGTCGTAAAACTCTCTAGCTCAGCTGAACAGTTTATTCACGGACATATTGTTTATTTGCAGCTATGTATTCACTTATTCAAACTTCTTTCTTTCTTTCTCTCGGGCCGAATAATTGCGCGCAGTGAGCCTGAGAAGAACTTCTTCAAACTCATGAACTATGGCATTTTCGGCTAAAACCATACAGAATGTACGAAAGATGCGAAACATTAAACTGGCAACATCATGGAAGGATAGATACGGGACAGGTGCATTAATTGTAAAACCAAATTTTCAGAGGATTGTAACTTTTAATGAGAATCTGGTTGGCACTGATAAACCAATTGCAGTTGGCATGGCTGTTTTAGATGTTTCCAAGACGCTTCTTTACGACTTTCACTATGGGTATATTTCAAAGAAATTTCCACTTATTGTCGTAAAACTGTGCTTTACAGACACAGATAGCCTCATTTATCATATTAAAACCCAGAATCTCTACGAGGATTTCAGGAATGATGTGCATAAGAGGTTCGATACATCTGGTTTCCAAGCAATTATGGTATTCCGCTAGTGAACAAAAAAGTGGTTGGATTAATTAAAGATGAACTGAATGGGGAACCTATTGCTGAATTATTGGTCTGCGTAGAAAAATGTATGCTCTAGAGACAGACACTGAGCGCCGTATGCGAAAGGCATAAATCATTCTTCTTTAAAGGCGTTAACAATTGGTGACTATAGCCAGTGCATCTTGGATTCAAAAATAGAAACAACTGTGCAGTATGTAATTACTTCCAAGCTCCATGTTGTTTCTACTATTAGACAACAGCAACTGGCTTAGTCACTACATGATGACAAGCATTACATCATCGAAGATGAGGTGAACACGCTGGCTTGGGGGCACTCATGTTTGTCACTGTAAATATAGTACTTATAATCTCGTATCAATACACATATTTCATGGATTTTTTATTTTCACAATTATATAAAATACGGAGACTTTTAGGAACTACGAAACTTAATTTCATGTGTGTGTGTGTGTGTGTGTGTGTGTGTGTGTGTGTGTGTGTGTGTGTCATATGATTAAATACTGCTTTTACTGCATACATTCTATACTACCATGACATGTAGGTTGAAGGAAAAATATCCTGAGCATTTATCCATTATTGTTGATGGGTATGGTTAAAAGAAAATAATTGTGTTGTATATCATGTTTATATTAATACAATTATGTACAATCATATAGAGTTTTTATATTTACAGTATTCAGCAAATAACTGTTTCCTGTATGCTTTAAATTCAGCCTGAATTGTATTACAAACTTGCTCAGTTGGTTATTCGAAGCACAACTGCATCTCCATGGCATATCGCCTGTTTGCTAAACACACTGATGTTACATTAAGTTTTGCGCTGTAATCATTCTATGCCACTGTACTATCAATTGGTGGACGGAGTTGAAACCATTATCAGTACATCTACTATCCCCCAAGGTGGCACCCGCCGTCATCGGATCAAACTTGACGCCTTTTTTTCAGGTGCACTAATTTACTTACTTTATGTTAGTAACACTATAAATGGGTCGCTTTCGATGGCCTTTCGACAGCTCGAAATTTAATGCAAAATAACTCCTTAACAGTATGTTTTTGTTGTGTTCTTCAGTCCGGAGACTGGTTTCATGCAGCTCTCCACAATACCCTATCCTGAGCAAGCCTCTTCATCTCCACATAAGAACGGCAACCTACATCTGTCTGAATCTGCTTACTGTATCCATCTCGTGGTCTTCCTCTGTGGTTTTTACCCCACACACTTCCCTCCAAAGCTAAATTCACAATTCCTTGATGTAATGTGTCCTACCAATCTATCCCTTCTTTTAGTCAAGGTATGCCAGAAATTTCTTTTCTCCCCAATTCTGTTCAGTACCTCCTCATTAGTTACGCGATCCACCCACCTAATCTTCAGCATTCTTTTGTAGCACCATATTTCAAAAGCCTCAATCCTCTTCCTGTCCGCACTGTTTATCGTCCATGTCTCACTCCCATACAAGGCAATACTCCATACAAATGCCTTCAGAAAGGACTTCCTTAGGCTTAAATCAATATTCCATGTTAACAAATTTCTCTGTTTCAAGAACGCATTTCTACCCATTGCCATTCTGCATTTTATATCTTCTGTACTGCGACCATCATTTGTTATTTAATTCTTCACCCTGAACTTTAATTCCTTCTCCAAATTTCTCCTTGCTCTCCTTTATAGCTTGCTCAATGTACAAATTGAATAACATCGGAGAAAGGCTACAACCCTGTCTTACTCCCTTCCCAACCACTGCATCCCTTTCAAGCCCTTCAACTCTGACAACCACTGTCTGGTTTTTGTACAAGTTGTAAATAACCTTACGCTCCCTATATTTTACTCCTGCTATCTTCAGAACTTGAAAGAGTTTATTCCAATCAGCATTGTCAAAAGCCTTCTCCAAATCTACAAAAGCTAGAAATGTAGGTTTGTCTCTTCTTAATCTATCTTCTAGGATAAGCCGTAAAGTGAGTATTGCCTCCCGTGTTCCAACATTTCTCCTGAACCCAAACTGATCTTCCCCGAGGTCGGCTTCTACCAGCTTTTCCATCCTTCTGTATATAATTCGTGTTAATATTTGGCAACCATGACTTATTAAACTGATGGTTCTGTAGTTTTCACACCTTTCTGCACCTTTTTTTTTTTTTTTTTTTTTTTTTTTTTTTTTTTTTTTTTTTTTTTTTTTTTTCTTGAATGGGAATTATAACATTTTTCTTAAAGTCTGAGGGTACTTCACCTGTCTCATACATCTTACACACCAGGTGAAACAATTTTGTCATGGCTGGTTCTCCCAGAGACTTCAGCAGCTCTGAGGGAATATCATCTACTCCAGGGGCCTTGTTTCGACTTAGGTCTTTCAGGGCTCTGTCAAATTCTTCTCTCAGTACAGTATCTCCTATTTCATATTCGTCTACATCCTCTGCCCTTCCTAAAATATTGTCTCGAAGTTCATTTCCTTTGTAGAGCCCCTCTATATACTCTTTCCAGCTTTCAGCTTTCCCTTCTTTGCTGAGAACTGGTTTTCCATCAGTGTCCTTGATATTCATGGAGCTGTTTCCTTATCTCCAAATGTTTCTTTATTTTCCTGTAGGCTGTATCTATTTTTCCCCTATTTATACATTTTTCTACATCCTTGCATTTGCCTTCTAGCCAGTCCTGCTTAGCCATTTTGCACTTCCTGTCAATCTCATTTCTTAGTCGTCTGTACTCCATTTTGCCTGATTCATTTACTGCATTTTTATATTTTCTCCTTTCATCGATTAAATTTAGTATGTTCTGTGATATCCAAGAATTTTTTGTAGGTCTTGCCTTCCTATCTATTTTTTCCTCTGCTGCCTTCACTATTTCATTTCCCAATTTTACCTATTGCTCCTCTATTGTTTTATTTTCCCATGTTTCTGTCAATTGTTGCCTAAAGCTCCCTCTGAAATTATTAAGAACTTCAGGTTCCTTCAGTTTATCCAGGTCCCATCTCCTTATTTTCCTACCTTTCTGCATTGTTTTTCAGTTTCAGCCTGCAATTCATGACCAATAAGTGATGGTCAGAGTTTATATCTGCCCCTGGGTATGTCTTACACTTTAAAACCTAGTTTCGAAATCTATGTCTTACCATTATAAAATCTATCTGGTATCTCCCGGTGTCTCCTGGTCTCTTCCACATGTACAACCTTCTTTTGTGATTCTTGAACCAGGTGTTTGTTATAACTAAATTATGTTCCGTGCAAAATTCTACCAGGCGGCTTCCTCTTTCATTCCTTTTGCCCAGACCATATTCACCTACCATCTTCCCTTCCCTTCCTTGTCCTACTACCGAATTCCAGTCTCCTATAACAATTAAGTTTTCCTCTCCCTTAATTGTCTGAATAATTTCCTTTAGCTCCTCATATATTTCTTCGCTTTCCTCATCATCGCCAGAGCTAGTTGGCATATAAACCTGTACTGTATAAACCTGTTGTCGGTGTTGGCTTCGTATCTATCTTGACAATGATAATGCGATCACTGTGCTGGTCATAGTAGTTTACCCGCATTCCTATTTTCTTATTCATTATCAATCCTACTCCTGTGATACCCCCAACTGATTTTGTATTTATAATCCTGTACTCACCGGACCAGAAATCCTGTTTATCCTGCCACCGAACTTCACTAATTCCTACTATATCTAACTTCAACCTATCCATTTTCCTTTTTAAATTTTCTACTTTTCCTGCTCGATTAAGGGATCTAACATTCCACGCTCCGACCCGTAGAATGCCGGTATTGTCTTTCCTGATGATCACATCCTCCTGAGTAGTCCCCGTCCGGAGATCCGAATGGGGGACTATTTTACCTCCGGAATATTTTACCCGAGAGGATGCCATCATCATATGTTCATACAGTAGAGCTGCATGTCCTCGGGAAAATAACGGCTGTAGTTTCCCCTTGCTTTCAGCCGTTCGCAGTAACTGTGTGGCAAAGCCACATTAGCTGATGTTACAAGGCCAGCTCAGTCAATCATCCAGACTGTTGCCCCTGTAACTACTGAAAAGGCTGCTGTCCCTCTTCAGGAACCACACGTTTGTCTGGCCTCTCTACAGTTACCCCTCCGCTGTGGTTGCACCTACGGTACGGCTATTTGTATCGTTGCGACACGCAAGCCACCCCACCTCGGCAATGTCTGAGGATCATGTGAGTGGCCTTAACAGTATATCGAAGAAGAAAACTGAATAAACGAATTTGTGGAGGAGACTATTCTCTGCAACTCTGTTCTCTCTCTCTCTCTCTCTCTCTCTCTCTCTCTCTCTCTCTCTCTCTCTCTTTTTAATACCTCGCACAGTTTCAGAGATAGTTTAACGGTACTTTGACACTGTCTCTGTATGTGTCTGTAACGTGTTTCCACTTTTTTAGGTCGCGACGTTCAGCCAGTCAACAGCAGATTTTACAGACGTATTTGTTGGCCGCCGGCGACCAGAACGTGCCTCTGGCGGCGTACCGTATCTCGGCTATTATGCGACAGATCTAAAAAAAAAAAAAATTCAAGTTGTTCAGAATTTAATATCGAGTAACTTTTGATTTAAAAGAAATTCATTATTTTGACTTTAAAAATTGGTACACACGTATAAAGTCATTTTTTATATCGCTCTACAGTCATTTCTTTTTAATGGAGGTTGGAAGAATGATTTGAGGATGAAATTTCATCTATGGATGAATATATCGCTGGAAAATACCTTTTCATAATGAAATAATAAATTTATTGAAAAAAAAAAAACAATTGAAAGATGATACATAATTTACGACATACATTGCAAATATATACTGAAAAACAACGAAAAGAAATTCTTCTGCACAACTAAAAATACGTAATAAAATAAGATTTTTTTTTACAGAATTAACATGTCGATTTCGTTACTATGATGGAACATCATCAGTACCGTAAAATCAAGTTTCAGTCAGACATTAAAACAACATAAAAATATATACGCCAATAATGTTACAGTTGTCTAATAATTTACACACCAGAATTGTAATTCATGATGACTCATGTACTCTGCTTTAAACAATCACTGGTCACAGCCATAAAACAGTTAGAAAGGCTTTTTGGTACAGGTCACAAGTTTAAAATGAGGTAGCCGCTTGCATACACCTAAGCAGTTTAAACTGCAGGCAGTTGGTGCCTGGCACCCTCTCTATTTGAAAAGTTCAATATATTGTAATTTTTCAAAAGGATAGATAATATTAAATGTATAAGAAGGCGTACAAGACAATACAAGGTGAAGTGGACTTTAAAAAATAAAAATCACCTAAATTGAACAGTACTTCCCAAAAAATATAAGTGAAATTATCAGTTTTCAATGCCCTCAGGCGAGTTTCTATTAAAACATTTATTAAAACATCAAAATTTGCCTAAGTTAACCATTAAAATTTAAATTTACAGTATACCAGGTACAAAATTATTTCCTTTTATTGCAATATTGTGGTGGGCTGGTACAATTTCCGTTATGGAATCAAGTTACAAATAAAGAAAAAAGAAAGAAATACAATAATAAGCACTAAATGATAAGAATAATTGTAACAATAAGACAGCGGGGTCCAGGAGGGTCCTCATTGTCCGGCGCAGGAAAAAGACTGCATCTACAAGAAACAACATAAGAATTGGAGGTTCTATCTGTACGAATCTTGAGTATAATATTGTGTAAAAATTTCAAGTAAATAGATCGAGAACGATTCGATAATTTTGGACAAACGTTTCTAGTTTATTATATATATATATATAATCAATAAAATATGTACAGTTAGTCCGTCCAAATATTCATTAAAGTAGTACAAGCACTGCAGTAAATGTGTAAAGAACTTTTGGATTTTTAGGTAACAATGTACCGTTTTCTAAATTGCATATGTCTTGTTTGATCTTCAATCCAGAGACTGATTTGATATTGCTCTCCACCCTACTGTATCCCGTGAAGCCTCTTCATCTTGTAGCATTACATTAAATATTTTTACTAAAATTATACCTGCGACGCTTGTCACTTGCGTATTCGTTCTCACTTCAAAATATTCCTCTTACTTTTGTCAACCAGCCAGGGGAGAGACCGGAAGCGCTCTTCGTCTTTCTGTTCTGCACTCTTGTTATGATCGGACGCCTCTTCATGCTCTCTGCTAGGAAATTTTAAGTGTGAGCTTTATTTATTCTGATTGTAATAAAAACCCCAGTTGATTTCAAACATTTTTTGATTCAAGATGACCTTCTCCTATTCCCAATAATTTTTTTATTCATTGTTTTCGGCAAGCTGCGATCAATCGTAAGAAAGATGCGTGGTCATTATTACGGTTCGCTTCGCGATTGCATAAGTATGATTCAAACTCAACTCTTTCCTATATTAAGTTTACATTGATTTGATTTTCAGAACCTGAAGTTAGCAATGTAATTCAGCGAAGTCCGATATTTTTATGATTTTATTTCCTTGTTCTGTCTGTAAGTTAACCCTATCGTGGAACTTTGTTATGATAGTCAAGCATCGATTTATGGAGGATAGTTTAATTTCAATTCCTATTTCAGCACAAAACAATATTACAACAGATCCATGCCTCATCTTGCAGGTAAAGATAACTATTGGCCGACTTTCTTTTTGTTGTGGTTCTTTCAGGTGTTCTCTTAACTTCAACGATAATACCGCTTTTTTATGCCTATAAGATCCTTGCTCTAGTCTGACATCATCTTTACAAAAATTTATACCTGCAGATATTCCGAAGTTCATTCAATTCCATAAGCGGTATTTAATTCAAAGCTTTACAGCACCAAACCAAAAATACGAAAGCAACACTACAATCTCCTCATAAGAACGATAACCCACATCTATTTGAACCTACTGACTCATTCTATTTTTGATTTATCGCGCGAGTTTTACCCCACACACTTTCTTCCAATGCGAAATTCACGATTCCTTCCTGTCTAAGAATGTGGCCTACCAATCGATTCCTTCAAGTCAAGGTGTGCCAGAAATTCCTCTTCTCCCCAATTCTGTTCAAAACTTCGTCATTATTGATACAATATATCTATCACATTTTCAGCATTAGTTTGTAGCTTCTACCCTCCTCCTGTCTGAAGTATATATTGTGCATGTTTCACAACCGTACAGTGCAACAACTCTACACAAATGCCTACAGAAAAGACTTCTTAACTCTTAATATTCGATGCTAACAAATGCTTATTTTTCAAAAATGCTCTTCTTCCCACTGACATTCTGGATTTTATATCATCCGTACTGCGACCAGTATAAGTTGTTTTACAGTCCAAGTAACAAAACTCTTAATCGAGTAGGTATGTTAGAAAATTTGAAAAGAGAAATGGATAGGTTAAAATTAAATATGGTGAGGATTTGTGAAGTTCGGTGGTAGCATGAACAGGATTTCTGATCAGGTGAGTACATGGTAATAAGTACATAATACAGTGAGCGGTAAATTCTTTACAGGATCTCAGGCAGGAACTGCACAAAATCAGTTGGCAGTAATGCAGGAGTAGGTATGATAAGAAAATAGGAATGGGGATAAGTTACTGTGAACAGCATAGTAAACGCATTATCGAAGCAAAGGTAGACACGCACAGTGTACATGTTTATTTGCCTACTAGGTCTGACGATGGTGATGAGTTCGACGAAATGTATGAGGAGATAAAAGAAATTATCCTGAAAGGTAAGGGAGAGGAATACTTCACTACGATGGGAGACTGGAACTCGGCAATAGGAAAGGGAAGAGAAGGAAATGTAGTAAGTGAATATGGACTGGGATAAAGGATTTTTAAAACTTCGATTTAAGCCCTAACATAGCTTTTGGCTTCACATTTTCTCTCTTTTTACGTATGCTTCGCTTTTAATTGCCACCACTTCGCCTTGTCTCACATTGTTTAATAGGTAACGATGACCGTTAACCGTTAATCATGATGGGGCATTATGTTATTAACAACTGCGTGGTTTTCAATATCAACAACGTATATTTCTAGTCTGTAGAACGTAATATTTCGAAAGGTCTTTAACAGACATAGGACAAACCTATTGTGCCTCAATTAGTTCGAATTTGGTCTGCTTTATATACCTTCATCAGTCACATCTTGTCAAACATTATACTTTCTAGTCGTTTACCATATTCGTTTACCATATTGTTAATTATTCACATTTGTACTTTATATCTGACCAAGTATTCAGTAGCGGTAAGCTTTTAACACCCATGAATGTCTTTTGGTTGGTCCTGCTATGATTTTTATCTCTATGACGTTTAAGTAAATTCTTGTATTTATTGCCTTGCCATTCTTAGGCCATTATATCACTTTAGGGTCATCTTGGTCTATTTTGTTTTTGCTTGTTATTCACTTTTTGTATCATACAATGTGTAATGGGATATATAGATTTGACTGCTGATTATTTGTTCTATTTATTTAGGGCCTGAAGATGGCACTAATGAGGTACTGAAACTGGTTGCCAGTTAATAAAATCATTATTGTTATGGCTGTTGGTTTACATATATTTTTAATATAATTCGATCATAATATTAAACTGACGGTTCTTTCACTCCTGTCTGCACTTGTTTTCTTTGGAACTGGGACCTTTACATTGACCCACTTAGGTTACGGTAGTGGGCCTTTGCGATCGCCTTCTGACAGCTCGGAATTTAAACGAAAATAGCGGATTAAGCGTTGATCCGCGAGAAAAAATTAAATAAGCGAATTTGTATAGGGGAAAATTCTCTACAACATTGCTCGCTCATGTTATTTTTATATCTTGCATCTTTTCAGAGATATCTGCAAAAACAACGGTGCTTTGACAATGTTTGTTTGTATGTCTACAACGTGTTCCGACTGTTTAACCGATCGGCACCAAATTTTACAGACGCAATTGCTGGCCTCCAGAGACCCTCTTTTAAATATTTCGGACAAAAAACAGGTCAGTAACACCAAAAATATACTGTTTTTGATGGCCTTTTGACACCATGAAATTTAATTGCAAACATCTACTTTATCCGATTATCTGAGACGAAAACTGAATGAGCGTATTTATAGAAGAGAACATTCTCTACAACTTTGCTCTCTTATCTTTTTTCCATAACCCGCACGGTTTAAGAGATATCTACAAAAATAACGGTGATTTAGCAATGCCACTTGATTGTACGTAAACCACTACAGGAAAAAAAAAATGAAAAAAATAACAAACTACCTCAGGCGATAATATTTTAACGGAAAATGCGGGAGAGATATCAAATTAACAGTTTAAAGATGTAAAAGTTAAAAAAAAAGGTATGTTTGTCGAAGCCAAAATCAAATATCAAATAATTTTGGCTGTTATTGAAATACGGACAGAGAGAATATTAAATGTTGAGTTCATAGATATTATCACAATAGCAGAGTCGTAATATTATCGTCCATAATTTTCTATTATTTTTGTTCGAAATTTTTGCAAAAAAATCATAAAACTACAGGAAAAACTAAAGTTGGTCGTAAAATACTCCAGTGCGATTTTTTTTTCTTGAAGTCTGAGGGCATTTCGCCTTTCTCATACATCTTGCACACCTGGTGATATAGTTTTCTAATGGCTTGCTCTCCACGAGACTTCAGTAGCTCTGACAGAATGTCGTCTACTCAGGGGCATTGATTCTGCTTAGGTCTTTCAGTACTTCTCTCAATATAGTATCTCCTATATCATCTTCATATACTTCACCTTCCCTTCCTAAAATATTGTCTAGATGTTCATTTCCTTTGTAGAACCCTTCTTCATATTCTTTCCACCTTTCAGCTTTCCCTTCTTTGCTCAAAACTGATTTTCCATCTGACTTCATGATATTCATACAGTTGCTTTTCTTATCTGCAAACGTCTCTTTTATTTTCATGTAGGCGTTATCTATCTTTCCCATAGTTACACATCCTTCTATAGACTTGCATTTACCCTCCACCACTCTTGCTTAACCACTGTGCATTTCCTATCAATCCCATTTCTTAGTCGTCTGTACTTTGTTTCACCTGCTTCATTTATTGCATTTTTATATTTTCTTAAATTAAATTTAGTATTTCCTGTGCTATCCAAGGATTTTTGTAGGTCTTGTCTTTTTACCTGTATGGTTATATGTTGCTTTCACTAGGAGTATTTCGTTTCTTAGAGCTACCCATTCCTCTTCTGTGTTACTTTCTTCCGTTTCTGTCAATTGTCTCCGACAGTTCCCTCTGAAACTCTCAAGAACCTCAGATTCGTTCAATTTATCCAGGTCCCACTCATTATTTTCCTACCCCTCTGCAGTTTCTTCGGTTGCAGTCTACAGTTCAAAACCAATATGATATGGCCAAAGTCTATATCTGCCTCTAGATATCTCTTACAGTTTAAAGCCTGATTCAGAAATCTGATAACTTCTGGTGTCACCTGGTTTCTTTCACGTACCCTATACAACCTTTTTTCATGATTCTTAAACCAACTGCTTGTTATGACTAAATTATGTTCTGTGAAAAATTCTACCAACGGCTTCTTTTTTCTTTGCTTTTCTTCAGTCCATATACACCTACTATTTTTTCTTCCCTTCCAATTACTACAACCGAATTCCAGTGTCCATCACAATTACGTTTTTCCTCTCCCTTAACTGTCTTAATAATTTCCTTTACTGACTCATACGTTCTTCGATCCCCTCCTCATTAGCAGAGTTAGTTGGTTATCATACAAACTTGTACTACTGTGCTTGGTGTCTATCTTCAGTAGCATAATGCGATAACTGTGCTGTTCATTGTAGCTTACACGCATTTCTATTTTGTTATTCATAATAGACCTACTCCTGTAATGCCCCAAATGATTTTGTATTTCTAATCCTCTACTCACCTAACCAGAAATCCTGTTCATAATTCCACCTAACTACGCTCATCCCCACTACATCTATCCGTTTCCCTTTTTAAATTTCCTTACGCGATTAAGGGATCTAACATTCCACGGTCCGATCCGTAGAGTGCTAAAGTTATCTTTCCTGATGGCGACATCCTCCTGAAATTTGATGTAATTAGTCGGTATTTTGCTTTTCGAGGTTTACAGTAACAACGTTAAGGGCCTAGTTTTCTTTATATAGTAGATATGTACGCATATAGTATATGAATTTTTAAAAATACAGCTATGTCAGTGCTAACGTTTATTGAAGCTCCGTGAATAGATTTAGAGATAAAGAGTCAATAATTTTGCGAGATTTTTGGTAACAGCGACTTTTGTATATAGTAGTGTAGATAAGTAAGAGTTGCGTATTGGTGATAGTTAACACGACGTTGTAGGGACTTGCGTGCTCGTAACAAGCGCTAATACATAATCGTGTGGAATTAAATGATAATTGCTATGTCAACTAAGGACTAAAATGAATCAATGAACCAAGTTCCGCTTAAGCTAGTCGCAAAAGAGACTAAATTTATGTTCGTATCATCCTATGGCTGAAACAGTTGATGCCTCGTACATGAACTTGCGTGTTTGACAGTTCAACTGAATAATCACCGTATAAAACCAATTTTCAGCATTACACTCATGTATGGCCGTTTCACTATTAAATTTTTAAAATTACAAGACTTTATAAGATATCCTTAAATCTGTAATGTGTAAATCGTTAGTGAAATTCTGCAAGTCCCGAAGAAGACGAAAGATGTACAACAGCAGATCTATAGCTGGGCCGCCAAGCTGATACTGTTGGAGAGGAAATTGCTGTCCATCGATTCAGTCGCCAGAGGCAGGAAATTAAGGTTTAATTCTTCTCCAGTAACTTTAGATCAAGGCGCTATTTCCGTTACTTACATTAACCGCTGTCGTCATTCGTCTCCGAAGTCCGTTTGAGGTTTTATCGGAGCTGCAGAAGACGTACACGCTGGTCACAAGCTATGCATGACGGACAGTTTCTACTAGCTGGTGCTGTTTCCGTATCTTCAGCCGGGCGAAAGATTTATAGTGGTTGTGAAGGGCATCAAATATATAATCTTCCTACAAACTTCAGATCAGTCATAACAACTAGACACAAAAATGTCTAAAAGTAGTCCCGTACACACACTGGAAAAAGAATAAATGCATTCAGTGTGGACCTAGTAGTGCAGTACATCTACATCTACATATATACTCCGCAATTCACCGTAAGGTGTGTAGCGGAGGGTACACTGTACCACTACTAGGCATTTCCTTTCCTATTCCACTCGCAAATTGAACGAGGAAAAAAAGAATGCCTATATGCCTCCGTACGAGCCCTAATTTCTCTTATCTTGTCTTTGTGATCTTTACGCGAAATGTAAGTAGGCGGCAGCAAGATTGTACTACACTCAGCTTCAAATTCCGGCCCTCTAAATTTACTTAACAGAAATTCACGAAAAGAACGTCGTCTTTCTTCCAGCGATCCCCAATTGAGTTGCCGGAGCATTTCCGTGATACTCGCGCATTGGTCGAACCTACCGGTAACAAATCTAGCTGCTCGTCTCTGAACCGCCTCTGTCTTCCTTTAAACTGATCTGCTGCGGGTCCCAAACACTTGAGCAATACCCAAGACGTGGTCGTACAAGCGTTTTATACGTGGTCTCCTTTACAGGTGAAGTACATCTTCCCAAAATTCTCCCAATAAACCGAAGTCGGCTCGTTCCATTTCATATCGCTCTGCAATGTTACGCCTAGATATTTGAACGACGCGACAGCATCAAGAAGCTCACTACTAATGCTGTATTCGAACATTATGGGATTGTTTTTTCTACTCATGCGCATTACCTAACATTTTTCTACATTGAGAGCTAGCTGCCAATCTTCGCACCAACTAGAAATTTTGTCTAAGTCATCCTGTATGCTATTACAGTCAGTTACAGACGACACCCTCCCATACACCACAGCATCATCAGCAAACAGCCGCAAATTACAAGTTACTCTGTCCATCAGATCATTTATATAGATAGAAAATAATAGCGGTCCTATCACACTCCCCTGGGGCACGCCTGACGATACACTCGTCTCTGATGAACACTCGCCGTCGAGAACAACGTACTGCGTTCTATTACTTAGGAAGTCTTCCAGCCAGTCACAAATCTGTGAACCTATTCCATAAGCTCGTATCTTCGTTAGCAGTCTGCAGTGTGGCACCGCGTCGAACGCCTTTTTGAAATCGAGAAAAACACAATCCGCCTGTTGCCCTTCGTCCATGGCTCGCAAGGTGTCATGTGAGAAAAGGGCAAGCTGAGTTTCACATGAACGATGTTTCCTAAACCCGTGCTGATTCATGGAAAGAAGCTTTTCCGTTTCAAGGAAATTTTCTATATTCGAACTGAGAATATGCTCCAAAATTCTACATGAAAGTGATGTCAACGATTTTGGCCTGTAATTGTATGGGTCAGTTCTCTTTCCTTTCTTATACACGGGAGTCACCTGCGCTTTTTTCCAATTACTAGGAACTTTGCGCTGAATTAAAGATTCGCTATAAATGCAAGCTAAGTATACGACACTACCTACTGGACGATCAGATTGAATTAGAAAACCACTTCTTTCTCCATACATACTAAATCAAAACAATTTATTGGTCAACGAACACCCTCATCTTCCCATACCACTCTTTGCATTCAACTAAACTCATGTCAATGTCAGTAACCTACTATAAGATAAATTCCGTTACTGTCTAGTTTTCAGTTTATAGGCTTCTTATGTAGATATTATTACTTAGCTCAAATCACACTTTGTCTTTTCTGATACTCCAAATCCTTTTGATGTAAGAATAGAAAAGAGACAAATGTCCATTGAAGTTTTTAAATGTAAATTCCCAAAAAATTTTTAATTTTATTAATGTAATAACAGAAATGAGACTGCAGTCCTTTAGAAGTTTTGGTTATGTCCTTGAAATATAATTACATCTATACTAATAATAAATCTGTAAATGTAGGCCTGTTGCTGTTTATTTCATTCTTCAAAACTACTCCACGAATTTGCATGGGGTTTTCACAGGTAACTTGAGCTTAACTCTGGAGAACATACAGACTTCGTTTCGTAAAAATCGGATCACGGAAAAAAAATATCGTAATTCGACCGTCAAGTCTGTCTGTCTCTTTGAACACGTTTATCTCCAAAACTACTTGACGAACTTTCATGGGGTTTTCACACGTAACTTGAGCATATCGTGCGGTTACATAAAGGCTTATGTTTAAAAGCCATCGTGTATGTCTATTTGTTGACGATAATCTCCAAAAGTGCTACACGTACTTTCATGGGTTTTCACAGGTGAGTCTGTGGAGAGGCCAGACAAACGTATGCTTCCTAAAGAGGGGCGGTAGACTTTTCAGTAGTTACAGGGGCAACAGTCTGAATGATCAGCTAACGTGCCTCTGCCATACAGTTACTGCAAACGCTGAAAGCAAGGGGAAACTACAGTCGTTATTTTTCCCAAGGACATGCAGTACTGTATGAATAAATGATAGCATCCTTTCGGATAAATATTCCAGAGGTAAAATAGTTCTCCATTCGGATCTCCGGGCAGGGGCTACTCAGGAGGATGTCATCATCAGGACAGACACACTGGCATTCTACAGATCGGAGCGTGGAATGTTAGATAGAATAGGGCAGTTAGAAAATTTACAAAGGGAAGTTAGATGAAGAGGGAATTACTGAAGTTCGTTGCAAAGAAGAATAAGATTTGTGATCGGTGGACACAAGGTTTTAAATACAAAATCAGTTGGCAATATTAAGGAGTAGATCCAATAATGAATAAGAAAATAGTAATGCAGGTGAACTACTATGAACAGAACAGTGACCACATGAAGCGTCCGCTGCCTTCCCTTGTGCTGCCAAGAAAGAGTAGTAATGCTTCCTCCTTGATGTCTCAGAACCTGTCCTACAAATTGATCCTTCCTCTTACAAGGCGAGGCCGCCAATTGTGAAATTCAGATTCGATTCTTACTGCGCATAATGAAAACTCATGGCCAGTGGTGTAATTTGGCAAAGCGCCAAGATGCACTTCTCAGCCGTTGTCGAGAAAATAGACAATTAAAAAAACAGCCGTTGCGGTGAAATACTTTCTACAATCTCTACGAGGAGTATGATTGCAGAGAGGCGTGGCGTAGCGGTAAGCGCTCGGGTTCGTAATGCGAAGGTCGCCGGATCGAGTCGCGCGGCAGGCAACTTTTAATTTTTTTGTTGTTGTAATTGTTCAAATGTTTGTATAGCTTATGGGACTTAACTACGGGGTCATCAGTCCCTAAACTTACAAACTACTTATGAACTAGCTAATAGTAAGGACAGCACAAATATCCATGCCCGAGGAGGGATTCCAACCCCCGACCGTAGTGGCCGTGCAGACCGTGACTGGAGCGCCTCAGTCCCCTCGGCCACCGCGGCCGGCTTTATTTTTATATATATAATAAACGATGCGATTTTACAAGAACATTTGTTTTTTAAATTATCTGTTGGGAAACACATCTGATTGACATTCTGAAAAATTGTTCTATCGTTCGTCAGGTATGACTATACGTATTTGTTTAGGAATATCGTTTATACTTCTTCTGTTAACTATACGTGGTAAACATTACGAAGACAATTAATAACATTTGTGAAATACAACTTTGTTTGCGGAAAACATAACGATGTTCGAAGTCGCCAGTTCCATATAATAAGTTGTTTGAGAGTCGTTTGTCGTGGAAAAACTGGCGACTTCGAACATCAAATGTTATTTGTGTGTGTGTGTATACATTTGAATTACAGAAAACAAAATAAAATGGCATGCCACGAGACTCGATCCGGCGACCTTCGCATTACGAACCCGAGCGCTTACCGCTACGCCACGCCTCTGTGCAATCTTACTTCTCGTAGTGATCGTAGAAAGTATTTCACCGCAACGGCTTTTTTTAATTGTCGATTTTCTCGACAACGGCTGAGAAGTGCATCTTGGTGCTTTGCCAAATTACATCTCTGGCCATGAGCTTTCATTATGCGCAGTATGAATCGAATCTGAATTTCACAATTGGCGGCCTCCCCTTGTTAGTCAACATATTCCAGAAAGTTCTTTTCTCACCAATTCTATACACCACCTCCGCATTAGTTACGCATTCTACACACCTAACTAAACTTCAGCATTCTTTTGTACCACACAAATGACTTTAGAAAAGATTTTCTTACACTTAACGCGAAGACAGTCATAGAACCTTTCTTTAGTGGGGATACACTCTAGGCCCTAACTCTTGCTGGAATCTGCGAAATGTCCACGAGTAGTAATGAGTGATGTTGAGCAAGGGCATTAGGTTAGTAGTATGTGGCTACGTTGCGTTAGAAGAGAAGCGTGGCACGGTAGCCCGCACGGCCGTGGTGATCGCTGTGTCCCCAGTAGCGTAGTGGTCAGCGAGACTGCCTGGTAGGAAGGGAGGAAGCTTAATTCTTTATTGCTTGATGCATATAACCCAATGCCTTAACTAATTGAGTCCTTTTGTGTCCCAGCCTCGTCGCCGCTTTTGTGTCTCGTTTCCGTCGTAGGTGTCGGTGGCCGAGTAGGAAGACCGACACAGGAAATAAGGTAGCACGCTTGTGCAGGTATGGAGGGGAGCAGCCAGCGGGACAGCAGAAACTGGAAACACTAGAGTAAATTAGAACGAGATATATATTGCACAGAATTTATACAATACTTAACTTTTACATAGGTCAGTACTGCAGAATGCATAGTTGAACTAGAGTCCTGCCTAGTGCCTATCCGATAGCCAAGTCTTCACTGGTGCCTATCTGGAAGTGTCAACTGGTTCCTATCTGAGTCCCAAGTGGACGATGTCGTTCAGTGGTGGCCACGAGTGGAGTTGTAGCAGAGGGCGCTCGTGGCTGTCGTCGCAAGAACGCCGCGCCGTGCGTGCATGGCGGCGCGCGGCGAAAGTAGGTGGCGCGCACTTTAGACTTGTGCGACACCACAGGTCCTAATATTATACAATCTTTATTCCACTACATTTATGTTAATAGTTGGTTATTCTGTATCTACATGTTTCGTTGTTTACACTACATGTTTCGTTCCTAGATGTACAATTCTTTATTACATTGCTATTTGTGCTTAATGTCTGGCTGTTCTATGTTTACATGTTTCGTTTCCATCTTATTAACGATGTTTCTGTATTTCTTATGCTATTTTTTGTGTCTATGTTTGGTGTGATGTGTTTGCTTGTGGTGTGTGTGTTCGTGAGTTCTCCCGTTTGCAGTGTTACAGGTGTGCCAGATGTTTACAACCCTACTTAGTGGCCTTTGTCTGCTGAACTAATTCCAGCAGACGTGTCCCTGGCACAGGGCTGGCCCTTTGCACTGCCTTGACTGGGAGTGTGTTTGCACGTGTTTTTGTGTATGGTCTATTTATCGGCTAACTTATAACTAGCCGTCACTTATCGGCTATCTTATAACTAGGTGTCGTCTTCTGGGTTGCTGCATCCAGTCCTTCTGGTCCAGGGTGCGGCGGATCCCGACCATTTCTGGCGGCCAGGGTTTAACATCCCGTGGACAGCGTGGTCATCAGAGACGGAGCTTACGCTGGGATATTCGGGGAAGTATGTGGGAGGAGATTGGCCGTGCTCTTTGAAAGGAATCATCCCGAAATTTGCCCTGAGTGATTTAGGGAACTCACAGTAAACCTAAATTTGGATGGCCGGAGGTGGATTTGAACCACCAGCCATTTTTATGTTGTGTTGACTGATATGTTTTATCTAAGATGACCACTGCATTTTTAATAATTTTAGTTATACTGATTTGTGTTTGTCTGAACTAGATGTATTTTATTTGATGCATTTTACCATTCAGTTTTAACACCTTATCCATGAAGATGGTCTATTGACCAAAACTGGTTGATATATAACGTTTTTAATAAACAGCCGATGGTTTTAAAAATGCATTCTATGAAATTTCAAAATGTTCAAATGTTTGTAGAACTTATGGGACTTAACTACAGTGTCATCAGTCCCTAAGCTTACAAACTACTTATGAACTAGCTAACACTAAGGACGACACAAATATCCTTGCCCGAGGAGGGATTCGAACCCCCGACCGTAGTGGCCGTGCAGACCGTGACTGGAGCGCCTCAGTCCCCTCGGCCACCGCCGCCGGCAATATTTTATTGTTTCTGGGTTATTACTCTTTCTTGCGAATAACTATAATTCCCTTTTTCGGTTACAAGATATTTTTATTCCTTTAGTAAGCCATGGTTTTTTGCATGGTTTCTTACATATTTAACTAATTTCTTAGGGAAACAGTTATCAAATACCCTTACAAATGTATCATGAAATAAGTTAGATTTTAAATTAACGTCATTTTCCTTATAAACCTCATCCCAGTCTAACTGCTGCAGGCTTTCTTTGAAATTTCTAGTTGTTAAGTCATTAATCGAGCACACAACTCTGGAGGACTGTTTCGAATAACTGATCGGAGCTATGTCATATACTATTACTACCTGTGCACCATGATCAAAAGACCATTCTCAAAGGGACAAATATTTACGTTGTTAAACTTATCTTGGTCTATAAAAAAGTTATCTATAATGTACTGCTGTCCTTTACTACCCGAGTAGCAAAATCAATAACGGATGTCAGATTGAATAAGCCAAGTAAGACTTGCTGGTCTTTCTTCTCTGTAAACAGAATCTGAATTTAGCTGAAAAAATGACGTTTTGCCATTGGTGCACCCAGGTTCGTCGTTGTGTACACCATCGCAGGCGCTCCTGTCTGTGAGGCAGCGTCAAGGGTAACCACAGCCATGGTCTCCGAGCTGATAATCCAAACGTCGTCGAACTGTTCGTGTAGATGGTTGTTGTCTTGCAAACATCCCCATCTGTAGACTCAGGGATCGAGACGGGGCTGCACGATCCGTTACAGCCATGCGGCTAAGATGCCTGTCATCTGGACTGCTACGGATACGAGGCCGTTGGGATGCAGCACGGCGTCCCGTATTGCCCTCGTGAAGCCACCGATTCCATATTCTGATAACAATCATTGGATCGCGACCAACGCGAGCAGCAGTGTCGCGATACGATAAACTGCAATCGCGATAAGCTACAATCCAGGTTCGAATCGCCCCTCGGGCATGGATATTTGTGCCGTCTTTAGTATAAGGTAGTTGATAAGTAGTTTGTAAGTTTAGGGACTGATGACCCCGTAGTTAAGTCCCATAAGCTTAACAAACATTTGAACATTTTTTACAATCCAGGGCCGGCGCAAGCCCAAGTGCCGCCCCGTGCGAGCTGCTAAATTGCCGCCCCCCCTTTTTTTTAAGTTTGTGGAATGTTATTTAAACAAATCTGTAGGAAATGTCAGTAATCAATCGCAGTCTCAAAGCTTTTAATATGTGGTTACATCTAAACCATCATATTGACAGCTACGTTCAGCATGACGATATAGATGTAAACATAACTCAAAGCATTTAGAATAGCCACACTGTGCCCGAAATCTATTAGATCTGGAAAATAAAAACAAAAATTACGACTGATTGATGGGTGACATTCTCAACAGATGTGTACATAACAGTCGCTGGGCTCAAAAATTTAGTCAAACCTGATTGAAGAAATCTAGCTAATTTTAATAAGCCTTGTGAATCCTGTACGTATTATCCTATACGTATTATAAATGAGAAAGTTTGTATGTTTGTTACCGCATCACGCTGAAACTGCAGCATTGATTTAGATGAAATTTCATACAGAGATTTCTTTTGTCTTGGATTAGGACATAGGCTACTTTTCAAAATGTTTATTACAAGTTATTTATTTGAAATATATCCATAGAAATACGTAACGGTTGTAAGAAGCTTCAAATACAACAGCAGAGGTGATATGTGTATGTCATGTTTAGCAGCGAGGATTAACGCATAATGACATGAACATCCATTACTTTGGGCAATGGTTCGTGTCCTGCTATAGTGAATTTTTTTCCTTTGTTATTGTTATCTTTTTTACTTTTGAATATACAAAAAGATTCTATGATACTGCCAAAACGGCTTAACTGACATATAATTACATACACAAGAAATCTGAATGTTGTCGTTTATGCCGCATTCATTTTCATTTGTTGTAACAAATGAAGGAAGTATGTATATAAATTGAAGACTTTAAATAAAATATGCTCTAAGTACCATGGCCAGAAAAAACATTGACGTTTTGTGTAGAATGGGATCTAGATACCAAGCTCTATTTTGTGTACAAAGCGCGAACTGCCACGTATAAATAGCGTACGTAAACTGCAACGGAAGTAGTAGTACATGCACTCAACAGATGGCTGGCGGTACGCTGCAGTTAACATATGAAACATTGTGTGTTCTGGCCAACTGCAACGAAAGTAGTAGCAAGTGCACTCAACAGATGGCAGGCAGTATAACACTCATGAAAATATTTCTCAGGACGTATAATGTGTATTCAATTGTGATATCTCCATTACTATAAACAAGAGACAAGGACAAACATGAAAAGTGGCAGGTATTCATCTAGCCACCCCATGTTTCTCGCACGGACAGCTCTACGTAGGCTGCTTCCGTGTATCGAGAGCTCCAAATCTCTACGTATACTCGAAGAGCAAGAAGTCTCGAAACGTCGTTTAGAGGGACGTATTGCAGATTTTTGCCTCTCCATCCGTTCCAAGACAATTATATATTCCGTGTTAACAATGTCGCAAACAGTCATGTTGTTAATTTATGCCCTTTCTTGACACTTTAAAGTCTGAATATTGAACCGCGGGGAGCAGCTAGTTTACAAATATCTGTGAAATCTTATGGGACTTAACTGCTAAGTTCGCCAGTTCCTAAGCTTACACACTACTTAACCTAAATTATCCTAAGGACAAATATACACACTCATACCCGAGGGAGGACTCGAACTTCCGCCGGGACCAGCCGCACAGTCCATGACTGCAGCGCCTTAGACCGCTCAGCTAATCCCGCGCGGCGTGAACTTAGATTAACGTAAATAAACATTTTTCAGTGGTTGTGAACAGATAATGTATTAAATGGAAAACAAAATATATTTACAATTTAACGATAATTTGGTTTGAACAATAATACTTACAATAACTATTCAATGTTGAACAAAATAAGAAACAACACAGTAAATAACCAAGATACTGATCATAATACAAAAATTTAAAAAAATGCTAGACGAGTCGAACCTTCCTGGCTTTTACTTGTGCAAACTCTTTCACACGATCTGTGTAATTTAAGTCCTGCAAGCTCGTGTTCAATCGATATTGTTGCAAGATCATTCAAACGAGTTTGGCTCATCGTTGATCGGAGGTATGTCTTTATCAATTTCAGTTTTGAGAAACTCCTCTCCCCACTCGCAACTGTCACTGGGAGTGTTAGGAGAATTCTCAGAGCAATGTTAACATTAGGGCAAAAATTATGTCTTCCTATAAACTTCAGAATTTCTTTTGGACCTATTCCAGATTTCAACAAAGTTGATAGTACTTTTTTTAGTTCTTCCCTCAACTCCAGTCCATCAATGTTGCTTGACTCATGGTCTTGCAAAATCGCTGCGAGGTTTCTAAACTTTGTATCCAGGCTGTCAGGAGGTGCATTCTTCGGCTCGCGAATGTCGTAGAGAAAATCAAAATAAACGCAATGAGATTTCAGTTGATTGAATCTCTTATCCAAAGATGCGGTTGCTATATCTAAAACATAATAGTAGGATTTAATCTTGTAACGTCTTGTTGGGTCATCTGTTGTCTCATGCCTTTCTTCACAGATAAAGTATATTGGCTTCTTACTTCGTCGCCGGGAAACATCCTTGGTAGCGTTAGGTCTTCTAGCTCTAATTCTGTAGCCAGTTCTTTGGAATCCGGCAAGAGAGAGACAAACTTTTCTTCTGTTCTGCAGGTCTCAAAACATGCTTTCGTTTTTTCATGCATTTCCATAGCCTGAGAAACTTTTATGTCAGTTATCTGGAGGGTCTTACTGACTAAACTGATGTGAAGCAGAACGTCGTACCAGATTACTAGAGAAGTGAGAAAGGTGTAATTTTTTTTATTTGTTTCGCAAGTGACGTCGCTTCGTGAGCGGTCATGCCATCGAATTCTTCTGAAATGCCGCGTGAGAGTAGCCGAGCGGACTGGAGCGCCACGTTGTGGATCGCGCGGCCTCCCGCGTCGGAGGTTCGAATCCTACCTTGGGCATGGGTTTTTGTAATGTCCTTAATATAAGTTAGTTCATAAGTAGTTTGTAAGTTTAGGGACAGATGACCCGCAGTTAAGTCCCATAAGCGTAACAAACATTTGAACTTTTTTTTTCTTCTGATATCTGAACCAGTGCATCATAACGCCTCCATTGTTTTGTGCGGATGAGAGGTTCAAATGTTTGTTAAGTTAATGGGACTTAATTGCGGGGTCATCAGTCCCTAAATTTCCAAACTACTTATAAACTACCTCTACTAAAGACAGCACAAATATCCATGCATGAGGGAGGATTCGACCCCCGACGGAGAACGGCCCCACGCATCGGAGCATAGCGCCTCAATTCTCTCGGCCACTTCGCCGCAGCCAGCCGGACGGCATGTTGCTAAAAGGCCATACTATCTCGGGTTTTCATCGGAATCAAAGCGACCAGTAAGTTTGCTCAGATGCAACATGGAGCACGCATTATACAGTAAATAAATGTTGGCAAAGTAATAGTGTGCGAGTAATATTGTCAAACAAAAGTGCCGGTCAGTTTAATTGTTGTTAATTCAGGCGGAGACAGTTGTTTCATGGCTCAAAAACCAAAACGTCCGACTATCACTCAGAAACAAATAGCAAAAATTTCCAAAAATACGTAAAAACCCAACTTATGCCAGGCTTACTATCAATGTCTTTATCCCATCAGACTTAACATGTAACCGCAGTATTGAACATTGCATTCGAATTTCGAAATTAGATTTCTTCTTCTCTAAAATTAGTTGTGAGTAAACGCACGGCGTTTAACAGCGCTCCACTAAAAAATACTGGCGTGTACACCAGCACAGAGTAACATATACTGTATTTGTGTTGATATTGCGCGTTCTGTTTCTGAGTTGCATTCAGTCTCCTGTCTCGACGGAGATAAAGGTTATCCTTGTACGACTTTGGCCTTGCTGTCTTTTTAACGGTTCCTGTTGTCTGAAATCGCGTCCAGGTCCTGGAGATTAGACCTTGGGACTTCCCCAATAGCTGCAGCAACCCCTTCCAGCCTTCTTATTGTTCTCCATGCCATAGCTTTTGGTAAGTCACATATTTGTTGCATTGCAGTACCTGCTCACTACACTATCTGAACTGATCTAATCGTGTAATTCTTTTGGTGGAGTAAGCACAAGTCAACACCAACACCCTCTGCAGCAACTTTCTGTAATTACCATTACCTGGTTAGCCGTAATGTTGTTTTCTACACTAAGTAGAACCGACAGAAAGACTTTGAACCATTTTAGTTGATTCTACCGATGACAATACTTAAGAACCTAAATATCTCAATTGATCCCCTAATTATTTTACCAGTGTAGAACCAGAACAAGGCTGTTCGTAAAGCCTTTCCACGATCAGACATGTGTACAAATATTTGTTCAATGACATTTGGGAAATGGCTGCTCTCACGCCGTTAATATACCGTTTTCCGCAGTTAATGGCATTCTTTTGCAAAAATAAACGGTTTTTGCAAAATCTCTCGCCACAGGAACAACTTTCCATTCGGAGAGCAATCTTAAATTGGATTTGTCGTAAAATCCCTTGTTAGTAACCATATTTACTTTTGTGTAAGGTGTGATGATACTGTTGGTCCTCTCATATCAATGTTATCGTACGATACCGTCTGCGTCGGACCCGGAATCGTTTGGTTCAATAATGATATATGTTGCGTGTGAAGATAGTTAAAAACGAAATAGCCAGCCTAGGAATCAGTGTAGGACAATATCTCGGTGATATTATGATTAAAACAAGTGATAGAGTTCATTAATTAAGAGATTTGTATAAGATGTTTCCAGACAGTTCTATAAACAATACTTTTGTCATTGTACATTATTTCAATAAATAGACAGACGAAGGGTACAAACTTTTGTAAAACTTAAAGAAATGAAAATAAATAGCATTGTATATATGTCAGGCTCATAAACAAGTTGTGTTGATCAGCTAATTGTGTTAATTAACGTAATAGTCAAAATTTGAATATCGTAATTCTTTGTATATATTGACTGACGTGAGATTTTAAACCTAGTTTCAGAATTGACAAGACATTTGATAGTTCAATATATGTTAGGAAGATGTATGATGTACTCATTAACAAATTAATTGACATTTATCATTATTCTTTGTTGTGAAACAAACAGTACCGCGATTAATACTTAAAAATATAAGTGATCTAAAATTATTGTATGTATAGTTTTCATTCTATATTGTGATAATTTTTGTGTACATGAAATGTTTTACTATTGTGTTCGTTAATTGTAAATCAGTTATTCAATTGTTATGAACAATGCATAATGTAAGGTCATTATTGTCGATGTTATATATTTGCCTCACCGCCTAGCGTGGGGGGGGGGGGGCGGGGGGGGGGGGAGAGTTCGAGTTTTAGTGTTTGCAAAGTGCACTGGAAGCTATGTCAGTATGTGTTTTGAAATGGAAGTACTACCAGCGAAGTTGTGATGCTTTGTACATGTTTTGTAGTTGTAATGTTTTGGTGGAGAAGCAGTTTGATTTCAAATTAAAGAAGAAGTGAAAAATTGTACCTACGAGTATTTATTTCTACCACGACGCCCCAGGAGAATAATTTTGCAGCGAGCAGAACCCCCATACATAGTAATGTTGAAAAGATGAGTATCATTTGGAAGTGGTAGAATGACACTGTAATTACTTAAGAATCAAATAAAACATTACAAAGGATTACGAAATTTTTTATTTGACTTAGTTGGATATATCAGATTGTAATGAGTGTGCTGATGCTTTTGAAATGTCACTTATTACAATACGGAAGGGTTGAGGACTACCTCATCTATAATTTCCTTGTATTCGCAATATCGTGGTGTTAATTTACATCTGGAGTTATTGGCATAAGGAATACAGGCCTCTTTTGGTATCCATTTTTAAAGTCAAAAAACTGTACAGCGCAGCGATCAGAGGACCCACAAGACAACTACGTTTTATGCTTATCAGGCGAAACGCAATTCATGTCGTTCGTATTGCGCATGATAGTACATCAGGAATCAGAAACTAGAATCTACAATAATTTTGCTTAGCAAAAATGAGGTCTTACAAGTGTTAATGAGTCAAAGGATGTGCATTTTTATTATTTAAAAATCTGTATATTTAATTCATTGTTCTTGTAATGAGCTGAACTGATTAGAAAATTCAAGGATATGTTTATATATTTAACCTTTCCAGGCCCTACATAGACATCATGATAAGAAACTGTTGTTCAGAACCTGCGATAAGTCATTATGATGCAATATTGTGCATTTAAATAGTGAGCCTACAGTCATCACAATACAAGAAAAACGAAAGAAAAATTTTGTATGGGTTTGAAAGGCAATTACGCTATAATCCAACTAACGGAATAACAGCTTTCATCAGCAATAGCTCCGGGAGAGATAACATTAAGTAGAAGCCAATCATAATTTTCAGACGCGAGATCCATGCTTATTCTCTCCTTCCGCAGACAAACCATCGAATTTGCTCTGTGGTGGAACCCTGACCTTGAGCGCATCCGGTTGTCATGGCAACCTCGACGTCACAGAGGGCGATCGTTAAGGGCGGGTGAACTGTCGGCTCAGACGATAACGACTGGCGCAGCTATTGGGGGCGGGGGGCGAGGGGGGGGGGGCATGAACTCTCTGGCGCCGTGACGTAACGAATCGTAACCGCTGCATCTGGGTTCCTAATGCTCTATTTCAAAACCTCGATGCAAATTTATTAAGTAGTAGAAATCTTCGATGTTTGAATTTCTATGCCAAGTTGTTATTCTTAATAATAATTATTATTCGTGGTCAAATGTCATCTGGCGGGCTAAAATTGAAATTAGACATTAATCGTTAGTGGTGTGGTGGCCTAACGGTAAGACGTCTGCCTAGTAAGCATGGAGGTCCGGGTTCGATTCCCGGCCGCATCACAAATTTTAATTCTATGCTTCAGATTTATCATTATTGTCTTCGACATATTCGAGACGAAAATCTGTCTCGGGGATTGTTTATTTGTGTTAAATATTCAGAATGTTTGAAATTTTGCAATACTCTTTTGGAATGTTTTCGCAAATTTATATTGCAGTGATGAAAGATAAACTCTTTCTGCACAATGTGTAAAGAATTTATTGATCGTCAGTTATAACTAAAAAGATCTCACTTTCTCTCGGTTCTATGGCAACGTCGAATCCAAGGAAGATTTACTTACGGGGACTTGATCGTGAACAGGCTGCATTTCCATACCTTGCTTTCGGGGCACATTAATCTTGATCTACAATGCGGAAGAAGTTGCGATTTTGTACCAGTACTGATTGACATTAACTCAAGCTGTAATAGGAAATTTATTTAAATACCTGTTATAGTTTAAAATTACAATATTTTGTCTAATAGTTGTTTTTATACTACACGTTTGCATTCTGCAACCATTTTCTGATGCATCGTCAGTCTAATAGCATTTAGACTGTGGTAGGCTGCAGTCAACATTCGTAGGAACAAATTATGCCTCTTATTTTGTAGTTTGGAGTATATCTGAGGAAATAGAAAAACCCTTATTACACTTCATTACTATTTTGTCTAAAATTACCGTTAAAATTATATACAAAATAACAAACATCGATCATTTCTGCAATGTATTAGGTATAATACAAAGATTCTTCAATTGGGAGAAATGCGGTAAACACGTGAACATACCTAAAACCATTATGAAGATATATGTTCCTAATGTTCTGAAAATGTAGTTTCGAGAAAATAAGAAAAGAATGTTCACTGTTTTTGACTCACCGTATGCCTCTTTCAGAACATTCCAGCTGCTTCTTCATCCTCTGCAGACTTTTTCAGGAGTCTTTTCCTTACTCTGGAGTCTTTAGTGGTGGCTTGCGCCAATGGCGCATCCAGGATTTGGTTCTGGCGGGGCGGCTCATTTTTTAAAAATAATGTCTATTGAATTTATTGATCTATGACTTATTTTTACACTATTATATTTTAACCAATTATACTACGATAACAATTGCACAATAAATGAGTAGGTTCGCATTAATTTAAAAGTGGAAATGGAGTGTCTATAATCAGCTCGTAAAATAATTAAGCAGTTTTTATGTTACTAGTCAAAGAGAAAGGTCTTTACAGTTTAATTGGCACGATACTCTATGCTTAAAAATTGAACTAAAGTAACACTATTGTTCATAAGATTCCACCCGGTGTTGATCGCCGCATGTGAAGAATCGGCTCGTAACTTCAGCACAGCAGTAACAATAGCGGCAGCATGAAAGCTGGTCGCGGTGGAATTAAACCGCTCACAGAAAGTAGCACGCGGTCTCGGTGGCGGTCTCTCGTTGGCGGCCCAAAGACAGATTCGCTAGTGCTTGGCAAATTGTAGTTACGTTGTGATTTATTACATGAGTTATATTTCAAATTTCCAGTGCTGACCCCTTTTTTAAAAAAAAAAAAAAAAAAAAAAAAGAAAAAAAAAAAAAAAAAAAACACCGATAAAAATAATAAAAACAAAAAATATTTGGCAGGTGCCGTTGGGGGGGGGGGCTTCAGCTTCATTAGCCACCCCTTCCCCCCTCCTCCCCTCCCCCGTGGCTGCACCACTAGCTTCCGCAGCCCTTTCAGCTTCAACTAGTCACTGACGATCTATGGCAGTCAGAGCAGCTATCATATTATTTCCTGGTTGGACGCCTAATTTGTCCATTACTTCTATCCTGCTAATTACACCATCGTTGAAACAGATGAAGCATCCATCACTCCAATTTTGAGTACTGTCCATCCAACAAACACTGTTTTCGATACTCGTTGCCACATTCAGCTGTTGAAACTCTCATTAGGATTTTGTGTTAGGCCATGTAGACATTTGCTAAGTAATGTTTTATCTACAAGATCTCTGTATATTGACTTTATTGTTTCCATGACTGTAGCACACTTGGAAAGTTTATGGTGATATTTCTTGCTGAAGCATTAGTGTGGCCAGTGTGCAGACATTTGTTCAAAGAGCGTTTAAGACTATTATAACTACTTAAAAGTAAAGAAACCATACTGTTTTAGAAACGGGAGAAATTTGTCTCTCAGATAGACGCATTTTTTTAATTTTATTTTTTTTTTTTTTTTTTTTTTTCGGATTCAGTCATTTTCACGTCCAGATCTCCTTAAGAAGTTTCGAAGAAGCCAGAAATATAAACCCTTTGTTTTTCCCATAAAAATACAGGACACCTGAAAAGGCTGTAATGAACTGATCAATAATTTCTGAAATAATGTGTTAACAGAGAATGACGATCACGGGAACATGGTAATAAATAAATACGATACGGACGAGGACATTGTTCATTAATACCTTAAGAGCACTTACAAATTACTGGAATTTTCCAGTATGATATTTTCATTCTGCAGAGGAGTTTGCACTGACATGAAACTTCCTGGCAGATTAAAACTGTGTGCCGAAACCGGCATTCGAATCTGGGACCTTTGCCTTCGCAGGCAAACGCTCTATCTACTATCCCGTCACGCTACTGTAATTTTGTTTGTACTTTCCGTCTGAATGAATCTGCTGGCATTACTTCTTATTACATAACTATATATCGTACAATACTTCACCTGAAATGCGTAGTTTATATTTGAGAACAATTTCAACTGCTAAAACATTTGTTATATCACATGACTAATAGTGATTCATTTTTGAAAATAAACGCTTAATTCCTATATTCGGTCCTAGGATGCACAGAGAAAGTTCGATAATGTTATTAAGGACTTTGAATGGTATGCTGTTTCCTTGTACACTTTAAATAGTCCAACCCATCGAATATTACTGGAATCGTTCCAGTAATTCAATTTTTCAGCTACGGACGCTTTGATAATACAATATCCATAAAATAGTTCTGCACTATCAATTTCTACATTGCTTACTTTCTGAATCAATGGCATACTTGATTCTGTATCACTCCATTGAAGCTCTTCCCCCATGAAACAAAATTTCAAGTGCTGTAAATGTAGCCTGAAGACACAAAAAATTATTTTCTATCTTTTTTTTTTCATTTTTCTTTACTTTTTTTAAAATTATTGTTATGAGTAATTCATAAGAAAATATCGTCTTCGTAAGGCCGGCATTGTGCTTTTTGATTTTTCGAATGCTTGTTTCTGAAAGATTGATCAGACTATGAGCAAACTATGACAACAGTAATTTAGAGTTCTTATTGCAAAGATAAAATACAACCTGATAGGAGGATGAACAATTATTTTAGAACAGGATACAAAATCCAAATTCTTTCACGAGCAGGAAGCAATGCCAACCACCTTTTACTGCTGTAACCTAGCAACTGCGGTAACTGACATGTACAAAATCACAGAACTCTTTGAGTCATTCCACTCTTACAGTATAAATATGAAAACTCCTGTCAATTTCACGAATGACATTCTCTGTATCAATTGGCAGCTTACAAACAGCTGTATGCACTCTTCTGTGGATTATGTGTGCCATGCAACCATACCTAATACAGTTCGTGCCAAGGCTTGCTTGTAATTTAGTAAAACAATTTACTCTTCTACTTCTGTTTGCTTGATCAAACGTACTGTACGTATTGCAAGCAGATAAACAAGCAAACTTTGATTCTAGTCAGTGATCGTGCAGAACCGACATAACTTTTTCAGATATTAGATTAGAAACGTCCAAAATTGAAACTATAAACGGAAAGTTTGCAAGGTTGTGTCCGTTTTGCTACAAAACAGTATGAAGAGGAATTACTAATTTGGAACTCAAGCAAAGAATACAGGAACGAGGCAACTGAAACATGCATAACGGTAGATAGCTATATTTCTTTCCTTTTTTCCAACTTAACGGCTTAACGGATTAGCACACACATTCCAACAAATGGTTAATGTTCATACAATCAAGGCTTTCATGACTGGATGTCATAATTGTTGATGATTCTTCCGGGTTGTATGGCCGTGGTCCATGAAACATTTCAGCTCCTAACGTCTCTCTTAGTAAAACGCAAGTGTACGAATGTTTTTCTTGGCTGTAAAAGGGAGAAATGGCGATTGAAGATCAGCTCCGTTCCGGTCGACCTTCAACTGCTCGAAGCGAAGACAACATCGACAAAAACCGTGATCTCATCAGTGAAGATGGACGCAGGATCGTCGTGTTCTAGCCTATCACGAAATGAAGGACGCGTTCAAAGATGATCCACATTTTTTCAACAAAATCATTACAGGTGATGAGTCATGGTGCTATGGGTACGATCCAGAAAGTAAACAACAGTCATCACAATGGAAGTCACCTGGCTCACCTCGACCAAAGAAAGCTCGACAAGTGAAATCTAATGTGAAAACGATGTTGATCTGTTTATTTATTTATTTTTTATTTAATTTTTTTATTTTTTTTTACATCAAAGGGATCGTACACTCCGACTTTGTCCCTGAAAACCAGACAGTAAATCAACAATTCTATTTGGAGGTTATGAGATGGATTCGCAGAAGTTTGTCGCGAAAACGTCCGGCTTTGTGGGATTCTGGCGTGTGGTTCTGCATCACGACAACGCTCCCGCGCACACGGCTCTCAGCGTTCGCCAGTTTTTAGCCTCAACGAAGACGACTACCTTGACTCATGCGCCCTATTCGCTGGATTTATCACCCTCGGACTTCTTCCTATACCCGAGGATGAAAATAGACTCGAGAGGGAAGCGTTTTGCGGATGTGGAAGACGTAAAACGCAACGTCATGAAAGTGATAGCAGGTATCAAAGAGGACGAATTTAAAAGGTACTTCGAACACTGTAATGAACGTTTGGACAAATGTATTAATGCTAATGGAGAGTACTTCGAAGGAGATTAAGGTTGTATTTGAAAACAATAAAGTATATGCTTTCTAGAAAGAAATTCCGTTTATTTTTGCGACCCCCTCATATGTATAGAGAAGCAATTGAAATATATAAGCATGGGGACAATTTTAACAGGAAGGAAGAAGCCCTTGAGCTTAATGATATATAAGCTGTGGCTCTTCGGAATATGAATTTGTGTTTTGTTACCTTTGATTAATGACAATCGATAGTTAAGTTTTATCTTTGACATTTCTTTGCTGATCATGTGAGAACTTGATCACGCCCATTCTTCCTGCACAGCCGCTCGCACTTCTTGGAGAGTGATTGGTGGGCACATGACGTGCTGTGAGTCTCCCCAGCGCATTCCGGTCATGCTTTGTGTATTCAAATCGAGAGAGCGAGCAGGCCACTTTATGCAGTTAATATTCTCCGATCCAAGAAAGCATGAACCTCCTGTGCCCTACTAGGTCGAGCATTATTGTCGATCAATACGAAGTCTGGGCCACAGCTGCTCGCAATAACCGTACATCATTTTAATAGGTTTGTCAAAAACAGTGTAATATATAATTTTATTTATTTATTGACTAGATGTCTTTAGGCGTAAGTGCCATCGTCAGGTGTCTCTGCAAAATATTTTCTGTTATCAATATGTATTCAAGTATTAGATAAATAAAATTTATAAATTACAATTATGTAGTGCAGTACTTACGGTATTTAGAGGCTTTAACTGACTATTCATGAGGAGCTCTTATATATTTCCATTTAAGAATTTTAGTCAGTTATATCAATGCCTCAGATTACTATATGTTTACAATTTTTTCTTTTAAAGGCAATATATAAAAATTAACAGATATGGCATAATTTTATTTATTATTTCTGTGGATGTTATCATGTAAGTCTTTGGTTGACTTTAGCATTGAAGTACGATCTCTGATCAGTGGTAATCTGTATTATTCTTTGTGCAGCGTTAAATTATCAATAAAACTATCGATTTAATTTTTGTTTTAAAATCGGTTTCATCGTTTAATAAATTATTTGCGTGGATACATTCTTCAATTTCCTCTAGAATATTCATTTCATATCCCTTCTGTATTGTATGTAAAATTTCGAGTGTATTTTCTATAGTGCCTACTGTGTGATTTTCCGATCGAAAGTGCGCGTAAAAAGTGGATAGGTTTTTCTCACTCTCTGTAGTGTGTTCTTTATAATGAACGGTGAAATTACGTCCGGTTTAGCCAGTATAATATCTGTGATATGAGTTACAAGAGATTTTGTATATACCAAGGTTTAGGAATTTAGAAGGTTTTGACGCGTGTGTTTTGACGGGTGTGTGACGATTTTGCTTCTTATAGTACGTCTATTCCGGAACGCAAAAGTGATGTTATATTTCTAAAAAGTTTTTTGATTTTATTTGTGATATTTCCTACATATGTTGTACTGATATATATATATATATTTTTCTTTGAGGTGTTTCTCTTTGTAATGTTATTTCTGCATATGTTGTTAGTGGATCATGACTCTCTTTTTTATGGTATAGCTTTATTATGATGTTGGGGTCGTATTCGTTTTGTAGGGCAATGTATTGAAGTATACTTAATTCTTTTTGTTGGGCCGTGTCATCTAGTGGTAGGCTGACAAGTCTGTTAATCATTGAATGGAAAAATGCTAGTTAGTGTGATCGGGGATGACATGAATGGGCATGGATAAAATCGTACATGAGGTCTCAAAACTTGTCTCGATACCTGACAGCGATTAAAACTTGCCGAGTCACGCGAATTATGTCCAGAAAAAGTACATAATCCCTGCGCACAAAATCGTTCTATTTCCACAACGTCTGGGCCCAGGAAAAAAAAAAAAAAAAAAAAAAAAAAAAAAAAAAAAAAAAAACCAGGTTTACGATCCCTCTTGAAGCGGATATGACGAGAATCATTCTCCAGATCAAATCGGGACTCGCTGATCGACCGCTCACGTGGACTATTCACCACTTTAGACGCTCCCATCTGTGAAGGCGAGTCATAAATGCGCATACAAAAGGTTTCCGACGTTTTACTGATGACCAACGTAGTTTGGTCCCATAAAATTACAAACATTGAACTTGTTGTTGTTGTTGTTGTTGTTATACGCGCGGTTGCTCACCGTCGGAGGTTTAGGTTCTCCCTTGGGCATGGGTGTGTATGTTGTCCTTAGTGTACGTTACAGTAGTTTGTAGGTCTAGGGTCTGATGACCATAGCAGTTTGGTCCAGTAGGTTTACAAACATTTGAACATTTAGATCTCGTCTCCATACCTCTGAGTGTTCAAAGCGCAATTTTGATCTACATACTGACTCCAGCCCACACCATTCGACCACCACCATATGGAGATGCTTACTGAACGTAACAAGGATTGTTCCACGTTCTCTCCAGATGAGGGAACGACGATTGTCCGGCTGTAACACAAAATCTTGATTCATCTGTTAACAGAAGCCGGCATCATTAATTACGACTCTATTCCTGATGTTCATGCACCCAGTTTCTGCGTGCTACATGGTGTCGTGGTTTTAATGGGGCGTACACCGTAGGGCTCAGTGAACAGAGGCGACATTCTCGAAGGCGAATTAGGAGTATTTGTGTTGATATTGCGCATCCTATTGCCGCCTGGAGGGTGCTTTGCAACTGAGTCTCGAAGGGGCTCTTTAAATCGGGGATAACGGTCATCCCTTGCTGATGTTACCCATGGTGGACCCTTGCCTTACCCTCCCTGTTCCCTAGTTCCTGTTGTCTGACGTCGCGTCTAGATCCTGGAAATCACACTTTGGGACACTCCAATAGCTACAATCATCTCCCCCTGCTCCGCTTCTGACCCTCCTGTGGCTCCCCGTGCCACAGCCTCGTGTAAGTCACGCTTTGTTTCATTGCACTACCTACCTGCTCACAACCCTATCTGAACCCAACTGCTTATGTAATTCGTTGGGTAAACACAAGTCAACACGAACCGCCTCTGCAGTCACTTTCTGTTATTACCACTATCTCGGTTGCCATGATGTTGTCTCCACTCTCTATAACCGATAGAAAGACGTCGAACCATTTTAGTTCATTCTGCTGAAGACAATATTTCAGAACCTAAATATCTCAACAGATCCCTTAATTGTCCACTCCCATGAACCACATGCGTGCCTCAACGATACAGATAGCCGTACCGTAGGTGCAACCACAGCTGAGGGGTATCTGTGGAGAGGCCAGACAAACGTGTGGTTTCTGATTAGGGGCAACAGCCTTTTCAGTAGTTACAGGGGCAATAGTCTGGATGATTGACTGAGCTGGACTTGTAACATTAGCTAATGTGGCTTTGCCACACAGTTACTGCGAACGGCTGAAAGCAAGGGGAAACTACAGCCGTTACTTTTCCCGAGGACATGCAGCTCTACTGTATGAACATACTCTCGGGTAAAATACTCCAGAGGTAAAATAGTCCCCCATTCGGATCTCCGGGCGGGGACTACTCAGGAGGATGTGATCATCAGGAAAGACAACATTCTACGGATCGGAGCGTGGAATGTTACATCCCTTAATCGGCTAGGGAAGCTAGAAAATTTAAAAAGAGAAATGGATAGGTTGAAGTTAGATATAGTGGGGATTAGTGAAGTTCGGCGGAAAGAGGAACAGGATTTCTGGTCAGGCGAGTACAGGATTATAAATAGAAAATCAGTTGGGGGTATTACAGGAGTAGGTCTGATAATGAATAAGAAAATAGGAATGCGGGTAAACTACTATGAGCAACACAGTGATCGCATTATCATAGTCAAGATACATACGAAGCCAACACCGACCACAGTAGTACAGGTTTATATGCCAACTAGCTCTGCCAATGATGAGGAGATCGAAGTAATATATGAGGAGCTGAAGGAAATTATCCAGACAATTAAGGGAGAGGAAAACTTAATTGTTATGGGAGACTGGAATTCGGTAGTAGGACAAGGAAGGGAAGGGAATATAGTAGGTGAATATGGTCTGGGCAAAAGGAATGAAAGAGGAAGCCGCCTGGTAGAATTTTGCACGGAACATATTTAGTTATAACAAACACCAGATTCAAGAATCACAAAAGAAGGTTGTATACGTGTAAGAGACCAGGAGACACCGGGAGATACCATATAGATTTTATAATGGTAAGACATAGATTTCGGAACCAGGTTTTAAACTGTAAAACATATCCAGGGGCAGATATAGACTCTGGCCATAACTTGTTGGTTATGAACTGTAGACTGAAACTGAAGAAACTACAAAAAGGTAGGAAAATAAGGAGATGGGACACGGATAAATTGAAGGAACCTGAGCTCTTAAGAATTTCAGAGGGAGCTTTAGGCAACAATTGACAAAAACGGGGGAAAACAAAACAATAGAGGAGAATGGATAGCATTGAGAGATGAAATAGTGAAGGCAGCAGAGGACAAAATAGGTAGCAAGGTAAGACCTACAAAAAATCCTTGGATATCACAGGAGATACTAAATTTAATCGACGAGAGGAGAAAGTATAAAAATGCAGTAAATGAAACAGGCAAAATGGAGTACAGACGACTAAGAAATGAGATTGACAGGAAGTGCAAAATGGCTAAGCAGGACTGGCTAGAAGGCAAATGCAAGGATGTAGAAAAATGTATAAATAGGGGAAAAATAGATACAGCCAACAGGAAAATAAAAGAAACATTTGGAGATAAGAAAAACAGCTTTATGAATATCAAGGACACTGATGGGAAACCAGTTCGCAGCAAAGAAGGGAAAGCTGAAAGGTGGAAAGAGTACATAGAGCAGCTCTACAAAGGAAATGAACTTCGAGACAATATTGTAGGAAGGGAAGAGGATGTAGATGAAGATGAAATAGGTGATACTATACTGAGAGAAGAATTTGACAGAACCCTGAAAGACCTAAGTCGAAACAAGGCCCCTGGAGTAGATGATATTCCCTCAGAGCTACTGAAGTCTCTGGGAGAACCAGCCATGACAAAATTGTTTCACCTGGTGTGTAACATGTATGAGGCAAGTGAAGTACCCTCAGACTTTAAGAAAAATGTTATAATTCCCGTTCGAAAGAAAGCAGGTGCAGACAGGTGTGAAACTACAGAACCAACAGTTTAATAAGCCATGGTTGCAAGATATTAACACGAATTATTTACAGAAGGATGGAAAAGCTGGTAGAAGCCGACCTCGGGGAAGATCAGTTTGTGTTCAGGAGAAATGTAGGAACTCGGGAGGCAATACTCGCTTTACGGCTTATCCTAGAAGATAGATTAAGAAAAGGCAAACCTACATTTCTAGCTTTTGTAGATTTGGAGAAGGCTTTTGACAATGTTGGTTGGAATAAACTCTTTCGAGTTCTGAAGCAAGCAGGAGTAAACTATAGGGCGCGTAAGGTTATTTACAACTTGTACAAAAACCAGACAGCGGTTGTCAGAGTTGAAGGGCATGAAATGGGTGCAGTGGTTGGAAAGGGAGTAAGACAGGGTTGTAGCCTTTCTCCAATGTTATTCAATTTGTACATTGAGCAAGCTGTAAAGGAAAGCAAAGAGAAATTTGGTGAAGGAATTAAAGTTCAGGGGGAAGAATTAAAAATATTGCGTTTTGCCGACGACATAGTAATTCTGTCAGATACAGCAAAGGACCTGGAAGAGCAATTGAACGGAATGGACAGTGTGGTGGAAGGTGCATATAAGATGAACATTAACAAGAGCAAAACTAGGATAATGGAGTGCAGACTAAGAAAATCAGTTGATGCTGAAGGAATCAGATTAGGTAACGAAACAATAAAGGAGGTAGATGAGTTTTATTACTTGGGCAGTAAAACAACTAATGACGGGTCGCAGTACAGAGGATATAAAATGCAGAATGGCAATGAGTAGAAAAGCGTTCTTAAAAAAAAGGGAAATTTATTAACATCGAATATTGATTTAAGCCTAAGGAAGTCCTTTCTGAAGGCATTTGTATGGAGTGTTGCCTTGTATGGGAGTGAAAGATGGATTATAAACAGTGCGGACAGGAAGAGGATTGAGGCTTTTGAAATGTGGTGCTACAGAAGAATGCTGAAGATTAGGTGGGTGGATCGCGTAACTAATGAGGAGGTATTGAACAGAATTGGGAAGAAAAGAAATTTCTGGCATACCTTGACTAAAAGAAGGGACAGATTGATAAGACACATTCTTAGACATCAAGGAATTGTGAATTTAGCGTTGGAGGAAAGTGTGTGGGGTAAAAACCGCAGAGGAAGACCAAGAGATGGATACAGCAAACAGATTCAGACAGATGCAGGTTGTTGTTCTTATGTGGAGATGAAGAGGCTTGCTCAGGATAGGGTATTGTGGAGAGCTGCATGAAACCAGTCTCCGGACTGAAGACCACAACAACAACAACCCTTAATTGTTTTGACCAATGTATATTAGTTGTATACTGATGATCGTTCGAATTGAGAATAGACAATACTAATTGGAGGACCGTTAAGTTGTAGAGAGAAACTTTCGTATCTAAAATTGGAAAAAGTAGTTAATAAGACTGATAAATAGAACGAGAAGGAAATGAGGATATATATATAAAGATTGTTTGACTTACCCAAAGCACAGGCTTGCTGATAGTCACAAAAAAAAAAAAAAAAAAAAAAAAAGCACACCAATGAGGGGTCATTCCAATCCCGGGACCGGAAGGACTTCTACAAATGTCTGCCTAGGTATGTTTGCGTATATATATATATATATATATATATATATATATATATATATATATGTGTGTGTGTGTGTGTGTGTGTGTGTGTGTATTTGTCTACCTTCCTTTTTTTTCCCCTAAGTAAGTCCTTCCGGTCCTGGGATTGGAATGACCCCTCATCCACTCCCTAAAAACCCGCATCCTTTCCTTTTTCCCCTCCCTCCTTCCTCTTTTCCTGCCGAAGCAACCAACGGTTGTGAAAGCTTCAATGTTTGCGCGTGTTTTTATTTATGTGTGAGGTTTTTTTTTTTTTTTTTTTTTTTTTTTTTTTTTTTTTTTTTTTTTTTTTTTTTTTTTTTTTTGTCTCGGCAAGCCTACACTTTGCGTAAATCAAACAATCTTTATTTTTATACATATTTTTCCACCAGGAAAGTCTCCTTCTTTATATATATATATATATATATATATATATATATATATATATATATTTATTGAGATTCGTCTTTTGATGCACGTGTAAGAATAGAATTTTTCATCATCTTCCATAGCACGACAATGATACACCCGAAGTTAACTGCTTCGTACCGACCGATAGCTTAGAACAGCGGTAAGACGGGAGGCAATTTTCCCGTAGACTGCTTGACCTAGATTCAGCTTGGCTTTGCTGGGAGTGAAGCGGCCTCACCCCCTGGCAAGCATTGACGGCTTATAGCGGAATGTCTACGCCTCTGGTAGGAACGTAGCACTCTAGCGAATGCCTGGTGACTCCTCCAATTATCTACGTCCAGAGCTGGGCACCGTTAATCAAAAAGTTAACTTCGTCAATCATTAATCCGTTACTGCAAAAGTTAACTTCGTTAAACGTTACTCTGCGGACAACTGAACGGAAGTTAACGCTAATCGTTGATCGTTAACCCTCAACAGTATTGTGCAACCACGAAAAATCGCCTTCAGTCTCCGAATTTATATATTTATGTTGTTATGTTATTGAAATCAGTAATTAAAAACAGATCTAGTACGCTACCTGATATTTTAAGAAAAATGTCTTGGACACACGAGTTTAAATAGGGCTTCGAGTATGAATAAAAACAAGTAGTACTCGGCCACTCTATCGTGGCAGTCGGTCGTGAGCGTAAACAAATGATGTCTAATCACATAATATACTGTAAAATAGCCTCCACAAGAGTCATTTACTTTGGGGGAGAAGTCTTTTGTCCTTTGAAATGATTTGTCTTCTTGTATAAAAAGAATGTTTGTTTGTCATTTGTTTACTCTCTTTGCCGGCTGTCACAGTATAGTGTCCCAGTAATATAGAAATCTTAATTAGCATATTAAAATTCTCGTCTGACGGCAAGGAACGTTTGGGTGTCAGAATATCTTTTCCCACAAAAAAAGACGTTCGACTACGGCACTCTATGGTTTCGCAGTATTATATTTAATAAAAAGATATACTAAAATATTTTCTCCAATAAATGCCGTATCGTTAAATGAGTAGTTGGATTAACATCTTCACTAGACTTTCGGCTTACTTCTTAAACATCTGTGACATGCAGACTTCTGGTTAGATTGACAGAAATTAAAAAAAAAAAGAACATCACTCAGATCACTTCCACTCGCAAAAGGTGCATTTCACGCGAACATAACAAGCAACAACCTACTTACTGGCGAGTACAGACCACTGACACTCGTGATCTTTCTTCCTTCCTAGACTCACTCAGCGCAGGTATACACAGAGTCGCGGTTTTCCCTCAGTTGGAGCAGTCTTACGCTCAAAAGCTTTTGATTTGATAGATCATGACATTCTAGAGTGCTATGGTGTAAGGGGCTTGGTAAATGTATGAGTAAAAATCGTACTTAGAAAATCGCTCTCAGATAACAGAGATCAAATGTATGGGAAAAAAATGAACTCCAAGCTTATCACTCAATGCCATCAAAATTAACCCATGGTGTACCACAAAGATCAATTTTAGGCCCCTTTCTTTTCTTAGTTTTCATTAATAACGTCCGTCTTCATGTTATAAACTCTGAACCAGTCCTATTTGCTGATGATACCAGTGTGTTGATTGAAGGTGACAATGAAAAGGCTCTTAGTCTATCTGCTAATGCCACAAATGAAAATATTTCGGAGTGATTTATGAGAAATAAGCTACTGATAAATCCTCAAAAAACAGCTGTCATTACACTTCAACACACAACAAAATAGAAACCCGTTAAAACCAAATATGTTTATGGAAAACCACAAGATTAACATTGTCTCTGAAAAAAAAATGTCTTGGCATTTATATACAAAAAAAATCTGAAATGGAATTCCCACATCACCTTCTTAAATACCAAACTATCAAAAATGACATATGCAAAGAGAATCATATGGAACAAAATGTTCAAATGTTTGTTAAGCTTAAGGGACTTAACTACGGGGTCATCAGTCCCTAAACTTACAAACTACTTATGAACTACCTACAACTAAGGACGGCACAAATATCCATGCCCGAGGGGGGATTCGAACCCCCGACCGTAGTGGCCGTGCAGACCGTGACTGAAGCGCCTCAGTCTCCTCGGCCACCGCGGCCGGCAATCATATGGAACGACACAAGTGCTGAAACAGTTAGAGCAGTTTATTTTGCTCGCATACACTCCCATTTGAGTGACGTACACAGACACCATTGTCATACCACCCTGTGCAAAAAAGGTGCATACCACTCAGGATCACAACTATTTAATAAGTTAATAAGTCACTTAAAAGATATAAACAAAGTACACATATTTTAAAAAATCTGTAAGCTCATGCTTTTACTCAGTATCACAGTATCTCGAAAACTTAGTGTTGTAAATATTCAGAACATCTCCCGAATAAGAAGTATATTAAAAAAAACTGTTAAAATGAGAGTGAAGGAATGCCTGATCCTATTAAGTGTATTTATTGTATGTAAAGCATGTAACAACGAGTTTAAATGTTCAGAATTGTACCAAGTTTATTGTATTGCGTATGCATTGTATGTTAAGTGTGAAAAATTGTATCAAGATCATTGTTTTGTGTGTCTATTGTATTGTAAGCTAAGCATGTAAAAATTATAACTATGTTAAAGTACCATATTGTAACAAGTTTATGGTACTGTGTTGTATGGTGAAACAAAGATCAAATTTGTGAAAACATGTCCAACATCTATGGTATAATATTTGTACCTCAAAGATTTAAGGACGTAAATTTAAAAAAAAAATTAAAAAAAGTTATGGGTGTCCCCTGGGCCCCCGTTTCCACTGTTCGGGACTTGGGGGCACCATTCAGAAAATCAACCGCGCGCTTCCAGGGAGTGATTCAACCCATAGCCTCGACATAGCCGCATACAGAAGGGACCTGCGCTAAAATGAGCATATTTACGCGGCAACACGTTTGTCAGAAGAAATGGATACAAAAGTAACGGATTAAAGGACTTACGGTAAATTAACGGAAGTTTAAGAGACCGTTAATGTTTTTTTAAAATCAACTTAAAAGTTAATCCGTTACTCAAAAAGTTAATTTCGTTAATTAACGATTAACTGACTTGTACCCAGCTCTGTCTACGTTATTCAAGTGTAACGAACTGACATGACCTAGGGATTTTATTGTGAAGTTTGTTACCTAGACCGAATATGTTTTAAGGCTTTCAAAAGTATTCCATGACGTGTGTACCTGCAAGAGCACAGTTTGTAAGTACAAGTTCATGCATCTCTGTCAAAGTCAGGTGAAATTACCTCCATAAGTGTGAACTCCGTACATGTTGAATTTAGCGATGGAGTAGCTGCATTTTTTGCTTCTCCTATACCTCTCAACAATAGAATGCTTAATTTATGGCGTATACCAATCAGATATTCAGAAAAAGTTGTACAGCTTTTGATGAAGTAAAAAAGGTACCAGTGGATTTTGATGAAGCCCTTCCTGAGATGAAAAAGTTATTGACATACAATAAATATGTTGAAATGTTTGTTACACTTAAGTGATTTAACTTCGGTGTCACGAGTCCCTATACTTACGAACTACTTATGAACTACCTCATGCTAAAGACGGCACAAACATCCATGCCCGAGGGGGAATTCGAACCCCCGACGGGGAGCGACCTCGAGCATCGTAGCATACTGCCTCGATGCGCTTGGCCACTCGGGCGCGGCCTCGTACACAATAAAATAATGTACTAGCTAGAAATATGTTTTGAATCACTCTCCTCTCTTTGAAAGGTATCCCTTAGTTTCTAAAGATATCCCATCACTGTAGCTCAGTAAGTAAAGTGCTTGATTCAGAAGCAGATGTTTGTACAAAGAAAAACAATGAAATAGAACAGCTCTCATCAGTACTGCCATGCCGTCTCCTCTTGTCTGAGCTACAATGACTAGGCATTTTTTGAAGAAAAAACCATACATACGTGTCCCAATTTTATGCGTTTCTTTTTGCAGTCCTCGCAGTTTAGTTTAATGCGAGAAGATCCATTAATTTGACATCATACATTCACATTACTGTATCGTGATGGAGCTAGAAATATTAATTATTAGATACAAGAAGTAAATGATGAAAGATGTGTGGAATATCGCATACCAGCAGAATCAGCTGTTTAGGGCATAAACAAAAGTCAGTTCCATTCAGCCGCGGTGGAGTAGCCGAGCGGTCTAAAGCACCTACCTGCAGAGCGCGCGGTTGCTCGCCGTGGAGGTTCGAGTCCTCCCTGGGGCATGGGTGTGTGTGTGTTTGTCCTTAGGTTAGTTTACCTAGGTTTAAGTAGTTTGTAAGCTACGGACTGATGACCACGCAGTTTGGTTCGATAGATTTACAAACATTTGAACATTTTTTAGTTCCATTCAAATTACGACATCTCTTTCTGTAAATTTCTTACAAATGCCTACATTCAACTAGCACATATTTCTAGATTTGAGCCACTGGAAATGATTATAAGCATTAAATCAAATCAAATGTTTGTTAAGCTTATGGGACTTAACTACGGGTCATCAGTCCCTAAACTTACAAACTACTTATCAACTACCTTATACTAAAGACGGCACAAATATCCATGCCCGAGGGGGGATTCGAACCCCCGACCGTAGTGGCCGTGCAGACCGTGACTGGAGCGCCTCAGTCTCCTCGGAGACCGCGGCCGGCTATAAGCATTAAAATAGTCTTCGTTGAATCCAAAGTCTTCCTGCTGTAGTATTGTAATACATTCAGGGATCGTTAGTTGAAATGTTCAAATGTTTGTAAACCTATTGGACCAAACTGCTATGGTCATCAGTCCTTACACTTATAAACTACGTACACTAACATACTAAGGACAACACACACACCCATGCCCGAGAGAGTATTGGAACCTCCGGCGGAAACAGGCGCCCAGTCCGTAGCATGACGCCTTAAGCCCGCCACACACGTTTCGGTATACCTGTCAGGTAAACGTGTACAGGTCACCTGTACAGGTAAACCGGAGCGTTTGTGCCAGTCGCTTCAGGCATAGCGACCTGCGCAGCTGACCGGAGAAGAATAAAAATTCAATTTCATAAAATGCATTTTTAAAAACCATCAGCTGTTTATTCAAAACCTTACACATCTACCAGTTTCGGTCATAGACCATCTTCATGGATAAAAAGGTGTTAAAACAGAATGGTAAATGCATCAAATAAAATACATCCAACTGAGAAGACAAACAGGAGTCAGTATAACTAAAAGTGTAAAAAATTACAGTGGTCATCTTAGATAAAACCTATCAGTCAAACATAACCTTTTATGTTAAGTGTAAAAAATTACAGTGGTCATTTTAGATAAAACCTATCAGTCAAACATAACCTTTTATGTTATGTTTGACTGAAAGGTCACCACTGTAATTTTTTATACTTTTAGTTATACTGACTCCTGTTTGTCTTCTCAGTTGGATGTATTTTATTTGATGCATTTTACCATTCTGTTTTAACACCTTTTTATCCATGAAGATGGTCTATGACCGAAACTGGTAGATGTATAAGGTTTTGAATAAACAGCTGATGGTTTTTAAAAATGCATTTTATGAAATATATTACGGCTGTTGACACTCGCCTCACCAAAGCATTCAAAATTCAATTATTTCTAGCCGCGGTGGAGTAGCCGAGCGGTCTAAAGCGTCTCGCTGCGACGCGCAGTTGCTCGCCGTGGAGGTTCGAGTCCTCCCTGGGGCATGGGTGTGTGTGTTGTCCTTAGATTAGTTTACCTAGGTTTAAGTAGTTTGTTAGCTACGGACTGATGACCACGCAGTTTGGTCCGATAGATTTACAAACATTTGAACATTTGAATTATTTCTACCTGCGCAGGCGTGTAGACCTGAGCGTGTATGTTGAGTCACTCCGACACGCCTGTACAAGTTTTTGGTTAGCTGGGGCTAGCTCCTCGAGTAGAGAGCGCCCGTTGTCTTTCTATTTACGTGCGCCACAGTGTTACCTAGTGACTACACGCACGGTACCGCTCAACTCTTTTACTCAACATGTCAAATCGGAAACGGAACCAAGTGATACAAGAGTTTATCGAACTGTATTACTTAGAAGCTTGTCTGTGGCAGGTGAAAAGTAAAGAGTACCACGACCGTGAAAAGAGAGATGCAGCCTATGAAAGACTAGTTATTAAACTGAAGGAGATAGAACCTGACGCTACAAAGCAATCTGTAGTGAAAAAATAAATTATTTAAGAAGTAATGTACGTAAAGAAAAAAAGAAACGTTACTGTCAATGAAATCTGGAGCTTCAACAGACTACGTCTAGACATAAAAATTGTGGTACTTAGATTTGTTAGATTTTCTTGGCGATCAAGATACTCCTGGTGCGTCTGTGTCAAACTTGGATGACGAGGATGGATGTGAGATCGATGAAGTAAGTACTCAAATTATTTGTAATACTCATACAATTTAATTAAACTATATTTTATATTTACAAATGGAAAGTTTATATTTGGAGTCAACATTTTTATTAATATTAATGCAAAACATTTTAACTGTATGAATTATTAACACACTGAGGTCGAGCTTCTTCTTTTAGTCTATTTTTTTGTTTCGAAGGACCCTATTGTCTTGCCATGGAACTTTGCCTTCATTCATGATGTACGAAGTGAACCCACTTCTAAGCTGTTTAGTAGCAGACGTTATGTTATCGTGGTTCAGACGTTCCAGTGCGATCATATTTCATTCCGAGGTATCCAAACTTGTAACGGCAGTAGTTCCATCGTACATCTCCTGATAGGTGCTGTTTGGAGGAGCGTAAAAGCCTGGATGTTGTTCCGTCAAAAAATTGTGCAATGCACAAAGTTGCCATCACCACTTTTATTATGTTCTCTGGTTCCAAATTGATTTGAGTATGGAATATATGAAATCTGGATGCAAGTATTCCAAAACAATTTTTGCCTACGTGTCTTGCTCTTGAAATACGGTAGTTGTAAATTTCTTTACTAGCTGAATCTAGTTGCGTTTCTCGAAAAGACTTCGGGCTTCATAATGTTAAGTGTAAGAGGAAGGGCGTCATCAGCCACAAAAACATAACGGACATTTTCGAAATTTTCTGTAACATTGCATGGCTCTGGAAGTTTAAACTCATTACTCATTACTTTTCATACAATTTACTATTCTGAAGAATGCCTCAATCATAAACACGCCCATTAGTTCCATAATTCATTAAAAGGAACCGATAGTTAGCATCCACTATTGCAAGAAGTACCATACTGTGTATGCCTTTGTAGTTGAAGTGGAGAGATCCGGAATTCGCCGGGGGAACTATGTCTAATGTTTACCGTCCATGGCACCAAGACAATGTGCGAAATTCCATCTGTCTTCAAATGTTTTAGCAATAATTTCCATTTCTCACCAGAGTCAGGAAACTGAAACAACAGCAATTAATAATACTTTTTAACACTGTGGATGTATAGCGGTGTTGATTGCAACAGGTTTTATACATTTGCTTTTATAAGCAAAATGAAAATAACATTTAAAATAACACAAAACCAATGCTTGTTTAAAAAGTATGGTTATAAAGAAAATAAGAAACAGAATTTTAAAATACTACAGTGAAACTATCCGTTTAATGGTTTTTAAAGAAGGTTTGTGTTGCTTTATCTTATAGTTTTTTCTTATTTTAAATTATATTCCTGATATAAAAAATAAAACCACAGTAAATGACTTTTGGAGTCTAATAATATGATTCTTTCAGCATGGAATCGATGATGTTGCCCCACAGGCACCCAGCAGTGAAGAACCCTCAGAGAAAAACGAGAGTTCTCAAAATTCCAAAAAAACTCCCGCAATCACGACCAAATATGGCAAATAAATAAATAAATAAAATATAAAAAATAAAAAATAAGGAAAAGAATGGAACTGACCAATGACGTACTGCTGTCAGTGAGAGTTCATTTTAAAAAGCCTTCGCCCCAAGATGAGAGACAGGTATGATCTACTGGGAAAATCTATTGCAATGAGAATGAGGACACTGGAAAAACGCCAGTGTCTGATTGTTGAAAAAAGAATCAATGATCTGCTATATGAAGCTGAAATGGGAATGTTTAACGTGCCAACAATTTCATACAGCTCTGAATATCTGAGTCCCAGCTCACCAAGTCCTACCGCAGCCACTTCATATGATCAGCTTACGCAACAAACAGCGCCTGCAGAATTCGTAACCAATCAAGAGCTTCCACTTCCACACTCAGCAGCTACTTACTTAGCTACCTATAATAATATTCGATTTTTAGGCATTTTCAAATTTTCTATGGTTTTAATTAACGAATACTACCAAATTTGCAATTATTTTCTAATTTCATGTATTATTCGTTATTATGCCTCAGTTGAAATTTTGTGTTTGAATTGTAAAAAGAGTTACTAAGAATAAAAGAATTAAAAAGATGTGTGTATTTATTATACATACCTGAAGATACACTCTTTTCAGCACATTTTAGATAGCATCACATGTCTCTGGAATTATTTTGCCAAGAGCTTGGGGTGATATTATAGTACATTCATACGATCGACCCGTTGCAAGAAACCTCAGAGTAGCTATCTGTCTTTCATGGGCAGAAACAGAAGTTCTCACAACTGTATTTTTCCTTTGTATTAAAGGAGTCACAAGCGACAATAGATTTTGGTAAAGGTCTTCATTCATTCGCAAGTAATTACGATAATCTGAAGAATCTGAAAATAACTCTTTTACTAATTTTGTATGAGTTTATTCATTTATCTTTGTAAACCACTTTGTACACCAAGTTTTTCGTTTTTGCTTCCTTTTACACTTTATAGCCACTAACAAACCGACTAACGCGATCGCGTCGTCTTCTTGTCTGCTCGCCATTTCTCGACTGACTGAGTTCTTCCGGTTTACCGCAGCATGTGTGTGCTCCAACCTGCACTGGTATACCATTCCGGTATACCTGTTCAGGTTTACCTGACAGGTATACCGGAACGTGTGTGGCGGGAGATCACGCGGCCTTTCCGCGCGGCAATCGTTAGCTCCAGAACTCTTAGGATGTGTGGAGGTAGATCTCTTGAATACACCAACGTCATGCAGCCAGCATTCTCCCCCAAGTGTTAATGGATGCAGCCAAAATGGTGGTAACTGTTTCAGTGCTTATAACCTGTAGTCTACACTTATTACCATAACTTTACAGACGAAAGCCATATTTCAGGAGATATGATGTCATGAAATGCGCGAAAACTTGCACGTCGTGCGACAATGTTCCACATATCCTCCTAAAATAATTTACTAATCTCAATCAAACTTGGAAAAAAATCTTTAACGTCAAGAATCATTCGCAATGAGGGTACAAACCACCTACAACTTGTCAAGACCGCATCATGCTGTGCGTGAATAGCGAGAGTTTATTCAACCTCTATCTCAGAATGACAACACTTAGCCTCTGTCAACAAACTTTACACATAATTTCAAACATTTACGAAACTACTACTCGCTGACAACAAAATGATGAAAGGAAGAAAGTTTATCGCTAACTACGTTTCCGTTGTTCATGCAGCGCTACTACAGCATTCGACATGACGTTATAATTTGTTGCTTCTACACAGATAATTGCATTCGCGATAGTTTTTCGGAAATTATACAGACTTACCACTGAATAACCTTTGAAATTTCATCGTAGCACGAAACATAGTTTATGAGATCAAAAACAATTTGGTTCATGGTTCCCTTTACGCATATGAGGTCTCGATTTATTACACGTACCCTATTAACTCTACAGTTCGCAACACTGTGCAGGCAGTTTTCTAATATTGCACTCAACGAACCTGGAAAACTATAAGTTGCGTCTGAAAAATTAGGTGAATGGTCCCATATTTTACAAACCGCGCTGTCGAAGATGAATTTCCCGCGCATACACCTTGAAGGACAAGTCATTAAGCCCCCCTTTTATCGTGAAAAGCACTGCAGTGAAGCGGTGGTACACGCTGCGACCTAGCTAACACGGTCAGTGTGAGAACTCGTGTCATTGCCACATAGAGCTCAATATGGAGAAACACGTTAACATCAAGTTTTGTTTTAAAATAGGCAAAATGCCGACGGAGACACAAGGGATGTTAGTGCAAGTGTATGGTGTTTAGACGGTGAGGAAAAAGTGTGTGTTCAAATGTTTGTAGAACTTATGGGACTTAACTAGGGGTCATCAGTCCCTAAGCTTACAAACTACTTATGAACTAGCTAAGACTAAGGACGGCACAAATATCCATGCCCGAGGGGGGATTCGAACCCCCGACCGTAGTGACCGTGCAGACCGTGACTGGAGCGCCTCAGTCCCCTCGGCCACCGCGGCCGGCAAAAAGTGTGTGTCTGAGTGGTTTAAACGCTTTAGAGACTGAAAGGATGAGCCACAATCACAGTCCCAGAGAACATGGAACGAGTGCGACGGATGATCGGCGGCTGTCTTTGAGAGTGAGGCTTACGCTTCGTAAAGGTTACGGAGACCCAACAACGCGTGACCTCAGTGCTTCGAGTGATTCCACAAGAAACGTCTGCTGACAGTTTCCAACAGCAGTACAACCGATGTCAGAAGTGTATTGTAGCCAATGGCGATTACTTTGAAGGCTGGTAATGGTATTTTGTTTGTAACTCTTCTTTCCTATATTTCCTGAGACCATTCATCGAACTTTTCAGACGCGCCTTGTATAGGCCCATTATTGTAAGATAAAGTTCAGGAGAAAAGACGTCATAAGGATTGGGCTGAAGGAAAACGAAACTGATATGGATAGAGATTAGGGTAGAAGGAGTAAGTAGACACATGGCAGACGTCGGAAACCAAGGCTTGTTTCTCCATAAAATCACTTACGTGCTAATGTTATGATATAGTTTAAAATCACAAGCTGAGCGAGCTGAAATTCTCATGACAAGGACTTCAAGCAGTTATAAGGTCCTGCAGTACAACCGACGAAAAAAAGAAGAACACTCCCATCAGATAATATACGAACGATAATCGCAGGTCCATCCAACTGCGACTGGAATCCACCTACACACACACTTAGTTCCTGTCGTTCCCTCTGGAACATAGGACCGAAACGAAATTTCTCCACCTGATGTAATTTCTAGCAAGTCCCTTCACTTCACTCCAGGTTTTCCCATCCTCTGCAGCTTCTCTCTGGATCGTTCTTTTCCAGGTGTGTTTGGGACGAGCGAGTTTCCTAACTCCTTGAGGGTTCCAGTCCAACGCCATCTTTTCAATAGCATCATCAGGTTTTCTTAACGTATGTCCAATCCATTTCCATTTTCTTTATTTGCATGTTGATTGGTTGCTGATTTGTCTCTCTCTAAAGATCTTCATTCGTCATTATATTTGGCCATCTCACGTTTAAAATACGCCGGAGACAACGGTTAATAAAAATTTGGAGCTGGTTTTTGATCTGGTTAGTCACTTTCCAAGTTTCGCAACCATATATCAGAACTGCCTTCACGTTGCTATTGAAAAGCCGGAGTTTTGTTTTCCTTGAAATGTTCCTGTTTCTCCAAATGGGGTACAGCGGGACAAACGCACCATTTGCTTTGCGGATGCGACTACGGTCATCCTCCTCAGCGCCTACTGTAGTCATGACTACTGACACGTATATATATTATCAAAAACACCAACTCAATTCAAATAGCAGTTATAACAGGAGATACTGCATGGTAGAGATGGCCTGACATACACAAGATTCGGCGAAAGTAGTGATATTCCACTGCTGGCGACGGTAAATCCGAATGTTGTGACTGTGTTTAATGATGTTACAATAGAAAATCAGGATCAGATATGATGCTTCGGTTATCATATGGCTGTTGCAGTCTTTTAGTTGATTCAGTCATATTATAGGAATCTGAAATATTTCGTGGTGGATAATGCCAACGTTATTACCGTTTTCAAACATGAAAATATGAAACTTCATGAGAGATTAAAAGTGTGCCAGATCGGCATTTGAACCCAGGACTTTTGCCTTTCCCACGAAAGGCAACGATCCTGAACTCGATTCCCGGTCTGGCAGGCAGTTTTAATCTGTACTGCATGAAATTTAAAGAAATCATACAGATACGTGAAGTTTGCTGGAATCATACATTGTACAGGTTTCTGGTTATTGATAAAACAAGAAAACTGAATGAGGGTCAGTACAGATGGAATTTCCAGCATTAATTTAATAAATGCAACTATGAATTAAGTGAGAACCTCAGTATACACCGCACTATGGACAAATCGGACAAATACGCATGTGCATATCCATTTGAGAGATGTATGTAAAAATTAGTCTGTACATTGACTTGAAAATCCAAGATGCGTGATTGAAGTACTAAATGTCATATTAGCAGACTTAAAGTACTCAACGAAAATATCAATCCTTCTGAGTTTAATCAATACCTAAATTCCTTCATACGCAAATTAATTAAAATTTCTCATATTACTGTAAAAATTTGTTGCCTACTTGTGAAATTAATAATTATTCAGGTAATGTTTCTAAATTTCGATTGTTGTTTGTAGTTTTATAACATTAAGTGGGGTCTATATGTCCCACTGAACGCGAGAACGAATAAATTTACAGAATAAATTATTTTTATTGGGGATTAGGTTCTCCAAACAGTAGAAAGTAGGCACCATTTTTATGTCAAACAAATGTTTTTATTTGCAACTCAACATTTTTATGAACATTTTAAAAACTTATCTAAATACATAGTGGTCCTTTGCAGTAGCTGCGTATGAAAACAGTCCTTATTTCTTGCTTCAGTGTGGTGTGTTCCTTCCTAGTTAGTATTCTCCAACTGCGTACAAGCGCACGTCATCAGGAACTCCACTAACTCCTTGTTTTTTATGATGAATGATTGCCTTCCCCTTCTTATATTTTTCTAGTCAGGAATCACATTTTCGCATTTTTAAGGAAAACGGTTGGGTTTATGAGAAAATTGCTTCAGTACGAAATTAAAGAGGAAAACATTATCTACAAAAAAGTCCTATGTACTTTTCTCATAGGATTAACGGTTCACCTTCAAAACGATGCTTATTTGTCTATAGTGACCGTATAGTAATACGAATTCCATTTCTGACTGCAAGTATCAGTGAAATATCTTCAGAAAAAGTATGATATGACACATAGGATTTTATTTAATATTTATTGATGAATTAAACATATATTGCACAATATTACATACATAAATATATACACATATTCACAACACTCTTAGCAGTCATCGTCCTCTGACTCACTATTGCAACCTACTTGATCGTCTGGGTCCTGGTCTGATGTTACACCGCTTCCTTCAGCGGTAGGTGTTTCACTATCTTCTTCTTGAAGTGAATGTGTAAAGCAAGAGGCAAGAGACACCTCGACAGAAGTGGAGCACTGCGGGGCAGCCTTTCTACAACTACAGGTAGATCCACATCCTTTTACACATTTGCAGCTTATCAGTTTCAGCAGGCAGTGTGGGGCGGGTGGAAGTAGAGTAGTGACTGGAGGTAACGTGTTGACAGATTTTCTCCACCCCCACTAATCAGGAGACTTTGCAACACCCATCCACAACTGCACCTAATGGTACACTCTGTAGGAGTGTTGCCTAGCGGCCTCCTCCGTTGGAGTAAGTGATGAGAGGTTCACTTTATTTCTAGTCGCTGAGGCTATGAAACGGTGCTAACGCAACGTGTTAAGAGACATTTCGTTGACAGAAGCCCTATACAGAGCCATAAACTATTTACAGTCGGCCTCAAATATGGCGTTATGTGATGCACTGGGAACCTTGAACACTGGCGCAGCAGATATTAAATATTTGCATTTCTTCAGTACTTCCATGATTTTCTCTTTTCCTTTCATGAATACCGACGATGTGATGTCTGATCCGCTGAAGGCATGAAGGAACAATATAATTTATGGTCTTGGAGGTCCTCATTTCCTTGCAGTTCCTGTGATGAGTATAATGTTTGTGTCTTGTTTTCTTTTCCTGGTTGAAGAAAGATAATATCTTTCTGAGGCGAAGTTAATGACACAATCAAAACCAATAAGTCAACATACTCTCCTACAACTACAACTTGATCGGTTGGGTTGGAACTTATTATCTCAATTGCTGTCTGAGCTATTAAAGTATCGGCATCATCCTTAGCTTGTTGACTTTAGTCCCATCCTGTTCAAGTCCTTTTAGATAGCAGGGATATGAGTTGCTTTTTGTTTGCTTTCTTTCCTAAGAACTTGTCCTGAGTAATTGGGATGATCATAGTTTCACTGACTACCAGTTCCAGCCACCAGCGTGTTCACACTCAACGATCTATTAAGAGCTTCGCGTTTTCCATCACCACGTTTCACACTGGCATTTATCGATGTACGAACGCCTTTATCTGACCTGTACAAGTAGTCCCTTCAGAAAGTAGTCCATCACAAATCAAACACTACACCATTTCAAATATTGTAATTTTTCACCCACAACCATTTTCACAGTAAAAGATCAGTACTGAAGCACCTATAAAGTGCATTAAAATCGTCATGATGTCTTAGCTCATCACCACTCTGCGTTTAATTCCTGCAAAATAGAAATAGAGGATAAATTAATGGTGCATCTCTCAACAAGACACTATATACACGTAAATATTGCAATTTGACATACAAAAACATTTTAGTTTTTGTCGGATACCGTACGAATAACGAATAGATTTGCAAAATGCAGCGAGGCGCTTTTTCTTAATTTGTGAATACAGGTCAATTGTGAGAAAACCGTTAATCCTATGAAGAAAGGGTATGGGACCTTTTTTGTAGACAATTGTGTCCTCTTTAATTTTGCATGGAAATTATTTTCTCATAAATCCAACCGTTTCTCTTAAAAATGCGAAAATGTGATTCTGTACCGCCATTTTTCAATATGGCGGACGAAGCTCCAACCCAATCGCTGGGGACTTTTAGTATGTTGTTTACAAAGGTACAAGGAACATCTGTGCAAAAATCCAGCTTATTCGTAATTTTTTTCCTATAAACTTCAAAATTGAGCCTAATTTGACTGCACTAAAAGTTAACATGTTAAATCTAGGCAACCATCATGGATTTAGCAAACTTTTTGATAAGGTAACCTATTACAGTTGGGTTTGGAATAAAATAACCTTTCATTTGAAATGTAATTCGATTAAATAACATATGAGTGTATATTAACTACGCTTACTTACCTCTTCATACTAGGCAACCCTATAGTTGGCAACATGTGACAGTAGGCAACCTTTATTTTTACAGGTCATTGGGGTATATTTCTCAGCTGAAGCTTGACTTTCATAAATAACAGATGGGGGAAGTTAATCGAAAACATCGAATGAAACATTTTATTGTTTAACATCATCGACACCAGATTTAGTTAGGCAACCTAAGAGCGATATATCAATCTACACATTTTCTACCATATATACTTGATCAAAATTAAATAATAGATGAGGGAATATATTTCTTATGCCGGATCTTAGACTATAATGGCTGGCGGCAATCGCCAGCTTGCAGGACTACAACCGCCTCGCTCTTGTTTTTGGGTTGCCGCGAAGTGTCGGCCTGAATTCACACGTTACTGACCATCTGAAATCAGTATTCCAACTCAAGCCATTCTCCTGCGTTCTGCTTCACGCTAGGACGAAAATTTTACTGCTTTACGGTTGCGATACCACTTTAACATATCATCTCCGTTTTTTTCCAAAAAAAAAAAAAAACTACCCAAAATAGTTTCTTACCACTACAATTTATTGTAAAACGCCGCGTGCTGAATTGGGATTCTGCAGGGGACCATATCTCTGGTTCTGTTAATAACAGAGATGAGTGGTAAAGTGTTTTGGCTATCCATTGGTCTAATGATCATTTGTATCCTTAGCCGTAGAACTAGCAATCTGTAGCTATCCTGCAGTACAGGGTTAAAGTTTAAATATTACACACTTTCTCAAGCCCAACCAAATTGAGCAACCCGGTTGGTTTTCGTATGTGGTGGAAGGTCTAGAGTGGCATTTAGACAGCAAACAACAGCACCAATATTATTGTTCATGCGTGGTTTCAGAGAAAACCACGGATAACCATGATTATTGTTACAAAAACCATGAATTGTGGGGATGACCACATCTCTTTTTCATTCGAAAGCGACCATATTGTTACTGTACTTTCCTGAGTTTATATTAACAAATGACGTTTTTTAATTTTTTTGACATCTACAGCCTGTGGCAATAAAGTTTGGTGAATAGTAATGTAACATTAACGTAGATGAACTATGAACTACAGTTACCTGTCCTTCGTAATAGTCACTTCCCGTAACTACGCACCACTTAGCGATACATGTTCTGGAAACTTTGCACTAAGTCTTCCCTTGGGATGGTGTACTAACGCCTCGTAACACTTCGTTGGGTGTCAGGAAGATCGTCAAATCTCTTTCCTTTCTAAGCGAGTTTGAGTCCAGAGAACAGGGAGAAGTCTGGTGGATGTTCAGTTTTCACGACCACTTTCTTGCCACGAATTGTTTGACGATATTGTCTGTGTGTGAGTGAGCGATGTCGTGCAACTTGAACATCCACCATCCTCGCCAGATCTCAATCCTCCAGACTTCTTGCTACTCCATAGACACTAATTCGCTTTGAAAGGGAAGATATTTCACGACATTCCTGACAAGATTTTAGGGCTGAAAGCTTGCATCCCATCATCTGTGTTCTTTTTCTTTTTTTCCGATGTGTTCAGGTATCTGCACCAATTGAAATACCATCAAATTTACGGTAATTAACACATATGTAACCGTAATTTTTGATTAAAAAAATTGACTCCTTTGATTTATTCTTAATTTTAAATGTTTTACAAATGGTTGTTAATTTTGATGTTTTCAATTTAAAAAAATTACATTTCTTACAGTATACATTTCATTTTAATAAAATGCATCTTTAACCATCAGCTGTTTTATTAAAATCGACTAGTTTCGGTCCAGGACCATCATCATAGATAAAAAGGTATTAAGACAGGTTAGTCAAAAGCATTAAATAAAATAGATCTGGCTGGAAACAGCAGGAGTCACTTTGAATAAAATTACAAATGTCATACTAAATTATCATAGTCAAAACAAAGATAAAATGCGAGAATGGACATTTCATTTTTTTTTCTTTTTTTGTCGTCATATGCCTTTGCTTCTTCACTTTGTGCATAATTACCCAGTATTGCTCCGCCAATGACAAGCATTTCTTTTATAAAAAAATACGATTAGATATTTGTTTATTACCCTTTATTTGATGATTTATTTTAATGAATGGTGTTAAATTATTCGAACGAAATAAAGAGCCAATTACCTTGGAGAACATTCTTTCCTTTTGGTAGGCAGGAAACCGGTATCATGTTCAGTTTTTAATGTGAAAATATCAGTCCCACAAAAATTATACACTTTATTGTATACAAAGGTGACCGGTTTTTATCTTATACGAAGATCATCCTCAGACCAGTTTGCCTTATGTTGGTGCTGAGTCGATGCGCCCGTGGCGATTGCTGCTCAGTGGCCTAAAGCGAACCGTTTCCCATATGTTTTCATAGGAAATTTACACTTATAGCTTTTTATAATAATTATTTTTTTTTATCAGAGGGTTCGTGGAGCACTCTCACCAAAAGCGTTGAGCCACCGCTCCCGCAATCTAACGACGCATAGTGTTGTCCGAAATTTTACCGATTCTACGTGTAATTAAAGAATCTAAATAACCATCAACGTCTTATTCCCTCGAGAATTGCTGACAGTTGCTTCAATTGGCTTTATCTTATTGTCATTTGAGTTCTGAACTTCATGTGCCCTAAATATAAAAAGGATGGTATTTATATTCCATATAAAAATCGATGTGCATAAGTATTTCATTGGTTGCTATGTTCTATGCAGTATGATTAAACACAATGCGTATCATTTTTATACAATCTTCTGCACGTTTAATCATCATGTACATAGAATATCATAGTCTAACGTATATGTAAAAAATTAAGTGTGGCACTTGGAACGACACTGGCGTATCTAGCGGATAATGTGTCAGCCATACTGGCAGTATTAACACGAACAATCATGGAAGTGATGATAGCACTGCAAATGGCAGCACTATTGTTACAGAAGAATGGCATGACAGAAACAGTAGGTTTAGATTAGATTAATACTTGTTCCATATATACGACATTTCGTAATGATGTGGAACGTGCCAGTTTAGTAAATATTGTTTATACTTGACAATCAATATTTTAAGGATTTTTTTTTTAATTTTCTTTTAAGTTTTATCTAAAAATTCATCTACATTGTAGGAGTTGCCATTCAGAAATTCCTTTAATTTCTTTTTAAATACTAGGTGGCTATCTGTCAGACTTTTGATGCTACTAGGTAAGTGACCAAAGACTTTTGTGGCAGCATAATTCACCCCTTTCTGAGCCAAAGTTAGATTTAACCTTGAATAGTGAATATCATCCTTTCTCCTAGTGTTGTAGCTATGCACACTGCTATTACTTTTGAATTGGGTTGGATTGTTAATAACAAATTTCATGAGTGAATATATATATTGTGAAGCTACAGTGAGTATCCCTAGATCCCTAAATAAATGTCTGCAGGATGCTCTTGGGTGGGCTCCAGCAATTATTCTGATTACACGCTTTTGTGCAATGAATACTTTTTTACTCAATGTTGAATTGCCCCAGAATATGATCCCATATGACAGCAGTGAATGAAAATAGGCGTAGTAATCTAATTTACTGAGATGTATATCACCAAATTTTGCAATGACTCTGATAGCATAAGTAGCTGAACTCAGACGTTTCAGGAGATCTTCAATATGTTTCTTCCAATTCAGTCAATGCAAACACCTAAAAATTTTGAATATTCTACCTTAGCTACAGATTTATGTTCAAAGTCTAAATTTATTAATGGTGTCATGCCATTTACTGTATGAAACTGTATATACTGGGTTTTATCGAAGTTTAATGAGAGTACATTTGTAGAGAACCACTTAATAACTTTCTGGAAGATATAATTTACAATTTCATCAGTTAATTCCTGTTTGTCAGGTGTGATAGCTATACTTGTATCATCAGCAAAAAGTACTAGCTTAGCATCTTCGTGAATGTAGAATGGCAAGTCAGTATATATTAAGAACAGCAAATGACCCAAGACCGAACCTTGTGGAACCGCATTTTTTACAACTCCTCAGTTAGAAGAATTAATTGTTTCATCTATATCATGTGAACTGCTTATTTCAACTTTCTGCACTCTTTCTCTGCTAGTGCTAGGGGTTTCTTCTGCCGTTCCAAGTGCAAGACGTCAGCTCTTACCTACACGTTAATAAATATCATGATCTGATTTCTACCAAATTTCACACGATCACCTGCTGAACTAATCTGAAGATTTCATCAAAATTGCACCAGCCACCTAGGAGTCCACAGGAAACATGCATGCATGCATACCTACATACATAAAACAGTACAAATATACACCCATCCATTTTTTTATATAGATGACAAAACTCCAATTACCAGTCGGCCTCTTTCTATGATTAAATGTCAGCCAGTTTGCAGATATTTTCTGCCTCCATAGTCCAGTGGACATCGTGGTGAGATCCCACGCAGGGGGCCGGGTTCGATTCCCGGTCGCGTCGGAAAGTTTCTCTGCTGGGGGCAGGGTGTTGTGTCGTCCTCCTCACATTTCATCATAATTGACACACAAGTTGCCGAAGTGGCGTGGGCTAAATAGATTTGAACCAGGCAGGCCGAACACCCTAAACAGTTACCCTCCATGCGAGCCATCACGAGAGTGGCTGGCACGAATGTACACATCTCCAGTTCATGCTCTGCCGACACACTATAGCGCTACGAAAAACCGAACGGTTAATGTCTACACTGATATATTGTTTTTCTGACCAATTCCACATCCACAAGAGCATTTACATTTGGGATATGTGGAAGATACATTAACACATCTGCTCTCAGTGGGTAAGTATTTATTGTGTATTTTGTTCTGACACGTTCTACATCCAAGAGGATCTACTCAGTTTGGATCCACTGGAACGAAAGGTAGCTCTAAACTACATTTACATCTACATAAATACTCTGCAAATCACATATAAGTGCCTGGCAGAGGGTTCATCAACCACTTTCATAACTTTTCTCTACCGTTCCATTCTCTAATAGCGCGCGGGAAGAAAGAATACCTAAATCGTTCCGTTTTCGATCTGATTTCTCTTATTTTATTGGTATGGTCATGTTTCCCTAAATAGGTGGGTGCAAGCAAAATATTTTCACATTCACAAAACGAGCTGCCCTTCTCTGAACATTCTCAATGTCTTCCGTCAGTGCCACCTGGTGAGGGTCCCACAAGGGGGCAACAGTACTCCAGGAGAGGACCCACAGGTGTGATGTAGGCAGTCTCTTTGGTGGAGCTGGTGCATCTTCCAATGAAACGTAACCTTTGGTTCGCCTTCCCCACAATATTTTCTGTGTGTTCTCTCCAGTCAAAGTTGTTCGTAATTGTAACTCATAGGTATCTGGTAGAATTTACAACCTTAAGGTTTGACTGATTTATCGCGTAATTGAAGTTCAGCGGATTTCTTTTAGTGGTCATGTGTATTACTTCACACTTTTCTTTATTTAATGTCAATTGCCAATTTTCGCACATTGTAGAAATTTTGTCTGAATCGCTTTTCAGTTGCTTTTGATCCTCTGTTGACTTCACTAACCGATAAACGACAGCATCATTCGCGAACAGTCTAAGGGAGCTATTCAGATTGTCCCCTAAATCGTTTATAAACACGAGGAAGAGTAGGGGACCTATAACGCTTCCCTGTGGAACGCCAGATTTCACTTCTGTTTTACTCGATGACTTACCGTCAATTACAACGAACTGTGTCCTTTCTGATAGGAAATCGTGAATCCAATCGCACCAATATAGGTCTCACCACATTGGCAGAAGATCTGATAAACTCCGGTTTTTACATAGACCCAGGTCATCATTAAACCTTGCCAAACAAAATCTTAGTTTTGGTTCGCGTACGGAAAGTCTTCAATTGGTGTTTTCGAAGAATTCGTCCTGTCTTGCTGGACAGAGCGCAACAATATGGAAACAATGCAGTCGCAATATCCTCCTGAAGTTCAACTGTTTCCGCCTGAGGTGCTGTCGGTATATAACGCAAGGTTCTTCAAATTTTCCACTCTACCTAGCCGTTCTCGCGGAAAACAGTCTTTAAATGCTCAATTCCTACATTGAACTGTCATTGATTCGTACACTGTGTGTCAGTTTTTTCAGCACACCGTTTCATTGTGCCAGGTGTCTGCGTGCAAGGAGTAAGTCGGTGGCGTCTTCTTGCGCATAACACTGTGGCCCATCACATCTTCTTCTAATCTGCCCATCCAGAAGGGAAGCTTTTCTTCCACTTCCATAGTAAACTTTATATTCTGGTGTCTGAGATGTTCCAGGAATTGTTTCAGTTTTTTCCATTCCATAAGACCATATAACAAACGTATCGTTGATATACCTGAAAAAACCAGTTGGTTTCCACTCGTCTGAATCTAGAACTTCGTCCTAAAAATTATCTATATACAGGTTGGCGACACTCCAGTCTGCTCATAATAAGCACCGTCGAAAAGAAAGTATGTCGATGTCAGTACATGCCTGAAGCGGTTGGTGATCTTTACATCAAAGGTCCGTCCAATTAGTTCCAATAAATCTTTTAGAGGCACACTCTGGTGAAAAGGGAAATGACATCGAAACTCACCAGTAGGTCAGAGTTCGTAAGTCTAAAGTTTATGAAGCGTTCCACAAAATCCATCGAGTTTTGAATATGATGTGGACATTTGCCAACATAAGGGCTAAGCGTGACCTTAAAGTGTTTAGCTAGTACGTGTACTGGAGCATCAATATTACTAACAATGGGGTGTAGTGACACATTTTCCTTGTGGAGTTTGCAAGTCCATAAAATCTAGGGGGGATCGGTGTTTCCAGTCGTAGCTTTCTGACGACTTGATCTTGAAGGCCAGATTCACTGAGAAGCGTCATGGTCTTCCTTTCCATTTTCTTGGTGAGATCTGTGTCGATCTTCCGGTATGCACTATCTTCTAGCAGGCATCTCATCTTCTCACTGTAGTCCTGACGAGAAAGGACAACTGTGGCTTTGCCCTTGTCAGCTGGTATAATATCTGGATCTTCTCTAAGTTCCTGAATTGCCGACCTCTCTCTGGTACAAATGTTCTGGTTCACAGGTTTGGTTTTCGTGACAGCACAACACGTTTCTCGCCTATCTCCTCAACTATGACATGCAGCCACCTGCTCTACTGCGCTGATGTTGTCCGAGGTAGGATCAGTAGTAGTAGTAGTAGTAGTAGTAGTAGTTGACTCCTCTCTAGAAATGAGCCCGCATTCTTACGAGATTGATGACCGTCTTTCAAGGAACATCAGTTGGTTGTCTATCTGATATTCGCTCGAATCTCGATTTTTGGCGTCCTTCGGTCATTCTCTCTACCCGGTCTGCCCATGTGACACCATCAACCCATTCCCAAGTCCAGGAACATAACTGGTTGGCAAGATGCAGTCTGGGTAGTTCCTGGTTAGTTGAGTCCAAGCATCAGCATATGAATAGCACTCTCTCCCATACCATAGCTATACTGGCACGTTTCTTTATTCTTCCTGCAGGTTCAAATCGATCCAATGCGCTCTTCCTGGCATCTCATAAGAAATGCAAAAGCATGCAGCAAACAGTTTCTCCAGTGATGCATCTTGTCAAGTTTCTTCATGCTGCGATACATCTTCTCCTCATAAGGGTATATTATGTGTAATTCTAGATGACAAAAGTTTACGGGTGTGTGGCTGGATCCCTGTGTCATACCAGTACATTATTTCGGCAACCAAAACTGTTGCCATCATCAGGTGTGATGAAGAATTAACTGCCCCAGAGCGTGAGCAACGCTTTTATCTCCTCCTTTCTTCCGTCGTTCCATAAGCCATACACGCCCGGCGAAGTCTGGTGGGTGTGTCTCCATAGTTACTACATAGCGATGTAGTCATTGTATCAATCACTACTTCACCATATCAATAATGATCCAGCAATGAGATTTGAATGTTATGTGGCACCAGCTGGGATCTCTATTAAATGTGGATGTATAACTCTGGTCTCTGAGCATGGAACTGCAGTGTGCCCATCAGTGATCTTTATAGAGATCAATGGTGCCCATTGTTATGTATGTCTATGAATGTGCCTGCACATTCATGTATCTTGCATATCATTTTGCATGGACCAAAGATAAAATAGACTCCATATGTCCCAAGGAATACCCCCTGTAAAAGTGAAGCGAGCAAACTGCGCACTCTGGCATTTGTTTGTGTCCAAAACATTTGTGTGTACAGTGGCGGTTTATGTAGATTTTTATAAAGGGTTCAAAGGAAGATGGCTAAGGAAAAAAAGAGGGGGACAGTAAAATAATTGCTACAAAGAAATAATATTCGATTCACATTCGTAGTAATATGTGATGCAGAACGCTCATGTATATCTTCTGTGTTTAAAGGGCGCACAACTGCTTAGGTCATTAGAGCTCGACCTTAAACGTGAATGTACCAAAAAACTAGAGTTAAGACAACTACCAAAGAGGACGATACCAGGATATCGCTAAAAACGTAGTGTAAAATACATCAATAGGAAGAATTAAATCCTTTGATAAAGGAGTCATCAGTATAAAACCCGAGCAGCTGCTAGTGTGTCGTCGGCTAAAATTTCCTCTAAAGTCTTAGGCAGATTAAGGGCAAACACGGACATGAATAAAATTAGCATAGGACATTAAAACATGGGGCACCGTCATTGCGTGACAGCAGGAACACGATGGTGCGGGGTCGCCTGTCAACAAGTGGCGGTGGCTGAACCAGCAGTGACCGATCTGCAACTGGGCCAGGATTACTTTCTCCCGTCAAGAGACAAGTTGTTGGGATTGGTTTAATGGTGCGAAGCTTATTGGCATGAAGCGAGGACCACAAACTATGCCACGACAATAAAATGCGTCGGCAAATAGATGCTTTAATATCACTGGATGGGACGCAGAGGGTAGGTAGCTGTGCAAGGCAGGAGGGTTGCAGCCCTGGCCGCATCATCAGCAGCTTCATTCCCAGGCACACCAACGCGGCCAGGTACCCACAGGAAGAAAACGTGAGATCCGTCATCCACCAACAATTGAAGGGAGTGTTGGATTCGGTGTACGACAGGGTGGATATCGGATACAGGTCTCTCAGACTTTGAATGGCAATGATGGAGTCAAAGCAAATGACATAGGAAGGATGGCAGTGGCGACGGATATACAGAACAGCTTGATAGAGAGCAAAAAGCTCAGCTGTGAAAATCGAACACTGGACAGGAAGCCTGTATTGAAACCTGTGGTCTCCAACGACAAAGGCACATCCGACACCATCAGTGGTCTTTGAGCCAACTGTATAGATAAAAATGGCAGTATCAAGCCACGAACGAATTTCACAAACCTTGAGTGATATACCGAATCCTAAGTACACTCGTTTGGGAGTGAGCAGAGTTCAAAATAAACTCTAACCAGAGCCTGGAGCCACGGTGGCGTTGTGCTTTCCTGCATTCGAAAGGTGGTAGGGAGAGTAAGATGGAGTTGCTGTAGAAGGCGACGTAAACGAACTCCGGGAGGAAGCAAGGCAGTTACAGACAGCCCATATTGGCGATCGAGGGCAGTTCAGTGGTAATTCGGCAGCTTCAGCGTAAAGATTATCGACAGGGTTGGTGTAAAACGCTCCAATCGCCAGGCGTAACCCCCAATCATGGATTGAGTTGAGACGGCATAAAATTGATGGCCGTGCAGAAGAGTAAACGAAGCTTCCGTAATCCAGTTTTGAGCGGACAGTGGACCGATAAAGGTGAAGTAGGATGGTTCGATCCACTCTACATGACATACCGCTAAGAACACGGAGGACGTTAAGGGAACGAGTACACCTGCGGAGGCCATCAGAGTTTCCTATCCAATATTAGCCCTAAAAATTTCGCCGTCTCCACGAATGGCAGAATAAATGGGGCCAAGATGCAGAGACGATGGAAGAAACTCGTTGTACCAGGCGCGTCCAGAAAGTAAGTTCCGTTTCAATTTATCTCCGCTGCAGTGCTGCGATTGCAGTTCTGCACATGCGCTGTAGACGATGTGTATCAAGGAGAAGAACGTGCGCCATTTGGAGATCGCTGTCAGTTACGTGCGTTTTGTTGTGCTTGTTTGATATGTCGGCGTTGATTGAAAATCCCGCCGCCTGTGAAATCAGGTCAGTGATTCGGTTTCTGAATGCGAGGAAAGTGAAACCAAGTGAAATTTATCGGCTAATTTGCGATGTTTACGGGCCAAATGCGATGAGTAATTCGATGGTGAGAAGATGTGTCCGACAGTTAATGGCAGGCGTAGTGATGTGCACGATGAAGAACGAAGTGGGCGTCCACCTTTGGTTACAGAAGAACTGGTTCACGTGATTGATGACAAGATCCAGGAAAACCGCAGGTGTACAATTAGTGCTCTCGCTATGGACTTCCCCCAAATGTCACGATCACTTATGCATGAAATTGTTACCAAACAACTGAAATTCCGTAAACTTTGCTCACGTTGGGTACCAACGATTCTCACTGAGCAACACAAAACACAATGGATGCGTAGTCCACTTGAGTTTTTTTACCCGTTATGCTGCAAGCGGCGAAGAATTTCTGAGACGGATAGTCACAGGAGATGAACCGTGGGTTTCTTACGACACCCCTGAGAGTAAGCGGCAATCAATTGAATGTAGGCACAATTCATCCCCACCAAAGGTAAAGTCGAAGCAAATCATGACACCTCGAAAAATGATGTGCACAGTGTTCTGGGACTGGAAAGGCATCCTACTCATTGCCTTCTTACCGCGTTGTCAAACAATCAAAGCAGATGCTTATTGCGAGACACTTCGGAAATTGCGCCGTGCAATTCAGAATAAGCGCTGGGGACTTTACGACAACGCACGACCACACACTGCAAATGTGACGAAAAACCTCCTACAGAGATTTGGCTGGGACGTGTTTGACCATCCTCCGTTACAGTCCTGACCTGGCTCCTAGCGACTTTCATCTGTTCGTACATCTCAAGTCTTTCCTTGGTGGTCATCCCTTCACCAATGACGACGAGCTGAAAGAAACTGTTTCCAACTGGTTGAAGACACAGGTGGAAGATTTCTATGAAGAAGGTATACAAAACATGGTGCCACGCTATGACGGATGCCTGCAAAATTTCGGCAGTTATGTGGAAAAGTAGTTTAAGAGTTGTAGAATTTTGTGCAATAAAAATTTCTTCTGTATCTATGTAAAATTGCATTTTATTACCAAACGGAACTTACTTTCTGGGCGCACCTCGTATCTCCAGAAATTTATGAAGACTGTTTACTCATTGGAGAACCGGAAGCCATTGGCGACACTCCAAGAATAAAGACGGTCGAGACAACGCTGAAGATAGCGTTCCAGGAGAGACGTTCTCTGGGCGCTGCAGTAGATCGCAAAGTCGTCCACAAAAAGGGAGCCAGAGACGTCAGCTGGAAGACAATCCATAACTGGGTTGATTGCTATGGCAAAAAGTGCCACGCTCAACACATATCCTTGTAGCACCCCATTCTCCTGGCGAAAGGTGTCCGACAAAACAGAGCCCTTTGGCGGACACGAAAAACCAGTAAAACTTCTTTCTAATTTCACAACACATCCAATCTTTTCTCCCATGCATGTCTCCCTAGGTGCTTAATACAAAGCTTCTCTTGAAGCGAAAGGGAAGAGAAATTAGTCTCCCTTAGCCTGTGCACTGTACTATCACACATATTAACTTCGCAATTAACAAAGTACAAAATGACAACTTACGTCTTCAAACTCACAACTGCATATCGTCGTGCCGTTGTGCGTGACCAGCTGTAGGCTGAAGAACTGGGGGAGGAAGAGGAACTGTACGCTAGCGAGGTGCGGCAGCAGGGGGGAAAGTGGAGACTGACGGATACACGATGGAGCTGTGCTCCAACGCTCGGTATAGGAGACCCCCTGCCTCCCACTCCCTTCTCCACCCTTCACCACGGAACTCAGTGGCTGGAAAGCAGTCGCCGGGGGTGCAGCATCTGAATTTGCACCAAGGCCAAAGCAGGCCCGCTAGAGCTGACCGCCAATTTCGATCTTGACTACAGACGTCCATAATGAGGCTCGTATACTGTGCTAAAATATAGATTATCTAAAATTTAACAACGTTGTATACTGTAAAGTGCTCTCAGACGAATATTTCTGTGGGGAGTCATTGCTCCGTTGCACTATAGGACGAACCGCCTCTGTGTGTATAGTAGTTCTAGTTGTTAAAAGTGTACTTCATATATAAGTGAATACTCCAACGTGACTCTTGTTTAGGGGAAATGGTTGTACCTTGGGACAATTTTTACATTTTCATTTTTTTATACTATAATTTTTTTACATGAAATTTGAAAATATACCCCATCACAGGCACCAGTTTGAGGTAATGTTGAACGAACAGCAGTTTAGGCTAGCTCCAATATTTACACAATTACTCACCAATAAAGAACTTTGTGGTACTTGTCCCAAGGTACAACCTATGGTTTCACCTTGGGACACGGTGATGTATTTCAATTTCTTAGTTTTATGAATTGTTTAGGAATCAGGTAGTAAATGTGTTAGTCCAAATACAAAAGTTATTTTACCTTACAACAAGAGATGGTGGGAATAAAATATTAAATGAATGAAACCCACGACACACCACTGGAGCTGGTAGTTCTTTCACTATATTAATGCGATTACCAGTGCTGATGTTCTCAACATTAGGAAATACAAAACGGTCGTTTGCTTCCTTAAGAATTTCACAGTTACATCTTGTTCTGTGTTTTCTAAAACTACTCCAGTATAGTACACTGATGTCAAGTTTTACCAACTTTTATATGTCATCTAGTAAGTCATTTCTGGTGCATATTTGCATTTAATACAATTCTACATAGCTTAAGATAAATGTAGACTAGTAGATTGTACCTATAAAAAGAGTTATGTGTAGTGAAAGCTGAAGACTCAAAGTGCAACAAAAGCACGTATTCACTTAAGAACTGCAATTCTGTTGGGTGTAAAATGAACTCTCCACACATTTCACTTACGCACAAGTAAAAATCGTAGCCACTGCATTAATAATTACAAATGTCGAATAATAATACGATAAGTTATAAATGAGAAAAACTACAACTGCCATCTCCACTTTTCATTGCTCGGAAAGACAAAAACACCTTCCTCCAACAAGTCAATCTCGCTCGATTCCCGCAGTGCCATCTCCTTGTTGCACTGTCGGTGATATTCCAAAATATCGGCTTATTTATAAAAGTACACAAAGTACAATACTTAAAATTTCCAGGCGGTGATCAAATATTAAAACTTTCCCCTAACGTTTCATATTTGGCTACGAAAGTCATCATCACAGATAAAGCGCCGAACTGAGAGACTGCACTAAATATACAGGGTGTTACAAAAAGGTACGGCCAAACTTTCAGGAAACATTCCTCGCACACAAAGAAAGAAAATATGTTATGTGCACATGTGTCCCGAAACGTTTAATTTTCATGTTAGAGCTCATTTTAGTATTTCATTTACGGATAAGGCTTCATTTCAACGTGATCAAATTGTAAATTTCAAAATAAACATATGTGGGCTGACGAGAATCCGCACGCAATAGTGCAATCACGTCATCAACACAGATTTTTCTGTGAACATTTGGGCAGGAATTGTTGGTGATGTCCTGACTGGGCCTCATGTTCTTCCACCTACGCTCACTGGAGAACGTTATCATGATTTCATACGGGATACTCTACCTGTGCTGCTAGAATATGTGCCTTTACAAGTACGACACAACATGTGGTTCATGCACGATGTAGCTCCTACATATTTCAGTCGACGTGTTCGTACGCTTCTCAACAACAGATTCGGTGACTGATGGATTGGTACAGGCGGACCAGTTCCATGGCCTCCACGCTCTCCTGACCTTAACCAAAAGTGTTTGTAAATCTATGGGACTCAACAGTTGGTTATTAGTCCCTAGCTTACAAACTACTTAACATAAGGTAAACTAAATTAAGGACAACACAAACACCCTTGCCCGAGGAGGGGGGGGGGGATCGAACCCCCGATGGCGAACGGCCGCGCGCTCCAGTTCGCGCGGCTAATCCGCCGCGGCTGATCTCAACTCTCTTGACTTTCATTTATAGGGGCATTTGAAAGCTCTTGTCTACGCAACCCCGGTACCAAATGTAGAGACTCTTCGTGCTCGTATAGTGGACAGCTGTGATACAATACGCCATTCTCCAGGGCTGCATCAGCGCATCAGGGATTCCATGCGACGGAGGGAGGATGCATGTAACCTCGCTAACGGAGGTGTTTGAAGTCACGTTCTGTTGCTGTGTGTTTCCATTCCATGATTATTGTGTTTTTAAGAGAAGTAATAAAATGAGCTCTAACATCGAAATTAAGCGTTTCCGGACACATGTCCACGTAACATATTTTCTTTCTGTGTGTGTGAGAAATGCTTCCTGAAAGTTTGGCCGTACCTTTTTGTAACACCCTGTATAGGCGGTGTAGACGGTGCCAGAATCCATTACGTGATGTCGGCTAAAGGGCTATCTCTGCTATTGACAACATTATTGATAAAGAATAATCAATTGTCAATCCACTGGTGCAACAATGACATCCAAATTTTGTCCAATCTAACACCTTCCTCTTTTCTATTAAAATTATTTCAGTGCCTGTAAATCTTGATAGCTTCTCATTTATGCGTGTATAGTAGTGTGGAGTTTTCACTATGACACTAGTCTCGTTAAATTTTATTTCATGGTTGCCCTCTGTGACCATCTTAGGTTTTCCACCTTGGCGACGTTGTGCTTGGATGATGTTTCCTTATTTCTTTAATTTTTTTAAACACTTTTCCAACGCCAGAGGGGGGATGAACGAGCTATTATAGTACATGGAATGCACTTTCTAGCGGCGAAGAATATTTGTTGTAATGTTCTGACACATTTTTTATTTTTGCGATTGGTGTTGAGGATAAAAATGTGCCTACAAAGGGGGTATTTTTACTGTTATATATATATCGTAAATGGACTTAAAATATCGAAATCAGGGTCCTATTAAGAGTCGTGGGGCTAAATAAACTCTGCATTGAATGAGACCAGTCGCATATATTTTGGACCTTATGTTCCCATACTAGTGTCATCAAAGTTGGACAAATTTTACATACCGGTACTTACAAAACAATTTCGTTTTAACTGGTTTTTGCTAATATAATTTAAAGTGACTCAACTATCAATAAAGTGGTTCATAGAAAGTTCTAGAGGAACATATTCTGCATTCGATGAGACCAAAAATGATAATTTTGAGCCACTCGTTTCCTTACGGGTCCACCGTAACACTGGATTGACTCACATTGATTGTGTATGTTTTGGGGAGTAGTAAGGAATTTTTTAAAATTTCATATTGATGTTAACCAAAGCCTAAGACTAAAACACTGAACTGCAGCACACCACAGTAGTAGTCTGATTTACATGCCATAGGTGGTACCCAATGTATAAAATCAGTTATGCCTGTCACTTCAATAGGTACAGTAATTGCTAGAGAAAATACTGTTCCAAAAGCCAGTACTGTTGGAGAATTCTGTGTTATTCCAGTAACAACGTTTGAACACACTGGAGTACCGGTACCTTTGAAGAGCATCATGTTTCAGGACTTGATGCAAAATTATTCAAGAGTGAACATGAAAGTCATTGATTTCAAGTCGATTTTTGGTGAATGGAAAGGAGATAATCTTCCACACTGGAATGGTTTCATAAACAAATAACCTGCTCTGAACCATCCCTGTAGTCACAGACATGGTTCCTTCCACTCGTTAATACTCCTCCCCGGCAAATAGGACACTGTGTACACTTCATTTCTCTGTGCAATAAACAAAAGTCTAACGGAGACAGCAAAGAAATGCAAAAGCGTCAGATAAAATGCTTGTTTTAACAATGGAAAATCCGATAGGAATATCAATAGTGGAGAATAGGTAACAACTCACCGTAAAAGAGGCTCGCTGAGCTGCTGACAGACACGAAATAGATAATCACATCCACACAACTTAAATTTTCGGCCATGGCCTTCGTCAGAAAAAGAAACATGTACATTCACGCAATCATTCTGACAACTATACACATACAACTATCATGTCTGGCTGCTCCAACAACACAGCTAGAGGTGGGTAGTGGAGTGGGCTCAGCCAGCCTCTTTACAGTAAAATGATTGTTTTGTTACACTTGACTAGCCTCTCTATCTTAAAGCAAGTGTGATAGTGTCATCTCTCCCTGCAGACCCGATTTAGACATGGTTTGGAAGGGTTTCATATTTCCATGTCATTCTTGGAAGCCTTAGGCTACATTGTTACTGAAAGTGAGCTGCAATTGCTATTCTGCGTGGTTTAAATGCAGGTATCAACAGAAAAAATGATAGTTGCTCATGCTTATTCAAGGGCATATCATCCAAATATTCTTTGCAATTTGGCTCTCACACATTTCATCCTCAAAAGAATGAGTGAAAATGAGGGAACAGATCACAACCTTGAAAAGGCATCTATCACACTAAGTCCCTTGGAAGCTCTTCATTACGAAACATTGAAGCAGATGTTTGCGCAGAAACAAGGAGCTAAATGATCCTCGACATCCTCTGATGAAGGAATTCATTTAGGGTGAGAGGCGTGGCAACTGGGAACTGCAACCCAAAACTGTTAAGAATATGCTACTATGTTTTCATGCCAGAGGACATCTTCTATATGCTAAATCTGCACAGATTTATAAGATAGGATGGGCTTTGTAAAGATTTAGAAGACTATACTCAATTTGTGCTCAATGGGTGGTTTACTATCAGAGGCAAGTTTTGCAACTGGCTTTGATCTGTCATGGTGGCTCAGTTATAGTCACAGCATTTCAGACAGTACTCTTAAGTAGTTGGATTCTGACCTTGCCTCCTGTTAAGACAGCGACCCAGGAGCCGGAAGAGTTTTCTTGGGGCATAACTATCTCGGAGTAACATATTGATGCAAGGGATGCTAGAGTGAAGTATTACAATGCAAACCTTCAGACGTTTATTGAATGGTTTCGAATCTGTCATCCTTTTCCTGTTACTACATTGGTTACATCCACCAGCACAGGAATTGTCAAAGGTGACTCAATCAACAGTCACACAATGCTTGCCCTGGTTGGTCAATTGCAAGGAGAACTCCTGCTTTATCTCCATCCAACCAGATGATACTGATGAACCAGGTGTTGATGAAGACCTGGACAATATATCTGAGACAATGAAAATTACTGTCTTTGAGGAGCCGAGTGATGGAGTGACATACTCCAAATCAGAATATTTGAAGAGCCAAGTAGCCCAAATGTTGACATATGTAAAATTTTTCTTCCTGCCTACTTTCTTTCACTTTAACGTCTCCATAATTTTGTTATTATAAAATATAATCATTACTAACTGATTAAAGAATTGTGTTCCCTATCCTGCCCCCACTTCACATCAGTTGAATGGATATTATCATATTCTTCACAAAATGATTTTTTAAAAATTATATTTTTATTTATTCCACAATTTTAGTTTTTTTACTGTGTTACTACATTAAATAAGTTCTAGGCAAAGGAGTGCTGCAGTACTATAATTAATAAAATGTATATAACACTTATTTAAACAGTCTTCGTTGATGATGTACGGAAACGGGATGGTCAAAAATTTGCCTTTTGGTCTCATCAAAGCATAATTTACTCCTCTATAATTTTTGTATGAACTGCTTTATTGGTAGCCTGCTTAGTTTAAATGATATTTACCAAGGTTGAAACAAAAATTTTTCATATACATAAAACTTGTTCCATTATGGCCTCTTTTTTCATATGTCCCAGGCGACAGTTCCTCTTATATTTACCCATATAAATGTTAACACTTCTTTTCATAGTACTGATGGAAACTAGACCACAGTTACAAGGAATTCTAAACTTAAGAGCCAAAGAAACTGCTATAGGAAGGCGGACACAAACACAGGGATATATTAATACTCAGAAGACAGCGCCTGCAGTTGGCAACACCAATATAAAACAACATGTTGTAAGACACAGACATTAGATCGGGTACTGCTGCTACAATGGCAGTTTATCAGGATTTAAGTGAGTTTGAACATGGTTTTAAAGTTGCACACAAGAGATGGCCCACAGCATCTTCATGATAGCTGTAACGTGAGGATTTGCCCATTCTCCCATTTCACGACTGCACTGTGAATATCGGGAATCCAGTAAAACATCAAATCTCCAACATCACTATGGCTGGAAAGAAATCCTGCAAGAATGGGACTAATGACAACTGAAGAGAATCGTTCAATGTGACATAAGAGCAACATTTCCACAAATTGCTGCAGATTTCAATGTTGATGCATCAACAAGTATCATCCTGTGAACCATTCAACGAAACATAATCAATATGGGCTTTCGGAGCCGAAGGCCCACATGTGTACCCTTGCTGACTGCAATTGTCCTAAACACTGCAGTACGAATGCTGGAATTCTATGCAGCTGTTGAAACAAGTGGTTTCATTGGGGGAATGTAGCAGTTTGGGAAAGGGGGAAGCAAACGAGTCTCTTCCTTTGTTTTGCAAAGTGTGTTCCAGGGACAGAAAAATAGTCCAACAGGAAGGGAAAATTAGAGCCCTTCAGGCTGAAATGGATAGTGCTAGGGATGAACTTAGGTTAAAGTGGGAGAAGGGTGAGCAGGGGTGGGAAGTGGTAGCTGGGAACAGGAACCACAGAGAGAGTATAGTTTCTGACAGCTTCACAATTGACACACTCAACAGATTTGACTTGCTACCACAGTTAATTGAGGAAGAGGCTCCTTTAGAAGTAGGTGCAGTTAAGAAACAACAGACTTTCACAGGAAACTAACAGTTTCAAAAGAATGTAGAAAGTAGGAGGAAAGTTCTGTTGTTAGAAAGTAGCCAGGGAAGAGGTGCAGGCCAGATTTTGCAGAGAAAATTAGGTGACAGGTACCAAGGTCACAAGCTTTTTCAAGCCTAGTGCAGGTCTTAGCCAGGTGGTAGAGGCTATAGGTTCCTTGTGCAAGGGTTTCACCAAACAGGATCATGATAGTGGTAACAAAATTGATACAGATCAGGGTTGAGCATGAACTAGTTAAAATAGCTTCTGCAATGACCCAGACAAATGTTGGACAGTTTCCTGCTTTTGTGCTGTAAGATTGACCCCAAATGAATCGCTCTGGCAGGAGGTTCAATATGGAGAGTGATCAACTGCTTAGGGCAGCTACTCTGTCAGACATATGTTTGGTTCCTGTTGATGCTATTGATAGGAGGGATTTTACTAGGCATTATTTGCATTTCAATAGGAAAGGGAAGGGGAAACTGGCTAGGTTGATAGCAAAATCCAAAAAAAAAAAAAAAAAAAAAAAAAAAAAAAAAAAAAAAAAAAAAAAAAAAAAAAAGAGAGAGAGAGAGAGAGAGAGAGAGAGAGAGAGAGAGAGAGAGAGAGAGAGAGAGAGAGAGAGAGAGAGAGAGTAACAAATGTCACTTTTTTCACCAGAATATTGGGAGACTAAAGAAAAAAATGGGATGAGCTTTTGGTTTGTTTAGATGATATAGAAACTGATAATGTAATAGATATACTATGCCTGTCTGAGCATCACATTGTCACTGGTATGGAAAATGTGAATGTCAGTGGATATAGATTAGCTGCCAATGTAAGTAGAGATAATAAGGTAAGAGGAGGAGTTGCCATATATGTCAAAAGCTATCACAGTGTAAACAAATTATAGAATTTTTTTTTGTGTAGAGCAAAATATTGAAGCATGTGCCTGTCTGCTTAAACTCAATGACGACTCTCTTATAGTTGTTAACAGTATATAGGTCCCCTTCAGGACACTTCCAGTTATTTCTGGAAAACTTGGATGCCTCATTGTGCTACCTGTCAGATACGCGGAAGCAAATTATTATTTGTGATGATTTCAATGTTGATTCATTGAAAGAGTGTAATATGACGAATGACCTGGAAGTATTACTTGGCTCACTCAATCTGACATCTGTTACTGATTTGCTACTTGGGTAGTAAAGGACAGCAGTACATTGATAGATAACTTTTTTATAGACCAAGATAAGTTTAACAACATAACTGCTTATCCTGTTAAGAATGGTCTTGTTGATCATGGTGCACAGCTAGTAACAGTATATGGCACAGCTCCACTCAGTAATTAGAGGCAGTACTCCAAAGTTGTGTGCTCGATTAACGACATAACAACTATAAATTTCAAAGAAAATTTATAGCAGTTAGACTGGGATGAGGTTTATAAGGAACCTGATGACAATTTAAAATAGCACTTATTTCATGATGCATTTGTAAGGGAATTTGAAAACTGTTTCCCCAAGAAATTAGTTAAATTAAGAAAAAAACATGGCTTACTAAAGAAATAAAAATATCTTGTAACTGAAAAAGTGAATGAAAAGTTATTAGAAAATCCAGAAGCATGTGCATTACGTCTGAGATTAGTTCCTCTAATAATAAAATTAAAACAGTTTGGAATATTATTAAAAGGGAGACATGGCAAATTAGCAACCAAGAGCACAGGAAGAGGGTATTACCATCAAAACAAATGGAAACTTTAGTAACAAACATTCAGAAGTTGAAAACATTTTTAATGATTACTTTTTAAATGTTGTAGAGAAAATATGATCTAAATGTCCATTAGAAGTAGCAAGGCAGTTAATGAAAGAGGCTGTACCTACACCATTTGATACAATTGAAATTGCACCCATCTCTCCTTCAGAAATTAGGAAAATAATAAACTCTCTCAAGAGTAAAATGTCACATGGAACTGATGGCACTTCAAGTAGGGTATTTTTCCGGGTAGACTGAAATATACTATCGTTGAACTTTTGCATAAAAAAGGTGATACTTCTGACAGCTTTATATAAAAAAATTTAAAATGTTATGTATTCTCGAGTAGCTTCAGATTTTAGTAAAAATAAAGTTCTAACAAAATGTCAATATGATTTTCAAAAAAGCTTTTCAACAGAAAGTGCTATATATACCTTCACTGATGAAATATTAGATGCTTTGAATAACCGAACATCACCATTGGGGATTTTTTGTGATCTCTCAAAGGCTTTTGATTGTATAAATCATGTGGTTCTTCTAGATAAGCTTACCGTTAAGTATTTTGATATGGGTGGGACAGTGCACAAATGGTTTAAATCATACTTAACTGGAAAAGTACAGAAAGTTGAAATAAGCAGATCACATGATACAAAAGAAACAATTAATTCCTCTAACTGGGGAGTTATCAAAAATGAGGTCACACAAGGTTCAGTCTTGGGTCCTTCGCTGATCTTAATATATATACTAATGACTTGCCATTCAATATTCACAAAGATGCTAAGCTAGTTCTTTTTGCTGACATCAGAAGTATAGCTATCACACCAGACAAATGAGAATTAACCGATGAAATTGCAAATGATGTCTTTCAGAAAATGGACTCTCATTAAACTTTGATAAATCGCAGTATGTACAGTTTCATACAGTAAATGGCATGACACCATTAATAAATTTAGACTTTGAACATAAATCTGTAGCTAAGGTAGAATATGTTCAAAATATAATTTATTAATGGTGTCATGTTATTTACTGAATAAAACTGTATATACTGGGTTTTATAAAAGTTTAATGAGAGTCCATTTGTAGAGAACCACTTAACTTTTTAAAAGATATCATTTACGATTTCATCAGTTAATTCCTGTGTGTCAGGCGTGATAGCTATACTTGCATCATCAGCAAAAAGAACTAGGTTAACATCTTCGTGAAAGTAGAATGACAAGTCATTAATATATGTATATATTAAGGACAGTAAAGGATCCGAGACCGAACCTTGTGGGACGCCATTTTTGATTACTCCCCAATCAGAGGAATAAATTGTTTCATCTATATTATGTGAACTGCTTATTTCAACTTTCTGCACTCTTCCAGTTAAGTGTGATTTAAACCATTAGTACACTTTCCCACTCATACCACAATGCTTGAGTTTATCTAGAAGAATCTCAATTATTTACACAATCAAAACCCTTTGAGAGATCACAAAAAATCCCCACTGCTGATGTCCGGTTATTCAAAGCATTTAATATTTCATCAGGAAAGGTATATATAGCACTTTATGTTGACAAGCTTTTTTGAAAATCAAATTGACATTTTTTAGAACTTTATTTTTACTAATATGTGAAGCTACTCGACAATACATAACATTTTCAAAAATTTTGGATAAAGCTGTCAGAAGTATCACCCTTTTTGCAAAGGTTTAACGATAGCATATTTCAGTCTATCTGGAAAAATACCCTGCTTTAAAGAGCTATTACATTCATGACTGAGAATTCTACTTATCTCTTGAGAATAACCTTTTAATACCCTGCTGGAAATGCCATCAATTCCATATGACCTTTTACTCTTGATAGTGTTTATTATTTTACTTATTTCTGAAGGAGAGGTGGGTGGAATTTCAATTGTATCAAAGTGTCTTTTTCTAGTTGTTGTTTGAATCATAAATAAATTGCTTCACCTGATTTTTAAAGTCAGCTTTTTTATGGTAAAATTTTTAACAGAAGTTTCTAGAAATTTAGATTTCATCTAATCTGAAATTGACACACAAACTCCGTAATTAGCTGCAAACAATAATAATTAACCTTCTTGTTCCATTTCTCTGATAGCAGGTAATTTAACACTGAAGTACCAAAAGTAATTATAATTAGAGATGGGTCGAATCCCAATTTTACCAAATCGAATCATAAATAAAACATGTGCTGAATCCCGAATCGAATCTTCTGAATCATAAAGCCACACGGCTTTATGACCTGAGGAGACCCTTTACAGGGAAATTACTGATACGTTGTGTCACTGTCATTGTCAAATAAATTATATTTGGCTTTGATAGTGACTAACACAGTGCACAATAAAAAGTTGTTATTATCTTGAAATATGATGACCGTAATACCCCTTTTTAACACCATGATGAAGATTTTTGTCTAAGAAATATTATGAATATTTGATAATATTTCTTTGTCAAAGATTTGATCGAAAATATTATCGCTTAATACCGGCCTAAAGGGATCTGTTTTTTAAAGCGAAATAATACCCGCCTAGTGTGCTTTGTTGTTGCAGAGTAAACAGCACACCCCAGTTTTTCGTTCATAAATTCGGAAAAAAATGTGCACGGATTACTCGAGTATACTGTAATACCTGGTTAAAAGTTCTTTAAATACACGGCATCAAAATTAACAGTGATACACCTGATGATTTCAAGAGTAGTGTAACTTCCAAATGCTGGAGTCTGGAATGTTTGCCTTAGTTTGTTGAAGGAGTCATTCCAGCATTTAAGCAGTGTGCAATTAGTTGCAATACATCAGTACATTTATATGTACACCTTCTGGCAGAGGAGTTGAAAGAAAGACGTTTATTCTGCCTGACATTTTGCCTGTCTCACCCAGAATAGCTTTTCTCCCCCCCCCCCCCAAAAAAAAAAGAAGAAAAACTCTTTCTGCAATATCCTAGTCAGACCCCAAACTGGCCCTGAAAAGTTAATTTTTCCTATTCTTGAATATGTTCTCCTGTCACAGCTTGGTGAGTAGATTTTTCATATATCACATTCTCTCTCTCTATGCTTAACAGCATAATGGCACTCTATTGGTGGCTCTGTTGACAACATAGCAACATCCAGTTTATGGTATGTAACCGGTCTTGTGAAACTTTCATTTGCAGGATGATATATTTGCAATAATCTGGGTTTTCAATGCCATTTCCACTTTATTATATCTGCCTGAATTGAACAAATGATAATCTGTTAATTAGAAGATTAAGCTTGTTCCACTTCAGAAAGGATGTGTCAAATAATAGAAATGTTTTTTCAGCAAACTGATGTATATGTATTCAGCTTTATCTCACAAGTTTGTGAATTGTATCATTTGGTCACTGAACAGGTAAAAAAATCAGCAAATAATTGTGAATTTTATCAAATAAGACTTTTGAACACATTTTCTTCAACTGGCAGTTGACATTATTTTTATTAATCTGTTAACAAACATCACAAGCCAGCAATATTGTCACATATGCTTAATAATAGAATAAAGGTATAAAATCACAAAATAAATAGTAGATACAAAATAAATTCTCTCTTGCAAAAATTTCTTAGATGAGAGGATAGAGCAATTGACATTTAAATTGGGAGTAAGCAAAGTACATTTGTACATGAGGAGGATGGGTATAAATAAATAAATAGGAAACAGAAAACTTATAAAAAAATTATTCCAAATTACCTATACAAATATTTTACTTTTCAATATTTATATACATTGCTCTATACAAACATAGATGGAAAAAATCATAAGATTAATCTTATGGTAACTTAATAGAATTAACAAATAATGAGGAATTTGTTTCTATTAAGCTTTGCAACACAAAATGTCAAAGGAAGCCCAAGATATTAAAAAGACTGTAAAATTGCTCAACTCAAACTGCAAGAAAGAGACTCTGGTCCATATAAGAAAGAGTAGTACACAATGAACATAAAAGTCTTCATGCATTATGATTTCATTTTTGTTTACAAAAGATACCCTTCTATCAAGAGTTCCATTTCTTTTTTACAATTCCCAATATCTTTCAAAAGATTAAAATCTACAACAAATGTAAGCATCAGTGGTACACAAGAAAAGAATTTAATGGAGAAATACTCCTTTCACTGAGTTTTGTGGCATTGCATTTGTAAAGAAATTGCACATTCATATACATATAGAGATCGTGGTAGTGGAGGAGGAGGAGGAGGAGGAGGAGGAGGAGGAGGAGGAGGTGGGGCAAGGGCAGGGGAAGGGAGAAGCTAGTTTTTTCAGCATTTGGAAGTCAAGAGGGCTACGAGAAGATCATAATTTAGTGATGTTTACCTAAACGACTTCATCATTAAGGAGAACCGATTATTAATCTTTATCTCTGCTACAAGTAAATTAAATTATTTTAAATTAATCCTAATTTTTAATATACTGGCAACTAGGGATAGTAAAATTATAAATGTGTCACTGCACCAAAAATGTATGGTACATTACAGCCCATAAACGTCTCTCAAATCGCTGTGACAACACTAGCTCAGGGGTTAACTTTATAACATGAGCAGGTGAGTTAGTGGAGACCATGAAACTGTAAAAGAAATCATTCTGACATCTGAGGCCAAAAGAATGAGAAATGAAAAGCAACTACTAAAAAAATAACAGTTGTGTGCCAGACCTTTGCCTTTTCTGGGCATGTGCTCTACTGATTGAGCTATCTAAGCACAATACATGACCCACACACTCAGCTTTATTGCCACCTGTAACTCATCTCCTACCTCTCACAGCTTTAATCTGCCAGTAAGTTTCAGATAGGCACACACTACATCACATTATCAAGATTAATCATTGAACTACTAACACATACAATGATGACTTTTCAGTGTATAAGGAAGAATGTTTACAGGTATATAACATTATTAATAATAGCACAAAGTGCTACTGACAATCATGTTAGTACTTCAATGGTGAATCTTCAATCTTCAATGCAGTGAGTGTTTATTTTAAACTTATTGCAGAATATAACTGTGAGGTAGTAAATGAAGTAAACAGAGCTGCGAGTGTGGGCTCTGGGTGATGCTTGGATAGTTCAGTCGCCAGAACACGTGTTGTTTCAATATTTCTGTGAGAAATGTGTATCACTGATGAGTGACCAGTATTTCAATTATCACACAATACACTTTGCAATGGTGAATAGTTGTATCCTGCCTTGCTCTTAAAAGGGATTAATATTAGAATTTTTAAAGTCCAACAACAAGATCAGCACAGGACTGTGCACAAACTCAGAACTGACAATGATGGAGGAATAAACAGACTGCACCACTATCAACTGAATCACCACAAGGCATTCATCTACATTTAGGGAATCTGCAGTAAAGCAAATCAGGATGAGTGGACAGTAATTTAAACCCTGTCACTCCCAAAATATTATTGTAATGTCTTAACCATTGAACCAGTTCACTCTTTTCTGACAACTATTAGTTCTCAGTTTTACACTGCACTACAACCCTAGATGTATTAATAACTGCAATAATAAAGTGCAGGGTGATGACACTGAAGTTAATTATATTCACTGAGATCTCTTTCAATTTGACCAATTTTTATTGTGTATCTAGGAGAGAAAAGGGACAGGGAGATAAAGAAGTAAGAAAACTAGCTAATGTAAAACAACCTCTAAAGAACTGAAACAAATTAAGCACACGATAATGTTTTTACACAACATTTTTTGAACTTGCTGTAAGATAAAAAATAATATATTAAAATAATATACTACCTCAATACATGGATTTTTCACTTTGTTAAAAACAGCAAATAGTGGGAGAAAAGAAGGGGGAATAAAGCAAACTTGTCAGTAGGCTTCCAAAGTGACCCATAAAATGATATATTAAAACATGCCTTCTGAAATTACATTTTTAAGGTATAAAGTTTTTGTCCACCCACTTACATAAAAAAGTAAAAAAAAAAAAAAAAAAAAACAAAACAACTTAATGTAAATTTCTCAAACTCTACAACACTGTATCTACAGGTTTAAGTAGATGGGTAGGAAGAAAATGGGACTTAACAAGAAAAAGAGGCCAAAATGTATGTCACTATTTGTGTATACAATACACATCTTGTGAATTATATAATGCACATTAAAATAAATGTTGTAATTTATAGTAGAAAAACTAAGCAATCATTAACAAACTGTTATCTGGCAATTTAAAAAGTATTTATACAAGGTTAAGAAAAAGTGAAACTGTGTGAAACTTTGAAGACAACTCCTCCACATTCCTTTGCATGTGATACCCTTGTAGATACAGAAATACTTTTCAGATTTAAGTAAGATAATGCTAACAATTTTCATAAAGCAGTACCAGAGCAGTGGCTGTATTTTCTGTAAAGTAATTTAATGAACACTTTTTTTGTGTACCACTCTAATACTTAACAAAACTGAAATGCATGTCTAACAAGAAGCAACTCAGTTTGGGACAAACTGCACAGATTTTACCAAGCAAACAGTTTCATCAACCAATAAGCAATTTCTATCATATAGTTGACAATTTGTTGGTATCATAACATCACACAGACATTAAATTCACAATAAAAACAAACATGAAAGACTTCCACACATTTACACACAGCAAATGCAGACAACACACAGGTAGTTAAAGGCTCATGCAATACACTTGACAAAAGTTTCAGGGCACTCTCAACAAAGTCTTTTGTTTGCCATTTTGTTTCTGCAGTTGCTATATATAAAATACAATCCTCGTCAGTTGTAGGTTTCGTGAATATAATAACTATCCACATCATACGAGAGAAGCTAGGAACACCAAAGCAAAAGAGGAGGGCAAATGGAAAAAACTCATCCTCTAAAACAAACAAGTTTTCAAATGCTGTGTATGTACAACACCAGCAGCATTTGACGTAAGGCACATGACCTCAGATATTTTAAAAATACTGAACCACCTGTCTTAAAGACCAATTTTCTTACCTTTTAGAGCAATCATGGCATGACTGCTACGAAAAAATTATAATAGACAATTTTTTCTCAATATTGCCATGCATATTAAGAATCATTTAGTTGTCAAGTGAGTCATTGTTATATTGCAAAAGCAAAAAATTCCTGAAACCACATGCTGTACTTGAGAACAAACCATAACACGCACACACATTTCAAGAAGTCTAAATTTCAGGATATCGTATGATCTTGTGCATCTAATAGTGGGTGACTGTCATCGTCACTTGAGCAAGAATCGTTTTCTTGAGGCACCTCTGGTGATGCTGCAATAGAAATTAATAATACCACTAATCATTCACACACAACATTACAGGAGGCAAAACACAAAGAAACACATTAACGACACTCCTATGAGATAAAAGTACAATTTAGACATGAGAGACGCATGCACACATGCAACACACCAAAGTCAATTACCAAGTGCATCACTTGACTAGAAAAGAGGAATCTTTACCAAATTCATGCATTTACTTATGATAAAGTTACTCCAAACAAGCTAAAAATGAACTGGATGTGTCTACACTACCCGAATTTGGGGGAGGGGGGGAATAATAAGAATAATGGTCTATACTATAAGAACTTTAGATACAGTACAATTGTGTATATTTCCACAGATATGCAATAGACTTTATATAAACACAGCCTAAAGTTACTCCCACAGTATACCATGCCTCAGAAAATTATTAAAATTCTTACATAAAGTCTCCCTCTTCCAGGTCATGAAAATTTGAATTCTGTGCTGTGCCCAACAGTACAGTTTGGATTTTCTTGGGATGAACTACTACCACTGGTAAGGACACTAGGCTACGCAGTATGGACATCCTTGTAACCTCTTTCGTACAGATTATATACCATAGAAAGGGCCACATTTAGGCAGGTGCTATATGTGCAGCTGTACAGGGTGGCAAAATTTTGCCCTCGAAAAACAAATTTTTAATATTATTTTAATGTTAATTGAATCATCATTATTCAGAGTTTTACTACAGCAATAAATTCTGAAATTCATGTTGTGTTGAAATGTGTGGTGTATCCAGTGAGGTATTTTTTAAAATATAAGTTTGAATCCCAAATGCCTGGGGGAGGGGCATAAAATAAATTACTGCACAGGGACTTCACATACCCTAAATACAGCCCTGGCCATAGATGACTACTTGGCATGGCACAGACTTCATTCATAATGAATGCAGCATTAGTTGGATTCAGTTTACCGAAAATAAAATTCTCTGTGGAAATTCTTAAATTCTTCATTGGCAATGAGGTATTTAACAGCCAGACACAATGGACTTTAAAATAATTGATGAAGAGGTGAAACAATAGGTGTAGCAACAAGCAACTCACCCACTACTCCACCAGCAACATCATTTAATGAAATAATAAGAATTGATGAGCACATCAAAAATGTCTTTACCAGCTCTTTGCTGTGTTCAAGGCATCCAAATCGGAGATCATAGCAAATGATTTCAACTTGAGCCTCAGATTTTATGACCTATATAACCAAAAATAAGTAGCAGCTCCTAAATTTTTGTTTAGTATCTCACATTCTACTTACACTACAAGAACCAGCTTCAAATACTAGTTGAAACAATTTGCATAGGTTAGGTGACTGTCTTATGCAACTGTAAATTAGTCTACTTTACAGTTGCATAAGACGGTCACCTAACCTATAAAAATTGTATAACTGCAACTGCAGAGGAGGAGCCCAAAAACACATAGAAGAAATATGTACTTGTCGAAACTGTTATGTTTACAGTAACAATGATGAACTAATACCAGCCAAACTGATGTTATGTCACATGAATAGAAAAATTAAAGTACATACATAGTTCAGAGGTATAATTTGTCATAGGTATACCAGCAAAATTAAATCATATATAAATAATTTTTAATTATTTTCTTTAATATCAAGCAATCACTACTTGTTGGACTTACAGTATGGTGAGCAGTATTACATCACACACAAATTTATTTCACTATCAATCTTACAAACTGCAATGAAGATAGATAATGAAATGAAGAGTGTTTTTCACTTTCTATTCTTATTTGCCTATTAGACATCTTTTTAGTGTTTGAGACTTTATAAGCATTACATCATTATAAGCTTTGTTGATTCTTTCACCTGTAAGCAGTTCAGCTTAGTCACTAAACAACTGTTCTGCAATTGTTAGCTGGCAATAAATTATTACTCATTCCTGAAATATACCAATAATTGAGTTGAAGTGAGAGAAATCTGTCACCTTATGTACTTATGGTAGCTCGGAACATCTTTATATTGCACAATGTATCAATAATATTCTGCAAGTATCACTGTTTGACATATTTTGCACTCTTTCAGTAATTATTTCAGACAGCTATTACATTCCCCTCATATCAGTAATATTTTAAAACACTCAACCCCTTTTCAACAAAGAAAGGGGGGTAAAATGATAACAGAAGCTACTCATGTAAAATGTGAGGTGGTGACATTTCTCTCATGTCGGTAAAAAATTAAATTTTACATACAATATGTAAGGTTAGTTCTTTTGGGTATTGTCTTCCTCTTTATCCAGTTTAGAACACTAACAGTTGGAAACCTTCTATTATCTAGGTTTTTTTGTACACTTCGTCAGTATTAGCATAAAAGAATGTGCTGCAAGATAAGGTATCATCAACACAGTAGCAGAAGTAAGGCATGCATTAGCATTTCAAGCCACAGACTAGCAAAAACAGGAGAACTTACAAAATGAATTCTTTAAAATTTTTTAACAAATTTCCAGTGTGCTTGATCCACGAAATTTAAAAATTACAAGATGGAACTATGTAAGTTGTTGACCTCATGTACAAGCATTTCAGTAGTCATCATTCATCTGTAATTCATAACATATCAAGCAGCAATATTGTGTCAATCACTGCATGATATTTATGATGTACATACAGTTGAGAACTACTGAAATGTATATACATGACCTCTGATGATCACAACTAACATTTATTGAAACTAGTCCGGGGGGGGGGGGGGGGGGGGGGGGGGAATGAGTTTTTTAACGAATCTTTTGGATGATTTTTTTGCAGCTGTTATTTCAATAACTTTTAACAATTTAAGATTAGCACCTTGGCTTGGAATATCTGAAGCATATAAAAAACTATATAACTGGCCAACAGAACAACATGTTACAATATAAAAAGAGTTCTACATTTTCCATAGGAAAGTTTTGTTCCTCGTATCACACAACATACCTATATAATGAGAATCCAGCCTCTTAATGAATGTAACAGTCAGGAGTATAATGATAGTAGTTAAAACTATTGAATGTACTATATAGCTTTCTTGTTTAACTTCTTATCACTTCCTATATACAAAAATTACTTTTTTACTTAGATCAGACTAAAAATCTAACTAGGTAGAACTTTTTGTTTCTATAAGAGGGACATATAATTACCAAAATGAGAAATGCTCCTAACACAGAAAGCAGAAACCAAATATGTACTGCCCAAATTTAAAGATTTAAAAGAGGAGGACTAGTGAAAGGATCAAAAACATTTCAATAAAAAAATGTTGACATGTTCATACTTTTTTGTATGTTTAATTTCTCAGCACAGCGAGTGTTCAATGAAAGAAGCATCTCAAATAGGAAGTTTCCTGAGTGAGAATGTCAAGTTATACAACTCGGCATCATTTACAATATTACTTTACTGGACTGAGTGCATAATGCACTGAACAGCCAAAGAAACTGATATAGGCATGCTTACGCATGTACAAAGATATTTAAGCACTTAGAATGGTGCTGCAGTTGGCAATGCCTATATAAGATTACAGGTGTCTGATGCAGGTGTTAAGATTGGTTACTGTTACTACAATGGCAGTTTATCAGGATGTAAGCAAGTATGAATGTGGCACAAGAGTTGGGACACGCCATCGCCAAGATAGCAATGAGGTGGTGATTTTTCATACAGCTATTTTACAAGTGAATATCTGGAATCCGATAAAACATCAAATCTCCAACAATGTTGTGGACGGAAAAAGATCCTGCAAGAATGGGAGCAATGACAACTGAAGAGAAGTTCAACGTGACAGAACTCCAACCCTTCTGCTTACTGCTGCGGATTTCAATGGTGGGCCATCAACAAGTGTCAGTGTCCCAACCTTTCAACCAAACATCATCATTTTTGGGGTTTCTGAGCCTAAGGTCCACTAATATACCCTTGCCGAATGCACGAAACAAACTTTATGCACCCTTGCCGAATGCACGAAACAAACTTTATGCCTCAGCTGGGTCCGTCAATACCAACATTGGACTGTTTATGACTGGAAACATGTTGCCTGGCCTGAGAAGTCTCCTTTCCTAATGCTTCGAATGGATGGACATTATAGATATGGATAAAAACTCACAAATCCATAGACACACTTTGGCAGAGGACTGTTGAAACTGGTAGAGACTCTGTAATGGTGTGGGATGTGCACAGTTCATGTCCATTGTGCCTTTGGCAATTCCAGCAGGACAACGCAACACCCCATATGTCCAATATTGCTACATACTGGCACTTCTAAGTATAGAAACCTTCACGGGCCATCACACTCCCCAGGGATTAACATTATTGAGCATACCTGGGATGCCTTGCAACGTGTTGCTTCAGAAGTGATCTCCACTCCTCGTACTCTTACAGATTTATGGACACCCTACAGGATGCATGGCGTCAATTTCTCCAGCACTACTTCAGACAGTAGTAGAGTCCGAGCCACATTGTGTTGTAGCACTTCTGTGTGCTCGTGAGTACCCTACATGATACTAGGCAGGTGAACAGTTTCTTTGGCTCTTCAGTGTATTACATGAAATGATGAGTCATATGACTCTATATGGAATTACACAACATGAAATAACATTGTGTACTATCTGAAACAAAGTGGCAATTTAATTTATTAAACATGATGTGATACAGTGTGTTTAATTATGATATAACAGAGTAGATTAGAATCACCCACTGTCTGGCTCATTAAGGAAGTACCTGACTTTTAGAAAATGTCTGCCTCTTTGGTAATGAACTAGCATCTGATGAATTTCAGTGTAGCATAAGTGCACTAAACTATAAGCTGTATACACTTGGGTATGGTTTTTTTTTCCCCCCACAAGGTTCGTTACCACTATGTTGATCCAAAACACTGAATTTTGTTTAGCAGTGTCACGATATCATACTGCTCTGAAACAAGAGCTTGTTGATTAATTTAGGATTTTAAGTACGCTGCCTTTTCAGTTAAATTGTATTAACAGCGGAAAAAGGCAGTGGAAGTTCTCTGACAAATTAAAAGCAAAATAAAAATGGTTTGTAAATGGAGAAGATGAAAGTGAAGGCAAATGTGAGGGTGCAACAGTTACATTAATACGGGAAATAAGGAAGCTATAGTATTAGAAATAAATCTTAGTGCAGAAAAACATAAAAGGATTGTGCAAACCATCTCCACATCTTGGACAATGCTCTATTTTGTGAGTAAAAAATAAACATGTGTAGACAGAAGTACTGAAGTCACGTCTTTCTCCCATAAATGCTCAGTGGACAAAAGAGAGGTACAGTTTTTTGATAAAATCATGCGAAAGGAATTTTTCTGGTAAGTACTATTTCAAAACATAAGGATATTTTCTTCAATATCAATATAATAATCTCTCTCTTCTTTCAGCAGGAAATACTATAAAAAATTACACATTCAAAGATATGCCAAGGAAAAATATTAAAAATTACTTCAAGGTAATTTTATTGTATTAGTAACAATTAAATACAATTGCTCATATTGAGATTAGAGGATATTTATTTCCCCGGACTGTAAATTTGTATATGTAATTTATTTTTGCTAAATTAAATTGCTAGTCTTATTTAAAAAAATGTCCATATTTTTGTGAAGCTCTGTTCTGCTTTTGAAAAACTGAGTTGGCAGCCCCTGATACAATATGACATGATGTATCATAACATCTTGTTGCACTGTAACGTGACATGATGTGTCACACAATATAAGAAGTTACGAGATAGATGATGTTTCACATGGCACAATAGGATGGGATGAGCACAGGTTTTATATGAAACATGTAATGCGGCAAAACATGACTACTAAAGCAATGAATGTTTCTGACATGATAAGTTGCACAACAATACATACTGTGACAAGGCACTCATAGGATTCCATGTTTGTCATCTTAGGAATAATATGCAAGTGTCACTTTACATGGTATGTAGGACACAACATAATGCAAATGTGTAATAACAGCAACAAATAAAAGGGAGTGAATATGCCACAATCTTCTGATTAAAATGTTTTCTTTTTACTGTCAAATAAGATAAGAAGCCAGATCTCTACAAATAGCTCTTTGAGTATGACATATTCACCTTCTGTCGTACTATGGAAGAAGAATGTTTTGTTTATAGTCAACAAGGGTACCAAATGAGAATGTCTTCAAAATTTCTTCATGAAAAATTGAATAAAATCCAATTAGTTTGCTGTACTTATTTAAAGGCTTATGGCTAGTAATGTATAAATAAGGAAACAAATAATTGATAAAAACTATCTTTTTGGGTGTCCAGTAAGTCTCTATACGCGGCAAATTTACGACACCACATCTCAACCAACAGGTTATGATAATTGGAGTTGAAAGAAAAAATTGTTTAAACTTGATTCATTTATCTACCTTTGTGCAAAGTTTGAGACAATTTGTACACATTTGGACTGTAGAAGTGACACACCAGATTTTTTTTTTTTTTTTTTTTTTTTTTTTTTTTTTTTACTTTAAGCATTAATTTCAGCTTAATTTATATATTTAGCAAATGGAATTAACTGATTCATACAATTTGCCTGAGCAACCCAAATCGTTCATTGTTCAAACTTTGTTTATCTACTGTAACATAGTTACAGTAAGGCAGATGTTTTAATGGTTGTACAATTAGGCCCTGGTCAAGACTAAATGAAAAAAATTTATACCATGTTCCTGGCTAAAATAAAAACCAGAAAGTAAGACCACCCCTAACCCCAATTTTGTGGGGCATTTGCAAACATATATGTTACATCAAAACTGTGCTATAATGATTATGGGATATACACATTACTCTGTTATGGGTAAAAGTCAAACTAATTTCTCCTCCTTTCCCATCCTCAGGACCTTTGGGGCTAACACTCATACAACTGAAAATAAACAACAAACACAGTTTTGAAACTATAATTAAAAATGTTGGGATACATGTTTTCAGAATATAGTTTCAGTTTTGAAAGTACAATTTACACATTTCGCTCATGTTCATGCCAAAATTACAATTAATTGGATCCCAACAAGAATGCAACTAACTTCAAAATTACATCTGATTGTTGAGAGCAAATGAAAAAATCTTATAGTATGTATCAGTTTTAACAGAAGTTTAAAGAGCTAAATGAAGGGAACATTACTTTTCCTGTAGGGAGGGGGGGGGGGGGGGACACTTAACAAATAAATCTCAATTTAACTAAATTAATATATAAAAATGGAAAGTCCAGGTTGGAATTCAACAATCTAATGAGGAAAGTTTGCAACTCAGTATGAGACATTTGACAAGCTGCGGGAGGATTTCATTAGATTAAAACTTGTTACATAGATCATATATACGACATTTCGTAACAATATGGAACATGTCAGTTTAGTAAATGTTGTCTATACGTGACAATATTTTAAGTACTTTTTATTGTTTATTAATTTATTTTATTTTAACTCTTATTTAAAAATTCATCTGGAGTGTAGAAGGAGTTGCCATTCAGAAATTCCTTTAATTTCTTTTTAAATACTAGTTGGCTATCTGTCAGACTTTTGATGCTACTTGGTAAGTGACCGAATACTTTTGTGGCAACATAATTCACTCCTTTCTGGGCCAAAGTTAGATTTAACCTTGAATAGTGAATATAACCCTTTCTGCTAGTGTTGTAGCTATGCACACTATTACTTTTAAATTGGGTTGGATTGTTAATAAGAAATTTCATGATTGTGAAGCAACAGTGAAGATCCCTAGATCCTTAAATAAATGTCTGCAGGATGATCTTGGGTGGGCTCCAGCAATTACTCTGATTACAAGATTTTCTACAATGAATACTTTTTTACTCAATGTTGAATTTCCCCAGAATATGATCCCATGTGAAAGCAATGAATGAAAATAGGCATAGTAAGCTAATTTACCAAATTTTGCAATGACTCTGGCAGAAGAAGTAGCTGAACTGAAACATTTCAGCAGATCTTCAATGTGTTTCTTCCAATTCAATACCTTGTCAAATCAAATACCTAAAAATTTTGAATATTCAACCTTAGCTACAGATTTATGTTCAAAGTCTAAATTTATTAATGGTGCCATGCCATTTACTGGGTTTTATCAAAGTTTAATGAAAGTCCATTAATAGAGAACTACTTAATAATTTACTGGAAGATATCATTTACAATTTCTACAGTTAACTGCTGTTTGTCAGGTGTGATAGCTATACTTGTATCATCAGCAGAACAAACAAGCTTAGCATCTTCGTGAATGTATAATGGCAAGCCATTAATATATATTGAGTACAGCAAAGAGTTCAAGACCGAACCTTGTGAGGCTTCATTTTCGATAACTCCCCATTGTTAGGGACAGGAAAAAATCAGTGTTATTTTCTGGTAATCTTTTTCCATTTTTAGAGCTATATTTTTGTCATATTTAACAATTTTTCAGTGGTATGTTGAAAATTGCTCTATTCATAGGATACTGTGGGTCAAATTTGATAAACATGTTGAAAAAAACTTTTAAACAAAAAATATTGTTGCAAATGTGTGTCTAAATTTCTTTTATATAATATATATATATATATATATATATATATATATATATATATATATATATATATATATACATACACACCAAGTATTTTAATTACTATGAAAAAATTGCCAATGATTGTATCCAGCAGGTTATCCCTTTTTTCATGTCAACAAACTGTTTTTGACACAAGGACTTCTTTTGCCAACTTAAATATTTGTGTTATATTGTCGCAATGTCTTAGAGAATACCAATATTGAAAAATAGAAGAATATATTTTAATGTAGGCTCAAGAAAAGTATTTGCCTTTGCAGCAGTATTGTAAATAAATAAAGCCTTTGCTACAAGAGAAATTTTTGTATGAAAATACAAAAAACTTGAAGAGTCACATATTTTTAAAGTATTCCTCAGAAACAAAATATTTTTATATATGTAAAAAAGGTATTTAACTCGAGGTTAAAATGTGACAAAAAATAATTTTTATAATATTTTTTAATGTTTAGTCACATCTGGCTTTGAAACTAAGATTATAATATACTTTTATGTATAAGTTTGAGTTTTAAATTTAGTTTCCCATCAGTAATATAGACTTTTAATACAAAAAATTTATTTTAAGGTTGTAATATTTTTATAAGTAGCAAGCCTCATTTATGCTGTGCACTTTCAGGTGTTTTCACTGCCGGGATACAAACTCTTTCTCCTCCCCAACCCCCCCCCCCCCCCTGCTCGCCATTCTTTTGTCACGCCCAGCTCCTTCAATAAATGCCATTTTTACAAATATCTGAACATGTGGTATAAAAACAAACAAATCCATCTACAAATCCAAAACAAATTATACTTACGGCTGCGGAGGCTTTGCCGTACTGTTGGCAACGAAATGTTCATTTTTGAGGATAATTGATTGATCGGACAAGAAACCTGTTGAGAATACAGCATGAACAGGATGATTTATTTCGGCTGAACACACTGAATATTATTCTCCTCATTCTGTGTGTTTCTCTTTTCGAAGAGCATTCAAAGATCGTTGCAAACATCAGCACATTACACTGAGCATCCACAAAAGAAAGTGTTTGTTTAAATCCCGTTGCAGTAATTATAAGCCTGAGAGAAATCCAACATCAAGCCCAAAACTAGTAATCCATGCCCCCACGAAACAGCAACGATAACAATCAAGGCTAACAATAACAGTCCAGTCAAAGAATGTAACGACAAAACTGCTTAACTTCGACGCTGTTCAAAGACCTTGTTAAGTCACAGTTTTGCTAACCAAACATGTGCATGTGCAATACGCCGAATTTACGAACTGCCAGGTCAGCGTTCGATTACTGAAAAATATCTCAAACGGTTTCACAATGCAGGAAAATTTCGGTGAAGATATTCATTGAAATGCGAAAACAATCATCTCAATATTAATTGCCGTAATATCTTCTTAACTAACACACAGAGAGAAATAAGCTAGCGACAGTTATCGATTGAAAATCATACTACTGTGAATATTCGCGTCTAACAATGTGTTGCGCTGTCTTATTACAGTATGCATTACAAAATAAATTAAAAAATAGCCACTACATTTAGATATGGGACATTTCTACATTAAATATATCACTGACATAATTAAATTTACAACATTTCTTATTCAGATACAGCGTAATTTCGTTGGAAATCACCAATTATGCGTTAATTAAAAAGAAATCGATGGATTTGCGTTATTTTCGTAAAAACCACCAAATTCGCGTTATTCATTGCGTTATCATTAAAACGAATTTCTCCAGTCCCTACTCACTGTTTCTTCTATATTATGTGAACTGCTTATTTTAACTTTCTGCACTCTTCCAGTTAAGTATGATTGTAACCATTTGTGCACTGTCCCACTCATACCACAATACTGCAGGTTATCTAGAAGAATCCCACGATTTACACAATCAAAAGCTTTTAAGAGAGATAAAAATCCCCACTGGTGATGTCTGGTTATTCAAAGCATTTAATATTTCATCAATCACAGTATATATAGAATTTTCTGTTGAAAAGTCTTTTTGAAAATCAAATTGACATTTTGTTAGAACTTCATTTTTACTACTACATGAAGCTACTCGAGAATACATAACGTAGTTGTTGACATCACACGTATTCCCTTTTTTATGGAAAGGTTTAATGATAGCATATTTTTGTCTAGCCGGGAAAATACCCTGTTTTAAAGAGCTATTACATATATGACTGAGAATCCTACTTAACTTTTGGGAAAAAAGCTTTTAATACCCTGCTGGAAATGCCATTAATTCCATATGACCTTTTACTCTTGAGATAGTTTATTATTTTACTAATTTCTGAAGGAGAGTTGGATGGAATTTCATTGTATCAAATTGTGTAGGTATGGCCTCTTCCATTAACTGCCTTGCGCTACTTCTAATGAACATTTAGATCCTATTTTCTCTACAACATTTAAAAAGTAATCATTGAAAATGTTTTCAACTTCTGACATTTTGTTAGTAAAGTTTTCATTTGTTTTGACGGTAATTTTGGAAATACCCTTTTCCTCCACTCTTGGTTGCCCTGTCTCCCTTTTAATAATATTCCAAATTGTTTTAATTTTATTATCAAACGAACTTATCTCAGACATGATGCACATGCTTCTGGACTTTTTAATAACTTTTCTTCATGTAGCACAGTAGTTTTTATAATATTTTATTGTTGCTAGGTTATTACTCTTTCTTGCGGATAGATATTGTTCCCGTTTTAGGTACATAAAAAAAAAATAATAATAATAATAATTAAAAAAAAGAACACTCATACACAGGCATTTAGCTTTCGGCCTCAGCCTTTGTAAAAAAAAAAAAAAAAAAAAAAAAAAAGAAGGCTATCGCAGAAGGCTAAGTTGTGTATGTATTACTGTCTTTTTTATGTGCCTGTCACTGCTTGATGAATGTCTTTATGGGGGTTGCAAACTATCCTCCTTACATTGCTAACTTAATACAAGTCATACAACTGATGATGATTTAAAGTAACACACATGAATACTTTAAATGCAGATAGAAACATAATAGAGTCAGGTGTTCTAATCACGCAATGCTAGCTCAAAGGACAATACTAGAGGGCAAAGTAGAAGATGGTGGACTTTTCATAGGAAATAATATTCAGCCAGGAGTTAAAACAATTTTACCCAATACTGAAGAAATTGATGCATGAAATTTGTTGCTAGTAACTACAATTGACGAGAGAGAGAGAGAGAGAGAGAGAGAGAGAGAGAGAGAGAGAGAGAGAAGGCTGAAATAGTGCTAACAAGAGTATAAAGAAAAAATTTAGGGAGGAGAGAGTATGGATGGATAGGGAGGAAGGTTTGGTAGGAGATACTGAAAGACTGAAATAATGGAACAAATGTGAGGAATGGAGAGTGATACACTAGTTCAGAGGCATTACTTGTCATGAAGTGGTCATATTGGAACTCATTGGAAGGTCAAAGAACAAGACTGCCATGCCATGTAGATTTTATGAGAGTTCAGGAATAGATGGAACACTATTAAGCAGATACGTATATTGTCTTTATTTTACTATCCGTAAAAACCTGATGTTTGTCTGGTTCAAAGGTACCATTCACATTTTTTGTCTGTGCCTATAGTATAATTAATTAAATGAGAACAACTGATGTTTGAGTATATCATGACAAAATTACTTATTCAAAAGTGCAGAAATCAATAATACAAGTGTTCATGATACAGTTGCTTTAAAAAATGTTATTTACAAGACCGTTTCTGCTGTAGGTTCTATGCTAGGGACTTCCTCTGACCTTTGAATTGCCTCAACCTGCAAGATCACTGTGGAACCTAAGGTTTAATAGGGAATTTGAACTATGCTGCTGTGGTAACCCTCTATTTCCATGTTGTTCGCACAGGCACCTCACCATCTGTTACCGTAGCTGGTTACATGGTGCTGGATAATCTTAAAGACTCAACTCACCCACACTTGCATCAAGCAGTTCACATCTGACTGCTAGGTGACAGCATGTTCCAACAGAAAAGGCAGCAATGCATGAAGTTAGGGGTAAATAACCACTTGCCAGCACCTGCTTTAGGGGCTGCTTAGCAACATACATGATATAACCCTGAGCTGAGACCATTCATTTGCATTCTGTTTTGATATATTCAAGCACAGATTGGTTATTATACACAAACTTTTTGTCTTTTACTTTACAAGTGGTGAGAAGGGCAGTTTGGAATTAATTTGAATTCTTTCAGTGACATAATGTCAGCTGGTGCCTACTTCGAGGAAATGCTCAAGACTTTAAAGTCAGATGTAGTTGGAACACACTGTCATGTTGTACATATTTTTGATAGGCCTGTTGACATGACTTCAAACACTGCTAGCTTACACACCACTTTTTTTCCATCTGTGGTGAAGCTGCCAAAGACTGTGAGTTATATGAGAAACATCTACAACACACAATGGCCTTCCAGTAAAAAATTGGGGCATCTCACTAGTCCAAGTGCAAGAATTTCTCTGAGATGAAGTAATGTGTCCCACAAGCCAAGAAGGGACAAATTGGGGGGGAGGGACAAAATTGGTTTTATTCATATATCTATGAGAAAAATTCTTCTATATTTCAGAGCTACATGAAAAATGAAGTGACCCACTGGTTCAAAGACTGGCTAACCACTGCCTCTCTGTGAACATATCTGCCCATACTTTATTTTACTCCTCATCTCAAGAAATCATGTGACAAATGATGATATTTAATACTTCCCTCACCAACACATCTGACTGGGAGGCATAATGTTTTCTTTTCAAATAGAATTTTGACACTTATAGTGCAATATTTACCATTATACACACAAATTACCTTCTACACTGAAGCAGCTGTATAAGTGGTTGTGAAAGGGAAAAAAGCTTTGTTATATGAATTAAATATACGCAATAAATTGGAATTTGACAAAAGTTACAGTCCTTGTATAGTTATGTTTTAACCTTTAACAATAACTATATACAGAATCAAAACATGGACAAATCTATATAGGAAACAGATAGCAAGTGTCACAGGCACTGTTGTCAGATTTAATCTCTTTCATGCTTTAGAATGTGCTACCATATCACTCTACAATCATCACAGTAGTATCAACATGCTTCCTTACTGACCTGAAAAGTAGTTGAGACACCACATTTAAACATATAAGAAGAATGAAATTCAAGCATTTGTTGTTAGTGGTTATTCTAACAAAAATACAGACTGAATGAAGTATCCAATGTCACCAATTGGTGAGGTAGATCATTTAATAAAACATATTCTATAGCAGGAACTGTATATTACTGTCATATAATGACTATTCATTCCATTTGAAAGTTTAGTGATAAAGGAAGGGCAGCTGGAGCAAGAATTTAAATGCAATAAAAGGTAAGATATTTAACAGGCAGATTACACTAATATGTATACTCAATACTTTCATGCAATGTGGAACCTGTCTTCCGTATCATGAATATTATTTATCTTAACATTGCAAACAGAACAAATGGATGACGTAACACCTAATGAAATCAAAAGGAAACACACACACACACACACACACACACACACACACACACACACACACATCCAAACGCAAACACACCTAGACAGACATTTATAAAAAGCAAAGAAGTTTGACAGAGATACCAACTGAGGCGGAGGCTCTGTCCACAGAACCAAGGCAAAGATGCTAAAGATGGGGGCGGGAATTTGAATTTAGCAGAGGTTGAGACCAGGTGGGCAACAGGAGGAGAGAATAAGCTGAAGAGCAAGTTCCCATCTCCAGAGTTCTGAAAGGTTGGTTCGATTTCAAAAGTCATAACGGTTCAAACATAACTATATACTATGACAGGTATTATTTATGAGAGAAATTTTAAAACATCACTTACTTAAGTTAATCAATTATCAATGCAAAAATTGATTTCAGCAGTAGTTTTTCAGTCATGTTCTTACTACAAGTGTTACACCCTTCCCAGCTAGTTTTTTTTTTAAATACTATTATGGGTAAAAATTACATTATGTAACTAATATAAGCCTTGATCCTTGTAACCTGAGAACTGTAATCTGACAATATTGTGCCAACTTGCAATGTGAAGTTATTGATAAATATAAAATGAAAGCTTCTTGGTAGATATATGTGTTATAAACTGAAATTCTATCTATTTTAAAACAATGTTTAACAATGCTATCAAAACTAATAACAATCAAATAGAGACTACATCTAAAAGGAAGGATGCCTAGTGTGAGGAAAGGAAAGATGTAAGAAAATAAATGCAGGGAGGAGAAAGGGTGGAGGGTTGAAATTTCTTTGCAACAGCACTACAGTAAGAACATTCACATTTAAGTGACAAGCTGATAAAAATGTCAGGAAGGAAGAAAATGAAAGAAATAAGGAAAGGCAATCTTCACCCACAGCTGGCTAATGCATAGTGCACTGACAAGTAAAAAAGGAATTCTGCATGCTTTTAAGGATGATAGCGTATTCAATGTGTATGTCCAAGATACTGAAGTACTGTGAGGTGATGGTTCTAAGCAGCAGTGGAAAAAACTATTTGGTAGTGAAAATTAATGGTTTCAATTATTCTAGCTGAAAATCACAAAATTTAGGACAGCGTAGTGAGGGGCAGGAAGGGGGAGGGGGCAAAAGGAGGGAGGGGGGTTAAAAAAAAAAAAAAAAAAGCAGCTCAGTCAAAAGAAGTTGGTTTTATATGTATCCTTGTGCAGTCCACCATTAAATAGTTTTCACATAGATGAAGGAATTGGTTGCCTTTCCTGATTCTTCTAAATTGTGTTAGACAGTATGACCATCAAGTTAAATGGCAAAAGAATTTTCAAGATATTTATTTGGAAATAGTTCTATCAATGAATTACTTCGGTGCTCTAGTTTATCCACTTAATTGTTTGTGATAACCAAGTAGTTCCTTCTTTCTATCAGTACTACAAAGTTAAAATAGCATACAATTTTTAATTTCATAAGCAAAAAAGTGAGCAGTTCATTTGATTCTGTAGCAGATTTTATTTTGCATTAAGGTTTATGTTGAAAATATAAGAAGGAAAGTGGAACAAGCAAATAATGAACAATGATGCTTAAGAAAACATACATGTCTTAATCTCCTTTATAAAGGAAATGGAAAGTATATTGTACAAATGCTGAAGCAATCATAGCAAACAGTTTACTGTAAGTGAATATTCTCTTTACATTGGCATGACATAAATACTGCATAAATACTAGAGTAGTATTATAAGGGAACAGCACTGCAAATATGAAAAACATAAGAAACAAATTTAAGAAAATATCTGTGCATCATGCTCAAGAATTTCTTAGAACAATTAACACACACAATTTCTTTAATGGCAGAATAATACATTACACGCTGAAGCACATCAGTTTATGAATTATACATTTAGATTGACTTATTTAAGATCTTCAACTGACAGTTTCTAACTGCACAATAGCCATTAACTTCCTGTCGCAATGTAGGAAAGCAGTATCAAATTAAAAGTACATGTATTTATCCTCTGTCTTCCATGCATCCCAAAAGAGTGGATATTACAAGAAACTTCACAAAACCAGATCTGAATTACGAATATTATTCTGTATTTACCAGCAATTTGGCGAATCAAAGGATTTCAATGAGTTTCAATGCTGTTTACTTCATATAATCAGTTTAAATGGAGTCATTAATGAAACACGTTCAATCAATTCATGAAATACTGTGAACCAAAGTCATTATATGATAAAAGTAGTGTAATTAATATGGTAGCTCATATAAACAGAAGCACAACACTGAAATTCAAAGTCTACAGCAACCTCCACCAACATGAACAGGTGTTTAACACACTGCTGCATTAATAAAAACATACAGATAAATCAGAGCAGAAGGCATAATGTGTAGGAAAGATAACAAAAGCACTCCTAAAAGGTCAATGCTAACACTTGTACTTATAAAATGGCCAAAAACAGACAAACAGCACTAAAACATTCCAAACTTAACTATATTTAATTCTCTGGTACTGTTATCTAGGTGCCATTTCAAGAGGAGTGTCTCCACTTACACTAAGAAACACTAACTAAATTTTACCAATATCAATGATAAAAGTGGAAGGTAAGATGAGGAATATACACCCTATTGATGATAAGGTCATTAAAGATGGCATTCAAATTCTGAATGGAGAGAGATGGCTATCAATAAATGATTAAGTAACAATGATTCCACTTTGTGGAGGACAAAAAAGTTTAAAGTGCAAAATAAAATTTGTATAGGAATGGGGGTTTTGACTATAAGATCACATACAGAAAGTACACATTATATACTAAGACAAACTAGAACAGATGACACACAAACAGGCACTGTAGCAAAAGAGAAAGAGTTAGCAGCTGGCACCAGAAACTTCTTCAGTTAAGAGGCAAAATATTAGACAAGTGGACAAGAGAAATCAACTAAATGTTATCATAAAATGAGAGCAAATGGGGAATTTACACAACAAAGGCAGTATGACACCAGAAACATAACAGTGAAGACCAGAAGGGAAAGGTAATAAAGCAAAGCTGGATTGGTTACTGTTACTTAAAGCTTTTCAAGTAATGTTTGTTCCTCTCACTTTACTATTCTATCTAACATGCAGCTTCTATTCATCAGTGATTGCTTTTTAAGCTAGTGAAACGTCTTGTAATCCTTTATTGACCTCAGAAGAGTTTTTAATTTGGAAAAAGAAAAACCACCACCAACATACCAAATCAGTCTTGACTAAATGTCTTGAGGACCTACTTTACTTCCTTTTCCCATCTACCGCAATACCTGAATGTTACAATACATCTCTCCTTTAAAATATGTCGTTCTTGCTAAAAAAAACTTTTTAGTTTATTAGAAGTGTGTTGTGAGGCCTCAACCATATAATAAGCATGTAGGTGACAGGTATATCAGTGAATAATTGTCACAACTTTGCAACAGACTTTTGACATGAAATAACTACTGCGTAAATACTAGTAAAGTATTATGAGGGAACAGCATTGTCAATATGAAAAACTACAGGCTTCCATCAACTGAGTTTAATGTGTGTGCTTTGGCAGCAAGAACATATTGTAGTTTTAATAAGTAAAGTGCTAAAACACCAGAAGACTGAGCTGACAGAAGCTGTGATGTTTTCTCCCCAAGTGAGCATGTAAGCATGGACAAGCAGCTTTTGTATTCCACAGAGCATTGCTCCTTCAGACACTAAAGATATGTTTTTGAAAGATTTTCTCTTGTTGATGCTAAGGCTAGCTACACAATTAATTTGGAATCATAGGTCAGATAATAACCCAAAGCTGAGGTTCATGTCAGTAATGCTGCTAATGTAGTTGCTTTGTGATTACAGGGATCTATTTTGGAACAAATAGGAATGTAACAAGCAACATATTGTTCAGCAGCATAAAGTTGATTCTGGCAATGTTGGAAGAAAAGGATTTGAGACTGTTAGAAGAGAAAGAACTCGTATATGTGGGGACAATGAGAAAAGGAGAGAGATTCCAAAAAAATTTCCCCAAATATAGGACAGAGATAAGTTACTCTTCAGTATTTGGTTTCAGTAAAAAACTCATTCTTGTGACATTTTGCCCAAAGAAAAATAAAACTGTATTTGCTACATCAGTCGTGTGATGGCAATACAGCTGATGAAAGTACCTGGTGATGAGCAGTAAGCTCAAATTGTCACTTTTACAAAACCTGGTAGTTGATCTCAGAACCATGAAGAGATGGCATGTGGTATTATTTTTTAATCTTCTGAATATTTTTGTGCAATAAATAAGCATTGGGTTCAATTCACCCTCAGTTTCTTTTTAAGGACATGACTGGGAAATGTTTAATTCTGGTGGAATTGCAATGGTCAACTTCCTAGTTGAAGTAAGGAAGAGGATCCAATTGCGATGTGTCTTGCGGAAGAGGGAAAAATTGATCTTGAGTAGCCATCAGGCTCCAGAGGATGTTGTCATGCTTGTGAAAAAAAGAAGAGAGGAAACTATAAGGAAGAAAATCTTGAAATATAAGAGAGGGACATGTGAGGAAAATCTTAAAGTTGTCTGTGTAATTTGCTTGGAATGTCAAATGGACATGCAGGAACAACCATTACATGAAGTAGAAGGCTGCATACAATCAAACAAGTAACCTATAATTTACATTTCACTAAATAAAGTTCAGAACCTTCACTTGAAAGTGTTTCTTATTACATATACATTTCCATAGATGGGTGGTATTTGTCACCCACACTCTTAATTGGGGAACAAAATTTTATATGTTTAATACAGATTTAATGGACTTCACTATTTCTTCATACCAATATGAGTGGCTAATCATTTTTATCTTTAATTAACAAGTTCTGATTTCATAATCACAATGCTTCTTGGATATTCAGAGCCTCTGTTATACAATAGTTCCAGTTTCAAGTAACTACAATGAAACTGCCTAATATAAAATACAAATATGATAATAATTGCAGTTAATTACATATACTACAAACAGGCTATGGTGTGAAATAAAAACACAACAAGAATTGGAACTCAATCTCCTAGAAAATCATTGGTAAACAGCCTTACGGAGACACTGAGACAGAGAGAGAGAGAATGGATAATCCTGAATGAGATAGCAATACAACATGGAAAGTATAGATTGCCACTTATCAAACAGTTCAATTTAGCAGGAAAGTGTCAGTTGGAGCGCAAAATGTACAATCACATAATAATATTAATGATGATTCCTGCTGACACTTAAGATTGTAATAATGTCTTGCCATCAGACAGTTGGTTGAAACACAAGGTAAATTCCTAGTAAGACACTTGTTAGCTTCCTGTCTGAATGAATGTAAGAATAGAATATAGTGTACTGACAGTACCATCTCATAAACATTTAATTTTACTGGGTATTTTGGGAGAAGGCAGACCTATGGGATGTGTTTGATACAGAGAATAGTGAGGACTACAGCACTGTTCCTGAGTGATAGTAAGGAGAGAATCCTGACCAAATTATATCCCTTGAGCACACATTGTTGTTTCTAATTTCTTCTCAATCTCCTCCAATCAGTTATTACACTACATGTGACCCAAGGTAATTGACTGTAAAACAATTATCCAGTCAACACGTTTCCTTGAAAGCTGCTTTCATTGTTCTTTCAGCTATTAGATTTCCCATGAGCTCCAGTACCCTGCAGAATCATTGTTCTCTTTAGTAGAGAATCTATTGCTCTTGTGTGTTGGTTAGCCTATAGGGCACTAATGAATTTGAAGTAAAGAAGGAATTTATCATCTAGATCTTTGTGGCCCATTGCACTCCATTACCACAGCACAATCTTACCATTAAATCTGCATTTGTAGGCATCAAAATATATACTAAGCAGTTTCTAATATGTAAAATAGGGAAAAGGCTAACCCTCATCTAAAGCAAATTGATATGTAGAGCACAGCAATAACTAACAGAAAACAGCATTCACTCTATCTTCTGCCGGCAAAGAGCTGCTCGAAAGCTGGCGTTAGTGCTGTTTTGAAGTGACTTAGTAGCACTACGTAATGCATGAAGTGAAGTAATGTACTAAGGTGAGTTGTTACCTATCCTCCATTACTGACATTCCAATCGGATTTTCCATTGTTAAAATGTACTACGTTTGACGCAATTAGGCATGTAAATATGCTTTTTCTGAGGACATTACTGATCATAGTTTAGTGGAAAACTCATCTTTACAGATTTTTCTTATTGCTCAGACATAAATTTCATAATATTACCATAAACTGTTAGTAACGGATTATTGCTCACAATAGCCTGGTGTGGGATGTTCATTTTACAGTGTAACCAAACAGATCTGTTTTCACTGGCTGAGAGACTTTGTAATGTATAAACCCTGACTACCAATGTTCCAGAGCAAAATATTCAATCAGGAAAATAATCACAAAAATGTCCAGAACGTGGCGAACAGACATGTCTGTGTAGCCCGTAACTGGATGATTAATGCTGGCAGACTTGTAAAATTAAAAATTTGAACAATCAAAATACGTTGTTTTATGGGACCACAGTGTTAACAATGATGTACCTTAACATAATAATAAATTAAATGATATTCAGAACACGAACACGGTTATTTTCAATCATTCATGTATTTTACACTATGAGCTGTTCATTTAGGCAGAGCGCCATCTTCAGGTGTAATGCCTGCAATACATAATTATTCACAATACTTTGTATGTAAATTTACTGTAATTCACAGTACACATATAAAACTCTGAATAGTGCTGTAGTTGTTATTTTGACGAATTACATTTACAGTAGATTATCTCCTGTAAATTTATTTATTAGGTGTTGTGTGTGAGATATTTATCATCATGCAATCTTACGATGAAGAGGATGATGATAAATATCTCATGTGCAACACTAATACACAAATGAATGAAGATTATGCTCTGCAAAAATGAACAGCACATAGTGTAAAATGCACAAATTATTGAAGGTAAAAGTGTTCTGGAATATAATTAATGTATTATTACAAGAATCAAAATACCCCTATTTAAATACTGCAGGACAGCTGTGAATATTAGATAGGGTAAATTATTTCCTCACATAAGATAATATTTCATTCTGGATTTTTCCATCCACGTAATTACTCTATTAGGTTGGTTCTTAAGTTAATTGTGTTTTTGTTTTTTAAGTTGATATTCCAGTAGCTATGGTTTGTTTACTGGTTGACATTTTTTTATTTGTAGTGTATCTTAGTTTAAATTTGGATGTAGTAAGTGGTGTAACGGGCATGAGAAAATTCATGCTAAGTAGAGAAATCTGAGTATTTCTGATGCCTTTTTCTGTTTTGGTTCAATAGAGAGGAGGCCACAACTGTGCCACTGAAGAAAGCATAGCAAGAAGTAGTTTTACCTTAGTGACTTCCACATTCAGGGAGACCTGAATTCAATTAAACACATTAATCCACAATGGTACACATCTGTGTATTCGATAACTGGCAAATCCGATGAATTATCATTCCATTATGCAACACTTACAAGCAATGGGGGAGGTTAAAAAATCAGGTGTATTAATACATCATACTCTAAGATAAAATCAGCAGCTACTTGCTCGTCATCAATTGCCACATGAACAACATCAACCATTCCTAACATGAATATTTCTTGATGAAATGAAATGAGGTTTTATGCTTGCATAATGAAAATAAAAGAATGGTTGAACCCAAACGAAGACCAGTGCACATCCACAAAATATAATGTTATGCGTCTGGTGAAGCAATGATTGTATGGAGTGCCCCCATAGTGGAGCTGATATTTATTGCCATTAACTGAGATATCCTTCAGGCACAATCCAAGAACAATGACAAGGAACACTGTGAGAAGTGACACCACTGAAAAGTTACCTCCTGCCAACATTCTGTTGGACTGACAAGAAACACTATATGGAAGTTGGGTTGGGAAAGTCATTCCGCACGCATCTTATTCTACTGATCTTATGCCTAGCATTTTTACTTTCTCCATTGACTAACTTGCAAGGAACTTCAGATAAAAAAGTGCTTAAAACATGGTTCAATGAGTTCTTCACTTCAAAACCATCGAGACCTACAGTAATGAAATCTAGAAGTTGCCTCACTCTTGGCAGAATGTTGTAAATAGTGATATATAATGACTAAAGTCACTACAATGTATCTGTTGCATTTATTAAACTTACAGAAAAATGCTCTGAACTTATCCACCAACCAAATATTTTAAACTATCCTTTTTCTATTCATCTACATAGGCCACATCCACGAGCTATTTAACTAGGCTTATTATTTGCCCCCCCCCCCTTTTCTCTCTCACACCATCCAAAACACACTTCTAATCATAATGTAATTTATTGATCTTTATCTGAATTTTTATGAAAATTGTCTTTTATTGCAACAAGAAATTACTGACGAACATTTCTTTTTTGTCTTCAGAGGTTCCTATCTATGATCATGACAAGTAATTAATGTTCAAAAGAACACCTTTTAGATTAAGAGATGCTAATATTCATAAAAAATAATAATAATATGTTGATAGAAATGACTATCTTTGTTACTTATTATTGATGTGCCAATTTTAGACTTTTTTCTCATCATATTCCTGATCAAACTTTACTACTCAATGTATAAAATACCCTATAGCATTTCTACATCAAAATACCTCTTTCCACAAAGAGACAAACAGATAGTCTTGACAAGAAGATTATCTGTTTTCATACTTCTTGGAATATAAAAATGGATCAAAATATGATAGGATCCACATATAGGAAGCAGAGTTACTCTATGTACAATCTATTTCATGGAAAATTACGTAGTGACACTAATACTTCATTAGCCACATCCTTATGAAAATGAAACAGATCTTTTAAGGTAGGCACAAAAACATCTGTACGTTCTATGTTAAGTAACAGTTTGATTACATGTTAACCAAAAACAACAACTGTTCACATTAAATTTTGTTATGAAAACATTTGAAACATGTATAAATTATTTGTAGACTTTTATGACAACAAAAATTATATATTTTTTTGTTTTGTTTCTATGTTCCAAGGAATAGTATTCAAAAGAAAGTGTTATTAACATTAGATGTAAATAAGACAATTTATATTATTATTAAAATTTGCAAAAATGTAGATTTAAAAATTATTTCAGCTTATCTGATTATATTTTCTGAAGCAAAAGGCTTTGCATATGCATAGTGCCACGCAATTTTGTCGACCCAAGGTTCCAACACACACACACACACACACACACACACACACACACACACACACAATTGCTAACACTTTATCTTGCAATTTACAGAATGTTGTTATATCTGATACTTGATTCATACTTTCTGTTCAACAACATGACTCTCCTTACAATTATAAAGTGATGATGGGCAGAAATTGAGCAATTAAACAGAACAACCAACCAAAATTAGTATATACAAGGTGTAAAAAGCAATGTATACAGAATTTTATAGTGTTTGTAGGTGGACCCGTGTCAGAGTTTTTTTGAAGTGTTGAAACTTGAGCTTCCCCAAGCCATCATTCAGACATAATAACCCTATCAGGGAGCTGGAAAAATCTTAAGGCAACTTGTGGAGTAATACCAGATATGTCAAAGCACATGAAGCTGACAGACAATGATTGTGGTTCCAGCATGATAACCCACAACTCTTGGCCATTGTTGGATTGGGACAGGTTGGGCTTCTTGCTGTGGCCCATTCTCTCAACTTAACTCTCTCGTGGACATCTTTTTGTGTTTATGGTTGTGGTGGATGAAGCTTTCAGTATATTAAATATCAAAACATACTCCAGAAGAGCTGCTTACACTTTTCACTGAAGATGCAGTCATTATTCGTGAAGCATCTGGTTGTTTATGAGTTAAGATTAGTATGCAGTTGTCAATTGTGCATTAATGTAATTAGGAGACATTTTAGCAATATTCAACACACAACAATTTGAACACATCACTAGTATCATTAACCCCATTGGAAAGTAGCATGAAAATTGGGTAATGTGATTTTTTGAACACACAAAATGTACTTCATTCTATTTCCTATAAACATTGTAAAATTATGTATACATAGTTCTTCTTACACTGTGTGTAATACATTGACAGCAAATTTTGTCATTAAAATGTAATACTGATGTATTACTATTTGATTGGGGATCTGCATTCAAGCTTATCAGTGAAATGTACTCTCAATCTTCTGCAAACACTATCAGAAAATACAATATTTCATAGATCATGTTATACATGAAAGGAATGGCCTGTTTATTTTATTAATACCATGACGTGGAGAAAGTGAATTTTTTGATCAATTCAGTGGATATGAAGGACTGTGATTTTGAAGAGACAGAAACAATGTTATAAAAGGGAGGGGTAGCAGCAACAGGAGAAACACCTACCAATGTTCAGGACTGATTCATTTGAAACTTCCACTGGCAACACAGTTCACCACAACATTTATGATGGTTGAGAGATTAAATAGCATATTTTATGAAATACATGGGCAAATAAAAAAAAAGCACCTAATAAATATTCAGGCAGTCCAATTGAGACACCATGTCACCAAAAGAAATGCACTGTGTGTTGTGCACATAGCTTCCTCTCTCCAACTCACTATTCATTGTCTATTGACAAAACATCACAAAAGTTATCACCAAGTGTATGAAGTAAAGAATACTGTGGACTGTTGTTCTTGCATAAAGAGGTTACTACTAAATACATACTTCTAAATTAACATACAAACAGAGGATTCAAAAACACAAGACACCTAACAAACCATTTTATAGGGAACATAGTTACATGAACAGGTACGATAGTTTCATAAATATATTGAAATAAGTAGCAAAAAAACTCCTGAAAAATGTAAACAATTAAATAAAATTTATATAATTAATATCTTAACAAGAGCACATTTCTGTGCAATATATAAGAGTTCTAACACTAAAATACAAATGTAAGTACTATTCTCCCATAATTATTGAACATTTTTTGAAATATATGAAAATTTTACACATAAGTAATAAATATCATCAGTACTAACAATATTATTACAAAGAAGTAAACAATACAGATGAAACGCACTTCTGCCAGTGCTAAGTCCTGGACAATAATTTGAGCCTTTTTCTATTCAAATATTTTAAAAGACAGAGTCAATAAAAATATGTATCAGGCAGTGATATCTGATCAACAATTACAAAAATATAGATTATATAAATTTATATATATATATGTACATCAATATTCAAACCCGTCAAACTGTTAATTTCTTACTAATTTAAAATGTGGAAGTTTTGAGCTATTATTTATTTTATTAGTGTTGCGATTTCTTTACATGTCTACTTCTTGACGGTCTAGAAGTTCCACCACCAGTGTTGTGAATGTTTACATTACCCATACCATTTTTCTCCGGTGCAGGTACTGCAGAAACAGGAGACCTTACTGGTATCCTGAAAAGTTGTATCTTCAGGTGGTCACATATTTCTTGGCACACTTGTCTGGAGTACCTCATTAAGTCAAATGTCACCCACAGCTGTGAACAGAATAGTCCAGCCACATAGGGAAATATAGCAATATCACCAGTGTAATAAAAAAGTCTAAATAACTTGAAAATAATAGCTAAGAGAAGCATTATATTCCAAATGGTAAAGTTGCAGATAGATATGAATCTAAATATTTTGTGAGAGGCAACTTTATACACTCAATTTAAGCTGACAAAATTTATTTAACACACAACTCTGCAACAGTTTCATACCTTTGCAAACAATATCATCTGTGATGAACTGTTACGTCACAGTATATTTAGTGGAGTAATTTTCCAAATAGCATTGATATTTGGTATGTCACCCACCCAGAGATATATTAATGTTTCAATAACTCATAATTTATTGACAGATTTATTACACAGCATTAAAGTACTACAATTACACGCTCATCTTTGACACACAAACATTTGCAAAGCAATATTATCACTACTGTAAAGGTATCCATAAATTACAGAAAAGGCAAATGGAACAAATGCACCACCTAGCATTATCTATTTTATACTGATTGAGGAACTGTAGCCCAAATATGGCAAAGTGTGGCTCATCAGCTACCCCCCTCTCAGATCCCTAAGCAATTGTTGCTCCCCCTCCAACTTCACCCCTGTGGTTACATCACTGCCTTGTCAATCCAAGTGCAGTGACAACCCTCACTTATCATGGAGCTCTATCTGTTCGCTACATAGTAAGTCTGGGAAAGTTGCTGCATGCAGTACAGACTGACACCCCCCCTCCCCCCGGTTTTGGTAAAAGCCGCCACAGTGCGTGTGTAGGTGCTTTGTAGTTGGGTCAATCCATATGAAGTGACCCAAAAAATATTTTACAGGTTGCTTTATCATTTTCTATTTTTATGATTTTTTTTGGCATATATTACATCTATGAGTTAGTAAACTACAGTAAATATTTCTTTGTGAATGTGAACAGAGTTATAATCCCCCCCCCCCCTTTTCTATATATCTACCTTACCCGGAAATTAGTTGTCATGCATATTTCACTCATTTCTTTTTTACACTTAATATGGTGAGCCTATATTTTATGTATTTAATTTTTATGTAATTAACTTTTGTTAAACAAAAGAAAAAAAAAACAATTTAAATAATATAACTGAAAGTTCTCATAACTATCATGGGAACAAAAAAGGATTTGAAGTCTTACCAGGCTTGTGCTCACCAGGGCAGGACTATTTTGTTAACTGTGGAAACATCATCTCAACAATTAAAAAGTGTCATTGTTGAAGACTCTTACAGTGTAGATGTATGCAGTCAAACAATCTGTGATATGGCGTGATTATCTTAGTTATCAAGTTCTATAAAAGTCATTTTTATTCTGCAATATATTCTTAAAATGGATGAACTGTGAATTTGTGAAAGAAGTGTGACATAAATCTTGTTATGGTTTGATTTCTAAAGAACTTAAGCATTTGAATGAGTCTGATGATAGTGTGCAAGAACTTTTCAAGCTAAGAGTGAGTAATAGTGTCTCTTCAATCTGTGAGTAGCACGAAAAAAAGTACATATTTAAGTATAATCATCTTTTTGGAAAATAATGCTTACACCCATTGAAAATACACTAGAAACAAATTTGTGGGAAATAAAAGTTGAACACTTGTCTTTATTGAAAATCAGTAATTGCAATTAGAAATTAATTCCTAGAAAATCTCTTTTCCGAAATTGTTTTGTGAAAATCTTTATTTCAAATCAAATGGCAAATGTAATAACTGGCAATGATTGTGAGGACGATATCTGCTTTCCCGACGATGAAATTGTACAACAGATGTATTCTGTTTGCTCATTTTAGGGGTGTCTCCTACTCCTAAAATTAAAAAACCGAGTTCACAGAAGAGGCAAACAGCCATTGAATCTAAAATTCAAAGAGTTAGTGATAAATTAAGAAAAAAATTACAAACATGTTTTGACAATGTTAGTGAAACTACTCCTACAAAAGAAAATAAAAAAGGTGATTCAGTTACAGAGTATTAAAAAATGTTCACTATCATCTAAAGAAGAAAAAGTCAAAATATTAAGCTTGCTTCCTGATTCGTGGTCAACAGAAAAAATTGCTACAAAATTTGAGGTGCCCAATCGTCTGATCAGACAGTAAAGAGAGCAGTAACATGAGCAACTGACATTAAATACAAAGAGTAAAGGTTAGAAGTGAAGATGACGATAGTACTCCACAAAAAAGGTTGGAGAAACAGAAAAACAAATAAGGACACGACCACAGCTGGCTGGCCACAGCGATAAAAAAGGTGAGCCAACCACTCTGCAACATATAAAATCCTCCAGCCTAAAAGCTTAGGCCAGAGTTGCGACAAGTCACAAAAGTGTAAGACTTTCTTCACTCACTTCGTCATTCCCTAAAATTAAAGGTAAATCTGCACCTAGATTCGCCGCTACCCTCTCTGCATGATATGTGTCACACTCTATTAAAATGAGGTGTACAGTGATCTGTACGCCACAGGTATCACAGACTGGGGGATCCTCTCGTTTGAATAAAAAACTGTGTGTAAATGGGCAGTGCCCGATTCAGAGGCGGGTGAGGGTGACTTCATCCCTCCTGATAGGCTGGGAGGAGGAGCTCCATGGACAGACAGTGGGCTTCAGCAATCGCAGTTTGTTATTGGCCACTGAAAGCCATTCTTCCTCCCATAATTTCAGAGACTGCTGCCGTAACAAAGAGTCAATATCTTGCATGGGAATCAGACGTAGTGCCACTTCCAGCTCTTTGCAAGCCTCTTTGGCAGCCCGGTAAGCCTCTTCGTTCCCCGGAATACCAGCATGTTCAGGCATGCAGCAAAACGATTCCATCTTCCCATGATGTTCGATTAAGGACAGTTCATCCTGGATTTGCTGCAGCAAAGTCACAGAAGGGAATAGCTGTTGTAGTGACTGCAATGCACTGAGGGAATCAGAGCAAAGCAGAAATTGTTTTCCCTGTATTCGAAGTATCAGCTGTAGTGCCTTTAAGATAGCATGCAGCTCTGCCGAATAAACAGAATAGTATTCGGGGAGTCGAACCTTAACAACACGGTTGGGGAACACAATGGAACAACCGACTGAGTCCCTCTGCTTGGAGCCATCTGTATACACCACAGTAAAACTGTGGTGGCGATCTAAAACATTATAAAATACTGACTGAAAAGTAAAATTGGAAGTCTCTTCTTCCCTGAAGCTCATTATATCTAAAACAAGCCTGGGCCTCTGGAAAAGCCAAGGGGGAACCCTGCTCCAGCCACGGTGCACAACATTAAACATTAAAACCAGCCAACCCCATTCAAAAAGGCAATCCCTCGCATGAATCCCATATGGCCTTGTCACTCGTTGCCGATTGTGAAAGAACAGTTCCAATGGAGGCCGAGCAACGGTATGGTATGGTACCGCAAAAGGTGTCAACAGTGACTTTTATACCAGGCGCACCATGAGAAGCCGTTGCCTGATGTACAGTGGCAGTTCTGCAGCCTCAGCACAGAGACTTGGTACGGGGCTCGTCCTAAATGCCCCAGTTGCCAGTCGAATCCCTGCATGGTGTACCGCGTCCAACATCTTTAAATAAGAGGGACGTGCAGACTCAAACTGTGCACCCATAATCAAGACAGGATCGCACAAAGGCTCTATAAAACCGAAGCAAACAGGTTCTGTCAGCTCCCCAAGAAGTATGACTAAGACATTTTAAAATTGACGGTGCCTTCAGGTGTGGCAACCACGTAAGTTTACAATCAAATGTGAGGCCCAGAAACCACACTGTGTCTTTAAAAGTGAGCACAGAGCCCCTCATCCATAGTTCAGGGAGATTAAAAACAGTACATGAACGGTTAAAAAGGAAACACACAGACTTCTCAATGGAAAACTTCAAACCAGAACTCCTTGCCCAGTCATCCAATTGTTGAAGAGTCAGTTGCAACATATGTGTAGTCATTGCTAGATTGAATAAAGAGCAAAAGACAGAGAAGTCATCTACAAAAAGAGAACACTCTACAGGACTTTTCACGACAGAAGTGATACTGTTAATGGCTATTGCAAACAAGGTTTCGTTGTTGTTGTTGTTGTTGTTTAAAGGGGACCAAACTACTGGGTCATCAGTCCCCTGTTCCTAACAAAGAGTGTCCATTTAATTGGAAACAATAACCATAGGAAATCTCAAGAGGAGTACATGTCACCGATGAAATTTCCCAAACAGCACAAATAGAGAAATCAACAGCACAGATATAAAAAATAAAACAATCTAGTCAATCATGCTAACAAGGTTTCCCACTCGATATCTAAAATAACGTGGAGAAAGGAATGATTTAATAAAACGGGGAAGACAACCATGATAACCCCAGGCATGGAGCTGCTTGAGAATAAGATGTCACCAAGTAGTATCATAGGCTTTGTCAATATCGAAAAATACCCCCAGAAGTTGATGCTGACACAGGAAAGCCTGTTGTATAGCCAACTCCAGGAGGGCCAGGCTGAGAAGCTACTTAGATTCCAGCATCCAGACAAAGCAGCTGTTGACCACCCGCTCTAAGGTCTTCCCCACACAGCTAGTCGGAGCAACACAACGATAACTACTGGAGCTTGTGCGGTCTTTCCTGGGTTTTAAAATAGGAATTAAAATGGCCTCCCTCAATGAGTCAGGGAACAGGCCTGACGCCCAGATGTAGTAAAAAGGTCGAGGAGGATTTCCTGATTTTGCTAGGTCAGGTGCCATATAATGGAGTAGCAGATTCAATTGTGACCTGGTGAAGTGTCATGCGCCACAGACAATGCGGAATCCAGTTCCCACATAGTGAAGGGGCAGTTATAATCTTCCTCATTGCTTGACCGGAAGTCCTAAATAACCCTCTCAGCAGCCATCCGGTAGCGTTGGAAAGCTGGATCGTAACTGGCAGAGGCAGTAACTGTTGAGAAATGGGCCGCCATAGTCTGCATGTGGGGTAGTGTGAAGAATAACATTCCCCATCACAGCAGATACTGGGCACCTCCTGCCTCTTCCCTAGATCCTCCTGATAGTCTCCCATACAACTGCGGTCTTAGTGGAAGGGTTCTGAGAATTTAGAAACTGTTGCCATGATCTCTTCTTACTCTCGTGAATAATCCGGCGAGATGGGCCCTTGTCACCCGAAAAGCTGCAAGGTTCTCCGCAGTCGGATGGCTCTTGAACCACCTCAGAGCCACTCTTCTGGTTGGCATTTGGCATTCCACCAAGGGACTGGATGCCTTTTCGGGTGCCCAGAAGACCTTGGAATGGACACAGTGGCAGTGTGGTGGATTATTGCGGTAGCATGATCCACCCATTCCTGGATGCCGTCACAGAGCTTCAGCTTGGCCATACAGAATCAGTCCGTCCCACTAAGCATCCATCGAGGTGGATGGCTTTCGGAGTTTGCTCTGTCTGCAAGATCAATCCAAATCGGAAAGTGTTCACTACAATGCTAGTCTGCATCCACTTCCCATTGAGCAAAGTGGGCAAGGGCTGGAGAGCAGAGTGTAAGATCGATGGCAGAGAACAATCCTGTTGCAGCACAAAAGTGTGTGCCTTACCTGTATTTAGTACATGGGCGCATGAAGATAAGAGAAGCCTCTCAACTGCTCTACCCCTGGGGCAGGTCGTTAAAGAGCCCCAAAGCACATTGTGTGCATTAAAATCATCAAAAAGGATGAATGGATGGGGGAACTGTTGAAGGAGGTCTTCTAGAGCCTCTTCATTGAGAGGTTTATGAGGGGGCAGATACAGAGAGCACACAGTCAGTCGGTGGTGCGCATGTACAGTCACTGCAACTGCTTGTAACGTCGTGTTGAGGAAGACGGGTGCAGAGTGGTAGGCTGCGCTGACGAAAACAGCCACTCTTCCCCTCGCTCTTCCTTCACTAATGTCGTCCTTTCTGTGAAGACTGTACCCACGGCTATCAGCAGGTTTGAAGTTTGTCTCCTGGAGACATATACACATGGGTTGTCCCTGAGATAACAACCAGAGTTCCTTGATGTGTGTTCTAAATCCCTGACAGTTCCACTGCCAGATAGGGGCCATTTATCAAGGAGGCTGTATCTTTACCCTCTCTTTCTGATGGGACTGGCCGCCTGTAACAGGAGGGGGTTCAGCTTTGGGGCGAGATGTTTGCCCCAGTTGAAGGTCAGTTTTGGAGCAAGATGATTGCCTCAAAATTACATCAACCTCCACGGATTCTGGAGCTGTATCACGAGGCACATCAAAAGTAATATCAACCTGGTCTGACTTTTTGCTAGTAAGTTTCACATGGGACTTTTCCTTATCCTTATACTTCTTTGCCTTAACCTTTTTGGATGTTTCAGCAGTTGAAGATGCGGCACTATTCTTGGGAAGTGATTCTGGCAGTGAAGGTGGCAGAAGCTCTTCACTGTCAGTGGCAGTACCTTGTTCCACCATTTTTGGAAGGGCTACAGGGTCTGTAACTTCTGCCGCCTTACACGTACACGGGTATGAGCAGGGGTTCGTACCAACACTGGAGAAGTCCGTCTGTGTAGACGCCTCAACCTTTGGGGTAGACTTTTGAAAGGCCGCTGCAAAAGAGGTGGTAAATGACGGTAGTTGCACACCCTTATAGATTTTCCTGACTTCAGCCTAGGAGATACGCTTGGCTGTCTTGATATCCTGCATCTTGCATTTCGCAAGGTATACCGTGCATTCTCTACTCCAAATGGGGTGGTCGCAAGAACAGTTAATGCACTTGAAGGGAGGCGAACAATCGTCTCCATCATGTGCGGCCTGAGCACACTTTCCACAGGTCGGTTCACCATTACACCCCAAGTTGGTACGCCCGAAGTGCTGGCATTTAAAACAGCGCGTTGGGTTGGGTTAATAAGGTCTGACTTTCAGCCGAAGGAAACCTGGCTTAACATGTTCTGGGAGTTTTGGCGTATTAAATGTTACAATAAATGACTCTGACTTAACCAGCTCAGCATTTATCCTTTTCATGATATGTTGGACATATACAATGCCTTCTGAAGCCTATTCTTCCTTTAATTCACCCAGAGGAATATCCACCAGATCCCTGCACGTAACTACAACTTTGCTGCAGTTAAGGGTGTGATGCAGCTCAGATTCTATGGCATACTCCCCACAGTATTGAGCCTGCTGAATATTAAGCACCTGTTGTGATGTTGAGGTCTCCACCAACAGTGTCCCATTACACAAACGTTTCACGGACTTCAAATTTCCAGCTATGCCTTCTAGTCCCTTCTGTATGTAAAAAAGGTATCCTCTCTTCTCTTAATTACCATAAACACATTCTGTGGAGCAGAAAGTGCTCGGTCACTATTCACATTGCCCCTCTCGTTCATCCCAAAATCAGGAGGACTGGCTACCCAAGTCCTCCTCTTAGAGTGGGTGTTAGTATCCCCCAGTGGTACACCCATCCCACTAGGAGGTTGAAAATTACTCGAGAGTTCCATTTTGATACCATGAGTAGCTAGGGAAGTATGTGTCCACCTAAACAGAGCCCCGCATGCCTAGATAAGCCTTATACAACTGAGATGCGGCAGTATCCCCAGAGGTTGCTCGCTCGTGACTGTTCCACCTCAACAGCCATGCATCCCATCAGTGCGTAGCACACCTTAAGATTTAGGTTTTTTTTAGAGAGGTATTTCCTTCCCCACGACCCGGGTAGTCAAGCCAAGATCCCCATGCCCTGGTACCCACAACATTCCACCGCAATTTAAATGAATTCTACAAGGCTTTTAAAACATCTCATCCCAAATGTAAAATTGGTAGATCCAAGTTTTGTGAACTACATCCTAAATGGTAAATTTTGACTGGATCATCAGATACACACTGCATGCGTGTGTCTGTGTGTATCACCAGAATGTCAAACTGATGATTGCCAAACTTAATGTTAACTATAAAGAGTTACTTGGTTTCATGGTGTGTGACATTAACAACTATAACTGTACGATGGGCTTATGCAAAAGTTGTTCTGGAAAAGAATGCTTACTTGAAATGTTAAATGATACAGCTGAAGATCTTCCAGATAGTATAAGAATATAAGCAATGGGTCACTACAGACAGGGCTGAAATGGTTACAGTTATAAAAACAGAGAATAATATTTTGAATCACTTGTTGACAAGTTGGAAACCCTAAAAAGTCATCACTGTTTCAAAAATTCAAGGGCAGTTCTTTAGAGAGAAGAAAGAAAGCCTTTCTGAAACTGAATGCCTAATCTTGACTGACTTTGCAGAGAATTTTACTTACATTGTTCAAGATGCAATTCATGCACAGCATTGGGCCAATGACCAGGCAACTGTTCATCCATTTGTATTATATTTTAAGAAAGAGGATGACAAACGTATCAGTCGCTCAATCTGAAGTGTCTTAAGTGATTATTTAAAGCACAACACAGCAGCTGTACATGCTTTTCAGTCCCACGTCATAAATTACATTAAAGAAAACTTATCTAAAGTTGTTAAGGTAATTTACTTTTCTGATGGAAGTGGTAGCCAATATAAGAATATAAAAAATTTCATTAATATTTGTAACCACAAGGTAGATTTTCAATTAGGGGCTGAATGACACTTTTTTGCATCTTGTCACGAAAAAATGCCTATGATGGAGTGGGTGGAACAACCAAGTGTGAAGTTAGTAAGGCCAGTTTACAAAGAATTACAACAAATCAAATTCTGAATATTAAAGAAATGTACACCTATTGCAAGGGAATATCAAAGGTATCATGTATTTCTTTGTCAGGAAAGAGGAAATTCTTACTCACATTGAGAAACTTTGAACAAGATTTAAAAATTGTTTGAAGATCAAAGTCACAAGAAATTTCCACAAATTTCACGCTGTTGGGGAAAACACAATAAGGTATTATAAAACTTCTACAACCAAAAACTATGAGGATCATTGGACAAGTAAAATTGTTTCCTTAACTCTAAAGTTAATGACAAAGTTGCATGTGTTTATGATGGACAGTGGTGGATAGCTCAGATAGAACAAATAAGCTTCGAACACAATGATATTCACATGCACTTTTACCACCCATCAAGACCCCGTACATCTTTTAAGAAGGCAGAAGTGACAGAGTTTTGATTCCAATTTCAAATACATTAAGAAGAATATTGTCGCATTGAAGTGGAAGTAGGCTTGACTTCGAAGGCAGGGTTGACAACTGAACACAGCACTTATACTGAAAGCAGGTTTATTGCGAACTTAACATTCACGCAGCACTAACTGCCTCTCGGACAGAGTGCTCTGCTATTTATACACAGACAGAATGTACCAGAAATTAGAAGAATAGTTAACATAAGAAACATGTAGTAATTAGAAATTAACATAAGAAACATGTGTAATATCCTGGAAATGATAAATTACAAATTTTTACTGGTGGACGAGATTGAACCGACGACCTTCAAGCACCACATCTGTGATGCTATCCATTGCGCTACGCCAACAGTTGGTTAACTTTGAGTCATTACTGTTCTTAGAGTCCTTTAACAAGAAGCCATATTTGCATTTCTGCTCTTCAGGATCGTAGTAAGGCTTCATGCGGAGGACGTGAACAATGTCTTTTCGTTTTTGTCATTTCGACGATGGCTCATAATCCTTAACTTCGTATGTGACGTCTGACAGGCGACGTATGACACAATACGGACCCAAGTATCGCTTCAATAACTTTTCTGATAGTTCAACTTTCTGTACAGTGGTAAAAATCCATACCATATCTCCTGGGCTGTCACAACAGGTTGGCGTTCGTTGTTATACTGCTGACGGTCCTTTTCCTGGGTGTGCAGTGTCCATATGCGAACCAGCTGTCTTGCTTCTTCCACCCTGGTGATGAGCTGTTTCACATAGTCATCCTGAGAGTGTCATCTGGTTGGAACGGGAACAGCGTATCCACTGTTGTCTCAGCTCCACAGCTATGAAGCAGGAAAAACAGCGAGAAGCCTGTGGTGTCTTGTCTTGTGCTGTTATAAGGAAATGTCATGACTGGCAGTATTGTATCCCAATCCTTCTGCTCAACATCGACAGCATATCTTCTAATGTCTTATTACAACGTTCTGTAAGACCATTTGTCTGAGGATGGTATGCAGTTGTCATTCTGTGGACAATTTTGCAACATGACATTATCTCTGATACTAGTTTTGACTGGAATACCTTTCCACGGTCAGATATCTTGACGTGGTGCTCCATGCTTCAAAATAATGTCTTCTACAAGGAATTTTGCGATCTCAGGAGCTTCTGCAGTCAGCACAGGTTTTGTGACAGCATAGCGTGTGACGTAGTCACTGCAGACTATTATCCATCAGTTGTCGACTTCGGGAACCTCCGTAAAAGATCGATCCCAACTTGGTGGAATGGAGCTGCTGCAGGTGGAATCAGTACAAGATGCCCTGGAGGTAACTGTGGCACATGCTTCCGTCACTGCCACTCCTTACAGTGACTCACATAGTGCTTGACAGATCGGTAGAGACCCTTCCAGTAATACCTGCGTCTGATTCTATCTAGAGTCTTCACAAATCCCAGATGACCGGATATTGGAGCATCATGGAAATTCTTGAGAATAGCTGGCTGGAGATGAGCTGGAACAACCAGTAGTCATTTGGGGCCTAGTGGATTGTAGTTGCTCTTATACAATGTTCTGTTTATAAGTTGGAACTCTCCATTGGTAGGTTCTCCTTTCTCCAAGGCCTCTATGGTTTTTAATAGTGCTGGATCTTCCATGTGTTAGGCTGTAACGTCACCTAATTCAGTGAGGGCTGAAATTTCATTGAGGCTGTTGTGTTCCACTAATGGATTCCTCGAAAGGCAGTCGGCATCCTTTTGTTTGCGCCCATTCTTGAATACCACAGTGACATCGTACTCTTTGAGTCTTAGTGCCCATCTTGGTAGTTGACCTGATAGATCCTTCATGCTAGTCAGCCAACACAAAGAATGGTGGTCTGTCATGACTGTGAATGGTTTGCCAAATAAATAAAGCCAGAACTTGTTGATAGCCCTGATAACTGCGAGACATTCTTTCTCGGTTGTAGAGTAGTTTATCTCGGACTTTGAGAGTACTCTTGATGCCTAGGCTATCACCTTTTCAGCACCTTCCTGAACTTGAACAAGCACTGCACCAATCCCATAACCACTTGCGTCTGTGTGAAGTTAAGTTTCTGCATTTTCGTCGTACAAGGCTAGAACTGGCGTCGAAGTTAGAACCTCCTTAAGTGCCCGGAAAGCGATTTCTCTTGTCTTGTCCCAGTAAAACTTGGCGTCTCCCTGCAGAAGTTCTTGCAATGGACATGACTTGTTAGAAAATCCTTTTATGAAACATCAGTTGTATGAGCACAGCCCGAGAAAACTTCTCACATCACAAATGGGCTGAAGAGTTGATAATTCTGTGACTGCCCTTACTTTATCTGGATCAGGGCGGACACTATCTTTGTTGACTAAGTGTCCAAGGATTTTTATTTCTCTGGCGATGAAGAGGCACTTCTTTGGACTGAGGCAGAGTCCTGCAGCCTGAACACACTTCAACACAGTTTACAGGCGACTCAGGTGTTCTTCAAATGTTTTCAATAAAACGACAATGTCATCTTATAATACAATGTAAGCTTTCACAGCCGGCGTCAATTTCATTTGAAACTACCGGACTCATAAGCCATGGTCGATTTGTAAAGTTTTACATATTGACCATGGCTTATGATCCCAAACGTTTTAAATTAAATGTCATCTAAATAGCAAAGACACATCGTACACTTAAGGTGTTGAAGCAAGTAGTCCATCATGCATTCGAATGTGGCCGGAGCATTACATTATCCAAATGGCATTACTTTGAATTCATAGAGGCCGTCAGGTGTAATAAAAGCCGTCTTCTCCCTGTCAGCTTCGTCAACTTCTATTTGCCAGTAACCTGTCTGCATGTACATAGTTGAGAAGTATGTAGCTCCTTACAAGCAGCCTAAGGTGTCGTCAATGCAAGGCAATGGGTAGATATCTTTCATTCTGATTTTTGTTCAGCCGCCGATAGTCGACACAGAATCGCCATGTGCCAACCTTCTTCTGTACGAGGACCACTGGAGACGACCAAGGACTCTCTGTAGGTTGAATAATGTCATTGTGCAACATCTTCTTTACATCCTCCCGAATTATCCGTCTTTCAACTGGCGACACTTGGTGGATGATCCCCAGTATTGATATGGTGCTTTATCGTGGGCCGTTTTGTCTGACTTTTCTCCTGCTGGGGTGTGAATGCACCCGAAAACTGGCACAGTATAGCTAACACCCGCTGGTTTTGTTCTTTGGCCAGTCCAGGGCCTATTGACAGTTCCATGGTTGTTTCTTCCAGCGTGTTGTCTGTACTAACAGCAGAGCATGGGCCTTCGTTGATGACGTTGAGCTCACCATCCTGGAGTGGTTCAGCTATCCCGATACACATTCCCGTGGGGATAAGTTGCGACTGTTTGTGACAGTTAGTGATCCAAATCTCTCCGCTACCACCGGTAATGCTAATGATAGCCACTGGTATGTAAATTTCTTTTGTAAGCCTAATAAACTTATTATTATCGATAAGCACTTCACAGTTTAGCCGGTCATCTGCGTTTGTGACTGGAGCTCTTCTCATTGTCAAAGGCAGGATCGTCACACTGTCAATGGCAAATAACTTCCCAGAAAATTCTGTATTACGTGTACCTGTTGGAACAACTTCCTCAATTTGCAGCTCAGATCTTCCACAGTCAATGATAGCTTGGGATTCCTGAAGAAAGTGCCATCCGAGGATGACATTATGACTGCATTCTGTTAAAAAGACAAATTCAAACAGCTGGGTTCTGTTTTTGATGGTTATTCTTGCAAGACAAATTCCTGCTGGCTGGACGTACCTTCCATTTGCGACCTTCAGCACAGTTGCCCCCGAATCACATTGTCTTCCTTAGTGTGCGGCGGTAATTATACGACAATACACAGAAAGAAGCTTCTGAATCAACCAGTGCCCGAACAGGTTGACCGTTGATTATAACGTTGATGAGATTTCTCGACATCTTAGTGACTGTCGTCCATGGAGGATTTTCATCTGCGGTGGCCTCACCTCTGTAGATGGTTTCCTCGCTTAGTTTTCCTGGGCGCGGCGGCTAGGGGAGTGGCTGGTACCTCTGTACGGCGACGGTAACGGCAGCGGCACATCAGGGAGTGAACTCATCCAGGGTACTGTGATGGGCTTCGTCCCATAGGTCGACTGAACTCCCAGCAGGTGACTACCTGGGATAGAACTGCTCTAATGGCTGACGTCTTGCGGCAAAATGATCGTCAAATACTCGCCTTCTCTCTCTGCAGTAGCGTATGACATGTCCAGGGCGCCCACAGTGGTGTGTTGTCCTCTGTCCTCCAGACGGCTGTCCTTGTGCAGGGTGTCATAGTTGACGGGGGAGTTGGTTGCGACCGTGTCAGCCAGTTCATGGGCTGCTGTTTGGTGGCTGCAGCGTAAGTCATAGCAGGGCGACAACATTCTTCATGTTGGGTGCGATCGGCGGGGCAGACAAGAGCTAATGTCTGAAATACCTCTTCCTAAGCGGCGTCGGCTCCCTCGTTACTTACAGGGCTTACACCCATGGCCATAATATGATGCTCACTCAGTCTAATAGTCCCAGCTGCCATAAACTGTTGTAATTCTTCTCTCACTATTTGTCATATGAGGGAAGCGAAGTCATGCTGGTCTTCCACAACAGCCATCGGGACTACATTGGGCAGTCAGTCATACTTCTTTCGTCCAACCCTCCTTTGTTGCATCTCTTCAATACGCTGGCACCACTTGATGAACTCTTCTGTCGTAGCGACGTCTTTTATCAGAAGGGCTTGGTACATGTCTTCTGCTATACCCTTCATCAGGTGCGTGATTTTGTCGGCCTCAGTCATATTCAGATTGACTATGTTACACAGGGTCAAAACATTTTGTATGTATGACTGCATCAGCTCACCATGTCGTTGGGCCCGGTTCTTCAGTTGTTATTCCGCCGAGCGGATTTGTCGTTGGCAGTCACCAAACGTCTTCTTGAGTTCCGTCTGGAATGTTTCGCAGTCATTCAGCTTCTCTTCGTTGTTTTCTAAACACTGCTGGGCTGTTCCATCCAGGTAGAAATAAACGTTGGCCAAGCACATTGTATGAGCCCAACTGTTGTACTTGGCAGTTGCCTTTTAGCCATTTGTTGGGGTCCTGTCCAGCGTCTCCAGAAAACACCGACGGATGTTTGATGTGTAGCTGGCTTACCGTTCTTTTGATAATACGGACTTTCGGAAGTATGTAGTCAGTATATCCCTTGTATTCTGGTTCTAGTTCGTGTAAGCGACGGCTTTCACGTTGCCTAATTGGAGCCATGGTGATGCAGCTGTTGCACAAGATACCCGGCGAGTCTACCAAACAATGTCGCGTTGAAATTGAAGCAGGCTTGACTTCGAAGACTGGGTTGTCAACTGAAAACAGCACTTATACTGAAAGCAGGTTTATTGCGAACTTAACATACACATAGCATTAACTGCCTCTCGGGCAAAGTGCTCTGCTATTTATACACAGACAGAATGTACCATGTAGCAATTACAAGTGAACATAAGAAACATGTAGAATATTCTGGAAATGATAATTACAAATAAACAAATTTTTGCCAGTGGACGGGATTGAACCGACGACCTTCAGCACCTCAAACGGTGATGCTATCCATTGCGCCACACCGTCAGTTGGTTAACCTGGAGTCTTGCGGTAATATCATTTCTTGAACTTACCACAGCTACAGGAAGATCTTATTCCATCTCAACAAATCTCTCAGAAGAAATAAGTGTGTTCCTGAATGGTCATTTAAATTTAAAGTGTACTGCAATAAAAATCTTTTGCCTACTTCAGGCAGACTTGTGAAAGTATGGTGATAATTACTGTAACTTAACTGCACTGAAAAACTGTAATGCACTTGAGTTTGTTTTAATGTAACTTTCAAAAAATTATAACTCTGTTCACCATCAAATACCAACAAAGAAATGTTTACTGTAGTTTACTAACACACAGATGTAATATATGCCCCACCAAAGATAATAAGCTCCAAAATCTTAAAAAACTTCAAAAATCCTATTTTTAAAATTTATTTTAAAAAAGAAGGAGATTTATTTTTGGCTTAGCACTCTGTCAGTGTTATGGTGCATCTAATGTCTAAAAGTGTTAAGAAAATTCGCTGTGACATTTCATTCCTTCATTGAAATTTTAAGTGTTGAAAACTGTATTTTATTCTGTTGTGATATAAAAATTCGGTAGCCACTTTCTCTTACTAGTATTAGTTTCAGGCAATTGTTTTTGGACTTTAATTATAGAAGAGAATATTCTGAAGAAAATGTGTGTTTCATTCCTGTAACATTATCCTGTCAGAAGATATTTAATTTATCGCAAATGTCTATAAAGCCTCAAATATGCTCCTACAGCTTACTAGAAATACCAACGACTGAAGAGAAAAAGAAATTAAAACCTGTTATGAACTAGTTATTTACTATATATTAGCATGCAAAAAATTATGGAAATAAAAAATGGTAAAGCAACCCTTCTTGCTTCACTTGATATGGATTGACCCAGTTGTGCAGCTGGGCGGCGAGGCAAATGCTTTTGTTTCAATAGTGGTAGTTTTAACCAATATAGTGTTAATAAACATGATAAGTCACTACATCTTCCGTGGAAATCTTTTTAGTGTTATGGTTAGTTATTAGATGGTGCTAAATAGTGACATATTCTTAAATATTTGATTAGCTGCACAAACAGTAACTTCTGTTGGGCGCCTTTTGATTCTAGTTCGGCCAACTTGGCTGCTACAATCACGGAGTCATAGGGTGCAGCGTCTATCGCTGATAGATCGGGATACAATCTCTGATACTTATTGTGTTGACTGTGGCAGAAACTGGGAATAAAAGCTAATTATGGGGAGGATTTCTTTTGAAAAACTGTTAGGCCTAAGTGTAACCTTAAGAAATAATTTAAAATTTAATTATATATATATAAAAAGTAGATGCGGTTTACTTACCAAGTGAAAGAGCACAGGCACTCAGAGGAGGTGGTGGAGGAGGAGGAGGAGTAGTAGTAGTATAATTAGTTCCTCATTCAGCCAATGAATTTTGTAACAAAGTAGTATATCTGCATATTCTCTATCATCATCTTCCAAAAAACGTTTATTAAAGTTTTTATGAGATAGAGATTTCACCCTACTATTATACTGCATATACTCGAGTAATCTGTGCCCTCGAGTAATCCGTGCACCTTAAATTTTGACAAAGGGGGGGGGGGGGGACATGCGAATTTGTATAGATCAGGATACCACCCATCATGAGAGCAGCCATTTGGGATGTTACATCTATTAAATTTTAAAAGACATGTAAATATCAAAACAATTGACACCACACTGACTGAAAGAAAGAGAGAGAGAGAGAGAGAGAGAGAGAGAGAGAGGGGGGGGGGGGCCACGCAATGTTGTCATATCCAAAGCATGCGAATCTCTCACCAACCCCATGAAATTCTTGTATTTTGCCTACTAAATGTTCTCATACAAACTGGAAAATATTTTATTTGCTACGTATTACTGTGAAAACGTACTCACACAAACTCACTAAAATGAACACTTATAGAATCTGAACCATTAAATAAATGGAGCTGAGACTGGTATTATACGGTCAAATATCTTTGTAAAAGTCTATATGTCATGTATTTACATCAAAGATATTTGATAGCTTAATACGTACATGTATTTTTCATCAAAGAAATGTCGTCAAATGTAGCGCCTCACCGTAAAAGTTTTTGTCTTCTCTCCGCTGCAAATGTATTCGCTCTGAGCGCTAGCATCGCTGTTGCTAATTGACATGTGCATTCATTTCAACATAACTGCAATGCCGCGCCATAATTAGTGTTTAAACACAGCAGCAAGAAATCGCTGTAACCCTGTCTTCTCCAGATATAGTCGTTGTCATGTCCCGATACCGATATTGGTAATATGGTGGTACTGAACTGAATAATGCCTAAATTATTACATCGACAATGCAACTGTTCGTACGTGCCAGCCGCGCTGGCAAAGAAGCTACCGGAAAGATACGCTACTCCGCTTTGTTTGTGACCAGCTGAGGCAGCACACAATAAAAAGTTATTATTATCTGCCATCTTAAAATATGACGACAATAATACCCCTTTTCAACACCATGATGAAGATTTATGTCTAAGAAATATTACAAATATTTGATAATATTTCTTTCTCAAAGAACTGATCGAAAATATTATCATATAATATTGGCCTGGTGTGTATTGTTGTTGCAGATGGAGTAATACCAACCTAAATTCAAGTACTCCGCACACCCTAGTTTTTTTGTTCATAAATTCGGGAAAAAATGTGCACGGATTACTCAACTATACATGGTATTCACAATTTTTGTTATGTGTTCCACTGTGGACACTATTTTGATACTTTTCCCACATAGTATTTCATGAAGAATGGATCTAGAAACAGTTTTCTTCTCAATGGAGCACAAAGTCATTTATTTGGTCGACCAGAAATTGAGCACAATAAGAACAAACAGCAGAGCATTTTTGAAAGTCACCAATTTTCTCAAGACTAGAGTCCCAAAAACTCGGTCTAATGTGGACCGAAGGGTGGCCGAGTTTGTGAAAATGTCAGGTTATCGGGAATGGTGTTAAAAAAGAATAGGTAACATTTTTTGTTATAATATACTTTCTATTGTTATTTTAGAATACAATACAAATGATGGAATACAGTAACACAAAATAAATTTAAGATAATATATGAGAAATGATAGTCATTACCTACAAGTACATACTTTAATTTACATATAGAAAACTACTTTAAGAAGGCATACAGCCTTGAACAATGAAAAGTATGGACAATGGTGATTTACTTCATAAAACATATTCCACTAAAATTCCCATCTCACCTAAGCTTATTTTAAAAGACACTATGAAAAAATGGACTCCCATAATTTTGATCATGACTGTTTTTTAATATGGAAACACATCTACATACTGTATTAATGAAGCTCAAAGGATTTTTAAATAGAGTGTACGTGGCACAAGAAAAGATGATGTCCAAGCCCACTTATAGCATAGCCTGTAACTGTTACACGCAACGATTTCAATTCTATCTTGCATTCTGCTAGCATAGAACAATTCCAAAAGGTGTGCAGGGGGGTGACCGAGTTACCCAGACAGCCGGGTTACAGAGTGCCGAGTTTTCGGGACTCTACTGTATCATTAAAATAGACTAATCAGTCGTCTGAACAACATCATTGGTGATTGTAGCATTTACTTCAAGAGTTGTGTGTCATCACAGCTGTGAGCAATATTCTTGCCAATCAATGATGTTACTGTGTTCTGTTGTGAAGAGTGGTAGGTTCATGTGCTGTTAAACCGTTTCTTCGTCACGTGCTAGAGGCACTGTATTTTTAATATGTTCTCATGGTTTCATTAAGTGTTGCATTTGCGTGTTCCATGTTTTTAGTCTGTTCTTGATGTTTGTCACTCTGGTTACAGTGGTGGGTAGCTGCACAGGTGTCACAAATATTCTCACACCCAGGAACAGTTTTGCTAGTACATTGAAAGCTCCTGATCAGATGATGTTCTCTCTGTGACAAATTGACTGTTCATTATAGTTGGGTATCATTATTCTCCAAATCAAATGTTCAAATGTTTGTATAGTTTATGGGACTTAACTACGGGGTCATCAGTCCCTAAAATTACAAACTACTTATGAACTACTTACGAACTAGGACGACACAAATATCCATGCCCAAGGGGGGATTCGAACCCCCGACCGTAGTAGCCGTGCAGACCGTGACTGGAGCGCCTCAGTCTCCTCGGCCACCGCGGCCGGCCATTATTCTCCAATAAAAAGTTTTATACAATGGAACCTCTGGTCTCAAAAAATTAACCAACCAAAAATTAGTGTCAAATGGACAAGCTCATAAATATTCACATAGTGCAGCCAACAGTATGTTGTGGCTAGGCTGTGACAGCTTCTTTGGTGTCAAATAGGAGGTCCTTCTGTATCCAGATATGTTAAAAAAGTTTATCAAATAATCAACTTTTTTAAAATGTTTCATTACTGGTTTCATGCAAATTTGGTTTGTCTTTTCATGTAAATGCTGATTTAGACAGTTGCATCTGATTCAGTAATATAACCGAGTATACGTGACACTGGTATTTTTTGTACTTGTATATTCTGTAAAGAGAAATGCAAAGGTAATTCTTCTTGGATTCCTTAATTTCTCCTGGAATATGAAATATTCAAATAATACTTATGGGTATGCAGCCAGGTACAGAAGTCAAAGTTGGCCAACATTTCGGAAGGAGAACACACTGCCATTCTCAAGGAAATTTTGCAGTGAGGAAGGAATCTGCAATGACGTTTATAACGTCAGTTTTTCAATGACAACATGCACCAAGCAAGTGAGCAAACAGCACTATCATTCGACCAAAGACATTACATATTTAAAAAGATGAGGACTATTGTGTAGCTCATATTCATCAAATTAAAATCTGAATTAAAATAGAAATCACAATTCATTAGGAGTTAACCAGTTTCTAGATGATAAGCCATAAAACAAATATTTGAAAACTTACCAGACACAGCCACAACACTATATATTCACGGATGAAAAAATTGAAATACTGATTGAGAAACAGCATAGCTGGTCCAACCAGTGCTGTATCTAAATACTCCATTTCATTCTTTGTCATGTGTGCAACCTAGGGAAGAATGAACACAATATCAGTTTCACTACTCATATTTTTAATCCACAGTTTAAAATGGTTCATTACTTCACTAATACATTCATTCATTCGTGTGTGTGTGTGTGTGTGTGTGTGTGCGATTCACGCACGCTCGCGCGCGCGCACACACACACACACACACACACACACACACACACACACACACACGCGCGCGTGTTCCTGGTCGGTTTTCTAAACTGCAATAACACACATAGAAAAACAAATTTTAACTTCCAAGAAATATTTGTGGCTGTATTGATAAATAGTAACTTGTGATAAGTAATTACAGTAATTACTTTTAGATTACTTTGGGTCTGAATGTGGTTGACAGCAAAAAACTTCTTATGCGGTTGGGACTATAATTAATTCACATTGATAACATTATATGTTCAAAATGAGAAGCGAGCTGGACAAATGAACTTACAAAATATCTGGATGAACCATCAACTTGACAACATATTCAATTCTGACCTTTAACCCTCCATCACTCTTGAGGTAATTCCTGATGCAATTGCTCGCACGGATGCCAAGTGTCATTCAGAATACTGAAGTTCAATACTTTCAACACTGTATATGAATGATTTTATACTATTTTAACAATGAGAAACCCGATTGGAATGCCAATAATGGAGGATAGATAAAAACTCACAATAAAGAGGCTCACTGAGCTGCTGACAGGCATGAGAAATAAACAATCACATTCACCCAATTTAAATTTTCAGCAATGACCTTCATCAGAAAAAGAAACACATACATTCACGTAATTACTCAGACAACTATACAAACAACCACCATGTCTGACCACTCCAGTGACACAAGCATCTAGACCAATCAATTGTTATTATAGTTTCAAATCTCCCCCACGCCCTCCCCACACTTCTCTACACCTGCCTTTTATCCTCTCCCACTCCCTCCCTTCACTGTATTCAATGCCGCGTCTCACATTGCCACTTATCAGAGCCTTCACGCAATCCATCACGCAATGCGGAACTTCCCATCCCCACACTTACCCAGCATCCTCCCCCTCCACACTACCTTCCTCACCTCACTTGCTGTTAAAATGTTTGTGGCATTGGAGTGGCTGGAGATGGTGTGTGTGTGTGTGTGTGTGTGTGTGTGTGTGTGTGTGCGTGTCTTCGAGTGATTGTGTGAATATATTTCTTTCTTTTTCTGATGAAGGCCACGACCAAAAATTTAAGTTGTTTGAATGTGACCATTTTATTTTGCGTGCCTGTCAGCAGCTCAGCGAGCGTCTTCACGGTGAGTTGTTATCTATCCTCCATTATTGACAAACCAATCAATCACTAAAGATATTAAACTGGAGTAGATTATAAGATGGACAACAATGATCTTTGTCATCCGCGTGGTGGGCATATAAATAAAAGGTAGTTCAGTGGTACACTGAAGGCACAATTAAAGAAAATGCACACTTTGAGAGGATGGCGATAAGTGTAAAGAGATGCAACATTACTGTAAAAAAAATTGTGGGTAACTATGAGTGAATAACCAAAAGACTGTGTCAGTTACATTCTAAGCTTTGACTCAATGCTTTCAAATTATTTTTTATAGCCACAAAATTACAGAGTATCACATTTTAATACTGTAAGCACCATACTCTAAATATTTTTGGTCGGGGGTCAAACAAAAATCACCAGATGTTTAAATTTTAAAAACCACTAGATTTAATTTAGTGAAAAAGTGTTTGATGGTATGTATTTACTAAAATGCAAAAGTAAATCACTGCCTGTAATTGCACAGTGCATCCATTTCTGTTCTGTAAGTGATATATGTAATTCCATATACTAAGATATTCTTTTTGATGAAGAGATTTATGCTGAAGGTGTAGGGTTGAATCAAACAGATGTGCCACATTGAAGAGATGCTGTATGGACTGACTGAAACTAACTTACTTACCTCTGATTGTGAATGTAACACCCATGCAGATAGTAGAAACTGATTACTCAAGTTCTGTCATGAAGTACAGGAAACTCTTCCTTACAATAACATTAAGGAACTTAAAAAGCACAAATTTATGTATCTCACAACAGACTAATCAAAAGAATAGAGGAGGAAATAATGTGAAGCCTCAATCAGTTTTGAGTTGATGGAATCCAGAAACTACAAAGGAGAATTATTTTTGTAAGTGTTCTTTACCATATATGTATTTCAAGAGAACAAAAAATTCTGGATCACTGGATCAATAATCCTGTTCTTAATTGAAAGTTTTGTCCCCTCATTAACAGAAATTTCAATTTTACTCCTAAATATCATTGTGCTTGCATGTTGTTGATAATTCTAAACAGGAAAGAACATGAAAAGGAGGATTTCATTCACTTGACTAAGTTTTACTGTACTATAATAATATGAAGGAGCAATGTATGCAGGAAAATCACCCATTACGGGAAAGGAAAAAAAACTGACAATTGTTGAAAGAGTACATCCATTTCAATGTTGGTGAGCTTCTGTATTTACTTGCAGAATATGCAATGTAAGTGTGGATTGAGAATTTATACTATTGCTAATGCAAGCAGTAGCTGTGTTATGAATTTTGACATTTATACTGGTAACCATATTGTTAATTATTCATATGCAATTATACTATGATTGTTATCTGAAAGTAATCTGCTGAACAAAGAGTGTTCTGTGTACCTGGACCGATTTTATTATAGTCCAGAGCTATTCCAACAACTGGCTGATAAAGGACCTGGAGCTGTTGGAATTATTAACAAATGTAGGAAGGTATACATAAATATTTAGTAGCTACTAAGTTGAAAAAGGGCAAAATGTCTTTTAGCGACAAAGAACTGGCAATGAAGTGGAAAGATACAAATGATGTGTATACAATGTACATAAGGTTAATTGCCATATTTCATTAATATACTGAGAATTTGGGACTGTAGAACTGTAACTGGTTCATTGTATTGGATTACAATCTGAATAAAGTTATGATGGATATAGAGGGAGTGAAGATTAAGATTTAATGACCTATTGACAATGTTGAGCTGGAGCACTGTTAAGGAGAAGGAAGGAAAATGGCAAGTCCTTTGTAAGGTCACAATATGGCATTTACATGAAGTGGTTTAGGAAATCCCAATTCTGGACTGACAGAAGCAGGTTTGAGTCATTGCCTCCTGAATGCAGTGCATTAACCACTGCACCATCTCACTTGATGTGGATCTTAAAGCCAATGCTTGCAGTATTATCCATTCCAGCACAGATAGTGAAAATTGTACTTCATCTGCTGCTGATTGGGGGTATTAAATGCATCTTGATTGTAAAACACATTGAATAATAACTTAACTATCTCAAGACCCTATAATTTGTAACAGTGCTTGTATGTCAGCTTGTTGCAGACATACTCTTTTAAGTCGTGCAAAGGAATGAATGAAATGTACATTGGTTAATAGAGATTTTTGGCAGAACATACCTCCAACTACTAAGAAATATTCTGTTCATGTTTGTAATGCCTACAAGTTCTAGAAATATACAAAGTGATTGTTAAGGCATTGTTTCTTGCAAAGAGAGACATTATCAGTGAAAAGTGTGGTACTATGGCTGGAAGCAAGTTCTTATTTTACCATATAAAAACAATATAACTTTGTTCAAAATTTATGTGTAATGTCTGTAGACAGGCATTTGCAAAACACCAGAGGCATTATGTAATTGGGAAGAAAAAATAAAAGAGAAAGCAACCTTTGCTAGCCTAGGAAAGAAAACCTCTGATGCGTTAAGAATACATACAAACATGCAAGCAAGCACACAAGACGTTTGGAATACTGAGCAAGTGATTTCTCATTCCTGCAAACTTGCCTTCACAAGTCAGGAGGCTGTGTGGGAGCAAATATGTGTGTGTGTGTGTGTGTGTGTGTGTGTGTAAGGATGATAACTGCAAAACTACAGGAACTATTTGTGGTTAGCAGATTTAATATGGACTCACTATGCCATCATAGAGGTGGAGGTTAATGTCCAGAAATATGGCACATTGGCTCAAGAAGGAACAACAGTTGAAGTGGATGGGAAAATGTTGAGGTTATGGAGGAATGGATCTACACTCATTAAGAGGAGTGAAGCATTCCTACAGTTTGGAAAAAAAGTGCCTGGTTTTAAGGAGGATTGTCACACAGTTGTGCTGATCTATAGATCTATCTTTCTGATATCAGTGTGTTGCAGAATTTTGGAACATGTTTTACGATTGAGTCTTATGAAATTTCTGGAGTCCAAATACAGCCTCTGTACAAATCAAGGAGGGTTCCCACACAAAGAATAATGTGAATCCCAGCTCACACTATTCATCCATGAGACCCAGTAAGCATTAGATACAGGCTACCAGGTAAATGCTGTTTCTTGACTTTTGGAAGGCATTTGACACAGTTCCACACTGACACATAACAAACAAAATATGATCATGCAGAATAGCTACAGAGTCGCTGGACTGAGGAGTTTCTAGCTAAGAGAACACATGTCATTCTCAATGGAGAGAAGTCTTAAGAGATGAAAGTGATTTCTGGGATGCACAATGGGAGTGTTATTAGACAGTTGTTTTCACAATATAAATGACCTCATAATCACTGGGTTGCTAGTGCCAAGACCACAGCACAGCAGAGCACACGCTGCTTCTAAGGGTAACTGGCTTCTTACTAGAAGCGACTTATTTTGACTGTTCTGTGAAGTAATTACTGGCCAGTGTACCCTTTAATTGTGTGAATCACGACTGTCTTCTGTCATTTTGTCGAATCGAGTTACAGTTGGTTTATTAAACAGGCAGAACGCACAAAAGTTCAAGCCAGCTATTTTCATTTGTGGTACTTGCCTTCTCAGCAGTTTTATTTCTTACATTTGTTACTTGTTTGAGTACTTAATAGTAGTTTGATGGCTGTGTATTGCATTTCCCTTATCACAGCTGTTGTTTGTTTCGTTTTATATGAAGTAGTACCTACACTTGTCTTTGTTCACCTTAGTTACTGTACAGTCAACACCAAGCCTTTTTAGTCGCTTGTTTCTCTACTTACTATCGTCATGGACAGGGACTGCTCTCTCTCTGTCTGTCTCTCTCTCTCTCTCTCTCTCTCTCTCTGTCTGTCTGTCTCTCTCTCTCTCCCTTTTCTTTAGTTTTAGGGCACGGACTGTGACTGCTGTGTGTGGATAAGAGCTAAGTTCGTGACACTTCGCTTCAAACTGTGTTAACCTGGACGCTACAGTTGAGCAATGCCGTTGCTGTAGGCCAGTCATTGGATCCAAATGGATGTGTATCGCAACTGGCGAGTCCACTGAATGACTCACAGCTCCGATGAGTCCCATTACTGCTCGCAATGAGGCAGACACCCCGTGATCAAATGGGAGGTCAGCCCAATACATGGCAGGGGACAGAGTGAGGCCTCCCCAGTTCATCTTACCAACAGGTTTGAGGTGCTATCTGTGCCAGACAATGTTCCTGAGTCAGGTGGTATCTCCCAGCCTGCAAGATCCAGGCTATCACAGATGGTGGGTTTGCTTGTATTTGTTAGGCGGGTAATGGAGCCCCTTAGAGATATGACTGCTAGGGTGGGAAAAGAGGCCAATATACACTCCGTATGCATACAGGGTGTGGTCATTCCAGATGTGGAACGGGTTTTTCCTGAGGCCATCAAGAGTACAGAGCGCAGCCAAATGTAGGTGGTGGCTCAAGTCGGTACCAATGACTTGTGTCGCCAGTCTAGCTTGCAAGATGAAAGCAGAGCTATGCAGCATAGTTGACAGGACCAACTGTAGACCTTTGGTACAAAGCTGAGTAGGACAGAAGTCCACTACACACAGAAAGCAGTTATACAGGTAGCGGGAGCTTTGTGGCGTGGACTGGGCACTTTTTTTTTTTTTACCTTAGAGGCACTCACGAACACACAGAAAAGGTTTCAGTCTCTTAGCGTATAGGTCACAGATAGAAAGAAGACAGTTCTAATAACCATTGGTCTAACAGTTGTAAATTGTTGTAGCTGTGTGGGGAAAGTGCCTGAGCTCCAAGAACTAATAGAAAGTACTGAATCGTGAATCATTATAGGTACCGAAAGCTGGATAAATCAGGAGATAAGTTAATCTGAAATTTTTATAAGGGTACAAATGATGTTTAAAAAAGATACATTGGATAAAACAGGTGGTGGTGTATTTATTACTGTCACAAGTCGTTTATCTTGTAGTGAAATTGAAGTAAATAGTTCCTGTACATTGGTGTGGGTAAAGGTTATACTTGGCAACCGGAATACATTAATAATAAGTAGTATTTACCGACTCCCTGACTTGACGATTCAATTGCAGAAATGTTCAAAGAAAGCTTGGATCAAATTTCAAAAACATACCCAAAGCATACAATTTTAGTTGGCGATTTAAACATACCCTCAATATGTTGGTAAAAATATGTGTTCAACACTGGAGGCAAGCATATAACATCGTCCAAAATTGTACTGAAAGCATTCTCCGTAAATTATCTTGCGCAGTTAGTTTATGAACCCACTAGATAGTAAATGGCTGTGGAAACATACTTGATCTCTTAGCACAAATAATCTGGAGTTAATAAAGAGCAGCAAAACAGACACAGGGATTAGTGAACAAAGAGTTGTCATAGTGAGACTGAATCAGATTTCCCAAATCTACCAAAATTAAACAAAAATGTATTAATTCAAAAAAAAAGAAGATAAAAATTAGATTAAAGCTTTCCTCAGTGACAATCCAGACTTTCAAAACTAACAATGTGAGTGTACATCAGATGTGGCTTACAGTCGGAGAAATAATATTGAAAGCAATTAATAATAATTTTGCGTGGGTCATTGGCCTGGTGCAAGTCTTTCAATTGGACGCCACTTTGGCAACTTGCGTGTCTCTAGTCTACCCCAGTTATACAACCGGGAAAAGGGGACCTACAGCTTAACATGGAATCCGAACCATGTGTCGTTTCTGGTGACTCCTCACATTGTTGAGAGGTGAAGAATGGGTTAAAACACAGACTGAAAAAAATCCGAGGTCCGACCGGGTTTCAAACCCGCGACCCTTCAGTTTGCAGTCAAGCACTTTACCTCAAGACCACTGGGCCTGACTTGACAGCAATTGAGAGATTTATACCAAACTTTAACCAAAGATGGGTCTGATCTGCCCTGGTACACAAAACAGGTTAGACCACTCTTGCAAAAGCAAAGAAAAAAAGCATGCCGAATTTCAACAGAAACAAAATGCCCAAGACTGGCAATCTTTTACAGAAACTGGAAATTTAGCTCGAATTTCAATGCAAGAAACTTATAATAGCTTCCACAATGAAATCCTGTCATGTAATTTGGTAGAAAATCCTACGAAATTCTGGTCATATGTAGAGTATACTACTGGAAAAACACAATCAACACCTTCACTATGTGATAACAATGGTGATGCTCCTGATGACAGTTGTGCTAAAGAGAAATTCTTTCACCAGAGAGGAGCAAATACTCCAGAATTCAAACCAAGAAAAGCTTGCAACATGCGTAATTTAGAAGTAGATATCCCTGGAGAATTACAGCAACAAGAATCACTTAACAAAAGTAAGTCTCCCAGTCCAGACTGTATACTACTTAGGTTCCTATCAGAGTATGTTAATACAATAGCTCCATACCTAGCTATCATATACAACTGCTAGCTCAGTAAAAGATCCGTACCCAAACACTGGAAAATTGCACAGGTCGCTCAAATAGTTTGCAGCAAGATTTTAGAACATATACCTTCCTAAAACAATTATAAACTATCTTGAAGAGAACGATCTATTGATCCATACTTAACACCCATTCAGAAAGTACCCTTCTTGTGAAACACATGAAGTGATGAGTCCTATCAACAAGGGATCTCAAATCGATTCCACATTTCTAGATTTCCGGAAGGCTTTTGACACTGTACCTCACAAGCATCTTCTAATCATATTGCGTGCTTATGGAATATCACCACAGTTGTGCAATTGGATTCATGATTTCCTGTCAGAAACGACACAATATGTTGTAACTGATGGAAAGTCGAGTAAAACAGAAGTGATATGTGGCATTCCCCAGGAAAGTGATATGGAGCACCTACTGTTCCTTATCTTTATAAACAATATAGGAGACAACGTGACCAGCTCTCTTTGACTATTCACGAATGATGCTGTTGTTTGTTGTTTAGTAAAGTCAAATGAAGATCAAAAGCAACTGCAAAATGATTTACATATGATATCTGCATGGTGCAAAAATAATGAAAAGTGTGAAATCCTCCATATGAGCACTACAAGAAATACACTAAACTTCATTTACGCCATAAATCAGTCAAATCTACAGGCTGTAAATTCAACTAAATACCTATGAATAAAAATTATGAATAAATTAAATTGGAAAAAATTATAGGGATGGCGAACCAAAGGATATTTACATTGGAAGAACACTTTGAAGATGCAACAGTTCTACTAAAGACACTGCCTACACTAAACTTGTGCATCCTATTTTTGAGTATTGCTATGCACTGTGGGATCCACAATTGGTGGGACTGACAGACGATTTAAGGAAAGTTCAGAGAAGGGCGGCTCATTTTTTATTATCGTGACAAAGGGGTGAGAGTGTTACGAAAATGACGCACAAGTTTGGGTTGAAATCATTAAGAGTAATGTGTTATTGGTTGCGACGAGATCTATTTGAGAAATTTCTTTCACCAACTTGAACTTCCAAATGGAAACAAATTTTTGTTGGCACCCACCTATGTAGGAAGACATGATAATCGCAAAAAAATTAAAGAAATCGCATCAAAAATGGAGAGATTTAGTTGTTTCTTTTTCCAGCACTCTATTAGAGAATGGAGTGATAGAGAAATATCATAAAAGTGGTTCGATGAACCCTCTGCCATACACTTCGTAGTGTATTGCAGAGTATTTATGTAGATGCAGATAACACTATTAAATAAGACTGTTCATTGATAATGCTGTAGTTATCGAGAAATCGCAAGACTGAACAATTGTAAAGGAAAAACAAATTGCAGGACATGCAGTGCATTGACATTTGGGAGTGCCTCCCAAGGAAAAAGAAAGAAAAGAGTAATTTGTTGTGAATGGATCAAAAGAAAGAGCCATTATTATATGATAACACAATTACTGAGCAATAATTGCAAGCAATTACTTCCATAAAATATCTGGGAGTAGGTATACAGAACTACCTGAAGTGGAACCTCCACATAAAATTAATTAAGAGAGTAAGGCAGTCAGTCATTTGAAGAATCCTGATGAAGTGAAGTCTATGAACAAAAGAAGTAGGTTATAAAATATTCCAACAATCAGTGTTGGATCCATACCAGATAAGATTGGTTGAGGAGATACAAGAAATCCTATGGACAGAAGTGTGCATCATTACAGATTTATTCAGCAAGCTCAAAAGCATCATGGAGATGACCAGGAAATTTTAGTGGCAGACACTGCAGGAGACAAATTCTGCATTTCGGTATGGGCCTCTTGCAAAGTTTTGGCAGCATACATTTTCTTGGAGAGTCAACTAATAAACTTCTTCCTCTGGTGTGTATATCATGAACAGACCACAGGAATAAACTTAGGGAGATTAAGAACATGTGTAAGTATACCCACAAATCATGTGCATTGGAATAGGAAACAGAGAAAGCGACAGTGATAGCTGTCATAAGTATGGATGCAGAGCATGGATGTAGATAATATTATCAATGAAGCTGATGCAAACAAGGGGTTTGAGGTTTTGGGAGGCAAAAGAGGTATCTTCTATAAGGCCCATAAAAAGGGCTATGTAAGAGGGTGCCTTTGAAGTGCCAATGGCTGTGAGACAGACTTGCACATCTACCTTCCCCTCAACAGTGAAGTATCTCTCAATGAAAGGATATAGCTGTTACGGTATGCAAGGAATGAGGTGGTGGATTTGGAGCAAGAAAACCTTTATGAAAGGTAGTATGGGTATGAGGGATAATAGTGATAAGAATGTGGTATCAACAGTGATGATTAGAGACCTGGTGAGGATGTCTGACAGTCAAGGAAGGAAGGAGTTAGTACATTTGATTCTAGAAGCCAGACTTAAGGTGATTTTCAGCTGGAGGTGTTAGTTGAAAGGAGGGGTAATTCTTTCAGTGCAAACTGAATAACCAACTACAATTGGGCATCCAATACTATTGGATCCGAAGATTTAGGTAAGCACTCAGAAGGAGGGTGCACAGAGGAGGAAGGCCTATTAAGGATTGCATTAGGGATTGGATGTTATGTCTGAATCGGGATAAGATCGCAACATCAGAGCTTGTAAGTGGAGGAGCTAGAAGGTTAACAGACGTCTTCTCTCACGTAGTCATTATAACTCATCACAACGGCAATGGAGCCTCCATCTACTGGAAGAATGATCAAATCAGGATCTGTTTTGAGACTATAAGTAGCAGCCCTTCTTCTGTTGTGAAGTTTATGTTTGTGAAGAAGGACCTGGGAAAGGATGGTGAGGATGAGTTGGACGTAAGGAAGGCCTGCAAAGTGATCTGGGGACTGTTGCATGGGGAGGTACAAAATGGAAGGTAGTGTCAAACTGGGAGAAGCAAGGATCAGTGTTAGTATTGTGTTGGCTTTGGTTGAAAGGACTGGTAGGAAGAATTGTTTCCACTATATGTTTTGGAGGGAGAATTGAGCATTGATGAGTCCAACATGGTTAAACTAGAGTTGGGGTTGAATGTGAGGGCTTTTGAACAGAACATTGAAGTTTCTGGTGGAAAGATCAACACCTGTGTTTTGTGACTGTTTAGGGTCTGGACTTAATGGAAAGTTACAAGGGAATACTGAAGATTGTGGCACATAAGTCGGCCTGGTAAAACCTGGATCCCATGAGGGTGACAAGTTCGTTCACTCCGAATCAGGGAACTAGATGTATCTGCACAGAGAGATTTAATATCAAATAATCACTTAAATGTAGCCATGAAATTGGTTAAAGTCTGTCAGAACAAAAGAATAACCTGAAGTAAGCACAACTCACTCTTTAAAAACTTAGCTTGGAAATCTGTTCCTCTATTAATTAACCATATTGTTTACCATTTGAATCTCTCTCTCTCTCTCTCTCTCTCTCTTCACACCCCAAATAACCCACAAATGAAATGGGAAACACACGCACTCACTCACTCACACACACACACACACACACACACACACACACACACACACACACACACACACACACAGCATGTAGGGGGAGAGGAGTGAGAGAAGGGTGAGAGAGGGGTGAGGGAAGGGGGAAAGGGTGAGAGAGGGGTGAGGGAAGGGGGGAAAGGGTGAGAGAGGGGTGAGGGAAGGGGGAAAGGGTGAGAGAGGGGTGAGGGAAGGGGGAAAGGGTGAGAGAGGGGTGAGGGAAGGGGGGAAAGGGTGAGAGAGGGGTGAGGGAAGGGGGAAAGGGTGAGAGAGGGGTGAGAGAAGGGGGAAAGGGTGAGAGAGGGGTGAGGGAGAGGGGTTGAGGGGAGGGGGGAGACGGGAAGGGAGGAGGGAGGGAGGGAAATAGGGGAGGGAGGGAGGGAAATAGGGGGAGGGAGGGAGGGTGCGGAGATGGAGAGAGGGGGGAAGTTTGAGTGAGGGGGGGCAGATGGAGAGAGGGGGGGGCAGATGGAGAGAGGGGGGGGCAGATGGAGAGAGGGGGGGCAGATGGAGAGAGGGGGGGGCAGATGGAGAGAGGGGGGGGCAGATGGAGAGAGGGGGGGCAGATGGAGAGAGGGGGGGCAGATGGAGAGAGGGGGGGCAGATGGAGAGAGGGGGGCAGATGGAGAGAGGGGGGCAGATGGAGAGAGGGGGGGCAGATGGAGAGAGGGGGGCAGATGGAGAGAGGGGGGGCAGATGGAGAGAGGGGGGCAGATGGAGAGAGGGGGGCAGATGGAGAGAGGGGGCAGATGGAGAGAGGGGGCAGATGTAGAGAGGGGGGCAGATGGAGAGAGGGGGGCAGATGGAGAGAGGGGGGGAGATGGAGAGAGGGGGGGAGATGGAGAGAGGGGGGAGATGGAGAGAGGGGGAGATGGAGAGAGGGGGGGAGATGGAGAGTGGGGGGGAGATGGAGAGAGGGGGGGAGATGGAGAGTGGGGGGGAGATGGAGAGTGGGGGGAGATGGAGAGAGGGAGGAGATGGAGAGAGGGGGAGATGGAGAGAGGGGGGGAGATGGAGAGAGGGGGGGAGATGGAGAGAGGGGGGAGATGGAGAGAGGGGGGGGAAGGGTGGAGAGGGGGGGCGGAGGTGGAGAGGGGGGGGCGGAGGTGGAGAGGGGGGCGGAGATGGAGAGGGGGGCGGAGATGGAGAGGTGGGGAGGAGATGGAGAGGGGGGCGGAGATGGAGAGGGGGTGGGAGATGGAGAGAGGGGGGTGGGGAGATGGAGAGGGGGGTGGGAGATGGAGAGGGGGGTGGGAGATGGAGAGGGGGTGGGAGATGGAGAGGGGGGTAGATGGAGAGGGGGGGGTAGATGGAGAGGGGGGGAGATGGAGAGGGGGGTAGATGGAGAGGGGGGTAGATGGAGAGGGGGGGAGATGGAGAGGGGGGGAGATGGAGAGGGGGGAGATGGAGAGAGAGAGAGAGAGAGAGAGAGAGAGAGAGAGAAGAGAGAGAGAGAGAGAGAGAGAGAGAGAGAGAGCACAAGCACCCTTTAAGTAAATTAGAGAAAAATAATTAACTTACCACTAATCTGTTTGTCACTTTTGCTGCCACCATACCAAATGCAAGTATATACAGTGCTGGATGATGCTCATACACATTTTCTGCGCTCTTTCTGTATATGATATATGCTGGCAGAATTACAAGGCTGAAAGGTATGACTGGTGATAGTACACTTGTACCCTGCATACAGATTAGAATTAAGATTATTAGCTGTTTGTACCACAAAATTAAAAAAAAAGAATGTAAAACTCTTTGCTGATTACTTTATTACAACTGATAGTCTACCTTCTATTGAATGTTGGTAATAAACAGATTTAGTTTATTAATATTTTGCAAATGAAATTTGGAAGGCAAAATATTAATCTTTTCATGAAGTTAAAAATATATGTTTTTATTCTACAATTGAGATTTTAGGTTGTAATTCAACAATATAATGAGGATAGTTTACAACTCATTGCAAGGATGTGTGTCGAGCTGCGACAGGCACATAAAAAAGACACTCACAGACGAAGTACTCAAGCTTTTGGCCCTTGTCAGAGAAACACCATTTACACAATTACACTTCACAAGAAAAAAAAAAAAAAAATAAATAAATAAATAAATAAATAAAACTGCCATTACTTGAATAAAGACTGCCTTGGTTGGAAAACTATCTTTTTATTTGGATATGATGTGTTTTACCAAATTAGGGCATCTTCAGTTATCTAATGAAGAAGAAAAGGAGAACTAGCAAATACAAGAAAATATTTACATATTTCAAAAAAGGCTAGAAAATAATGCTGAAATCAATACTAAGCGTTTGTAATAATCTGTGGTAATAATGTTTTACCAACTCTGTCATTGAGGGTATTTTGATTAAAATGCAGCCATAGGATATCACACTGTACGACATTGTATGGCTACATTTCAATCAAAAAACCCTCAAGCTAAAACATTATTATCATAGAGAACTACAAACTTCTAGTACCTATTTCAGAATTGTTTTCAAGCTTTTTTTAAATACTGTCATGTAAATATTGTCTTGTATGTATTAGTTCTCCTTTTCTTCTTTGATAGATGTCTGAAAATGCCCTAACTAGGTGAAATTCATCATATCTAAACAAAAACAGATCTTTGCAACCAAGACAGTCTTTAATTCAAGAATTTCAGCTTCACAAGGTTGCTGTACCACAATACAAAAATAGAATGGAAAGACTACTTTGAGGTGAGGGGATAGAAGAGGGGTGGGGAACAGAAAGGCTGCAAGACGGTGGTGGGAATTGGCACACCGATACATCATGGCCTAAGGGAGCACGTAAGTACTAACAAACAGAATGGGAGAGTAGTAGGAGTAGGATTGGGGTGGGGGGTGGGAAGTTGCTGTTGGGGTGGGGGGTGGGAAGTTGCTGCAGGTCCTGTTTTATGTGTGTGTGTGTGTGTGTGTGTGTGTGTGTGTGTGTGTGTGTGTGTGTGTTCCCTCCCCTCCCTGCCTCCCAACTCCATTCCTAAATTGCATCTCTTTCCACACATTTAGTACTTACATATTCTGTATGCCTGCGCTGTATTCATCCCCACCACTACCTTGCAACCTTTCTCCTCCCCCCCCCCCCCAATTCCCTCTCCTTCTACCCCTCACCACAGAAAGTGATTTGGAGTGTGGCAGCCGGAGGTGATGGTTGTGGGTCTGTGAAGTGAGCCTGTGTGAATGGTGTGTCTTCTGACAAAAGCTAATGGCTAAAAGATTAAGTTCTATGTGTACAAGTGCCTTTTTTATGTCCCTGTCGCAGCTCCACATAAGTCTTTGTGAGCTGTAACCTATCATCACTGTATTGTTATATTTTAATTCAATTTGGTATTATGCATAACCAGTTCAAACAACATTAATTTCAACATGTTATCTGTAATCTTCTTTATCAGTTCAGTCTCTTACTGTAAAGACAGGAAACCAATGTACTATGGACATCAAGTCTAATGTCAAGATCAAAAGCTTTACTTACTAATTACTAGTTTCAGGTCATTTTTGTACCACCACCTAATCATAAGATTGAAAAATCCCTTGAGTATATCAGCCATTAAACAATACAAATCTATCAAAATTTAGTATTCATATATACTGCAAGTATTTTCACAATCTTATATGAAGATGGCTCATAAATGAGCTGAAACTAGCAATCAGTAATAAAAGCATGTGATTATATATATTGTTTCTCCTGATAATGAGTAATAACAGTGAACATATGTACCAGCACTGGAAACATTACATAAGTGACACCACATTTACCATGAAAATGAAACTGTAGTCATTATAAAAATGGATAAACTAATAATAATAAATATAACTTTTTATGGAATATAATATTTACAGAAAAGCAGGTTTGTATCAGTTTAGTTATCTTCTTAATCTTTACCAGAATGAATCATCAATGAAAATCAAATAGAATAAAGCACAAACTTGCATGCAAAGCAGAAACAAATTCTGTTAGTGACTGAAACAACTTAAGCTTATTTTAGATGTATATTTAAGTAACAATGCTGGGTCAAATTGAATGAAGCTTCTATATTTCATGAACATGTGAAGACACTTTGTTTGTCCCAAAGAACCTCACACAAAGCAGATTTACAGCTAAAGCATCATGCATGTGTCTTTTTAACATTTAATCTACTCCAGTTACAGCAAATATAAAAATGAGTTTGAAAGGTAAACATTTAAGGATATATTTTCTCCCATGCACATCAGAGTTATAGTTTCAATATTTTAGGACTGTATAAAAATAGTTTATGTTCTATCTGCTTTAACTGTTTGCCTAAAGGAATCAGAAAAGCACTGCTGTTAATTCTATGAATAAACTACTATAGGCAGGTTTAATCCTTGCAATAATAATAGAATAGCAGTGTTTCTTTGTGCACACCTCTTGTAAATATCATAATCAAATAATGATCTTTATATTTTAATATATGTTTTGGCTTCTAGTGCCAGACTTTACAATTATTTTAAATGTTTCTATTAAACCTAATCTCCCCACCATTCCTGAATTATGTATGCAACTTAACAAAACACATGGTTTAATCAAAATGTAATAGCACTGTGGTGATTTAAGACACACAACCATCAAATTGGTTTGTGGAATTATGATCTTAATTATAAGGGACATATCCGCAGCTGAAAAATTGAACAGAATTCTGATGGTAAAAAAGCTTATGGAGGTGAAGATAGATGTCACCTGTGTGCTACTTAAAGATAATAAGAAGTAGGAAAGTACAGTGGGAGGTAAAAAGATTTACCAGCCAGAATAATTTAGAGTCCATAAACAGAGCATTGTGCATTTCTAAGTTCAGAAGTGCCACTGTTTCCAGCTCTAATGGTCTGTGGAGCTCCAACTGTTTACATTGGTAAATAGAAGCAATATAACAGTTCTGATACAGTTGAAATATGAGAACTCCACATCCACAATATTACAACAATAACGATTGTTTCACACATACTTCGGTAGCAACCAGACTTTTTCTATTTTTTAATGAGCCATGTGAAGGAGATATTTTATACTTTAATTCAAACAAATTATGCATTTGTTGACATTTCTAAATTCCACTTTCAGAAGATTCCATTTTGTAATAGTCTAATCTTTAAACAGACAAATAGCCATAATAAAAATTTTGAAAACTGATGTATTTATGTGTAATTAGATTGTCTGCCACCTGGTATCTCTACAGTTTCCAGCTAAGAAAAACAAATCAGCTGCTAGAAAAAAAAAAAAAATAAATAAATAAATAAAATAAATAAATAAAATAATAAAAAAAATTACAGGCACTACATTTGCCAAAGTAGTTATTTTTTTAAATCTGTTTTTCATGTTTACTATCATATGGCGTTTTCTACCAAATTCGGTGTTCTTATACCAAATTTGACACTCACTACTGTAATTTTTTTGACAAAGTCGGTGTTATTTTTGCTACATTTACTGGCATTTTTCCAACTAACTCCGTTGCCATTATTTTGCCAAACCTGGTGTTTTTAATAGTGTAATTTCATTGCCAGAATCGAGTTTGTTTATTAAGCAATTCGGTGTTATATTTTACCAAATTTGTTATTTATTACAAAATAGGGAGGTTTGTTCCTCAAATTCTGTATGCTGATCTGTGAGTTCTTGGTTTATTTATTTTTGTTACATATGATGGTTGGTGCTCTGAACAAGCTGAGCCAACTGTGCTGGATGCCAAGCAGCTACCGTCAAATGGCGTGATTTTGGACAGCGGGGTATTTTCGGACGCTGCGTAGCAACAAATTAGCACTAATTTCCACATCTGGACACTGCTTATTTTATACATGAGACTGTAATTTCCATGTCTCATGCTCCCGCATTTGGATCGATTGTTTACCGACAGTTTCTTGCTGTGTTATGGAGTGGAAACTTTCTGTTGTTGTGACTGGTGGAGAAGTATTGCAGCATCAGTTGCCAATGAGTTCAGTAGTGTGCGGCACTGTGAGAAGTTTTGTACCCATCTGCCATGAGTTTTGAGTAAAGTTTCAAAGTAACGGAGATTTTTTCGAAATTGTGTGGAGTGATTTTGAACAATGCCTAGAATGTATAAAAGTAAGAACAGTGTTCAAGATTGGTGTAATTATGACCCGGGAATTTTAAAGAAAGCAGTTTGAAATTTTCAGTATGGCAAATTAACATACAGAATAGCCTTTAATAAATAAAATCCCTTATCTCAGTCTTTATTCCTTATTTTAATGGTGGATGTCCTTAAATGTGTAAAGTCACTAAAATCAAACAGAAAGAAAGTAGAGTAAAAAAAAAAAAAAGTCAATTTTGTGTCCAAAATCCCCCATACACTTTCAAACACTAGACAGAGATTGAAAATACACATGCGTCCAAAATCACCCGACTACATGGCGTGATTTTGGACACTTTTGTTTTTCTGTCTCAGGCTAAAGTACATGCACATGGAAGTTCTGTTTCTAGGATATTTTATTGGTTACACACATACCCTACCACTTCCGTAAAAAAACCATGAAATCTGACAAAACCTATAAAAGTTATAGTGAAAATAATTTCAAAACTGTCCGAAATCATTGTTTGGCACTACCAATCTCTTCTTCTTTGCTTAACACATAAATAACCCTATCATAGTTGAAGAGGGAATATTAAAATGGAAGTAACAGATACAGCCAATCAACTGACACATTTCTCTTAGCTGAAAACCTGTGAAGAAACCAGGTGGCAGTCAAAGTAAATACAAATAATTACATCAATTTTCAATATTTTTCTATATCCTTTTGCCTGTTTGTTTAAAGATTAGTCTACTACAAAATGGAATATTTTGAAATAATATAGAACCCAGCAAAGCTTACGGCTGCACAATTTCTACCGATTGATTTGATTTGATTCTTTCAGGGAAGCCAAAACAGTCTTGGTCTAACCCGCCACTGCCCGCACCGAAACTAAGTTTATTGTGCGGTATCGCTCCATGTATGTTTAGTAAAGCCAACCAATGCCCTTGAACAGTGCAAGGAGTCCCTTTATCAGTTCTTTATTAGACACAATTTCTTCGGGTCTGGTTGTCCCAAATGTTCTGTGCCTTTTACTCTCCAATGCAATGCATTCGAAGATCAGATGTGATGCAGTTTCATCACCGTCATCACAGATCCTACCGAACTATGGTTTAAAATATAAGTACACGTATCTATGAATAAAAAATATGAATTGAGTCAGGTAAGAACATGCGTCCTTTGTGTTCATAAACCACCGCTCTATTCACTTCCTATCGAAGTAGGTGTGAAACACTTATCATTGTAGCAATCCATGGACATGGAGTAGTTCTAGTTCAACCATTTCTAGTGTCTGAATAAGGATTTTCAAAAGAAATGTTACAATGAGTTAACCTGCAATTCATCTCGACGTATACAGTGTCCTAAGTATGATATTGCTTCTATTTGCTGAGGTATACACCAAGCTGCAGCTCCACAAACTGCTAGAATCATAAACACACACTTCTCAACCTGTGCATGTGCAATGCTCTGTTCCTAGACTCTAAATTATTCAGGCTGACCAATCTTTTTGCCTATGATTTTACAAAGGTAAGTAAAATTGTAAGACATACAGATGGAAGTAAACACAGCAAGACACCAGTAATATATTCTAGAATTGAAGTAGAATTTGAAGAAAGAGAATAATAATTTTTATTAGAAATTAAGTGTATTTCAAATGTAATATAATGTACCACAGTTTTCTTGAAAATTCAGTGACTCACGAGATATAGAACTACATAAACTTTAATTCTTCAATAAATGAAAAAAGTGTTTTTGAAGACATTTCTACAAGATATTTTCTGGTTCTGGACTCTACTTATGAACTAGTATCGGTTAAAGTATGTTGTCAATAAAAGTGAATGATGATTAATAAAATTTATTTATTTTGTATTGCTCAGAACATACAAGCATATGCCCCTTTATGAGCTGCAGTATAGATTATCAAAAATAATTTGTTGCCCCTGGCACTCATTAGAAAGATAAAAGCATGATATGTAATTCCTGGATTTAATTTGACATTCATCAGCTGTATTGGTGAAAAAATCCACATTTGCATACACATTTAAACTTGATACATATTTAACCCCTCTTTTAGTCACACGATGGAGAACTGAATTTATTTCCATTTAAATTCATTGGGAAAATAAAAATAAAATTTTAGGAGGGACATTTAACAATTTTTGGTCCACATTCAGTACGAAACTTAAAATGATTACTGACACACGGAACAAGTCAAAATACTTGTAACTTACAATCTACTACTTCGTCTCACTCAAATAAATGAAATGAAAAAAACTGAAAATTGATAGGGAATATAATATGGGACAGTTATCTACAGAGAGGGAAGAGGAGGGGGAGAGTGAGGGGAGGGGGTGGGAGGGGGCAGGAAGAGAATTGGGGGAGGGGGGAGGGGCTGAGAGGAGGAGTGGGGGATGGGGTGGGAGGAGGATGGGGGGTGGGGTGGGAGGAGGAGTGGAGGTGGGGTGGGAGGAGGAGAGGGGGATGGGGTGGGAGGAGGAGAGGGGGATGGGGTGGGAGGAGGAGAGGGGGATGGGGTGGGAGGAGGAGAGGGGGATGGGGTGGGAGGAGGAGAGGGGGATGGGGTGGGAGGAGGAGTGGGGGATGGGGTGGGAGGAGGAGAGGGGGATGGGGTGGGAGGAGTGGGGGATGGGGTGGGAGGAGCAGCAAGGAAAGGTTGGGAGTAGCAGTGGGGGACTGCAGAGTGGGGGGAGGAGTGGGGGATTGCAGAGTGGGGGGAGGAGTAGGGGGATTGAGAGAAGGGGAGGGAAAGAGAATGAGGGGGTAGGAGGGAGCAAGGGGGAGGGTGAGAGAGAGGGGAAAGGATGGATGGGATGTGACAGGAGGGTGAGAGGGATGGGGAAGGGAAGAGGGGAAGGGACGGATGGGATGCGAAGGGGAGTGAGGGATAGGGTGCGAGGGATGTAGGGTGCGAGGGATGTAGCGTGCGGGGGATGGATGGGACATGAGTGGGAGGAAGGTGTGCAAGGAGGAAGGAATTGTGGGAGTGTGAGGGGAAGGAATTGTGGGAGCATGAGGGGAAGGAATCGTGGGAGCGTGAGGAGGGAGAAATCGAGGGAGTAAAAGGGAAATGCAGGGAGGGAGGCAGCACAAGGGAAATGGTGGGAGGCAGCATGAGGGAAATGGTGGGAGGCAGCACGAGGGAAATGGTGGGAGGCAGCACGAGGGAAATGGTGGGAGGCAGCACGAGGGAAATGGTGGGAGGCAGCACGAGGGAAATGGTGGGAGGCAGCACGAGGGAAATGGTGGGAGGCAGCACGAGGGAAATGGTGGGAGGCAGCACGATGGGGAAGAGGGAGTGGAAGAGGGAGGGGAGAGAATGTAGTTTTGTTATGACGGGGGTATGAGAATGGCTTTTTTGTAACTGAGGTTTGTCTATTGCAGACAATGATAACTTTACTGATCACATGCCTTTTCATTATCACTATTTTTTCAGCAAATATTTACTGTATGCTACATGTGCTTCAGATTCGTAGCTGAATTAAGATACTGACAAATAACAAATCTCAAGTTAACATATTAAGTTTCTCATTAAGCTGTTTATGACATCACTTTCTACCCCAGGACAGTTTGTTTATGAACAAGAATAACAAAGTGATTCAAGCTGCAGCAGCCTACAGCCACATTCGTGTGAGTTGTGCCTAGGGGAAATTGTGTCGTTGGGATGTTTAAAGGAGACTAAACTACTGGATCATCAGTCCCCTGTTCCCAGGTAAGAGGTCACATCTGTAGCTTAACAATTTAAAACCAAGCACTCCACCTTCAGTACACGAGTACAGAAAGACAGCAAGTGCTAAAATGATATAAAAAGAGATAACAGAAAAGGAGTACACCAAATAGTCAACGTTGGTAAAACATTACAGCAGAAGATTGTGGCTGCCTGATCACAAGGATAATAAAGGATGAGCCAGCCACTCTGCAAATACTAAAAATCTCCAGTGATAAAACAAGAGGTAAAAATAACAACTGATTGAAAGTTCTGGAGGGGTGGGGTCCTCACATACGACATAATGGTACCCACCACTAAATAGAATGATAAAATCCAGCTGCGCAAATAATGCCTAAAACCCATTCTCAGCTAAAATTGATGGAAGCGCAGTTGGCAGATGAAAGAAGCACTGCAAGACAACTAAAAGCAGACAGTCCACAACAATGTGCACTGCTATAAAAGGTGGCCATGTATTAACCACTTATGGCCAATACGTAATCGGCAGAAAACAACAGACTTCCTCTGAGAGGCCCACAGGGATGACCTCCACATGACAGTAGAGGACTTGACTGCAAGGAGCTTATTCGGCTCATTCAAGTCTGCTCACTCCGAGTTCCAAAGCCCAAGGACCTTGTGGGTCATTTCCAGTAAGAGATCCCTGTCTCCAAGGGCCCTGAGTGGTGGCCTGCTTGGCCAGGTGATCGACTCATTTGTACCCTGGAATGCCAATGTGGCCTGGGGTCCAAAAGAAAAGCACTGAAGGGCCTGACTCGCCAAGGGTGAAGACAGTGTCTTGAATAGACCGCACCAAATGGTGCTTAGGAAGAAACTGGTCAAGGACTTACAAGCCACTCAGGGAGTCACTGCAGATAACTATAGACTCGAAAATGTTGAAGAGTGCGGGAGATAGGCACCAGCTCAGCTATAAAAAAGCTACTTCCACAGGGAAATGAATGCTGCTCAACATGGTTACCATGAACATAAGCATAACCAGCACAGCCGTCTACAAGGGAACCGTCTGTGTACACACACACACACACACACACACACACACACACACACACACAGACTCTCACTCACTCACTCACTCCGGTATATGGCTAAAGTAGTAATCAAAGTAATGAAGTAGAAAGGTAAATGTTATGTAACATTCACAGGTGATCTGAAGATTACACACTAAATGAAATGAACCAGTCATACAGAAAATGTAAGACCAAATATGAATTATTACATAATTTTGTGAACATTGTGTTATGCATAATAAAACATATTTTATTATCCTGCAGCACCAAAATATAGTACAATATTATTTCATCTTTATAATGGTAACTAACTACAATATTACAAAAAAAGGAACCCACAATATAACTACCAGACAGAAATTTAAAGTAACTCCAGCAAGCTACTTTGAGAGGATAGTGTAACTTCCTATTTCAAAATCAAAAGCCAAAAACAAAGTAAAATGTATAAGATAATTGCTCTATTAAACAAAATTAGCTGTTCCGACTATTTTTCAGTTCTAAGAAGGCTATATCTAAACAGGCAATGTCACAATCATCTAAATTAACTAGGGATTACACCAACAATGATCATGATTAACTGTTTCCAGCCCAATGATACTATAACTAATCTGTTCATCTAGGCTCAACCATTTATCCAAAGATTATACAACACTGCAGAACTTTCCAAAAATCATTATGGTTAGGTTCGCTACCATTAAATTGAGAAAACAGCATTAGGCTATGTTGCATTGACAAAATATGTACTGTAGCCTAATGTTTAAGTTAGACTTCTAACAAATATTCCACCAATATAATAAGGACAGTTTACAACTTATCGCAAAGACTTACTATGAGCTACAACAGGCATATATATATATATATATATATATATATATATATATATATAAGACACACACATACAACACTTAAGCTATCGGCCTTCTTAAAGAGCATTCACACAATCACAAAGGCACACTTCACAGTCACACAACCATTATCTCCAGCTGCCTCACTCTGAATCTGCGGTGAGGGGAGGGGGGGGGGATGGATACAGCAGGTGTGTATTAGATGCGTGAAACGAGATGCAGCTTTGGAACGGAGTGGGGAGGAAAGCAAAAGTGCGTATGTGTGAGCACACATGCACAGCACACAAAATGGGATAGGTGTAAGATAGAGGGGGTAGAAACTGTTCGGTGTGGAGAAAAAGGAGGTTATTGTATGATGAGTGGAGATCAGAGAATGTAGTGTAAGGATAACTCCCATCCGTATAGTTTACAAAAGCTGGTGGTAGGAGGGAAGATCCAGATGGCCCAAATTGTGAAGCAGCGATTGAAATCAAGCAAATGCTCCACTGCATATTTGACCACAATTTGGCGGTGGACATTCATCTTAATGGACAGCTGGTTAGGGGTCATGCCAAATATATAAAGCTTTGCAGTAATTGCAACTCATTTGGTAAATTACTTGGCTGCTTTCACCGGTGTCTTGGCCTCCGATTGGGTAGGATAAGTCTGTGACAACTGAAATAGGAAGTGCTGGGTGGGTGGATTTTTTAGAGTCCATGGTAGTACTAGGTGAAAAGGGGGAGCACTCTTCTACTGGTGGTAGAGGGAGATGATGAGAAATTTGTCTGTAGGCTAGGTCTGTGAGGTAGGCCTTTGTGAGACCTTCAGCGTATTGAGAAAGGAAGTTGCCATCACTGCCTATACACCATCCACAGGTGGCTAGGTTGTAAGAGAGGGATTTTTTTGATATAGAAGGAATGTCAACTGTCAAAGTGTACATACTGTTAGTGGTTGGTAGGTTTAATATGGATGGAGCCATCAGTGAAGTGGGGGTTAACATCCAGGAATGTGGCATTGTGGATTGAGGTAGGCCAGGTGCAGTGGATGAAGGAGAAGGATTTGAGATTTTGAAGGAAGGAGAATAAGGTGTCCTGGTCCTGAGTCCAAATCAGGAAAAATACCGTCAGTAAACTTGAACCTGACCAGAGTTTAGGGTTTTGGGATGTGCCGAGGGATTCCTCCAGATGGCCCGATAAACAGGCTGGCATAGGATGGTGTCATGTGGGTATTCAAGGAAAAGTTGTTGACTGTTAGGATAAAGTTGGTGAGGGTTATGTGGAACAATGTTTTGGGCTTGAATTAAGAGGGTCATTGGGAGAGGTAGTGTTCAAGAGCTGCAAGGCCCTGGGTATGTGGAATGATTGTATATAAGAAGGTGGTATCCACTGTGACAAGTAAGATCCAGGAGGTAAAGGGGTGAAGATGGATGGTGGAGAGTCAGTGAAGAAGTGGTTAGTATCCTTGATATGGGAAGATAGATTTTGGATAACTGGTTTCTAAAGTGGTGTTCTGTCACCCTCCCAACCCTCATAACATCATAGTCCATCTGTATACCACCCTGAACCTCAGCCTCCTGCCACAGGAATCAATTCCTGTGGAATACCCTGCTGCAAGACTTGTCCAATCCACCAACCCAGCACTTCCTATTCCAGTGCTACCGCAAACTTATTCTATCCAATCAGGAGCCAGGCCATCTGTGGAAGCAGCCATGTAATTTACCAATTGTGCTGCTGTCACTCCACTGCTGGATATACCATATCCATTCCCACCACTGAGACAAAATGTTCCTGTTCTCCCCTCCTCTCCCCTCTCCTCTTAGCCCCTCACAGCAGAGTGTGATTCAGAGTGCAGCAGCTGGAGATGATGGTTGTGTGACTGAAGTGAGCCTGTGTGGATGCCCTTTATTCTGAAGAATGCCAATGGCCAATAGCTTAAGTATTGTATGTGCGTGCCTTTTATATATGCCTGTCACAGTTCATTGTACGTCTTTGGAATGAACTGTAAACTGTCATTATATTGTAGAATTCTAACCTGAACTTTTTATTATTAGATTTTGGTTAAAAAAATATGTTATTCCTACCACTATGTATAGAAATATGCAAAGAAATATTTTCGTTCACAAAAAATTTGGACTAGAAAAGGTTAACATCCTGTGTTGCAATATCTTATTAACAAACAAAGTAATACCAAGAGACAATTTTGGTGACAGTTTTAGAAGCTGCCCTGAATTTGAAGAGGACTTATTTAAATTATCTGAATGCTACTGAAAGCATATGTTATAGCCACAATGGCTTCAAGCTGAACTGATATGTTACTCAGTATCTTACTATTGCATCACTTCAATCAATATCATATGGTAAACATCCCCACCCCCCAACTTGTTTGGGACAGTTCAGATAATCAAGCACCAACCTAACTGTCATATGAAAGATCCTATAGTCATGTTTGATACTATTCACCCAGAATGTCTATCAGAAATAGTTTCTCTTTCAAGCGATCATATCAAGCTTTCTCAAGGTTGAAAATGAGTATAATCAGATAGGAGCTAATGCATATTGTGATGAAACATGAAATATATGGGTGAAAAGGAGAGTAGGGGAGATTGATTTTTTCTTTAATTTAAGAAAGAAAATCGTAATTAATTAATGACATATTTATTGTCAATTCATAAACTACAGGTAATTCATGATACGATTTAAGTTATCTTTAATACATAGACAAACAAACAAGTGTGCTTGTTTATGTTTTAAAACATAAAAGTAGAGTTACTTTCTTTAGTTATCTGAATTGGTGGGAGCAAGCCAACCTTGTGAAAGTTTCATTCTTAAAAGTTTCATTTATCAATGTGAAATAAAGGATCTTGGTTACTGTTAAATTCTAACTCAAGTCAGAAGTCTTTTCATTTATTAGTGAAGAATTGGCCAACCTACACGCCCTGAGAGTTGCCAAAAAAAGAAATTGTCGGTGATAATAATACCATATAATTAATTACTTTATTATTCTCACATAAAATATTAAGGAATATATAACACTACTTAATTCATTATGCATCAATATAATATCAATGGTAGTACAGATGAGCATAAAAGGCCAAAGTCCATGCAAAAATCTATATGGGTGACAATCAAAGAAAAGTGTAACTAGAAACATGAGAAAGGTAAATATGGGAAGAAATGCTAGAACAACCACTCGCCTGGAGGAATCTGAATGGTACGGAATAATACTATATTTCTGTCACTGAATCTGTTAACTATGTAATATATATGGTAGAATACTGTTACACAGTTGTGAGTGTAAATTTAATAAACATCTGACTGTTGAGCAATGTCATAAGGAGATAATGGGCTTATGTAAATAACAAAAAGTGAAAACAGCGAATAGTAAGTAATGGAATATGAAAAAAGAAGCAATGGTGGACAATATTATGGGATTCTCTACTGATTTTCTGACAGCAAAGATAAAGCTGAAATTTTCTCTCACATTTATTATACGAATTGTGATAAAATTTTAATCAGAGAAGATAAATACTGAATAAGTGTATCTTGGAATTGTGTGCCATTAAGAGTGAAAAGCCAATACTAAACAAATTGTTGGAGTAAGAAAAATGTACAATCTATTATCAATGCAAATTAAATAAATTGTAAATAGAAAGTATGGAGGGGCAAGTTATAAGAATAAATGCAATTGCAATATCATGCAATTTCAAAATCTATTAACAATGTATGGTACAAGCAGTACACAGACTGAAAGTATAAGCAGTTCTTTCAGTTAACCAAACAGGAAGAATAAATACAGTCATAAAAAGTGTGTGCTGCATATCAGAGCAAGACTAACACATTTTATTAGTTTTGCTACTCAGTAATGTGGTAAAATAGATTATGGAACTATATACTTATTTAATCTCTATGAAAATTTGAGCTTCATATCATTAAAACTATTGGGGAGTAATAATAATGAGAATCTGAGATAGAAATGGGACTATAATTCACTGTGCTGAGCCCACAAAGTGCACAAGTCAACAAAGGTAAACATTACATGAATGAAAATTCCACCTCTACCACTCTCGCCTGTGGCAGCACGTTAATGGAAGAAACCTCAGAGTGAAAGCAATATAATTTTGTATAGTTAGAATGGTAACAACAAATAATCAGTATACCATGCATAAAAAAATTAAAATGTTTCCATATCAGCGAAGCTACTCCATCGTGTTTGATCAGTAACGCTTCATTTACAGACAGTCAATACATGAAACCAGTCAAAGTAGAAAAGACAGATGACACTAGCACACATGAGAGTACTGAAATATACTTTTCTGACAAAATCTTTGTTAGAGCCATGCACTTACATACTTGCTACACACTGTTGTATTTTTGAAGAAGTGACTCAATGTTATCAGCTTTGATTATAGATAAAGCTGCAGAATTGGTGGGGCCATCCTGCATGTCATACATTGCTGGGACACTGCAGCTAACGGAACAGCATATTATTATTAGGCACAATATTCTGAGAAATGAAATACAGAACTGAAATGATCTGCACAGCCAAAGCACTGACATCAATATTCAATGCAGGCTTTAAATTTGTTACAACAAGAAGAAAACTATCATAAATAGAATGACAGACCAACTTACGGCTACAGTACAGTCACTCGTTCCACAACCATATTTTATTATGGCTATCACTCGAGAATGAGATAATGCTGCAGCCATGAGAACTGCCACACACATTGGAACTAACCAGAGTTCCACATTTATCCAAGGGAGCTGTATTGCAATCAAAATTATTTATCACAGTACTCGTACAGCTCCTCGATGTAGCAAATGTTTAACAGATGATTAATGAAAGACAAATCTGACCATATAGCAGAGCTAACATCCAGCTGCATCACAACAATGTTGAATAACAGTTCCAAAAATAAGAATCAACAATCACAAAATAACTAAGATATTAATAAATTGAAATAATTTTCAATTAATCAGGGGATTGCAAGAAAACATTAATTTAGGCAGAGTCAGCTTCATCTTACAACCTGTTGCAGTATTAACAAGTGAAGAAGAGAAGTAAACAAGATTAATGAAATGGATCAAAACCAATAAGCAGAAAATGTATGTAACAATAAAGCAATATGAAACATGAAATGTATGGCAAATGACAGTTATCTGTTTCTTATAGATAAGAGGGCAAATAATACATCATAAACAAACAGTTAAAATATATAGAGAATGGAGTGACAACTTGAGGTTTCTTCTTGTTTTAGTTTCATTTAGTTCATGCTAGTGCATATAATCTTCAATGCAAAACATGCCAGTATAAATACATAAATTTACTACTGCCAAGCCTAGCATAACCAGCAGTTATTAGATGTTTACTTTAAAGAGCCATAACTGATGAACTTTTGTGTAAACAGTGATTGGTAACCTACATCAGCAAATGCCACATAAGAACATATTATTCACTGACAAAACAAAATTTACTGTACATTAAAGCTTTCACAGCTCCTTTCCCTGTAGAACACATTTCGATACCACTCTCAAATTTTGAGTTCTATACATGAACTTTTGCTCTAAAATGAGTTTGAGTACCCGATTGTACAGGTGTTACTATAAGAAGCTTCCCAATTTAATATTACTGCATCCCTCTTGATTCTCAGAATTGTCACGGGTCCTGTAACTTTTTTCTTTATGTCTTCCTCCATGTCCTTCGCGATACTCTTCAATCTTATTCTGACTGGACAGCTTACCAATGCTGTTGTCAACCAATAATATGGGGAAGTGAATGAGATTGTCTTTCCTACCTGCCTGTGTGTGGCTCAGAGATTGTCTTTAAAGTGAGTTGCTACCTGCCACCATATTATTGACATTCTAACCTAGACTTGCCTTCAACAGTCAGATTTACAACATTCTTAACGTCTTCAACAGGTTCATTACTATCTGTACTCTAGACAGGCATCTGCCTCAAGATAATATGACATGAACACATTGCACACAATACAGGACTTATCAACATCTATGACATCTTTGTCATCATCATTATCAAGCAACAACTGTATGACAAAATGGAACAAGTAAGGTTTCTGAGTTGACTATATTTTCCAAAGATCCTTACTATGGTTTTAACTTTTTTTACACTATCTTTATAGATAATGACTTTAGAATTTTTAATTAGTAAAAAAAGTTCCAAGATTACAGAAGCTTCAAGAGAAACTCAGCACTTTTAGCATTTATAGCACAGGCTTGCACAGGACAGGGTAGTGTGGAGAGCTGCATCGAACCAGTCGGCGGACTGATAACAACAACAGCACTGAATGAAGGGCAGTTACACATCATATTGTCAAATAACTGAGTGTTCAACAACTCTTTCACAGAACGGGGCTCAATGTAGTATTCTGGAAGTTTAGCAACTAAGTTTTGATTAAAATTCCTTGATTGTTGACATATTGGCACATGCTGCAACTGACACTCAGTTACAGCCAACACAAACACAGCAGGTTACTTCACAAATGCTGTCAATGTGTGATGCAGAGCAATGATGAAGGGGCCACCGTGAGTTATGGTGGGAATGGGACATGGTCTGAAGATAGCTGTTTTTAAGTGACCAATGAATGAACAGCATAATGCAATGTGTTTTGTAACTCCAAATTTAATTTTGTGTCCTAAACTAACAACGTTGTCATATTCAATGTATCCAAGAAAAAGGTGGTAAATAATCTGCGGCATAACTAAAATCACAATCACTTTATTCATGGTTGTAATTTCTCACTATCATTGTTTACTCGAAAATATCCTAAGAGAAGTTAGTGGCTACAAGCTGCTATGTTACAAATGTAAGAACAATCCCACTTGAACCCTTGGTTACAGGTTACAGACAACACAGGCATATCTGGAGTGGCCATAGGTCATGGCCAGGTGAGTTTGAGTTACATCTGAGTGAATGAATGTGTGTACTTCTTTTTTATCAAAACCATAGTTCAAAATTGAAACTGTTTGAATCTTGTTTATTTTATGTGACTGTCTGCAGGTCAGAAACTGTCTTTATGGTGAGTTGCTATCTATTCTCTATTATTGTCAGAATAATAAGAATTTTTTGGCTAAAAAATAACTGTCATTTTGTTTAGACTTAGAAGTAAAAAGTAAAAATAAAATATAGCACCCGAGGAAAATCAAAAACACAATCTTAATGACAGATTATAATCCAAACCGTTACATTATGTTATTAAAGCATTCTGTTCTCCTTTTACTTTCGCAACTCTAGTCACCCTGTCAGATCGAAAAATTTGGCTTTGAGCAAGTTGTATGGAGGTTCAACAATATAATTAGGATAGTTTACAATCACCACAAAGACGGACATCTAGCTGGACACATAACTAAAGAGAATGATACCCATAAAACTCAAGCTATCGGCCATTAGCCTTCATCAGGAAAGATATCACTCACATTCAAATTTAAAATACACACAACCGTCATCTCTGGTGGCTGCACTGCAGCTGTGAAGTATGGTTGAGTGACATCATCCCTGACAAGGATTAACGGCTGAAAACTTGAGTTCTATGTGCATGAGAAGGGGTGTATATATATACACCCAAAGCACAGGCTCGTTGGTAGACACAAAAACACAAATAAAAATAAAAACACACACAAACGTTCAAGCTTTCGCAAGCATTGGCTACTTCATCAGGAAAAGAGGAAGAAAGGAGGGGATAAAGCAAAGGTTGTGAGTTTTAAGGGCTTCCTTTCTCTTTTCCTGATGAAGCGGCCAATGGTTGCGAAAGCTTGAATGTTTGTGTGTGTTTTTGTCTCTATCTATGAGCCTGTGCTTTGGGCAAGTCAAACGATCTCTATTTTTTATACATATTTATCCCACCAGAAAAGTTTCCTTCTATGATAGACAATATATATAAGCCAACCTCTGTCATTACTGCATAATAAATGTAAACATAACATTATAACACAGCTTTTAAGAAAACTTCCAGCGGTCTTTGATTTGTGTTCTGTATATAATGTACGTGTCATACTAGCATGTATTGCTTTTGGTGTAGCTATCATTTGTGATGAAATGTGAAATAAAAGGAACCAACCTATGATCAAAACACTTCAAGAACGAAAGCTGGACAATGAGTTGGAAGTGAAATGACAAATTGTTGTGGCAATTTGGAAACGGCTAACAGTTCATAGTTATTAATATAATCTGACATAATTTCAGTTAGAAGTGCAACTGGAATAATTCATATACTAGGGAATACAAGTGTATTCTAAGCCACAGTTGGTTGCAAAAGGAAATTTTTTAATACTTCATATGTAATGCACAACCAGTTTTGATGCACTATGGCATCATTTTCAAGTGCTCCACAGTAAAGAAGTGTTCTATAAAAGTACAAAGACAAGAAGTAAAGACAAAAAGTAAGATATATTACAATTTTGGAAATGGTCAGAAGAGTGTTACAACATATGATCTTACATGTATCATTTTGGCCAACAGCTGTTTTAGAACCAAGTTGTACAGAAGCCTGCACTTGAAGTTAAGTCCTTCCACTCTTGGCATTGGAATGACTCCTTTTCCATACACATTCACACATATTTGTTTACCTTCATTTTTTCCCCCCAAGGTGAAGTTTACTTACCAGATGAAGGAGCACAGGTAATGATAGTAACATAAATAAAACACACACAGACACAAAAGCAAGCTTTCGCAATCTAGTTGCTTCTTCAGGCAGAATAGTGAAGGAGAGGGAAAAGGAAATGATGAGGGTTTTAAGGAAGTGGGTAAGGAGTCATTCCAATCCCGGGAGAGGAAATACTTACCTTTGGGGGAAAAAAGGAAGGTAAACAAATACACACACACCCGCAAATAACACACGCAAACACACCTAGGCAGACATATTGTAGAAAGAAAAGAAGATGGACAGAGATACCACTTGAGGCAGAGACTGTCCAGACTTCTTTAAATCCTGCCCCGAAATGAGATCCATCCTTCACAACATCCTTCCCACTCCACCGAGTGTGTCTTTCTTCCGCCCACCTAACCTCCGTAACCTCCTAGTCCATCCCTATGAAATCCCCAAAACCACCTTCCCTACCTTCTGGCTCCTACCCTTGTAACCGCTTCCATTGTAAACCTGCCCTATGCACCCTTCCACCACCACTTACTCCAGTCCAGTAACCTGGAAGGTGTACACGATCAGGGGCAAAGCTACTTGCGATAGCACCCATGTGATTTGTCAACTGACATGCCTGCACTGAGAAGCGTTCTATGTGGGAATGACCAGCAACAAACTGTCCATTCGCATAAACGGTCACAGGCAGCAGTGTTTGTTGGTAATGAGGATCACTCTGTGGCTAAACACGCCTTGGTGCACAGGCAGCACATCTTGGCACAGTGTTACATCGTCCGGGTTATCTGGATACTTCCCACCAACACCAATCTTTCAGAACTCCGGAGATGGGAACTTGCCTTTCAGCATATTCTCTCTTCCCGTTACCCACCTGGTCTCAACCTCCGCTAAATTCAAATTCCCGCCCACCATCTTTAACATCTTTGTCTCAGTTCTGCGGACAGAAGAAGTGACCAACGGTTGTGAAAGCTTGAGTGTTTGTGTGTGTTTTTATTTGTGTTTTTTCATGTCTATTGGCGTGCCTGTGCTTTGGGTAAGTCAAACGATCTTTATTTTTGTGTATATAATATAAAGGTAAAGCAGTCAACAATCCGGAGATTGGTTTGAACACCACAGTGCTTTACTAGGCATGGTCCTGTTTGGAGGTATTGTGTGCCGTTGCCTTCCTCCGACCTTCGAACTGACTTACCCAGCCAGTTATAGGGGGACCTACAGTTTAATGTGGGTTCCTAAGTTTTTTTCCTATATACTGCATAACTGGTCAGCTAAGACAGCATTTCTAGGTCTTTAATATATAACCTTGTTGTACATAAGTATAATAATGTGTGCTAGGTTGTCTGTTTTGTTAATTAATGGCTATCCTTGTTTGTTGCCCTGCTTCTGCTGTGTAGCATGTGATAAGGCACTGTACCTATGTCAAGATGTTGGAGAACTACAATTCGTAAATTTATAGGTTAGGACGTAATATGCATTATATGCACTTACTTCTCCATCTTGTTGTTTTTATTATTATTATTACTAAACGATTTGTGAATGTATGTGGACACAGAAATAATAGTTTTAGGGCACAAACGTAAACATGGATTAAAACTGTAAGGGAGTGCCATCTAGGGTTTGAAAGCAAAAATACATTGAAACCAAAAGCTTGTAGAACAGTGGTGCTATCTTGTGGCTTATATTGTAAATATGAGGTATAGCTGCAAATTAGCTGGTCAGTCTTTACTAACTGTCATCAATGAAAGGTATGTATTACCTATGAGTTGAACACAGTGTGGTTTTACTCTGTGTTGCAATTAATGTTGAACGTATGTTCAGCCTGCTCAGGTATGACAGTAAATTCACATGCTAAAATGAGTTATATTAATTACTCTCAGCATTTTAAGTAGTACTTTGTACTTAATTACAAATAGACATATGGAGTTCCCTACACAGAAGCACCACCAATCTCACAAAAGTTACTTGACTATTTTCCTTGATTGGAACAATCTGACTTCTAGGTAATTTCAAATTTTTGACTCTTATCCAGTTTTTATAAATATATATAAAATAAGGGAAGGTATTTTTAATATGACTGTGCATTACCAGTTAAATAATAGAAAGATAGTACACAATTTATTTTATTTTTAGGTTGAATTGGACTGACCATCTCCCTCAAGTAGAGATGGGTAGGTCCGAGATTTTAAAGGAGTCGGGTCCGGATCTGCATCCAGCTGTGCGGACCTGCATCCAGGTTCCGTGTCCGCTGGACCCATATGGGTCCGGCTCTGCAGCCGGCCGGCCGGCCGGACCGTGTCCGTCAAGTGGATCCACCGCCACTGGACCTGCACTGGTACAGCCGCACAGCCGGCGGCCGAAGCGTATCTATCGAGCGAATCTTCTCTAACCGAGAAGGATTCCAGTTGCGTTACACAGGATTATGTACAAATTTATTAATATATAGTAATGATGTAAAAGATATACCAAGTTAACTGTGATTAGAATGTTTTATTGCCAGAAAATCACGAACACTGTCCCATTATAAAATCACAGTCATCATTTGCTATACATGACACCCAGATCACATTAGTATTTTTCTAATTATTTGTAGAAAACTAAAATCTTTGTGAACTAAGCTTACTGTAAAACATTTGGAAGATTGTGTTTTCATCAATGAAGTGAGCTGTCTTTTAATAGAAATTATTCTGATTATTTTGTGACGCCCATCCATCAGCAGTTAAAAGACACAGCTGTTCCTCCCGTCAATAAATTTCGAATTTCCTCTTTTAATTCGTTGTGGATGGCAGGCAACAAACTGCAAGATACTGATTTTCTAATTGGTATCTTATACGATGGCCAAAGTAAATTCATTAGTTTTCGGAACTCTGGATCTTCTACAATTTTAAATGGATGGTATTCTTTTACAATCATTTTTGTCACTATTATCAATTTGCTTGGAACGATGAATCGTAATGAAATTTGATCTGATAAAGGGCTTGAATTCTGAACTGGATGGCACAGATTTAGGTAAAGAACTGTGATTAATTTTATTAGAATTGCTACTGCTATTGGTAAATTCTTCATTGCTAGGTAAATTTATTTCAAGAGTTTCACGTGTTCAAGTGTTTTTCCTCTTCATATGGCTGACGAGATTTCCTGTTCGAGTTCTTGGATTGTACGAAAGATCCAGACAGCAATATCGGCATTTAGCTTTATTATCTTTGACTGTAAATTGATACCAAACTTCACTGTTCTTCGGTGGTGGGATAATGAAATCTACGAGAACAAGAGAAAACTGTTATACGACACCTGGCCAGCACGGGCACACATACATGTGTGTATCACTAAAAAGCTTAATTCGTTCGGTAAACAAATCACTGGACCAAGATTAGTGTCCACAACATCGTATGCGATGGTCAAAATCGACATGCAATGTTTGCTTGACAGACATGAGTGCATTGCTTATTCCTTGTTGGCACGCTTTAAAACCATACCATAAAATACACAATAACCGTGAACTCAAATCATACTACCAACGTTTTTTTTTTTTTTTTTTTTTTTTTTTTTTTTGGGGGGGGGGGGGGGGCACAATCAAGAGTTAGTGTTATTGGGAATAACCTTACAATAATAATCTTCTGTTGAACAGTTGTGGAGTGAATGGCAACACAAATTCAGGAAATCGAACAAAATCATTATGTTTGTTGAACTGTTTCAGCCAAACATTTGTTAGTAGTGCGACACCTGTTAGAGGATGCAGCCCAAGGCCAGTACAGTCTCGGACAGAAAAACTACGCCTGTGTGCCAGCCTCGCCCGTTGTACAGCGAACTGCCAGGCCAGCGTCACACACAGCTGGCGGAATTCGGCGAGCAGGTAGCGGCCCAGCCACCCCAGCAGGTCGCCTCGGCCTGACCACCCTGCTGTGTTTATGGCGGGATTCACATCCGGCGTGGGCTTTACAACTGTGTCCCTGCCACTCCGCCACTGCGTTTCCAACTCCGGCCGCGCCTGACCTGTTTGCTGGCCTGGACCTGTACCTGGACCCACAACCGATGCGTGTCCGAGGATGCGTGTCTGAGGATGCGTGTCCGACCTGCACTCGGATGTACATCCATCACTAGCGCAGCGGATGCGGGTTCAAGGAACCGTTTCCATCCGGACCTACCCATCTCTACCCTCAAGTGCAGGCTTCTGTACAACTTGGTCCTAAAACAGCTGTTGGCCAAAATGATACATGTAAGATCATATGTTGTAACACTCTTCTGACCATTTCCAAAATTGTAATATATCTTACTTTTTGTCTTTACTTCTTGTCTTTGTACTTTTATAGAACATTTCTTTACTGTGGAGCACTTGAAAATGATGCCATAGTGCATCGAAACTGGTTGTGCATCACATATGGGGTATTGAAAAATTTCCTTTTGCAACCAACTGTGGCTTAGACTACACTTGTATTCCCTACTATATGAGTTCATAGGTAGTAATGAGTGTTCTGACTGTAGAGAAGCAGTCCCAAAATGTATAGTGTCAACTAACCCATCAAGTAACTTTAATCAGACTATACACCCAAATAACTATGCAATGATAAGTTAATTTTCTAATAATGACATACATAGTAACCCATAAATCATAAAAAACCCTTTGAAAACATAATAAAATATATATCAACCCTCTTAATTTGGCCAATTAAGGATCACAAAGAATGTAAACACTTTTCTTTTCCTCTTCATTCATTCACTTCTGTTTCCTATTGCCTCCTCATAAATGGTCCATTTGAGCCTTGTCTTTGCTGGTTCCTCTTTAAATGATTTGATTCTTTCAACTCAGCTTCTGAACACTCTTCTATTGTGGACCAACTGTGGTGTAATTCCAACTTCTGCAGCATCCTTCATCACTTTATCTATTTAGATGTAGCCTTTAACAGCCTTTAACTGAATATACATTTGGTCAGTCTACATTCATCCTTCATATTTAGTTTTCTAAGTAAAAGTCATGCAATAGAAGTACACAATAAGGAAGTGGAGGTTAAAGAATTATAGACACTAAATAAGATGGATGAATGTTGACTGACCAAATGTATATTCAGTTACATTGTGGGGTTAAAGGCTACATCTAAATGGAATAGTTCCAATGCCTGTAACTAAAAATTAGCTTCTCCAAATGTGAAAGTCAGTTATCAAAAGTTGTAAAGCACTAGCATAGCTACCAATGAAAGTGTCAAAGAAATCTTAATGCTAAAATACTGCACAAAGTTTGGTGCAAAGTCAAATTACTTTTGAACCCCAAATGATACACAGTCGTCCAAATATCCAAATTTAAATGTAAATTAGTTAGGTGTGTACCTACCTAGTTTATTAGCTCTATGTGTAACATGAATTAATTACTATGTCAGTCCAAAATGATAGTAATCCAGTTTAAAAACAGAAACACACATCAAATGAAAGGTTTTATCAATTGAAATATACTCCAATTGCACACACACACACACACACACACACACACACACACACACATATACACAAAGATTCAAGCTTTCGCAACCGTTGGCCACTTCATCAGGAACAGAGGAAGCATGGAAGGGAAAAGCGAAGGATGCGGGTTTTTAGGGAGTGGAAGAGGAGTCATTCCAATCCCGGGAATGGAAGGACTTACCTTAGGGGAAAAAAGGATGTCTGACTTGGTGTGCTTGGCATGTGTGCGTGTGCGCGCGCGCGCACTTTTTTACCTGTCCTTTTTTCCCCTAAGGTAAGTCCTTCCACTCCCTTAAAACCCGCATCCCTCCATTTTCCCTTCCTTCCTTCCTCTTTTTCTGCTGAAGTGGCCAACGGTTGCAAAAGCTTGAATCTTTGTGTATGTGTGTGTTTTTATTTGTGTTTTTGTGTCTGTCAACAATCCTGCACTTTGGGTAAGTTAAACAATCTCTATTTTTATACATATTTTGATGATACAAATGTTTTAAAAACATTCTTTATAGTAATTATTGTTCTGAATTTAATTGTCTTACAAGTTTTTTTACGTTTTCTGCATTTTGGGTAGATGGCCCATGGAGTAACCATTGTCCAATTCTTTGTCCTCTTCTGGAATGGGCTGTAAATCGATTTTTTTTTCTCGATGATGTCAATCTGTTCATCAATTTGTGTTGAATCAAAGTAAATCCCCTTTTCTGTTGCACAATTAAGGCATGAAAGTTCCTTGCAATTGAGGCATATAGCTGAGCACTTCCTGAATGCTTTCCAGCAGGAACAAGTAGCTTGATATCCCTTCTTTCACATGCTGGATATCGTGTTGAGCAGTTCTTGGGGCACTGGTGACTGGGTGGCTGCAATGGTAATCAGGCTGTTTTTGTGGTTTTCCACTCCCATCTCAGTGGATTCAGCTGGATTGTCACTCCAGATCTGAACATGCTAAGCTGAAGGCATTTTTTGTTACACCTGTCTGGAAAAGTTGAGAAGAATTTTTTTTCAAAGCTTTTGGAGCTGCCACCAGTGACAAACATACAATGAACTTCAATCCTGCTCAGCTACCATATCTGGTGTATCTTTGAGATCCGTGAAGTCTAAGTCAACAGGCTGAAGACTCAGGTTCATTTGAAAAGTGTTTATAAATTTCAGTTTGCCCCATCAAAAAATGTAGCGTTGGTGTCACAGCCACTGAATGCATGGGGAAAAAAATGCACATTTCTTGGCTTCTTCAGAGAAAGCAGATGGGGGTGTAAATAGGTATACCTTGCTCACTTTATGCCGGTTTCATATGAAAGATATTATTTTCCCCATTCTCTACAATGAGGTATGCAGTCAGTCTGCAGGACTAGTAAATCGGGATCTTCCCTGTCTCAATATTTTCATGGCTGTGACAACAATCAAGGGGTCTGCATCCTCAATGGCATGCTAGACCTGATACTTTTTACAACATAATTTTTCTGCTAAAATTGAGATAAGATGCTTCTTATTAAGTTCATTTTTAAGAAGCATTGTTTTAACATAGTTGGGGGCATTGTTTCATCTAATAAAAGTGTAGAGGAAAACCGTGTGCTCTTAGAAAACATTCAGCATATTTTATACTTTCCTTAGGGTAGCCATCAAACACTACAGTGTATTTGGACCCAACATATTGATCGACATAATCCACATACTTTTCAAGGATGAAGGGAAACATTCCACCAGTATTCAACTGCAATACTGGTGTAAGAGGAATCCACCGTCAAGCACTGACACTGTGTTGCTTGTGATTACAACATTGACTGGACTGAACGGCTTAAAGGGGTCTCATTTTCTTGTCATGAACATTATTCTGTTGTAATCAAACAGAGAGGATGGATATAGGGCTAACTCAAAGGTAAAATATGACTCAAGCTGTTGTGGTGACTTCATACGGAAAGAAGACAAAGAATTGGATGACATTTCCTCCACAGACCATATCCTCCAAAACCCAGAAAAACATAAAAATTTGCCAGGAAATATAAATTCAGAACAATAATTAATTAATAGAATTTTTTAAAAATAAATTACCTCATCAGTTTAAATACTGTAATTGAAATATACAGTGAAACCTCTTGTTTTACATTTTTGTGCACTTCAGACTTTAAATAATGCAAAATTGTTGAAAATGGAGAATCGAGAAAAACGTTAAATCCCCTGAAATATGAACAAAAACATATGTAATTGGTAAACCGTTAGGATTAAATATCATAATCCTCTCCAACATGCCCCTATTATATATTTTTTGTGTAAGTGATAGAAATTACATGTACAATGTCTAAGTCTAGAATAAAGTGGTGGAATACTTACGTTTTTAGTGCAAGAATGCTGTGAGAGCTCACCATGAAGAATGAAACAGCGCGAGTCAGCTGTTTGATATATGCACGAAATGAGACAACAGTAGATCGATTCCACAATACGGAGAAAAGTGCCACACATTAAAAAAAAGTATGTAAATAAAACTTTGCTTCAGTACAGCTGCTGCCAAGCAGTCGCCTTTTGAAATGACCAATGTTTCAAATAATTCGAGTCTCATCCCCCCCTCCCCTGTTTATTAAATTAAATCAAGGTGCTAGGTAGGTGGATCATTTTGTATTGTAAAATTTAATGTGCAGTCATTATGGTAATTATTATTGACTAAGATACCATCAGATATACATCAGAACTGTTAATATCCCTTTAATGTATTAGTTCTGAACGGAATAAAGTTCTTTATGATCTGAAAGAAGAGTTAGTACTTTATCAGTAGAATTCAGAAGTAAATTTCCAAAGTGTTCCAATGGTTATATGAAGTTATCTTCGGAGAAGAATCTGTTTTACAAAAATTATTTCCTTCAACACAAAGCATGGACTAGCCAGACCTTGTAGAAGGAACCAATAAACTTCCATATATTCACATCCAAGAATTAATCATACAGAAGAATACTGTACTGTCAGAACATAGAAGAAATACACAGTAACAGTACAATAGTAATGAACTCATACCATACATAGAGGTAACAAATTAGGTAAATCTGTACATAACTAAATCACATTGAAATTGGAATATTTGGACAACTGTGTATGATTTAGGGTTCACAAGTAACTTGACTTCGCACAAAAGACCTCGCAGTTTTATTGATATCTATGCATAGGAAGGAAGAAATTTTAAAATTTGCATGCTCTTTTATGCAGAATTTAATGCTCTACAACTCTGATACCTGACATTTGTATTTGGAGTAGCTGTTTTATACTTACTAGCATTGAACATGGATATACCTCACTTTTCCACAAAATCGTTAAAAAATGTCAATTTTGAAAAATGACTGAATCGATTTTAGTTTTCAAAGAGGTATGCCAAATTTTATGCTCTTTCATTCTGGTATGTAAAACATTTATGAAGGATGTATTGTTTTCTAGTTATAGGTGAAAACTGAAACAATTCAAACCTGTCAATGTTTGCGGCTGTCAAAACTTATGCACAAGCCAGAAGAAAGGGTTGTGAATTACATTCCCCTCCCATTCCTTTTCCCTTCCCTTCTCTCCTACCTTATGAAGGAACCCTGTTCTGAAAGGTTGTTCTTTTTTGTCCTTTTTCTTTCTTTGTGTGACCATCGGCGGTACAGCACAAAGGAAAGTACTGGTCAGCCAATCTATCTCTATTAAAGAATAATTTATCATCTCTGTCGAGAATTTCCATCATTAATTAAAAAACTCTTATTTGGCATCCCTAATACAAATTAAAATCATTTACAGCTACTGCTTATTTTTTAGCCACCAAAAGTCTAATTTGCCTGGGCTATACTAAAATTCTTATGTCCAAACACTTAACTTTATTAATCCTCAAGATTATAAATGATGGAAAGCCCTGAATCGAGTGTACAAAAAAAGAGCAGGCCTGTTTACACAAGCAATTTCTTTTAATAATTCTTGTGTAAGTAACAGAATGAAACCTGTCCCTTTGTACTGATTACTACCTATCTCTTCAACTATAGTTTAATCAACAGGTTATTTGAAAAAGAGTGTATCAACAATAGGCACTGTATAAAAAGGATGTTTGTGGGCACCAACTCAAATATGAGAAATACAATCATTATAATAACCATTTTCTGCACACAAAAAAAAACAGAACAAAGAAAGAACTGAGACACATGACGAGCACAAGCTGCTGACAACATGTAAGTGTTCTCAATACATACAACGAATAAATATTTGCTGAACTTACAGCAACTGTTGATCCGTTTTTTCCAACTCCCCCCTTTTGAAAGACAAGGAAGAACTGTGTGAAAAGATGCAAGTAGCCACCAAAAAATGCAGCACTTACAAAGTGACACACTCTTCCCCCTGTCCAAGGAATCTAATGAAAGAAAATATAAAAATGATAAGACTTTATTTCTCTTTTGTTGTTATCATATGATGTTTCTTCTGAAAAACAAGCACTGTTAGTAAAAGGAAATGTATAGAACACAGCCAAGTACCAGTGAGTTATCTATCAAGAAAGTAGGATTAGTACAATAATGTTTTCAATTGTTTACTGCCAAGAATGTTGCTCCCACATATTATCACCAGTTGCTGACAAGAGGGATGTGACTGATAATAAAATATTGACACACACACACACACACACACACACACACACACACACACACACACACACACACAGTTTTCATTTTATTTTGTATCACTAGCAAATAGTTATAAACCCAGACAACCATAACCAAATACTTAGTTTTTCAGTCAAACTTTCATATAAATAGCAGAAATGCCACATGAACACCATACAACCTCCAGAAATGTTCACTCATTCACCACCACTATCATCATCAAACATGGTTTACCTTAAGAATACAAAGCATTTAAGATATTAGGTATTATTATTAGGTATTTAAGGTATTATTTTTCTACTCAAAAAAGAAGTTTCAGCAACCTTCCAACATTGAAGACATTAAGAAAAAAGCATTAATTCCGTTGGATGAGCACAAAAGAGTAAATCAGTCATGGTTCCACTAAAGAAATGACACCATATGAATTATGGAAACAGTAGAGAATCTACAGCAGCATGTCTCTCCGGAGACATGAAGCTATTCTTCCAAAACCGGGAGGGGGGTCAGAGGGGGTGGAGGCAGGGAGGGGGGAGGGAGGGGAGGCAGGGAGGGGGTAGGGAGTAGGGAGGGGTGGGGGAGAGAGAGAGAGAGAGAGAGAGAGAGAGAGAGAGAGAGAGAGAGAGAGAGAGAGAGAACCCTAACAGCAGCAGTTAATTTATGGTGGGTTGCACAGTAATGGAAACCCTCAAACAAGATTATCAACATGTATCATGACACATTCATGCAATATCAATCAGAAAATTTTACATGTCTCACAACTCATAACTATGAGAAGTTGCTTGGCTTACCACTTTGTCAATGACACGCCAAAGTAACTATGCAATACAGCTCTACTGGAAATGCCTTGTACACAATTTAAGGAGTAAAGGTAATAATTGCAAGGGCACAGAGTTGTTGAAAGGCACTTTCTCAAGATAGAGAAACTTATCAATTTTCCCCCCATGAGCAATGGATTAAAATAAATAAATAAAGCATACAAATGAGACCTGTAGACACTATTGAGCTAGTTGTCATCAGAAACATTTTTAGCTCTCCAAAACTGTTCATGGATAAGGCAGTTGTATAAAGCCCTTTCTACATGCGAAGTGCAAGTTTACAAGATTACCCACAATGCACCAGTCAAGCCGGCCGCGTACCGTGTAGACGCATCCACTTGCACAGGATGCACACATATGATAGCTTGTAGACGCAATAGGATGGATCCTATTCTCACACATAAGGAAGTGCTTCGTGCATGTGCAGACGACCGAGGGGTAACCCAGCTGACAAACGGAACCAAGCCACGAATTTGTTTGAGAAATGTGTACTTGTCTCCAGCTCAGTTGTTCAACAGGCTGTCTCATGAGTAGTCGTAAATATTTAAGGAGGTGATACTATAGACAAATTGTATTATAAATTTCATATGGCATGTGTACAATATTTATTGAGTACAGTGATATAGCTGTTAATGTGAAAAAAAAACCTTAAAGCAAATGTAAATGAAGACATTTCTCTGATTTTTCTGCCGGTTCTTGTTATATCATCATACTGACTTCAAAGTACAATTTTGTGTATGTTCTACAAGTTCATCATTTCCACTTAGTTACCCAGTTTTCGGTTTACTAGATCATCTTCAGACTTTGAAGCATGTCGAAAACTGGTTATTTAAATAAAAGTCAATATGATGTTCTACCAAGAACCAATGAAATAATCCATCAAAATATCCAAATCTGCATGTACTTTAAGTTTGTTTGAGTTACAAACTAAGAGCTGTATCTCAGTACCTAATAAAAATTGGCAAACATTATATGGCATTTTAACTGCAATTCATCTTTATTACCATCTACTAAAATATTTGATACTTTTTTTCTTAAAGATGCTGCAGTTAACAGCTGAAATATTTGTTTTTGGTGAGCATTATCTGAAGCTTTATCACAGTGAAAGGTCTATGTATAGACAGACTTTTTAGGCACCTGAGCTTGTTCGTCATATACAAACTGTGCGGCCTGGCAGTATGTAATCAAGTTTTATAATAGGGTCGTTTACAAATGTGAGTGACCTAGCTACGTATGAACTGCACAAAAACAAATACATTTCCACAGTGGCAGTCTAAAATACAAATAAATGTTTTAATCATAACAATAATCACAATATATCTGACAGTCTCGAAACGTAATCTTAACTCAGCAATTCTTTTGTTATAGGTTGAAAACAAAAAAAGTAGACACTTGCAGCAGACTACTTGACAAACGCTTACTGTGTAAATGCTTCTTTGTAGTTTGGTGGTCTATCGCAGGGAGCGCTGCAGCTGACAACAACTTTCTTGTGTGTGTCGCATGTCTCGTATAGACATCAGGCTTACCACAAGTTTACCCACAGAGAAATTCCCTGATTTGCAGACACATTTTAAGCATTTTATCGCCCAAAAAAAGTTGATATTTCAAGATAAGTAAACAGATAAGTTGACACAAAACGTTAGGACCACTGCATTTCTGAATGTGTTATTAATCCTAAAATTGAATGAACAGCAAGATATTGTCTCCTTTACACAATTCATTATATTAGGGGTAAGTAAACAAGTAACTATTGTTAATAAAATCCATTTTGGTTTAAGAATTTCTGTATTTTTAACAAGATAACTCAAGTTATGAATCACCATCACGGTTTTCCTTCTTCCATACGTTATTAATGAACTTCCCAGACAATATAATGTGTCAGATCAGACTAAGAAACATAAAAGGAATATGTTCTTTAACATTACTATTGTTGTTGTTATTCAGGTTATTTACAATATGAATACATTTTTCCAGCATGTATATTAGATTACATTAAATTACTAAGCATTGTTTTCCATTCTTCCATATTTTTCCACAAGTCTTCCAGAATGTTTTTCTTCCTCATTGCTGCTTGAACTCCCCATATCCATGTATTCGGTGGTCTTCCCCTTTTTCGTCTTTCTTTTGGGATAAAATTGATTATACATTTGGGAAACCTTTTCTGTTCCATTCTTCTGATATATCATTCTAGCAGTTTGTGTTCAATGAAATCAATAATTGAATTTTTACATTTCAATTTGTCTCAGATTACTTCATTTCTTACTTTTTTTCTTCTTGATACTCTTGCTGAACATCTTTATAAATCCATTTCTGTTGCTAATAATTTTGATTTAAATTGCCATTTTGTTGTCCACACTTCTGAACAATAAGTTATAATACTCCTAACTATTGTTTTAGATATCCTTATTTTGTTATCAGCGGTTGTGTATTTGTCCCATACAATTCCATTTAGTAAAGAAAATGATATATTTCCTGTATTTATGCTAGATCTGATTTCTTTGTCTTGTTTCCCATCATTTGTAATTTTAACACCTTCTCAATAGCTGTTATTGTCCCCATCCCTTCTTTTAATTCTAAACCTTCATTTCTTTCGCCAATTATCATGGACTTTGATTTATTAATGTTTACATTTAATCCTGATTTTTATATTTTTCAATCAGTTTCCTGGTCATATACTCTAATATCTCCATAGTCTTGGGCTATAAACAGTTGGTCGTCTGCAAATTGTAATGATTATATTGTTCTGTCATGTATTATAGTATTCCCATTGTCTGACATGTTTAACATCATATTATTCAAAATAAAAGCAATGATTCTGAGGTATCTGAAATGGCAACTCTGCCAAATAATACTAAATTTTTGTTAACAATAGAATGCCAAACTAACATTTAAAATTCATCAGCGAAAAATCAGTCGAAACTCCTTTGAGAGAGAAGTCTATTCCTGACTTAGTATCGATACTTGGTGTCTCCATAAACTAAACATTTCACATGGTCAACCGAAAGTGAAATTCTCCAGTTTATTATTATTATTTTAATTTTACCTGATACATTTGAATTTTGCTGATTCCCAGAACTTGTGGCAATCCTTTTCATGTCATAAGAAAAGATATTAAATGCATTAAATGATCAGCAGTTAAGGAAAAGACAAACTGCCACACCAAATATGAATGTTTCAGGCGATCGAGGAAGTGAAATCCTTACCCAGCCTGTTACCTCCTGAAACCATCCTTGTAACCATTGATGCCACTTCCTTATACACAAATATCCCACATGCCCAGGGCCTTGCTGCAATGGAGTATTTCCTTTCACGCCGACCACCCACTTCCCCACCTAAAACCTCTTTCCTTAATATCCTAGCCAGCTTCATCCTAACCCACAACTTCTTTACCTTTGATGGCCGGACATACCAACAACCAAAGGGAACCGCCTTGGGAACCAGGATGGCCTCCTCGTACGCAATATTATTTATGGGATGCTTAGAGGAAGCCTTCCTGGAAACCCAAGGCTGTCAACCCAAAGTCTGGTACAGATTCATTGACGACATCTTCATGATCTGGACCAACAGTGAAGAAGAACTCCAGAATTTCCTCGCCAACCTCAACTCCTTTGGTCCCATCAAATTCACCTGGACCTATTCCAAATCCCATGCCACTTTCCTTGATGTCGACCTCCATCTGTCCAACGGCCAACTTCACACATCCGTCCACATCGAACCAACCAACAAATAATACCTCCATTATGACAGCTGCCATACATTCCACATCAAACGTTCCATTCCCTACAGCTTAGGTGGCAGAAGAGTCTGTTCCAGTCCCGAATCACTGAACCAGTACACCAATAACCTAACAACAGCTTTTACATCCTGCAGCTATCCTCCTGATCTGGTTCACAAGCAAATTACCAGAGCCTCCTCATCCCCCAAATCGAGAACCTTCCACTGAAGAACCCCAGAAGTGCCCCTTTTGTCACCAGATACTTTCTGGGACTGGAGCGGACTCTGAATGTGGCTCTCCAGCAAGGATACGACTTCCTTAAATCCTGCCCCGAAATGAGATCCATCCTTAATGACATCCTTCCCACTCCACCAAGAGTGTCTTTCCGCCGCCCTCCTAACCTTCGTAACCTCCTAGTCCATCCCTATGAAATCCCCAAACCACCTTCCCTACCCTCTGGCTCCTACCCATGCAACTGCCCCCACTGTAAAACCTGCCCTATGCACCCTTCCACCACCACTTACTCCAGTCCAGTGACCCGGAAGGTGTACACAATAAAGGGCAGAGCCACTTGCGATAGCACCCACGTGATTTACCAACTGACATGCCTGCACTGTGAAGCGTTCTATGTGGGAATGACCAGCAACAAACTGTCCGTTCGCATGAACGGTCACAGGCAGACAGTATTTGTTGGTAATGAGGATCACCCTGTGGCTAAACACACCTTGGGGCACGGCCAGCACATCTTGGCTGAGTGTTACACCGTCCGGGTTATCTGGATACTTCCCATTGACACCAACCTTTCAGAACTCCGGAGATGGGAACTTGCCCTTCAGCTTATTCTCTCCTCCCGTTGCCCACCTGGTCTCAACCTCCGCTAAATTCAAATTCCCGCCCACCATCTTTAGCATCTTTGCCTCGGTTCTGTGGACGGAGCCTCTGCCTCAAGTGGTATCTCTGTCCAACTTCTTTGCTTTTTACAAATGTCTGTCTAGGTGTGTTTGCATTTGGATATGTGTGAGTGTGTGTGTATTTGTCTACCTTCCTTTTTGTCCCCTAAGGTAAGTCCTTCCACTCCTGGGATTGGAATGACTCCTTTTCCACTTCCTTAAAACCCATATCCTTCCCTTTCTCCTCCCCTTTTTTCCTCTTTTTCCTGAAGAAGCTGCCAGTGGTGGCGAAAGCTTGTATGTGTGTTTGAGTGTGATTTTTATTTATGTCTATCGATGAGCCGGTCCTTTTGGGTAAGTCATCCGTTTTCTATTTTTTATATTTGTTTATCCCATCAGGATAGTTTCCTTCTATACTTTTCGTTTCATAAATTTGAAACTAAATAATAAGTTCTGTAAAATTAATATCAACTATCACAATATTTAAAATTGTGATATGAAGAATAACATATTTATGTGGCATAATTTCATCAGTGCTTTAACTTTATGAACACTCAAATGATGTTCTACCTAACAAATATCTTTCCTACAATCAATTCATGTCCATTTCTATAAGATTTTACCAGCATCTAAAACAAAAGCTAACTATTTGTATTATTTTTATCAACGTACAAGCTGCTACAAGAAAATAGCTTAACCTAACAGTTAGGAGGAATTGGAATGTCTGTCATACTGACTGATTAAGGAAGATGCTGCATTTTTAACAGTCCTCCTGTCCTCTCTGCAGTACTAGTTCAACCATCACAATTCATTTTGTTTATTGTGTGCAGTAAAGCAGTTACTACAGCACTACATTTATTCTGGAAAATTGTTCCAGAACATGTCTGGAATGATTGTAAGGTGCAACAAATATGTAAATCTCACTAGTGTGGTATCAGATATTCTATTAAGATTTGTTGGCAGAGTTGCAATGAAGTGTAATTCACACCTCCAAAAATTCTTTTTCTACTAAGTCTTGAGTAATTATCTCAAATTTGGGAGCTGCATTAAATTTAAGTAACAGAGATGATAAAAATATTTAATTTCGCTGTTGGTTTGGCTAGTCAATATAAACACATCACCCAAATGCTCAACAAACCTATACAATAAAAGGCAGTCTTCAACATCCTCAAAAAATTGAAAGAGTCCAAATCCCAAGTTGAACTCAAGGTAGATAACTTCTTTCAGTTAATATACATATGTTGGTTAACTATAACACACATACACACAAATTGCTTTTTCCCCCCACAGGAATTTCATTAACAAGATGTGTAAACTTTAATGTTCAAATGTTTGTGAACCTAAGAGAGCAATTTGCTGATGCCACCAGTCCATTCTAGTTATTTCAATAAATTTATTCTATTTACTTTTTAATTAATGACCTAGTGGTAGCCTCTTTATGTAACTAAGTCCTTTCTTGGTTTGAGGGGGGGGGGGGAGGGGGAGGGGGGGAAACACATAGAAAGTAAAAGGCAGTATCCTCTCTCCCTCTACTCTATAGAGCACATAGTAAATAATGGCAAAGGCGTGGGTGTGGAGAGAGAGAGACTGTCTGCATCCTTTACACATGTCCCATCCTAGCATCTACTTTGAACAAGTTAAGGAAACCACTAAACAACTAAATATGGATAGCTGTTATGTTAATGCTAAACTGTTGCACCACCTTGTTCAGCATTTTCTTCAAATACTTAACACGCAGAACAAGAGGGTAATACACTAAGTGATCAAAAGTATCCAAACACCTGGCTGAAAATTACTTAGAAGTTCATGGCATCATCCATCAGTAGTGTTGGAATTCAATATGGTGTTGGTCCACCCTTAGCCTTGACGACAGCTCCCAACCTCGCAAGTGTAAGTTCAATCAAGTGATAAAAGGTTTCTTGGGGAATGGCAGCCCATTCTTCACAGACTGGTGCAATGAGGAGAGATATTGGGTATCAATGTAGGTTGACGAAACCTGGCACAAAGTTGGCATTCCAAAACATCCCAAAGGTGTTCTACAGGTTTTCAAGTCAGAACTCTGTGCAGGCCAGTCCGTGCATTATGAACAAGTGCTCGACCATGTTGTAAGATGCAATTGCCATCCCCGAATCGCTATTCAACAGTGAAAAGTGAGAAGGTGTTTAACACGTTGACTGCCAACTACGAGTTATCTCGTATGTGCCGAACTGGCCAGTGGCGCCCAATACGAGTTAACTCGTAGGAAATGAGTTACTACATAAAGTCAGAAACGAGAACATTCATAGCAAATACGTGCAATTTACAGGTTTTGGGTGTCGAGGACAGGTAAAGTAAATCATCTGGGCTTGGTGGAACAGGATTTTTAATTTCACAGTTTGAATATAGTTACAGAAAAGTTCATACAAATGATCATACAAATATTTTAGCTTTAAACATAAAATGTGTACTTTATCTTGCTAATGGCAATGAAAACAAAGTTTTTTCTTTATTGATGATATGTCTTGAAGCACTCTTCTGCGCAAAGAGCCAGTTTTTCTTCACAAACGGGACAAAAGTATCGCGATTCACGGTGTTTCTTTTGTTGTGTGCACACTCTGCACGGCTTTGTTGACCGCAGTTTTTTCTCTGTGGGTGGTATTGCCTCTAAATAAGGAAAGCTGCCCTCCGTCTTGCTTTTCTTCTGGGTGTCTGGCATCCTATCCCCAATCAATGCCTGAATAAATATTTCTCTAAAAGCTAGAGACTTGATACTCGTTCCTGCTGTCTGATTATAGAAACGATGAACATTCTGAAGATGAATTTCTATTATGTGTAGAGCAAGCTTTTTTGGCCATCTAACAGTTTTTCGCAATGCTCAATAATACAACAGCATTTGATCTGACTGATCAACTCCTGCCATGCCATTGTTGTAGTCCCTGACAATGTTTGGTTTCAAGGCAACTTTGCCATTTCGATTGCGAACTTCCACCATTTCGGCACAGTGCATATTAGAAATGGTCAGAACGTCCCTTTTGTCCTTCCATTTTCAAACAACAACATTTTCATTTCTTTTCCATGCCATCTGACCTTTCTTCAGCTTCATAGCAACTAATGATTTTGGGTTTTCCTTTCTGTTGTTACATAATGTTCCACACACATAGGTTTGGTAAGTCGACAGGAGTTTTGTAAGTGATACAGAATTGTAAAAATTGTCCATATGAAGCACATATCCTTTGTTCAAGAGAGATTCCATAAGGTGTAAAACTATGTCAGATGCATGGTCCATTTCGGCGTTCTTCTCTTACTTGCCACAGTAGATTTTTATTTTGAGAACAACTCCATTAGATTCACAGAGCTCATAAAGTTTTACACCATACTTGTGTTTCTTGTTCTTGATATACTGTCTGAAAAATAGACGGCTGCGCCAAAAAACCATTGATTCATTTATGTAGAGATTCTTGTCTGGTACATAATTATTGCTCATGATGTTATTGAAATGGTCCAAAACTGGTCTAATTTTGTAGAGTCGATCATTAGACTGTAATGATTTGTCTGAGAAGTGTAGATATCTCAATAACAGCTGAAATCTGTTTCTACTCATAATAGATCTCCAGAAGGTGACGTTGTAAAAAGGACTTGTACTCCAGTAATGTTCTATCGATGGAAAACAACAAGGTTCCATGTGTAGCAACAGACAAAGAAATACTTTCATTTCTGCAACATCTGTATCCCTCCATCTGCAAAGCATTGCTGATCTTCTCCCACCCTGTTTTTCCACTTCTTGTCTTGCATATAGATTTGTTTGTTCACATAACAACGTTAGGAACTCTTCAGAAAAAAACAAATCAACAAGTGCATTGATACCAAAATTTTGTAAGTCTAATTTCAATCCCACATTCTCGTTGAACACAAACACAGTTAGATCTCGAGGAATGTCACTCCACTCATCACTGTTATTTGTAGTGGCTGCTGTTGTACCAACCTGCTCATCATCTTCATTGCATTCACTGCTGTCTGCATCTGAATTCTCACTTGAGTGCTCACATGAAGATGGTTCATAGAGACTTCCACCATCCGGGAATTCATCCATAAACTCGTTCCACTGCGATTCATCCATGTTAGCTAGCTGTTCAAGTTCTACATCACTTAGTTTCCTCTTATTACTAGCCATTTTACAAGAAAAATTGAACACAGATAAACGCTAGTGAAGTATCTACAATGAAGACCAAATAAATACTGATATGGTTATAGCAACGACATGTGCCATATTGTCAAATGTACGTCGAAATACTCAAGCTCGTCTTTGATTGTTGACAACGAGTTATCTCGTAGCTGGCGTCTGAGCTGAACTTTCTGCTCCATACGCCAACTACGAGATAACTCGCACGCTCCATTTTCCCACCAAAAATATTATATTTAAAGTTTCGATGATACAGATGGACTTCAAATGAGATGACGAATCAAACTGTATGAACTGCTTAACATGGCTTCTGGGAGCAGTTTACTCATTTTGGCAGTGGCAGTCAACGTCTTAAAACATCAATGTAGGCCTGTACTGTGATAGTGCCATGAGAAACAACAATGGATACAAGCCCTCTCCATGAAAAACACAACCACTCCATAACACCATTGCCTCCGAATTTAACTGTTGGCACTAGCAGATGACATTCACAGGGAATTCCCCATATATTGTGAACTACGATTTGTCACTCACTATGTTTTCCCACTGTTCAATTGTCCAATGTTTATGCTCCTTACACCAAGCAAGGTGTTGTTTGGCAGTGATCTGGATGATATGCAACTTACAGACATTTGCTCGACCACAAAATCCAAGTTTTTCTTCTGCCTAAATGTGATAGTATTTTGAGTGGATCCTGATCCTGTTTGGAATTCCTATATGATAGTCTGGATAGATGCATGCCTATTACACTGTATGACCCTCTTCAACTACCGGCAGTCTCTGAAAGTCAACTGACAAGTTCGGCCTGTACGCTTTCATGCTGTATCTGTCACTTAACATTTCTACTACACTATCACATCAGAAACAGTAGAAGTAGGGATGTGTAGGAGTGTGTAAATCTCAATTACAGACTTCTGACACAAGTGACACACAATCACACGACCCCTTTTGAAGTCCACGAGTTCTGCAGAGTATCGCATTCTGCTCTCTCATGATGTCTAAAGACTACTGATGTTGCTGCTATGGTGTACATGGCAGTAGGTGGCATCACAATGCACCAATTATGAAAAACATATGTTTTTGGATGTGTCTGGATACTTTTGATCACATAATGTACATTATACTCTGAACAACACAGTTAGTAGGAACCTTAAAAAAGAAAAAGTCAAGAGTAGAACAAAAAGTGAAAAGTAAAAAAAGAAAAACAGTGAAAAGTAAAAAAAGAAAAACAGTGAAAAGTAAAAAAAGAAAAACAGTGAAAAGTAAACAACAAAAACAGTGAAAAGTAAATAACAAAAATATATGTCAAAGTAAAAAATAATAATAATATCAAAAGTAAAAAATACACAAAAGTAAAAAACATCAAAAACACACAAAGGTAAAAAAATACTAAAAATGTACAAAAGTGTCAAAAGTTGAGAAAAATTAAAAGTAGAAAAACAGTCCAAAGTAAAAAACAATAACAAAAGTAAAAATAAAATGTGCTGAGAGTAAAAAATAAAAATATATGAAAATAAAAATGTGAAAGTGTAACCATAGCAAGTAGAAGATGAAGCGTGCTGACTCCCCGCCGGTTAACCCAAGTAGCACAGGACCTTTGGCATGCCAGAAAATTACGAACAACACTGTCTCTTGAGACACAAGTTGTATGATATTGCTTTAGTAGATAGTGTATGTTGCAACTGTCTAGGTTTATTTTGTGATTTTGTTTAAGGTATTGTGAATTAATGTGGATGTGTGGGGATAAGGTGTTGTTACACATTATAGTTACCTGTGTTTAAAGAAGAACAACTAAAAAAACACAATGTGTTTTGTTCCAACATGCAGATCTGGCTAGTGACAAAGAATCCAAACTCTTTAAAATCTCTAAAATTCTCAGATTTTTCACAATGGGTGAGAGCAATTCATCAGACACACCCTGATTTGAATCCCAATTGTTTTGTGTACGATTCACAGTTTGGTGAAGCAAATTCATTTTCAATGATAAAGAAGTTAAATTCGAAAGAAAAGATGATCTCTAAAACCAAGAACAGTTCCTCATTTATTTTCCAGTTTATCGAAATGTGTGTCGAAAGTATTACACAAAACAAAATTTCAAGTAAACAATTTTCAAAAGAGGAGAAGCTGTGATTTCTACCAGTGTTGCTTCTTTCACAGAAAATACATGGAATGAAGAGGTATAGAACAAAGCAGTAATTTAATTTGAAAAAAATAAAATAAAATACTAAAGTGTAAAAACTGGAAGCAATGTAATTATGAAATACTTAAGAACAGTGAATGCCGAAATCAACGAACTACGGTAGCAGCTCTCACTTTGAAAATGTAAGCTGGCTCAGTGAAATCTCCTAAATAAATTAAACTCTTTAAGAAATAGAAACTCAAAATTGACACTATGGTAAGGAAATTCCAACTGAAAAACAATAAGGGAATGGCGTATGATAACGACTTTCTTATGGACAGCATGCTCTTAATGATCAAGTGACCCAAAGGATACTGACATTATTTGAATTGTGGACTGTTCCCTTTAATTCTGAAACATACCTCTGAAATTTAGTAGAGAGATTCAAATGGTCACATGGAATTAATACACTTGCTGTGGGTGCAATTACAAATTGTTTTGGGAACGAACATGAAAACAAATACTTAGGTATGCTGACTTTTGATGAAGTTAAGCTAAACAATGCAGCAAAAGAAGAAATATACCGTATTAAAAAACTGCTCAAAATTTTGGGTATCAAATATGAATTAATAGTCGATTAATGATGGAAATTCTCCACAGAGATGATAAATTATTTTTCAAAAGAGATAGATTGGCTGGCCAGTACTTATCTTTTTACTGTACCACTTATAGTTACACACAGAAAGAAAAAAGGATGAAAATAAAACAATCTTTCGGAACCATGTTCCTTCTTCAGGTAAGAGAGAAGGGGAAAAAGAAAGAAAGAAAGAAAGGAATGGCCGTGAATTACCTTCCCCTTCCTTTCCCATTCCTTTCTTTCTTCCTTTTTTCCCTTCTCTCTTACGCGAAGAAGGAACACAGTTCAGAAAGCTTGTTTTATTTTTGTCCTTTTTTCTTTCTGTGAGTAACTATCGGCAGTACAGCAGAAAGGTAAGTACTGGCCAGCCAATCTATCTCTTTTGAAAAATAGTATATCGAATATGAATTAGCTATATTATTTCCCTATGCTCAATATAAAGCTTAAGAATAGTGTTCCCTATTTTAAAACTGAAATAATTCAAAACATAATTGAGGTTAGATTCCATTTTTTGGAACGCTGTGCTCAACGACCATAAAATAGTAAATATAGTAAATGTAGTACACAGCATTGGTCATATTTTTATTGTTTTAGCAGCTCAATTTCAATCATTTAATGATCATCTTCAATGCACCAGTCATCGTAATACCAACTAAGCATATTATAGGCCATATTAGATGAATTGAACATAGATTTTTTGAATGTTTCAGTATGGTGTCTAGCCATGGAAAAAAACTGAAATGTTCAAAAAATCTATGTTCAATTCATCTAATATGCCATATAATATCTACTGCTGATAGTTACACACAGAAAGAAAAAAGGACAAAAATAAACAGAGGAGGTGTTTTTTAGTTGGTATTACAATGACTGGTGTATTGAAGACGATCATTATATGATCGAAATCAATCTGCTAAAACAATAAAAATACGATCAATGGTGCATACTACCTTTACTATATTGATCACTATATATAACGTCATTCTACATTCTAAGTTGCGCAGAAGTATTCTATTTTGTTATAGGTGACTGGATTCAGACATTATATACATCTCCAAACCATCCTGTTAAAACAGAGTACAAGATGTTACATATTTTGTATATAAAGTTAGAAACACCGAAGTACAGAAATACAGGTAGTAACAAGCTGTTTTTTACATACCCGAGTAACTTTTAACAAGAAACAACTCGCCTCATGATTTAACTGTGTGGATAGCTGAATATAAATTAATGTGACAAACAACTGTTAGTTGGGCTGAACTTATGAATAGGGAAATTTTGATAGGGCACGCTGACCCCAGAGCTTATAGAGGAGGTGTTTTATTTTTTGTTTTAGCAATCCTAATACCTGGTGTATAAGACCCAAGTAAAATACATTTTCATAAAAGGCTACTTACAGGTATGTAGAAAACTGTTTATCAATATTTATATAATATTGTGTTTCTAACTGTACATAGAAAATATGTAATAACTCGTACTCCGTTCTAACAGGATGATTTGAAAATGGATATAATATCGGATACTGGTCAACTATAATAAAGTAATAAAATATTTTCAAACTTTATACCATACCAAATTATGAGCTTACTCTCCAATACGAATCCTCAAAATCTATATGGGGATTTCCGAAAAGCCTTTGTATTTCAAAAATATACATTCTTATGAATGGTCATCAGAATATTCTGTAAATATTTGCAATAAATTGTCCTAGAACTTTTCAAGACATTTGGTAAAAATTTTTCCTCTTAATACATTAGGCGTACATAAATACTACTGTCAATCTCTCTCTCTCTCTCTCTCTCTCTCTCTCTCTCTCTCTCTCTCTCTCTCTCTCTCTCTCTCTCTCTCTCTCTTCGTGAAAACAGATGACACCAAACTGTTATTTTGTCGACAGTTTATAGGCCAACATTTTTTACAACTGACTAAATAGTTTGGATCTCATTTGTGCAGAAATCATGAACATAGAATGCTGCAATAATCATGTGATGGACATTGTTCCTAAGCTGATTTTTATGAGATGAAATGCCGGTTTTTCACAGGCATAAAACAAAATTGGAAGGAGCTGAAGTCTTCAACATCTTCAGAATGTCTGGAAACTATTTAAATTTGCCGACAACTGAAGTCCACTTATAAATTTTAATTAAATTCAAGTACCTTTCATTTCATTACATAAATTTAATGAATGTATGTGTTCCTGTGGTATATTTGATGTAGGCGTATAGGAACGTGTACTTCTGCGGGTCACAAGTGGAGCCACTGACATCTGGTAGCAGAAATGATAAATCACGGGAGTCAGTCCACTTTCTCTTCTACTTGCTATGGTATAGATGTAAAATGACTGTCATGAGTAAATAAGTAATATTGTTAGTATGAATAACTAAGAATAATTGAGTACAATAGTTTGCTAAATAGATGTTGACCAGTAAACTCTGGATTCTTTAAAGAATCACACTACCATGTATGCAACAGTTTCAAACATCTTACAAAGTTAGTTAGTTTGTTGATTTTTTTATTTTCTTCGAACTAGTTTTCGGCTTATTAGGACATCATCAGGAAACAATTATCCTGATGATGTCCTAATAAGCCAAAAACTAGTTTAAAGAAGATAAAAAATCAGTAGAACAAAAACAGTCTATTTTAAACCATAACATATTACAAAGCTTTATAATTGAATTTGTTTGTTAAATATTTGAGGTTAAGATCATAATTTTAAAAAGATTGCAGTTTCTGATTTTGTTCTCAAATAAATTAACATAATGAGAAATCTACCTCAAGTTTTAATACTTGTTTCATTGTGTCAGACCTTGTATGAGTTTACCTCTTAGTAAGAGGATTAAGACAGTATTTAAATTTTTGAATTCTGTAAACAGTTAAATAAAATACTCATAATCAAATGCCTCTTGCTGTGGGAACTGTCAGATGGGCAACTTAAAACTGTGACTTAACAAATCATCCGGTTTGGCTGCTTAGTAACACAGATGAGTCACAAAGATGAGTCGGACATCTCTTGATCAAATTTTGACTCAAACTTTTATTGTTTGTTCCCTCCCCCTGCTTTCTCCCCCCCCCCCCTCTCTCTTTCAAACATGCGCGCGCACGCGCCCACACACACACACACACACACACACACACACACACACACACACACACACACACACACACACACACAAAACTTCGATGCTCTGGGTATCTGTGAAAATACAGGTTGCATTAATGAAGACAAATAACACCATATAAAAATAGTGTACAACAGAAGTGCAAAGGCAGTTTGCATTAGTTTTTATTTGTTGTTGTCATGTCTCAAGAACAGATTCACCAAGGAGTTTATAATCACCACCTGCCTGCTACAATACCTATTAAAGATGAATATATGGAAACAGTCATTGTTTAGTACACATTTAGTAATTCAAGCTATACACAACTTACTTTTTAGTAGCAGTTGGTGCTAAAGCAATGCATGTACTTTTGATTTTTACAGTGAAAATTAAAACCGATGAAACGGCCAACCCAAAGCAGAAGATGGTTAACTGTCATCCCAACATTAAACAGATTACTTCACCCGGGTATTAGTATGAATAGAAGTTATTTTTAGGTCCTCTGCCACCATGACAAACTAGATAAACTAAAAAGTAATGCACATTAAAGAGAATGGTTTCTTTGTCAGGATGAAGGCAGACATTTATTTCCGCCCAATGCAATGCAATATATGAAATACTTAAATTTACCAGTATTCACAGCTGTGTGGCAACCTAAACATAAAAATTACTTCAGTAACACACTGAGTAACTTACACTTTCGATAATGAAATAAAACATTCACACAGCCTCAACAAATTTGTTTTAAATGCTTGTTTAAAAATGCATAACATTTGCTCTTGGTATCACTAAAATTTACACTTTTTGTTATCACTTTGCAGTAAAGTAAAACTGATTATGATAGGAGCACAATGTTTCAATGTTCACCTGAAAAAGAAAGGTGTCTGTGCTAAGTGTACTGAAATGAGTGCTAATGACGACACTGTTCTCTGTTAAAATGGATGCAAATACATTTGATGGAAGAAATCAAAACACCATACTGTCAAAGAAAATTAATATCTTTATTTGCATAATGGGCCAGTTTGACATAATTATGATGCTATGTATAGGCAGCAGGAGAATAATAAAATGCTTTAAAAAGTTCTGAAAAAAAATCCAGAGGTAACTTCTCCTACATACCACCTGAAGAAATTCTTTGTTTACTATTGGAGACCTTTGGCTGGTAAATGAAACAAAAATAACAGTAATAAAAATAATGATGATGATGAATTTTGGCCACACCTAACAGTTCAATTATTAGAATCCATTGTGTAAACAAGTGGAGGGACTTCCTAAAATCTAAAACACTATATGAGAGTTTTGTGTAAGTGTAACCACAGTGAACTGAAAATACACAGAAACCAACTTGCAATTTTATTGGAAGCAGTCTCATTATGAAACTTGTCATTTTGAAACACTTCATGCATTACTTTTTAGTTTTTCCAGTAACTGTAAATCATTAATCTTTTACTGTATCTAACTGGATCTTATCACAGTTAGAAAACAGTGAAAGATGGATGAACCCATAATTCATAATCTAGGCATTGTTTTCCTTGACTTACAGCAACTGTTGAGCCATTTTTGCCTACACCGCCAGTAAAAATGACTACAAAATTCTTGTAGAGAATTATTGATGCAACAATTATGGTTGAGAATCCTAGTAAGTACTTCATTTCATAACTAGTGTAAGGGATCTGTAAAAAGAGTTCAAATGATCACATGAAATGGAAAAAAATAAAAACAATAGGTATAATAGGTATGAGACAAATGCGTAATTTAATCAATTACTGTATAAATGAAGAGATAATGCCTAGAATCTAGGTGTAACAATTTTCGTGTCTAAATAACTAACTGCAGTCCTTGAAGATGACTTCACCAGACTAAAGTAACAAAATAATGCTGAAACAAATGTTATAAATAAAATTAAGAAGAGGCAAAATTTAATTAAATGATTAATAATTAACTGGGAAGATGACACTGAAAAAAATTATAAAAATTTTGACAAATTTTAATTAAAGAAAGTGTTTCAAACACAGAAGCATTGTAAAGTATGATATTCCTGTAAAAGTATACCTAATGAAGTACATTAATTTTTGTGCAGCATTTGAAACTTTATGTTACCTTAGTGGAAAAACTAAGAAAGGATTACCACCAGTAACACTTCAAAAAATCACAAAAAATTACTTACAAACAATTTTTCACATATACAAAATACCTTTGATTTTGTTCACATAAAGGATTCAGAAGCTATGCAGGAATTGAGATATTTACTGGTAGTGTGCTTCTGCAAGTATATTAACTAAAAATGTTTTCTGTATTTGTTTGCAAAAGTTGACACTGTGTGTGCATATGTATAACTGCTTTGTCCATGTAAACATGCGTCAGTATCCATGTTGACTCCACAGCAGAAGCTGTTCTGTGTCTCTTTTCTTTCAGAGCTTAAGTCTGTAAAATTTGGTGTATACAGTACTGTATATGGACTTCAACCAAAATAACAATGTTTCCACTTGATAATCAAGAAAGAGGCAAGTAGTTTTGGGAAACTGGGTCTTTACTTTCATGTTAGGCCACCATGGTTTGCATACAGTTTCAGAGGCTACAGTCGACTTAATCTATACGACCTTCAAACAGACCCCCACAAATCAATGTACAAGGAAGTAGAAGCATGTGAGCAGTTACAATTACATTGTTCAATAGCACACAAAGAGGTCCATAAAACATGAATGGGTAAAAAAAACAAGCCTTTCCTCGATTTCGTCTGCATTTTTGACGAGGCTACATTCTGATTCTGCTAACACATACAACTGCCAAATGTGGAAAACTGACCCATCCCCTCCATAGCAGTGACAGGGATGCAAATCTTACTTTTGGAAAGTGAATGTTTGGTTTGGAGTGTTGAAAACAGTTATACTCCCTTGTTCTTTGCACAGCCTGCAGGTAATGCAACAATGTACACAGCTGTATGCTGTGGCACAATTTGATCATGATCAAATCATTGAACAAAATGATGCACCATGACATTTTAGGAACACTGCAAGGTAATTCTAGGAATGTGGGTTTCCAGATAGCTGGATTGACAAAGGTAGTCCACAGAGTGCTTGGCACCCTAGAAGCCCAAATATGATGCCATTTGATCCCCCCACCCCCCCTTTCGTTCTGTGGAAATTCATCAAGAGTACCAGACATCAGACTGTGATTTATCAGATCTATGCCACAGCATTTGTGCAGCTATTGCAAATATTATGCCTACAATTTACAATTCACTAGGAGAGAAATAGAATATAGATCTTATGTCTGTTTTGGCTCTAACAGTGGTCATATTGACATGTATTAGGTGTGGGAGAGACCAAAGCCAGCCCTAGCTTGCGCGGAGTCTTGTGCAATACTTCCATGTGGGGGCCTCCTGCATCCTCCATCCCCACTCCCTTCCAGCAGAGGTTATACATCATTGTCAAGTTCAACAGAACTCTCGGTTTTGTCATTGACATACTATCAATATATCAAAACACTTATTACAGTAGACCTACTGTTATGATAGGAAAATAATTAACCAGATCTTGTCACCTCATCTTTGAGACTTTTTGGCACCCCACTGCAAGTGGCAATCAGAGCAGATATCCCAGTTTGCACCTCACCTCACCCCTAGATTCAGCACTGATCTGTGTTAATGCTGTGAATCTTTTAATACCCAATATATCCTATATAAGAAAGCTAATAAATGTATGCAATTAGATTTCCTATTTCTCTGTTCCCCTTCATAGTTCAGTGGCAGCATCACTGACCACCAATGCAAGAGCTCTATGTTGGATTCCCAGCAGGGGACTGGGTTTTGTGTGTCATCAATTTCATCATCATCATTAAAATGCAAGTCATGGAAGTGGTGTCAATCAAAAAGACTTGCAGTAAGTGGCCAAATCCCAACTGGGATATCTCGGCCAATAAAATCCCTATGGTTATTCGATTTCCTATTTCCTGCGGATAACATGTCGCTACGCCATAGCAGTTACGAGCACATAAGGTGCAGCAACAGCCGAAAAAACTTTCCTTGCCAGCTGCGGCCATGTCCCAAGTGCCTTACCATCCCGTTTGACTGATCACAGCGAGCAGAGCAGGGGTGCAGCTCAGCTCAGCTGAAGCCGGAACAGCCTTTCTTGTGGGAAACATCTGCTAATGGTAATGCTTGATGATTAGTCACAAAGATGGGGAGAAAGGGTGTGGAGAGGTGCTAAGAAACAATGAATCACCTACCTCTTAATTTAAGTATGAGCAATAGTCACGTGTTGACACTGGATATTACTACAGTGGATCAGTATCATGATGCATGATTGCTTCAACTCTGATACAGGCATGAGTTTCTAAAACAGACTAATCCAGTGGTCTTAGTCATGTCACAATAGGTATATACTTTAATCACATTACAATAAAAGTAGTTTCAGAAACAAAACTACGGATGATAATGTCAAATTATTCTAATGTTTTGTGCGGGGCTCCTAAAAGCTCAGTGCCCTGTGTGACTGCACTATTTGCACAAGTTTAAAGCCAGCCCTAGAAGAGGCAGGGGGTCGGGAATTCTGTTACTATACTTGCAAAAACATACAGTCAATATGTATACAAATTACTCTTCAAGATATTACTTTTATGTTGTTATATGTTTAAGCTGGACATCTTAGACAATTCTGCAGGCTTTCATAGCAGTTGTCACTAAAGGTGATTAGGCCAACTGGCGACATCAGAAGTCTCATCTTGAAGAACTCAGCAAAGAGATTGAAGCAGTGAGAACTGAAATATGAGCGTCATTCAATAATTAATGCCCCACTTTTTTTTGTTTCAAAACGTGATTAATATACTTAGTCCAATGCCCTTTTCAGTGCTATACTTATGATGTTTGTTCTGCGCTCCTGCGAAATTTCGAAGTGTCGCAACATATGGCAGAGCCATAGATGTGTCAAAATAGTGTCTACATTCAACTCACATTACAAGCAGCATGCTGTTATTGAATTCTTGTGTGCAGAAAAAGGAACCATGGTGAACATCCATAAACATGTGTGTGCAATGCTGCAGTTGATAGCAGTACAGTTGAGCGATGGGTAAAGAACGTTGCAGCCTCAGAAAAAGCAGGAACATAACTCCATGATCAGTCAAGCTAGGGATATCCAGGCACAGTCACTGCTCCAGACATGCTTAATTGTGCAGATGCCATCATTCATGCCAATCAGCACATCGCAAATCAACAATTGGCTCTACAGTTGTCAGTCAGCATTTGAAGTGTCTGCAATGATTGAGACCCTTGGAAATTCAAATAGGTACTCACAATGAGTTCCACGAATGCTCACAGCAGACCACAATATTCGAAGAAACATCATTTCATCTGAAATGTCGGGAGTGTTTTGAGACCAGCTGAGTTGGGTGCACCACTTAGCACCACAAACAAAAAGGCAGTCCATGGAGTGGCATCATCCTCAGTCACCACAAAAGAAGCAATTTAATACAACCACATCACCATCAAAAGTCATGGTGAAAGTCTTCTGGAATTGCAGTGGAGTCATTCTCGTGGATATGCCGCAAAAAGGGCCATCCATTTTTCAGAGGCATACCTGAAGACTCAGAATAAACTCAATCTTCCTACAACATAATAATGCATGTACACACACAAACCTGAGAGCCCAGGAACACAAAGCCAAATTGAGTTGGACAACATTGGCTCACCCACCCTACAGTCCAGACCTGGCACCCTCAGACTTCCATCTCTCTACAGGAACACCCTTTGAAGATGGCGAAAGTGTCATTCATGCAGTGAAAACCTGACTACACCTACAGGACAGGAGGTTTTACTGGCAGGGAATACATACTCTCACACAATGTTGCCATAAGGTCATACAACATGATGGCGACTACACAGAAAAATAGGACATGTTGATGTATATTGTAACCAAATTCTGACTCTTAAACAATAAATATGTTTGAATGAGAAAAAAAGTGGGGTGTTACTTAGTGAAAGACACTCGTAGTACCCTCAAAAGGAAACTTTCAAGGTAACTCCTGCAGATGTCAGAATGAATGTTGCCTGTGGAAAGATAATTGATTATATCACAAATCAATTTACTCATTAAAGCCTGCAAGGTATCCCAAAAAGGTAAACATTCTTTGCTGAAAACATGGCAATTGGTACATGAACTAATTTAGTTAATAAAATGATTCACATAAAAATAATGCACAATATGGAAGCTCATTGTTACAGTTTTAAAAGTAGGAATCCTGCAATCTTTTTAATAAATAAAATAAAATAGTATTACTTCTGCACACCAGAAATGTTTTGCACAATGAGATGATCTGAAGTTACTGCAAAATATGTGCATAAGCGGTTCACACAATAACTTGAATATATATTAATATCTTAGAATGAAGTTTCCATTTTATTTACCTGTGTCATCCACACACTTGGCCCAAATATTGAAGAAATTAAATGAATGAGTATGATAGTAAATTGTGCTTCTGTTACATCGACTTTACCAAATCGCAGAGTACCTGTAAAATAGGAGGTGACCGCATTAGCCAGTAAGTTCCAAATTTCTAAAATAAAACTAGTATGTATGAATGGGAACATAAACTTTAAATGTGTGTAAAATAATGACATTATAACTTGCCAAGACAAATTCTATTATGATAATACTACTCTGAGAGTTGCTGTATATCCCAAGAGTGGACCCTTTGTATTTATTTCCTAGTAGTTTCGATCCATGGGTGGATCATTTTCAGGATACATAGCTCCAGAGAGAGCACCTGATCCACTCCGCACAATGTCTAGAGGCAGATGTGCTAAAGATGATCCACCCATGGATCGAAACTAATAGACAATAAATGAAAAGGTTTGCACTCAGGACTGGTTTTTATTTATTTATTTATTTTTTAATTGAACCAAAAGAGTTCTTGATAGATCTGAAGCATTGAATTAAAATTTGTGGTGCGGCTGGGAATCGAATCCAGACCTCCATGCTTACTAGGCAGACGTCTTAACCGTTGGAGAGCCTTGGCAGTAGTGGCAATTATCTTTGGAACAAAGAAGCAGTATTAAAGTTTGTGTTGTGGAGGGAAATCGTACATAGACTATTCCAAGGCGCCTTAATCGTTAGTGGTGTGGTAGTCTAACGGTTAAGACGTCTGCCTAGTAAGCATGGAGGTCCGGGTTCGATTCCCGGCCGCACCACAAATTTTAATTCAATGCTTCAGATCTATCAATAATGTCTTTGACATATTTGAGATGTAAATCCGTCTCAGGGATTATTTATTCGAATTAATCAAAAGAGTTCTGTTTCCACAAAGGGCGCAAAAACATTTAAAAAAATAAATTTTAATTTATTAATTAAATTTAATTAATTTAATTTTAATAAATTAAAAGTCAGTAATTGACAGGGGCTGTGCAGTTTAAAGATTACATACATAACAGATTTTAAAGCACACACTGTCAGGTTTTTTTTTTTTTTTTTTTGCTTTAGTGGCGCACAACTGCTTAGGTCATTAGCGCCCAACCTTACAGGTGAATGTACCAAAAGACGGAGTTAAGACAACTGCCAATGAGGACAATACCAGAACATCGCTAAAAACATAGGGTAAAATACATCAAGAGGAGGAATTAAATGTCCTTTGACAAATGAGTCATCTGTATAAAACGTAAGACCCGAGCAGCTGCTTGTGCGTTGTCAGCTAAAATTTCATCTAAAGTGTTCAGCAGATTAAGGGAAACACGGACATGATTAAAATTAGCACAGGACATTAAAATATGGTGCACCGTCAGCAGGTGACCGCAGGAACACAATGGTGCAGGGTCACCTGTCAGCAAGTGGCAGTGGCTGAACCGGCAGTGACCGATCTGCAGCCGGGCCAAGATTACTTCCTCCCATCGAGAGGGGTGTGAGGAGGTCTTCCAAGTTGTTGGGATTGGTTTAATGGTTCAAAGCTTATTGGCATGAAGCAAGGACCACAAACTATGCCACAATGATAAAATGTGTCAGCTAATAGCCCCTTGAATGTCATTGGATGGGACACAGAAGGTAGTTGTCCGAGGCTGGAGGGATGAAGCCTTGGCCACAGAATCCGCAACCTCGTTCCCAGGCACACCTACATGGCCAGGTACCCACAGAAAGCAAATGTGTCAACCGTCATCCGCTAACAATTGAAGGGTTGAAGGGAATGTTAAATTTGGTGTATGACAGGGTGATTAGATACAGGTCTCTAAGACTTTGAATGGCACTGATGGAGTCAGAGCAAATGAACCTTCGATCCATTAAAAATGATTGAATAAAAAGGGGAAGGGGGCCGCAAAAGCCCCATGTATGGATTGTGCAGAGAATGCCCGCCCTCCAACAGGTGTGGTAAGCCTTCTCCAAATCAAAGAACACAGCCACCGTCTGGCGCTTACACAAAAAGTTAGGTCGACAAGGTAACAAGGTGGTCGATAGCAGGACGATGCCTCCAAAACTCGCATTGGACGTTGGTGAGAAGACGGCGAGATTAGAGTAGTCATATCAGCCGAGCATTAAAGATGGGGTATAGATGTTACAAAGTGAAAAGGAAAAAGCGGGGAGAGTGATGTGGACGGCAACTGCCTGTAAGGTGAGTGTGCAGTGAACGAGGATGGTAGTAGATTTCTTCTCTAATAAGCAACATAACCCCTCCATGAGCTGGAGTACCTTCCACAGGAGGAAGGTCAAAGCACACGGAGGTATACTGTGAGAAATTATGTCGTCGCATGGGGGTAACTTTGTTTCTTGGAGTCCGACCACGAACAGACGGTGTAATCTAAGGAGTAGTTTTAATTCTTCTCTGTTGGAACGAATTCCGTGAATATTCCATTGAAGGAGATCCATAAAGTAAGTGAAAATAAAAAGAGAAGTAAGAATCTAGAGGAGATCATCTCGATGATGGCGCTGAGGACTTCGAAGGAATGCTGCTACTGGAATCAACAGGTGAAGAGTCGTGTGTCATTGCTTCAGCTGGAGTTTCTGCCATCTGCCGGGGTTTATCAGCAGGGGCAGCTTCCACCACCAGCATAGGGCCAGATGATCGGTTAGCAGTACCGTGTCCCGGTGAGACAGAGGAAGACTGGGTGGTGCTACTGCTAGGTGGCGTGACTGGTGAGTTGCGCTGTGGCGGGGAAGGAGAGGAACTCTTTTTTTCTATGTGCCATCTTAGACGAATGATGATGAGGTGTGTGTGTGTGTGTGTGTGTGTGTGTGTGTGTGTGTGTGTGTGTGTGTGTGTGTGTGCGCGCGCGCGCGCGCGCGCGCGGGGGCATCGGTTGTGCAGGCTCAGATCTTATGAAGTCTTCATGGACAGGCTCTTTCTTAGAATTCCGGGCATTCGGTTTAGATGCTCGTGATTTGTGAGGAGCTGCTGATGACCGTGTTTTTTGGTGAGATGAAGAGAGTGGGGAGGTTGAATGGGCAATCTTTGGGCTTGTCGATCTTACAATTGTGTCACTAAAAGTAGTATCACACGTCCGTGTACCTACCTCCTTAGTAGGACAAGGTGAGGCAAGGATAGCACTGTATTTATCTGCTGGGAGCTCAGCGGGCTTTCAATTGGCTAGTATCTTCCGCGCAGCAGAGGTTGACACTTTTTCGTGAACTCTGATTTCTTGAATTACCTGCTCATCCTAGTAAACAGGGCAGTCCCTGGAAGAAGCAGCATGGTTGCCCATGCAATTAATGCAGCGAGGGGATGGAGGTGGACAGTCACCCTCATGAGAGTCTCTGCCACAGGTGATGCATTTGGCTGCATTGGGACAAGACTGACAGGTATGATTATACCCTTGGCATTGGTAACATGTGGGATTTGGAACATAAAGGCAAACTTATATTATTTCAGTATCCTGCTTTGATCTTTGAAGGAAGATCCACCCTGTCAAATGTCAAAAATACGGTTTAGGTTGGTATCAAATATTTATCTGCCTTTTTCATAACCCTATGGTTATAATCAGTCAAGTAATCCTTGATTGCTTCGTCCGATACCAGTCGAGGGATCGAGTGTAGACCACTCCACGTGACTAGTTAAGGGTACGATGGGCTTCCAGGGAAAGTGTGCAGCACTGTGGCTAGGATCAGTTTTTGAGCCTGGAAGGCATTATCTGTTTCGAACAACAAACTCCCATTACATCTTTAACGGACACCCTTCTGAATAATGAAGGTCTTTACCTTAAAGAAATCATGACCATCAGTTCGAGTAACAATCAAACACTCAGGAATGTTTGGTAACGTTTTCTTTGTTTGAGGGCCATCTAACTTTTGTTTCTGGGACGAAGTCAAAATAGAAGATAGATATGTCATGGTGAAAATGTCCCCCATGATTACCGGCGCCTCTGATGGTGCGCTCCTTCCTAATGGAAGGAATCCCTCACTGAGGGCTATCCCGCCTTAGGTGGTTGGTCACACATCAGGTTACTCCCCCTGAGAAATGCACGGAGGGACCAATCGGCATAGTCAGAAGGTACCAGCTCGGGTAATCACCCCTCTCTGGGCTTAGCCTTTACCGGGGGGTACATATGTGTTCTGCCTGTCTACCCGGGGCGGGGAATTATGCGTTACCGTTACCTGCTACGCATGGGAATGCATGGGTTGGCCTTCAGACATGCACAGGGAGGAAAGAAGAAGAATAGCGGAGGGAAAGAGAAGGATAGAAAAGGGAGAAGAGGGAGAATCTCAAACGCTGAAGCAGAGATGAAAAGGATGGGTCCAAGGTAGGAAGACCAGAGCAAGAGGAATGAGTGAAAGAAGGAAAGGACCAGTAAAAAGGGAAAATGTGGAAAAGGAAATGACCTGAATTTATTCAGATGCCCGTTTCCGGGCAAAGGCACAAACCAGGGAAAGGGGGGGGGGGGGAGTGTGAGGCAGCCTGGGGAAGAAGGAAGGCTACTTCGGCTTGGGGCCCCATGCGCACCACAAACGTACCCACAAAAGAGCTGTGAGCCCCCTGGGGGGACTTTGTGAGTTTTGTATGCTCAATTGTTAGAACTGTGTTTTCTTTTTCTTAATTAAATAAAATAATAACTTGGTTAAAATATTTTGAGTGTGAGAAACTGAGAATTTATCAAGTTATGAGCTGAGGTTTGTTTTAAAATAAAATCGGTAATAAAATAACTGGCTACGATTGGACTCTCACATAAAAGTTATATTCAAAATGACAACTGAAATGGAAAAATATTGTATCCCTTTATTAGACAGAACAAATTTCACCACTTGGAAATTCTTCTGAAGTAATTGAAACTTTTAAAATCTGTGTAGGCCAATTATCTCAAAAAGGTGGAACCTGTGGACAGAGAGAGGGACATAGAGCATGCTGCAAAAAAAGCATAAGGGCCATTCCGTGCCAAGTGGTCTAATATCGAGAAAAGTTCCCACATGACCCTCATGAATTTTGATGAAATTTGGTATGAACAATCACACATGTTCTCAATGAACACTAGTAAAGTTTCAGTTTCAAAAATTCAATACTTCCGGAGATACAGTCAATTCTTTAACACCATAGCACAGCTTCCAATAGTGCTTCGTTGAATTTTCAGCAACTTTGAGATGATATATCTCTGGGAATATTTGCATGAAAGAAATAAAACTTGGCCATCTTATACAACTTTTAGAGCTCTTTAAAGTAAAGTATCAAGAACAGGATTTCTGAGCAATTTTCATATAGAAAATTTGGGGCAAAGTTGGGCGAAAAAATTGCTGGTTAAAAAAAGTGCGAACTTTAGTTTTTTATATCTCTAGAAGTAATTGTGGGATGTATATGAAACTTTGCACACCATAACTCACCAACACAAGGTCTTAGAATATTAAGTTTCATTCTCCTATTGCTTCCCATTATTTCACAAATCTAGGGTAAAGTTGACTATTTTTCAAAAAGTGCTAAAAATGGGTATTTTCAGTCAAATTTTTCAAAAAAGTGTTTTCTCCAAATTCCTTTAGACTATGCTCATTGGAAAGAGCATATTCTAAACTATCTAGAAAACTGGATTTGGTTTTGCAATGCAAGCATATAAGGCCCTAAAAAGTAGCATAATCCTAGAGGCGCACTGGAAGTTTGAACCCATTTTTCTGGCAAATAAATTATACCTAAAATCTTTTATTATGTCTAATAAATATTTGTTAATGCCTGGGATAAGTGAAATAAGAAGTCCTGATGAATGGGACATAGCTCAAGTCCGAATAGAAAAAGAATAAAAATAGAAACAATGTTATTTCTTAACTGCCCCCCATCCCACAACTCTCTCTCTCTCTCTCTCTCTCTCTCTCTCTCTCTCTCTCTCTCTCTCTCTCACACACACACACACACACACACACACACACACACAGGATTTAATTCATAAAATTTATTTCCATAATCAATATCTAATTATTAGTAGCCTGTTTAATGAACAAACACTAGCTTACTGATGGAAACGAAGTGTCTAAATGAGTTGCTATGGTTTAACCACTGCTAGTTTCATTTCACCTGAGAAAACCAGCATCCCCATCACCAAAGGGGCAACAACAGCCACGGGTGGGTTCTTTTACCACAGGATATCCCAAGCGTGATAAGCATTTCTTTACACAGGTTCCCAAGCCTGATAATAAAATTATTGAAGTGTCCTGGGTAAAATTAGAAGCCACTAATAGGTTGCTTAGTTTCCTCTAATCTATTTCAATTTTTCATAGGGTATGGTGGTACAATTTCAATCATTTCGGACAAATGTAATTGTAACTGCAAACATATTGAGAAAAGAAATAATTTTAACTATTGCACTTGTTCTTGAATGTTTAATGAATATGTAACACAAATATTAGACAATTACATATGTTGGTATGAACACAAAAAAAGGTTACAGAATTGAGAAAAATCAATAGAAAATGTACCACACTAGGTACAATTATTATCATTTCCTCGTACAACTTTGATCACTGACTTTTCCCACATAAAAAGCACTTTTTCCTTCGGGCACCAGTGCATACTTCGCTGTACCAAACGTTGCACAATAACGAGTTTACAAGCACGTGGAAACTAGAACATTCATAAGAGCACGTTCGAGAAGTAGCTCCAAGTACATCTTTACAGGGTAAAATTTATGTCTCCTTAACACAGAGTGTTGTATTCTTGGAAAAGACAGGAGGAGCTGTAGAAACCTGCTACACTGCAACGCCACACAAAGGCAAGTGCTAGCAACAATACCAGACTGAAAACTTACATTGATCGGAATTGTACCTATATCGAATTTGTAGCACCTTACCCTATGCTACATTAATTTTCTGATGAGTATCAAGAGGAATGGTGTATTGTCAGACAGACATATTTACTGATGGAGCTGGAATAACTGCACCTTAAAGGCCTTAAATGTTATCTGAAAAACAAAGAGCTTGTTGTCCTAATGGATTTTTTGGAAAATTATTCTTTTATTATTCAGGATGCTGTGCTAGGCTTCCACTGGAAAGCAACAAATCATCCATTTGTTATCTACTTTCATCAAAATGAGAAAGTGGAATCTTTAATTTTCTGCATTGATGTTCTTGTTTGTGGCATGACACTGGTACAGTTAACGTTTTTACAAGGAGCTCATCAAATATATAAAAGCACAGTTTGAACAGATATCTCACATTCATAATTTCAGTGATGGCTCCAGTGCTCAATCTTACTTACCTAGACCTGTTTCATTTTTTCTCTGAAAACATTAATGGAATCAAATTTGTTTTCGTCAGTAAAGATGCAATTGGGGGGGGGGGGGGGGGGAGAAAAAAAATTGTACCAAGAAGTGAGGTTTAAACATGGACAAACTGTAGCAGGCACTAGAGAAAATAGTCACTTTTTACCTATTGATGAAACAATAATTCAGGTCAGCAGAGTTTCAAATGATTGCTAATCTTTGCTAGCTACAATGGGTCAGAGAACTAAAGAAGGCATACTAATGTCTGCTCTCCAACCTGGACAATATGTTGCATGCATCTAAGAAAATTTTTGGTGGATTGGAAATATCTGTGAGACTTCCACTGAGCAAAGGGGTGCATTAATAAAATAAATGGTCCAGCAGATTCATTTTATTGACCACCAATAAGTGACAAGTGCTGGGTTCCATCACACCACATTATTGCAGTTATACCAGCTCCGTCAGTAAATTCGTCTGGCCGGCAATACACCATTCCTGTTTACATTCATCAGGCATGGAAACTTGTGTAAAGAAACTCACCCATAGCTGTTGATGCTCGAGCGTAGACCCTATGCTGATGGAGATACGAGTTTTCTCAGGTGAAATGAATCTAGCAGTGGTTAAACCACAACAACTCATTTATATACTTATTTTCCTTCAGTAAGCTGCTAGTGTTAATTAAAATGCTACTAATAATTAGATAATGATTGTGCAAATAAATTTTACAATTTACATTCATTCTAAATTATAATTTTGTGTGTGTGTGTGTGTGTGTGTGTGTGTGTGTGTGTGTGTGTGTGTGTGTGAGAGAGAGAGAGAGAGAGAGAGAGAGAGAGAGAGAGAGAGAGAGAGAGAGAGAGAGAGAGTTGTGGGATTGGGGGGGGGGGGGGACAGTTAAGAAATAACATTGTTTCTATTTTTATTCTTTTTCTATTCGGACTTGAGCTACATCCTATTCATCAGGACTTTTTATTTCACTTATCCCAGGCATTAACAAATATTTATTAGACATAATAAAAGATTTTAGGTATAATTTGAGTGCCAGAAAAATGGGTTCAAACTTCCAGTGCGCCTCTAGGATTATGCTACTTTTTAGGGCCTTATATGCTTGCATTGCAAAACCAAATCCAGTTTTCTAGATAGTTTAGAATATTTAATATTCATAGAATATATGACTTCAACTGCTATTGGGCAGAGCTGAAAATGTGTACCCAGCCGGGATTCGAACCCGGGTCTCCTGCTTTCTAGGCAGTTGCGCTGACCCCTACACCACTGGGGACACAGTGATCACCGCACCTGCAAGGACTACCCATGCACGCATCCCGTCAGATACAAATTCCCAGCTTCGCCCTGCCCATAGTACTCAAACTCGTAGTTTAACTAATTCCCGTAAGAGTAAGGGCTTCAAACTTGCCCACCCCTCCCCACTAACGATAGGATCATTGCCCGTCACCGGCATATTATATATATACATGTGGCGTCTGTTCGGAAAGAACAGACGTCACATTCTGATCCAGCAGCTGTTATTATTTTAATATTCATAGAATATATGACTTCAACTGCTATTGGGCAGAGCTGAAAATGTGTACCCAGCCGGGATTCGAACCCGGGTCTCCTGCTTTCTAGGCAGTTGCGCTGACCCCTACACCACTGGGGACACAGTGATCACCGCACCTGCAAGGACTACCCATGCACGCATCCCGTCAGATACAAATTCCCAGCTTCGCCCTGCCCATAGTACTCAAACTCGTAGTTTAACTAATTCCCGTAAGAGTAAGGGCTTCAAACTTGCCCACCCCTCCCCACTAACGATAGGATCATTGCCCGTCACCGGCATATTATATATATACATGTGGCGTCTGTTCGGAAAGAACAGACGTCACATTCTGATCCAGCAGCTGTTATTATTTAATATTCATAGAATATATGACTTCAACTGCTATTGGGCAGAGCTGAAAATGTGTACCCAGCCGGGATTCGAACCCGGGTCTCCTGCTTTCTAGGCAGTTGCGCTGACCCCTACACCACTGGGGACACAGTGATCACCGCACCTGCAAGGACTACCCATGCACGCATCCCGTCAGATACAAATTCCCAGCTTCGCCCTGCCCATAGTACTCAAACTCGGGAATTAGTTAAACTACGAGTTTGAGTACTATGGGCAGGGCGAAGCTGGGAATTTGTATCTGACGGGATGCTTGCATGGGTAGTCCTTGCAGGTGCGGTGATCACTGTGTCCCCAGTGGTGTAGGGGTCAGCGCAACTGCCTAGAAAGCAGGAGACCCGGGTTCGAATCCCGGCTGGGTACACATTTTCAACTCTGCCCAATAGCAGTTGAAGTCATATATTCTATGAATATTAAATAATAACAGCTGCTGGATCAGAATGTGACGTCTGTTCTTTCCGAACAGACGCCACATGTATATATATAATATGCCGGTGACGGGCAATGATCCTATCGTTAGTGGGGAGGGGTGGGCAAGTTTGAAGCCCTTACTCTTACGGGAATTAGTTAAACTACGAGTTTGAGTACTATGGGCAGGGCGAAGCTGGGAATTTGTATCTGACGGGATGCGTGCATGGGTAGTCCTTGCAGGTGCGGTGATCACTGTGTCCCCAGTGGTGTAGGGGTCAGCGCAACTGCCTAGAAAGCAGGAGACCCGGGTTCGAATCCCGGCTGGGTACACATTTTCAACTCTGCCCAATAGCAGTTGAAGTCATATATTCTATGAATATTAAATAATAACAGCTGCTGGATCAGAATGTGACGTCTGTTCTTTCCGAACAGACGCCACATGTATATATATAATATGCCGGTGACGGGCAATGATCCTATCGTTAGTGGGGAGGGGTGGGCAAGTTTGAAGCCCTTACTCTTACGGGAATTAGTTAAACTATGAGTTTGAGTACTATGGGCAGGGCGAAGCTGGGAATTTGTATCTGACGGGATGCGTGCATGGGTAGTCCTTGCAGGTGCGGTGATCACTGTGTCCCCAGTGGTGTAGGGGTCAGCGCAACTGCCTAGAAAGCAGGAGACCCGGGTTCGAATCCCGGCTGGGTACACATTTTCAGCTCTGCCCAATAGCAGTTGAAGTCATATATTCTATGAATATTAAATAATAACAGCTGCTGGATCAGAATGTGACGTCTGTTCTTTCCGAACAGACGCCACATGTATATATAGTTTAGAATATGCTGTTTCCAATGAGCATAGTCTAAAGGAATTTGGAGAAAACACTTTTTTGAAAAATTTGACTGAAAATACCCATTTTTAGCACTATTTGAAAAATAGTCAACTTTACCCTAGATTTGTGAAATAATGGGAAGCAATAGGAGAATGAAACTTAATATTCTAAGACCTTGTGTTGGTGAGTTATGGTGTGCAAAGTTTCATGTACATCCCACAATTACTTCTGGAGATATAAAAAACTAAAGTTCGCACTTTTTTTAACCAGCAATTTTTTCGCCCAACTTTGCCCCAAATTTTCTATATGAAAATTGCTCAGAAATCCTGTTCTTGATATTTTACTGTAAAGAGCTCTAAAAGTTGTATAAGATGGCCAAGTTTTGTTTCTTTCATGCAAATACTCCCAGAGATATATCATCTCAAAGTTGCTGAAAATTCAACGACGCACTATTGGAAGCTGTGCTATGGTGTTAAACAAGTGACTGTATCTCCGGAAGTATTGAATTTTTGAAACTGAAACTTTACTAGTGTTCATTGAGAACAAGTGTGAATGTTCATACAAAATTTCATCAAAATACATGAGGGTCATGTAGGAGCCTCTAGACCACTTGGCATGGAATGACCCATAATTGGCTGAATTGACTAAGCAAGTTTGGAAAGTATCATCTTATTCAACACATTGCTGACAGTCACATGGAAATATGAAAGATAAAGAAACCTCTTCTGATTTATGGATACCACTGTGCCATATTTTTGAGAGACAAAGAATTGTTAGTCAACATTTATTGAGAAAACGACTTAACTACAAAATTTAATGCAACAAATATATCCTAATTAATTGCTTTCTAACATTTGATAAACTGATACAAGTTGGAGTGGCTGGAGATGGTGGTTGCGTGAGCGAGGTATGCCTCGTTGATTGTGTCAATGTATGTTTTTCTTATTCTGATGAAGACCATGGCCGAAAATTAAAGTTGTGTGAATGTAATTGACTATTTAATATACCTATCAGTGGCTCAGCAAGCATTTTTTACAGTGATCCGTTATCTACCCTCAATTATAACATTCCAATCAGACTTTCCAGTTAAATTAATACAAGTTTACTTTTGACTGGAGCTACCATCAAAAAAATGAACATTGTTTGGCGTCTTCTTTAAAAATGTCTGTGGAATACAATGTACTAATCACTGCTATCAAAACACTCTCGATTAAAGACTTGACACAGAGACTCATGAAAAACAGGCTGCTGGATGAATAGCCAAAGCCATTAGGAAAAACAAAAATAATGATTCACTGGCCCCTACAGTGTTTGAAACCCAATGGTGTGGGTGTGTGTGTGTGTGTGTGTGTGTGTGTGTGTGTGTGTGTGTGTGTGTGTGTGAAAGGTGTTCATCATAGACCAGTAACACAAGAAATAAGCAAGGAACTTTGATGAATTCATTCAACTTTACTTGTTGATGTGCAAAAGCGAATCACATGGGGATAATTGCTAAGTTACAATAAATAAATAAATAAATAAAATGAAGAAAAGAGGGGTGGAACAAAACTATTGCCATTGCAAATGGGAGTGAATCTCAACTAATTGTTTTAATCTTCGGTTAAATTATACTTAAAGCGTTGTGAGACTACCGTGTTGTTGACAACGGATGAAAATAGCACGAATTGTGTGACATTGTCCAGGATGTATATGTGGACAATAACAAAAAACTACCAGATTTTTCCCAGATTTCTCAGGTAAGAATTGAAGTTTTTCATGGGTTTAAATACTCTTTCTTCTGGATGAATTATGCTTTTTCTGTTATAAATGATGATATACTTGGCTCGTGGCAGTAAAATTTATCACTTCTTTAAGCATAGCACTTCTCAGTGATAAAAAGCTAGCTAACAATGTCTGCATAGCTTTTTTTGGCAGTTGTAGATGTTGGTAATGGCATGACAATTGATGGGAAATTAGAACAATCATCAGCCAGGTGGAAAAAACATACTAGTGTTTTGTAAATTCAGTTCACACAGAATTTTGTTTGTTTTTCAGTCTTTATCATTTATTTTGTTTCTTTTCTTTTCAGAAATATTTCAATGTTTTCTTCTAATGTGTCACAATTTTACAGTAGGCCTAAACTGTTATGCAAGAACCTATTAAAACAACAAAAGTTTGACTAGAATGAGTAATTACTTACATAGGCCTACTCCTGATTGGCTACCTTCAATTCCCATAATTTTTTAAGGTTAATTACACTTTTTGCAATCATTACTGCATAATTTGTAATGTAGCTATTAAAGAACTGAAATAAATATGATAAAGTAAACTTGCAGCTTTCTCTTTTTTAGCGTACGTTATTCTTCAAAATATATCAAAAACGAATTTGCCACCTTTTTTTTTTTAATAATGGCATAAATGGGTGGTCTTCAGGACCCTAAATTTTTCTCTAAGTACTAGTCTCAGAAGTATTAGTTTCAAACGAGAGTCAAATGGTTTGTGATTTAAGAAATTTATAGCAAAATTGACTTTGTGTTACTCGGAAAGTATTGCTTCTCAAACTATTCATACCTTTTACCCATGACCTGCTAGAAATGTGAACACGCAAGACATCGCGCTCATTAAAAGCAGTTAGTTGTGAAGTACTGCATACTCTTCATCACAACATGTTTGAAACATTACGCAATCATGAATTTTCTTTCCAAATAATGTTTTATTTTCGTACTAGCTGAAAACCCGGCATTGCCTGGGTATTTATTTATTCCTGTCATTTTCCAGGTAGATATTCATTTGTATAAAGGCTGCATGTCTGTAAAATCACTTAAGAATAAAATTAGTAGTAAAGAAGTGATAGATTAAAACTTTGTGCATGATGGGACAGTTTTCCATGAACGTTACTGTTTAAGTGCTCATACTTCAAGAACTATGTGTCGTACTGTGATACAATTTCGAAGGTACATTCAACTATGGGTGTGTATACTGTCTGTAAAATTTCCTGCAGCTATATTTGTACTGTACAAATTATAAATTGTAACATCATACCGAATGCCGTAGTTTTACTCCATAAACAGCGGAAAAATAGTAAGCAAGAAACTTTTTTACTTTAATTGTTTTGCTGGCTTTGTCAGCAAGAAAGAGTTTACTGAAGGTTTGGAATTATGTTTAAAGTTTGTTGCAAGTCACTAAGTACTCTCATTCTCATACAACGTATTTATAAAGTCTCACCGCGTTGTGTGGCAGTTTTTTTCAATTCCTATGGTTTATGACGTCATATCTTCTGAACCACTCGCCGTATGTGATTCATAACCCTGCAGCAATTGTTAACTCACGGTAAGGAATGTGTGTACCGAATTTGGTTGAAATCGGTTCAGTGGTTTAGGAGAAAATGAGCAGCATTGTTGCTAAATGCAACTTTTTTCGGGCATGTCATTGTTTATGACATCATATATCGTGAACTATATATTGTATGTGATTCTTACACTTATGGCGGCTGTCCTCATGGATTGAAACTTACATGTATAAAATTTGAAAAATATTGGATCAAAACTGTAGATTTGTATGCAACATGTACACACAAACATACAGACACTCTGCTTTATGTATAAAGATTATTCTCCTGTTTCTGTTTCATTACTGAATTACTATTCTGCAGTGGCGGACTTAAGTGAAGTTCTTACCGGCCAAAATTTAAAAAAATAATAAATAAATAAATAAAAATAAAAAATAGAAAATTCCCATAATTCTAAAAAATTCCCGGATGGAATAATTCCCAGCTTTTCCCAGATCTCCCGGTTTGTATACACCCTGCAATGTCATGAGCCACTTGCATGATCATATGTGGTATCCAACGAGATTCGCAGAATAAACAAACAGAATTTGTTGTTTGAGATTTGAAGTTTTGTTTCGTCACAATATGAATGAGAACAAATGTTGAAAACGAAATGTTCCCTTTATGATGATAATGTAGTGATCAAACAAGTGTAATTACTGTACACCACAGAGGAGTAACAACACTTATTTACTTCAATGTCAAGACATAGGATTAATTTCCTCTTACGTAAAATTTCACTGAAGTCATAGATTGAGGGGTATAATCCTTTCTGTTGACCATGAAGTGAATAATTAATGCTGTTCCTGCTTCATGGTTGGTAGGTTCTTGAACATACTCTTGTCTTGTCAGTAAATTAATGATTCTAGATCTACATCTACATGGGATACTCTGCAAATCACATTTAAGTGCCTGGCAGAGGGTTCATCGAACCACCGTTATACTATTTATCTCTCATTCCATTCTCTAATAGCGCATGGCAAGAAATAACGCACGAATCTCTCCGTTCGAGCTCCAATTTCTCGTATTTTATTCTGATAATCATTTCTATCTATGTAAGTAGGAGTCAACAATATATTTTCGCATTTGGAGGAGAATGTTGGCGATTGGAGTTTTGTAAATAGCCCACGCCGCAGCAATAAGTGCCATTGTTGTAATGATTCCCATCCCAGATCCTGTATTATTTCCGTAACGCTGTTTCCCCAGTATCGTGACAATACGAAGCGAGTTCCCCTTCTTTGGACTCTTTCGATGTCCTCCATTAAACTCACCTGATAAGGATCCCACACGGGCAGCAATACTCCAGAAATGGACAGACAAGCGTAGTGTATGCAGTTTCTTTCGTAGTTCCGTTGCATCTTTTAAAGGTTCTGCCAATAAAACGCAGTCTCTGGTGTGCCTTTCCCACATCATTATCTACGTGTTCTTTCCAATTTAAGTCTGAAGTAATAGTAATTCAGTAATTCCTAGGTATTTTGTGGAGTTATATGGCCTTCACATTTGATTGATTTATCTTGTAAACAAAGTTTAATGGATTTCTTTTTGCACTCATGTGGACGACTTCACACTTCTCATTATTTAGAGTCAATTGCCAATTTTTACATCATACTGATATCTTATTCAGATGGTTTTGCAGTTGGTTTTAATCTTCAGATGATTTTACTAGTTTGTAAATGACGGCGTCATATGCAAACAACCTAAGAGAGCTACTTAGATTTTCCCCTAAATCGTTTATGTAAATAAGGAACAGCAGAGGACCAATAACACTACCCTGTGGAACGCCCGATATCACCTCTGTTTTAGTCGATGCCTTAGTATCGATTACTACGATCTGTGTCCTCTGATAGGAAATCCCATATTGCAAATTTGGGGCAATATACCATAACCAAGCAATTTCATTAAAAGCTGTTTGTGAGGTACAGTGTCAAAAGCCTTCTGGAAATCGAGAAATACGGAATCAATTTGCAAACCCTTGTGGATAGCACCCATCACTTCGTGCAAGTAAAGAGCTTGTTCTGTTTCGCATGAACGATATATTAGAATCCGCGTTGACCTTGGGTCAATAGATCATTCTGTTCGAGATAATTCATAATTTTTGAATACAGGATATGTTCCAAAATCTTGCTGCAAATTGACGTCAATGAAATAGGCCTTTAGTTTAGTGGGTTAATCCTACTGCCTTTCTTGAATATAGGTGTGACCTGTGCAACTTTCCAATCTTTTGGTACAGATCATTCTATGAGAAAGCAATTATATATCGCTGTTAAGTAAGGAGCAATTGCTTTAGCATAATCAGATATAAATCTAATGGGTATACTATCTGGACCAGAAGACTTGTTCTTGTTAAGTGATTTTAGTTGCTGCACTACTCTGATGATACCTACTTCTACGTTACTCATTACGGCCTCTGTAATTCGAAATCTGGAATATCGGCTTCGTCTTCTTTGTCGAATGAGTTTCTAAAAGCTATGTTTAGTAACTCTGCTTTAGTAGCACTGTCATCGGGAGGATCGCCATTACTATAATGTAGTGAGGGTATTGTTTCTTTGGCCCCTAGTATATTTAACATATGACCAAAATCTCTGTGGGTTTTCAGACAAATTTCGAGAAAGAGTTTCTTTGTGATAAGTATTGTAGGCATCTCGCATTGAAATCCTCGCTAAATTTCATGCTTCCATGTAGGATCACCAATCCTGGGGATTTTGTGTTTGTTTAAATTTAGTATGCCTTTTCCTTGCTTTTGCATCAGTGTCCTGACCTGTTTTGTGTACCATGGGGGATCACCTCCTTCTTTTATTAATTTATTTGGTATAAAACTGTCAATTGCTGTCGATACCACTCCTTTGAATTTGAGCCACATCTGGTCGACACCTATGTTTAGTGTTAGAAATGAGTGGAACCTATCTTTCAAGAAGCAATGTATTTTATTTCTATCTACTTTCCTGAACAAATATACTTTAAGTTTATTTTTGGTAACTTTGGGAATTTCGATATTCACTCTCGCTACGACAGCTTTGTGTTCACTAATACCTGTATCCATTTTGATGCTCGTTATGAGCTCAGGATTATTAGTTGCTAAGAGAACAAGTGTGTTTTCACATCCATTTACAATTCTAGTTGGCTCATGAACTAACTGTTCGAAGTAATTCTCAGGTAATGCGTTGAGTACAATTTCGCACGATGTTTTATGCGCACCTCCTGATTTGAAAATATAATTTCGCCAACAAATCGAGGGTAAATTAAAATCACCGCCTATTATTATTGTGCGAGTTGGGTACGTTTTTGTATTAGACTCAGGTTTTCTTTGAACCTTTCTGCTATTGTATCGACAGAGTCGGGAGGCCGGTAAAAGGAACCAATTATTAACTTTTTACCTTTTTCAGGTACAACCTCTACCCATAATAGCTCACAGGAGCTATCAACTTCAACTTCGCTACACGAAATACTACTTTTATCATAAAGGCAAAATCAGCTCACTACACTGCTGCCACCCTACATAAAACATAACCATGTCTTGATCCATCATAATTTGTGAAAGAGGGGAGGCATGAAGAGTTATTTCTTGTCCTTTTGATTCTTATAATTACTTTTTCACATAATAATTAAAACTGGGTGAATTGTTAACGGCTGCCTGCATATGCTCTGTCATTGGCCAACTCAATTGGCCTATTCAGTCTCATCCACTGCCAACAACATGCTAGGATGCCAACATGATAAGAAAAATTTAGCCTAATCTTCTTATTCAATGCTAAGCTTGTCAGCTGCTTCAACTAGAACTAGATAATATAAAACTATGGCACAATAGATTACATCATATGAATTAAAATATGATGAAACACCTCCATTCACAAGATGATAATATGGAACTGGACACAACATTCCCCATGGAATGATGATTAAGACTGTGTGTGTCAGGGCAGGGAGACGATGGGACTGGGTTGATGATGATGATGATTATTGGTGTTTTAGGGCACTCAAAGCGAGGTCATCAGCACCCATGTTCAAACATTAACAGGTGGATATAAAATGGTGCATGTAATATGAACTTTTAATGTACGACCGAAGTTGTAGGAATGTCTTAAAATAACTTTCTAAAAGGGACTACAAATAAGGATAATATATTGACAGATATTTGTTGCCTGGTTACTACTTAAAAATAAAGGGTGACCAAGCCAATCTGACACACATTTCAGGTCCTGTGAGAGACCAAAATTTGCTCTCAAACCAACATGTAAAATGTACTCCGTTAAAATAAGTCGTATCTACAGTTGTGCCCTACATCTAGCATACTCCAGTGGTTCTTCCCAGCGTAAAACAACACCGTGTGTCAGTGGGCAATGTCTGATTCGAAGACGAGTGAGAGTGATTTCATCAGCTCACCGAGGGCAGAAGAAAGTATGCTATGGAAATGCTGAAGATTTTAGTGTGTGTAATTTATTATCCGCCACATCCAGTCACTGAGCCTCCCACAAAATCATCGTTTTCTTTGTCACAAATGAGGTAACAGCCTTCAGTGGGACAGAACAGCGTACGGCAGGGGGGATGGAGCAAGCCTCCTTAGCCGCAGCATCGGCCAGCTCGTTTCACTGGATCCCTGTAAGGAACCCAACAGAACATTGTCTTCTTGTGGTGTTGTTGCAGTACAAGGAGAGCATCCTGTATGTCCTGCACCATCCGATCTGCTGGATACATTTGGTCCATAGTGAGGAGGGTGCTGTGGAAGTCTGCACAGGAACTTCACTCCTTGGTCTTATCTGTTGTTGTGCCCTCGGGATAGCAAACAGTTCTGCATAATAAACAGTGAACTGTTCTGGGAGCCCTAAACCAGAATGGTAATTTAAAATTTTGAGAAATTTAGTTTTATAAAACGTGTCTGGAGTATAAGTCTTCCTGTAGAGAGTCAACTCTAAAAGCACCCTGGGCCTGTGAAGTAGCCAGGAGAACCAGTACTCCACCCCTGGCGTTGGACCTGAATGCATTGCATCTGTAACAAATTAAGGCTTTCCTTGTGCGGATCCCAAATGGCCTTGTCCCCTGCAGGTGGTTACGGAACAACCATTCCAATGGCTGCTGTTCAACATTGAAGGACGCTAGGTAGTTAGAAACAGACATAGACCGATATGCTTGATGTACAATGAGGAGAAGGTAGCGAATAGAAAGCGGTGGCTCACCAGCCTCTGCACACAGCCTAAAAATTTGGCTTGTGCGACACGCACCTGTTGACAGCCTGATACCTTCATAGTGTACCGAATCCAGTATTTTCAGATAGGAAGGCCTTGCGAATCCGTAACCTGACGTCTGTAGTCGATGCGGGGTCACAAAAATTACTTGTAGGAATAATTGGAGGAGACGTACACTGTCAGCTCCCCAGGACCTATGACTAACCCACTCAAGGGGGTTAAAAGCCTTGATGCATCACAGTTTTAATTCCTTAAGGTGTGGCAACCAAATTAGCTTTTCATCAAAAGTGAAGCAGAGATATTTCAACTTGTTCTTAAAAATAAGAGCAGTGCCCCTAGTTTGAGAATGGGGAAATTAAAAAGAAATGGAAGCGGTTAAAATCAATACAAACTGTCTTCTCCAACGAAAACTTAAAACCAGTTCTGTTTGACCATTCCTCCAACCACCTGATCGTCAGATGCAATTGACAAGCAGCTGTTGCTACAGAGGAGGATGCACAGAAGATTAAGAAATCATCAACAAAGAGGGAACATTGTACTGGACCTCCCCAGTGGATGCAATACTGTTGATAGCAATTCTGGCGGCCGTCACACTTAAAACACTCCCCTGGGGGACACCATCCTCTTGATTGAAACAGTGAGACAAGACACTCCCAACCTTGTATCTAAAATACCTGTCTGAAAGAAAAGACTGACTAAAAGTGGGTAGATGACCACAAAAACCCCACTCATGGAGCTGCTTAAAACATTACGCTTCCAGGTAGTATCGTAGGCCTTTTCCAGATCAAAGAACACATCCAGAATGAAACTTTCACTCTGCAGCAGAGTGTGCGCTGATATGAAACTTCCTGGCAGATTAAAATTGTGTGCCAGAACCGGGACTCGAACCTGGGACCTTTGCCTTTCGCGGGCAAGCGCACTACCGACTGTGCTATCCCGACACTACTCACGATGCCGCCTCACAACTTTACTTCCGCCAGTACTTCGCCTCCTACTTTCCAAACTTCACAGAAGCTCTCCTGCAAACACGCAAGACTAGCACTCCTGGAAGAAAGGATATGGTGGAGACATGGCTTAGCCACAGCCTAAGGGATGTTTCCAGAAGTGCTAGTCTTGCGTGTTTGCAGGAGAGCTTCTGTGAAGTTTGGAAAGTAGGAGGCGAGGTACTGGCGGAAGTAAAGTTGTGAGGCGGCATCATGAGTCGTGTCGGGATAGCACAGTCGGTAGTGCGCTTGCCCGTGAAAGGCAAAGGTCCCAGGTTCGAGTCCCGGTTCCGGCACACAATTTTAATCTGCCAGGAAGTTTCAAAGAACACATCGATCAGTTGTTGTTTACGTAGGAAAGCTTGTGGAATTTCTCGTTCAAGCAAGATCTGTTTATCAAGCATTGAACGGTACTTTCTGAATCCACATTGGGAGCGACTGAGCAGGGATCTGCTTTGCAGGACCCATACATGGCGTCAGATAACAGTACGCTCCAATGTCTTTCCTACAAAGCTGGTGAGGCTTATGCTATGATAACTACCAGCGTCAGTCCAATCTTTCCCTGGTTTTAAAATAGGGATTAAAATAACACTCTTTCCAAGAACTGGGAAAGTCTCCTATCAGCAAGATTTGGTTAAAAAGCTGAAGGACGACCTCTTTCTATCACAGTTCCAGCTGTTGCAAAATGCTGTATGTTATTTTGGCGAAGCCAGGAGCAGTATCACAAGTCACTGTCAATGTAGGCTATATCTCCCACAGTGAGAATGGTTGGTTATGTTCCTCAGCATTGGTGAATCAGAAATCAACCCTCTCCTGTATAGCAAAATTCTGGTGAAAGGCTGCATTCTGACTAGAATCTGATGTGATGATGTACACCGATTCTGCCATTACGCGAGCAAAGTCACTTGGCGATGTCAGGAGGTGTCCTTGCCCAGATGATACAGCCGCTATTGGTGATCAGGAGTTCCACCTCGAGATCCTCCTAATAGCTTCCCATACTCAGCCTGATGATTTGGACCTATTGATAGAATCAGGAACTCTTGCCAAGACCCCTCCTTGCTCACTAGACTAATTTGTCTGGCCCAAACCCTCGCCACTTGAAAATTTGCAAGATTTTCATCACTAGGGCTTTGATGGAATCGCCGGAGAGCTGTTCTCCTGTTCGTAAATGCAAAACGACACACCTCATTCCACCGAAGAACAGGCTGCCTCTTAAATTTGGCCTCCGATTTGGGGATTGACGCATCGGTGGCAGCAGCGTGAATCATGGCTGTAATGTGATCCACCCAGTTCTGAATACTGTTGAAAAAGCTGCCAATTAGCTTTGTTGATGAGCTACCTCGGCAGCTGCCTAGCACAATCCATTCCATCTGGCAGATTTAGCCAGATAGGGTAGTGATCACTGGCTTTAAAGTCGTCGTCCACATCCCACTGGGCAATGTCTGCAAGAGCTGGCGAGGAGAGGTCAGTGGCTGAAAACGTACCTGTAGCAATGCTAGTGTGTGACTTTACCTGTGTTTAGTAAAATTACTTTTGTCGACTGTATCACATGCTCAACCATTTGACCCCTGGGGCAAGTGGTGATAGATCCCCAAAATGTATTATGAGCATTGAAATCTCCTAAAAAAAAGAAAGGATCAGGTAAAGTCACCTATGAGCTGTGTCAAGAGTGCACCATCAAGAGGCTCTCCAGGTGGTAAATACAGAGAACACACTGCAATGTCAATATGTGCAAACGGCAACTGCCTGTAGCGTTGTAATTAAGGACAGAGGTGTGGAATGGAATGCAAAGATGATAATGAAGAAGATATAAAATCAAGTGACTGGGACCATAAAATACAATAAATGACCAGTAAGAAGAGGAATGTGAAAAGGAAGCTGTTTGATGTTCTACCAGAGAAATCGTCCTAAATATCTGGATGACTATACTGTCTAGAACCAAATAATGAATATCTGTCATTGACACATCTATAAGCTACATGGAAATTGAAACTTGCGAAGATAAGGAACTCAGCAGTCAAACCACACTGAATGAAAGTGACTCTATACAGGAAAACAATACTTGAATCTTTGTTAAATTACCCACAGGAAGGAAGACCAGCAACATGACTGACTGGGTTGGAGTTCAAGGCACCAAACTACACTGGTCACCAGTCCGTCCCTGTTTCCATTCACAGAGCATGAATTAAAAGCCAGTAACAGTTTATAATACTAAAACAAAGTGTAAAAGTGCATTGATACCAGAACTGTATACAAAAAAGGAAAGCAGTAACTAAAATAAAAGCGGATGAAGATTAAAAACAAATTATCACAGAATCTTAACTGGGTCATCACAATGTCAGAGCCCCGAAATGTATCAAGAATGAACAGAAACTGATTGCGAATGGCCTCAGCATGGACTGAATCTAAACAAAGTTGTGATTGTGGTATACACCATGGAGCTGTACATAAGTGAGCCTTAAATAACAGTTGTAGAGGCCAAAATTCATTATAGGAAAGAAGGGAACAAACATCGGGATTTGGACGACTGTGTCTGGAAAAAGGAAACTGTAATTAGGATGCATCCATGATTTATGGATTTGTGCAATGTAATTTGCAAGCAGTTGGCAGCACTGCATCTGCAGTGGAGGGACTCCCGCCTCGACAAGTAAGCTATTTACTGGACTTGTCCAGGAAGCTCCTAATGCTAGTCAAAGCCCATTGTGGAGTACTGGGTCTAGGAGCTGCAGAACCATATATGAAGCTTCCATAGTCCAGACAGGACTGTATTAGAGTTTTATACAGCCACAGAAGGGTGGAACGGCCTGCACCCCGGTTGGTGTTACTCAGGCAGCAAAGAGTGTTTAGGTGCTGCCAGCACATTTTTTTAAGCTGACAAATGTGAAGCAGCCAAGTCAGCTGGGTATGAAAAACCAGACCTAGAAAGTGGTATGTTTCCACTACATTCAGTAGTTCATCATTTTAGTAAAGTTCTGAATGAGGTTGGACTGTACGATGGCAGCAGAAATGTGTGATAAAAGTCTTGGTGGTTGAAAACTGGAATCCGTGTGTTATGACCCAAGACTGAGCCTTGTAACTGGACCCTCTGTAGCCATCGCTCAGTGACACAAACATTAGAGGAACAAAAATAAGTACAAAAGTCATCTGCATATAATTAGAGTGATACTGAGGGCCCACAGCTTCTGCTAGGCTACAGACAATACAGAGCCCTGCAGGACCCCACTCTCTTAGATATGGGGTGAGCTACGTGACGCAACCACTCGAACTCAAAATGAACATAGTGTCAGGAAGTTCTGGATGAAGGCTGGGAGCGAGCCCCAGAGACCCCACTTGTAAAGTGTCCTGCAGATGCAATGTCTTCATGAAAAGGTGGTAAGTACTGTGAAGCAACTTCTTATTTACTATAAGAGAATGTTTGCTATTGTTGAATGTCACTACCAATTAGGCCTGATATTTAGATCATTTCTGCTGCATTGCGTTGCTAGAAGTTCACTAGAGTGAAAATATTTTTTATTTAAAAGAGAGATTGCATTTTTATAGCAAGATTTTTTGTGGGGCAGGTGATTTATGTTGTAGACAGATATGAAATATCATTTCTTAGGAAGAGTGATGCAGATGAATACATATTTACAATTTCTGCACAAAAAAAAAGTTAAATATTGGGTAGAAAACAACAAAATTGTACAGAAACTGGCTGCACCTACAGTAGATCAGCATAACAAGTGTCATTTTCCCCACACAGAATGAAATTAGTAAGTGCCAAGTGACAGTTTCATTCCGTTACTATGAAGTGTCATTCCGTTACCGGAGATTTTTTGGCCCACTTTAGGTTATGGAAGTAACACTAAAAGTGGGCCTCTGTGATCGTCTTTTGACAGCTTGAAATTTAAATGAAAATAACGGCTTAACCAGGAATTTGACACGAAAATTGAATAACCGAATTTGTAGAGGAGAAAATTCTCTACAAGTTTGCTCCCTTATGTTCTTTTCATATCTCGTATCGTTTGAGAGATATTTGCAAAAATAATGGAGTTCTGACACCCTCCATTACATTAACGAAAACCAGCCGTTCGCAGATGTCACGTGACATTGCTCGCCCAGAACTGGCTCTGGCATACACCATCTTGCGTTGCATATAGACATTGTCATTTCAAAGCAATGGCTCACTGAAGAATTAACAAAAAGACATTGTTCTTCGTAGAATAAATGATAATCTAGTGTCTACAAACACCATATTAGCATCAGTTAACAAGGGCCATCAATAGTATGAGAATGAAGTACGCAATTCCCAACTGTTAGCTGTAGCGTAGTGGGCAATGTGTTGGACTGTGACGCTGAAAGTCAGTGGTTCGGAACCCACCAGTACCTATTTTTTTTTTTTCCTACAAGGGTTTCTGACACTCTTATTAATTAATTTTTTATTATTAAGATTATTATTTTGGTCCAAAATGTTTACAAAAACTTATAAAACTACAAATCCAAAGTGAGCTGTAAAATACGCCAGTGCAATCTTTTACTTTCGTTGTTAAAATATTTGTTTGATGCATATTTCTCCTTTACCATTTTGTTTCCTAGATTTATTCCTTTTCATATCATAATTTTTGTAAATTTTTATAGTAAATGGTTGGGCTGAATTACTGTTGTACTATAAACAATAACAATATGCATGTTCAAATTATGTCACTCTGTTACCAGGTAATTCTTTTCACATAACTCTAAATAGGCCTATATGAATGAAATAAAAACTTTTACATTATTAAAATTATGTTTCTTTGTATATGTTGGAAATACAGTAAAAGAAATTGGCTTTTATAATTATTCTTGCTCTTTTCATTATCCTTAAAGTACAAAAACATTCCTGAAAGTCATTCCGTTATTTGTGGAACTGCCCAACATCTACATCTGAGGCAGAAATTATTTCAGCAAGTGAATGAGTGACAGGGATTTACTGTTTATGAATTGTTTACTTGAAGTGCTGGAAATCTTCCAACACTATACTGACTACGACAGTTCATTAAAACTGCCGAGAAACTGAATAGGCCACATCATTGGCAGCAGAACCACATACATGTCCAACAGCCCTACATTCATGAATTTTATATTATATGTTGGAACATTTAGTTGTAGTCCAGTCGTCATAGACAAAAAAATGGCCTTAGGCCCAAAAAAATTGCAGGAAGCTGAATTTTTGGTATGTTGTTAGGACATATTAGAGTAGTAATAAACCAAGTTTGCAGCTTCGAAATCCTTTAGTTTAACTTTTAAGAGCCAAAAAACCTCGAAAATTTCGGACTTTTTTCTGGTTTTGGCTTATAACTCGTGAAGGGTGATTTTTTCAAGAAAAGTCACTCACATCTCTATTAATGTAGATAAAATATTCTACAATTTAAGCCCAACCGCAGCTCTGTAAGTCCAATAGTTCCCGAGATACTGGACTTCAAAAATTGACTTATTTCTCCAAAAAGTTCAAATTTTCGATGTTAGCCATCTTTCGGCTAGAATATTGGCTTTACTGATCATCCCATGGGGAAAGTCATACTAAAGAAAGTTATAGAGCAGTTATTTAGCTTTAATCTAAGTACAGAACGAAGTGCATAGTCCCAATAGCTCTCTAGTTATCGTTAAAAAACGAAAAGTCGGAAAAATCGGAGTATTCAATAAACTGACCCAGACGAATTGCAGTCCTCTTATCGTATATATGTTAAAGAAAAAGGAGGAATTACTCATTGACGATGATTATTAACACGTTGTATATAAATAGGTGTAATTTATGTGTTAGTGCACACCAATATATTTGTGAAAGTAGGTATTGCTGTAGAAACAACGAAAGCCTCTCCGTTTGTGGGTATTGGCACAGAGTATGTGGTATTGGTCAGCCATTTAGGGATTGGGACTTTAGTTCGTAGCGAGGCCTTTTGTTGTGCGAAGGCACCCCCGCCCCCTCCCCCACCCCCTTACTCCGAGTGGTGACCCAGTAGGTGTTCTGTCCTCCCTCCCAAACTTCTTGTCTCCGAAGTCTTCCTCACTACACCCAGTCTGCCCTTCTAGAAACGGCCGTATTCGGATCTGTGAAGAACGTTTCAAGCAAAAATCGTCTAAATCTAAATCGTGGTGGTGTTTTAAGCACTTTCTTTTTTACAATACGTAGGAGCTACCCCGTCTGATGTTTGTTTCATGTGTCGGAAAGTGCTTGGAGAGGGAACAGTGACAGTGAAAAACCGCGTGATTTCCAGCAGGGTCCTTGCGCGCTGGACTGGTCGCACGGTCTACATGCTGAATATCTGTGAGGGCTTGGAGTAATTCTGGAATATGTCCCGCACCAGCACTGAGCAACATGTTGACATGAGATCCTCTCGTATCGACCGACATACTACTTCGACAAAATAAAAACGTTTTTTGAATCCCAATACATCCGTTCCTTGGAACTACTGTCCATCAGGCAATGTTACTTTCAAAAGTAATGACAAGGTACGAACATTGACTACAGCTACTGTTAAAGTGTGGGACAAGGTGGTCACTATTGACGCTCTCACAATTTTCCAAAGGCTGTGCATTACGAAAAAGTCACATCAAGACTTAAGAGAGCACTTTGCCTTCGAGATGGCCCCCTATGCCACAGTACTATTTTCAGAGGAGGGTATGCGGAAGGGCAAAAAATCCACCTTCTTCATCACACAAAGCACTTTTGTTGTTGTTGATGAAGGGCATCTGCTACAGACAGTTATCCGGCAATGTAACAACAGCATCCACGAAATTGTAGCAGCCTACATTTCCTGCACTGTCCATCGCTATGGGAGGAATGTGGCTGCGGTGTTTGATAGCTACTCAGAGGAGGGGGCTGGCAGTAGCACAAAAGCAGCCTAGCGTCTACGCCGTTATGCAGCACCTGCACGCAGCGAAATAATATTCCAAGATTGTAATGTGATCAAAGCGGACCAGAGAAAATTTCTTTCCCATGGAAAGAACAAGCAGAGTTTGATCAACTTTATTTACGCTGGAATGGAGAGCGAAGGACTAGAGAAAGTACCGAATACGCTGACTGCCTTATCGTCAGGACAGCGCTGGAAAAGAGCCGACAACATGTACACATCTGACAGCCGGAGAGGATGTCGATTTGTTGGTTCTCCTCAATGGGTTGGGCTCCAATACAAGGAACATATTCCTTCAAAAAAGTGGAAGGGGTGGAGATAGTTGCGAACAGTTCTCGTCAACATCCTTCAACTGAGGATAAATGTCGCTCCCTACTGGATTAGATCTGTTCCTCCACGCATTTACTGGTTGCGACACGGTACCTGCTATTTTCAGGCAAGGAAAAACAAAAATGATGGGCATAATTGAGAAGTATCCCCAGCTGATTGGCTTGTCTCCCACATTCCTTACGCCACATGCCACTAAAGAAGAAACAGCCTCCATAGACTGCAAGTGTTTGGCCGACCTATATGGTGGTGGAGAGGATGACAACATTCAAACTCTCGGCTATGAACTTTTCCTCAGGTCTGCTGCAAGTGCAAAAGTCCAGCTTGCTCTTCTAACCCCAACCCAAGAAGCAGCGGCCCAGCACTCCTACAGGACAAACCACCAGGTTAAGATGTGGCTGCGCGTCGAGAAAGAGCCCTCTGAGGGAGGTTGGACAAGAAGCCAGCAATGGCTAACTCCTTTTGCCACATACCAAGTCCCAGCGCCCTCAGCACTACTGAAGATGACGTCGTGCAAATGTAGGAAAGGGTGTGGTGACGGGATCTCCTCTTGCCAAAGAGCAGGGATCAAGTGCTCTGTTCTTTGCCAAATGAGCCAGGGCAAGACATACAAAAAAAAGCAACACCTCGAATGTCTCGGCAGATTCGGAAGAGGAAGACGAAGATGTGGACGAACCAACTTCGGTTACAGAGCTCCAACAGACAGAAGAAACAACGGAGCCCAAGCCAGGAAGGAAGAAATCCCGGCATTCTCATTAAAACGAGACATTTTTAATAGGTATGTAGTGCATTATATTTTAGTTTGTTGCAGCTTTAAAATTGAGAAGTTGCGCATTACATTACTAAAAATCTATGTTGTGTAAATTTTTTGCAGGAGTCACCAGGCGTTTCCTATGACGATACACCCCCCACTCCTCAGCCACCTCAACTTTCACTTCAACGTACCACTTAAGTTTTTACAAGTAAATTGTGTTATAAGTACTACTAGCTGTAAATAAAAATTTGTTACCTTAAAAATTAATCATCTGGACCAATATATTGAACTAGTCAATTTTCCCAACTTTTAGTTTTTTAACGATAACTTGAAACCTATTAGGCCTATGGACTTCGTTCTGTACTTAGATTAAAGCTAAATAACTGCTTTATAACTTTTTTTATGTGCGACTTTTCCCGTGGGGTGATCATTGGAGCCAATATTCCAGCCGAAAGATGACTAAAACCGAAAATTTGAACTTTTGGGATAAATAAGTCAATTTCTGAAGTCCAGTATCTCGGGAACCATTGGACTTACAGAGTTGCGGTTGGGCTTAAATTGTAGAATATTTTATCTACATTAATAGAGGTATGAGTGACTTTTCTTGAAAAAACCATCCTTCACGAGTTATAAGCCAATATTAGAAAAAAGTCGGAAATTTTCGAGGTTACTACTCTAACAACATACCAAAAATTCAGCTTCCTGCAATTTTTTTGGACCTAAACATACCTGACGACTGGCCTATTGGAAATAACAGGACAACTGAAGTCTGCGATACAACCCATCGGCTTTGACCAATGATGTCTTATCTAAGATAACGACAACAGTTTGTTTACAAGCAAAAACAAAGATTACAGATTACGATTTTGTGTTTAAAAAGAGATCTGTAGCTACTCTCCGAGAGTCATTCCATGTCAACTCAACACAGTTTGCATTAAAATTTTTCCTCACCATCTCAGATTTTAATGAAATTTGGTATACTGGTACTTCCCACCTAGAGAAGGAAAAATACCTAATTTCAACTTGACAACTCAAATGGTTTCAAAATTACAGCTCATTAAAATTTTCAAGAAACGCTCAAAATCGACCTGTTTCTGAAACTTTGAACTGCTACTGGTATAGCAACTCTCAGAATCAAGCTAGAAAGGTGAGAGAAGTGTCATTTTTCAGCATTTGTCAAGCCCTTTCCAAAAATATATAACACTGCAAAGGTAATTTCTCTCTTTTTTTTTACCAATTTCAAAATAAAAATGTAATTTTAATTTTTTCAAAATGCGCCACTTTTAAAATTTCCAAAAAATACTCAAACAATCTTTGTATAGTGGTTAACTGATAAATTTCATAATGAGTTCTTACAGAGAAATGGATTTGAAAGTATGCTTACATCAGAATTTTCACTATAATAACGACTAACTGAGCTAATGTAAAACATAGTAAACAATGTGCTGCTACAATACTGCAAATGCTGGACTGTAACTGATGGTGTAACAAGTACGGTATTATGTTTATGTATGATATGTGAGTAAAGTGGAAGTGTCTGTGAGTTGAATAAGTGTTTGTGCACTAAGCATAGAACCTTTCATTTTAAATGCTTCTGATTCCAAAAACGACCCTGATTTCAACTACATCAGATGATGGATGTTGAGGCATCTTCATGAACTAGGTGAATCACCTCTTGATTCAAGAAAATCAAAAAGGTATCCCTCACAAAAGATTGTCAACATTAATTCAGCCATGAAGTGTAAACTTTTTAATTCTACTCAAGACTTCTCCTCTGATGAAGTTCATGAAACAATTGATGATCAATTTTGAAAAACCTAAAAGACCACTTTTCACTCTGAACTTCAAGGGACAAAAAGATTATGATATTAACATGTTTGCCTGATTCATGGAGTGTAAGAAAAATAATGCTCCAAATCACATAGTCAGGCAATCTAAGAAAATACTTAAAAGTATATTAGAGGGCCTTCATTAAAAACCTGGCAAGAACCTGCTGGCAGTGGCCATTAGAAGTAGTAACAGCAGTACACAATTTATACAAGAATGATGAAATCAGTAGGGGGTTAATTGGTAAAAAAAAAAAAAAAAAAAAAAAAAAAAAAAAAAAAAAAAAAAAAAAAAAAAAAAAGGATTGTGTTTCTGTTTATTCTGGGACTGGAGAAAAGGTCGCACTGTCAAAAAGACTAGTTTTAGGCAATTTAATGGAATCATTGTTATCTTTTAAAGACAAAAATAGGGTTTTCAAATTTTGTAGAACTAAGACCATAAAAGTTGTGTCCTGGCAAGTTCTAGCAGTACCATCTAACAGAAATAATCTGTGGCCATAAAAAGCACTCAGAAACTTCATGCATTCATTCCTATACCTTCTAGTAATATAAAAATGAAAGTTAAAGTTTTCTCACAATCCACTGAGTTTAAAATTGAAACTGTTAAGATTCAGGATCGTTTAAGTTTAGCAGATGTTGGTGGGTATGTGACTGTCGTATATGACAACAACTGGTGGGTAAAAGTCTCGATCAGCGGCATGGCCCAATGTATTTACCATCATGCGAAGAGGCAGTGTTGGCAACAGTCGCTGTGGATGCTGGGAGGAACAGCGGCACACAATGTTTACAAGATGTGAAAATGAATGTGTTAACATCATGTTTGAATGATTTTATTTTCGAAATGAATCACAGCGTTCGAATGTAGAAGATCACACACTACAAAACTATGTTTCTCCACATGTACTGTCTTTCCGTTCATACGTAACACTTTGTTGTTATGTAAATTGAAATACGTGTCTCTCTGTCTCTCAAATGATACGAATTACAATATTTTTTTTCAATGTTCATAATTTGGTAATACGCGTGCAACAATTTAATCTGTAATCTTCGATTCCTGCCTAACCACTTCCTATAATATCATGACATATTTGTAAAAATCATAATATTCACTGACAACAACTGAAGCTGTACTCTTCGGTTCCTGCCTAATGACATCTTTTAAAATCATAATATTTATCGATGTACCCTTGTACAGTCAGTAATTGAATTAATGTACACGCCATAGGCTACACGAAATGTACTACATTGCCAACCTAACACTTCCGTGGACGAACAGCGATGCTACCCATGCCGCTGATCGAGACTTTAGCCCAACTGGTGGTTGGTCTATGTGCTTGAAAAAATATCCAGCCAGTCCATCATCTGGCTTTTCTTTCCCTACAAGACAATATATTCTTCGGCTTCCTGTGACACTTGTGCTAAATAAAGTTACTGGCCAAACTTATAATTTGTCAAATGAAGAACTGCAGAAAACCAATAAGCCTTCGCCGACTTTAGTAATTTAACCTTCTGAAGAGATTTTTGAAAAAGGCTGCAAGTCAATCATTATGTAAGCATTTTCTATTATGTACATTGCCGAAGTAAAGAAGATAAAAAATGCAGAATGGCTTTGCGAAGAAAAGCGTTTCTAAAGAAGTGAAAGTTATTAACATCTAATATTAATTTAAATGTTAGGAAGTCCTTTCTGAAAGCATTTGTCTGTATAGCATTGTATGGGAGTGAAACGTGGACGATAAGGAGTTCAGATAAAAAGGTGATAGAAGCTTTTGAAATGTGGTGTTAAAGGCGAATGATGAAAATTAGATGGATAACTAATGAGGAGGTGCTTAACCAAATCGGGGAGAAAAGGAGTTTCTGGCATTTCCTGACTAAGAGAAGGGATATATTGGTTGATCACATTCTGAGACATCGAGGAATTGTCAACTTAGCATTAGAAGGGAGCGTGTGGGGTAAAAATCGTAGAGTGAGACCCAGGGACGAATACAGTAAGCAGATTCCAAAGGATGTAGGTTGCCGAATGTATTCTCAAATGAAGAGACTTGCACAGGACTGGGTAGCGGGGAGTGCTGCATCAAACCAGTCTGCGGACTGAAGACCACAACAACAACATACTTTATTAAAATAGTAATCCAGTTGCAACACATTAAATGTTTTTGCCAAACTTCTTGTGTAGACCTATATTAATCTTGAAATTCACCTAACTAAAAGTTTTTGAGTTTTGAAACTACCTAGTTTTAGTACATGGGCATCTTTTTCTATTAATGATATGTCTAAAGCTTTCTAATAATTACATTTAGCTTTCAAAAAGAGGTTGTAAAATTTAAATATAATTGATCAAATTTATAGACATATTTCTATTGTTAAATCTCCCATAAATTTTACGTAACTCAAAAAAATTCTAATATATTATTGGGCCCTACAGGACCAATGAGTCATTGTAGTGAGAATTCTAATGTAAGCATATTTTCAAATCCATTCCTTCTGTAAGAACCCATTATGAAATTTATACTATCAAGTAACCATTATACAAGGACCATTTGAGATTTTTTTGTGGAAATTTTAAAAGAGGTGCATTTTGAAAAATTTAAAATTACTTTTTTATGTTGGAATTGGTAAAAATTTTTGTGTCCCTGTATTGTTATATATTTTTGGAAAGAGCTTAAAAATGCAGCACAATGTTTCAAAAATGAATCGATTTTGAGCATTTTTTGAAAACTTTAACAAGGTGTAAATTTGAAACCAGTGGAGCTATCAAGTTGAAATTTGGCATATTTCTTTATCTGTTTGGAGGGGGGGGGGTGCCAGTTTACCAAATTTCATTGAAATCTGAGATGGTGAGGTAAAACGACTGTGTTGAGTTGACCTGTAATGACTGACTCCTGACAAGTATAGGTATATCCCCTCCCACTCCGCAAGTAAGCAAAGTTTTCGGCTGAGATCTGTGATAGATGGTACACTGAGCTGTGCTAATTTGTAATTAACAGGGCTCTAAAAGACAAATTAGTATCAAATTTGTAAATTGTGGAGGTTTTAAGCATCTCAATTTCCTTACTTTATATTATTACAATGAATATGATATTGTTTACATTACCTAACCGGCCAAGAAATGTGTTGATATATATTTATGTACGCATGCACAATATACAATCCCTTTCCTAAACCAACACTATGGATCTAGTCAAATTAGTATGTATCATACCTGAGACATATGTCTGCCAGTGGGCACAGTAGAACAGTGTCATTGCACAGAAACACTGGAAGAACATCCATGCTGGGTAGTAACCAAGCTGCACTGCTATGCACGCTGACAAGGCCACAAAAACTGAAAATATGCAGAGCTACTTAAGAATGTATGTTTCGAGAAGATTCAAGTGGTAATGATTGCTGTAAATATATCAAATGTGGTTCATTCATAACAATAAACGCACCGGTATTGTAGATGTTTATATGTTAATGAACTGATGTAAATTATCATCTAAAAAAAAATAAACATGAAGGTCAAAATTAGGGACTAATTGAAATTCATAGGATATTAGGTCACTTCCCGACAACGAAATTTATGTTGTCGAGAAATGTAAAAAGCTTTCCCCCATGAATAAATTGAGAACAGGTAAACATGTCATGCAGCAAACTTTAATGTACGACCTAAGATTCTCGACGACTGCAAGTAGATTCAAAATAAACAAACCACTCACAACAAGACAATTTCAAGGAATTATTATTCTGTCAGTAGCAAAAGCAGCATTTTACGAAGATGGCATGAATAAGTGACGTTGGTCAACATTTGCTTCGAAATAAACAACGAATTTGAACCACATATCACCACTCAAATCTGAACATGTTCTTACCGGTAGAAATTGAATCACAACCATGGTCGAACAATTCTCCTAATGGACTTGACGTATTTGTCCGTCTAGCTTGTTTACCATCAATTGCATCTAAACTTTGGTAGACGAAGAGTCCAAGAGCACATATGAAACAGGCCCATCTGGGTGCCTGAAAATTTTAAACGCTATTACAAACCGAGACAACAACCTTAAGTGTATGTTCGCAGCGGGAAAATATTATTACCTCCGTCTTCGCATCAGCACTATAATATATGAGGATGAGGGTTGTCAATATATTCACAATGAGACCCGAAACAGTAATAAGGTTGGGCGCAAGCCAAATTGGCAGTTTGCTAACCAACCAATTCCACCAAGGTTGTAGTAATGGATCTAAAAGACTTGCACTAGAACAGCTGTACTTATGTTCACCGAGACGTTTAAGCTGTCCAGCTGACAACAACTTTTCTTTATAAAATAACATGATGCCATGAAGTTATTCACTCAAAACACAATGTCACACTTAAATAAATCTTGAACAGTTGCTAAACACTCTCCTCACGCGACACATCTCTACGCGCTGGTAACCAAAGTTCTTAGATTGAAAGACTCATTTAACCCCTTGCGTAGATGTTTGACTGTTGGCATACTGAACACAAAGAACTTTGTCGCAAAGCGGCAACAATACTTGACAGAAATAAAGACCAATTCACATTGTCCGTCATGCCACGGAACCGACACTTCAAACTGTAGTCACACTGCCCGTCACGTCAATTCACTTATTCCAGTACCCGATGTTAAAGTGAGGTTATGAGTAACAATCTGTCATGTAGAAAGTCATAGTTTGATACTGAAAATGAAGAAACAACAACGCTAAATGTTATTGATGGGCACAGAAAACTTTACAATGTATGTTTTTTAGTCAACTTGGTGAGGTGACGTGCTGAGACGTGGAACAATATTTGAAAACATCGGTATTTATTTCAAGCGAAAAAAATAAACAAAGGAAGACATCAAAGAATATTTATAAGAACATAAATAGAGCCTATTTACTTTATCCATTGCGATTTGTCCTCTGTCATTGTTAATACTGTCGTACTCAATTTTTGTTCTTCATTAGCACTGACATTTTCACTTAAAATGTTATTTAATATAAACTGCGTCATCAAATTACAATCTTATTCAAATAAACAATTTGCTTGTCTTTCGTTAGAATATTACAAACCATAAACCATTTTCGGTTTCAGGTAGGTATCCGACATTGCTTTTAGGAGGACACTAACTTGATAAAAGTATTTCAGTACTCATGAAAAATTTTTTTTTTAATTTACCACTGAAACAAAGCATAGTGATAAAAAAAGGTTAATAAAACACATTTGCGTGTAAACTGTGTAATCGTTGACAACAACATGAAAATCGCTTGACGAAACTAGGTTAACTTCCTATGTTAGGAGACAACCGTTCCGCCAAAACATTTTTATTGAGAAAGCTTGACGTGACATGACGGTCCAGTGACGGACTGTGTGTATATCGCCATTATGAATACCTGTGGAATGTTATGACGGATTGTGACATGACGTGACGGACAATGTGAATTGGCTTTCAACACATTTTAGGTTCGTGGTAGAAACTAAAAAAATGCAATCTCAGGGTACCAAGTACAAAACAATCGTGCAATTCATCATAGACTATTACCAGTGATCTCTAGTACAGAGATCAATGACTATTACTGAAGAGAGTATCATCGGTACCAAACAAAAACTAATAAATGCAATTAAACATATACATTGAAGGCTAGGACGACATGGCATCTCTTTGTATGACCAATGTGTTACTGTAAGCATTGAATATCATACTCTTGAAGACAGAAACATATTTTTAAGTTGAAAAACCTATGTAGAAAGTTCCTAGATGCAACTTTTAAGTCAAGACTCTATTAATATGTTACAACTCCAGATGGTACTTATCATTGTGCAGAGAACAGTTTGCACAGAGATATTATTGTGTCACATACATGACTGAACCAATAATAAATTCTAATAACTGGCGCAATATGATGTAACTTACCTTCGGACAGGCACTTAACAATGGTCTGCAGAATATGTTAATCGTACCGTATTTAAATAAACAATACATATGCATACATTGATATTTACTTTAGGTTCAAATTAAGTGAATATAAATTTAAATCCAGGGTTTACAAATCACTTAACGAGCGTGATGCAGAGTCCCAACTTCAACAATACATTTATTCAGTGGCGAATATAGCTTACATTTTCAGAAGGGGCCAAGATTAATGTAAAGTAATTTTAAGTATGTACACACCTCATGATACTTTGTATCTCTTTGCTACTCACATTGAGGATAATTTGTGCTGAAACCCCTTTTACATTACTTAGATCCAGCTATTTCTTTGTTTACATTAAATCATAAAAATCACAGCTATATATATATATATATATATATATATATATATATATATATATATATATATATATATATATATATATATATATAACAGGCACAAACAAAAAAACCACTAACGCCCCAGTCCCATAAACAATACGTGGAAGTACCACACAATTAAGGGAGAGAAAACTTAATTGTGATGGGAGACTGGAATTCGGTAGTAGGAAAAGGAAGGGAAGGAAAAATAGTAGGTGAATGTGGTCTGGGCAAAAGGAATGAAAGAGGAAGCCACCTGGTAGAATTTTGCAAGGAACATAATTTAATCATAACAAACACCTGGTTAAGAATGACGAAAGAAGGTTGTATAAGTGGAAGAGACCAGGAGATACTGGAAGGTACCAGATAGATTTTATAATATACATTTTGGAACCACGTTTTAAATTGTAAGTCATACCCAGGAGCAGATAGACTCTGACCATATCTTATTGCCCATGAACTGTAGGCTGAAACTGAAAAAACTGCAAAAAAGTAGGCATATAAGGAGATGGGACCTGGATAAATTGACAGAACCTGAAGTTTTTGAGAATTTCAGAGGCAAATTTTGACGATTGACAGAAACAGAGGGAAATGAAACAGTAGAAGAGGAATAGGTAGCACTGAGAGAGGAAATAGTGAAGGCAGCAGAGGACAAAATAGGTAGAAATGAAAGACCTACAAAAAACCCTTGGATATCACAGGAAATACTAAATTTAATCGATAAAAGGAGAAAATATAAAAATGCAGTAAATAAAACAGGCAAATTGGAGTCAATACGACTAAGAAATGAGATTGACAGGAACTGCAAAACAGCTAAGCAGGAGTGGCTAGAAGGCAAATGCAAGTCAGTGGAAGAATGTATAAACAGGGAAAAAATAGATACCGCCTACAGGAAAATAAAAGAAACATTTGGAGACACGAAAAGCAGCTGTATATAGATATAAAGAACTCAGAAAACCAGTTCTCAGCAAAGAATGGAATGCTGGAAAATGGAAAGAATATATAGAGGCACTCCACAAAGGGAATGAACTTAGAGACAATATTGTCGGAAGTGAAGAGGAAGTAGATAATGATGAAATAGGAGATACTATACTGAGAGAAGAATTTGACAGAGCACTTAAAGACCTAAATCGAAACAAAGCTCCTGTAGTGAACGACATTCCTTCAGAACTAATGAAGTCTAGGGGAGAGAGAACCATGTCATAACTACTTCACCTGTTGCATATGATGCATGAGACAGGCGACATACCCTCGGACTTTAAGAAAAATGTAATAATTCCCATTCCAAGGAAAGCAGGTGCAGAGAGGTGTGTAAATTACAGAACCATCAATTTGATAAGTCATGGTAGCAAACTTTTAACAAAAATTATTTACAGAAGGATGGAAAAGCTGGCAGAAGCCGACCTTGCCAAGGTAAGTTTGGATTCATGAGAAATGTAGCAACATGGCAGGCAATATGCACAGTACGGCTAATCTTAAGCCCTTTTTAAACGATGAACGAAGGTGAACAAGATAGATAATAGTCTACTGAAGCGCTCCTAGCGTACTAACCCTGAACTACAAACTCATGCAAGATCTTGTGGCAGCGTGTTTAGATGATCAACGTAATCGAACAGTAATACCCGATGTTGAAAGTGAGGTTATAATAGGCGATTTGTTATTTAGGAAGTCATAGTTTAATACTGGAATTGAGGAAACAACGCTAAATGTTATGGACGGCCAAAGAAAACCTTGCAGTCTATGTTTTTGGTCAACTTAGTGTGATAACCACTCCCATGAACCACAGACATTGCCGAGGTGGGGTGGCTTGCGTGCTTCAACGATACAGATAGCCGTACCGTAGGTGCAACTACAGCGGAGGGGTATCTGTGGAGAGGCCAGACAAATGTGTGGTTCCTGAAGAGGGGCAGCCGCCTTTTCAGTAGTTACAGGGGCAACAGTCTGGATGATTGACTGAGCTGGCCTTGTAACATCAGCTAATGTGGCTTTGCCACACAGCTACTGCGAACGGCTGAAAGCAAGGGGAAACTACAGCCGTTATTTTTCCCGAGCCGTTATTTTTTCCGAGGACATGCAGCTCTACTGTATGAACATATGATGATGGCATCCTCTAGGGTAAAATATTCCGGAGGTAAAATAGTCCCCCATTCGGATCTCCGGGCGGGGACTACTCAGGAGGATGTGATCATCAGGAAAGACAATACTGGCATTCTACGGGTCGGAGCGTGGAATGTTAGATCCCTTAATCGAGTAGGGAAGCTAGAAAATTTAAAAAGGGAAATGGATAGGTTGAAGTTAGATATAGTGGGGATTAGTGAAGTTCGGTGGCAGGATGAACAGGATTTCTGGTCAGGTGAGTACAGGGTTATAAATACAAAATCAGTTGGGGGTATCACAGGAGTAGGATTGATAATGAATAAGAAAATAGGAATGCGGGTAAACTACTATGACCAGCACAGTGATCGCATTATCATTGTCAAGATAGATACGAAGCCAACACCGACAACAGTAGTACAGGTTTATATGCCAACAAGCTCTGCCGATGATGAGGAGATCGAAGAAATATATGAGGAGCTAAAGGAAATTATTCAGACAATTAAGGGAGAGGAAAACTTAATTGTTATGGGTGACTGGAATTCGGTAGTAGGACAAGGAAGGGAAGGGAAGATAGTGGGTGAATATGGTCTGGGCAAAAGGAATGAAAGAGGAAGCCGCCTGGTAGAATTTTGCATGGAACATAATTTAGTTATAACAAACACCTGGTTTAAGAATCACAAAAGAAGGTTGTATACATGGAAGAGACCAGGAGACACCGGGAGATACCAGATAGATTTTATAATGGTAAGACATAGATTTCGGAATCAGGTTCTGAAGTGTAGGACATACCCAGGGGCAGACATAGACTCTGACCATAACTTGTTGGTTATGAACTGTAGGCTGAAACTGAAGAAACTACAGAAAGGTAGGAAAATAAGGAGATGGGACCTAGATAAATTGAAGGAACCTGAAGTTCTTAAGAATTTCAGAGGGAGCTTCAGAAAACAATTAACAGAAACAGGGGAAAATAAAACAGTTGAGGAGGAATGGGTAAAATTGAGAGATGAAATAGTGAAGGCAGCAGAGGTCAAAATAGGTAGGAAGGCAAGAGCTACAAAGAATCCTTGGATATCACAGTAGATACTAAATTTAATCGATGAAAGGAGAAAGTATAAAAATGCAGTAAATGAAACAGGCAAAATGGAGTACAGACGACTAAGAAATGAGATTGACAGGAAGTGCAAAATGGCTAAGCAGGAATGGCTAGAAGGCAAATGCAAGGATGTAGAAGAATGTATAAATAGGGGAAAAATAGATACAGCCTACCGGAAAATAAAAGAAACATTTGGCGATAAGAAAAACAGCTCTATGAATATCAAGGACACTGATGGAAAACCAGTTCTCAGCAAAGAAGGGAAAGCTGACAGGTGGAAAGAGTATATAGAGGGGCTCTACAAAGGAAATGAACTTCGAGACACTATTGTAGGAAGGGAAGAGGATGTAGATGATGATGAAATAGGAGATACTATACTGAGACATGAATTTGAGAGAGCACTGAAAGATCTAAGTCGAAACAAGGCCCCTGGAGTAGATGATATCTCGTCAGAGCTACTGAAGTCTCTGGGAGAACCAGCGATGACAAAATTGTTTCACCTGGTGTGTAAGATGTATGAGACAGGTGAAGTACCCTCAGACTTTAAGAAAAATGTTATAATCCCCATTCCAAAGAAAGCTGGTGCGGACAGGTGTGAAAACTACAGAACCATCAGTTTAATAAGTCATGGTTGCAAAATATTAACACGAATTATATACAGAAGGATGGAAAAGCTGGTAGAAGCCGACCTCGGGGAAGATCAGTTTGGGTTCAGGAGAAATGTAGGAACACAGGAGGCAATACTCACTTTACGGCTTATCCTAGAAGATAGATTAAGAAAAGGCAAACCAACATTTCTAGCTTTTGTAGATTTGGAGAAGGCTTTTGACAATGTTGATTGGAATAAACTCTTTCAAGTTCTGAAGCAAGCAGGAGTAAAATATAGGGAGCGTAAGGTTATTTACAACTTGTACAAAAACCAGATAGCGGTTGTCAGAGTTGAAGGGCATGAAAAGGATGCAGTGGTTGGAAAGGGAGTAAGACAGGGTTGTAGCCTTTCCCCAATGTTGTTCAATTTGTACATTGAGCAAGCTATAAAGGAAAGCAAGGAGAAATTTGGAGAAGGAATTAAAATTCAGGGTGAAGAATTAAAAACATTGCGTTTTGCCGACGACATAGTAATTCTGTCAGATACAGCAAAGGACCTGGAAGAGCAATTGAACGGAATGGACAGTGTGCTGAAAGGTGCATATAAGATGAACATTAACAAGAGTAAAACTAGGGTAATGGAGTGCATTGTAAGAAAATCAGGTGATGCTGAAGGAATTAGATTAGGAAACGAAACAATAAAGGAGGTAGATGAGTTTTGTTACTTGGACAGTAAAATAACAAATGATGGCCGCAGTACAGATGATATAAAATGCAGAATGGCAATGGGTAGAAAGGCGTTTTTGAAAAAGAGATATTTGTTAACTTTGAATATTGATTTAAGCCTAAGGAAGTCCTTTCTGAAGGCATTTGTATGGAGTTTTGCCTTGTATGGGAGTGAAACATGGACGATAAGCAGTGTGGACAGAAAGAGGATAGAGGCTTTTGAAATATGGTGCTACAGAAGAATGCTGAAGATTAGGTGGGTGGATTGTGTAACTAATGAGGAGGTACTGAACCGAATTGGGGAGAAAAGAAATTTCTGGCATACCTTGACTAAAAGAAGGGATAGATTGGTAGGACACATTCTTAGACATCAAGGAATTGTGAATTTAGCGTTATAGGGAAGTGTGTGGGGTAAAAATCGCAGAGGGAGACCAAGAGACGCGTATAGTAAACAGATTCAAGTGGATGTAGGTTGTCGTTCTTATGAGGAGATGAAAAGGCTTGCTCAGGATAGAGTAGGGTGGAGAGCTGCATCAAACCAGTCTCTGGACTGAAGACCACAACAACAACAGTGTGATAAAGTTCTGGGAAGTGAAACAACATTTCAAAACATTCACATCTATTTAAAATAAACTTATGAACACATCAAGCAATATTTACAAGAGCATAAATAGACCTTATCTACTTTATCTATTACGATTTGCTCACTAACATCGTTAATAACATCATGCACAACTGAATTTTTGTCTTTCATTTGGACTGACTTTTTCATTTAAAATGCTATTTAATGAAAATTACATCATCAAATTCCAATCTTTTTCAAATAAACAATTGGCTTCAGTCTTTTCTGTTACGATATTGCAAAACATAAACCATTTTACCGTTTCAGATGTACGACCTCGCTTTTCGGTAGACAATAATTGAGATAAGTATTTAAGTAGTCATGAAACATTTGCAATTTACCGCTAAACCAAAGTATAATAATAAACTAAAGATTAATAAGACAAATTTACGTGCAAACCGTGTAATTATTGACTACAGTATGAAAATCGCGTGACGAAAATAGGTTAACTTCCGATGTCAGCAGACGACTGTTCAATCAAAACAATCTTCTCGAGAAAGCTTAACGTGACGTTGTCGTTAGGTGACGGTCTGGTGACGGACAGTGTGAATGCCATCATTAGAAATACATTTTGTAATACATTCTGACCATAAACTTCGACATAACGCAAAATATACGTAAATACGAAGGAAAATGGCGGACTAATTGGAGCGGCGATCGCAGCAGACAGCTGCTAGCTCGCGCATGCGCAGTGAACCCACTAGTACCGAATTTAGAATTGGTCCTATTTCTTTATCGCTAGAATTATCGCGCTTCGATACTAGCGCGATCATACTAGTGCAGCCGTTCAAACGACTGACGGCCGCCATTAACACAACTTGTTATCATTCTATTACAAGATCGTTGATCGTTTAAAATGGGCTTTAGAGAAGATAGATTAAGGAAAGGGAAACCAACATTCCTAGCTTTTGTAGATTTGGAGAAAGCTTTTGACAATGTTTATTTCGATACTCTCTTTCAAATTCTGAAATCAGCAGGAATAAAATATAGGGAACAGAAGTATATTTACAACTTGTACAAAAACCAGACAGCGGTTATCAGAGTTGAAGGGCATGAAAGGGATGCAGAGATTGGGAACGGAGTAAGACAGAGTTGTAGCGTTTCTCCAATGCTATTCAATTTGAGCAAGCTATAAAGGAAGGCAAGGAGAAATCTGGAGAAGAAATTAAAGTTCAGGGTGAAGAAATAAACTCATTGTGTTTTGCCGATGACATTGTTATTTTATGAAAGAAAGCAAAGGAACTGGAAGAGCAGTTAAACGCATTGGACAGTGTGCTAAAAGGTGCATACAAGATGAAAATTAACAAGAGAAAAACAAAGGCAATGGACTGCAGTCTAAGAAAATCAAAAACAATAAAGGTGGTAGATGAATTTTGTTACTTGGGCAGTAAAATAACAAATGATGGTCGCAGCACAGAGGATATAAAATGCAGAATGGCAATGGGTAGAAAAGCGTTCTTGAAAAAGAGAAATTTCTTAACGTCGAATATTGATTTAAGCCTAAGGAAGTCCTTTCTGAAGGCATTTGTGTGGAGTGTTGCCTTGTATTGAAGTGAAACATGGACGATAAACAGTGCCGTCAGGAAGAGGACAGAGGCTTTTGAAATGTGGTGTTACAGAAGAATGTTGAAGATTAGGTGGCTGTATTGCGTAACAAATGAGGAGGTACTGAACAGAATTGGGGAGAAAAGGAATTTCTGGGATCGATTGGTAGGACACATTCTTAGACATCGAGGAATCGTGAATTTAGCATTGAAGGGAAGTGTGTGGGGTAAGAGTTGCAGAAGGAGACCAAGAGATGAATACAGTAAGCAGATTCAAATGGATGTTGGGTGCCATTCTTATGAGGAGATGAAGAGGCTCGCTCAGGATAGAATAGGTTGGAGATCGTCATCAAAATAGTCTCCAGACTGAAGACCACAACAACAACATCAAACAGGAAGCTGTCATAGATACACTTTTATTTGCAAGATTCCTACAGGAAGGTTAGTTTAACGAAGATCGTGAGAAATATTGATTATATAACCTAAAAATTTTTCGGCTTCGATTATACAGAATTTCTCAGCAAGTTTCAATCTTGGCAGTCACCATCCCGCCGCCTTCTAAGGATGATTAACTTATTTCTAGCGATTTATGGAGTTTCACACCATTTGTTCAGCTCTTAAAACTTGATCTATGTATTTTCTCTTTCCATTCCCCCCCTTTTTTTTCCTAGCTGACTATAGCTGTATTATCACTTCTCACGTGCAATAATGATGTTAGATTCTTACTTTGCGTGTCTATGGTTAATATTTATATCAAGTGCAAGCAGGCAAACAAATATATTGTCACGTTGAAATGGGAGCTGGCTTGACTTCGAAGGCAACTGAACACAGCACTTATACTCAAAGCACGTTTATTACGAACTTAACATACACACAGCACTGACTGCCTCTTGGGCAGAGTGCTCTGCTATTTATACACAGATAGAATTTACCAGAAATTAGAAGAACAGTTAACATAAGAAACAAGTAGAATTTGCAAGTGAACATAAGAAAGATGTAGAACATTCTAGAATTGTTAATTACAAAGAAATAAATTTTTGCCAGTGGGCGGGATTGAACCGGCGACCTTCAGCACCACAGTTCGTGACGCTATTCCCTTGCGCCACACTGGCAGTCGGTGTACGTTGTCTCTCGCGGCATTGCTCCCTCTCTTGGAGAAACAGCGACCCGCTGTTATGTTCCCTATGGGGCCAGCTGCAATGTCCTGGATCTTGACCGTGTCATGGGTCCACAGTATGGCGATTCTGGAAAATCCTTCCCTTCTCCATGATTATCGACGACAGACGTTCCCGTCGTGGCTTCATCAGCAACTTTACTGTCCTTAGAGTTCTTGAACAAGAAGCCATTGTCGTCTATCTGCTCTTCAGGATCGTAGTACGGCTTCATGCGCAGGACGTGAACAATGTCGCTTCGTTTTTGATGTTTCGACGACGGCTCATAATCCTCAACTTCGTATGTGACGTCTGACAGGAAGCGTATGACACAATACGGACCAAAGTATCGCTTCAATAACTTTTCTGACAGTCCAACCTTCCGTACAGGGGTAAAAATCCATACCAGATCTCCTGGGCTGTACACAACAGGTCGGTGCATGTCGTTATACCGCTGACGGTCCTTCTCCTGGGCGTCCAGTGTCCGTATATGAGCCAGCTGTCTTGTTTCTTCGACCCTGGTGATGAGCTGTTTAACATAGTCATTCTGAGTGTGGTCTGGTTGGAATGGGAACAGCATATCCATTGTCGTCTCAGCTTCACAGCCATGGAGCAGGAAAACGGAGTGAAGCCTGTGGTGTCTTGTCTTGCGGTATTGTAAGCAAATGTCACGACTGGCAGAATTGTATCCCAATCCTTCTGCTCAAAATCGACGTACATCAACAGCATGTCGGCTAACGTCTTGTTAAAACGTTCTGTAAGACCATTTGTCTGAGGATGGTATGCAGTTGTCATTCTGTGGACAATGTCACAGCGTAACATTACCTCTGATACTGGTTTTGACTGGAATACTTTCCCACGATCAGATATCATGACACATGGTGCTCCATGCTTCAAAATAATGTCTTCTACAAGGAATTTTGCGATCTCTGGAGCTTCTGCAGTTGGCACAGGTTTGGTGACAGCGTAGCGTATGAGGTAGTCAGTGCAGACTATTACCCATCGGTTACCGGTTGTAGACTTCGGTAACCTTCCTAAAAGATCGATTCCAACTCGGTGGAATGGAGCTGCTGCCGGCGGAATCGGTACGAGATGCCCTGGAGGTAATTGTGGTACATGCTTCCGTCGCTGGCACTCTTTACAGCGACTCACATAGTGCTTGACAGATCGGTAGAGACCTTTCAAGTAATACCTGTGTCTGATTCTGTCTAGGGTCTTCACGAATCCCAGATGACTGGATATTGGAGAATCGTGGAAATATTTAAGAATAGCTGGCTGGAGATGAGCTGGAACGACCAGTAGCCATTTGGGGCTCAGTGGATAGTAGTTGCTCTTATACGATATCGACGATATCATCTAAATAGCAAAGACACGTCGTTCACTTAAGGTGTTGAAGCAAGTAGTCCATCATGCGTTCGAATGTGGCCGGAGCATTACATTATCCAAATGGCATTACTTTGAATTCATAGAGGCCGTCAGGTGTAATAAAAGCCGTCTTCTCCCTGTCAGCTTCGTCAACTTCTATTTGCCAGTAACCTGTCTGCATGTGCATAGTTGAGAAGTATGTAGCTCCTTTCAAGCAGTCTAAGATGTCGTCAATGTGCGGCAGTGGGTAGACATCTTTCTTTGTGATTCTGTTCAGCCGCCGATAGTCGACACAGAATCGCCACGTGCCATCCTTCTTCTTTACAAGGACCACCGGAGACGACCAAGGACTCTCCGAAGGTTGAATAATGTCACCATGCAACATCTTCTCCACTTCGTACCGAATTATCCGTCTTTCAGCTAGCGACACTCTATACGAACGCTGGCTAATTGGTGGATGATCCCCAGTATTGATGTGATGCCTTATCGTGGGCCGTTTCGTCTGACTTTTCCTCTGCTGTGGTGTGAATGCACCCGAAAATTGACGTAGTATAGCTAACACCTGCTGGCGTTGTTTCTTGGTCAGTCCAGGCCCTATTGTCAGTTCCACATTTGTTTCCTCCAGCGTGTTGTCTGTAGTAACAGCAGAGCATGGGTCTTCGTTGATGACGTTGGGCTCACCGTCCTGGATTGGTTCAGCTGTCCTGATACACATTCCCTTGGGGATAAGTTGCGACTGCTCTTGACAATTAGTGATCCAAATCTCTCCTCGACCTCCGGTAATGCTTATGATAGCCGCTGGTATGTAAATTTCTTTGCTGAGCCTGATAAACGTTTTACTATCGACAAGCATTTCACAGTTTAATTGCTCATCTGTGTTTGTGACTGCAACTCTGCTCATCGTCAGTGGCGGGATCGTCACATTGTCAACGGCAAATAACTTACCAGAAAATTCTGTATTACGTGTATCTGTCGGAACAACTTCTTCAATTTGCAGCTCAGATCTTCCACAGTCAATAATAGCTTGGGATGCCTGAAGGTAGTCCCATCTGGGGATGACATCATGACTACATTCTGTTAACACGACAAATTCAAATGGCTGGGTCCTGTTGTTGATGGTTATTCTTGCGACACAAGTTCCTGCTGGCTGGATGTACTTTCCATTCGCGACCTTCAGCACAGTTGCCCCAGTATCACAGAATATTGTCTTCTTTAGTGTGTGGCGGTAATTATCCGACACTACAGAGAAAGACGCTCCTGAATCAACAAGTGCCCGGACAGCTTGGCCGTCGATTATGACGTCGATGGGATTTCCCGACATCTTAGCGACTGTCGTTCATGGAGGATTTTCATCTGCGGCGGCCTCATCTCCATAGATGGTCGCCTCGCTTAGTTTTCCTGGGCTCGGCGGCTAGGGGAGCGGCTGGTACCTCTGTACGGCGATGGTGAATGGCTGCGGCGCGCCGGGGAGCGACCTCGTCTAGGGTACGGCGATGGGCTTCTTCCCATAGGTCGACTGAACTCATCGGCAGGTGATTGCCTGGGATAGAACTGCTCTGATGGCTGACGTCTTCCGACAAAATAATCGTGAATACTCGCCTTCTCTCTCTGCAGTAACGTACGACATGTCCAGGGCGCCCACAGTGGAAACACTGTGGTGTGTTGTCTTCTGTCCTCCAGATGTCTGTTTTTCTGACGGGCGTCATTGTTGCCGGGGGAGTGTGTTGTGGTCGCGTCGGCTGGCTAATAGGCTGCCGTTTGGTGGCTGCAGCGTATGTCATAGCAGGGCGACGCCATTCTTCACGTCGGGTGCGATTGGCAGGGCAGACAGGAGCTAATGTCTGAAATTCCTCTTCCTCAGCGGCGTCGGCTCGCTCGTGATTTACAGGACTCACATCTATGGCCATAATCTGATGCTCGCCTGGTCTAATAGTCCCGGCTGTCATGCACTGTTCTAATTCTTCTCTCACGATTTGTCGTATGCTGGTCTTCCACAACGGCCATAGGGACTACATTGGGGAGTCTGTCATACTTCTTGCGTCCAACGCTCCTTTGTTGCATCTCTTCAATACGCTGGCACCACTTTATGAACTCTTCTGTCGTAGCGACGTCTTTTATCAGAAGAGCTTGGTACCTGTCTTCTGCAATACCCTTCATCAGGTGCGTGATTTTGTTGGCCTCAGTCATATTCGGATTCACTGTGTTACACAGGGCCAAAACATTCTGTATGTACGACTGTGTCGGCTCACCATGTCGTTGGGCCCGGTTCTTCAGTTGTTCCTCCACCTAGCGGATTTGTTGCTGGCGGTCTCCAAACGTCTTCTTTCAAATCAAATGTTCAAATGTTTGTTAAGCTTAAGAGACTTGACTACGGGGCCATCAATCCCTAACCTTACAAACTACTTATGAACTACTTACAACTAAGGACGGCACAAATATCCATGCCCGAGGGGGATTCGAACACTCGTCCGTAGTGGCCGTTCAGACTGAGACTGAAGCGCCTCATTTCCCGCGACCACCGCGGCCGGCACGTCTTCTTTAGTTCCTCCTGGAATGTCTCCCAGTCATTCAACTTGTCTTCGTTGTTTTGAAACCATTGCTGGGCTGTTCCGTCCAGGTAGAAATAAACGTTGGCCAAGCACATTGTATGATCCCACCTGTTGTACTTGGCGACTCGATCGAACCCTTTTAGCCATTTGTTGGGGTCCTGTCCAACATCTCCAGAGAACACCGACGGGTGTCTGATGTGTAGCTGGCTTACTGCTGGTTTCGTGTCCATCGTTCTTCTGATAATACGGACTTTCGGAAGGATGTATTCGGTATATCCCTTGTATTCCGGTTCTAGTCAATGTAAGCGACGGCTTTTACGTTGCCTAATCGGAGCCACAGTGATACAGCTGTTGCACAGGATACCCGGCGCTCCACCAAACAATGTCACGTTGAAATGGGAGCTGGCTTGACTTTGAAGCCAACTTAACACAGCACTTATACTCAAAACAAGTTTATTATGAACTTAACATACACGCAGCATTGCCTGCCTCTCAGGCAGAGTGCTCTGCTATTTATACACAGATAAAATTTACCAGAAATTAGAAGAACAGTTAACATAAGAAACAAGTAGAATTTACAAGTCAACATAAGAAAGATGTAGAACATCCTAGAATATTTAGTTACAAAGAAATAAATTTTTGCCAGTGGGCGGGATTGAACCGGCGACCTTCAGCACTTCACTCCCTGGTGCTATCCCCTGCGCCACACCGGTAGTCAGTGTACATGGTCTCCCGCGGCAATATAAATATCTCATCATCATGTCCACTTAAAAAATAGAATCCACCTAATCCTGACTCATCCTAGCCAAAGTGGGAACAAAGTGAAATTGAGGTGTTCTTGTGCAATCCACCCTGTAATAATTGTATTTTATATACCCCAAATATCTCTGGAATTACACGAGATATTTAAAAATGACTTTCACGGTCATGAACGTACAGAAGGGTCTTCTGAAACTAGGTACTATGAGCCAGTCTAAACCATAAAGAAGTATTATTTTCAATGAAAACTTATGTTTTTAAATGGATTCTCCATATTATTTCTTAAGCAATTAATAACATGATGGCATTGCTTGCATCACGATGCATTAATCATATCCGGAGAAACAGTGAAGTTGACGTTTGAAATACATGAGGCATGGTGCTAGCGTATGTCCGAGACTATAGTATGAGTATTGCTTGAGTCTCAGGACGCGATAGCACTGCCCCTCGTGTATTTCAAACATCAACTTCACTTTGCAGTTTCTCTGAATATAACTGACACATCGCGATGCAACCAATGTCATTATTTTTGCGATTTTTCATGCTATTGATTGCTTAGAAATAATGTGGGGTATCCATTTAAGAAAACATAAGTTTGCATTGAAAATAATACTTCCTTACATTTTAGACTGGCTCATAGTACCTTTGTTCATAAGCCCCGTTCGTTCATGACTGTGTATCAAAGATTTCTCGGGTGAAAGAGTTGTGTGGGCTACCCTGTAAAATATATATATATATATATATATATATATATATATATATATATATATATATATATATATATATACACACACAGGGTGAATCATCTAACACTTGCACCGCAAATATTACGGAAAGTGCGATTGATGTGCGATTCTCACAGAATGGATTGGTAGTCAAGGACTCGTATTGTTAGCCAATAAACAGATTGTAAAAATATCTACAAAGTGTATTTTTATGCAAAGATACAATTTTTCAAAAGGGACAATGGTTGGTTTGTTTCATGCACTGGAATTTTTGACACCAGCTGTATACAAAGAATTTTGAATGACATTTTTATCGCGTTTAGTTTGGCAGCTATAACCATTCAAAGTTTTGGGGGCAGAGGTTACGACAGCGTAGCTGACTGGCTGGTAGTCATGAGACAGTGGGCCGTGCCCCACAGGCTAGCCACTCGGCCAGTCAGCTACGCTATTGCAGCCTCCACCTCCGAAAGTTTAAACGGTTGTAGCTGCCAAATTAAATGTGATAAAATTGTCGTTCAAAATCCTTTGTACAGAACTGGTGTCAAAAATTCCAAGTAATATTACAATCTGTTTGTTGGCTAAAAATATGAGCCCCTGTCTATTAATCCATTCTGTGAAAACCGCACATCAATCGCACTTTCTGTTTCCGCAATATTAGCAGTGCAAGTGTTAGGTTATTCACTATATATATATATATATATATATATATATATATATATATATATATATATATATATATATATATATATACTATTGTAAATATTCTCACATGATAATAACAAGAATAATAGTTAATGCCTGTTGTAAATTTTTCATATTATTTTAAGTATGCTTGTATATTTATCAGTTTGTTTCTTATGACTACTGTAATTTAGTCAGCTGACACTAGTTGTTTATTACTTGCCATTGAAAAAATGAATTCAGGTTGGGCATCAGTCTCTAGGCTTACAAACAACAGAATCTAATTTAAAGTAACTTATGACTAAGGGCAATACAAGCACACATGACCAAGGGAGTACTCGAACCTCTGATGGCAAACAGCTGCAGCTGGGAGCCTCAGTGTGCATGGCTATTCTCTCATGGCCACACGCTTCATCGAGCAGCTTAGCAAAGGCAGTATGGAGGTAAAAAGAGGGGACAGGGCATGACGTCACAAACTTGAAGCTGACTGAAAACTATCTCTACCATTACAGTTTGTTCAAAACATTAGTTGTCTGCTGAGCTGCTGTGTATTGTTGAAGATTAGCAATTGATAATGCCTGTGTGAGTTTTTATGGTTGTAATAACCATCTTGACAGCACTAATAATTTGATGGGAGTAACATTCAATTCGGGCCTGTGACTCTTTTGAACAAACAAACTTGGCTTCAAACAAAAGTACAGCAGACGCCCATAGTGACATCTCCCCTCCTTTTACCTCTATGGTTGGCAGTGATCAGAGACAAATGAACAGCTTTCAACTAGTTTAGATTTTCTCCACTGGTAGCAGCACAAGCGCAATCGTCTAGTTATCTTGGACGAGTAGTATAGAATGTACTTTCTTTCTTACATATCCCTTAGTTGACCCCCAGATGTCTCCACTACTTCATCCCACATTGCTTTTCGTTTATTTTTGTCATTATATTCCTTTACATTCCAGTTCCATGTGCTGGTCTTTGTTCCACTTGAATTATAAGCAACCCTGTATGGATGCAGTTCTCTGATAGAGCCATTTTTTAAAGTACATCAGCTTTGTTTTGTTTCGTGTCGCACACTGCTGACTGCAGCAGTGAGTTCTGTCTGATTGTTGCTCACTGGCTGTTTAGCCGTGGGCAGCTGGCCTGTCGCGCCCATGAAATTTGCCAAGTGTGATTTGCCAGCCGCGTCACGTCACTGAGTTTTGCATCCTACAGCTTATGCTGGCTGCACACACACCGAATTTGGACGGCTGGTAAAATATCGGCCGGTAGTTTATCCACAGAGCACTGCTTGCACAAACGCCGAAATTTTACCGATCAAACGTGCAGTCGCATCGCTGTCGTGGAAGAGTGAAGTTGACTGCAAATATAAATCAATGAATCCCAAACGAATTTCCACAATATTCAGTGGCGTATACTGTGGGTTATCAAAGCTATCACTGAAGCCCATATCTAAAGAAAGCCAGAAATTAAGAACCCAATATTAACAAAAATGGCAATAGAAGCCAGTTTCCATCATGAAGAATTAGTGCTTATTGTGGAATATGTCTCGATTGCTTAATTCCAACAGTGGGAGAACAGAACTTTGGACACTCACTGCCACAGCCTTCTCTGGTGAGGGGAAGGGAGGGGTGGTGTGGGGTAGTACAGCCAACAGCACATGAAGGCTTCGGAATCCCTCATCGCAACACAAGCATGAATGCTTCTGAAATATGACGAATGGACACGACAGGCTCTCGGCGAACTCCGTATAAGTTTAAAGCAACATAGAGCGTGTTTGTGTGTATGTTACGTTTCACAACAGCTGTATTGGTGTTATTTATTTCACAGTGTGCAGTGTACTCTGACAGTTCTTAGTGCTAATTCTTCAAAATGGATGGTCAGTGTGTAATTAATCAGTTATTTGGATTCTCCATATATAAATATGTAACTTTTGTATAAAACATTTTTTCGTTTTATGATAGATGGAGCTGTAATAAGCAAAACTAAAAATGTGGAAATTGTTGAAAAACGGTAATATATCAAACAAATACACATCAGTTCAGAAAAATCAGAGTACAGTTTTTCATGTTTCTGTTAATGGTATCTCATGATATCTCCCACAATCGAATGAAAGACAAACTGATCACACTATCAGTCTGTGGCCAGACAGTTTGATGTATTTCAATGATTCGGACTGTACCCACCTCTACGAAATTGTTCCCCAATGTTAAAGATTGCAGAAAGAGAGAGAGAGTACTATGAGGCCCACATGAATACTGAAGAAGCTTGTCACAGGTATGCTACACTTTCATTTTAGCCGATTACAGTGCCATTTATCATGAAACAAGAAAACATGTTTCATACGAAAGTTACATATTTTTCACAAAGAATCCAAATCTGTAATAACAAGTAGGCGTTCCTATGAAAGATTTAAAAGTTGCCACCCACCACCCATGAGGGTTTTGGTAAAGGGTAGGGGGTTCCATTGTAGTGTCATGGGATGTCGCCTTCAATGCATTAACATTTGCCGGGAACCGTTTCTTTGCTCGCTACTAATTTCTTGAGATATTTGGCATAGTCACTATCTCTGAAACAGCACAAGATATAGATTATATGACAGGTATTGCTGACATGATACAAATAACTAATTAAGCACTCTATCATACATTAGTGTACCACTTACAAGATTCATTTTTTCTTTGCTCTCCATTTCCTCAGAAACCTCATTCACTTTGCAGGAAACTTGTTTTTACATGTCTCTACTCGCATTTCTGTATTTATGTTCCACAAAACTGGTCGTGCTGCCACTAGCAAAATAAATGTGTCATTAATTGTCTGTTAGTCATTGAATCCATTGCAAACCCTTAATCGCATAGGTGAACTAGAAAATTTGAAAAGAGAAATGGATAGGTTAAATTTAGATATGGTAGGGATTAGTGAAGTTCGGTGGCAGGATGAACAGGATTTATGGTCAGGTGAGTACAGGGTTATCAATACAAAATCAGTTGGTTCTACCGCAGGAGTATGTCTGATAATGAATAAGAAAATAGGAATGTGGGTAAGTGACTAAGAACAGCATAGTGAACGCATTATCATAGTAAAGATAGACACAAAGCCAACACTGACCACAGTAGTGCAAGTTTATATGCCAACTAGCAAGTAGGGATGGGAAAAATTGACCGGTTAAAACCGATACCGGTATTTTAGTTTTGAATAACCGGTTTTTTTCGGTATTTATTTGGTGTCGGTTGTAATCGGTTTCTTTTAGTTATTGCCAAGAACCGGGTAAAAAATCCGGTACGACTACTTGCTGTAGTAGTGGCTGAAAATGTGTTTTTTGTAAATAATTAAAAAAAATTAAAACTAGTAGACCCTAATATTTAGGGCTATTCCTAAAATTTCCACTGCTATGAAATATTAGGTCATCACATAAACTGAGAAAAGCGATCAGTGTTAATTTAAGAACAATCCAGGCAGTCAGAAACGCGCAACAAACGCATGGCATAAGAACTTAAGAACTGGTGCAGCTATTGAGGCATCGATGCACCTGTTGCCGTTTGGCGTGGTCTATTAGACGACGCGCGTGCAGATGTCGCCAGATATCGGTTGTGTCTTAAATGGCACCATCCCGAGTATGGAAGTACTTCACGAAGTACGGGAGCAGTGAGGTACAGTGCTCCATTTGCTTTAAAAAGCTTAAAACGTGTTCAGGTACTACAAACATGCTGTGTCATTTAAGGAGAAAGCATCCAAAATGTTCCTTGGAAAAGAAGGTAAATTCGTTTCATATACCTATTATGTAAGTGATGTACTCTAAGCTTGGAATACTAACTTTTAATGTATTATCATACTGTTATGCTAACAAGTTTTATGAATGTGATTACTAGAAAGCGAGGGGCTTTTTTAATAACCAGTATGGGTTTAGGTAACATTGATAATGTAGTGCTTTGCGAGGTAGCCGGGCCATCTGAGGCTCCATGTCACAGACTGCGCGGCTGCTCCAGTCGGAGGTTCGAGTCCCTCCTCCTCCCTCGGTCATGGGTGTGTATGTTATCCTTAGCGTAAGATAGATTAAGTAGTTTGTAAGTCTAGGGACCGATGACCTAAGCATTTAGGTCTCATAAGAACTCACACCCATTTGAACATTTTTTGATCATGTGGTACAGAGCTTTCCTAGTTCAATTCACGTAAATTTACACTGACAACAATCATATTGTTAGTTGGAACTGTGACTTTATTTTTCGAAATACTTCAGCAGCACGGATTGAAGTTTATTTACTGACTGTAACTTATATATGTTGTGTGTATAACGAGATATTCGTATGCACTGGCTCACAAGTCCAACTTACGGACTGGTTGGCTCAATATTTGCAACTGCCAGATGGAAATACTAGGCCAGTAAATCAGTATGCTTCGTATATCGTCTTCTACGGCCTCCTGGCTAGGCTTACACACACTCAAGATGGCGTAGTTTTGGGAGGGGATCTTGAAAAATATGGAAAGACTAGTGATTTGTCGTATAACGTAAATTTACCTAAATATTAACTAAATTTCGTAATTTTCGGTTTCGGCCAAAACTAGAAGAACCGACGATTACGGTTTCTGTTTCGGCCGAAAAATATGTTTCGTTCGAACTCTACTGGAAATAATAGCAATAAAAACCGAAAACCGGTTATTTAAAAAACCGGTTATCTTCAGCAATTTTTACGGTGCGGTTAAACTGGAGATGAAAAGAACCGGTATAACCGAAAACCGGTTGTTTCAGCGATAACCGCCATCCCTACTAGCAAGGCCGATGACGAGGATATCGAAAAAAATGAATGAGAAAATAAAAGAAATCATTTAGAAAGTTAAGGGAGACGAAAAGTTGATTGCGATGGGGGACTGGAACTCGGTAGTAAGAAAGGGAAGAGAAGGAAATGTAGTAGGTGATTATGGGCTGGGAAAAAGGAATGAAAGAGGAGATCGCTTAGTAGATTTTTGCATAGAGTACAATTTAATGATCACCAACACTTGGTTTAATCATCATGAAAGAAGGCTGTATACATGGAAGAGACCAGGAGACACTGGAAGGTACCAGATTGACTTTATAATGGTAAGGAATAGATTTAGAAACCAGGTTCTAAACTGTAAGAAATATCCAGGGGCAGATATAGACTACGACCATAACATATTGGTTATGTACTGCAGATTAAAACTTAAGAGACTGCAGAAAGGTTAGGAGATGAAACCTGGACAAATTGAAGGAACCAGAGGCTGGTTGACAGTTTCAGAGGCAAAGATTAGCTGAAATGGGGGAAAGTAATACAGTAAAAGAAGAATGGGTAGCCTGAGAGATAGTGTAGTGAAGGCTGCAGAGGACCATATAGGCAGAAGGACAAGGTCTAATAGAAATCCCTGGATAATACAGGATATACTGAATTTAATTGATGAGAGGAGAAAATATAAAAATTCAGCAAGTGAAACAGGGAAAGGGAATTCAAATGTCTGAAAAATGAGACCGGCCGTGGTGGCCGAGGGGACTGAGCGCTTCAGTAACGGTCTGCACAGCCACTACAGTCGGGGGTTCGAATCCCGTCTCGAGCATGGATATTTGTGCCGTCCTTAGTTGTAGGTAGTTCATAAGAAGTTTGTAAGTTTAGGGACTGATGACCCCATAGTTAAGTCCTTTAAGCTTAAAAAACATTTGAACATTTTTTGAAAAATGAGATTGACAGGAAGTGCAGACTGGCTAAGCAGGAGTTGCCAGAGGACAAATGCAGAACGGTAGAAGAATGCGTAACTAGCGGAAAGACAGATACCGCCAACAAGAAAATAAGAGAGATATTTGGAGACAAGATAAGCAGCTGTATGAATATCAAGAACTCAGACGGAAAACCAGTACTAAGCAATGCAGGGAAAGCTGAACTGTGGAAGGAATATATAGAGGGCCTACACAAAGAAAATAAACTTGAAGCATTATTCTAGAAATGGAAGACGAAGTGTAAGAAGATGAGATAGGAGATATGATACTGCGAGAAGAATTTGACAGAGCGCTGAAGGACTTGAGTCGAAACAAGATGATATTTCGTCTGAACTGCTGATGTCGTTAGGAGAGCCAGACGTGATAAAATTGTATCACCTTGTATGCAAGATGTATAAGACAGGGGAAAGACCCTCAGACTTCAAGAAGAATATTATAATTCCAATTCCAAAGAAAGCAAGTGCAGACAAGTGTAAAAATTACAGAACTATCAGTTTAATAAGTCATGGTTGCAAAATACTAACACCAAATTATTATAGACGAATGGAAAAGGATGTGGAATCCGACCTCGGGGAAGATCAGTTTGGATTTAGGAGAAATGTAGGAACATGGGATGCAATACTCACATTACGACTTATCTTAAAAGATAGGCTAAGGAAAAGGAAACCTACGTTTCTAGCGTTTGTCGATTTGGAGAAAGCTTTTGAAAATGTCGACTGGAATACACTCTTCCAAATCCTAAAGGTATCAGGGGAAAAATATAGGGAGCGAAGAGTTATATTCAACCTATACAAAAACCAGACAGCGGTTATTAGAGTTGAAGAGCGAGAAAAGGATGCAGAGGTTGGGAAGGGAGTAAGACAGTGTTGTAGCCTTTCCCCAATGATGTTCAATCTGTACATTGAGCTGGCAGTGAAGGAATGAAAGGAGAAATTTGGAGACGGCATTCAAGTGCAGGGATAAGAAATAAAAAACATTGCGATTTGCTGATGACATAGTAATTCTGTTAGAAACCGCAAAAGATCTGGAAGAACAATTGAATGGAATGGACAGTGTCTTGAAAGGAAGATATAAGTTGAACATTAACGAGAGTAAAACGAAGGTAATGAAATGCAATGTCAGAAAATCAGGTGATGCTGAAGGAATTAGATTAGGTAATCAGACAATAAAAGTAGTAGATGTGTTTTGTTATTTGGGTAGCAAGATAACTTCTGACGGCCGAAGTAAAGAAGATATACAATGCAGAATGGCTATGGGAAGAAAAGCGTTTCTAAAGAAGCGAAAATTGTTAACATCCAATATTAATGTAAATGTTAGGAAGTCCTTTCTGAAATAATTTGTCTGGAGTGTAGCATTGTATGGGAGTGAAACGTGGACGAGTTCAGATGAAAATATGATAGAAGCCTTTGAAATGTGGTGCTGCAGACGAATGATGAAAATTAGATGGGTAGATCCCGTAACTAATGAGGAGGTGCTTAACCGAATCGGGGAGAAAAGGAGTTTCTGGCATACGCTGACTAAGAGAAGGGATAGATTGATTGGACACATTCTGAGACATCAAGGACTTGTCAACTCAGCATTAGAAGGAAGTGTGTGGGGTAAAAATCGTACAGGAAGACCAAGGGACGAATATAGTAAGCAGATTCAAAAGGATGTAGGTTGCCGAACGTATTCCCAGATGACGAGACTTGCACAGGACAGGGTAGCATGGAGAGCTGCATCAAACCAGTCTGCGGACGGAAGACAACAACAACAACAACCATTGAAAACGTATGCATGTGTCGATGTATGTAGAGGCTTGAGCCTAGGGTGGCTGATTTTAGGGGCAGCAAGTTTGGGGCCGGATTTGTTAACTTTAAGTGGGTGTACAGTAATAAAAGAAATTTAATCACTATCTATCTAAATATTTGGATTTTAAAAATAATCTGAAACGAGACATTTCAATCTCCTAGTTTACAGTTACACTAATTATGGAAAGAGGTGGTATAATTAGGACGATAGTGTACAAAACACTATAATTAGTATGACTGAAATAGGGTATTGAATTCTAGAGGTTAGTAGGGATGGCAAAATCTGAAAAGCTTGCTGGCGGCAAATGTGAAAATTCGCCACTGAATGTATGTATACATGCCCGAAACAGGAAAATGACCATTTTTCTGCGGGTATAGTAACCTGTTCGATTCTTTGCAGGAATACAGATAAAGCTGTGAGGATATGGATACACGATAAGTTGATGATTTGGCCAGTACTAGGAACGTATATGGATTGTCAATCGCTCAGAGGGCTCCAGAATATAACAGAGCAAAGACTCGAGAACATCATAGAACAAAGACATGATCTTCCCGAGAAACAGAAAAAAAAATAGAATAAAATTCCACAAAAACAGCGTTCGAGTACCAGTCTGGCACAAAACATCAACTTCGCCATTGAGATTCATTGAATGCCCTGAAACAGACAATCTGAAATATTTCTAATTTATTGTATACAGAACTCACTACCAAATCAATATTTTGTACTTTAGTCCTATATGCATTACATTGACTGTATGGCTAGAAGGCACAGCTAGTACTGTGGAGGGAGAATGGCTGGTAAAAATCAGTGCATGTGCAAGCTACCATTTGACGACATGCACCACAGTTTCACTGGCAGCAGACCGGCGCCGGTGGTCTGCAGTGACAGTTGCCGGCAGCTGACAGGCTTTTTGCCAGTGCCGGTGCATGGTCGACCAGTGTGCAAGCCACAATGTCTTCCAATGGGCCACTGCTGGATTGCGGACATCCGATATTTTATCAGCCACCCAAAATTGGTGTGTGTGCAACCAGCCTTAGTGTTATCAACAGCTGCATGGGACAATGTGGGACCAGCTGCGTGCGACTGGTCACGTCAAGGTTTGTTATCCAAGAAGCAACGGAGGTCTGCGACTGCGATGGGTTGGCCCGTGACGTTAGAGGCTAGCTGCTCACACAAGTGCATTTTGAGTGTGGGGTGCATGGTGTGGCTGGTTGGGCTGATATGGTGGCCGTTGCAGCACTGCACCAGTGAGCAGTGTTGTGTTGGGAGTTGCGACGACTCAGGAGCTGGCAGAAACATGTCGAACCAATGGGACCAAAGAAAAAAGGATACGAACCACACACAAGATGTGAGCTGCACTCGTCATGAAACTACTTACATGTTGAACAGATTTATAGTCAGCATTGCTGGCTACGATCTATGCAGTGTTTCTCTCGCAGGCGGAACTGTTGGCACTTGGCCGTAGCTCCTCCACTCCAAGCTTTCCCTATTGCTCCGCCTCTATGCAGGAAAATGCCTTCTTCTATGACGCTAGCTATAGATTTCATGGCATTCTAGTGACATGACATATGCAACAAGGAAAATATTCGGAGAAATAATAGAAAAATGAAGGTTGAAAAAGGATCATTTATGCTTTCTTGGTGTTGGGAAGGATAAATGGTAGCATTTAGATTCATCTGTCTCATGTACAATATAGATGACCTCTTCAATATTTTAAACTTGTATTGTCTTTCTTTACTTCTGGAAGATGCTTTAGGATGGAAACCGGTCAAAATGAAATAAAATAATTCAGAAAACATTCTCATGCATTTCCTTATAACTGCCGTTGATACATTTAACAAGCTACAAACAATATTTTGTTTGATATATCTGCTAAATTTGGATCTGTGTTGGAAAAAATTATCGTCTGTACAATTTAGAACGCTGAGACTGATTACAAAGGCAATGCAGATGGTAAATACATGTTAGTTAAAATAAAACCAAACCGAGATGAGAGAGATGCAAGCTGCATCAGAAGTTTCAGATGAACACTCTTCTCTGTTCATAAACAGCATTACAATCGAACATACGAAGATAAAACTACAATTACCATAGCGACACGGCAAATTTTCTAGCACACTGATGGCTTTCTTGAACTGGTTGAAGGATTTCCTCTGTCTGTCATTTTCTGTAAGTTCCAAAACTGAGCAAGCTGGTTGACATTTAATTAGAAGTCTGAATTTCTACTTGTCGTTTTAAGGTGCCTGTTAATAAAAATGTTATGACAGGCTTCACCATCATGTGTCACAAAAATAGAATGAAACTATAGCAAAGCGTAATAATTAAAGTCTGTAATGTTATAGTTTTCTTCTTTGACAAGATATTAAATACTGTTTAATTAATATCTCATTTCATATAAAAACCTATAGTTAAATCTATATACCTATAGGTAAAATAAAGCTTCCAGTGGTAATGATTGTGTAAAATTCGCATTCCATTGTCTGCTTTCATTTGAAAAAAAAAAAAGTTTCGATACCTTTAACCGTTTATAAGATGTGATGGTTGTTACGACTACACAATTCACATTGCACATGGACAGAATTGGCGTGCTAGTTGCGACGTTCCCGTACCATATAGATATGAACCAAAATCTCCAAAATGGAGACAGGTATCATTCTGGTCTCAACTTAAAAAGAAAAAAAAAATCAAATTTTTGGCTTCATTTCATCCAGAACGATGTATGCCATAAATTTATCAATACGCAAAGTAGCCAGTTACTACATTTTCCAATGTAAACACTTCAAATATAATGTATTGCGTTATTCATAAATTAAATATTGGAATAACTATGAGGAATGTTGAGAAAGTAGACATTTTGTTACCAAGCTGTGATGTGAAACTATAAGACATGCAAAAACCATTTATTTGCCGGCTAGTTTCTAAACAATCGAGATATATATATAGTAGTGCTTTTTACTTTTTTAAAAGAAAACAAGAATCTGTAACTAAAAACTAAATAAAGTAGCTGATTTAGCTTTGCTTCATTCACATGCAGTATTTTTCACATCAAGAAAATCGAAAATTTTATCTTCTTCATGTATTCCCTGAAAGTGGACGCTAAATACCGAAAGTGCTAGAAGTAGACTGCCAGAAACTCCGTCATTCCATATCTGTGGTGACTTGGAGCAATAGCACCTTTGGTCTCTGATTTGCAGATGACATGTTGAAATGCAATTCATATACTATTTTAAGGCAATAGGACATTGAAGATTTATCACAGATGCTTCACTTTGTTTTGGTAAAGAACTGAAGAACGAATATCAAAGAGTGTCGCTTAAATTTATGAGAATGAAAGAGTACGAATGATATTTACATTCTTCCCTATTACAAAGATGTCGCTTGCCGTCTATTTCAGAGTATGTGACGATTTACGAGTTTGTATTTAAAACCTAAAAAAGAACCGTTAAATTACTGCAGCTAAAATGGGTAGCTTGCCAGTAACATTTAAATACTGCCTTGTCACAAACTGTTGGCTGTTTATAAATGAAAATATGCCTATTTCCAAGTGTGTAATTAGGCACAAAGGTAAGGAAACAGCTTGAATTACTGTGACTGAAACGAGTGTCACTGATATTTATATTCTTCCTTGTAGCTAATACGTGTTTGCTTGATGATTTTCATTTGTAGGGGACAGCAGTCAAATACAATTTTTATTTTGAAGGATATTAGATTGTCATGAACTATTAGTAATCCACAATTATGATTTCAAATGAGAAATCCATTTTTATATGCCACATAAACATTTTAAAATTTTAGGCATGTATGAGAACCATGTTTTAGTTTCATAAAACAGGTTGTCAAGTTCCATAACTGAGCACAAACTATTCGAAAATGTACTGCACCAGTACACAGAAACGAGACAACACAGAAAAGTAAAATCTATTTCGTGATTAATATTCGGATATGATCCTGCTTTACTTCTGTGTAAACTAAAGGCCGGAACCATAAATGTGATTTTAAAAATAACTGGCATTCCCTTTAAAGAAAAAATTGGCTGTTTATTTTTTAATAAGTAGCCATTTACGAGTTTGTGATTGGATATGAACCTAACAGATGAACTGAGAGTGAAATGAGTTGAAACTAAGTTCATATTCATGCACGTCACAAATCATAGTCTGCTTATTTACAAATATGTTGTGATCACAGAGCCAAGTGACACAATTCGATGAAAGAACTCGATAGCAATCGACGTAAATTCACCCTCTGGTAACTTCCGGCACTTCTCGGTATTTAGCATGTAGGTCAAAAGAGGGGAGAGAGCATGACATTACAAACTTCAAGCTGACTTGAACCAAGCTCTGCCATTGCAGTTTGTTCAAAACGTTAGTTTTCTGCTAAGCTGCTGTGTAGAGTTGTTGACACTTTATGATTGATAATGCCTGTATGTGTCGTTTACAGTTGTACTAACCATTTTGATAGCTCAAATAAGTTAAAGGGAATCACTTTCCATTCGTAAGATTTATATTTCAAAATGTGAGCAGTAAGGTATTGCTATTTACTGACATTTACTGAAATGTACCCTAAAGGAAAGTTTCTATTAATCATATGTGACAAGTAAGACTATTTTGGCATTAGTAATTGCACACAGTAAAACATATCAGTTACCATTTCATTGTGTTCAGATGTTTAAAATTGTACTAAAATCCTGTTTTGTGTCCTTTTGAAGACAATTTCGCCATCTAAACAAACACAAAAGCACTAGTTCTATAATATGCTTTTTTCTATACCCATTTCCTAATTGTACAATACATTTTCCAATTTTACAATTTGTGTAAACCATATAGTAGTTTTGTATTTATAAACACGAACAATAAAATACCGTATAACAGTATGAATGTGAAAACAAAACGAAGAAGAACCAATGTACAGTATGTAAGAAAAGTATTACTTTCAGTGTATACTTTCAAGTTACATCGACACACAAACTATAGTGTAACACATGGATTTACACGAGTTCCAAGGAGCTTACTCCTATATGCACTAACATTTTTAATTATTTGAGGTCTGTAACCAAATCAAACATTGCTTCTTTGAAGACTCTGTAAGGGTCTGTGAGTATTTTGAACAAACAAACGTGGCATGGCTGCCGACCACTCGCATCAGCTTTAAGCAGAAGTACAACAGACGCCCATAGTGACCTCTCCCCTCTTTTTACCTCTACGGCATTTAGTGCCGAGTATTTCCTGAATCGCCTTGGGAAACGGCAGTGGTTCTGTCGTATTTCCGCCTTGCCGCAGTCCACCCAAAGATCTTGAAATTCAAGCACAAAGAGATAGTATATTCTATCTCTTTGTTGAAGCTCATTGCGTCCGCCCAAGGAGGTTAGAATCTCTGATGATGCCCTAACACTGAAAAAGTGAAGTCATCTAAATGCACATTCCGGCATTTGTTTGTGTCTAAAACATTGCTCTTACTGTGTGGTAAAGTAGTTGTAGTCATTGAAATGTATGTCATATGTAAGTAAATAATGCGACATGACTATCAATTTGGTGGATTTACGTAAAGAGGGCAATATTCACACAGGATTATAAGCGAGAAATCCTTGTTTTGGGCTGAAAAGCATGGACTTCTGGCTTCAACCAATGAATGTTCGCCGCGCGGGAGTAGCCGAGCGGTCTGGAGCGCTACGTTACGGATCGCGCGACCTTTCGCGTCGGAGGTTCGAATCCTGCCTCGGGCATGGCTGTGTGTGTTGTCCTTAAGTTACTTTAACTTAGTCTAAGTAGTTTGTAAGACTAGGGACTGATGACCAACGTAGTTTGGTCCCATAGAATTACAAACCTTTGAACATTTGAATGAATGTTCTCAGCCTAGATAACGCCACCTCCCATCATTTTAACCTTCTTGCATCCACCAAATGGGAGAGCATAGGTTCACCGCCATCGTTCTACTGCGTGACGTCATTATGACGTAAATTGCCCAGTTTCGATATTCTATCTTCGATGTGTATATCGACTCAGTGCCTTTAGGCTACTGCTGTACTGCAACGAGCCAAGGAGCTGACATCAAAATGACGAAGCTGACCTCTTCTGTAAAACATTCCGAGGTTTGTTTGGTGCAACTGCTAGTTCTCTCCTGCAGAAATAGCATAATCCTTTTCGTATTTTCATGATTTTCTTCTTATAACTTACGTGTTGCTATTTCAAAGTAGTGGATAACTGAAGAGGTACCAGAAATATGTTGTTCTTAGTACGATTAATTGTAGGTCTAAACAGGAGTCAACAAATGCAATAGTGACGGGTAACTTCCGATATTAATGGTAAACAGAAACACAGAAAAGTCAGACAGGTGCTCGTTATAGAGCTGTGTATGAAAGTGTGATGTGGCATAGATGTACGAACTTTGCCTTCTATTATTAATTAATTTCTGCGAATTTCGACTTCTTAAATGTACAAGTGTTTTCTTAAAAGTGCATTTGTTCTAGTTAGTGAACATCCCGTGAAATGTGGACCAACGAATTGTAAACATTGTTTCTTGAACTACCTGCACATAAACTGCGGACATCCAGTAATATTGAGAGTTGTAAATTTCAAGCTGATACTAGTAGTTTCATGCATTGACTAGGGAATATACATAACGCTCTTGAGTTCTGTGAAATACATTATTACCTCACTTATCCCACAAATAGTGTGTATAGAACACAAGGACGTGTATATTCAACGAAACAAGACACTTTATAATCATTAAAGAACCACAGTTTCCACAGAACTCTAGTATGGTAGATGTAAAATTTTTGGTATGGGCGTGACGTTTACATTATCCATTATTACACTGTGCCTGCCGTTTACATGCAGGTAGTTCAGGAGACAATGTTCACAGTTCGTTGGTCTATATTTCATGGCACATTGCCATGTTCATTAAACAGGGTTGAAGAGAAAACGCAGTGAATTTATGTGAATTTATTTAATTAATAATAGTGTCAGAAAACTCCCATTCAAGGTAAAAAAAAAAAAAAAGTTTGTAGTACGAAACGAACCACGGCCCACGAATTTCAGCTCCATATCCAGTATCGATTTATCACTAACATCGGGAGTTACCCGCCAACAGGGCGTTTGTTGAGTTTAGTTTACAATTAATCGTACTAAGAACGACGTGGTTTTGATATTTTTTCAGTGTGCCTCTACTTTGAAATAGCAACAAGTGAGTCATAAGGTGAAAATTACGTAAATATGAAAGGGAAGATGGCGTCTCTGCAGGAGAGAACTTGCTCCCAAACAAACCTCACTCGATCGATATACATAATAGAGAGTTGATGCACACGTCATAATGACGTCACAGTGGTACCGCCATAGCAGGGGACTGAGTCTCAGTCGCAGTTAACAGCCGCATCTTGGGCAACGTACCTTCAGTAGGAACACAGCCTAAATGGTTAGGCCACACTCCACAAATCACACTGAGGTGCCTGGCAGCAGGCACTGCATTACTAACATCTGGTTTTAAATGCTCGTTACTAACATCCGTCTTTCAGGAGGTTTTGAACTGTTATCAGTTAACACCCGTAACCCTCCAAAATCAGCGTGCTGAGACGAGGCGGAAGCAGGCGCCGCTATCGTAGGCGAAATTCAGCAAGTCGGAGGCAGCACAAAACACAATCTACTAAAACACTTTGAAGCTGGCTCTAGTGTCGTGCCTGTTTCGAGATGGTGCGGGTGTATAGCCAAGTTAAATTACATCTGAACTGAACTACAAGCAAACACGCTAATGGCGACGCACGGCTACGTTACATGAACGCACTCCACTAAATGTGAAGTGGTTGAAAATCAGATTCATTATACAAAATCACGGTGATTCTTAAGTTGCAGACTGTTAGAAATCGATCTAGATACTGGTTTTATGTGAGAAGTTTCCGAAGAATAATGAAAGTTAACTACAGCATGCAATCCATAGAAATGCTTAGAATTATATAAGGAAGTGAATGAATTACAGCTACACGCGATAGGGCGCGAAACGGATGAAGTCCTGTCTCTGAAAAACCACAAAAAAGAAATAATTACAAAGTCGGAAAAATAAAAATAAGAATTACGGCATGCAACCCATAGAACTGTTTAGAATTACACGAAGAAGCGAAAGAAATACAGCTACACACGATAGGGAGCGATTACAGAGACAGATGAAGTCCAGTCTCAAAAAACTTGTAAAAGTGAAATAATTTCAAAGTCGGAAAAATAAAATTAAGAATTACAGCATGCAACCCAAAGAAATGTTTAGAATTACATAAGGAAGCTATTGAAGGAGGTTGTACAAGGCTCAGAGAGAATTACAGACAAAGGCAGAGTATGTACTACAATTCAGAGAAGAAACAGCAAAATTAAAGTAGCCGGGAAGAGAAGATCACGAAATATTAGTGGACATCAAAAGGATACCCACATAGTTACTTGCCTGATGGGCATGGAACAAACAAGAGTGGAAGCTGAAGGCTTTGTTCTATGAACCAACCATGTGGATAACATATCCCTCACGAAAGGAAACGATGAGAAGATTTTTACATGCACTGTACAAAAATAAACATATCACCTATTAGAAATCGGGCCCCACAAAGCTAGAAAGTATTTACACAGAGTTCATACACCGCCACATGTTCACAAAAGGTTTTAACATACCAAGCAGTTATCAAACTGCAACTAGAATCAAACACACCACGTTTATCTATTGGAAATCACTGAATTGAAAAACAAGAACACATTTCTGCACACGATTGGAGAAAATATTCCAAACGATTCTAAGTTCACTAATCTAAGTTAAACGTGCTAGTCAATGAAACGCTACCATCTCCAGAAACAAGAGCACAACCAACCTTACATCACCAGAAGACCAGCCCAGAATGATCAGACCGAGCGGCCACAAGACGTGGGAAGCCACCGGAAGCCAGAAAATCCAAGAAACAGCGTTGGCGGGGATGGAGAGTGAGACTCGCGCTTGAGGGAAGGCTCGCTAACTAGCTCGTAACCAAAGGGTGTGGAAACCTCTTTGATAGTATCAGAAGCTATCGACACTGAGCCAGAGAGAACGATGCAAAGCGAGATATCACTCCCCACATTCAGACAGCCATAGATTCTCGCACCCACTTAAAAGTAAAATAACTGCACATTCTCACAGGGACAGTGGCGTAGTGGAGAAGCCGTACTTATGCTACATTAATTAATATGGGCATGTGTGTGTTGTCCATAGTTCAAGTTAGTTTAAGTACACTGTTCAAAATAATTACGGTAGTAGTTGGGATAGCTAGGTTCCGAAGTATTGTCATTGGCAGAATGAACTAAAATGGTTCTATGTCTTTCTGGCAGTTCTACGGAGTAGAAAGAACAACATTATGGCTCCCGATATAGTGGTAATAATAGAAAGTTGCTGCAGTGACGGTTGGTGCTGACTCGAGTTTACTCTGCCAAACGAATTTCACAAGCAACTAGCTTCACAGAGAGAGCAGATAGTGCAATGTAACAACAATATGACTTACCCAGAGCTATTTCATGGAGAGCCATAGGAAGGTTGGACGCGAGACAGACAAAGAGGGAGGTGGCTGCAGTTATTAGAGTGTCCCAAAGTGTAATTTCCAGGTCATGGAAGCGATTTCAAACACCAGGAACCGTTAAAAGAAGGCAAGGCCAAGGTCATTTACAGGTAACAGGAGCAAGAGATTACCGTTATCTCCGAGTAAAATCCAGTCAAGAAAGAGGCTGAATACAATTCGGGTGAAACGCACCTTCCAGGCAGCTCAGAAAAAATTCAAATGTTTGTACAGCTTATGGGACTTAACTACGGGGCCATCAGTCCCTAAAATTACAAACTACTTATGAACTATCTAAGACTAAAGACGGCACAAATATCCATGCCCGAGGGGGGATTCGAATCCCCGACCGTAGTGGCCGTGCAGACCGTGACTGAAGCGCCTCTGTCCCCTCGGCCACCGCGGCCGGCTTCCAGGCAGCATCAGTACGCGCAATATCAACACAAACAATCCGAAATCGCCTTCGCAATGTGGCCTCTATGCACGAAGGCCTATGGTGTGTGTGTTCCATTAAACCAGGACACCGTTTAGCCCGCAGAAACTGGGCGGAGGATCATTGGAGTCGTAACGAATGGCGTCGGGTTTCTTCACAGATGAGTCAAGATTTTCCGTTCATCCGGACAATCGCAGTTCCCTCATCTGGAAAGAACGTAGAACTCGGAAAAGTTCTGCTTATGTGAAGGAAACATCACCATATCATGGTGGTGGATGAATGGTGTGGGCAAGAGTCAGTATTGGCGCAAGTACGGAACTCATGTCGTTCGGAATGGCGCTTTGACTGCTCAGAGGTATGGAGACGAGATGCTTCGACCTTTTGTTGTGTCCTACGCTGATGCCATCGGAGACGGTTAACGCTCGTCCCCACAGACTTGCGCTGGTAGAAAATATGCTTGACAACGAGAGAATTGAAGGAGTTAAGTGGCCAACTTGTTCAGCGGATTTAATACTAAGAATGTCTGGGATGCACTTGGCAGGAGCACTACCCAAAAAATTTTCAAATGTTTGAAGAGCTTATGGGACGGGGTCATCAGTCCCTAAACTTACAAACTACTTATGAACGCTAATACTAAGGACGGCTCAAATAGCCATGCCCGAGGGGGGATTCGAACCCCCGACCGTAGTGGCCGTGCAGACCGTGACTGGAGCGCCTCAATCCCCTCGGCCATCGCGGCCGGCCATTCCACAGTGGCTGCGATTTTTACACCACACATTTCACTCCAATGCTAAATTCGCGATTCTTTGTTGTCTAAGAATGTGTCCTACCAATCTATCCCTTCTTTTTGTCTAATTATGTCGGAAGTTCCTTTTCTCCCCAAGTCTGTTCAGTATGTCGGAAGTTCCTTTTCTCCCCAAGTCTGTTCAGTACCTTCTCATTAATTACTCGATCTACCCACCTAATATTCAGCATTCGTCTGCAGCACCACATTTCAAAAGCCTCTATCCTCTTCCTGACAGAACTATTTATCGTCCATGTTTCACGCCCGTACAAGTTAAAACTCCATCAAATGTCTTAACTTTCTTACACTTAAATTAATATTCGATGTTAACAAATATCTCTTTTTCAGAAACGCTTTTCTTCCCACTGCCATTCTGCATTTCATGTCATCTCTAATGCGACCATCATATGTTATTTTCCTGCCCAAGAAACAAAACTCATCAACCAACTTTATTGCTTCGTTAGCTAATCTAATTCCTTCAGCATCGCCTGATTTTCTTAGACTACATTCAATTACTCTTGTTTTGCAAATTATAATCTTTAACTTTTAACCTCGTTATCACCTGCACATTTCGTTCAATTGCTCTTCCGGGTCATTTGCGGTCTCTGACAGAAGTGCAATTTCTTCAGCAAAACGGAATGTTTTTATTTCTCTAAAAATATTCAAATGTTTGTAAATCTGCGGGACTTAACTACTCTGGTCATCAGTCCCTAAACTTACTTATGAACTAGCTAATACTAAGGACTGCTCAAATTGCCATGCCCGAGGGGAGATTCGAACCCCCGACCGTAGTGGCCGTGCAGACTGTGACTGGCGCGCCACAGAGCGCTCGGCCACCGCCGCCGGCGGAAGCAGTGCAGCCAGACCAGCACCTCCCACGACGGATGCAGAGCTGGATTCTGCACCCATGGAAGAATGGCCAAATAACCCTCAAGAGTTGATTGATAACCTCATACTGTCCATGCCACGCATGTGTGCAACTATATTGGCAGTCCGAGGTAATCACACACCATATTACAGGGAAAAGAATGACTTTTTCACTATTACAGTAGCCACATGGTACCTCGCTCCTAGGTAAATGCCATTTAAACTTCATGTAAAGAATTGCGGCAGCAAAATATTGTACAGTATAACACACAAATTGCAATTCTAACCAATATCTGAATAAAATACGTTACCATATTTATATTGAATATGATATTTGACCTGATCCCCTAATTATTTTAAGCAGTGTTCACAACGTCTTAAGCTGAGTGTGCGATAGTTCTTTCACTTTATCACTTGGTTCATAAAACCTTCAAGTTTTCGTGGACAAGCGACCATACGGTGGCATGCATAAAAATTTTTTGTTTGCCTATAATGTGTTTGTGCTCCATATGAATTTTGTGATTAAGAACTGTAAACACCTGAAATGTAATTTATTTTTATTATTTGTGCCACAGATGTGATGATGATGTATGGAAACGCTGAATGATAAAATAAAAAGCAGTGTGACCAAGACATTTCAAAAAAAATTTATGCAGTTCTTTCACTTATCCTCCCTTACTTCCGAAAGTCTGATGGCATGTCTACACGCCCACTTTTTCTACAAATCAAGATCAACAGTCGTTCCGTTGCCACTTCTCGCAATGTTTTCTTAAATTTTGACGTAAAGTTATTTATGCCCTCTACCTAATTTAATCACAGATCTTACAAGCTATGGTAAACTTGACTCTATTATTCAATTCGCTACAGCCACTACAGCCATTTCGCTTGGAAAGGTTGTAAGGCAGGGTGTGGTGCCTTTCTCCAATGTTATTCAGTTTGTACATTAAACAAGCTGTGAAGGAAAGCAAGGAGAAATTTGGAGAAGGAATTAAAGCTCAGAGTGGAGAAATAAAAGTTGCGGTGGAGTGGCCGTCGGAGGTTCGAGTCCTCCATCGTGCACGGGCGTATTTGTTGTCCTTAGCATAAGTTTACATAGTTTGTAAGCTTAGGGACTGATGACCAGAGTAGTTAAGTCTTACAGATTTAAAAACATTTGAATATTTTTAGAGTAATAAAAACATTACGTTTTGCTGAAGAAATTGCACTTCTGTCAGAGGTCGCAAATGACCCGGAAGAGCAATTGAACGAAATGGGCAGGTGATAACGAGATTATCATTAGCAAAACAAGAGTAATTGAATGTGGTCTAAGAAAATCAGGCGATGCTGAAGGAATTCGATTAGGTAACGAAGCAATAAAGTTGGTTGATGAGTTTTGTTCCTTGGGCAGTAAAATAAATATGATGGTGGCATTACAGATAACATAAAATGCAGAATGGCAGTGGGAAGAAAAGCGTTTCTGGAAAAGAGATATTTGTTAACATCGAATATTAATTTAAGTGTAAGGAAGTCTTTTCTTAAGGCATTTGATGGAGTGTTGCCTTGTACGGGCGTGAAACATGGACGATAAATAGTTCAGTCAGGAAGAGGATAGACGCTTTTGAAATGTGGTGCTGCAGAGGAATTCTGAAGATTAGGTGGGTAGATCGAGTAATTAATGAGAAGGTACTGAACAGACTTGGGGAGAAAAGGAACTTCCGACATACCTAGACAAAAAGAAGGGATCGACTGGTAGGACACATTTTTAGACAACAAAGAATCGCGAAGTTAGCATTAGAGGGAAATGTGTGGTGTAAAAATCGCAGCCACTGTGGAATGGCCGAGCGCCGTAAGGCGCCTTGCTGCGGAGCGCACGGATGCTCGACATCGGTAGTTCGAGTCCTCCCTTTGTCATTAGTGTGTTTGTCCTCCTTAGTTTAAGTAGTTTGTGAACCTATGGACCGATAACCGCAATAGTTAAGTAGCACAGATTTACAAAGATTAGAACTTTTTTTTAATCGCAGAGGGAGACCAAGGGACGAATGCAGTAAACAGATTCGAATGGTTGTAGATTGACGCTCTTATGAGATAAAAAGGCTTGCTCAGCATAGGGTGGGGTGGAGACCTGCCTCAAACCAGTCCCCGGCCTGAAGACCACTATAATAACAACAACGCATCTTCCATATAGACTTACATTTCTTCAAATATCCCGCCATCAAATTATTCCTTACTGTTGTGTAAAAGGGGTGGACAAAATAATATGAACACCATGCAGTATACTACATGTTGTTTCAAGTTGGAATCACTGCGTACTTGTTAACGATGAGACGCGACCGCAGTGCTCGGTTGACGTACGAAGTCTGGGACGCTCCGCTCAACCACTACAGCACAACCTGTGGAAACGGATGAAAACACGAGGGAGGAGGTAGGCACTGCGTTTATTCCATATACCGGCGCACTCTCGGGGAAGATCGCCCGCATTTTGAAGAAGCGCCAGGTTGGAACTGTCTTCTGTCCGCAGAATAAAATTCGTGCACTGGTGGGGAGCGCCAAAGATGATGTCGGTTTGAGGAAGGCCGGCGTGTAACAGATTCCGTGTCAGTGTGGAAAGTCATATATTGGACAGACGATGCGTACCGCCGAGGATCAATGCCTTTAACAACAGAGGCACACACTGATGTATCAGAGCAAGTCGGTGGTCGCTAAACATTGTCTGTCGGAAAATCACGCGATGGAGTATGAACGCACAAGGATTCTGGTACAGACGTCGAGATACTGGGACTGCGTCGTTAGAGAGGCCATTGAAATTCGCACTAGTGACGACCTCATAAATCGTGACTGTGGCTATAATCTTAGCAAAGCTTGAGAAACAGCGATTGGGTTAATTGAGAGTAAATCTAGCAAACGTAACGAAGTGACGACCACGGCGGACAGAGCCCTCACATCAACGTCTTCTCAGACGCCGTCGCAATCGGTTCCACTGCGCGACCGCGGCGCGGGGCCCGGACCACGGAGGGGTCGCTCCGCGGGCCGAGGGTATTTAAATCGCCCGCCACCGGGCTAGAACCCAGTTCCCTTCGAGCCGCCGTAGCGTGCGTATCTCCGTGCCGGCGCGTTTCTAGGAGCTCAGTCCGTCAGTTCACCTGATGATGGCGACATGTGTGACCGCCGAAATATTGTTCCCTTTGGACACTGTAGGCCGGCAGTACACCCGTGGATATTTTGATTATCAAATACGCCGGGAGAAACTCAAGAATCACATAATTTACATTACTTTCTATAAGAAACCGCGTTTATGTAGCGAAGATCCCACAAGATGCCTAATATATGCGGCATGTCTACTTCATGCAGTTAAGCAACGTCGAGGATCCATCATGATTTGGACATCTATATCATGGCGTTCCACAGTTTCTATCTTTACCCTCACTGATCGGATAACTGTGAATGAATATCTCACCAACCTCGACAGCAAAGTTCTTACTACGATTAACATGTTGCTAACAAACACTGCCATATTCCGGAATGATAATACGCCCACGTACAGAACCTAAAAGCTCAAGCTATGGTCTGTGCAGTATCAAGAAATTATCAAGTACTAGCTGAAAACCCGGCGTTGCTCGGGTACTTATTTATTTATTCCTGTCATTTTTTGGGTATATATTAATTTATATAAGGACTGTATGTCTCTAAAATCTCTTGGGAATACAATTAGTAGTAAAGAAGTAATAGATTAAAACTTGGTGCGTGATGGGGCGGTTCTCCAGGGACGTTATTGTTTATGTAATCATATCTCATGAACTATGTGTCGTACTGTGATACAATTTAGAAAGTACACTCAACTATACGTGTGTATACTGTCTGTAAAATTTCCTGCGGCTACAATTTGAAGTGTACAAATTGGAAATTGTAACGTCATAACGAAAGTCGTAGTTTTAGTCCATGTACTGTGGAACGTTACTGTTTATGTGCTCATATCTCATGGACGACGAGTCGCACTGTGATACAATTTAAAAGGTACATTCAAATATATGTGTGTATACTGTCTGTAAAATTTCTGCAGCTACAATTAGTAGTGTACAAATTATAAAGTCATACCGAATGCCGTAGTTTTAATCAATAAACAGCGGAAAAGTAGTACGTGAGAAACTTTTTTCCTTTCATCGTTTTGCTATAGTTGTCACGAGAAAGAGTTTAGTAAAGGTTTGAAATTATGTTTAAAGTTTATTGCAAGTCGCTAAGTACTTTAGTTCTCATACAGCGAATTTATCAAGTTTCGCCACATTGTGTGGCAGTTTTTTGCGATTCCTATTGTTATGACGTCATATCCTCTGAACCATGTGTCGTATGTGATTCCTAACCCTGCAGAAATTGTTAGCTCACAGTAAGTAATGTGTGTACCAAATTTGGTTGAAAATTTGGTGCAGTGGTTTAGGAGAAAATGAGCAGCATTGTCGCTAAATGCAGCAGTTTTTCAGGTATCTCATTGTTCATGACTTCATATATCGTGAACAATGTATCGTATGTGATTCTTACACTTACAGCGACCGTCCTCATGGAATGAAGCTTATGCGTACAAAATTTCATAAAGATTGGAACAAAACTGTAGATTTGTATGCAACACGTACATACAAACACACAAACATATGGACACTTTGCTTTATATTTTTGAAGCTTACCCTGGACAACAAAATCGCCATGTCTTAAAATAGATGAATCATAATGGTGAGTTTCCAAACAGATGGCGAGGACAAAAATTGAGAGCTCCAACATCTTTGAAGTAGGCGCTGTCGATAAAATTCTTTTGGGTTTGAGACCGCGTCGTCATTTTTATAGAATCTACCGACGTTTCGGCCACTGTAGCAGGCGGCCTTCATCAGTGTCTGTGTCTGACTGCTGAATGCGAGATAGCTTGTGACTTATACAGTTATGCGAACAGCTATTTGAGGAATAGGGATGTTGGTCTTTCCTTATTGGTATTTATATTATTACATGCCATTGGTGGCGTCAACGATTGGTGTTTTCATGACAAGTTTTTCATGTGATTGAAGGTTGCAATCTTCCCTCTAATTGGTGAAAATGGGCGTCTTCGATTGGCTTTTGCATTGGAACTTGCTATTGGCGGGATAGACCTGAGGGAACTGCAGCAGATGTGGCGTGCCACTGTTTACTGGTCACCTGGCGCAGACGGCGGCGGGCCGGTGCTCTGCGTGTGTGCAATGCGGCCGCTGTGGTCTCCGGGGCGCCTGCGTGAGTCGCTCTGCGCGCGGGCCTCAGCGAAAGATAACTGTTTTCCGCACTGTGTTCTGAAACCGCTGACTTTGTGTGCTCTTGAAGCAGTATGATGTTCAGAAAGCCTCAAACTGATTGCAACTTCCAATACAAAAGCCAATCTAAGACGTCCATTTTCACCAATAAGAGGGCAGAATGAAATCTCCAATCACATGAAAAACTTGTCATGAAATAGCCAATGGTTGATGCCCGCCGCGGTGGAGTAGCCGAGCGATCTAAAGCGTCACGCTGCGGAACGCGCGGTTGCTCGCCGTGGAGGTTCGAGTCCTCCCTTGGGCATGGGTGTGTGTGTTGTCCTTAGGTTAGTTTACCCTAGTTTAAGTAGTTTGTAAGCTACGGACTGATGACCACGTAGTTTGGTCCGTTAGATTTACAAACATTTTGAGCTTTCTTTTTTTTTTTTTTTTTTTTTTTTTTTTTTTTTTTTTTTTTTTTTTTTTTTTTAATTTAAAAATAAATGGAAGGAAGCGTAGGGTTTAACGTCCCGTCGACAGCGTTTTTATCGTAGTGGTCGTTCTGCCGAACTGAACATTTCCTCTTCATAATATGACTGAATGATATTTGTTAGACTTCGAAAGTATCCATTCACCTGTTCTTGTAATTTTTTAATATGTTTGTCTAGAAGACTTGTTGGAAAATGTCACCAGGAAACCACCAAAAGCTGCTGTAATGTGTCTTTATTTACTGGTAATCAGTATCGATCAAGCGATCGTCTCTTAGACAGGTCCAAGGAAGGTTCCTTGGCGTCAAGTAAACAACATTCGTGTGACAATTTACGATCCATGTTGGCGTGTTTACATAAAAACAAAGAAGGTTTTCTGTGTCTGATTGTGCTAATAATAATAAAACGTGGTTTCAACTCTGGACACCAGAATTGAAGCAGCAATCGAAACTGTAGACACAAAGAAGGTGGTTATGAAACTCCGTAGAAACCAAGACACTATCATCAGCGGAAACCTTATGATATCGGTGCTTAGGAATGCGAATGTAATTCCGTTATTCGATTGGAATATATAATGTTAAACTTCTAACGGATATGAATGAAAAATCCACGAAAGAGATGTAACTTGGAAAGCGAAATAAGTCATGTTTCATCATCTACATCTACACAGTTAATCTGCAAATCATATTGGGAAGGAAGGAATCTTAGGGTTTAACGTCCCGTCGACTGCTTGGTCATTAGAGACCGAGCTCACGATCGGATTTTTTTTTGCCTGGAGTGATTTAGGGAAATCACGGAAAACCTAAATCTGGATGGCCGGAGGTAGATTTGAACCACCGTCCTTCCGAATACGAGTCCAGCGTGTTACCTCTGCGCCACCTCGCTCGGTAAATCATATTGTAGTATCTGGCTGAGGGTTCATTGAACCACATTCATACTCCTTAATTTCTCCCGGCATATGGAGTATTCAAACAATTTACTGGTGTACAACCAGGTACAGAACGCGACTTCGGCCGATATTTCGACAGGAGACCACCCTGCCATTCTCAAGACCTGGCTGCATACCCGTAAGTTTTTTGAACATTTCATACTGTTTATCACACACTCCACTCTCGAATAGCAAGCGGGAAGAAAGAACAACTAAATATCTCCCTTCAGACTCAGATCTTTCTTATTTTGTTTTAGTGATCTAAGTCGGAGTCAACAATCGCATTCGAAACTTTCATTCATTATGTTGTTTCCGTACACTTGACACAGTTAACGACAAATTGCTATAGGTTTTAGGCTTTTTGTCAACAAAAACTGTATCACATACCGCACCTCACAACTGGCGGGATTTTCGATTGCAGGGTACATTTCAGATTCGAATATCGAATAAACCAGAAGCGCAGATTCCGACTGACCTGCCGAGCACGCACATACCAAAAAACACGCGATCGTCGCGTGCATAGCGGCGTCAGACGGAAACGTTTCCAACTCTCTGGATAGGCCTCGTAGATTCCACATTTCTAGATTTTTGGAAGGCTTTTGGCATTATTGGAACCCAAAATTGTAGCAGATATTTCGTTTATTACGTAGAAATATAATTATAAACGAAGACGACTCTTACGGCGCCTTGCCCACCGCTAGGAGCGCTAGCGTCAGCTCAACTGTCCATCAGTAATAAATTTCACACTACTGAGAGTCGCGAGACTTTTCATGTTGCAACTCAGACGGAGACCTATCTGCTGCCCCATAAAATAATGCTGTTAATTTTCATCAATTTAATTTTTGTTCTTATTAAGGACTAGCTGAAAACCCGGCGTTGCCAGGGTGTTTATTTATTTATTCCCCCATTTTTATTAAGGTATATATTAATTTGTATGTATGTAAAATCAATTTTGGAATACAATTAGTAGTAAAGAAGTAATAGATTAAAACTTGGTGCGTGATGGGGCGGTTTTCCATGAACGTTACTATATGCATATATCTCATGAACAACGTGTCGTACTGTGATGCAGTTTAGATGTTACACTCAACTATATACGTGTATACTGTCTGTAAAATTCCCTGCGGCTACAATTTGTACTTTAGAAATTATAAATTGTAACGTGATACCGAATGCTGTAGTTTTAGTCCATGCACAGCGGAACGTTACTGTTTACGTGCTCATATCTCAAGAACTACGTGTCGGAATGTGATACAATTTAGAAGCTACATTCAACTATATATGTGTATACTGTCTGTAAAATTTCCTGTCGCTACAATTTGCAGTGTTCAAACTATAAATTGTAACGTCATACCGAGAGCCGTAGTTTTACTCCATAAAAAGCGGAAAAGTAGTAAGTGAGAAACTTTTTTCCTTTAATCATTTTACCATAGTTGCCAGCGAAAAAAAGTTTAATAAAGGTTTGAAATTATGTTTAAAATTTGTTGCAAGTCGCTAAGTACTGTCATTCTCATACAGTGTATTTAGAAAGTCTGGCCGCATTATATGGCATTTTTTGCGATTTCTATTGGTTATGACGTAATATCTTTTGAACTATGTGCCGTATGCGATTCTCAACCATGCAGCAATTGTTACCTCGAGGTAAGGAATTTGTGAACCAAATTTGGTTGAAATCGGTCCAATTATTTAGGAGAAAATGAGCAGCATTGTCGCAAAATGCAGCAGTTTTCCGCGCATCTCATTGTTTATGACAACATATCTCGTGAACTATACATCGTATGTGATTCTTACACTTCCAGCGACCGTCCTCATGGATTGAAGCTTACGTGTACAAATTTTCTTAAAGATTGGAACAAAACTGTAGATTTGTATGCAACACGCACAAACATACGGACACTTTGCTTTTTATATTAGATATATCTCTAAATACTTGTATATGCTTGGTCTTGATAAAATTTAATGGTAATCATTTGCTTGTGACCCTGTTTTCCGGTATTTCGATTGCATGACTGTTACCATCTGTCCCGCCCTAAGATGACTATAAACATCGAACGGAGATGCAGCTGAACACGGCAGAAGCCCTGCAGCAAGGCGTGGTAGGGGACCGCTTGCAGATTGGCCACAGCGAGAGCACAATGATAACTCGCTAAATTAGATAATATCCGCCGCGAATGAGGGGACACTCGGAGGACCTGCATAAGCTTCTCTCAGTGCGGTGGCGATTGCTATACGCCATTGCTAAATGTGCTACTGCCACTAGACTGTACGGCACTGCGATTCAAACTTCTTATGATAGTGCAGAGCGTGGAAGGAGCTGTTAACGTTCATCACGTTGTAGTTCTGTAAGAGACGGTATAGAAATATTCAAATGTTTATATGTAAAGCAGAGTGGCAATATGTTTGTGTGTACGTGTTGCATATAAATCTACAGTTTTGTTCCAATCTTCATGAAATTTTGCATCCGTAACATTCAGTCCATGAGGACGGTCGTCGTAAGTGTAAGGATCACGTACAACATATAGTTCACGAGATAGTGAGACGTTGCGTAGCCTGTGTGAATAGGGCTTAGCTCGTCGCTAGGGTTGCTTGTTACTAAAGCACTCCAAACCACACAACGAATCAAACTTCAAAAAAGAGTTCTTGGTCAAGTTAATAGCAGCACATTCTCCAAGGTTCTTCTACCAAAATAAAGCCATTGTTAGATGAGAACGGATTTTTATTGAGTGTTCCATCACACTACAGCACTGTATACATCAGTTCTAAAGCTTACAACTTACAATTGCCATCAACTGCCCTCAACTGCCCCTTGCCGTCAGTAGCGGCATGTTTAAATACATAGATTTTTGGCGCCCAAGTCGCGAATACGTCACGTCATGTCACGTGATGTTTAAAAATTCTGTTCCAAACAAATTGACTACAAATTTTGAAGAAATTTATACAGTTCGATTTAGTGGTTAACAAATAATATAACTGGTTACAAAAGTTGGTAAAAAACGGTTACATGAAATAAATTAATTGTTTACAGGTAAGTGGCGCGTATTTCGCATTGATCTTCAAATTCAAGATTTTACCAAAATTTTAAGGTAACGATAATTTACAAGTGAAAAAATGTTCATAAAGGTGTATGGTTTATCAAAAATTAATAGATGACAGTTATATTTTTTCGTAAATAGTTCGAAACTGATATAATCGTTAGAGAAACTGTTAGATTCATAAAATTCACAATATTCTCGTTTCAAAAAAAGAAAAAAAAATCTTAGTAGTGACTGTTTTGTTGTTGTTGTGGTCTTCAGTCCGGAGACTGGTTTGATGCAGCTCTCCACAATACCCTATCCTGAGCAAGCCTCTTCATCTCCACATAAGAACGACAACCTACATCTGTCTGAATCTGCTTACTGTATCCATCTCTTGGTCTTCCCCTGCGATTTTTTCCCCACACACTTCCCTCCAACGCTAAATTAACAATTCCTTGATGTCTAAGAATGTGTCCTACCAATCTATCCCTTCTTTTAGTCAAGGTATGCCAGAAATTCCTTTTCTCCCCAATTCTGTTCAGTACCTCCTCATTAGTTACGCGATCCACCCACCTAATCTTCAGCATTCTTCTGTAGCACCATATTTCAAAAGCCTCAATCCTCTTCCTGTCCGCACTGTTTATCGTCCATGTCTCACTCCCATACAAGGCAACACTCCATACAAATGCCCTCAGAAAGGACTTCCTTAGGCCTAAATCAATATTCGATGTTAACAAATTTCTCTTTTTCAAAAACGCTTTTCTACCCATTGCCATTCTGCATTTTATATCCTCTGTACTGCGCCCATTTTACTGCCCAAGTAACAAAACTCATCTACCTCCTTTATTGCTTCGTTTCCCAATCTAATTCCTTCAGCATCACCTGATTTTCTTACACTGCACTCCATTACCCTAGTTTTGCTCTTGTTAATGTTCATCTTATATGCACCTTTCAGCACACTGTCCATTCCATTCAATTGCTCTTCCAGGTCCTTTGCTGTATCTGACAGAATTACTATGTCATCGGCAAAACGCAATGTTTTTAATTCTTCCCCCTGAACTTTTATTCCTTCACCAAATTTCTCCTTGCTTTCCTTTATAGCTTGTTCAATGTACAAATTGAATAACATTGGAGAAATGCTACAACCCTGTCTCACTCCCTTCCCAACCACTAAATCCCTTTCATGCCCTTCAACTCTGACAACCGCTGTCTGGTTTTTGTACAAGTTGTAAATAACCTTACGCTCCCTATAATTTACTCCTGCTTTTTTCAGAACTTTAAAGAGTTTATTCCAATCAACATTGTCAAAAGCCTTCTCCAAATCTACAAAAGCTAGAAATGTAGATTTGCCTTTTCTTAATCTATCTTCTAGGATAAGTCGTAAAGTGAGTATTGCCTCCCGTGTTCCTACATTTCTCCTGAACCCAAACTGATCTTCCCCGAGGTCGGCTTCTACCAGCTTTTCCATCCTTCTGTATATAATTCGCGTTAATATTTTGCAACCATGACTTATTAAACTGATGGTTCTGTAGTTTTCACACCTGTCTGCACCTGCTTTCTTAGGGATGGGGATTATAACATTTTTCTTAAAGTCTGAGGGTACTTCACCTGTCTCATACATCTTACACACCAGGTGAAACAATTTTGTCATGGCTGGTTCTCCCAGAGACTTCAGTAGCTCTGAGGGAATATCATCTATTCCAGGGGCCTTGTTTCGACTTAGGTCTTTCAGGGCTCTGTCAAATTCTTCTCTCAGTACAGTATCTCCTATTTCATCTTCATCTACATCCTCTTCCCTTCCTACAATATTGTCTCGAAGTTCATTTCCTTTGTAGAGCCCCTCTATATATTCTTTCCACCTTTCAGCTTTCCCTTCTTTGCTGAGAACTGGTTTTCCATCAGTGTCCTTGATATTCATAGAGCTGTTTTTCTTATCTCCAAATGTTTCTTTTATTTTCCTGTAGACTGTATCTATTTTTCCCCTATTTATACATTCTTCTACATCCTTGCATTTGCCTTCTAGCCACTCCTGCTTAGCCATTTTGCACTTCCTGACAATCTCATTTCTTAGTCGTCTGTACTCCATTTTGCCTGTTTCATTTACTGCATTTTTATATTTTCTCCTTTCATCGATTAAATTTAGTATCTCCTGTGATATCCAAGGATTTTTTGTAGGTCTTTCCTTCCTACCTATTTCGTCCTCTGCTACCTTCACTATTTCATTTCTCAATTTTACCCATTCCTCCTCTACTGTTTTATTTCCCCCCGTTTCTGTCAATTGTTGCCTAAAGCTCCCTCTGAAATTTTTAAGAACCTCAGGTTCCTTCAATTTATCCAGGTCCCATCTCCTTATTTTCCTACCTTTTTGTAGTTTCTTTAGTTTCAGCCTACAGTTCATAACCAACAAGTTATGGTCGGAGTCTATATCTGCCCCTGGGTATGTCTTACACTGTAGAACCTGATTCCGAAATCTATGTCTTACCATTATAAAATCTATCTGATATCTTCCGGTGTCTCCTGGTCTCTTCCACGTATACAACCTTCTTTTGTGATTCTTGAACCAGGTGTTTGTTATAACTAAATTATGTTCTGTGCAAAATTCTACCAGGCGGCTTCCTCTTTCATTCCTTTTGCTCAGACCATATTCACCTACTATCTTCCCTTCACTGCCTTGTCCTACTACCGAATTCCAGTCTCCCATAACAATTAAATTTTCCTCTCCCTTAATTGTCTGAATAATTTCCTTTAGCTCCTCATATATTTCTTCGATTTCCTCATCATCGGCAGAGCTAGTTGGCATATAAACCTGTACTACTGTTGTCGGTGTTGGCTTCGTATCTATCTTGACAATGATAATGCGATCACTGTGCTGGTCATAGTAGTTTACTCGCATTCCTATTTTCTTATTCATTATCAATCCTACTCCTGTGATACCCCCAACTGATTTTGTATTTATAATTCTGTACTCACCTGACCAGAAATCCTGTTCATCCTGCCACCGAACTTCACTAATCCCCACTATATCTAACTTCAACCTATCCATTTCCCTTCTTAAATTTTCTAATTTTCCTACACGATTAAGGGATCTAACATTCCACGCTCCGACCCGTAGAATGCCAGTATTGTCTTTCCTGATGATCACATCCTCCTGAGTAGTCCCCGCCCGGAGATCCGAATGGGGGACTATTTTACCTCCGGAATATTTTACCCGAGAGGATGCCATCATCATATGTTCATACAGTAGAGCTGCATGTCCTCGGGAAAGGTAACGGCTGTAGTTTCCCCTTGCTTTCAGCCGTTCGCAGTAGCTGTGTGGCAAAGCCACATTAGCTGATGTTACAAGGCCAGCTCAGTCAATCATCCAGACTGTTGCCCCTGTAACTACTGAAGAGGCTGCTGCCCCTCTTCAGGAACCACACGTTTGTCTGGCCTCTCCACAGATACCCCTCCGCTGTGGTTGCACCTACGGTACGGCTATCTGTATCGTTGAGGCACGCAAGCCACCCCACCTCGGCAATGTCTGTGGTTCATGGGAGTGGCCTCCAACAGTACATCTCATTATACTATTCCATTGTCGCGGCCTCAGTCTGTGTCACATCAGTAGCACGTTAGGAGTGAAGTACTAACGTCTTCAAACTTGTTAATTATGGCTACAAGTTCTCGTTATCACTCGTACACTGCTAAAGAAAAACTGAAAATTATTGAAGAAGCTGAGAATATTGGAAACCGTGCAGCAGGAAGAAAGTACGATGAGAGTGAGAGTTGTATTCGCGACTGGCGAAAAAATAAAACGCAGATTCAAGAAACTAATAGTAATCGCCGAGCATTTCGCGGCCAAAAAGAGAAGCATCCGGACCTCGAAAAAAGGCTCTGCGATTATGTAGATGAGAAGCGACAATACGGATACGCAGTGACGAGTGAAATGTGCCAACTTAAAGCATTGTCTTTAGCCAAAGAACTAGGCATTACCAGTTTCAAAGCTAGCCGGGGCTGGATTTTTCAACTGAAATGGTTTAGGATTCTGGAGGAAAATTACTATTGCTCTGCTGCTTCCAGGCGATTATGAGGAAAAAATAGTGAATTTTCATCGTTATGTGATAAATCTGCGCCGTAAATAGTCCTATATATTATCACAAATTGGTAATGCGGTTCAAACGCCAGTCTATTTTGAGATGCTACTCGACAACACAGTGAATAGGAAAGGAGAATCCAGCATAATGATACGAACTGGCGCCAGTGAGAAACAAAGACGTATAGTGACATTGTGTGTAACTGGCAAATGACGAAAGCTACCACGTGACATTTAAAAGGAAAATTATTCCAAAAATATCAGTAATAGCATATTAGTGAGAGCGTAAGGGTAAATGGACAATGAACTTATAATTGACTGGGTGACTGACATGTTTGGCAATGTCCTAGTGCATTACTGAATTTACGCAACATGTTGGTCCTGGACAGCTTCCGCAGACATACAACTAAGGAAGTGCGAGACAAATTACAAAAAGGCAAAACTGACTTGGTCATTATCCCTGAAGGCCTAACATCCATCCTACAACCACTAGCTGTGTGTATAAATCAGCCATTCAAAGCTGCACTTAAACAGCGATATACACAATGGATAGCTGATGAAAACCATAAGTTCACACCTAGTGGAAAAACCAAACGGCCGGATTTGTCCCAGAGGCTAGCCTCCTCCAGGACAGAAAACAAGGAGTGGAGGTTGGCAATATGGTCAGCAGCTGTGGACCCCTTCACCACAATATTATCCATGTAGTTCACGCAACAGGGAACCGGTGCTAGCAACTGGTCCAAAAAACACTGAAAGATTGTGGGGCACTGGCCACCCCAAATAGCAACCTCTGATATTGATACAGGACAAAAAGCGTAGAAATTACCAACACCTGCTTGGAGGCATCATCTAAAGGCAACTGGAGATAGGCCTCTGCCAAATCTATCTTCGAAAAATAATGGCCCCCTGACAGACGATCTATCAATTCTGCTGGGCAAGGCATTGGAAAAGAATCAATGATGGAGTGGGAATTTACAGTTTACTTAAAGTCGGCACATAAGCGCAGAGCCCCAGAGAGCATGCGTATGACAACTAGAGGTGAGGCCCACTCGCTTGCTGTGACAGGAAGCAAAATAACGTCTGCTGTCATGCGATCTAATTAGGTTTTAACGTCGCCACGGAGGGCAATCGGGAGGAGCCGAGCTGGCAGAACACGAGGCAAGCCATATTTTTTAGTGTAATAGAGGCCCAGAAATTCTTAGCTCACCCCAGACCCGGCGCAAACAAGGACGAGAAATCCGCACGTAGCTGCGTGAGACTTTCATGGAATTTGATGGGAAACCAAGCAGACAAAATCAGTAATAATAAAGCCAGAAGCATGGACAGCATCGAGGCCAAAGATATTCATAGCCATCGCACTGTTTACTACCACAAACGGCACTGGGTGGCTAACATTATTGATATGTAGCTTCGGTGACAAACAACCCCAAAAGGGGAACATGGTGGCCGCCATAGCCCACCAACGCGTGAGGCGCCAGACCTAATGTGGGGAATCCTAATGCTTGATAAGTATCAGAACTTAGAAGCGATGTCATCGTGCCAGTATCCACTTGAAGGGTGACAGTTTACCACAGAATGCAGAGGTCAATAAACAATTTCGGTGGCTGTACGCCAACGGGAATGACTTTATTAATATCCATGGGCGACGCGCCGAAATAGTGAAGGTGAGAGGTCTCTTCGCGGCCCCAAGCAGAAGAGCAACATACTCGGGCAAGTTGTCCGAATTTTCCACAACGATTACACGAGGCCCGTCAGTGTGGGCACGATTCCCGAGAATGGGGCGCCCCACACAAGACAAGAAATCAGCTTGTTCTCTGAAATTGGCATGGGAAGGGAGGGAGGGGAGGGGAGGGTGACGCAACAACAGCCACTGAAGAAACCGGCATCACGAATAACTGGGCCGAATCAGCAACGGAGGATACCTCCCCCCAAGCAGAAAGTTGACTCCGCACGGCCTCAGAAACTTCAAATGCGCACGTAATATGCAAAACCTCCGCTAATGAGGGATTGTCTGATTGCAGAGCCTGCTTACGAATGTCCAGGTCGGGAGTGAAACAAATAACAACAGTTCCGTGGTCCAGGCGCGGTATGACTGACCCAGCTGTTTACGCAATCAGTTGAAAGATATGCAGGTCGACACCACATGAGAGTAGGGCAAAAATATGCCGCAAGGAGAGAACAGATAAGAGAACAGAAAAGGAAAGGGACGCCTGCATCTGAAGCAGTGCCAAATCACCCGGCAATCGAAAAAGACGAGGCGAGAGCCACAAAAGGAAATGTGACTGTTTTATCATGAGGTTTTTTTTAAACTTAGGATCTTTAATATTTCCTATGAAACGTCACAATAGGACGTCGTAAACAATGAGATGCGAGAAAAACTGCTGCATTACGAGACAATGTTGTACATTTCCTCCTAAACCACTGGACCGATTTCAACCAAATTTGGTACACATCTTCCTTACCACGAGGTATCAATTCTGTAATGGGAAGAACCACATATGACACATGCAACGATTTGCAACAAACGTTAAACATAATTTCAACCTTTATTGAACTATTTCACGCTGACAACCATGGCAAAATAGTGAAAGGATAAAAGTTTCTTGCTTACTATTTTTCCGTTGTTCATGGCCTAAAACGATTGCATTCGATATGACGTTACAATTTATAATTTCTACGCTGCAAATTGTAGTCGTAGAAAATTTTACAGCCAAAATGTTCAACTGTTTGTGAAGCTTAAGGGACTTAATTATGGGGTCATCAGTACCTAAACTTACAAACTACTTATGAACTAGCTTATACTAAAGACGACACAAACATCCATGCCAGAGGAGGGGGGGGGGGATTCGAACCCCCGACTGAGAGCGGCCTCGCGCATCGGAGCGTAGCGCCTCAATGAGCTTGTCCACACCGCCGCGGCTTTACAGACAGTATACACACACATAGCTGAATGTACCTTCGAAAATACATCACAGTACGACACGTAGTTCATGAGATATGGCAGGCCGCGGTGGCCGAGGGGACTGAGGCGCTCCAGTCACGGTCTACACGGCCACTACGGTCGGGGGTTCGAATCCCCCCTCGGGCATGGATATTTATGTCGTCCTTAGTATTAGTTAGTTCCTAAGTAGTTTGTAAGTTTAGGGACTGATGACCCCGTAGTTAAGTCCCATAAGCTATACAAACCATAAGCTATACAAACATTTGAACATGAGATATGAGCACATAAACAGGAAATTTCATAGAAAACCGACCTATCACGCACCAAGTTTTAATCTATTATATCTTTACTACTAATTATCTTCGGAACAGATTTTACAAACATACAGCACTTAAACAAATGTATATGTACCTCAAAAATTATACATTTGTGCAACATATAACTCAATAAATATGAGATCGAGCGAATTTTATATGCCATTGTATTTTGATTGCTATCTTTCTTTGTTTGGATACTGCATGTATAATTTTGTACATTATGCAAGACAGTCTTATTTCTTATATAAACTCCGATAAATAGAACTTGTTTTCAGAAAACAAGGAGATGGACAGAGAGAGAAGGGATAGGAGAAGTACTAACTCAATGTCGGAATAAATAAATAACCGGGCCACGCTGGGTTTTAGCTAGTCATTATATAAATACTCGAGCCCAAAAACTGGAGTACCGATTTTTAATATTAATTATACAAGAAGATCAATGAAATTTCTATAATTCAAAGGGACTTTGCCATTGATATGCACAAAATAATCATTTGCGTATGGAGGCGTCAGAGTTGTATTTTGATAGGGGTGTGGCGGATGGGACGGTTGTGGAGAGTAAGATAGAAGTCAGGGAGGTGGAAGGAAGGAGTGGTACAACCTATAATGATTGCCTGGGATTTGTCGGGGTTGACGGAAAGGAGCCACCGGTTACACTAAGAGGCAAACTCGGTGAGGTGGGACTGGAGCTGACACTGGGAACGGGCAAGGGAGGGAGCGAGGCCTAGGAAGGCGGTGTCGTCAGCATATTGTAGGAGATAGGATGTTGGGGTTGGGACATATCAGCGGAGTAGATAAAGGAGAGGAGAAAGGATGGAGCATTGAGGGACTCCGGCGGAGGTAGAACAAACGCCGCAGTGGAGTAGCCGAGCGGTCTAAAGCACCTTGCTGCGGAGCGCGCGGTTTCTTGCCGTGGAGGTTCGAGTCCTCCCTGGGGCATGGGTGTGTGTGTTTGTCCGTAGGTTAGTTTACCTAAGTTTAAGTAGTTTGTAAGCTACCGACTGATGACCACGCAGTTTGGTCCGATAGATTTACAGTCATTTGAACATTTGGCAGAACAAACGGAATTCGCAGACAGTGACGTAGGAGGGGCGGTGAGTAGGGAAGGAAGCGATGAGGCGGACATAATTAGCAGGAAGGGCGTAGAACTGGAGCTTGAAAAGGAGACTGGAATACCATACACGCTCGTAGGCTTTTTCTATGTCAAGGGATACAAAGATACAAACCTCGTCCCGTCTGGTGGCGTTCTACCTGCACGATCAGGCCACGGTTACATCATACAACCACAGCCTAACGTTAAATATACAGTGGCGACACTCATTGGTATGGAATTTGTTATCGACTGACAGCTGAAAGGACACTAGCGCTTCTAGCGTTGGGCAAGGTGCCATTAGAGTCGTCTTCGTTTGTAAATATTTTTCTACATAATTAAAGAAATATTTGTAGAACGTTTGGGTTCCAAGCATTAGCAAAATATCAAGAGACATGAATGATCGTGAAATAAATGTAAAAACAGCCGGATTTCACTGCTTCAGTAATATAAGTAATAACTTATTAATGAAGAAATACTTAGGTATGTGTGTATATTTGCAGCTAACTCTGTTGAAAGTAAGAGGATATAAACATATTGAAAAAAAATTCTATTATGGTCCGTTTTTACTGTGTTAGGCCCTTTCTTTGACGCATACCAAATTCGGAATGGAGTCTAACGATTCGCACAGTATTACACTTCACTAGTCTTTCGTATACATGCTTATACTTTTAAATATAATTACGTTACCTTAAATAGCGAATTTCTTGAAAATTCTTGCCGTTTCTGGGTCAGATAATTGTGGAACTGGTTTCTTCGTCGTTGGGAAACAGTTTGATTGCTTTTAACATTTTATTGCCACGCGTGCAACGTTTTTCATCCTGCTACTTGGGTGCCTGATTTGGTACATTACACGATGTAGGTATTGCATTCCACATACGTTTCCTACGTTCAACTCTCACAGATTTCATTGGAATTGTAGTGGATAAATATTAACGTTCCTGAGTAGAAAAGGGAAGGTCTTGTGGCACTTACTAGCCGTTTTTGTTGTTAAATAATGAAATTCTTCGATAATTACCTGTAGGTTAAAGGAGAAAAGTAAATTAACTGCCGCGGGGGATTGGCCGTGCACACTGGGGCGCCGTACTGTGGTGCGTGCAGCCGTTCGCCGTCGAGGGTTCGAGTCACCCCTCGGTCATGAGTGTTTGTGTTGTCCTTAGGTTAGTTTACCTTAGTTGAAGTAGTTTATAAGCTGCGGACTAATAACCACGCAGATGAGACCGATATTTTACAAACATCTGAACATTTTTCAAATTAACTGTCCAGTAAGGTTCCGTTTCATATATTATCATGGTTCTTCAAATGTTCAAATGTTTGTAAAGCTTATGGGACTCAACGGCGGGGTCATCAGTCCCTAAACTTACAAACTACTTATGAAGATGGCACAAACATCTATGCCCGGGGGGGGGGGGGGGTGATTCGAAACCCCGACGGGGAACGGCCTCGTGCATCGTAACTTAGCCCCTCAATGCGCTCGGCCGCTCCGCCGCGGCCCATGGTTCTTAAGAAACCGAAGAAATACTTGGGGGTTACATTAAAATGCCGCGTAGCTTGGCTGCAGCATGCTCTACATATCAGCAACATGGCCGTGGTTCCACTCCACGCCCTTTACCCGATCCTCAGTCTGGATTCGCCACTTCCCCCTCGCCAGTCATCACAATGTACTTGCCTCTTCTACACTTAGGGTCGAGTATGTAGCTGTGGTGTAGGGTAACGCCGGGGATGTCCACATCCAGCGACTTCAACGGGCGCAGAAGCGATTGCTGAAACACTACATGCATCTTTCTCAGAACTATCCGACAGACCAGCTCCGTCACAATACAAGGACCTCGCTCTTGCGAGCCCGCTTCCGACTCAATGCATGTGAATTTTATATGAAGACACAGTACTCAAGTAACTGGCTCGACCACCAAATCCATCCTCGGCCGTCGACCCGCTGACACGACCTCTTACGGGAGTAATTCCCCTTCCGTAGCAAATCCCTACTCATCCGTTCTCACATAACCTCATGCAGTTTCCATATGACATATCCCATAGCGTTGAAGGAACAGCATTCAGATACTTGGTCTGCACCACCGCCGAGCTCATGCATCGCACGCCATTTACCTACGTCCTGTGTCCTAGGATCGACATTCTAGCTAGGCCCCGTCGGGATACTCTGAGACTGGGGACGTAGAAATGAAGTAAAAATTATTGAATATAATTTCATAATGTGTAACTTGTTGCTAAAGAAGTGGCTGATTCACCATATTTGTTGTATGATTCTTTGTAGAAATGTCGTACCTCACATTACCTTATTTCCATGAGTTACTGTGATGAACAACAAATCTAACATCGCTTCCGGATCCATACGACATTTTTATTTTTTTGACAAAAGACCAATCTCCAAGGCGCCTTATTGCGGAGCGCACCGCAACTCGCCGTCGGTGGTTCGAGTCCTCCTTCGGGCCTGGCTGTATTTGTTGTCCTTAACATAAGTTAGTTTAAGTAGTTTGTAAACCGAGGGACTGAGGACCAACGTAGTTAAGTCCCTCAGATTTACAAACATTTGATTTTTTCTTTTTTTATCATCCCCAAACTGGAAGTTTCTCTTACAAATCTTTCGGCACTTTCATAGGGTGTGATAAGTATATTACACAAGTCGGATTGTAGCCGTTTTTGCACAGTGCAGTACAAATTTCTGTGTAACTAACCGTAGCAAACAACTCATATTTTAAGAATATATTATGTAGTCATTTATTTAGAAATTTCATTTTTTCGATTTCTTAAATGTTTAGTCATTATCAAGATAACCACAAAACCATGATGTTTGGATTTCAAAACTGACAATTGTGGCCGCGGCGGAGCGGCCGAGCGTACTGAGGCGTTATGCTGCGATGCACGAGGCCGTTTCCCGTCGGGGATTCGAATCCCCCCTAAGGCATGGATATTTGTTCTGTCTTTAGTATAAGGCAGTTCATAAGTAGTTTATAAGTTTAGGGACTGATGACCCCGCAGTTAAGTCCCATAAGCTTCACAAACATTTGAACATTTTTGTCAGTTGTGCCGACAGAGGGCGATTAGATCGCTTTAAACTTATCATCCGACTTTATCAAATCTTCTTGACCAGAAAATCTAATTTTTGGAGATCTTATCGTTATACAGCTTAGTTCGATTAACGATTGATTTTATTTTCTTTCTTCGCCAGAGTTACTTTTCAGTATCAAATTAAGTAAAGCAACAAATTTTAAAGAGTTTGGAAAAAAAGTAGATTTCGCCTACGATCGATTTTAGTTCCTACATAGGAGCTTACGGAATTCAGATGACATATCAAAATTTTATTTAAGCGTTCACGAGTTTCTGTTCTCATCACTGATAGACAAACTCACTGGGTGTGTCACTATCTGTCCAAATGGAGTGTTCGCCGCCGTTAGGAAACACTTACCATTTCATTTTAAGAAAATTATTCTGTGAAGAAATTTGACTTTGGATTATACAGTCTGATATCTTCTTTCGATAAATGACTGAATTGAATTTTGTTTTTCGTCATACTTTGTATATATGTTGAAGCATACGAACAAACTGTCATATTTTCACTGACCTACATAATTTGTCCTTCGATAGCATAGCGGTAGAGTGCTAGACTAAGAATCCAAAGGTCGCAAGTTCAGTCCTTGATAAATCCTCTGATTTTATCTCCACTTTCCACTTATTTCACCTTTAGCATTGTTGCTGACGTGAAAAATGTCGAGTAGCACCGTGGTTCGGAATTGACTTTAACCTGTAGGTCGGAAGAAGGCAACTGCATACCACGTCCAAATAGGACCATGCCTTGTAAAGCACTGTGCTGTTGAAATCTATCATCTGATTGTTGACTACTTAACCCTCATAAGTAGCAAACCATGTTATAGCGAGGAAAAGCTGAAAAATGCTCATGTCAGATCACTAAAAGGCCAAATATGTTTCTGTTTCAAAGAATCTTACAGAAATTCTGACTTTGTTAATATTGTGAGGAGGCGATCGAATATTATGATACGTTTCAAAAATGGTAAAACCGAGATCGCTGGTATATAATTTTATTTGAACGGCCGGTTTCGATGGTCTCTGCCATCATCATCTGGTCCAATAAATGTTTTACATGGCCGTCATCTTGCAATGTCAACAGTTGTTGTATAAAATAATTTAAAGTGCATAGGTATCCTACTATCACTTATTGTGATATGTAAACTTTTATTACAATGACATAGTGCACCTATGCACTTTAAATTACTTTATACAACAACTGTTGACATTACAAAATGACGGCCATGTAAAACATTTTTTGAACCAGATGATGATGGCAGAGACCATCGAAACCGGTCATTCAAATAAAATTATATACCAGCGATTTCGGCTTTACCATTGTTGTTGTTGTTGTTGTTGTGGTCTTTAGTCCACAGACTGGTTTGATGCAGCTTTCCACGCTACCCTGTCCTGTGCAAGTCTCTTCATCTGAGAATACTTTCGGCAACCTACATCCCTTTGAATCTGCTTACTGTATTCGTCCCTCGGTATCCCTCTACGATTTTTACCCCACGCGCTTCCTTCTAATGCTAAGTTGACAATTCCTTGATGTCTCAGAATGTGTCCAACCAATCTATTCCTTCTACATCTACATCTACAACCATACTCCGCAAGCCACCCGACGATGTGTGGCGGAGGGTACCTTGAGTACCACTATCAATTTTCCCTCTTATTCCAGTCACGTATTGTTCGCGGAAAGAAGGATTGTCGGTATGCCTCTGTGTGGGCTCTAATCTCTCTGATTTTATCCTCACGATCTCTTCGCGAGATATACGTAGGAGGGAGCAATATACTGCTAGATTCCTCAGTAAAGTTCTCGAAACTTCGACAAAAGCCCGTACCGAGCGACAGAGCGTCTCTCCTGCAGTCTTCCACTGGAGTTTAGCGATCATCTCCGTAACGCTTTCACGATTACCAAATGATCCTGTAATGAAGCGCGCTGTTCTCCGTTGGATCTTCTCCACTTCCTCTATCAATCCCACCTGGTACGGATCCCACACCGGTGAGCAGTATTCAAGCTGTGGGCGAACAAGTGTACTGTAACCTACTTCCTTTGTTTTCGGACTGCATTTCCTTAGAATTCTCCCAATGAATCTAATTCTGGCATCTGCTTCTCTTAGTTAGTGTATGCCAGAAAATCCTTTTCTTCCCGATTCGGTTAAGCACCTCCTCATTAGTTACGTGATCTACCCATCTAATTTTCATCATTCGTCTGTAGCACCACATTTCAAAAGCTTCTATAATCTTTTAGCTGAACTCCTTATCGTCCACGTTTCACTCCCATACAATGCTACACTCCAGACAAATGCTTTCAGAAAGAACTTCCTAACATTTAAATTAATATTGGATGTTAAAAAGTTTCGCTTCTTTAGAAACGCTTTTCTTCCCATAGCCATTCTGCATTTTATATCTTCTTTACTTCGGCCATCAGAAGTTATCTTGCTACCCAAATAACAAAGTTCATCTACTACTTTTATTGTGTCATTACCTAATCTACTTCCTTCACCATCGCCTCATTTTCTGACATTCCATTCCATTACCTTCGTTTTACTCTTGTTAATGTTCATCTTATATCTTCCTTTCAAGACACTGTCCAACCCATTCAATTGCTCCTCCAGATCTTTTGCTGTCTCTGACAAAATTACTATGCCATCGGCAAACCGCAATGTTTTTATTTCTTCTCCCTGCACTTTAATGCCCTCTCCGAATTTCTCCTTCTATTCCTTCACTGCCTGCTCAATGTACAGATTGAACAACATTGGGGAAAGACTATAACTCTGTCTTACTCTCTTCCCAACCTCTGCGTCCCTTTCTTGCCCTTCGACTCTAATAACCACTGTTTGGTTTTTGTATAAGTTCAGTATAACTCTTCGCTCCCTATTTTTTACCCCTTATACCTTCAGAATTTGGAAGAGTGTATTCCAGTCGACATTGTTCAAAGCTTTCTCCAAATCGACAAACGCTAAAAACGTAGGTTTCCCTTTCCTTAGCCTATCTTCTGAGATAAGTGGGCTTTACCATTATTGAAACGTATTACAGAAAAGTGGCAAACCAGTTGCCTGAATCCTCATTACTCCGTCTTCGCCAAACATTTTGTTGTGCGACCACATTGCCGCTTTTTTGTGCTGAAAGAGTATAGCAAACAGTGCCGGTGAAAGCGCCAGTGGGAGAAAGGGAGAGAGAAAGAGAGAGAGAGAGAGAGAGAGAGAGAGAGAGAGAGAAGTGGACATCAGGGTGAGAGAGAGACAGTGGCAATAAAAATATGAATTGAAAAAAGAAAATATTTCGGGCACCACAGCTGCAGACTAATGTCGCATTGATGGAGGCCATTTCAGCTTAACTGCATTTCACCAACGAGCGCTATAACCACATCATCAGAGATAATCAGAGTGAACTAATATTTCAGGTCCGGTATTTGGTGACAGGCGCTCTACTTTCTGTCAGTCAACAAACTTTCAACCGAGTGAAGGACGGAAGCTCATTTAGAAACCGTCCTCCGTGCGGGTGAAAATTGGATTGTTGAGTGACAGAGAAATTGGCTCGTCTGCTAAATACCTTAGCCTGAAATATGAATTACTTGGAAACAATGATGAAGTGGTTATAGTGCCACGAAACTAGTTAGTGAAATACAGAAATGCAGTTTAGCTGAATCTGCTTCTTTCAATGCGACAAAAAGATAAATGGATGGAGATAGTAGCAACGAGAGCAAAATGGAGAGACGGTGGCAGTGGAGCAGCCATGAGGTAGGGTGGGGGGCTAAGGGTGCTGCAGAAGCACCTCCCCCACAGCACCCCAAATGATTTTTTTTTAAGTCGGCACCGTAAAATTGAAATTGTATACGTGCAATAAATCAGAACGTAACTATAATTTGCAAAGCACAAGTGAACGTGACAATGGGTCACCATCGTGATGCCGCGACCAGCTTTGATGCTGCCGCTATTGTTACTGCTATGATGAAGTAACGAGCAGACTGCTGCTTAGCAGGTCAGCGTCGCCACCGACTGGAATCTTATGAACAGTAATAGTGTTATTTTATATATTAGGAACAAATTTGTGTGGTTATAGTGGATCTCAGCAACGGATGGACCAATTTACTTGCGGTTTTCGATTGCAGATAAAGTGGCCGCTGGGAACACAGGGAAAAGTACGAAAAAAGTGAAATCGGCACGTTTTGAGGAGTAAATTCAAAATGGAAAAATTTTCAAATAAATAAATAAATAAAATAAAAATGAAATAAAATAAACTGCGATTTTGAATAGTTTTGCAGCGTCATTAGGCCAATCCAAACCCTAGGAATCGGAATCCGAAGTCTGTTTTTGGAAATATGCAAAAACAAACGCAAGGAAACAAAAAAAAGTTTCATTTTTGGCACATTTCGTTGAAAAAATTCGAACCGATCGATTTTTCTCGTTTTGCAATAAATTGTAGAGAATTTTCTCCCCTATCGAACGGTGTATGCCACATCCGTGGGAAAAATAGGAAACGACAGATAGAGTTCGGCAAACTTTTACCTCTTCAAAAAATGTTAGCAACTGACATGGAACTTCTATATAATTCGTAAGCCGGCCGCGGTGGCCGAGAGGACTGAGGCGCTCCAGCCACGGTCTGCACGGCCTCTACGGTCGAGGTTTCGAATCCCCCCTCGCGCGTGGATATTTTTGCCGTCCTTAGTGTTAGCTAGTTCATAAGTAGTTTGTAAGTTTAGGGACTGATGACCCCGTAGTTAAGGCCCATAAGCTATAGAAACATTTGAACAATTGAAAGTTCGTAGAATGTCCATAACTCCTTTTAGTGGGTAAATTTAAATTCAGTTAAAAACCTGTAACTCTCGCCTTCCTTAAATAAGACTCCAAAGCGATTTCCTTCGCTACATGAACAGGGGCTATTCCATGTACAGAAATATAAGACTTTTCATCAGCTGTAAACGAAAAGGGTAAAACTGTCTAGACTCTAAATATAGTCACCAACTACTACGAGTCACTCCTGCTACCAAGAAAAGCACACTCCAAGAGACGCTATCTTCGCCGTCGATGAGTTGTGAGATAGTAAGGCTTTTAGCGCCTCACAAGTTACTGTCGTCGCTAACTTCTGTTCTTACCGGCAACACAACCAAACAAGCTTCATTTTCGACTGGCGTTTCCTGAGTTGCGTCGCTGCGATACATCCGTTGTCACCGGAAGTCGGCACTGGTTATCTGACAGCACACTGGCGAACGAGCCACAACACTGTTGTATGGGGAACCCACAGGTTACACCTTTGACCTCGAGTGCTAGTATAACCGCACGAAAGTATGCGTGAACTAACTGTAATCACTAAAAATACAGTATCAATTCCACGCATAAGAGCGCATTCCACAACAAATAAGATATTAATAGGTAGCAACAACATAAAAATAGCCGGCCGCGGTGGCCGAGGGGACTGAGGCGCTCCAGTCACGGTCTGCACGGCCAATACGGTCGGGGGTTCGAATCACCCCTTGGACATGGATATTTGTGCCGTCCTTAGTCTTAGCTAGATCGTAAGTAGTTTGTAAGCTTAGGGACTGATGACCCCGTAGTTAAGTCCCATAAGTTCTTCAAACATTTGAACATTTTGAACATAATAATACCGCAGAAATGGAGTTTAACGTAATGCAATGTCGTCATTGTATCATGACATTTTCAAACAACCGTACAAGAAACTTCTGATAAAAGTAAAATACGCATATCCTCTACGCCTGATATTGCTCATATTAGTCCTCAAAGTGCAGATGCGGAATTTCGATGAAGCGTTTAAAACAGAGTGGAAGAGAACTTTGTGCACACCTCACCATCGTGGCTGTTGCTGCAGCCTTATTTCATATAAATTTATCCATTTTATACGTTCAGTTTCACAGCTTCATGATCCGGTTTTTATTTTTTATTACATTATTATGAAGCGTGTCTTGTTTCGGCAATGAACTAATTATAAAACGCTTTGCAGGGGGAGTTAAAACCTGCAATCCGTAAAGTTCTCACTGTCGCGATCGTGTTGGATAGGACCACAGTTTAAGCTCTCTTGTATTTGCTGTTTACATAGGTTTGTGACGAGTGCTCTGTACCCAGTTTTCCCTTTAAATGCTGATGCTGCCAATCTTTAGCGTAAACCCCTTTCACAGCTGACCGATATATAGTTTTATTATACAGGGTGTTACAAAAATGTACGGCCAAACTTTCAGGAAACATTCCTCACACACAAAGAAAGATAATATGTGGAAGTGTGTACGGAAACGCTTAATTTTCATGTTATAGCTCATTTTATTACTTCTCTTCAAATCACATTAATCATGGAATGGAAACACACAGCAACAGAACGTACCAGCGTGACTTCTACATCTACATCTACAGCCATACTCCGCAAACCACCCGACGGTGTGTGGCGGAGGGTACCTTGAGTACCACTATCGATTGTCCCTCCTATTCTAGTCACGTATTGTTCGCGGAAAGAAAGATTGTCGGTATGTCCCTGTGTGGGCTCTAATCTCTCTGATTTTATCTTCATGATCTCTTCGCGAGATATAGGTAGGAGCAAGAAATATACTGCTACACTCCTGCTAAAGGCATGTTCTCAAAACTTCGACAAAAGCCCGCACAGAGCGATAGAGTGTCTCTCCTGCAGAGTCTTCCACTGGAGTTTATCGATCATCTCCGTAACGCTTTCTCGATTACCAAATCATTCTGTAACGAAGCGCACTGCTCTCCGTTGGATCTTTTCTAGTTCCTCTATCAACTCCACCTTGTACGGATCCCACACCGGCGAGCAGTATTGAAGCTGTGGGCGAACAAGTGTACTTCCTTTGTTTTCGGACTGCATTTCCTTAGGATTCTTCCAATGAATCTAAGTCAGGCATCTCCTTTACCGACGATTGATTTTATATCTTCGTTCCATTTTAAATCACTCCTAATGCCTACTCCCAATTAAATTTATGGAATTAACTGCTTCCAGTTGCTGACCTGCTACAGTGTACCTAAATGATACAGGATCTTTCTTTCCATGTATTCGCAGCACATTACACTTGTTTACATTGAGATTCATTTGCCATTCCCTGTACCATGCTTCAATTCGATGCAGATCCCCCTGCATTTCAATACAATTTTCCATTGTTACAACCTCTCTAAATACTACAGCATCATCCGCAAAAAGCCTCAGTGAACTTCCGATGTTATCCGAAAGGTCATTTATATATATATTGTGAACAGCAACGGACCCACGACACCCCCCTGTGGCACATCTGACATCACTCTTACTTCGGAAGACTTCTCTCCATTGAGAATGAAATGCTGCATTCTGTTATCTAGGAACTCCTCAATCCAATCACACAATTGGTCTTATAGACCATACACTCTTACTTTGTTCATTAAACGTCTGTGGGAAACTGTATAAAACGCCTTGCGGAAGTCAAGAAACACAGCATCTACCGAGAACCCGTGTCTATGGACCTCTAAGTCTCGTGGACGAATAGCGCAAGCTGGGTTTCACACGATCGCTATTTTCGAAACTCATGCTGGGCAGAGCATATTACTAGTCTCCAATAAATTTCATTATTCCCGAACATAATACATATTCCAAAATTCTACAACTGACCGAAGTTACATAGCTCTATAGATCTGCACATCTCTTCGACGTTCCTTCATATAAACGGGGATGACCTGCGCCCTTTTCCAATCATTCGGAACACTACGCTCTTCTAGAGACCTACAGTACACCATCTTTTATGGTAGAGATGACACATGGAAGTAGTTCGCATATGTTGGCAGTAGCTCCATCGAGGACGACTTGCGACTCCTACCGACAAAGTAATATCGATCGGAGGCAGGACGTGCTGAGAAATGTGCTACCGATTTCAGCTGCGATCGACGGCGGTACTAAGTTATTCTCGGCCACTGCATGTATGTGTCAGTCGCGCCACACTGTATTTCTTAGCTGCGCCAAAACCATTATGTGTGCAAAAGAATTACAGCACTTTGGTAAGCTGTAGCAACGGTATGTTGTCAGCTGTGGCTGTGAAATTCACGATAATACACTCGAGAGAATTAATTGATATAGTAACTACTTTCGGATTGGCATTGTCTTATGATATTTTATTAATTATTAGGTGTAAAGATGAGATTTGCATGTGCAAGTACTTTTAAGTTTAATGGAGCAGGCAAATAATGGTAATGAAAGTTAACAAACAATTTTGAATTTTTAGATCACAGATAATGTGGAATACGGGAGTGTAGATTTCAAAACATTCTTTCCCCCAAGAGTTCTTACACTGCTTGGAAACCCTTAAAACTTGCGGATCTTTCAACGTTGATAAACTATTCTTTCGTCAGCTCACAGCCATATCGAAAACGGAATCGATAAGATACATCACGATATATCGCAAGACTCGCATTAAATGTCAACCTTGCACGCAACGATGTTATATTTCAGTATCGTAGTGCTGTAACGGCAAACCGCAGTTCGTGTTCGCGGGGCTTAGAAAGCACAATAAAACAAATTGCAATGTTCACCTATTTGCTATGATAACGATTTGCAAATTAAAAACAGCCTTGATTATACTTTTTCATATACTGATAACTCGTCTCATCCTTTTTGGTCATCTTCAAAAACAATAGGTCTGTCTCTGCTTATGTGCATAAATCAAACTACGAAGTCGAAATATTCAAGACTTAATACTAAGCTGGGTGTATATATCATTATGAAGATGCATCAAAAGGGCAAAACATATTAGCAGTCAAGAAATAAAGTACAATGTACACTTCTTTATTAAATAAAGAAAAATGGGTCATTGGGTAGGGTTGTTCATTAAAAAAAATTATTGATGTCTCGTATTTCGTATCCCTGTTGGTCCCTTAAAAGTTCTTAGGTGCCTTTTTTCAACAAGATGGTCCCTTAAGACCCTATTTAATTTTAGATTTGTGCTAAAAACGCTGTATAAACTAAATTTGATCAATATAATTTCCTGTAGAGCTTCGCACAAAAAATTGAAATAACATTGATACTGTCTTTACAGATGTTGGTAGGTGACTAATCACAACACTTTACGACAAAGTTTTTCAGTACATGCTTCCTTAAATCTCATAACTTTTTATGGTCGAAAAAACGTGTTCCGAGACGCATTTGTGTACAGTTTGTTATTGATGTAATACAGTTTCGTGGGAAATGAAGATTTACATACAAGATGATAGAGAGAAGAAAAGGTATTTAAGTAACAAAATTTAACAACTATATATCAGAATTTAGACTTCGATTTAATTCGTAGTAACTTTTGTATTTCAAAGTACAGCCATTCGTTTCGGCCTTTCTGCTGCACGATGTGGTCGTCACGATTAACTGACCTTACACATCTAAGTTGCGATAGCCTATTGTCTTACTGGTGAGCGTACATAAATTGTATAAAATATGCATCTAACAAAGTCACAATATTTATCTTCATATTTTCTACTAGCTTACTTCCCGCTGCTTCGCACGCGTAGACTGGATGGTCTGAAGCCGTAGTGGAGTAGCCGAGTGGTCTATCGCGTCTCGCTGCAGAGCGGGCGGTTGCTCGCCGTGGAGGTTCGAGTCCTCCCTGGGGCATAGGTGTTTGTGTTTGTCCTTAGGTTAGTTTACCTAGGTTTAAGTAGTTTGTAAGCTACGGACTGATGACCACGCAGTTTGGTCCGATAGATTTACAAACATTTGAAAATTTGAATTTGATGGTCTGAATTGGTTGTTTCTACTTCTAAATGTAAATTTTCATAGATTTACCTTTAAAAATGCTTTCCTAATGAAGTATTTTGATACAACTTGCACCATTATTGGCAGAATTCAAAACATCCCGAAAAACATAATTTTAATTTCTAACCATGGTTCAAAATCCAAAGTTTCTCATTTCTACCATCAAAATAGTCTTAGTAGCACCCTTAAAATATTTTTCCTTATTTCACCCGCTTAGTGGTAGAATTTCCAAAAATATCGAAATCCCGGTACCTAAAATTCCAATAAAAAATCTAAATCCGAAGTTCTGTATTTCTTGCTTCGCAATTGCCTTAAGCAATGCATTTAGAAGAAAAAAAGCACGTTCATTCCCTATTTCACCCCCTCATAAATGGGAATGTCGAAAAATCGGTAATGCCTACTGTTAAGATAAAGAACATCTACAAATTTCCAGTTTCTATCGTCTGTAGAGTCACTTGTCAGCGCCGTTTTCTGTCTTTTAGAAATGGATCGAGAACGTGAAGTTCTTTCTTACGTTTTGGCATCTTTCTTGGTTGTTTTACTTTTCAAACTGCAATATGCATTTATTTTTTCTTTACTCGTACGCTTGTTGCAGAAAGGCAACTGAAGAATTCTGTCATTTATGATACAACAAATAAGTGTACAGATATTGAGGGGAAGAATTTTTTAATCAGAACGTGATGTTCAGATTTGCACTTCTAATACCTTCATGCACTAAAGTGCCCTAGCGCATATTCTGTCCCTCTTCTCTCTCACAACTGCGCAGTGATCATCTTTCTATTTTCTTTCTTGTTCATTTGTCATCAGGTGACAAACAACTTCACCAGCTATTCATGGACACGTACAGTTCTCGCAATTATCAAGCTTTGTTTTGCCCTAAACACACCACCAACTTCTCCAAAACCAGCAGTCTAGTACAGTCCCATCCTTAAATGCGATTACAGCAGAATACATTGATAACTTTATAGCCTAACGCCTATAAAATAATAGCTGAAAGCGACATTGGTATCCTGTGCCTTCCTACGAAAATTTTTTCTTTTGCATTCATCAAATACTTGTTTGTAAGCATCATTACGTCCAGCACTACCAAAATGAAAGATTAAATATGTGTAAATAGACACTTTGTTACAGGAAATGTTCAAAATGTCCTCCGTTAGCGAGGTTACATGCATCCACCCTCCGTCGCATGGAATCCCTGATGCGCTGAGAATGGCGTATTGTCTCACAGCCGTCCACAATACGAGCACGAAAAGTCTCTACATTTGGTACCGGGGTTGCGTAGACAAGAGCTGTCAAATGGGTTGAGGTCAGGAAAACGTGGAGGCCATGGAATTGGTCCGCCTCTACCAATCCATCGGTCACCGAATCTGTTGTTGAGATGCGCACGAACACGTCGACTGAAATGTGCAGGAGCTTCATCGTGCATGAACCACATGTTGTGTCGTACTTGTAAAGGCACATGTTCTTGCAGCACAGCTAGAGTATCCCGTATGAAATCATGATAACGTGCTCCAGTGAGCGTAGGTGGAAGAACATGAGGCCCAATCAAGACATCACCAACAATTCCTGACCAAACGTTCATAGAAAATCTGTATTGATGAAGTGATTGTACAATTGCGTGCGTATTCTCGTCAGCCCACACATGTTGATTGTGAAAATTTACAATTTGATCACGTTGGAATGTAGCCTCGTCAGTACTAAAATGAGCTCTAACATGGAAATTAAGCGTTTCCCTACACATGTCCACATAACATATTTTCTTTCTTTGTGTGTGAGAAATGTTTCCTGAAAGTTTGGCCGTACCTTTTTGTAACAACCTGTATGATCTGTAATAATCTATTTTCTTATTATCACTGTGCATGAAAAGACTAGACCTGTAAAGTTTTCCCAGACTTATTTTTCAAATTCTGATGATGCGCCAGAAAGGCAAAACGCGTTAAGAAAAAATAAATTATTGCAACCAAGACTGTGTTTTATTAGAAAGAAATTTAAAATGATGTTATTGGAATTTCATTGTCATAATCTGCCTTTCACCAAGCGTACTGCAACTTATAATTTGGAGGAGTAAATGAACTGGAAATGTCAGGGAAATAACGGTAACGTATCTTGGCTTATGGTTTGACACACTGTAGTCTTACAAAATTAGCAACCCTTCTTGCCATACACCTTAGGCTTGTGGGTGGAAAACTTGCATCTACGGAGGAGGGGGGGGGCAGAAAAGTGGACTTGGCGAGTGGAAAACACCTAGACGGTTAAAGTATTCATTTAGCCAGCCACATCCTGTGCGCTCACACAACGATTATGACAAACACATGGTCCACACCGGTTCATAGTGTTGTACAGACTGTGTCAGTGTGTGTGGAGTAGTGCAAAGGGGACGATGGTACTCACACTGGAGCAGCGGATGTTCGCTGTGAAAAGTTAAGTAACAAAAAAGTAATGGAAATGGCGTGTTAAGGTGTTTGCTAAGAACTGTAATGTTTCGAAGTGTCACGAAAGAGTTCCATGCAATACTTAGACAAAAAATAGCGTCAGACAGGATCTGAACAAGTAAAAAAGAAAAGAGAGAGAAAAAGAAAAGAAAACCGAAACTTGCCCACACAGTAGCAAAAGTGGTTGTGGAGCACGAGAAAATGCTTGAGTCCTACCGAATCAGTCCGACGCCTGTGGCATGAGACCGCCGTCCATGAGGACGAATACTCCTCCCATACCCAGTACCTGTAAATGCGTTACACCCGCGCCTCCAGTTTTGTGAGTTGCTGTTTACCGAGATAATAATAAATTGCTTGGAACATGGATATGTTATGCAATTGGATTCGTGATTTCATGTCAAAAAGGACATTGAAGTAATTCAGCGAGTAGAACAAAAGTGATATCTGGCATTCCCAAGGGAATTCTTATATGGCCCTTACAATTCCTTATTTTTATAAACGATTTAGGAGACAAACTGAGTAGCTCTCTTAGCCTATTCGCGGATGATGCTGTCATTTATCAGTTAATAAAGTAACCAGAAGATCAAAAGCAACTGCAAAAAATTAAGATATTTGCATGATGCGAAAAATGGCAATTGACTCTTATTAATGATAAGTGTGAAGTCATCCATAAGACCACTGAAAAAATCCGTTAAACTTCATTTAAACGATAAATCATCAAATCTACAGGCAGTCAGGAAAGAACACATAGAACATATTTTAGGGAAGGCGAACCAAAGGCTACGTTTCATTGGCAGAACACTTGGCAGATGCAACAGTTAACGAAACTGCGTACACAACAGTTGTGCGTCCTTTTTTCGGGTATTGCTGCGCATTGTGGGATCCACATTAGGTGGGCCTGACTGACGTTCAGAGACGGGCAGCTCATTTTGTACTATCGCGATAAAGGGGAGTGTCACGGAAATAATGCAAGAGTTGGCGTGGAAATCATTTAAAGAAAAGCGTTACTGTTGCGGTGAGATCTATTTGCGAAATTTCTTTCAGCAACTAGCACCCACCTCCATAGGGAGACATGATCATCATAATAAAATACGAGAAATCAGATCGAAAACAGATTAAGGTGTTCCTTTTTCCCGCCAGCGATTAGAGAATGGAACAGTACATAAATATCATAAAAGCTGTTCGATGAACCATGCACTTCAAGTGACTTGCAGAATATCAATGTAGATGTAAATGCAGATGTCTGACATAGCGAGTATGTATCTGATGAAACGTGGCTTAACTTGAGTACTTATAACAACTCACAGAATTACAGATTCGGGACAGAGGAGAATCCACATAAGTTCACGAAACACATTTCATAATCAGATGTTGTGGTTTTGTTTTCGTGTATGCATGTCGCAGTTTTGGTCCCATTTTCTTTCATCAGACGCTAACTTCGGCGCATTGTACTGCTAAAATTTTGAAACAATTTGTGGCAACATTAACCCAGGAGATTAAGAGCTGCAGTTACTCGGTCATGAATTGACTGTAATAGCATACAGAATGACTTCTACAAAATTTCTAGTTGGTGTGAAGAATGGCAGCTAGCTCTAAATGTAGAAAAATGTAAGGTGATGGACATGAATAGGAACAACAATATAATAATGTTCGAATACAGCATTAGCAGTGAGCTTCTTGATGTAGTCGCATTGTCCAATATCTAGGCGTATCATTACAGAGCGATATGAAATGGAACGAATATGTAAGGACAGTTGTGAGTTCGGTTTATTGGGAGAATTTTGGGAAGACGTACTTCATCTGTAAAGGAGACCGCGTATAAAATGCTTGTACGACCACGTCTTCAGTATTGCTCCAGTGTCTGGTGTAATGGAACACCCCCCCCCCTCCAGCTTTAATGCAGCGATCGATACAAACCGGTGATGAAGCACAGGCGACCCTGACTTGCATATACCGACGGCGGTATCGGCTGCTTCATTGGAATTAAAGTTCAGACAAATGCAAATAGAAAAAGACTAAATTGGGTATACGTTTAATATGAAGTGTGGCTACTAATGTTACTTGTGATTCTGATAATAAAAAAGGTGAATTGTGGCGTAGCCCTACTTATGAAAAACGGTACATAGAAGCTTCTAGATAGCACAAAAACAATTACGCCACTAATGGTAAACGAAAACTAGAAAAACTAAAATTTAATTGCAGACATGACTGTTAAACTAAATAAACAGTGTTAATCAGCATTACTTCCATTGTCACTAAGATTTCACCAATTAAGTATAGAAATATGTATAGAAAGCTAAATACTCGATTTTGTACTTGTACATTTATAAACCGTAAAATCAAAACTATTATTATAAAAACTTACCAATGTTTGTTCAAAAGTTGTGTAAATGTTAGCAAGATCATTCATTCAGTATTTAATTAGATAACCGCGTGTTGAAGCATTTGATTGTTTATAAATAGAATAGTACGAAATTACCAAAGAAGATAAATAAGAGAGACTCTAATTTTGTGTAAATGTCGTGTGCTTTGTATTTGCTGTTATATCACATTGTATGTTTTAATTAACACTAATTTTTGTAATTGCACATTTATAATTGGTATAACAATCACTGTACAACATCATAGTTGTTGCTGGAATATATATAGATGCCGTAGTTAGTCAAGTGTAGCACGGTAGTGCCGAGTTCCAAGTTAGTTCCACAGAGTTCCAAGTAGAATTACAGCCAGTCAGTCTCAGTTACGGAATTACAGTGCTTTCTTTGTCAAAGTGTTACGTGATTTGTTTATTTTGATTCTGTGAAGTTAACATCAACGAAATAAACCACAAGAATAAAAGATATGTATCATTTTATTTAATTTAGCTGGAAAACTGAGAGAAGAGAAAAACAATATTCCTGCTACACTGCGACACGCATAGTTTAAAGGAAGACATGGAAGCAGCTCAGAGGCGAGCAGCTAGGTTCGTTACTGGTAGGTTCGACCAATGCGTGTCACAGAAATGCTCCGGGAACTCAAATGGGAATCGCTGGAGGATAGACGACGTCGTTTTCGAGAATTTCTGTTGAGGGAATTTAGAGGGCCCGAATTCTAAGTTGACTGAGAGAAGAGAAAAACAATATTCCTGCTACACTGCGACACGCATAGTTTAAAGGAAGACATGGAAGCAGTTCAGAGGCGAGCAGCTAGGTTCGTTACTGGTAGGTTCGACCAATGCGTGAGTGTCACAGAAATGCTCCGGGAACTCAAATGGGAATCGCTGGAGGAAAGACGACGTCGTTTTCGAGAATTTCTGTTGAGGGAATTTAGAGGGCACGAATTCTAAGTTGACTGTAGAACGCTCTTGCTGCCGCCTACTTACATTTCGCGTAAAGATCACAAAGAGAAATTAGTGCTCGTACGGAGGCATATAGACACTCTTTTTTCCCTCGTTCTATTGGGGAGTAGAATAGGAAAGGAAATGCCTAGTAGTGGTACAGTGTACTCTCCGCCACACACGTTACGGTGGATTGTGGAGTATATACAGATGTATTCGATACGGACAGTATACACTGTGCAATACAGCTGACGGGTCACTTTCTTGAAACCCCGTAATTGTATTCCATGACGCTGAATTCTGACTCAAATGAGGCTACAGTTATCGTCTGCAATGGCTCAGAATTGTGAAACTTTACGTTCCTCGGTCTTGGCGACCCCTCAAACAGCAAAGTGCCGACACATCGAAAAAAAAAGGGTCAGAATTCTTTAGTTCATGAGAGTTGAAAAGTTCGTTAATGATGTCACACAGGCAGCAAATTTCACCTAAGGTCGTCTCAATGCGAAGATGCGATTTCCTTTTCCGCTGGTTATTAGTTTTAGTTCTTTTGCCCAGCTGTGAGATTTATATGGAACAGAGGCGGTTCCAATTTAGCTAGCTGTCTTGGGTTCTGGATAGGAGGGTTGAAATTAAATATTTGCTCTGTACGTCTCTGTTCATCGCTATTTTTGTAAGATTACCTTTGATTTTTTCTCGTTTTTTGTGTTAGTATATCATGTGGAGGCACATGTCAATTGGAATTGTATGTTTATGCAGATAATAGTCCAACAAAAAATGTTGTCAGTCCACTGCCTTTGCAACAAATAATGAATATCTGAGGTAACATATTTCCTTCTTATTTTGCTTTCTTCCACGTAGCTCCAGCAACCCAAAACAGGGTATTGATTTGATTGATGTATTTTATAGATGATTCTATGTGTGCTCCAGTCCGAGCTACAGCGAACCGTGGCCACGTTTATCTAGTTGATATAAATTCTCCATTCTGGCCAACACACTACATCAACGACAACTAAGCTGAGCGACGAAACTGTCTGGCCGGCCGCGGTGGCCGAGAGGACTAAGGTAGTTTATAAATAGTTTGTAAGTTTAGGGACTGATGTTCAAAAAGTTCAAATCAAATGTTTGTTAAGCTTATGGGACTTAACTACGGGGTCATCAGTCCCTAAACTTACAAACTACTTATCAACTACCTTATACTAAGGACGGCACAAATATCCATGCCCGAGGGGGGGATTCGAACCCCCGAACGTAGTGGCCGTGCAGACCGTGACTGGAGCGCCTCAGTCTCCTCGGCCACCGCGGTCGGCAGGGACTGATGACCCCGTAGTTAAGTCCCCATAAGCTATACAAACATTTGAACATTTTGAAACTGTCTGCCTCTTGCTGGCACAAATAACCACGAGGATCCCTCACCTCTCGCTAGTTCCAACAGTAGCGTGTCACACTGCCACGCTTGGGTGGCGTGTTTCTCGTCACCGGTGTCACGCAAGCGTTTTTTGACGAGCCATACAGTAGCAGCATTTTCTCGTCTTTTAGGCTGTTTTGCAGTGGATTCGGTCCGCTGGCCGTCGCAGCACGTGCAACCGCTGTTCAATAAAGAATGACTTTTTTATTTTTTATTTTATTTTTGACAACGTACCTTCATTCATCATAATTTTGATCGTCATGTTTAGGTAGTAGCATCTTTGGAAAGAACGCACACCAAGTTTCAGCCATATTGGTCTATTTCTTTGTGTTTGGCATTCGTGTGAATCAAGAAAGTCAAATGATTGTCAACGAATGGACGAAAAAGAATTTCGTGTTGTGATTAAAGTTTATGAAAGGCAAAACGCCTCAGGAGACTAAAGAGAAGCTTGATAAACATTAGAGTGACTCTGCATCTTCAATGAGAACAGTTTATAAGTGGTTTCAAAATTTTCGAATGAACTGGTACACATATTTTGCATAAACATTTGGACATGAGAAAGCTGTCCGCAAGATGAGTGCCGCGACTGCTCATGCTTGACCAAAAACGGAATCGTGTGTAATGTTGCAAGGAAGGTTGTGCAGCTTTAAGCGTCGTTTCGTCACTGTGGATGAAACAAGGATACATTACTATATTCTTGAGACCAAAGATAAATCTCACCGGTGCACCGAAAAAGGCGAAGACCGGTCCTTCGTCCGGAAAGATTTTGGCGACGGTCTTTTGGGATTCGCAAGGGATAATCCTCATCGACTATCTGTAACAGACTAAACTATTACAGGTGCATATTATTCATCGTTATTGGACCGTTGGGAAACCTAACTACAAGGAAAACGCCGGAGATTGGCCCACAAAAAAGTCTTTTTCCATCAAGACAATGCACCATTACACACCTCAGCAGTTTTGGTCGCAAAATTATTGGGATAAGATTCCAACTCGTTTCACATCCCCACTATTCTCCACACTTGGCTCCTTCGGACTACTATTTCTCCTACAATTTGAAGAAATGACTAGCGGGACGAAGATTTCATTAAAACGAGGAGGTGATTGCAGAAACTAGGTATTTTGCGGGCTTGTAGAATTCCTATAATTCTGAAGGAATCAACAAATTAGAACAGCGCTGGACGAATTGTATAAGTCTAAAAGGACACTGTGTCGAAAAATAAAAATGGGTTTCCCCAAACACATTAGTAGTTTTTATTTTTGCACCGACTTATCACATTAGTAGTTTTTATTTTTGCACCGACTTATCAAATGCTCCTCGTATATGCCGGAAACCTATTTGTAGAGCCCCTTCAAAATCGACTCCACAGCCTTCACTACTGTTTCTGATGACGGACAATGCCTCCCATGAAGGCGTTTCCTCAAGTTAGGGAATAGGAAAAAGTCACAAGGGGCTCATCCGGACTATAGGGAGGGTGAGGGGTGCACTTTATTTTGATTTCTGCGAGGCATTTAGCAATATGCGGCCGGGCATTTTCGTGGCGCAGCGTCCAGACTGCTTCACGGAAATGTATTCTTTTGCGCCTGATATGGACTTGCAATGTTGGACTTCCCTGTTATACAGATTCAGATACCATTCCATGAATATCAAAGAATCAGATGGCCATAACTTTCCCAGCAGAAGCAACCAATTTTGTTTTTTGGGGGGTTGGTGATGAAGGAGATTTCAAGACTGAGCTTTGCTGTTTGCTCTCAGGTTCAAAATGATGTAGCCGTTTCATCTAGAGTGATAACATTTGAAAGAAACTCCGGATATTCCTCTTACATATAACTGCATGAATGTCCTATTGTTCGGAAATCAACAGTCTAGGAACCGATAGGGGAGAAACACGTCTCAAGTGTAATGTTCCTGTCACCAACGTGTGGGCGTCACCCAATGAAATGTTCAGTATTTTACAAAGTGATCTTAGGGTGATTCGTCGATCCTCTTTCCCAATGACAGCAGCAGTGTTGTTTTCTTGCATAAAGCAGTAACTGGAGCAACGCGTCCACCTTGCAACGTGTCGAGTAATAGCCTCCGTTAATTTACGTTTGCTATTAACCCCATGTGAACAACATAATAAAAAAATACTATGCAGATGGCTCGTCTATTTAAGAGCCGGCTAATCACAGATGCATTTGTGCCAATTACCACAATGACCTGGGAGAATCAGGCCGGCCGCGGTGGCCGAGGGGACTGAGGCGCTCCAGTCACGGTCTGCACGGCCACTACGGTTGGGGGTTCGAATCCCCCCTCGGGCATGGATATTTGTGCCTTCCTTAGTCTTAGCTAGTTCATAAGTAGTTTGTAAGCTTAAGGACTGATGACCCCGTAGTTAAATCCCATAAGTGCTACAAACATTTGAACATTTTGCAGAATCAGTGACATGAAAAACATAACACCACAAATAATTGGCACACATAACGTTCAGTTTTAGCGTCGTACTTAGTGAGTTCCCGCTGTACACAATTTTCTACAACAACGTCTGTCAGTTCGATCACGTTATTAGTGGAGCCGTTCTTTCTAAATGCACGTATACTGCGCATACATTAAAACAATCCCGCGCATAAATAAAACAATTCCGAGCATGAAATAAAACAATTTCGAGCGGCGCCCAGCCGTCTGCACCCGAGCGCATTACCCCGACTACCTCCGCCTGCCAAAACAAAAATGTTCAAATGTTTGTAGAGCTTATGGGACTTAACTACGGGGTCATCAGTCCCTAAACTTACAAACTACTTATGAAATAGCTAAGACTGAGGACGGCACAAATATCCATGCCCGAGAGAGGGATTCGAACCCCCGACCGTAGCGGTCGTGCAGCCAAAACACCACGAGTTCCCTGAACCAGCTCACAGCTCCAGAAATCACGGGACCAACCGACCTCAATTAAAACTATCGAGCCACTCCACAGATATTTCTTAACTTAAAATTTTTAATAATTAATATTATAATTTTTATATTAATTATTCACATTATCATGTTTGCTTTTTCCATTCAGACTCAATTTACTGTAAATACACAAAATATAACAAATCTCTTACTAATCTCTAGTAGTTGATTCTTTGATTTTTCGTCTTTTTATTATCTTATAACGTTTCTTTGAAACTGATTGTCTCCTCTCTTTAAACATTATAAACTACCTTCCTGCTGTGCTGTAGGGAAGAACAGACTTTCCATATGCCTTCTATAACATTGTATAGTCTTCAGCTGAAGACTTTTTAAGACTAAAGCAGAATTTCAAAGCCGTGTATGTTTCCTCGAGTGTTACCTCCATTGCAGCGGTAGGCGATACTGAAATTGTCTGAACTTGCGTGCCTCTTACAAGCGGGAGCCGTGAGTCCCAACACTGAAACTTCCATGGAGAGATTGTTTCACGTTAAGCTGATAGAAAATCATACGATTAAATTTTAGTCCGGAAATTATGACCGTAAAAGAACAAGGAGGTTAGAATAAAGGGAGACTCCACAAATCCGTGAACCCAAATTGTAAACAAGGCAGTGCAAGCTGATGGTGCCTCCATAATGGCGTCGGCTGGATCCTCTAGTTCAACTGAACCGATCATTGACTGGAAATGGTTACGTTCGACTACTTAGAAACCATTTGCAGCCATTCATTGATATCATATTCCTAAAGAAGACGGCATTTTTATGATAACAATGCACCAAGTCCGTTGGTCGCAACTGTTCGCGATTGGTTTGAATAACATTGTGGAAAAATTTATGGAATGATTTGGGACGCCTGTCATGAAATCCGTGGAACATACGAGTACACCGCTTAAACCGATTAGGGGATCAGGTGAGGAATCATACACAATGTACATATGGTAACGTACTTTATTCATATATTGGTTACAATTGAAATTTGTGTGTGATACAGTACAATATTTTGCCGTCTCAACTATTTACTTTAGGTTTACATGGCGTTTATTTAGAGCGAGGCACTATGGGGTGCCATAAAACTCAAAATGTCATTCTTATTGCTCTGTAATTTGGTGTGTGATGACCCTGGACGCTAGTTTAGTTGCACACCTACGTGGCATGGACAGTATGACGTTATCAGTCAGCTCTTGAGGGATATTTTAGCATTCTGCATGAGTGCAATAACCAGCTATCCAACTGTTGTGGGAGGTGCTGCTCTGGTTACAATGCGTTTGCCAAATGCGTCCCCAGGCATGCTCAATTGGCTGACCAAACTAGCCACTCCATTTGTTTAATTCCCTCAGATTCAATCATTTTGTCCACCAGTGCAGCTCTGTGAGAACGCGTGTTATCGTCCACCAGAAGGAACCCATCTCCTATGGCAGCAGCGTAGGACACAAACAAATGTCGAAGGATCTATGCCTCCAAGCAGTCAAAGCACAATTCTGAACGACATACGGGTCCGTACGTTCGCCAATACTGTCTCCTGCCCACCTTTAGACAACCACCATGATGAAGTGATGATTCCGGCACATAAACAAGCACGTTCCAGTTCCACGTTCTCTCGAGGGAATGACGATTCTCCAGCTGTACACAAAATCTTGATGTCGACGCTATTCGTTACGACTCCAATCCTGATGTTCTTCCAGCCAGTTTTTGCGGGATAAACGGTGCCGTGGTTTTAATGGGACATACACCATAGGATTCCATGCGTAGAGGCCACATTCCCGAAGGCGAATTCGGATTTGTGTCGATATGACGTGTTCTGTTTTCCGCCTGGAGGGTGCGTTGCAGCTGAGTTGCATTCAGCCTCGTGTCTCGACGTGCTGCTAACCGTAGATAACGGCCATCTCTTGTTGCGTTACCCGTGGAGGACCTTGGCCTTCTCTTCTTTTAACGCTTCCTGTTATTGCGGCCTTGGAAAATACACACTGGGACACTGTAATAGCTGCAGCCACCAGCTTCTGTGTCTGTCCCGCTTCCAACCTTACTATGGCTCTCCATGCCGTAGTTTCGCGAAAGTCACGTTGTTGTTCACTACACTATCCGAACCCAACTGCTTGTGTAATTTGTTTGGTAGAGTAAATACAAGTCAACACTAACGCCCTTTGTAGCAACTTTCTGTTATTATCGCTTTCTCGGTTGTCGTAATTCTGTTGTCTCCACTCTGTAGAACCGACAGAAAGACGTTGCACGATTTTAGTTCATTTTGCCGTGACAGTATTTCGGAATCTAGATAACTGATTCTATGATTGTTTTGACCATTTTATAAGGGACATAATATTTCGTACTCAAGATTGTGCAACAGCAACACTTTCACAATTATTGGCGACTATAGAGGCAGCGTATTACTACAGGGCACTACCAGGAACATACTGAGTTTATACCAAGTCGAGATGCTGTGCTGTATCGTGCGAAAGTAGGTCCGACACAGCATTAGAAGGTATGGGGACTTTGGTCAATTCAGTGTATAATTTTACTAGCTGCTAAATGCGATATTTCCCAGGTATATAAGCATTTTTACAGTCTTCTATTAGAAACGAAAATAAAAATTCGGAAGAGATTTCATCTTCATGTTTTAATGAAAACAGCTTAGAAATTATGAAGTAGTAAAATAATAAAATAACATAATGTACAAAATTGTAAGTGCAATATCCAAAGAAAGAAAAGTAGTAATAAAATAAATGATGTATAATATTAATTCAATACTATACTATGAACAATATTTACTCCATCTCGTTTTTCTCTTTGTGTCCATAGGTTTATTCCTGACTATGTATCCATTTAAGTTTCGTTTCCATGCAGATCAATACTTACGGTGACATATATCCTTCACTATGTGTCCTACAATAATATAATTTTTCAAGTTTGTAGAATGTAATATTAGGAAACTGTCTGCGATGAGTAAGTAGTGGATGAATTAAGTCTCGTAAATCACGCTTGACGTGATAGAAAAGTTGTTGTGACTTATTGGTTATGACGTGATATATCTTGAACTATATGTCGTAGCTAGTTTTTAACCCCACAGCGATTGTTGTCTGATAGTAAGCAATATTTGTAGCAATTTTACGTATAATTGATCCATTGTTTTAGGAGGAGATGTGGAAAAATAGCGCACAATGTAGCAGTTATTCGGAAATTTCATTGTTTTTGACGTCATATCTCCTGAAATACGTGTCGTACTATCATGTAAATTTGAAGGTACTTTCAGTGGTATATGTGCCTAATGTCTGCAGATTATGTCGTGAATGGTGTTAGTAGTAAAGACGTAATAAATCGAAACTTCGTGCGTGATGAACCAAATTGTTTATGTCTTCATATCTCATGAACTGAATGTTGAACTGTGGTATAGTATCGAAGGATCATTCAGTGGTATATATGTGAACTGTCTGTGAATTGTCTCGCGAATGCAATTTAGAGTGTAGAAGTAATAATTTGTAACGTCGTGCCAAATGCCGTACATATACATCATGAACATCGGAAAAGTAGTAAGTGATAAACTTTTTTCCTTTCATCATTTTGTTGGGGTTGTCAGCGAGAAAGATCGTAAAGATTTGAAATTATGTTCTAAGTTTATTGTATGTCGCTAAGTGCTCACATTGTCAAATAGTTGACGAATAAAATCACGCTCGCAAGCGACGCAAGACGGGGCAGTTTTTATTGTTTATGAAGTGATATCGTATGAACTTTGTGTCTTAGGTGGATTTGACAACCATAAAAAATGATTCCTTACCTTAAAGAATATTTGAACCAAATTAGGTTGAAATCAGTCCATTAGTTCAGGAGCAGATGTCAAATATTATCGCACAATGCGGCTGTTTTTCACGACTGTCGTTTATGACGTCATATCTCATGTATGTGTCGTAGGTGGTTCTTACCCCGACAGTGATTGTTGCCTGATAGTAAGGAACATGTGTACCAAGATTGGTTGAATCGGTTCAGTAGTTTAGGATGAGATGTGGAACATACGTACATACATTCATACAAACACACAATAACAGAAACAGCCTATTTTATACGTTGTATGTATTTGAACATAGCTTTAATGAAAATCAGTTTCTATTAATAATTGAGAACGTTACGGTTTGTATGAGACGAATAAGTGATAAACAACAGGTTTAAAAGATATTCCTTAATAATAACTGATCCTCTCTCTGTAACTTATCGTCCCTCAAGAGTGGTCTGTGCGATCTTTCAAGCACTGAAACTTTAACCCGAGTGTTACGAGTAGTCTTTAGAATTTAAAGCTACAGCGCAGATTGCAGCGACCTTCTGATTCACATGACACTTCAACTATTGTACTTGCCTTTGATTTCGTCTCTCATTTCAATCTTGCAGCAGGCAGCAGTTGAAGTTGGTATTCGATGGAAGATGTTTAAGGGACCAAACTGCTGAAGTTATCGGTCTCTAGACTTGCAAAATACTTTAACTTACGCTGAGGACGACACACATACCCATCCCGAGGGAAGACCCGAACCTCCGACGGGGAGCAGCTGCGCAATCCGTAGCAAAGCGACGTAGACCACACGGCCATTCCCGCGCGGCATCAATGGCAGAAACCTGAAATACCAAAAGGAAGGAAGGAAAGGGTTTTACGTCCCGTAGAAAACCTAAATCTGGATGCCAGAGGCGGATCTGAAAGGCCGTCTTCCCGATTGCGAATCCAGTCGACAGCGTGGTCATCGGAAGCGGATCTTGTGCTCGGATTGTTTTGGAAATGATAGAGAAGGAAAGCGGCAATGTCATTTCAAAGGACCATCCAGGTATATGCCTAAAGCGTTTTAGAAAAATCACCGAAAACCTCAATCTCGATGGCTGGAGGCAGATTTGAACCGCCGTTCTCCTGAATGCGGGGCCCGGTGTGACCTGAAATACAGAAACTTGTGAAACTGGTCCGTTCAATATTCTTCTTTTCATTTGTCTTTTTGTGTGCGGCAGGGTCGACACGTGTTATTGGCTGAGGTGGATGGCCTTGTTGATGCCGTAACGCACCGTGGAACGCATTATGTGTTCCCTTGTGTTTGCGCCTGCAGTTTATGTATGTTAAAGTAAGAGGACGTTCTCTAAATGTTTGCGTAGGGTATACTGAGCCGGGACGAGGGTATTACCACGCAGGGAGACCGGGTTCGATTCCCGGCAGGGGACTGGAAAAAAGCCCGACTCAGTCGGTGAGCATGAGACTATTCATCTCAGGGTGCGGGTTCGAGCCCCACATTTGGCGCCAAATTGTGGAGCCCTAGCAAATAAATTAAAAAAGAAAAATACTAACTGTATCCAAGCTGAGGCTGGGCTCCTGACGACAATTAGTGTCTCGATACCTCATGGTCTGTTCTCCCTGATGCGGGAATACAGTATTGTGGCTGCGAGCATTACAGAACAAATAGGGTGTGGTTTTTCATTCGCTGCACTTTGGTATTCTATCTAAAGCCAGTAGATTGAAGCCATAACTGATAAAAATTTGCGTTTAATTTCATTCATTGAACGCAGTAACGTCGTCAAAAATATATAATTATAAATGTTTTAAGTCACTTCAAACAGGAATAAAACGTCCGACTGTTTTGCCGTGATGGACTACTCGTTAAAAGATTGCAAATTAGGCGTTAAACATTAAGTTTTCAAATATATTATGATGAGTATTTGTTACTGTTTATTCAAGAAAGTATCTTGTTTGAAAGCACATAGTTTGCAGTGGCTGTCAATTCAATGCAGTATCAGTAAGAGGGTCGGCTTAACGCAAAGTTTTAATGGAGAAATAGCATCTCAAAACGGACCAAGATGGCGGACAGGCTTCAACTGACGTATGTGTTCGGCAACGATAATGCCACCTCCCTTGATTGTAACCTCCCTGTGTAGTCCGCACCAAAAGTACAGAATTACAAATTTTAATCCCAATATTGTACCGAACGATTATGAGAGCAGAAAGGTTTCTGGTGACTTTGCCGCTCGCGTGTGTATATTATTGGTATATTATCTCTTGTGGCAGGCACAGAACAGAAATATCTTTCGAGTGAGCATTCAGATGCGTAGAACAGGTGTCCTCAATATTAACATGGAAATGTCACGTGTTATTGGGAAAAATCAACTAATCGCTGACTGTCTCTTGGTCCTTTTTTGTTCGGTTAAGATAGATGACTACGGTATGTGTAAATGGCCCTTTTAGCGACACTTCTTCAACTTTCTTGTTGCTTCTGTGACACTTTTATTTAGATATTATTTGATGTTATGTGGTTGCTCTGCGTGAAGGAGGTGGGGCTTCTTTGCAGTCAATGCGGTACAAACCAATTGTAAGAGCAAATAAATGTGTGGAAAGAGTGGATTTGTTTCAATATCGTGTGGTAATTCCAGCTTAATGTTGAGAAGATGCACAGAACGCAACGCTCACTCCATAGATATAACAATTTAGTGGTTATACTCGTCGAAAGATGCACTTATTTTCTTTCCATGACACTGCAAAGCATATGGGATACAGCTAGGAAGGAAAAGAAATATTTTTGTTCTACCTGGGTTCAATTTTACTTGCTGTCGTAGTGCTTTAGTTTGCTACAGTTGGGAACGAACTATTCGCTTTAGGAGGATGATTAATTTATTGGACAGAACAGCATAAATTATTTATTTCATCGTGAACATATAGAATTATTCCTCTCGTAGTAAATGACTGATTTTTCAAAAAGCATTCAATGGCCGTTGCCAACATCAGCACACAACGCCGCCATCGTAAGTAAAATTGTACCTCTTCTGGTACTGTATTACACCATAGTTATGAGAATGAAAAAATTAATAAATAATAATGAAAAAAAAACCGCAGCAACGCCATAATTCGTTTGTAACTATCGTCGCCTCACTATGTCCTTTCCTGTACTATGGCTTTTTCGAGACATTCCAAAACAGAACACACTCAAAAAGGTAATGAGGATACACTGAAATCAGAAAGAGAACTATATAAATTCGTGTTTCCGTGCATAGGATTCTTAGTAAATGAAAACATCGATAGACGAGATGGAACGTCGTTATGATTTAAATTCAAATGATCCCCGCAGAAATAAACACTTTTTCTCTTTCCATGGCATTGCAAGGCATGCGGGATACAGCTAGTAAAAACATTTTTTTTTTCTGTCGTACATGGATTAAATTTTACTTGCAGTGGCAGCGGTTTAGTATGTGAATAAAAAACGCAGCGTTGTCATCTATTAGTTATTTGGTGTACTATGTAAGTAACAGCGCCTCTATCGGATCGTTGCTATACTACGCTGCAATTCAAGCATAGCGGACACCAGAAACTACAAATTACAATATCTTTCCTTTCCCTGTTCTGATTTTGATGAAATGAAGCTTGTATGTTGCCCCAAGGTACTCTCAGTTGACCTATGAAACGCCATGAAAGATTTTGCTGTGCGACACCATACTTGTAAGCATAGTATACACATAAAACTTCAAATTACGATATCTCTCCTTCCTCTGATCCGATTTTGATGAAACGAAGCCTATGTTACTCCCAAAATTAGTCTCAATTTACCTGTGGAAACCCATGAAAGTTCGCTTAGTAGTTTGGATATTTTCCTCAACAAATAGACATACACGATGGCTTTTATACAAACGATTAAATTATGATATCTTTATTTTCTCTGATCCGATTTTAATTATTGAAGCCTTAATATAACCGCACGATATGCTCAAGTTACATGTGAAAACCCCATGCAAATTCGTGAAGTAGTTTTGGAGATAAGACGTTTTTAATAGTTGAAAAACAGATAGGACGGCTACGATATTTTTTTCCATGATCTGATTTTGATAAAATTATGCCTATATGCTGACCAAAACGTTTCTCATGATTCCTGTGAAAATCGCATGGAGCTTCGTCCTGTAGTTTTGAAGATTGAAGTGAACAGCGACAGGACTACATTTACAGATTTATTATATACAGGGTGTCCCAGCTATCTTTTCCACCCAAAAATCTCTGAAGCAATAACTGCTATTGGAAAACGACTTTCACCGGTATCAATGTATGGCTGGGTCCCATGAATGTACATATTTGGAAACATTCTAAAACGAAAGCAAATTTGTTTTTTAACACAAACTTATGTTTTTTAAATGGACACCCTATATTTTTTCTTCAGCAATTCATAACATGACAAATCACATAAACAACTGCGTTGATTGCATCGCAATATTCCAGTTACATCCCGAGATATTGAGACGCGAAGTTGACGCTTGAAATACCCGAAATGCGCTGCTAGCGCACGTCCTGAGGCTCAGGCGAGAACCCCATGCTGCCCGTAAACGCGATTTGATTGGCATGACACCACGAAGATGACGTGCTACAGACGCGAAATTTAACCGACAGGAAGAAGATGCTGCGATATGCAAATAATTAGCTTTTCAGACCAGTTTGGCGCCGGTGGCGACACCTACAACGTGCTGACATGAGGAAAGTTTCCAACCGATTTCTCATACACAAACAGCAGTTGATCGGCGTTACCTTGTGAACCGTTATTGTGATGCCTCATATAAGTAGGAGAAATGTGTAGCATCACGTTTCCGACTTGCGATTACGGTTTAACGAATCGCGACATCGCTGCTCGCATTGGTCACGATCCAATGACTGTTAGCAGAATATGGAATCGATGGATTCAGGAGGGCAATACGGAACGCTTTGCTGGATCCCAACGGCCTCTTATCACTAGCAGTCGAGATGCCAGGCATCTTATCCACATGGCTATAACGGCCCGTGCAGCTACGTCTCAATCCCTGAGTCAACAAATAGGGACTTTTGCAAGACAACAACCATCTGTACGAACAGTTCGACGACGTTTGCAGCAAGATGGACTATCAGCTCGGAGACCATGACTACGGTTACCCTTGACGCTGCATCAAAGTCAGGAGAACCTGCGATGGTGTACACAATAACGAACCAGGGTGCACGAATGGCAAAACGTCAATTTTTCGGATGAATCCAGGTTATGTTTACAGCATCATGATGGTCGCATCCGCGACATCGCAATGAACACACATTGGAAGCGTGTATTCGTCATCGCCATACTGGCATATCACCCGGCGTGATGGTATGTGGTGCGATTGGTTACACGTCTCGGTCATTTCTTGTTCGCCTCGACGTCACTTTGAACAGTGGCCATTACATTTCAGATGTGTTACGACCCATGGCTCTACCCTTCATTCGATCCCTGCGAAACCGTGCATTCCAGCAGGATAATGCATGACCGAATGTTGTACGTCCTGTACGGGCCTTTCTGGATACGGAAAATGTTCACTGCTGCCCTGGCCAGCACATTCTCCAGATCTCTCATCAATTGAAATTGGTGGCCGAGCAACTGGCTCGTCACTATACACCAGTCACTACTCTTGATGAACTGTGGTATCGTGTTGAAGTTTCATGGGGATCTGTACCTGTACACGCCATCCAGGCTCTGTTTGACTCAATGCCCAAGCATATCAATGCCGTTATTATGGCCTGAAGTGGATGTTCTGGGTACTGATTTCTCAGGATCTATGCACCCAAATTGCGTGAATGCGTGATCACATGTCAGTTCTAGTATAATATATTTGTCCAATGAATACCCGCCGAGGTGGAGTAGCCTAGCGGTCTAAGGCCCCTCGCTGCGGAGCGCGCGGTTGCTCGCCGTCGGAGGTTCAAATCCTCCCTGGGGTATGGGCGTGTGTGTGTGTGTGTGTGTGTGTGTGTGTGTGTGTGTGTGTGTGTGTGTTGTCCTTAGGTTAGTTTACCTTAGTTTAAGTAGTTAGTAAGCTATGGACAGATGACGACGCAGTTTGCTCCAATAGATATACAAACATTTGAACATTTTTGAATGAATTCCCTTTTATCATCTTCATTTCTTCTTGGTGTACAATTTTTATGGCCAGTAGTGTAATATTTCACCTGAAGATGAAGGCGTGAAGCACCTAAACATCTATTGGTGAAATAGACAAGTGATTGCCACAGAGAACTGTTGTAATCATAATATTCTGATTGCTGCAATGTTTTATAATTTGTAATTTGGAAATGGAATCAGACGGGGTGTTTTAGTCATATTTGTCAGTCACATCCCCATCATTGCGTCATTTATGGATGAAATACTAACCGTAATGAAATATTCTTGAATACGGTACGACAAAAGGAGAGAATAAAATACAAGAAACTTATTCGCGATTGGGAATAAAAATTCAGAATATGCTGTACAATATAATGGTGGCATATGAAAATTTTTTGCTGTTCTGGACCTCGATCTCGCATGCATACATATCTAGAAATTTGCATTGCTTCCGCCGATAAACACTGACACTTCGGACCTCATTTAAATAGGTCACAGTGAGGCATGCGAGAATTTTAATAACAAACGTTTCTCCCTGTGCGTGACACACAATCTAATACACGAGCACTTCCGGGTAGATTCCGCGGAGGATAAGGTGGACGGTGCGGAGAGACGAGTTTTCGACTGAAGCGCCGGGCGAGTTCATTTGTTCGTTTGGGTGGGGAGGCCGCATCAGTCCACTTCCGCCTGCCGGCCAGTGAGCTGGGGCGCTCGCTCACTGCCCCGGCCGCTAACCCCCACCACTACCGCTATCTCCACGCTTGGCCAGCGTTCTGCGCATCTACCGGCCAATTTATCCTGCGTGCACTTTAGTACATCTACATACATACTCCGCAATTCACCGTAAGGTGCGTGGCGGAGGGTACACTGTACCACTAATAGGTATTTTCTTTCCTATTCCACTCCCAAATTGAATGAGGAAGAAAAGACTGCCTATATGCCTCCGTACGAGCCCTAATTTCTCTTATCTTGTCTTTGTGATCTTTACGCGAAATGTAAGTAGGCGGCAGCAAGATCGTACTACACTCAGCTTTAAATTCCGGCCCTCTAAATTTACTTAACAGAAATTCACGAAAAGAACGTCGTCTTTCTTCCAGCGATCCCCAATTGAGTTGCCGGAGCATTTCTGTGACACTCGTGCATTGGTCGAACCTACCGGTAACAAATCTAGCTGCTCGCCTCTGAACCGCTCTATGTCTTCCTTTAAACTGATCTGCTTTGGGTCCCAAACGCTATCTTGTCTTTGTGATCTTTACGCGAAATGTAAGTAGGCGGCAGCAAGATCATACTACACTCAGCTTCAAATTCCGGCCCTCTAAATTTACTTAACAGAAATTCACGAAAAGAACGTCGTCTTTCTTCCAGCCATCCCCAATTGAGTTGCCGGAACATTTCTGTGACACTCGCGCATTGGTCGAACCTCCCGGTAACAAATCTAGCTGCTCGCCTCTGAACCGCCTCTATGTCTTCCTTTAAACTGATCTGCTGCGGGTCCCAAACGCTTGAGCAGTACTCAAGACGTGGTCGTACAAGCGTTTTATCCGCGGTCTCCTTTACAGGTGAAGTACATCTTCCCAAAATTCTCCCAATAAATCGAAGTCAGCTGTCCGCCTTACTCACAACTGTCCTTACATGCTCGTTCCATTTCATATCGCTCTGCAATGTTACGCCTAGTTATTTGAATGACGCGACAGCATCAAGGAGCTCACTACTAACGCTGTAATCGAACATTATGGGATTGCTTTTTCTATTCATGCGCATCACCTTACATTTTTCTACATTGAGAGCTAGCTGCCATTCTTTGCACCAATTAGAAATTTTGTCTAAGTCATCCTGTATGTTATTACAGTCAGTTACAGACGACACCCTCCCATACAACACAGCATCATCAGCAAACAGCCGCACTTGCATAGTGTTCGCATAGTGTGTTGCATATGGAGTAGACCTGCGCATAATAGTTCGCAATCGGGAGCGCTCACTTTGGTTCGCGGCTCTGCCGCGAACTAGTTCGTTCTTTTAGTTCGTCCGCTCCCAGTAACAGCTGAGTGGCGTGGTCTGCGCATGCAGGAGGAAGGAGAAGTTCCCCACCTAGCTGCTTCATGCACTTGCTGCTTGAGCCGCTAACGGTATCATGCAAACCAAAAGAAACAGTTTGCGGATAATTTCTCGCATTTAAGTTTAGAGTTATCTCTACATCTTGGCATTATGGAATTTATTCAAAAAAATGTTCAAATGTTTGTATAGTCTATGGGACTTAACTACGGGGTCATCAGTCCCTAAACTTACAAACTACTTATGAACTACTTACGAACTAGGACGGCACAAATATCCATGCCCGAGGGGGGATTCGAACCCCCGACCATAGTGGCCGTGCAGACCGTGACGGGAGCGCCTTAGTCCCCTCGGCCACCGCGGCCGGCTGGAATTTATTAGTCGGATATTGCAGAGTGCAGAATACTTCAAAGCAGAAATTTTGTAGCACTGAACTATGTAATCTCGCAGGCAGACGCTAACCTCGAAATTGCTCTCATCAGCAGAAGGCAAACACGTGATTTTTTAAATTCTGTTTGCGACCAATCGCGCATAGTTTAGTTTGCGACCTATCTCGCATATTTTACTTCGCGACCTTGTTACCCGTCAGTCTTCTGAAAACGAGTGGACGAGTTAAGAGGTGAGGGATCTGTGAACTAGTTCACGTAGTTCGCCTGTGGGAGCGTACTTCCGAACTAGTTCGTTCGCGAACTATACAAGACTAATATGGAGATTTGGGTCAGACAGGGAGGCGTTCAGGGGTTTATGCAACGGCTCGCGAAAAGTGGGGAAACGAGGTTCGAGTCCCAGTTCTGTACAAGTTTTCATATACCACATTTATATTGTACAGATGTTACTGATTCCTATTAGCAGTAGTGAATACAGATCTCGAATTTCACTTCACAGCAATTGCCGCAGTGTCCGTTCCATCAGACAAGCATGCATGTCTGAAGGACATATGCATTGGTTCCATCAATAAAAAAGGACAATGGGTATCATAATAAAAGAAGAATATGTTATTGGCAGACTCGCTGATATTTAAAGTAACACGATTTATAACGTCGTGTCGTATAACAAGACACATGGCATGAAGTCATACAAAATGGCATTTCTCGTGTCGTGCAATATGACGCTACTTGTCATAAATGTATAGGATGTTTGCATCCCTTCGCGGGAAGACTTGCTATCGCAGATGCACCACACTCAAAAGTGCACTGTGCTCAGAATTTACGTTCAACTGGTAAGAAAGCGCGAAAATTTCAACATTTTTAAACTGGACTGTTTCTTAAGTTGCTAGATAAGTAAAGAAGATAGTTTTTCCTCTTTAACATATTTGACTCCGGCCAGGATAAATTCGTCTTTTGTTACGCACTGAAAGAAGCCTTTTTTGATTCTGATTCCCAAGTTTAATTCTACCTTAGATTCTTAGTTGTCATCGCCGACACGGGTTGTGAATTAGATTTTAAAAATTTCTTCGTGAACTATTAAACAAACACCGATTTTACCACAATTTTACTGTACTTATATAAAACGTGTCTGCAATTAACGTATAAACAACGAACGATATTTAAGAGAGAAAACAGTATCAACAGTAATCGTTATTCGCTAAAAAATTATTTTACTGTGTGTACAGTTATCTACCTTCGTGCAAAGTTTCAACCGATTCGTACAAGTTTAAATTGTAAAAGTGACCTGCTTAAAAAGCCTCCGAATGAAAAATATTTACTTTTTAGCACGTGAAATAAAATCAGAATGGTGCACATAAAAATGATGCCGTTAGCTGAACATCAGTTTCAGTGCAACTGACATCTTTTGCGATAGGGATTACTCGATTTGTACAATTTGCCTTGGTACCAGCGCCGGTTCGTTGTTCAACGACAACGTGCTTAATTTAACTAGACTTTACACAGTCATATCTTGACAACAGATAATAACTGGATGAGAAATTTTCTTTTGAATATAGCTACATATTTAACTTTGTGCAAAGTTTGAATGATAGTTTGAAGGGTAGAAGTGATGCTCCTAAAGAACCTCCAAGAAATTTTTATTCTGGAAAATCCTAACGGTGCACATGGGAGGATTAATTTCAGCCTAATGAAAATCTTTTGCAAAAGCAGTTAATGGATTCGCATAATTTATCTGGACGTCGGATCCGTTTCGACGTTAGAGCTCTACATAAATCTACATAAATCTACATAAATCTACAAATCTACATAAATACTCCACTAATCACATTTAAGTGCTTGGCGGAGGGTTTATCGAACAGCTTTTATGATATTTCTGTATCGTTCCATTCTCTAATAGCGCGCGGGTAAGAAGGAACACCTCTGTCTTTCCGTTTTCATTTGATTTATTTTATTAAGATGATCATGTCCTCCTGTGTAGGTGAGTGCTAACAAAATAAGATCGCATTCGGAATAGAAAGTTAGAAATTTCGCAGCAACGAATAACGCCTTTCTTTTAATGATTTGCACTCCAACTCATGCATCATTTATATGACTCTCTCCACTGTATGGCGATATGCTTGTACACAGTAACACAGCTACAGTACGAGAGATGTTCTAATGGCCATACAAAACCAGTGATCGTAGTTCCGAGACACCAAATAGCGCGGTTCTGCACTCGGACTTTTCTAAGATATTTATTAATTATTACTGCCTTAGGGGGAGATGTGTCCAAAAGTGACCAAAAATTTCATTTATTTATTTTAATTGCTTTCAGTAGTGAAATCTATTGACAGATACGTCCTAAAGTTTCACTTTCGAAATCAAACGGGAAGTGATAAAATTATTATTATTATTATTATGTTGCTGGATGTTTCCGGGCTATACCCCCTTTTGCAGTTCTCTGTAGCCTTAGTCTGATATTCATAAATTTTCTGGACATTTTACAAGCAAATCTTCGAAGAAAACGACAAGAAGGCTGTGATGTATATCTCTGGTCCTGTATCCAATCACTGAACAACTTCTTACCGGCAGCTGTGCCTTCTTTAATTGTTTCCTTTGATTTGGATACATTGTGTGTGGCGAAACGTGTCTAATGCATTTTTGGTAAAGCGACGCCTCGGACTAAGCGAAAAATAAGAATAAAGGTTTAAGTATATGCGAAAGGCAGTTCAGGCTAAATTTTTCATATGATATCTGCAGATGAAAAGCCTGTAAATCTGTTATGCCATATTATCTGATGGGAACAGGACCAGAGAGATAACAGATCCTATGCGCACAAGGAATGTGTCATGTATGTTATGAAGCCATTGTTTAGGTAAATGGCGAAACTGAAAATACCGAACGCGTCTCTTAATGTGCTTATCTGGAAACGTTGCCCCAAGACTCTCATCATCTACAGTTGTCAAAAATGCTACATATGATTGTTTTTAAAGATCGAAGCATAAGGATAGTGAACGTTTTACAGCTTTTGGGCTTCAGGGATGATGCATTCACTGTAAGCATTCCTAAGGAAATTAACCGTCGTCGTGTGGCAAGACATGAAATGCTTATTCAGACCTAGCAAAACAAAAAAGGCAGAAGAAAAGAGCTTACAGGACAAGTCCTGAGGGCAGAGATCCCCTGAGTACAGAGCTGGAGCATTCTGAGAAGGTAAGGTAAAAGGTAAAGCAGTCATCAATCCGAAGATTGGTTTGAACACTACAGTGCTTTACTAGGCATAGTCCTGTTTGGAGGTGGTATATCGTTGCCTTCCTCCGACCTTCGAATTGACTTACCCAGCCAGTTATAGGGGGACCTACAGTTTAACGTGGGTTCCGAACCACGGTGCTACTCGGTATTTTTCACATGAGCGATACTGCCAGAGGTGAAAGAAGTGGAAAGTATAATTAAAACAAAATGTAAGTTTAATCTTTAAAATCATTTTCCCGAAACTAAATTTTCTGACACTCATGTACCATTTTCTCGGGATATTTATGTCACAATGTCTTCATATTTGCTCCATACATTTCTCTTGGTGCAACAAAGAAACGCACAGAGCTAAATATTGAAATTTTATGTTTAAGGTGAGATATATCAATAAATGCACTGAAAATCTTATACCGATTTGTATCAAAAAAACATTCAAAATGCTGGAAATAAAGTATTATCAAAGACCAGCTGTGAACCCGGCGTTGCCCGGGTGTTTATTTATCCTACACTCTCGTAGTCCATATCTCCCCTCCTCTATCTGCATCCAGCTCTTTCTCTCCCATCTCTCTGTTCGTTTTCACCTTTCCCTCTCTCAGCAAAGTGTTCTGAAAGATACCCTCTGTAATGCACCATACAAACATTTATGTGCCCAATGATCTACCTCTTGGTTTAAAGGTCATGTGTCAAAAATTAGTAAAGATTGGAGCAAAACTATGCATTTTGTAAAATTCCGTAAGTACCCTCCACCATGCACAGAACGAAATTTTATACAGACAGTGACATTCATCTTGTTTTTAAGATTGAGTGTGCAATATTTAATCAATATCGGAACAAAACTTTGTTGTTCCCAAATATTCCGGTTTTATTTCATACAACGCTTGTTCTGAGAATAATAAAAGGAAAAAAAAAATAAATAAATAAATAAGGATCTGTGAAATCGATCGAGCCGTTCTCAAGTTATGGCGCTAGCAAAGTATTTAGGGATCCACCATTTTTATGTTGCAAAGTACCTGTCACCATGCACCGTATGAAACTTAAGGTACACGGTGACCTTCCTCTTGTTTTGAAGGTCAAGGGTGCGAAATATCGTGAAGATCGGAATAAAACTGTATATTACCTGAGTCTGTAGGATAAGTATGCTCCGCCACAAACCCATCACAAAATATTTTCTTAGCTGACGTTTTCTACCTATAAACTACATTCGTGACAAATTTCAGCTTCATAGGTGAAGTAGTTTCCGAGATTTCGTGTTTAGTCAGTGAGTGAATGTGTGTCCTTTCACTTTTATATAAGAAAACAGATGGCTTAATTTTGGATGGAAGAGAATTAAGGGAGACTTGCAGACAAAAATAAATAATAACATGCTAATATGTAATGCTAACTTTATTTGATACAAGATCATGTCTGATGAGACAGTTTTACGGCAGCTACAGCGAAACTGTTGTGAGCGGAAGACTCCTTTTCGTTTTATTGTTTTGTGGAGGGGGGATCAGTTAAAAACACATCATAAACGTCCGAAATTACATTCAAACTTTGTTGCAGGTCCCTAACTACTCCCATTTTACAATAATTGACGCATAAATCTGGGTATTCTCACGTGTTGGCCACTCATTATTTATGACGTCATATCTCCTGAGCTATGTGTCGTGCTCTTTTGTTTTTGGGTCAGGAACTTTCGTGGGCGTACGGTGAACAGTTCACCAAAGTTTCATTGCAATCTAATGAGTGGTTTATGAACACATAGAGGACATACAGACAAACATTCACTTTTATATATATAAATAGAAGATTCCAAATTCTTTATGTATAATTTTTTGTATGGATGTAAACATAACACAGTTAAATTTTGGCAGAGATTAGTTGAATAGACTGTGAGGAAAAGGAACGCAAGTAGTTATCATCATCATCATCATCAGTCTTCGTTCTTATTGCTGAGCGTCGTGACCCCATGAACCAAGCGTCTCCATCCCGGACGATTGTCAGCTTCTCTCATTGCCTGCTGAAGAGGTAGACCGGAGATGATCTTGATTTGGTCTATCCATCTGCTTGCTGCTCTTCCTCTTGGTCTTGTGCCCTCGATCTTTCCTTGTAAGACTATTTTTTCTAGGTTTTCTCCGTCTCTTTTCACAATATGACCAAAGAACGGGAGAATTTTTTCGTCGACTCGAGAAGAAAGGCGTCTGGAGATATTCAGTTGTTCAATAATGGACACACTTGTTCTTTTTTCGGTCCATTTTATGCGTAGCATCCTACGCCAGCACCAAAGCTCAAACGCGTCAATGCGTTGTTTGTCTCTGGCCTTGAGTGTCCATGATTCACAGCCATAAAAGAAGACAGAAAACACGAGTGTTTCAACTAGCCGGATCTTTGTGCTATTTGTTATTGCTCTGCTCTGCCAGATCTTCGTGAGCTTCTTCATAGCCACTCGTCCTAGCGTGATCCGCCTTCTTATCTCCTCTTCACAACTATCTGTGCTGCAGAAAATGTCCAAATGTTTGTAAATCTATCGGACCAAACTGCGTGGTCATCAGTCCGTAGCTTACAAACTACTTAAACCTAGGTAAACTAACCTACGGACAAACACACACACCCATGCCCCAGGGAGGACTTGAACCTCCACGGCGAGCAACCGCGCGCTCCGCAGCGAGGTGCATTAGACCGCTCGGCTACTCCACCGCGGCTGTGCTGCAGATGGTTGACCCAAGATATAGTAATAGATGTATTGGATTATAGATGTTTATATAATATCAAAATTCGAGTAAAAATTCTGAAAACTTGTTAATGTCTTTTGTTCGTCTTTGGTATTAAAGGCACGCCATTTGATATTATCAGGTTATGCATTACGCCCAAGTCCCCCCTTAACGCGCTGTAACGATAAAGTAATTAAGATTACCTGACATTGTCGGTTTTGAAGGCGATCTGATAGTTTTATAGTCTTCAAAATGAAATGCCAAGATCATACATTAATAATTTATTGACTGACAACTGGTTTCGGTGAACCGTGTCACCATCGTCTGGTCATTTATATATTTTACAAGCTGGTCATCTTATATCCAGCCGGTCGTCAGTCAATAAAATTATTAATGTGCGATCTTGGCATTTCATTTTGAAGCAATTGATATTGAGACTGGATCGCATTGTGTCTGGCACTATTCGATATTAGTGGCTTGCTGAAGGAATTCGTAATAAAGTAATCGATTTGTTATTGTTTCAATATTTCTGAGGCAATTGCCTACCGAACATCAACAGGACATCGCAGCACAGAAGCAAACGCCGTTCGAGACGTCTTCGGTGCGTGCTACGCTTTCAGTCTCAGTGGAAGCTCCAGTGCGGAGACAGGCCCAGTCGCTCTTTTTGTTTGTCGAGGTCAGCCGCACGAAGCGCAGCGTCATGGCTGCTCTGGCAAAACAGCATGACGCAGCGCAAACGGGAAGAGGGCGGCGGCCCTGGTATACTACCAGGCGCACGCGCGGCAGTATGAATTGGCTGCGTCCAGGGTAGGTTGTTTATGCGCTAAGTAATGATAAGAAACTAGCTGCATGCAGACTCGCTTTGCAGGTCTCATTCAGTTCAAATCAAATGTTCGTAGAGCTTATGGGACTTAACTACGGGGTCATCAGTCCCTAAACTTACAAACTACTTATCAACTAGCTTATCCTAAGGACGGCACAAATGTCCATGCCCGGGGGGGATTCGAACCCCCGACCGTAGTGGCCGTGCAGACCGTGACTGGAGCGCCTCAGTCCCCTCGGCTGGCTCATTCTGATAAGAAATGAAGGGGAAGATAAATAACAGAATTGTTGCAAACATTCACTCACAGAGAAAGTACACCAATCAAATAAAACTGTACCGTGCTTTGACTTCATATATATACAGGGTGTTAGAAAAAGGTACGGTCAAACTTTAAGGAAACATTCCTCACACACAAAGAAAGAAAATATGTCAGGTGGATATGTATCCGGAAACGCTTATTTTCCATGTTAGAGCTCATTTTATTACTTCCCTTCAAATGACATTAATCATGGAATGGAAACACACAGCAACAGAACGCACCACTGTCACTTCAAACAATTTGTTACAGGAAATGTTCAAAATGTCCTCCGTTAGCCAGGAGACATGCATCCACCCTCCGTCGCATGGAATCCCTGATGCGCTGATGCAGCCCTGAAGAATGGCGTATTGTATCACCGTCGTCCACAATACGAGCACAAAGAGTCTCAACATTTGGTACCGGAGTTGCGTATACAAGAGCTTTCAAATGCCCCCATAATGAAAGTAAAGAGGGTTGAGGAGAGCGTGGAGGCCATGGAATTGGTCCGCCTCTACCAATCCATCGGTCACCGAATCTGTTGTTGAGAAGCGTACGAACACGTCGACTGAAATGTGCAGAAGCTCCATCGTACATGAACCAATGTTGTGTCGTGCTTGAAAACGCACATGTTCTAGCAGCACAAGTAGAGTATCCCGTATGAAATCATGATAACGTGCTCCAGTGAGCGTAGGTGTAAAACATGAGGCCCAATCATGACATCACCAACAATTCCTGCCCAAACGTTCACAGAAAATCTATGTTGATGACGTGAATCGAGGAAGTACAGTACATACTAACGAAACAATTGGGTATTTTGACAATTGTCTGCACGAATTATTTCAACTTACATTTAAAGAGAAATACTAAAATGAGCTCTAACATGGAAATTTAGGGTTTCCGGACACATTTCCACATAACATATTATCTTTTTTTGTGTGTGAGGAATGTGTCCTGGAAGTTTGGCCGTACCTTTTTGTAACAGTGTGTGTGTGTGTGTGTGTGTTTTGCAAAATGATAAATAGCGAAATTTTTAGCAAATTTTACTTTTTTTACTAAAAACGCGAAACTGTTTACCTTCTCGCAAAATCGCAAAGTAATGTACGATTACTTCATTTGAATTTAGAAGCGAAAATTCGATTCGAGTTTATGACAATGAAATCCGAATATCGATGACTGTCACTTCTACACCATTTCGAAATAAATCCGTATCTTATTTCGTACTGAGCATATTTTCGTTTTCTACGCAGTCATTCAAGTAGTGTCTCACGCATTCTCTTATACGACGGTGTATTGCTCGTTGGAAATTGTTGCTAAACTCCCGCAGATGTTTTGATTTGTGCTTCATTTTATTATTATGGTATTGAGTGTTTCCCGTTCAATATTGGTTTAATTGCTAAGAAGTCCTTTTTGAAAGCATTTTTCTGGAGTGTAGCACTGTATGGGAGTGAAACGTAGACAATAAGGAATTGAGACAAAAAGATGACAGAAGCTTTTGAAATGTGGTACTACAGACGAATGTTGAAGATTAGATGGGTAGATCACGTAACTAATGAGGAGGTGCTTAACAGAATTTGGAAGAAAAAGAGTTTGTGGCATATCCTGACTAAGAGAAGGCGGAGGTTGGTGGTACACATTCTGAGACATCAAGGAATCGTCATATTAGCATTAGAAGGAAGTGTGTGGGGTAAAAATAGTAAAGGCAGACCGAAGGACGAAAACAGTAAGCAGATTCAAAACGATGTAGGTTACAGTACGTATTCTCAGATGAAGAGGCTTGCACAGGACAGGGTAGCGTGGAGAGCTGCATCAAACCAGTCTGCGGACTGAAGACCACAACAAAAACAACAACAACGAGTGTTTGCCAAAACTATCAAGATATTTACGTTCACATATTTTCATGTGCGAAGAAAATAGTAGAGAAAACACCAATCATAAAAATAAGAAAAATAAATAAAGGAGAAGAACTGGGTCAAAACGCTAAATGACGGCATATGTCCAAAGACAATTTAGTCTCTCTCACATCAATGAAGCCGTAGACCGAGCGAAAAAGACCATTTCATTTTATCAACATCTCGCGTTTTCCTCAAGGCTAACATATTGTTGGATAAAAAGCAGATCATCCAAAACTGAGAAAGTTTATGAACAATACTACCGCGCTTGTCTAATGGAAGTTACCGCGGCAATTTTTCTAGTTTCGTTAACAAAATACCGATGTAGTTTTATGTAAGTGGACTTAAATGTCTGAAAATAATTTCTTTCTGCTTACCTAAAGCCCACCAACCCACCTCAAAACTGTTCTCACTTTAGTTGCAAGAATAAGACTGAGACCTTTTGAATCAGAAAAATCCAGACTTTCGTGTGATGCCAAATGTTACAGCATGAAGGTTTGGGGAGATGTAGCGAAGTGGTGACACACTATTTACATTGGCGCCAGTCAGACACGATGAGCACCATCGACACATGAACACCATGTTGCCAATCAGAGGTCCCGCTGTATTTTTTCTTCCCAAATATCACTGCATGTATCTGAGTCCAATACGCGGTTCGCACTCGGTGCTCCATTTATTATTCTGATACTAGGCAGGTCAGAATATAAAGTGAACTGAAACCAATAAACATTGAACCGTGGCGGTTCGTTTCGATCGATGCCTTCTGGCTAGATCGTCTTTGCCCTACTGCGACCTCTGGTGAGTGATCTTTGCTAGGGGTGGGGTGCCATGAGCAGTGTGTGTCAGTCGTGAGACGACGACGGAAGGGAATTCTTTGTTGTTAGCGAGTCACGTGGCTGCCGGTGACGTTTTGGTCGTTACCTGGGGTCGTAAGCAGTTTTCGATGTGCAGAGAAAGACTGGATTTCGAGATACCGCCTGGTCCCTGGTGTTCATGGATTTCGGAGGAAGACTGCTGTTGATTCCTTTGCTTATTTGGTGCTGAGCGGGCCGGCCGCGGTGGCCGAGGGGACTGAGGCGCTCCAGTCACGGTCTGCACGGCCACTACGGTCGGGGATTCGAATTCCCCCTCGGGCATGGATATTTGTGCCGTCCTTAGTATAAGCTAGTTCATAAGTAGTTTGTAAGTTTAGGGACTGATGACCCCGTAGTCGAGTCCCATAAGCTATACAAACATTTGGACATTTTTGTGCTGAGCGAAATATCCTGCGGAATTGAGAGTGACTGCTGTCATTCAGATGTCTGTATTTATTTGTATTGGTAGTCGATTAGTACATTACGAACGGCAGACAACTTGTGTACTTAGCTGTGTACGTATTTCACACTGGTATTTAGCGGAAGTAAGTAAGGTGACTCGGAACTTCATACGAGTACTTAATAATCTGATTTTAAGTGGAAAGATTCCACTTAATTGATAGAGCTGAAGCATTGAATTAAAATTTGTGGGGCGGCCAGGAATCGAACCCGGACCTCCATGCTTACTAGGCAGACGTCTTAACCGTTAGACTACCACACCACTAACGATTAAGGCGCCTCGGAATAGTCTATGTACGATTTCCCTCCACAACACAAACTTTAATTCAGCTTCTTTGTTCCAAAGATAATTGCCACTACTGCCAAGGCTCTCCATGCAGCGGAATAGCACCTCAGCAATGGACATGGTGGAACAATCCTGTTATGGTGATATAAATATCAATTAAATACAATGAAAGAATCCCTGAGACGGATTTTCGTCTCAAATATGTCAAAGACATTATTGATAGAGCTGAAGCATTTGTTGTCAGAACTACCACTAATCGGCCGCACCACAAATTTTAATTCAATGCTTCAGCTCTATCAATAATGTCTTTGACATATTTGAGACGAAAATCCGTCTCAGGGATTCTTTCATTGTATTTTATTGATATTTATATCACCATAACAGGATTGTTCCACCATGTCCATTGCTGAGGTGCTATTCCGCTGCATGGAGAGCCTTGGCAGTAGTGGCAATTATCTTTGGAACAAAGAAGCTGAATTAAAGTTTGTGTTGTGGAGGGAAATCGTACATAGACTATTCCGAGGCGCCTTAATCGTTAGTGGTGTGGTAGTCTAACGGTTAAGACGTCTGCCTAGTAAGCATGGAGGTCTGGGTTCGATTCCCGGGCGCACCACAAATTTTAATTCAATGCTTCAGCTCTATCAATAATGTCTTTGACATATTTGAGAAGAAAATCCGTCTCAGGGATTCTTTCATTGTATTTAATTCCACTTAATGTTACGTCTGTTATTGGTCAAAGTTAAAAGGCACTTTCTGATAAACTGATTTTTATTACAGTTGTCTTGTGTTTTACCATTTGTTTCTATTATACAGTCTCGATTTGATACTTTATTTGATGTGTTATTAAGGGTTTTTGATCTCTGTCTGTTACACGTGCCTGAACCCGAGGTTAGCTTGAGGGAAGCCGAACGCATCGGACGGTGGGCCGCACCGAGTTTTCGGTCGAGGTGTGGAACGCTTGCAGCCGCCTGGGTTTCCTCGGGCGTTCTGACAACCGTGCTCAGAGTTAGAAAAAAAAAGGGGGGGATGGGGTTCGTTTAGTGATCAAATCATATACAGCTTCTTAAAACCGTGTCATCTTGGAACAGAATTTGTACGTTACCTTTAAATCTTATTTATCAGACTGTACATTCTGACTGAATTTTGGTTATTACTATTGACTTTTCTTTCCTTTTAAATTGGTAGATGGTCAGTTATTTGGACAGCTGCTAATTGTAAAAGTTGTGCCAAAGTTTAAGAGTGTGTCAATATATTAAGGCATCTTTACACGGATATCTTTGAGAAGCGGTAAATTGTATGTTTCCTTTGAAAACTAGATTCCATAAATGGTGAAAATTTAAAATATCTGCATTAACTGTGATGGCCTGTAATTGTAGATTTTCCTGAGAGTAAGTTCAAATTTCAAATTGTAAAATGTCTTTCTCAGGAAATAAAATTGTTTCATTATTGTATAGTTGCTTTTTTTTTTTTTTTTTTTTTAAGGAATAAACGCAAACATTGAAGGTGATGATAGATGAGCCCTCCGCTTCCTGAAGTTAGTAAATTTCTTTAACCCTAACCACCACCTTCCAAACATTACTGAAAACTGGGGGTAAAATTTAGCGAAATTATTGACGAAAGTGACCCGCTCTATTAGCCGTATGGTCTAACGCGCCGCTTTCCGAGACGGGCAGGCGTACCAGCCCCGGCCCGGTGGATTAACGAAGGAGGTCGGAGTGCCGGCCAGCCTGAATTTGGTTTTTAGGTGGTTTTCAACATCCCCCTGCGTGAAGACAGGGCTGGTCCCCAAGTCCCGCCTCAGTTACACGATTTGCAGACATTTCATAGCACTTTACGCATATAACACTATACGCAGACATTTGGGGTACACTTTTCCTCCTAGGGGGCATGGGGTGGAGAGAGGAAGGGCATCAGCCTCCCTGTAAATATTAACACGCCAAATCCGGATTTAACACAGCTGATCCTGCATGTGCGGGAACATGGCCAAAGAGAAATGAAGAAAGTGGGATAAAACCCATAAACATTGCTGAAAAATTTTGGTAAAATTTAGCGAAATTATTGACGAAAAGAAAACAGGAAAAACACAAAATAATATACCGAAAAGCTGTTTGAAAGTGACGAAATGAGACGAACATTTTCACAACAAACAGATACCTCTAGCTATATAGAATGAAAGGAAACTTAAAAAAAGACGTTTTCCCAGAAACTTGTTATTTATTGTAAAGCGTGTGGATTTATAAAGCATTTTATTTGTCTGTTTCATGTTAAACATATCTACACAACCATATCACATGGTTTAGCAACTATGGACCCCGGGACGCATATCTGCACTTAGTAAAAACAATCGTTTCGACATTCTGCACATCTTCTGCTTGTCCCCAATCTTTACATCTCTTCCTCCCCCTTAAATACCCCTTCCTCCTCCTCCCCCATCTCTTTCTCTACGTGGCTCAACCTGAACCTCCTCCTTCTCCTCCACCCTCCTCTATCCATATCCCATCTCCGTCCATCTCCACCTTCCATAATATCTATCTCCTTCTTCCTATCCTTCCATCTCCAATCCAATTCAAATTTCCCTAGACGTAGCTATTCAAAATCAAAAAATTAAAAATAGTAACTTGCATAAAATTTCGAGATAATTGCGGAAAACAACTAAAAAAGTTACTCTTACAGAATAATAAACGAAACACAGACACCAAAAAAACATGTTATACAGATGTCTTACAGCCACGTTTTAATTTCTAAAATTAAAGTCTGTCTCACAGAAAGGCCAACGGGTACTGTCCGGCCGCCGTGTCACCCTCCGCCCGAAAGTGTCACCGAATGCGGTGTGGACGGGGGCGTGGTCAGCGCCCCGCACTCCCGGCAGTTACGTCGATTTTCGTGGCCGGAGCCGCTACTTCTCCATCAAGCAGGTCCTCAGTTGGCCTCATGAGGGCTGAGTGCACCCCACTTGCCAATAGCGCTCGACTACCCGGTCGCCGGCCGCGGTGGCCGAGGAGACTAAGGCGCTCCAGTCACGGTCTGCACGGCCACTACGGTCGGGGGTTCGAATCCCCCCTCGGGCATGGATATTTGTGCCGTCCTAGTTCGTAAGTAGTTCATAAGTAGTTCATAAGTAGTTTGTAAGTTTAGGGACTGATGACCCCATAGTTAAGTCCCATAGACTATACAAACATTTGAACATTTTTGCTACCCGGTCGGTTACCCATTCAAGTGCTATAGCCAAGCCACACAGTGCTTAACTTCAGTGATCAGACGGGGACCGGTGTATCCATTGCGGCATGACCGTTAGCCTTTTAATTTCTACTGCTGACAATTTCACCAATTCACCAATTAAACTGTAGAGACCCGGTGTGTGTCTGTTACTAGAAATGAACCATTTGAACATGAGCATTCATAGTATGTATGCTACTTCTCTTAACGTTGTCACTATCGCAGACACTTTTACCATACCACTTGTCGCTACACTGCATATATTTTGGCAGAACATAATTTTTCGATGCTCACCTATTATAATGGAGTTTTTCATCGTGATAGGACCGGTACAATTCAGGTATAGATATAAAAAACTTTTGCTTCGTTACCACTATTAACGGCAACATAGTTTTTTTTTTTAATTTATTTTTATGACTGGAGTAGGATTAAACAACATTCTATATGCTGATGACAATATTATATATTCTGACACTATTCAAGCGCTACAGTTATCAATGGATATAATTGTAAGAGTCAGCACTCAGTATAGACTCGAAATAAATACCACAAAGACAAAACTCGTGGTTCTAAAAATGAAAATATTACATAAGCGAAGAAAAAAGAAGATATTACATAAAACGAAGAACTATAGGACAGGTACCATAATGAGTACTGTCATCAGAAGCCATAACGTAAGAACAAATATCAGACTTCTGCACTGCTATGTTCTGTCCTATGTACTATCATGCCCAAAAACATGAGAACGGTCTGCATTGGGTCGCGCTTTATATGCATGCATACCAAATAACGTACCTATCTAGCGGATCCTCTAATCAAGTCGCAGTATAGTCTTTCAGCTATTCAAAATGGATCCACTGCAGACCACTTAATGAAACTGCTCTTTATGGCAGTCATTCCAGATGTAAACGCCTCGGCATTGCAAATAAATGGAAACATGATATTAAGTTCTTAATGTTTATAAACTGAACTTTATTACAATTACTGATAAGGTATATCAAATTACCACATTATTAGACTCTGATAAAACAAAGTCTCCCACAAAAAACATTTAGTAATACACAACATTTAATCTTCTTTACGTCAGTATCGATATTCCTACAGTTCTATAGCAATTCTAATTACTTTTTCTCTCTGAATTCTTTTCTCACAACTGCGAAACGTCATTGCTGTCGCGAGCGGTTTTGTATAAAACGGTTGATGAACAAACGAGACAGTAAAACTTGAAGAACAGCAGCAAAGGCTCCATGGACAGATTATTCCGTAACTACGTACCACCAACAATGTATCTGAATTCATGACTGAATAAAGATTTGTAAACTGGTTCTTGAATCAAACCCATCACTTGCAGCCGTTGCTAACCAAGCAAACCATTAATGTGTTATCGTCATAGCTGACTTATCATAAGAATGTAGGAAGTATCGCATTTTTCACCACGAGTAGCAGTTTTTTTTCTTTTATTGAACAGGAAGTAAACGCCCTTATGTGCCTAGTAACAAGTGACGAAGTGCCCTATCGTAGAATCCTGTGCATGAGTTATGAACGCAATACCTAACTGGATGATAACTAAGAAAATTCAGGTGTTAGGAGTCGAAAGTTCAGTAGTGGGGTATTTGAATCTGTACTCGTAAAGATATAATGACAGAGAAAAGAATCCAGAACCTACCGACGTACTTTCTAAGCACAAATAGACTTTAAACCTCAAATGCTAACAGGAATGAGAGTACGTGCGTGTCTGACTAGAAACAACGACACCTGTCGTTGTCATTGATAGTGAATGTAGAAACATTAAGAATTACCTTTCACTAGTAATCCAGTATGTTTTATCTAGGGCTTCAAATGAAATTACAAATATTTTTGTGATGAACCAGGGTTCGAACCCATATACATGTCTTTCACGGAGACCTAGGTGAATCTGCGGTCGCAGAGAAAGCAACGAAATAATCCAGCTCTCAGGTACCGAGGAGATCTGCATATATATATTATATATTAGCGATCTTGGCTATATGCTTTGACGAACCTTTCATAATACTGCATTGCCTCCTTTCAATACAAACAGATACAGTCGAATTGATTTTTGCTTAATACGGATTTTGAACTGTGGTGCAACTAGACGCTCTTCACTTGGAGTTACCAGAGATGAACTAGGTTCGATTAACACATGCCACCATTACAGCTGACAGCTATAAGCGAAGTTTTCTTTCAAAAATGTACTGCCACAGTTGCGTTTGTCATGTGCACAGAGTATTCATCGAGTATTTATTAAAGAGATCAGTTTGTGAATTACAATAAACTTTACTGATATTTTAAAATCTTTACGCTACTTTGTCTGGTAGACAACCACACACGAATTAATGAGAGGTAAACTTTCACATTTCCTACATTTTGGCTAATATGCAGTAAGGAACGCAAAAATCTGCGACTCACACATTTTTTGTTAACAGCGTTGAAAATGTTTTGAATTGGGTTTCCTGTCTCAGTGAGGGACATTGTGCCATTCATTAGTGAATTTAGTATATGTGATACACATCTTACGTAAAATGCCTCTGTATTCCTGATAGAACGGGGTTGGAACACTTGCGGGGAGTGACACTTGCGGGGAACCCTGGGCCCTAGGGGCGGCTGATGGCTTTTCCTGAGTACAGGCACACCAACAAGTCTAGCACTGCTGTTGTCAAGTTTTCACACTGGCAACATAACACGAAACTCAAGTGAAACTGCACAACCCTTTGAAGACCAATATAGTAACTTGTTCTAACTACATATTAATTCGTTGAGTGTTCCTCCTGAAAACAAAAAGGTATTTTAATAGTGATAATGTTTGGAGAGTTATTAAGACATTCTCTGCTACTACAAGACGATGACTTTCCACAGTCATACCTCCTAAAAGCATATTATTCAGAACACTAAGCATACAAGACACCTGCACAAGCAATAAATATATTAAGCATCCTGCACAGATACGTTGATGTAATTGACCGCTATGTAGTTAGCCCCACTATCACATAACTTCCATCTCTTTAAAAATAGCTACTATGCATTTTAATGGGAGACGCAACCTTAAACCTTCAATTAAAAACGTTAATAATAAGTCAATGAGTATTTTACATACTTGAAGCGTTTATTCGTAGACCCCAAAACGATTTGGCTGTATTCGAATTACAAATACCTCTAAGAAATGTATGAAATACGGAATGAGTAAGGGAATGTCACACACCGAAAAATGCTAAAGATAAATTCTATTTTCTATCACCGTCATATAGAACCATTTTTACTCCGAACTTGGCATAAACCAACAGGGAGAAACAAGTTGCAAGACTTCCAGGAAAAATGAAGCGAAATTGGCAGCCAGTAGTTGGTTATAGATTACATTGCCTGTTAACTGTATAAATATAAATTACAAAATACGCGGAACTCCTGTTCAGTACAGTCAAAAAGGTCTAAGATAGTAGGCAGTGGTTTAAAATCAATTATCCGTATCACTCTCCTCCTCAAGAAGTCTGTGTGAAGATTTATATTCAGAACATTCAAGAAAAAGGCTACTGTGGTGTTGAAACTACAAAAAGCAGCTCATTTTACTCAGGAAGGGAAAACGTTATGGTGCCCGTAAATTTGAATGGCTGTTTCTCTTGTAGTAACATTCATTTTTTGATAAAATGTTAAAATCCTCTGGAGGGCGTGGAGTAGGGGTGGTGTATCCCTACTTCTGGAACACCCTGTTCACTACCAGCGTCCGGGTCTCCGCGCAAGTGTCTACACATTCCCTTTCCCCGCAAGTGTCACAAACTCGATAGAACGGTCGTCAGGTCTCAACCGTGCGTTTTAGTGTGACCAAGGCAGCCACAGGTATTAAGGCTAGTTCAACTAAAAAATTGTTTTTTGACCGTATAGATCTCGTTGAGAGAATCCGTTACACACTGAATTCAACAGATTTTTCCTCACTGTAGCTGGAAAAATAGCAGGCCAAATAATGAGAAACGTCTAAAGGGAAGCAGTTTGGCAACTACACTGTTGACAGTGACATCGAGATTACTTGATGATTCAGTTGCCGGCTCTGAGTGACCCTCGTACTTTCTGTTACACAACAGAGGTGAATCACTTAACCATAGTTAGTAATGCTGGTTTTTCAAATAGTCTGCATTCAGATCAAATTTTTGTACTATGAATATATTTAATATTGTTCGGAAATACGCTAAAACATTAATCACGTTTAGATCCAAGCCTTATTATTATTATTATTATTAGTCGTAAAGCTCCCATGTGGAAGACGCTAAGTAAAGCTGGTTCATTTTCCGTTCTTCTTGGTCTCTTGGTTCTTTTTATTTGCCCACCAGTTTTTCATTGTTTGAGAAAATTTAGTTCTTCTTTCTTCACTCCACTTTGTTCCAGTTCTCGGTGCTTTTGTCTCTGGTTTAACCTCCCACTTTTCAACTTTTATTCTAAAATTGTTCCTTGCAGCTATTTCTTTTTTAGTAATTTTGGCTAATTCCAAATCTTTTTTTTAACTTTTTGGATCCATTCTCCTCCATTAACAAGAGAATCTACGTATTTTACAATTCTTTTTGTTAATCTGTATTCAGGGAGTCTCATTATGTGGCCATAGAATTTGAGGCGTCTTTTCCTCATGTGTATCTCTGTGTTAGAATATTCTTCAATTTTTGATGTTTTCTGTAATCTATATCCATTCTCGGTCCATCTTGGTCCCAAAATTTTTCTAATTATTTTCCTTTCTTCTTTCTTTAGATTTTCTATATCAGTTTTCGTGTTTAGTGCCAAGGTTTCGCTGGCATATAACATCGATGGTTTAATGACTGTATTGTAATGCCTAATTTTGGCATTTAAAGATAAGCATTATTTATTATAGAGGTTTTGCACTAATCCTAAACCTTTACGAGCTTTTTGTATTCTTTCTTGTTGTGCAAATTTTTCCGAGATAATTTCTCCAAGATATTTGAAGTGTGGTAATCTGTTGATTTCTCCGTATTTGGTTTGTAATTTGGAAATTTCTAAATTTGTTGTTGTGAACACTGTCTTTTCAAATGATATCTGTAGCCCGACTTTTTCTGCACATTCTTTTAGAATTTCTACCTGTTTTATAGCCCTTTCACTAGAATCTGCCATTATTACGAGATCGTCTGCAAATGCTAAGTAGGGGATTCTTAGGTTATGTTTTTTGGCTCCTAATGAAATTGGTTTCCAGCACTTTTCTTCTTCAAGTTTCTTCTCCCATTCTTCCATGACTCTATCCAGAACTACATTGAACAACAAAGGCGACAACCCATCACCCTGTCTAACCCCAGTTTTAATTTCAAATGCTTTTGAAAGTTTTCCCATAAATTTCACTTTGGATTTTGTATTTGTTAACGTCTGTTGAATGATTTTTTGTATTTTACGATCCAATCCAAGCCTTATTCATTATACATTCTTCGCCGTTTCTTTTTACTCTAATGCCCTTGCCAACGTAAGACGGAACGGCTACACAATGAGGTCATCGCTGTTATACGTCCTTCGCTTGTAAGATGCTAAGAAAGCAGTGTGTTGACACAGCCTACTTTTTTGTTTTTGGAGTGCGTTTGTTGGCAAAATATTTGGAATCATGTTCACAGGATGTGGGATGTTGCTTAAAGGAGAATCAGAATCCTCGCTAACACGTAGAGAACGGAGTCCTTTTAGATTCACTCCTACTCTCTGCAGTTACTAATGAACAACATGTTGTTAGAAATGAAAAGCTTTTTTATGATTTTATGTCATTTTACTGTAGATTTATCCTGTTCAGTTTCTTATACATTCGAAATGTTCTTCGGGTTTCTTCTAACTTATATTACTCTTAGTAAATCATACATTAACACTCATTTGTGCTCGTTCATTCGGACAGCCTGAGGAGGTTGACACCATTGAAAAGAAAAGGGTTAAATGCACCGCCGAAAACAAAACAAAAAATACTGAAGATTTATTTTTGACACAATTCATGATTACAAAATGTTCAAATGGTCGTTAAGCTTATGGGACTTAACTACGGGGTTATCAGTCCCTAAACTTACAAACTACTTAACAACTAGCTTATCCTAAGGACGGCACAAATATCCATGCCCGAGGGGGGATTCGAACCCCCGACCGTAGTGGCCGTGCAGACCGTGACTGAAGCGCCTCAGTCCCCTCGGCCACCGCGGCCGGCTCATGATTACATTGACAGATAAAAAACTCAAGTGGTCCTGAAATTTAGGTGATTGCAAAGCTAGACTGGTGAAGTGTTTACGTCATACAGCAGTTCTACAAAACTGTGAATGATAATTCAATAGCTGTTTTGTTAATATTGTAATTTCAAAGCTTTGATGAGACCATTTGTTTTCTGGTTGGAATGTGGGGAGAACATGCTACATGACCCAGAATGCCAGAATTCAACTGCGAGAAAGTAAGATATTTTCATGAATTTCAACCTTGCTATCTGACCGTGTATTAAAAACTTTTGCTTGAAAAAATCAGTTACTCATCGCTACCTTTTCTGTTAACTGCACAACAGTGTCAATATGGTGAATTGAAAATCCAGCAGCATGACAGGAAGAACGTATAAAATTTTATATCTGACTCATTTAATGAGTTACACAAGACACTTTTAATTACGTAAAACCACATAATTGTTATTAACATTTCACTTCAGCAAAAACCTCGGAATAGTATACTATGCTCTATAATGGATGTGAACGTCAATCACCGCTACTTTAATTAGGTTGCTTGTGCGCATGGAAACTCTCGTTTAATCATGCAACTAATTCCCTTCAAAATCTATCACTATTATGACTTTCATTAACACACCGTATATTAGTCTCTGTTATCGTCATTACAACGTGCAATGTAACATAATCACACACGTATCAAACAGTGCAACATAAATCATTTGATCAAAATTCTGTGAAATTGGGGATCAAATGCTACTATTTACTAAAAGAGTATAACCTACGATTTATAAACTTATTATGAATAACATATTACTTAGATCTTGTTGAAACGAGATAGAATGGTTGGCCAGTACTTACCATTGTGCTGTACCGCCGATAGTAACACAAATGAAGCAACAGAAAAAAGGGGACAAAAAGGACAAGCTTTCGGAACACAGTTCCTTAGTCAGGTGGGAGAGAAGGGAAGAAGAAAGGATGGGAACAGAAGGGAAAGGTAGTTCACGATCTAGGTCCATGAAGGTGGTGTTTCGAAACATGTTCCGTGCAAAATTCCTTCCTCTTTCATTCCTTCTGCCCAGTCCATATTCGCCTACTATTTTTCCTTCTCTTCCTTTTCCTACTACCGAATTCCAGTCTCCCATCACAATTAAGTTTTCCTCTCCCTCAACTATCTGAATAATTTCCTTTAGCTCCTCATATATTTCTTCGATCTCCTCATCATCGGCAGAGCTAGTTGGCATATAAACCAGCACTACTGTGGTCGGTTTGGCTTCGTATCTATCTTGACAATAATAATGCGATCACTGTGCTGCTCATAGTAGTTTACCCGCATTCCTACTTTCTTATTCATTATCAGTCCTACTACTGTGATACCCCTAAATGATTTTGTATTTATAATCCTGTACTCACGTGACCAGAAATCCTGTTCATCCTGCCACCGAACTTCACTAATCCCCACTATATCTCACCTCAACCTATCCATTTCCCTTTTTAAATTTTCTAATTTACCTACCCAATTAAGGCATCTAACATTCCACACTCCGATCCGTAAAATGCCAGTATTGTCTTTCCTGATGATAACATCCTCCTGAGTAGTCCTCGCCCGGAGATCCGAATGGGGGACTATTTTATCTTTGGAATATTTTACCCGAGAGGATGCCATCATCATATTTTCATATAGTAGAGCTGCATGTCCTCGGGAAAAGTAAAGGCTGTAGTTTCCCCTTGCTTTCAGCCGTTTGCAGTAACCGTGCGACAAAGCCACATTAGCTGATGTTACAAGGCCAGTTCAGTCAATCATCCAGATTTTTGCCCCTGTAACTACTGAAAAGGCTGCTGCCCCCTTTCAGGAACCACACGTTTGTCTAGCCTCTCCACAGATACCCCTCCGCTGTGGTTGCACCTACGGTACGGCTATCTACATCGTTGAGGCACGCAAGCCACCCCACTTTGGCAATGTCTGTGGTTCATTTGGGTAGACCCCCCTTTTAAGACAGCAAAAATACGAATTGAGCAACTTGACAGGGAGAAGAAGGCAGCACCTGCCATCCGGGACATACCATGTGTTACAAGCAAGCCAGATGGTTTTGACCAACCGAGAGGAATATGGCCACACGAAACAGAATAAGGACGATTGCGGCAGGTGCTCCGAAAAATACCCTCCCCAAAGTGCGATTGTAGAGCACATAATGGAGGAATGCCCGATCAGATCCTATAGCGGCAACCAATATGATTCCCTAATTGCAACAAATGAGTAAATTGAATATATTTTTAATCTAGATGTTTGTTTGTAAAGTTTACTATTATTGTTATCATGACTGTTTCCATTGTATTGTTCATTCTTCTTATTTTTCTTTATGTACACAACAATTTGTACTTAAAAACAACTAAATCTCACAACCCCATTATCTGTGTTGTGGTAGGTGTACGATCTGCCCTTACGATGCGACGAAGTTGGTGGACGTCTGTGCCGTGTTGACGTCCAGAACCTCGTCTAACGGTGTGAGAATGTGCACGCGGCCATCGCAACCAGCAACCTTACACAACTGACGCAGCACGTCGAACTTGTGTAGTAATTAGAGTCCGACCGAAACATGATTTTTGGCCGAAACCGTAACCGAACGTTCATCTCTTCTTCTAGTTTTGGCCGAAACCGAAACTAGCGTAATTAAGTTAAAATTTCTGTATATTTGCGTTACACCACAAATCACTGGTTTTGCCCATATTTTTCACGATCCCTTCTTTGTACTAAGCCTTCTTGAGTGTGTGTAAGAAGATGACATGGGAGGCGAATAGATTTAGACAAACCATCGTACTTTTATTAAAGTACTTCCAAATTGGACTCTTTTCTCTTCGTTGCGACATTTTATACCTAAAAAACAAAAATTAAAGGAAGTTAGACAGTAAGTAAACTGAAATCGATATAGTGAAGTCTTGATATTTCGAGTCTCGGAATTACAAGTCTCCCATAAATATGAGAGTGAAGAAACAAACAACAGCTGCGTCTACATTTTATAACCACAAAAAATTAATTCCACCATTATAACGCAAAGTAAATAGTGAAAAGACTTTAAAACCTTTAGGCTGTCAATGTAAATTACTATTTAAAAACATTAAAAAAAAAGATTTTTTTACTCGTGTATTCTTTTCAAGGTCGATTTTCTTCGTTTTCACACCTGAATTTCGATAGTTCGAGGTGATCCCTGTCCCGTTCACGTCAAACTAACGAGACCACAGTACTGCATACCTTCTTGTAGGAAGATAGTCTTTAGGTAGACAACAAACATGTAAAATAGATACTATGAAATGACAGGGCCTCAACATATCACAATACAAAATACGCAGAAAGTAATCATTTGTTTGCTTCTATAAGAAGCCTTTACGATTTTGTTCTTGAGAGCGCTAGCTTTAAATTGCCATCTTCAATTCCGTTTTCTGCAATCGACAAACAACTTTACATATCTCCTTTTTGGAATTGCTGAATACAGTGCTGCAGGAAGTATTCCGAAAAGTAAAGTCACAGTTTCGATTAACAGCATGACTTTTGTCAGTATAAATTTACACAAACTGACCAGGAAAAGGTGTGTACCACATGATAAATATTTCCTAAACCCATACCAGTTATTAAAAAAACTCGTCGCTTTCAAGGAAACTCGTAAATAAAACTTTACAGCATAACAATATGATAACCCATTCCATTACGTAGAATACTGATGAGGTTAAATTGTTACTAACATGACTAAGATACGATTGCTTTATATCGTGTTTAACAAAGGATAATACCCATAACTTTTACGCGAGAGGAGAGACTCCTAGGAGTTAAATGCCGCACCGTCAAATGACGTAAACCGATATTGTTAACTGAATCCATCTAGAACGCGACAGGACTTCATCAATAAGTTCAAGAAAACTAATTTCGGCCAAGTCGAACATTCGGCCGAAACCAATATTTTGGCAGAAACTGGCCGTATTCGAATATTCGGTCGGTCCTTAGTGGTGATTATCCCAAATGACTATCCTGCTACTCGAAAGACCATGATATGAAACTCTGTTAACTGTAGGAATCACGGTTGTGTCTCCGTGGCATGGCTGCCTATTTGCTTGATATGTTGATGTCACGCTGAGCCTTATCGCTGTAAGCATTGCTTCTTGAGGGGTTCTCAGGTATGGCGTTCTGCCAGCTAAGTCACTAACCCATGTTAGGTGAACGAGGTTGGAACTGTTAAAGGCCCCTACACACGTTCTCATTAGTCGTGACCAATTTATCAGCGATCCGATAAATTGAACGTGTGGAGGCTCTTCCCGACCAACTTCGCTTGTCGGATGGTTCGTCGGGCCTGGCCGTCCGATATTCGACCCCTCCATCCCCATTCCACCCGACAAATTGTGAATGTGTAGCACTATCACAGACATATAGAGACGGGAAACCTCCATAAGGGCCCGGTCACATGCTCAGGGGTGCGGGGCGGGGAGTGCTGAAGCAGTTCTGTAAGATGTCCCACGATGCCACTGAGGTCAGAAACAGCCCTTTAAAACTGGCCAGAGCATGTGGCAGGTAGCGGCTGACCCCACCACCACTTCCACTCAAACGCCAGCAAGCCAGACACAGCCGTGGCCTCGTGGCAGGCGGCACGAGCTCTCGCCTCCCCTCCATGCTACCCTCTGACGTGCGAAAGGCACCCTCAGAAGCGCCCCTACTGTTGTCTACCTGTACTAAGCTGGGGAACGACCTGACATCTACTGGCATCTTAAGGAACTACGAGGGGAGCGTAGGACAGAGGTTTATGGAGGGGGGCCTTCTTCTCTGTATATGTTACTCTGTGGCATTACCACAGACGGAAAACCTCCATAAGGGCCCGGTCACAAGCTCAGGGGTGCGGGGAGGCAGGCCAGAGCAGGTGGCAGGAGCGACTGTCCCCACCACCACGTCCCCTCAAACGCCAGCACACTGGACACAGCCGTGGCCTCATGGCAGGCGGCACGAGCTCTCCCCTCAGGCTTCCCTCCATGCTATCCTCTGATATGTGAGAGGCACCCTCATAAGCGCCTCTAGTGTCGTCTACTTGTACTAAGCCAGAAAACTGTCTGACACCTGCTAGCATCTTACGGAACTACGAGGGCAGCATAGGACAAAGGTTTAGGGGGGGCTTCTTCTCTGTACTCTGTGGCATTACCCACCAACTTCCTGCCTGCGATCATCTGCTGTCTGCAAGGCGAACACGCGAAAACAAAAACAGTTCGACAAACAGGAACCAGAACATTGAGGCGCTGCAGTCGCTTACTTACTTACTTATATTGGCCACACAAACCGCTGTCTATGCTTGACCTCACCAGTCCGTCAAGACGGGAGGCTGAATGCATCTCAGCCGCTACACACCCTCCAGGCAGCAACAGGACGCGCAACTTCAATACAACTTCCGAAATCGCCTTCGGGGATGTGGCCTTTACGCACGGTGGGTTTCCCGCTAAAACCACGACACCGTTTATTCAGCAGAAACTGGGCGGAGGAACATCAAGATCTGAGTCGTAACGAATGGCGCCTGGTCCTGTTCACAGCTGAGTCAAGATTTTGTGTTCAGCTGGACAATCGTTCCCTCACCCTGCTTATATAAGGCTTCTACTTGTAATCTCAACTTTAGGATAGTGTTTCTCTTGAATTTTGTGAATAAAAATCTACTCACAGATTTCTCGAGAAGAAGCAGTGGTATGGATATCTGATTGTAAGCCACTACAAATTTCCTTTGAGCTTTTTGATTTCTCTGAAGTTCAGTGTAATCCCTAATTTACATTTACACAGTTAACAAGCGAGATAATTGATAGCCAACGATTGGCTGCCAGTTGTTTCGCTTCACTTTTCCTGGAATTCTTGCAACTTGTTTCTCGTCCTTTGAGATTATGACAAAATTCGGAATAAAAATTATGTTTGATGGTGATATAAATCGGTGTGCCACAGGCACTTATACACTCCGTGTTTCAAACATTTCTTAGACATCTAAGAGTAAACACTCCAAACATGTGAAATAATTTTTAGTTTTTCTTTTAATTGAAGCTTTAGAGTGGAGTCTCTCGTTAAATGGAGAATTGTTGTTTTCTAAAGAGATTAAAATAGCATGATGTCCTGGTTGGCAACTACAAAACGGTTAGAGGCATCAACATATTTGTGCAGGATTCCTAATATATTTATTGTATGCGAAGGTGTTTTGACACGCTTACTGTTTTAAATGAAATGCGTTTAAGAGGTATGACTGAAGGAAGTAATCATCTTATGGTAACAGAGAAAAAAATGTGTCACTAACTTCAAACATTTTCACTATGAAAATACAGTTTTGTTTCCCGGAGGAACATTCAGCGAATTAATCTCTAGTTAGATCGAGTTACTATACTCCTATTTAGCTTTCGAAGGGTTACGCAGATTCACTGATTTTCGTGTTAGTGTTCGTTGACAGTGTGGAAACGTGTCTACAGATATAGCTTAAAACTTACAGCGTGAAGATTGCGTGGTTGGTTTCATTCAAAAGTCTCGTAGACTTTTGTTTCTTTAGTGTAAATTTGCAGCTACGATTATGTCGATGTCTAGACTCTCATTTACATGCTGATTTTTACACAATGAAGAGAACGAAACCCATCCACAGGAGATCACTGCCATATATCAGCTAATTACAGCTTATCTTCGAATTCGAATTACTGGGAAACTGGTTTCAGACATTTATCCTTTAGAGAAAAATGTTTGAAGTTTAATAAAAAAGGCAATGAAATATAGATTTGTTCATTTAAATTTCGTCCTAAAACGGCAATTATCATGAGACTGTGAGAACTGTAAGAGCTATCATGTTTTGAACTTGGCTGCCCCACCTCAACTTTGCATCAGCAAAACATTAGAAGAGATTATTTATGAAGTTCATTGTCAGATAAGACTACAACAGTCTTAAAACATAGATTTACCACGAAACGCGTCAATGATCCACCTTGAAGTGATAAGCGGTTGCTTACTGTCGTAGTGTGAGCGCCAGCCAGCACGCAGGAGCGGCTGTGCTGAACTTCTGGACTACTTAGTATGCATGTGCCGGTGAAAAGCCGGTTAGGCCGGAAAGAGTCCCATGCTCGTGCTCCGTGCAAGAGTCACTCGGTGCAATTGTCACTCTGTCTAAGTGTTCCAACCCCCTGATACTGAGAGACACTGATGATAACTCTCTTTTTTTTTTAATTTTATTTATTTATACTTTTCATTCCCGCACCTGAAGGGTGGCGGGTGGGCAACTGGAGAGCATTTCGCTCTATTGGTGCCATGGGGTTTACATATTTATTTACAGTAACTTTATTGAACATTCTTGTCTTACATCTAAAACTTATAAACTTATTCTAAGTTGAACATTTGACATAAGGTGTTGTTGGTAACAAATTGGTGCAGATACATTATGGAATATATATATATATATATATATATATATATATATATATATATATATATATATATATATATATATATATATATATTAGGTGTTATTGGTAACAAATTGTGGCAGATAAATGATGGAGTATATATAATATTTACAATATTTGCGAGTGTTTGATTTTCCTGAATATACAGTTTGTATAATGTTTGTTATTTTAATATACAGTTTTGAACAATGCTTGTTGATGTGCGTTGTTTAATTATACAGTTATGATTACAGTGAAATGAGAGGAATGTTTGAATGGATGTGAAGGTGTGACTTGAGGGAGACCTTAAGGGACTTAGGGAGATGGCGAAAAAGGAGTTTTGAGTTAGGTGGTGTTGAGATTAAGTGCCAGTAAGTGAGGTGGTGTTTGTGTCTCCTGCTATGTGCATTATTTGTGCTGAGTGTTCATGGTTGTGTATGGTGTCGGGAAAAGTGTTCAGTGTGTTGTGTGTGATGGTTCGGGGGGGGGGGGGGGGTTAGTGTATTTGAATTTGGGTTTGTTGATGTGTCTTGGTCTTCGTGTGAAAACGTGTATCATGGCAAAATAGCCTTGCTGTTTCTGTATCGGTAATCTTCTGTGCTGTTCCTCTTGAAAACCCAATAGCATGGTATGGAAATGGAAGTTTGAAACAGTAGTTCGACTAGAGTGGTTAAACTTGTCGATAAAATACCTCTGTGAATTACAGATTTAACCCTCAATCGCAACATTCGTGTATCATTATCGTTTCCCAGCAGTAATCAGTAACAGTAATATTAGTTACTCTACATTTATTTCTTGACAGCCGCGCAGTAATGGCCTAGCGCTAAGGCGCCTTGCTGCGGAGTGCGCGGCAGCTCCCCGTCGGAGATTCGAGTTCTCCTTCGGCAGCGGGTGTATGTATGTTGCTCTTACCATAAGTAAGATAAACTAGTTTGTAAGCCTAGGGACTGATAACCACTGCAGTTTGCTCTCATTGCTTTCCAACAATTGGAACATTGAATTTCCTGATATATTAGTTGAACAGGAAACGGTTAAGTAAAGAACTATATTTATTAGACTTTTTTGTTCATAATCACCAGTGATATCACCCCCTGACTCATTCTGTATGTCAATTAGCGACTCAATCGCAACATTCATGACATTATCGTCTCCCAGCAGTAATCAGAAACAATATTTGTCACTCTACATTTATTTTGTAATATATTCTACTTATGTATGATTTTCAATGTATTTTGGTACATGTACCGTACCGTTTCTATAAATGGCATTACGAGTGAAAGTACCGGCCAAATGGTACTGGTCAGAACGTTGAATATTATAAAAATTAGCGTCAGATTTCCGTTTTTTTCCATTGCCTATGGCCCATTATAGGCAAGAAAGCTGTCCAGAGCAGTGATAATTTTTGCTTCCTTGCAGTTAAGTTAATAATACATTTAATCATATTGGTTTACTACGTAAAAGAATATCATTTACAATTTCATATTGTTCAAGCAGGGACAAAATGACTGAGAATTAAAATTACCTATTGTGAAACATTTTGTTGCTTTGTTTTTCAAATTAGGTTTTTTATGCGCAGTACATAAACAAAAATCGAGCTAATGTCCATTGTTCTTATACGAATACCCGACAAAACTATTTCTTTCTGTATCAGTAATCAAAGAAAACGTAATTTCACTCTCGCTCGTCAGAAGGAATTGATGTTACTCTTACTAGAATGGAATACCTCAGGTGTAAACAATGACTTCGATGTGTTTATAGAGGCTGAACTCATAATGCTGTGAAGCGAAACTGTAGTTTCACACACAGGCATTGCAGTAAAACTTGTCTGGTTAATCTATTTTACTAAAAATCTAACGGCCTTCGATGGAGCATTTGCAGATTCCCTAACAGCCTCCAAGGGGAAAAAGAATTTTTATGTATCCTACAGCTAGAGACTGAAAATTTTGAACTTATTAAGAACCATAATGCTATAAAACTTTGAACACAGTATTATAGTTATAATGTGTGTACGAGGTCAGTACAAAAAATTCAGAAACGTACGTAATTTCGCATCATTGGACTGCTGAAGCGAAATGCGGTTGGCATCCCGGCACACTCCTGTATTGAATGTGCAACTGCCGGAAGATTCATTATTGCACAGGGTTGCCAACTCCTGTGATAATTATGAGGACATATGATAATTCGAACACGGTAATATACTGTACGATACTGACTAAACATATGATAATTTATCTCCAAACTCAGATAACATTTAAACTTTAAACCGTGCACAATCAGGCAGGTCGATCAATCAGATCGACGACAACTAAGGACACTGAAGTTACACTGAACATCATCATAGAACAATATTAATGGATGAAATACTGTATATGGCCACATTTTGTCACCTCAACTTGTGAAAGGATGTGGTGAATCCGAACATTTCCACATCACAGAGAAGGCGATAAATTCAGTGACAACAAATATTTACAGTTCAGTAATAGAGTAGCCTACTTCCCTCCGATAATCAATATTGTAACTACCGATAACATGAACTTCTCACATCGTCAATATTATGTTATTACAAGAACGACAATTTTTTACTACTGCTATTACTACGCATCTCTATGCCGCGATTCTTTAGCGATCTAACGTGTAACATTTCCTATCATTATTACGTATTACTACTAGCTAATTTGTGCACTGTTTTCCCATTCTCTGTGTGATGTATGCTCATTCTAAGTCAAAATCTTCCTACCAATAAAATGAACTAGAAGAAACATAGTAGGAAGGGAAGAGGACGTAAATGAAGATGACATAGGGAATACTATACTAAGCGAAGAATTTAACAGAGCTCTGAAAGATCTAAGTCGAATTACGGCCGCTGGAGTAGATGACATTACGCCAGAGCTGTTGAAGTCTATGGGAGAGTCAGCCACGTGAAAACAATTCTGCCTGGTGTACAAGACGTATGAGACAGGCGAAATTCCCTCAGACTTGAAGAAAAATGTAATTATCCCAAATCCTAAGAAAGCCGGCGCAGACAGGTCTGAAAAGTACAGAACCATCAGTTTTAATAAGTCATTGGGTCAAAATTCTATCACGAATCATTTACAGAAGCATGGAAAAGCTGGTAGAACGCGACATCTAGGAAGATCAGTTTGGATTTAAAAGAAATATAGGAATACGCGAGATAATTCCTTATGACTTAGATTAAGGAAAGACAAACCTACACTTCTAGCTTTTGTAAATTTGGAGAAAACTTTTGACAATGTTGTCTGGAATACACTCTTTCAAATTTTGAAGTCAGAAGGATTAAAATATAGGGAACGGAAGGTTATTTATAACTTGTACACAAACCAGACAGCAGTTACAAGAGTTGAAGGCCATGAAAGACAAGCATTGGCTGGGAAGAGAGTAAGGGTTGTAGCCCTCTCCCCATTGTCATCGAATAAGCTATGACTGAAAGCAAGGAGAAATTTGAAGAAGGTCTGAAAGTTCAGGGCGAAGAAATTAAAACTTTAAAGTTTACTCATTTCAGTGTAATTCTGTCAGACAGCAAAGGACCAGGGGGAGCAATTGAACGGAATGGACAGTGTCTTGAAAGGAACATTAACAACAACAAAACAAGGCTATTGGAATGTAGTCCAAGAAAATCAGACGATACTGAAGGAATTAGATTACGTAGCAAAACAATTCAGGTGGTGGATACGTTTTGTTACTTGGGCAGTAAAATAACATATGATGGTTGCAGTACAGAGGGTATAAAATGCAGAATGGCAAAGGGAAGAAGACATATTTGCTAACTTAGAATATTAAGTGATAGGAAGTCTCTTCTGAAGTCTTTTGTGTAGAGTGGTGCCTTGAACAGTAGTGAAACATGGACTATAAACAGTTCAGACAGGAAGAGGATAGATGCTTTTGAAATGTGGTACTATAGACGAATGCTGAAATTTAGGTTGGTGGATGGTGTAACTAATCAGGAGGCTCAAGATAGAGTAGGATGGAGAGCTGCATCAAACCAGTCTCCGGACTGAAGACCACCACCACAACAACAACAACTGAACAGAATAGGGAAGATAAGGAATTTCTCGCATACCTTGACTAAAAGAAGGAAGCACTTAGTAGGACACATTATTGGACATAAAGCAATGGTGAATTTACCATTGGAGGGGAGTGTGTGGGGTAAAACTGGGGGCCAAGAGAAGAATGGATGTGGGTGCCGATCTTATGAGGTGATGAAGAGGCTTGCTTAGGGTAGATTGGGGAACTGCATCAAACCAGTCTCCGGAGTGAAGACCACAACAATAACGGCGATGTTTTTGCATTTAAAAGTGGGCAAAGCTGTTAGTTATTGTTCACTAGTTGAACAATAGCTTTGCTCGGGTACTTATTTATTTATTTATTCCTGCCATTTTTCAGGTATATATTCATTTGTACGTCGGTAAAATCTATTGGGAATACAATTAGTAGTAAAGAAGTAATATATTAAAATTTGGTGCGTAATGGAGCGGTTTTCCATTAACGATACTGTTTATGTGCTCATGTCATGAACTACGTGTCGTACTGTGATACAGTTTAGAAGGTACAGTCAACTATATGCACGTATACTGATTGTAAAATTTCCCGCGGATACAATTTGTGGTGTAGAAATTACAAATGTAACATACTGAATGTCGTAGTTTTACTCCATAAACAGCGGAAAAGTAGTAAGCGAGAAACTTTTCTCCTTTCATCATTTTGCTGTGGTTGTCAGCGAGAAAAAGTTTAATAAAGGTTTGAAATTATGTTTAAAGTTTGTTGCAATTCGCTAAGTACTGTCATTTCCATATAGTGTATTTATAAAGTCTCACCGCATTATGAGGCAGTTTCTTGGAACTACATTGTTTATTACGTTATATCTCCTAAACCATGTGACGTATGTGGTTCTTACTCCTAAGGCAATTGTTATCTCACGTAAGGAATATGTGTACCAAATTTGGCCGAAATCGGTCCAATGGTTTAGGAGAAAATGAGCAGCATTGTCGCAAAATGTAGCAGTTTTTCGCGCATCTCACTGTTTATGACGTTATATCTCGTAAACTATATATGGTATGTGATTCTTACACTTACGGCGAACGTCCTCATGGATTGAAGCTTACGTGTACTGTGGTGTCGCACAAGTACAAAGTGCGCGCCACTTACTTTCGCCGCGCGCCGCCATGCACGCACGGCGCGGCGTTCTCACGACGACAGCCACGAGCGCCCTCTGCGACAACTCCGCTCGTGGCCACCACTGAACGACACCGTCACTTGGCACTTCGGACGGAGATAGCAACCAGTTAGGACCTTCGTAATCAGATAGGCACCAGTGAAGACTTTGCTATCGTACAGGCACTAGGCAGGCCTCTAACAACTATGTATCAACATTCTGCAGTACTATGTAAAAGTTAAGTATTGTTACATTCTGTGCAATATATATCTTTCTAATTTACTCTAGTGTTTATAGTTTCTGGCTGCTCCCCTCCGTACCTGCGCCAGCGTGCTATCTATATTCCTGTGTCGGTCTCATTCCACTCGGCCACCGACACCTACGACGAGGCTGGGACACAAAAGCGGCGACGAAGTTGGGACACAAAATGTACAAAATTTCATAAAGATGGAACAAAACTGTAGAGTTGTATGCAACACGTACAAATATACGGACACTCTGATTTATATATTAGATTGTTGTATAGAGAAGAATGTTGTGTCGCACAAATTGAGAGTTTAGAGATGGTAAAGAGAAGCGGCGCGTCTGTTGGATATTTTGCGTGTAATTAAAGAACACAATGTGCTTTCAAGGGCTGCGTGCACTGTTTTACGAGGGGAAAGCTGGGAAAATTTATGGAGACCAATCCCCTGGAACGAGCACGTTTGGCGCCAAGTTGGCGAACGTCGGGGTGGCATCTTGTAGGACATACTGCGTCTCTGGCGCCAGGAACTCGGGCGCCGCTTCTTACAATAGAAAGGAATTTGGCAGTTTCCAAAGAATCTCTTGCTGGCCGTGTTTTCGACGGTTCCTGGAGGTCATCGTCCTGCAACGCGAGAAAGATGGACGTGTGTGCATGACCAGAACTGTGAAAACGCGGGAAGGTAGCCCATTCGCTGCTAGTTTTTTAGCAAGAGAGTTTTGGAAGCCATCTTCATCAGACCACAGTATTTTCAAATCTAACACAAAAACAAACTGACAAATTAGCACCAACAGAAAATCTGATACTTTGAATATTTAATAACCTTATGATTGTTTTAGACAATGGGTACAAGAATAATATTGAAATTAACTGCACTTTCATTAATTTACCTTACCCTGCAGTTTCTTTGTTAAACAGAGAACTGTACTTTCCGTGGTTTTGTATTTCTAAAAGATATTTGACAACTAGTTTCATTCTGGGTTTTATAGACAATAAATGAAAACTATTGATTCTTGAAATCTCATGAAAGACCTGATGCTAGCTACACTTTCGATAATGCAAATAGATTTGATTGCTGACTGAATCTTTAGAAAATGTAACTTTCAACAAAATAGTTAATATTAAACTTTCAGTTAGTTTTGTCTATCTGAACACTATTTAAATAAATGGTACTTGTCTACTGTACTGATAATATTGAATACTAGTACTGTTCTGCTTAACACACACACGCTTTGTATTAAACGTTCTTGCAAATAATAATATTTATTCTCGGGATTCTCGGAATTTGCATCACCAGGAAAGGAACCTACTTGGTAGTATGACTTGGGAAAATCACGGTTTGGTAAAATGTTTTTTGATGGATCAATCTATTGTGCAACTTTAAACAAACTGCTGGTTCATGCATGAATACAAAACTAAAGATACATTACTTGCAGTACTGTAGGTGGCTGATTAGGTGATTTAGTGACCACAATATGCTTCCAGAAATATTCCAGTGGTTGATGTGGCTGTGTGAGCTCATTTCCTCTTCGTGGCGAAGTTAGTACTGCACAACAAGGCAACGTGACAAAACCATAATACTTCGGAGACTATATATTTGCATTCGAGGCTACTGTAAACTTGCAGCAAATTAATTAAGCCTCCAAATCCACAGCTTCTTCTTAGTCTCCAATGCGTTTGCCACGAAAGCCAGTATTGCCATTGAACTTAATAGTTAGCTGCTTCTGTACTTCAAACTCGATTGCTGACGGCTACCACTGAACTACGACTATCACTCCGCCAAAATTGCCTGTCACCACCTTTCCAGGAGCGTCTCCCGCCAACCAACCACCTTTTACCTTGCACTGGCCACCTTTCCGTTCCTAAGGTAATGCACTCCATCTTTTAACTACAATTACTAAATTTGCCCTAATAAGAACCAGCACACATTATTTCATATTTTATACAGAACAATTTATATAATGTATGTTTGAATAGAAAATAAACATTGTCACAGAAAAATAATTAAGTTCTGCAGTTTCTAGCAGAACACTTACTTCTACTAAATCAAGGATTATGAATACAGACATCAGTCATTATAATACAATTGACAATCGATATATATCAAATCATTAAAATAAATAATTTAGTAATAATTGCATAAAGCAATAATAATGGATTATCAGGGTAAAGGAGTACGCTATAGTGTTACAACTGGACGCACGCTGGCTCCTCGTTGTGGATTGGCGTTTCTGGTTAAGATAGGCGGAGCCCGGAAGCTTTGCAGAAGGAGAGTCAGATTTGGCTAGTAAAGGAAGAAAAGGAGCAGTCTGGAAGGGCAGCCGTCTCTCTTCTGCTCTCATATTATTCTTGTTTGGGGAGCTGAACTTAGAGTGTTTGGTGCAACTCTTGGATTGTTCCGAAACTTGTACTATTTGCGCTGAGTGTTGGCAAACTGAGAACAAGGTCAGCCTGCCTGATATCAGACGTAACGACACGCTAATTACGAGTATCACAGTTGTGGTATCACTTTCGCCTACAGTGTTGTTGTTGTTGTGGTCTTCAGACTGGTTTGATGCAGCTCTCCACGCTACCCTGCCCTGTGCAAGTCTCTTCATCTGAGAATACGTTCGGCAACCTACATCCTTTTGAATCTGCTTACTGTATTCGTCCCTCGGTGTCCCTCTACGATTTTTACCCCACTTCCTTCTAATGCTAAGTTGACGATTCATTGATGTCTCAGAATGTGTCCCACCAACCTATCCCTTCTCTTAGTCAGAATTTGCCAGAAACTCCTTTTCTTCCCAATTCGGTTAAGCACCTCCCCATTTATTACGTGATCTACCCTTCCAATTTTCATCATTCGTCTGTAGCACCACATTTCGAACTCTTGTATCATCTTTTTGTCTGAACTCATCGTCCACGTTTCACTCCCATACAATGCTACTACACTCCAGACAAATGCTTTCAGAAAGGACTTCCTAACATTTAAATTAATATTGGATGTTAACAAGTTTCGCTTCTTCAGAAATGCTTTTCTTCCCATAGCCATTCTGCATTTTATATCTTCTCTACTTCGGCCATCAGAAGTTATTTTGCTACCCAAATAACAAAACTCATCTGCAACTTTTATTGGCTCATTACCTAATCTAATTCCTTCAGCATCACCTGATTTCCTGATATTACATTCCATTGCCTTCGTTTTTCTCTTGCTGAAGTTCATCTTATATCTTCCTTTCAAGACACTGTCCATTCCATTCAATTCCTCTTCCAGATCTATTGCGGTCTCTGACAGAATTACTATGTCATCGGCAAACCGGATTGTTTTTATTTCTTCTCCCTGCAATTTAATGCTCTCTCCAAATTTTTCTTTCCATTCTTTCACTGCTTGCTCAATGTATAGATTGAACAACACTGGGGAAAGGCTACAACCCTGTCTTACTCCCTTCCCAACCTCTGCGACCCTTTCTTGCCCTTCGACTCTAATAACTGCCGCCTGGTTTTTGTATAGGTTGAATATAACTCTTCGCTCCCTTTTTACCCCTGCTACCTTCAGAATTTGGAAGAGTGTGTTCCAGTCGACATTGTCAAAAGCTTTCCTCAAGTCTACAGTACTCTGTTGTTTTTACACGTTGTCTCTAGTGGCTCGTCTGTGGAATCATAGGCACCAATATCCGCCGTGGTCACTTGGCAGATATTAGTTAAATATCGCTTCTGCAATCCGAAGCCGAGTTATTTTTCGGGACCGCGTCGTGCAGCAATCGACGTACACTGCCGCAGCCCAAAGCCGACTCAACAACACCGCCGTCCGCCACTGTTTTGGTGTAGTATAGCTTGCCACTGCTTCTCCGACTCGGGGTATTCACGTTATCAGACGTACAGAAAATCTTTAGGTTATTTACAGAATTCAAGTATCGGAATATTACTCCCGATTACGCCACTGTTTCCCAGTTAATTAAAAAATGTTCAAATGTTTGTAAATATATCGGACTAAACTCCTGGGTTATTAGTCCGTAACTTATAAACTACTTTAACAAGTTAAACTCACCTAAGGACAACACAAACAACCATGTCCGCGGGGCGGGGAGGGGGGGGGGGCTCGATACCCCGACGGCGAACGGCCGCACGCACTGCAGAATGGCGCCCCATTGCGCACGGCTAATCCGCTGCGGCTGCCAGTTAATGTGGGCTGTTATGTGTATCTTGAATCAGTTACATTTACCGTCGACTTACCACCCACGTACTGTAGAAGCGCTTGTTCTTATTGTGAATTTTATATGTTCATTAATTTGACCTTTTATTATTGTGTATCCATCTTGCTTTGATGGACGTTGGGACGACGGCGTTATATTATTGTTAGAAATGAAAAACCTTCAGCCGTCACTTTTGGATTTATTCGACTAGTTTCGAGAATACGCTATTCTCTTCTTCTGACCCTTCGGAGATGCATCTTCTGTTGAAGTTGATAGCTGTCGTAGTCTTCATCAGCTTGTCTTGTTGGTGATGAACCTACGGGTTTGTCCCATTACCTGGTACGGCACATACATCAAAGCAAGATGGATACACAAAGACTTGATGTGCCGTACCAGGTAATGGGACAAACCCGTAGATTCATCACCAACAAGATGAAGCTGATGCAGACAACGACAGCTATCAACTTCAACAGAAGATGTATCTCCGAAGGGTCGGAAGAAGAGAATGATGTATACTCGAAACTAGACGAATGAATCCAAAAGTAACGGCTCAAGGTTTTTCATTTCTAACAACTTTTATTTTTATTTTTATTTTCTTTTTTTTTTTTTTTTTGATTCGCTTTTTGATTCTGATGTTATCTGCCATCAGAATATAATACGAATTATAATTTAATTTAAAATTTTCGTCATTCAGATTAGTTTAGTTCCCTTTCACACTATTTTGAATGGGTTCGAGTAATTTGCAAATTAGAGTTGAATTCATTATTAGATCTTAGAAGGGTGATTGATTGATTGGTTTGGGGTTCAAGGGATCAAACTACACTGGTCATCGGTCCCGATCTTCGAAGGGTCAACCATGCCTATTATTTGATATCAAAATTGATAACCAATTGCATACCCCCAAGTCCTACCGTCCTCTCTCTGTCCTTCCACAATCTTTCATTTGGCGAAACCCACCAGGAACCTTCCTCCCATCGCCACCTCCCCCCCCCCCCCCCCAAATTACACCTTTCACACTCTTGCTTCTCAAACTGATACAGCAATTACTGAAAATGGATTTAAGAACTGGAAAAGGCTACAGAGATTTTTAAAACCCACGAGAATAATACTCTTCTCTCTGAGGCTGTCGTGAGGCATACTCATTTAAAAGCACCAACCGAATATGAACTATCTCTATTGAAATCCGATCAACAAAAATAGCTTTAGAATTATCGATGATCGGTATTTTCTTGGAATTTGTGTATTAGAGGACGTACAAACTTGGCGGGAAAATTAATAGGAAGTGTTGAAACTGTAGATGACAAAATGTAGCCTCAAATAGATAAAGTAATACCCATCCAAAGACGAAATATGAATTTCAAGTTCAAAATATTACGTCAGTGAATGTTTCGATTTAGTTACTGATTTGTGATGGTACAATGAATATCTAGGGTGATGAAGAAATTATTTCTTCTCTAAGATGACGTGATTAAAGCTTGTGGGGCTTTATAAAATTCATTATGTATGGGGAGTAAACATAATTGCACTTATTTTCTTCTTAGACTGCTGCTAACTATAAGTGACCTATGTGAGCAGACACATGATGAGCAGAAAAGAAATTCATAAAGGGACAGTCAGTTATAACTGATCAGCTATTTTGTACACTGTGGCACTCAATGCTGTAGTTTAGCTATGAAACCATTGGACCGTCCTTCCTATAAATTTAGTGCCTGTGTCGCCCATGATGAAGCAATTTATTCCACAAAAGTACAGAGACAAATGTTCTACAGACTGTACAGTAGCTAATGAACTCTTGAAGTAATGTCTCTCCATCACCTCAGTAGGTGATTATTTTCACAGTTTGCCTAATAACAAATATTAATTTAAGCTTTACTACCCTTCTGAGGTTACTTGTTTTGTTTCTTATTAAATTTTTGTCATATCATTTACACTGTAACTGATCGTGTAACTCTAACCTGTATTTTCCGTAGTTTCAGAATTATATATCATGTAGTAGCGACCCCACCTGACCCAGCGTATTACAGGTCCTGAACGTGGAAAACTTTCTGCAATAAAAAATTAACAGAAAATATAAAACATAGCGAAACGAGTGCTTTCAGCGAGGCATCAGCTTTATGGTTGAGGGTATTCAGCACTGCGCCACCACGCTCAATAAAGCACGCACGCAACGGAATGCTAAGGACAACCGAGAACGCAGTACTTCGCAAATTCCGTACCTACCATCATTCGTTCGAATCACTCTATAATCTCCTTTTTTATTTCGTTACTCCTTGGATTATTCGAGAAGAAGTGACAATTCTCACTTACTCATTCTCGCCTAGTTCTAACCATGAGACATAAACAGTTCTGACCTCATCATATTCCAATAAAACGAATACGTTGTACAATATAAAATATAATAGGCTCGATAAAAATATTATAGCCAAATTTTCACTTATCTGATTAATCTCGTCATTGTCGTTCATTCATCGCATCCAACTGCCACGCAGCTTTCTTACGCTTTCGAGTACTGGAAAATCCATGTATGTAGACCATGCTAGTTAGATACTCCAAATCAAATACTGAGTTTAGCCTTAGCTTAATATAACATTTACTATAACATTTATTTGCGATCTGGTAAATATATTTCTTCCAGCCGCAATTCATATCAATCAAGAACATTACAGAACGCTCTTTTACAATTACTTTTGAATCAAAATTTAGCACAAAATGTTTTTCCATCGAAGGTGGTCTGACAAACAAAGATATTATACATCAAAGCCATCAAAAATTTAATATTTATCGGCCGCTACGTTCGGATCACGGATTTTCTTTTGGTTGGTCATGTAAACACTCCAAAACCGATTCTGGAAATTGTGAGATGGCGTAATTTTAGATCACTCACAAGTACTTGAATCGCCTTAATCTATTGGGTGTCAGTTATCCTCTTTCGAATATGTAATTAGTATTTTTTATTTTTTACTCAACTCCGAATGTTTTTATTGCTTTTATTATCATGATCACGACATAAGAAAACCTGTCTGGAACTTTTATCACTTGAGAATGGCCGAATGCTGAAACCTGGTTGTGAAAATAAATATAAAATTATCTGTAAAATGGCGGTCAATTCATTTAAAAAATTTATATGACTGAGACTCCAGACGTATATAAAATCATAATATTGTTTAGTTTTGGTATTAATTTTGTTGTCTGCTGAAGATGAAGCCAGGTACCAGCTGTGGTGTACATTAATGCAAGGAGTTCTCAAGCAATGCAGAGTGCCGTCGTCCACGGAAAAAGCAAAGAGCTGATACCTGGCAGCTACAAGATTTACCGACGGCACAAATTAATAATATATTAATCCTTAATAATGCTACGAAATTGTCTATTACTGGTTCAAATTTCTGTCTTTTGTCATCTTTATAGCCAGTACTGATTTGGCCAAGCTTAGTACCAGATCGCGGAATTTGCTATATGTGGAAGGTATAATTTTTCGCTCTGAGAAGCTACAACCATCAGTAGTGTATTCTACAGTCAAGTTCACGTTAATATCTGACTGAAATTTTCAGTATTCATGTTCTTGGGCGAGTAGAGTTATTTGCTCAACCTAGGTAATAAAATGTTTGTAAAGTCTATGAGACTTAACTACGGGGTCATCAGTCCCTAAACTTACAAACTACTTATGAACTAGCTAATCCTAAGGACGGCACAAATATCCATGCCCGAGGGGGGATTCGAACCCCCGACCGTAGTGGCCGTGCAGACCATGACTGGAGCGCCTCAATCCCCTCGCCCACTGCGGCCGGCAACCTAGGTAATAGATTTGTATGTTTATTGTGCGACTTTGAGAGTTCAATGCTAAACGAAAGATGTTTGTTGTAGAACAGTTAGCGTGAGTCTAGCCAGGTGGTTTGCCTGACAGCGATTGTGATTTGCTACTTAACTGTGGTGAAAGTAAGCGTTTTGATGCTTGCTGTTAGGAAAAGGCGTAATTTGTGGTCTACTTTCCAGGAATACTTGTGCTTCAAGGCCATCCCAGAGGTACTAGAGTTGTTTGTTGTCCATTATTTTGTACCATTATTATGTTCATGTGTGTACTGAGAGCGCAGTGACATCTCACGTGCTTTTTTGATTGTGGTAATGAAATGCAGGAGACTTAGATGTATTTGGGTAGGCCCGCATACGACAGCGCTGGAGTAAACCCTTATGTGGTAACACTAAATATCGCAAGAGATAGATTACATTGGTGCCAACGCCTCAAGTGACTGAGTTTTGATTTTGTTAATTAAAGGTAGCGAGAAAAGTGGCTGCAGCAACTGGCTTATTTTCTTCTTGAGGCGAGGCTCAGTTTAGAAAATATTTAGTTGACGTGTTGAAGACACTCGTCCACAGATCGGCGTGTAGTGGATCGCATTTTCTGTAATAAATAATATCCGGTCACCTGAAAAAAAAATTGTTTCCCGTGTTTTTATTTTGATTTCCATTCAAAATGAAATTGCTATACAAGTAACATTAATATCAATAAGATTACAAAAATAACGTAGAGGGAAAATAATGTGTTTTTAGTATATACTGGTTCTAACGATAAGAAATGAAATTAGTGTTGGGACGGAAGACGAAAGCGTGTGCGCTAGGGTGTGCTTTCCTAAGACGAACATCTTGTCTAGCATTTCGTTTATGCAAGTGAAAAGGGAAGCCTGGTGATTTCATCTTGAAATATTGTAATAAGTGTAAGAAACTTTGTGAACTTTTGAAGTAATATAGTTGCTTATGCACTTAACCGCGGCATTTCATGCTCAGAGTTTTGGCCCCTCCATCCGAGACCTCACAAAATCCGCTTCAGTAAAGCGTTTTCCGATTCCACAATCGATTTTCGTGGCCACGTAAACGCAACCGTTTTTGAAACGTTCAGATTCAGATGTTTGTATAGCTTATGGGACTTAACTACGGGGTCATCAGTCCCTAAACTTACAAACTACTTACGAACTAGCTAATCCTAAGGACGGCACAAATATCCATGCCCGAGGGGGGATTCGAACCCCCGACCGTAGTGGTCGTGCAGACCGTGACTGGAGCGCCTCTGTCCCCTCAGCCACCGCGGCCGGCTTTGAAACGTTCTTCCCTTGTTAGATTTCGTCTTCTTGTTACGAGTTTTCGACTCATGTGGACAGAGTGACATTTTTTGTAGTGAAATAGAAGTGAGCCGGCCGCAGTGGCGGGCGGTCTGCGGCGCGCCAGTCACAGACTGCACGGTTGCTACGGTCGGGGGTTCGAATCCCCCCCTCAGGCATGGATGTACGTGTCGTCTTTAGTATAAGGTAGTTCATAAGTAGTTTGTAAGTTTAGGGACTGATGACCCCGCAGTTAAGTCCCTTAAGCTTAACAAACATTTTTGAAATAGAAGTGTAAATATTAGAGTGATCATGGTTCTTCTTTATTTAAGTTAAGAGAAACAGCGTCTGCGCTGACTAAATCAGGAACTGAAACAGCTGTTACTCAGCCGCCTTATTGAGTAGGCTAGCCAATCCTTTTTAGGCATTAAAATTTAAACACGGCAGTGGAAAACGGTTTACGAAGTTCGGTTGTCGCCTTCCAGAATATGTATTGCTTGTAAACGTAGTTATGGAAGCTTCACTGCCGGGCGCCGTGGCCCAGCGCACACGGTCAGAGGGCTACACGCCCTGTGTAATAAAAAAAAAAGCTGAGCCAAGAACACATCGAACAACAACGAACAAACCCGATCAAAAAAAAAAAAAAAAAAAAAAAAAAAAAAAAAAAAAAAAAAAAAAAAAAAAAAAAGACAGGTAGGAATCCATATCGCTCGCGAAAAGTGAAAAATCCGGGTTCGAGTCCTGGTCCCACACAAAATCTTCATTTCACCATTAAACATTAAATTATACAGCTTATGCTGATTCATATTCGCAATTGCAAATATATTTCTTGTATTCAGTTGATTAATTTAAAATGTTGCAAGAAAATAAAATTAACACCGATTATTAATTCATTTTTGAATAAAATTATAAAATAAGAAAAACATTTGGATACGGCTGAACCACACATATTTGTGTAAATCTCATAAACTTCCCGTAACTGAACGAACGCTGCATTTAAAAACATTCTTATAATGAGGAACTTGCACACATATTTTTCTTTGGATGCATGCATTGTCTCGCGGCGATATGAATAGACAAAATCGTCTCGGACGTCCAGCCGCGTCAGATGGTTAGAAACCCACGAGTTTTCGGCTAAGTTCTCCTTGGCCATTGTCAAGTGTTACATGACTGCTGCATCGTCGTTGCCTTGCCGTTAAATTGCCGTGCAGCTGGCTGTGACGTCACTGGAGCTTTCTGCTTCGCCATATCAGGTAATATTTACGTTTCGAGTCGGCTGCGTCCGCTTTTGAATGCTGGCTGTGACGTCACACGGGCTCGTTCCGTAGCCGGCGAGAAATACAGGCCTGAGCGCGCACTTCATGCTACGTAAGCAAGGTAGTTCCGAGCCGGCGCGATCGCTAGCCGGCCGCTGGGGCACTGTACGCTGCGTCATAGCGGGTAGCCACTGAGCTAGCGATCGCGCCGGCTCGGAACTACCTTGCTTACGTAGCATCATGTGCGCGCTCAGGCCTGTATTTCCCGTTGGCCGCGGGCTCGTTCGACGGTCCCGTGTCAACACCGTCTAGACACAAGGCCTCACAACAAGTCCGTCTCACGTCACACCCAAGGAGGTATAAAAACAACATAGGCTATAGGCGAGCTACAGCGCTCTGGGTGGCAGCACTAAGCAACACTGGGCGCCATATTTGAGAACGTCAGTTTGAATCAGCAGAGTGAGCAGACGCTTCTGTTTGTAATCCAATCTACAGTGTAAGCGCTATTATTAGTGGTAAATCATGGCCAGTGTATGTTCGGCGTACAACTGCAGCAACCGCAGTCATAAAACAGTAGGAATATCATTCATAATGAAAGACATATGTAATTATATAGGTCTTTGTGTATCAGCGTGTATTTGTCTATGAACATTCATTATACTTAACTTTCACATTTACCAAGTTTCAAAATTATGTTCACTACACGACCATCAAAAAGCTAGGCAGAGGACGGTTGTATTTGGTGTACAAAAGCGTATTAACCATTGGGTAAGTAGCCTAGGTATTTGAACTGTAATGAAACTATTCATTATACAGATTTCCTTTGAAAAACAAGGAGTTGCTAACCCAATGGGTAACAAGTATGAGGCGTGATAAGTGGCAGCCTACAAAGTATAGTTACATATGCTCTTGTCATTTTGAAGAAAAGTTATGGATGCTACCACCGATCGAAAGCGGCTACTGCTACTGCCATTCCAACACTTATTTTCGTTTACTGACCATTTACAGAAACCAAAAGCTGTAAGGAGAGTACCAAGGAAACGTCAAATTGTGGAGAGCTCGATAAATACGTAATATATTTCAAAGCATGAAACATCACTTGAACCACAGGCAGAGTAAAGGTATTTAAAGATTTTAAAGAAAGTCGCCTGTATTTCTGGGAAGATATTTCGGCAAATACAGACGATTATTAACATTATAGTAGCATTAAATAATACAACAGTTCGACGATTGTAAACATTACACTTAGGATGCAACAGTAAACGAGAAATGCTATTCGTAGTGGGAATTACTTTCCGAAATGTGTCGCCCACAAATTAAGGAAAAATACAGACTGGCAATGATTAATATAAAATCTATGATTCAGCGTTAGCAGACGCCCAGTATCACACGGCGTGACACTGACATTCTCAAAGATGGCGGCAACCTTTCCAATTGTCTTCAACTGTGGCGGCGCTGTGGCCAGTCTATGTTGTTTATATAGGTCTTTGGTCACACCGATAGGCAGCCATCGTAAACTCACTGGATGGAGGCAGTGGGCTGTGCCCCAACGGCCAGCCACTCAGCTAGCGATGGCAGCCTATCCGCCGGCCACGAGCATATCGGTGTGACGTAACATGTGAGCCTTGTATCTAGACGGTGTTGCCCGTGTCCGCCGCGTCCGCCGCGTCCGCTTCAACCTCGCTATGGCCGAGTCCCAAGCTGTGCTGATTGTGAGCTGCAAGCCGACGTCCTTATTAATTGTGTTCTCCTATAATTTAATTTCAATTGCGTCCTCTATAACACCATCCCAATATCCACTCATTTTAGTAGTGACAGATGTTTCGTCGAAAAGAATTCGGTGTCGATTTTCTAAAAAATGTTCTGTCATGGCTGACTTTTCCGGGTAACGAAGACGTAAGTATCTCTCGTGTTCTCTCAGCCGTTGCTCCACAGTGCGTACAGTTTGCCCAATATAATAGCAGCCACACACACACATAGTATCTTATATATTCCTGGTGTTTTGAGCCCGAGAACGTCATTTACAGGTCTCACAGAACACAGAAGCGATGTTATAATCTCTTCAGGATCCGGCTAATCTTTTCCGACACTGTTGCACAGAACGGCAAAAAGAGCGAGATTCTTCCTCTCTTCTTTTGATGTACTCGTTGGTTTCTAATCACGTGATGCGGCTGGAAGCTAGAGATTTTATTTATCTTTTTATTTGTTTCAAATAATTATTAATTCATAATAGATATTTTATATTAATTGTGCTGACTCTCCCAACATTCAAATGTTCAAATGTTTGTAAATCTATCGGACCAAACTGCGTGGTCATCAGTCCGTAGCTTACAAACTACTTAAATCTAGTTAAACTAACCTAAGGACAACACACACACCCATGCCCCAGGGAGGACTCGAACCTCCACGGCGAGCAACCGCGCGCTCCGAAACGAGACGCTTTAGACCGCTCGGATACTCCACCGCGGCACTCCCAACATGAGACGTTCCAATGTTTGTAAACCTTACAGACCAAACAGTTGAAGTCATCGTTGCCTAAACTTACAAACTACTTAAACTAAATTGTACTAACGACAACACAAACACACACACAAACCCGCGCGCGCACTCACACACTTACCCGAAGAAGGACTCACACCTCCTTTAGGAGCGCCACACAATCTGTGACATGACACCTATGAACGCGTGCCCTTTATCCTAGTTTCGCGAGGAAAGATTTCCTGAGATTTGCAGCCAATGGAGGCACATGAAAAGGAGCCTGTGGATTATTTGGGAGGCAGGTACTAACTAGTCTTGGACAGTGGAAACATTCAAGATTTTTGAAGATACACATACAACATTTACATCTCCAATTTGATCACCGTGCAGAAAACCGACAGATAAAGAAGAAAGGACAACATCTCAGCATGTTTCCCTTGGTGTCTCCTTGGACATACTACAAACTCTTATAAAGAGAAAGGAAGTGTTTTCGAAACTGCCTCACAAAAGAAATCTATATGCCGTAAACGGAAGGGGTCACTAATTATTATTAAGTATATGTGCTTGGAGACAGCCAAACCAGATCAGTACTATCGATTGAAAAACATGCTACATTACCATTAATGACTGCCACTGCAGAACTCCACTGTCTTGCGACCAGTAGCATCGGCTTCGCCATGAAACAATGTCAGTGACGTTGGCCATTGTCCATTGTGCTACAATTGTGTGAGAAAACAAAGAGAACCAGTAGTCACTGTGAAGCACGTGATCATTCCTTAAGCGATCGAGAAGTGAGAAGAAAGTCGTAAAGATGCAAGAATACAGCAATATTCGGCGATCAGGAAGTCCTTGACTCTCCTCTGTGGTCATCGTGAAGATGAAAGTTGGTACGCGGCCACCACCACCACCACCATCATCATCAGAGACTTTCAGTTTTCAGTCGGGAGCATAGTCCTCCCTAATAATAATTTCGTGTAACTCATTGGCCTGGTGCAAGTCTTTCAATTGGACGCCACTTCGGCGACTTGCGTGTCCCTAGCCTACCACAGTTATCCAACTGGTGAAAGGGGGCTTACAGCTTAACGTGGAATCCGAACCTCGTGTCGTTTCTGGTGACTCCTCACACCGTTAATAAATGAAGGATGGGTTAAAACGCAGACTGAAAAAATCCGGAGTCCGACCGGTTTTTGAAACCGCGACCCTTCGGTTTCTAGTCAAGTGTTTTACCCGAAGATCACCAGGCCCAACGCCCCCCCCCCCTAATAAAATTTCTCCATGATTTCCTATACAATGCTAACATTGATGACTCGTCTAATTTTAAGCCAGTTGCTTCAAAATCACTATTGACTGAATCCAACTACTTTCTCCTTTGACAAATGAAAAACCTTCAGCCGTTATTTAATTACTAGTATCGAGAATACATTGTTCTCTTCTTCAGAACCTTATAAGTATCCGTACTTATAAGGGTCTGAAGAAGAGAACAATTTATTCTCGAAATTAGTAATTAAAAGTACAAAAATAACGGATGAAGGTTTTTCATTTTTCAGATTAATACATCGTCGTCGTCCCATCATCCGTCTAACGAAAATGGATACATAGAGACATTCTCCTTAGTCTATCTTAACTCCTCTAACCCTGAACTCTGAAATTATGAGTCTCTTAGGTGACCTTGCTTCTCCCATGCGTATAACATGACCCCACAATCTCAGCCTTCTCGCTGTAACTGCTTCATCTACGGCATTCATTCCAGGTTTTTCCTTGATTTCCTCATTATGCACACCTTCCTGCCATTTTCCCATCTATTAGTACCTGCAAGTTTCTAACCTATTTCCAAATCTTCCCGTGATACCTGCTTGCATTCTACAATTATTTATTTAGCTTTGTTTATATCACATAACTTTCTCTGCCTGCTTGAATTCTAGTATGGAGGCATTTTTGAAACGCCTTTTTCCTTGCATTGTCTATGTAATTCCACCAAGCTGTCTGCTGCTTCCTGCCTTTACACTACTAGCCATCTCTAAGAGTGTGTCCCTGTACCTTTCCCATTCCTCTTTCAATGACGGCTAATGACACCATTCAACTAACTGGCACATTCCTGAGATCATTGTTATGTATTTGTACCTAATTTCCTTGTCCTGAAGCTTCTCCACTTTCATCCTTCTATATATTCATCTGACATTCTGGACGTTTGACCGAACAAACCCAATTTCACTGCAGATTAAATAATGACTAGTATCAAAGAACCATCTGAAAACATGTGTATCCCTCTCTTCCTGAATTCCCTACAGTTAGTCAATGAAATATCTGATTCTCCTGCCTTCCTGGTGAATGTTCTTATGCTTAAAAAAGGAGTTTGTGTTAACTAATCCCATAATGGCAAATAAATCCAAGAGCTGTATTCCGTTCCTGTTTGGCTCCATGTCTACATCTATATCCGGTAGGTTACAATCTAAAAAACTGACATGACCAGGAAACCTACGGGAAATATTTTCCAAGTTTTCCCTTAGACGTTCCGTTACTACTACTGCTGAACCAGGTGCTCTATAAAAACCATATTTGAGCCATTTTTCACGATGACGTTCGGCCAAATTATTTCACATTTCAAATCTATATTAATTTCACTCTATACAATCGTATTATTTATCACCTTTAACGTCTCCCCCTTCAATGTCCAACCTATCTCTGAGATATAATTTCCACTCAACGTTTACGATTTCATTAGTATTGACATCTGGCTTGAGCCAACTTTCCGTCCCTAGTACCATGTTGGCTTTGTGACTATTTAAAACTAAGAGCACTTCTGGGATCTTTCCATTGGCGCTTCTGCATTTAACTGTCTTCCTCTACTGTGCTGAGTGCTGCCTTGACCGGAGTCATTAAGCATCTTAAAAGTGTATGTGGAAGGTTTTTCTCTAGCCTAAAAAACCCGCATTCAACTCCGCTGCGCTAGCAACCGCTTCCTGTGCGTAGTGCACGCCTGACCTGTTCTCCAACCAATGTTGGAGGTCGAGAAATTTGCACTCAACATCACCAGTGAATCGTCTCTGCCTATGGTTTCAGCGTTCCAGTCGGCTCCAAACCAGGGGATCACGATCGGTTCTGGGACGATGATACAAATGGGAAGCTTTTCTTCTACGCTGCAAGCGAGTTTTGCCGGCTTCACCAAATCCGCCTGTCGCCTGGAGGAGCCGAGGATGATCTCTTAATGTAGGCGGCAGGAGTCATTGGTGCCGACATGCGTTGTCGACCGAGCCCGTCTTCTCACACCAAAATTTCTGAACACCAAGCTAACTACAATCCTCCAGTGCATAACTCATTCAAGACGAATCTTCAAAATTAATTTAGATGAATTGTTTATCCTCAAATCGTCCTCTGCCAGATGTATTATTGCATCTGCCATTGGTACCCGATTAGCTCGTGAATAAAACTGAAGAGGCCCCACCACAGAAAACTTGTTTTGCCTTCCGTGCGTCCAGTAGTAACTGTCTTTATGATACGCAAATTAGGATTTTTTTTAATTAATAGGGGGCTGTTGGAGGCTGCTGCGAAACTTGCAGGACTAGCACTCCTGGAACAAAGGCGTCCTGGCACAAGGATAGCGGTAAACTAGAATAACATCCGTAGCATAGCTATCAAACGCCAGTGGAATATGAATGGATTCAGGACTCTTTTGGAACATAGGCGCTTCTGTATATTAATCAAAACAGATGACAGTTGCCCTAAAGCCCAGTTTACAGGATGATCGCGCTAGTAATGAACAGATCACGTTGCCCGCCATGTAGCGACGTAAACGCGGTATTATCAACATTTCGCGAGCGCAGACGGCGTTTCGTACTAGCAACAAATTGCAGTCTATCGCCGCCGGCGTCTCCTCCACGTCTCGAATGAGACCCCCCCCCCCCTTCCCCGGCAATCATACAGAAAGCACAATGGCTTTTCCCCCGACCTTCCCGCTATTTTCCTAAGGAGCTTCATCCCCGCCTAACATTGGAGCTCCCACTGACCCTCTGCGTCTGTCCGGCCCTCTCAGAAGGATTGGCCACCGCCGCAACAGGCGAGTCAGCCCGCGCTGGCTCAGAGGTATTATCAGCAGCAGACAATACCTCGAACCTATTGCTGAGGCGTAAAGGGACAGCCTTAAGGCCAGTTTCGCCTTCTGCCCAAAGTTTCGTGACCCCTGTACTGTTCACCAATCACCCACCGTCAGGCAACTGTCAGGCAGGGACGTCGGAAACTGTAACCACAGTGGCAATAGGGATTGGAAAGGTTGCAGTAGGCACTAGAGACACCCCGGCATTCGCTTCAGGCGGCAAGGTGACATTGTAGCCCGGGTCAGCAGCCTGAAGACTGTTGACCATGGCCAACACAGTCTCAAACTGCTTATGCGCAGCGCCAACTCCTCCCGAATCCACAGGCAACTGACTCAGTCACTATCATTTTTTATCAAGTTACTTATAAAATCAGTCCATCTCATCTTGATCAGTCCATTCACACGGAGAATAAACTGCAAATCAATGGTTCGTTATCATATCTTACTGCAGTTACGTTGGGTTCAGTTGTTTTCATGATGTACAACCCTACATTCCATTGTGCCCTTTCTGCTATGGGTCGTGACAGTTAGATCTTCTATTCTTCCACTATGTTTTCTTTCTCTCCCCTTACGCGAACGTCACTAACAGCTAAAATATCTAAACCCATGTTACTTGCAGCCTCTGACAGTTTTAAATTCTCTTCATTGTAGCCCCTATTGATCTTAGTAGCTCCTCATCTCATTCCAGATTGTTTTGCAAGTAGTATCTGAGGATTCACTGATCTGTCAGTTAGAGGTGGGACTCCCAGCTCCTCCAAAGATCCGCACTCCGCCGCGGCCATGAACTATTTAGCGTGTGTATTATTATTGTAAGAAGATGAATCTGATTTAGTGAAACTATTTGATTCAGTCAAGAAGACAATTGAATGGATCATTGAATTTAACATTGGCTTATCTTCAGTTATGGCAAGATAAAGTACGTTAATTATTAATACGAAACTTCAGGTTTAGCAGGCAGTGAACTTCGACATATGAGTTTAAAAAGATCGATAGCAATTTACGGTGCTTGTGATTGATCTTGAAAGTGAACTTACATTAACAGTTAAAAATTAGTTATGCCAGCCCGCGTGTACAAGGAGCTCTTATTTTATTTTATTTAATGAAAGAGAATACTTAACTTTTATTATTTTTTATTTTTATTTTACTTTTATTTTTTTATTTTCTTAATTGTGCTAGTGATGCGAGAACTTTGGATAGAAGATGATAATTTTCACGGCCAAAATTGAGAGTTAGTGTTGCTAGGTAACAGAAAACTTCGAGTCAACAGCTATGTGTCAGTCAACTGAGACTTAGTTGAAACATTTTTTTTTTCAGAAATGTTCGTTTACAAACTATGCGAAACTAGTATGTACTTGAATGACAATTTTATCAACGCCCGTACCCCGTCCCACCGCACTTGCCAGTCAAGAAATGTGTCATACATCGTTCTGGATATGCTTGCAATGCAGAAATCTCTCCGCCTGAGTCAAGGTATTTACAGAAACAACCATGAGTGGGATGGAGGGGGACTTGTTAATTGTGAAACTTAATTTCATAGAAAATATATCCTCCCCATGACAGGTGGAGACCAGTGGCCTTGTCAGAGTGGGGGTTGGAACACTTGCGCGGGGTGACACTTGCGCGGAGTGACACTTGCGCGGAACCCGGGGCCCTTGGGGCGGCTGATGGCTTTTCCTGGGTACAGGCACACCAAGAAGTCTAGCACTGCTGTGGTCAAGTTTCCACACTGTCAACATAACACGAAAATCAGTGAAATTGCACAACCCTCTCAAAGCTGATGAGCAATTTAGTAACTTATTCTAACTACATATTAATCCGTTGAGTGTTCCTCCTGTAAACAAAAAGGTATCTTAATAGTGATAATGTTTGGAGAGTTATTAAGACAGTCTCTGCTACTACAAGACGATGACTTTCCACAGTCATACCTCCTAAAAGCATATTATTCAGAACACTAAGCATATCAAGACACCTGCGCAAGCAATAAACATATTAGGCATCCTGCACAGATACGTTGATATAATTGACCGCTATGTAGTTAATCCCACTATCACGCAACTTCCATCTCTTTTAAAATAGCTACTATGCTTTTTAATAGGAGACGCAACCTTAAACCTTCAATTAAAAAACGTTAATAATAAGTCAATGAGTATTTTACATACTTGAAGCGTTTATTCGTAGACCCCAAAACAATTTGGCTGTATTCGGATTACAAATACATCTAAGAAATATACGAAATACGGAATGTGTAAGGGAATGTCACACACCGAAAAATGCTGAAGATAAATTCTATTTTCCATCACCGTCATATAGAACCATTTTTACTCCGAATTCGGCATAAACCAACAGGGAGAAACAAGTTGCAAGACTGCCAGGAAAAATGAAGCGAAATTGGCAGCCAATAGTTGGTTATAAATTACATTGCCTGTTAACTGTATAAATATAAATTAAGGAATACGCGGAATTACTGTTCAGTACAGTCAAAAAGGTCTAAGGTAATAGGCAGTGGTTTACAATCAGATATCCGTATCACTCTCCTCCTCAAGAAATCTGTGTGAAGATTTATATTCAGAACATTCAAGAAAAAGGCGTTGAAACTACAAGAAGCAGCTCATTTACTCAGGAAGGGAAAACGTCCTGGTGGCCGTAAATTTGAATGGCTGTATCTCTTGTAGTAAAAAAAAAAAAAAAAAAAAAAAAAAAAAAAAAAAAAAAAAAAAAAAAAAAAAAAAAAAAGTGACATTCATTTTTTGATAAAATGTTAAAATCCGATATACCAGAATTTTGTTTTTCTAAACTCAGTGCCAACTTTTTTTGTCAAAATTTTTGCAGGAAGTAGTCTTGACGTGATTTCATACTTCTATGCATTAATATTATCAAACATGTAATATGTGTCACAAATTGCGCGGCCGGTCCGGTCGGAGGTTCGAGTCCTTCCTCGGACATGGGTATGTTTGTTTGTACTTTGCCTAAGTCATTTTAAGTAAGATTAAGTAGTGTGTAACTCTAGCGACCAATGACCTAAGTAGTTTGGCCGCATAAGACTACACATATACACGTAATTTATTTATTTCATAACCACATTTAAGTACTAATAATTAAAGAAACTTAAATGTAGAAATTTGAAATAAACACTGAAAACAAATGATTGATATTTCTCATAAGATGAATGCACACAACCGTTGAATTATGTCTTGTGAATGTACCTACAAAATCTGCCATATGAAAATTTTAGTGTGAGTCCCAAATTTGTTTTTTCTATAATAACATTATAAACATATTAAAAATTGACCAGTGAAGATATGGACTTGAAGCGTTTTGTGTTGCTAAATCTTTACATAGTAGACACGATTCTAAAATTTGGTTGCTATCACCAAAGTAGACGAAAAGTTAAATTTTTTGGTGTAATCTTCGCCGTGTAGACTGTATGTTGTAGAAGTCTACTCCGAACCCAATTATAATCATACCTCTGAGGAGAGAACGTTGTTTGCACTTCTCCTGCGTTTCTAGTCGGCCGTGCTGTGGTACTTTACGACATCATACTGTTCCATTTCATCGAGAGCTATATACGTATTGGTGTGATGTCTGTTCTTTCGAAATAAGACATCACATCAATATATGTATGATTTAGACGCCAAGATTCTGGGTTCTCTTTTCATCGCTAACGCGATTAACAACGTTAGACCTTGTGTGTAAAAAGTTAAAGATTATGAGTGCCACTGAAAAATGCATAAGTAACACCTGTTGTTTGAGACTTGAAGATGACCTCAAATTAGCCGAAATCGATAACTCATAATAAACATAACGTGTAGCTGTCTATATTTCATAATGCAATTTCTAACATATTTAAAAGCTGCTCAAAACCACCTACAAAAAACCTTTATAATGAGATTCTATATAATTTCACGATCAAATTGTGTTTTAGTTATTTGTAGAAATACACCTAAAGATCTGCCCTTGCTTTTAGTGCCTTGATCAGCTGTTTATTTTTAGAGGTAATTCTAGGGACAGGAAAAATTCGTATTTGCGATAAATTCGAATATAGATGCGAATTCTGACTCAAAATGCAGTAAATCCGAAATTGTCATAAATGGTATTTTGGTGTGAAACACTATTTAATCAGAAATATTGGGAGATAACTTTATTTTCTGCCCTTAAATATGTACAAAGTAAACAATAGGTACCGGAAAAATTCGCATTTTCAATGATTGCGAAATATAGGCCCATGCTAATTTTGGGCCGAAATGCGAGAGACGTGAATCTTGTAATATACTCTATTTTTAGCGTACTTCCCGTTACTACAGCTCCACCTCGCTCGGTGGGCCTTTTCCTGAATACGGCACAGGTAGCGGCTGGAGGGCGTGGAGTAGGGGTGGTGTATCGCTACTTCTGGAACACCCTGTTCACTACCTGCAGCGTCCGGGTCTCCGCGCAAGTGTCACTCCCCGCAAGTGTCACAAACTCGTCAGAGTGATTGGATGTGCAGGGAAGGAGAATGGTGTGCTGTGATTGGATATAGTGTAATTGCGTAATCTGATACCAAAAAGGACGGGGGAACCTCCCCTCCCCTTGACACATGGAGACCGCTGACCTTGATGAATCAGCATTCCCGGAATTATCTTGAAACGCGCCAGACAATTGGTTCACAATACTTCTGAGGTTTTGTATCTGGTTATTCAGCCTTGTCATTTGCTACAATTGCTTGCAGTAATCTTTCACCAGCTTGGATGGTTTCTTCGGCAAATGGATCCTCTTCATAGAGAGTCTGGTATATTTATAACAGAAGTTTGTCATTGGACATGCCTAGAACGTATTGAGTTCTATATCATTTCGGAAACGTTTTCTTCGAAACTTCATGGACGTATTTGATGAAGGTATCGTACATTTCAGTATGTGATGGAATTTATATTACCTTTGCGTCAAGCTCTTCACTAAACATCTGTCAATCAGCTTTCTTGAACCTTCTCTTCAGGCACCACTATGGGATTCACAGCGCAGATGACAGGTCTATGTTGGATACGAGGTATGGTCTCTCCCATACATTGTCCAGCTGCCTTAGAAGACACAAAGATGTTGATTGCACCCTCTTTTCCACCTGCCACTGTTAAAGGTAGGTGGGAGCTTCAGATGATGTATGAGATGTAAGTCATAAGCTTCAGCCAATACTTATGGTCTTGTTCCGTTTGTATAGAAATCTGGATATCCCCAGGCTGTTCTTCTACAGTCGAATTCACCAATGACAAACTTTACATCCTCGTCGTTAAAGTCGGCTGGTGTTTTAACGCGTAAACTAGAGTCGGGTGGTTTTCAGACCGATGTCTAGCAGAAGAATTAAGTACGCATAGAAACTCATGAACTTGTATATACAGTATTATTGATGAATAATATTTATATTTGTTTTTCCATGGCAAGAAAAAATTAGGAACAGTTATTCCGATAAACCTGTATATGAAGTTAAAATTCTGCGTTGAAATCATGAGCGTTTCTTCGGGCCCATCTGATTTTTAAATATAATGCAAAGAAGTCACTATCTGCATATTTTTCTCGAATTTTTACGGGATCTGTAATACAGAATACTAGTGCACCCGACATACAGTCGAAGTTAGTGCTGCATACTACCAGAACAAGGAATCAATCAGCTGGGCCATAAACAACCGTTAGTTGGTTCCATTTCTCTCGGCAGTATCACGTTCAACTAATATTACCGTCGTATAAAAAGCATTTGTGAACGTATGTTTTCTGTTTAATAAGAAAATATATTTTAAGCGTGTTATCTTGAAATGCGGGCATCTGCAGTCAAATGTTGTGATTGTAAGATTAAGTCCGTTTTGATTGCAAGCAGCTTTTATTTAAAAAGCAAAAGTCGTTTCGCGTCCTATAGACGCATCATTAGGTGCTTAATTTTTTTTAACCATGTCTGTCGATTAGCCACTCCCCAGAATTCACTTAAACATTAGGTAGAGTAAAAAAAAATTAAACATCCAACGTGAACGCTGGGAGTGGCTAATCGCCAGACATGCTAAAAGAATAAAATTAAGCACCTGATGTTGCTTCTATAGTACACGAAACCGCTTGTGCTTTTTAAATAAAAGCTTCTTGCATTCAAAGAGGACTTAATCTCACAAATTATATTTTACTCTGTATCTAAACCCAATGCGTATTTTTGGGTGTTTTCCAATATTCGCCGTATTCCGCGACGTTGAAACATGTCAGACTGTCTTCGAAGTAACAGTAAAATTAGCTTCATATGTATGGAGGTGGAGCCCAATCGCACATCCAGTCCCGAGAGCAGTGGACCTGTCAGTACATACTGTGTTCCTCTTAGTTTTCTTCTAGCTTCGTGTTGGGATGAATGTACTGAGCGCGCGCCTTTCCTTCTGTTAAGCTATGCATGTCTACAATTTATAGTTAAAACCCTTAAGTTCATGCCCGCGAAAGTCGTTTTTGAATATGTATTATTGTTACAGAGATATCTGGGGTGAATAGGTTAAGTGAGACACCCTGTATAATAATCCCACAAGAGAGAATGTAAGCATTATTTTACAATAGATTCTGAAGCTTCAGCTCGCTAATGATGTCAGCTACTGTAAATGCGCAATCTTCATATCTACGATCTCGCGTCGCCAACCATACGAGCGTGTGGAATATCTAATAGCTCCTCTTTAGACCTTCGTTTGCACGGTCATGCTACTCACGTTCAGGCGCCATTTGGCTGTTATTAGACTAACAAACATCTGTGCAAGCGAAGGCAGTTTCGCATGGTACCTGGCACGCCATTTAACCATTAAAAAGTACGTTTCTACTTTTTTTTATCTTTGTGAAACTTACAGGGGCTGGGGAGGAGAAACCCAGTAATCTTTCAAAATGTTCTCTTATAATAAAATAAACACCTTGCAATGTTCCAGTCACAAGAGAAATAAATGCATTTATTCAGATTCACGCAATTTACGTTTACTGCGAAGAGGTAAAGTTGAAAGTGAGTACCCAGGCGGGATTCAAACCCGGGTCTCCTTTATAGGCAGTTGCGCTGACCCCTACACCACAGGGGACACTGTACATGAAACAGAAAGAAAACAAACAGAAAACATTTTAAGTATCACATCACGGCATTACAAAACTTATACTCAATATATACAATTTCACAGTATTAACACACAACAATTAAACTTTTATTAGTATCCTGCAGAACAGGGCTGATGTAGGAAAGTGGGGATCGTCAATGTTTGTCCCACTACACAAGGTTTCCACGGTATACACAATATCTTTATTCCAAAGTAATAATTGGTGGTGCACGAAATTCAATGGTTGTTTCTGGCGTCTCCATTTTGCGATGGACTACGCCCTTCTACGTGCTGGATGTATGTGCGGGAAAATGGTTAATAAAAACCACCATGGTCACCAGTGGCGTAACTATGGGGGGGGGGGGGGGGGTGAGGGGGATAGAACCCCCTCCCAGAACCCGAAAAAAAGAAAAAAAATCGTATAACAGCAATCTGGTAAAGGTAAAAATTGAAAACTTGGGATGTTTTACCATAATCTTTCATTGGATGGGAGTGAATTAGTTTCTTCAGCGGGAGTGGTAGACGGTAGTCTGTCTGGAAACTGACTAAAATTTTGCTCGTCAAGCAGATCTATCCTCCCCCCCCCCCCCCCAAAGCCAAGTCCTAGTTACGCCACTCTACGTGTTTAGCAGGTGTTTCTGTGAAGACGCCGCTGGCTGGGCTATGCTCGGTTATTCCACCTGAATCGCGAGTCTTCGTGAAAGAGATGGGAAAACGAAAGTGGATGAAAGGCAGCGTGAATAATAGTGAGAACAACGGCGGCTGCCCCTAGCTTCCTATGCTACGGGAGAACATGCGTATTGGTAAAAACGAGCCAATGACTGGAGAGATAAATGTGAACATGTTGAAACAATGATGGCGCGATTGCCCGCGCGACACCAATGAGCGAAACGGATCTTATCTTTAAAAGATCTCACAACGCCATTACCAATATCACTTCCCCTTTCAACACCATCAATAAACTTCAAACGAAGCTTCGTCACAATGTGGACTCACACGAAGATAAGTATATCAAATCTGGCGTGTACAAATTACATTGTGGCGAGTGTTAAGTTTCTACGTACGCCAGACAAGTAGATTTTTTTTTAGATTTTGTGATCACACAGGCAAGCACAACAAAGCACAACTTTTTTTCCCTAGTTCGATTAATCCACAATTAGTTTCTGTGCTTTATGGCGTCATTTTCAAGTGCCCTTGATTACAAAAATATTAAACAACATTAAACAGTGAAAAGTTTCGAAATTTACAACAAAATAAAAAAAAACAGAGAATTCAGAGTCTGAATGTCCTGTCTTCAGCGGTGGGCATATTTGTTTCATTCTTTATCATCACAAAGGCTTAAACACTTGCCCACAGCTGAACACAGGGCATTCAGGCTCCGAATTTAATTCGATTTGTAGCTGTTTCTCAGCTTGGCCAAATGGGTATATGCGAATCCCTATACAGAGGAAGCCAGGCGAAATTGGCATTCGTTTCTCACATGTTAAGCCGGCCGTGGTGGCCGAGGGGACTGAGGCGCTCCAGTCACGGTCTGCACGGCCACTACGGTCGGGGGTTCGAATCCCCCCTCGGGCATGGATATTTGTTCCGTCCTAGTTCGTAAGTTGTTCATAACTAGTTTGTAAGTTTAGGGACTGATGACCCCATAGTTAAGTCCCATAAGCTTAACTAACATTTGAACATTTCTCACATGTTAATGACTTTCGAAAAATTGGGCTATAAGACTGAATATGACCACTTGAAAACTCAAACAATTGTACCATATGGTCGAAAAATAAGTTTTATACAACGATGCCCAAAGGATTATGATATTAAATGTGCGAAATGAATTAATGGTGATTACAAATACCTAGAGCATACGGTTCGCAAATAAAAAAAATCAAATGTTTTTAATGCTAAGGAACGAAACTGCTGAGGTCTCGGTCCCTAGTCTTACAACTTACGTAAACTACGCTAACGCATTCTAAGGACAATATTCCTGTGGGAGGACCCGAACCCCTAGCAGCGTACTCCGCGACTTTGCGCCCCAGATCACACGGTCATTTCTGCGCGGCGCACATGTTTTGAAGGACATTTTGATAAATGTCAAGTTCTTTACTTCCGATACTCCTTTTTTATTTTGTGGTAAATGTTTAAACTTTTCACTGTTTAATGCGGTTGAATCATTGTAATATTTTTGTAAACGTGAAAATGACATCATAGAGCGCAGAAACTAGTAGTGCATTGGTAGTTAGATGGAGGTTCGAAAAGTGAAGACGATTTTACCTGGTGAAGCCAGGAGCAGAAAACATCTGCAATAGTTGCAGGACATTCATTTCTTTCGGAGCGCTGTCAACGTTACGCTGCCCCTAGACACGAAATATTACTGTACCTATTGATACGGGTAACGTTTGCAATTGACGGCCGCGGTGGCCGAGGGGACTGCGGCGCTCCAGTCACGATCTGCACGGCCACTACGGTCGGGGGTTAGAATCCCCCCAAGGGCATGGATATTTGTGCTGTCCTAGTTGAGTTAGCTAGTTCATGAGTAGTTTGTAAGTTTTGGGACTGATGACCCCGTAGTTAGGTCCCATAAGCTATACAAACGTTTGAACATTTTTTTTTTTTTTTTTTTTTTTTTTTTTTATTTTTTTTTTTTTTTTTAACACTGCGTCGCTGCCTTCCGCTCACTGCTACTCATCTCCCGGCAACAAACAATAGTGTATCTGGCGTAGCAGTTTCATTATCAAACAATCCACTGAACAAAAATCAAACAGTCAGTAAATATGTCCCGCTAAGTTTGATATTCCCTGAAAACCTAAAATCAGATGTCCTGTGTCGCGTTGTACAGAATCAATTTATTCTCCGTGCTGTGTAAAGTTACTACGCAAAACGTGGTGAGTTATCAAGAAAGCTTTCCCGATCAATAAAATTACATTTGATTGTGTTTCTAGAAGAACTTGTACTAGCATGAAAATGCCATTGAAATTTCTAATTTGCTCCAATAACTGGAAAATCGAAACGTGTAGCTTCAAATAAAACTGTTTATAATGCTTGGCAGTTCTATTTCATAGTGTCTAGGAGAAGAATCCAGAGTGATAAACCGATAACCGAAAACACATGAATTCGCCAGCCTGAACGAAGCCCTAAAATTCACGATTTTTTAACATCGTTAAATACTTCAACTTTATTTACGTATCAATAAAACGGACATAATATCTCATCTATCTCCCAAACAATCACGAAACAATGAAGGACTTTAGTTTTATCGTAGATTACTGATACAAAAAAGGGCAAGAAGCATTTAAAAGAGAGCATAACAAAAAAAGTCAAATTACGTTATGTTAATTACCGGGATTTTACCTGAGATTCTCTCCCTCCCTCCCCCCCCTCTCTCTCTCCCTGTCTCTCTCTCCCCACCCCCTCTTTCTCTCTATCATTTTTTGTTAGCCTGTCTGAGGGGGGGGGGGGGGCACGTGCCCCTATGGGGCGCCCTTTGTTAAACTGCCACAACAGAACACATAAAGCTTAATCTTTATGAGACACTCAGAAAATCTGCTATAAATACGCATTCACTCCCTCTGTCATTCCAAAAGCTTGGGAATGGATAGGGAGTTCAGAGACAGTTGAATATCGAAATGTTGGTGTCAGACAGACATTGGCTTGATATTAATATACTTAATGTGTTGGAGTTGTGGCTGACTGGAACAAACTCTACTGCTTATTCTTTTTCTTTCCACGTTTAATGTACGCACCGAAGACGTGAGATGCAATAAGACCAGTAAAGATGATGTAAAATTTACAGAAATGTTATGAAGGGGCTCTTATGAAGACCCTTTTCATTAATTTATGAGTAGTATAAAATATAAACATTAACTTAATTGTAATGTGATGCTTTCATTCTGACGTAGTTGTGAAAAACATTATCCTAATCCACGTTACTTCAAATCCCTACTATAAACGCTTGATGTAAAAATTATAGACAGTATTAAAAAAATGTTCATATGTTTGTAAATCTGTGGGACTTAACTACTGTGGTTATTAGTCCTTAGGCTTACAAAGGGAGGACTCGAACCTCCGACGGGGAACAACCGCACGCTCTGTAGCAAGGCGCCTTAGAGCGGTCGTCCATTCCACTACAGCGGGCAATAATGAAAGTATTAAACATTCATATGCAAAGAAATTTATTTGATTTCATTCCTACTAACATGCAAATTTATTGGAAAGAAATGTTCAAATGTTTGCAGAGCTTATGGGACTTAACTACGGAGTCATCAGTCCCTAAACTTATAAACTATTATGAACTAGCTTATAGTAAAGACGGCACAAACATTCATGCCGAGGGGGGATTCGAACCCCCGACGGGGAACGGCCTCGTGCATCTTAGCATACCGCCTCAATGAACTCGGCCGCTCCGCCGCGACGATCGTATTAGAAAGAACACGTAGAAAATACTAGCTGAAAACCCGGCGTTGCCCGGGTATTTATTTATTTATTCCTATCACTTTTCAGGTATAGATTTATTTTTATAAGAGCTGTATGTCTGTAAAATCTGTTGCGAATACAATTAGTAGTCAAGAACTAATAGATTAAAAGATGGTGCGTGATGGGGCGGTTTTCTATGAACTTTAATATTTATGTGCTCATATATCATGAACTATGTGTCGTACTGTGATACACTTTAGAAGGTACACTCACTATTATGCGTGTATAGAGTCTGTAAAATTTCCTGTGGCTGCAATTTGGAGTGTAGAAATTAAAAATTGTAACGTCACACTGAATGCCGTAGTTTTACTCCATGAACAGCGAACGTTAACTGTTTACGTGCTCGTATCTCATGAACTATGAGTCGTGCTGTGATAAAATTTAGAAGGTACATTCAACTATATGTGTGTAAACTGTCTGCAAAATTTCCTGTCGTTACAATTTGTAGTTTTCAAATTATAAATTGTAACGTCATACCAAGAACCGTAGATTTACTCAATAAACAGCGGAAAAGTAGTAAGCGAGAAACCTTTTTCCTTTCATCATTTTACTATGGTTGCCAGCGAGAAAAAGTTTATTAAAGTTTTGAAATTATGTTTAAAGTTTGTTGCAAGTCGCTAAGTACTGACATTCTCATGCAGTGTATTTCGAAAGTCTCGCCGCGTGATATGGCATTTTTTTCGATTTCTATTGGTTATGACGTAATATCTTTTGAACCATGTGCCTACATGATTCTTAACCATGCAGCAATTGTTACCGTACGGTAAGGAATATGTGTACCAAATTTGGTTGAAATCGGTCCAATGGTTTAGGAGAAAATGAGCAGCATTGTCGCAAAATGCAGCAGTTATTCGCGCATCGCATTGTTTATGTCGTCATATCTCGTGAACTATATATCTTATGTGATTCTTACACTTAGGCGACCGTCCTCATGGATTGAAGCTTACGTGTACAAAATTTCATAAAGATTGGAACAAAACTGTAGATTTGTATGCAACACGTACAAATATACGGACACTCTGCTTTATATATTAGATGGAAGATTGTAGGGAAAGCGAACCAAAGACTACGTTTCGTTGGCAGAACACTTAGAAGATGCAACAGTTCTATTACAGAAACTGGCTACATTACACTTGTGCGTCTTATTTTGAACTAATGCTGCGCATTATGGGATCCCACCTAGTGGGACTAACTGACGATTTAGAGAAAGTTCAGAGAACGGCAGCTCGTTTCGTATTATCGCAATATAGGGGAGCGAGTGTCACGGAAATGATGCACGAGTTGGAGTGGAAATCGTTAAAACAAAGGAGTTACTCGTTGCGACGATATCTATTTGCGAAATTTCTTTCACCAACTTTCTCCTCCGAACGCGAACATATTTTGTTAGTACTCACCAACATAGGGAGACATAATTTTAATAAAATAAGAGAAATCAGATCGACAAAGGAAATATTTAAGTATTCCTTTTTCCCGCGAGCTGTTAGAGAATGGCCGCGGAGGATCAGCCGTGCGCACGGGGGTGGCGTGCTACGCTGCACGCGGCCGTTCGCCGTCGGAGGTTCGAGTCCCCCCCTCGGGCATGGATGTGCGTGTTGTCCTTAGGTTAGTTTACGTTAGTTTAAGTAGTTTGTAAGCTAAGGACAAATAACCTGCCGGCCGCGGTGGCCGACGAGACTGAGGCGCTTCAGTCACGGTCTGCACGGCCACTACGGTCGGGGGTTCGAAACCCCCCTCGGGCATGGATATTTGTGCCGTCTTAAGTATAAGGTAGTTCATAAGTAGTTTGTAAGTTTAGGGACTGATGACCCCGTAGTTAAGTCCCATAAGCTTAACAAACATTTGAAACATTTGATTTGACTAGTAACCACGCAGTTGAGTCCGATAGATTTACAAACATTTGAACATTTTACTAGAGAATGGAACTGCAGAGACACATCATAAAAGCGGTTCGATGAACCCTCTGCCATCAACTTCAGTGTGACATGCAGAGTATTTAGGTAGATGTCGAAATGAAAGCCTGTGTCTAAGATCAAGCTCTAGCAGAAAGATTACAAATTGTTTCTGGACTTCTTCTATCATAGCTGTAGCATTTATTCGTTTAAATCTGCGCTTCGCTGTGTGTTTTTAGTATTACGCCATCATTTGCACTTTCACTTACGAGGCAAAGTGGTTATAGACTCGCTGTAATGCTGCGGGCCATTGGCACTGCATGGGAGAACGCCAGCTGCATGGCGCAAAATGGCGGCCGGCGCAGAGTTGGCGCTAGTTTCTTTATATAGGGCTTTAGTGCCAAGAGCGTCCCAGCCAGCTGTGCCAGCGAATTTAAAGGGGGCCTGTAGCTAGCTAGCCTGCCGCCTGGCTCACAGCGGGTGATGCGGGCAGAACAGCGACTTACAGACGCAGGCAGTTCCCTGAAATGGAGCGCCACATACAAGTATACGACTATATCTGGGCCCAATGTATAAAGGGGAAACGTTTTTACCGAAATCTCGAAAAGTTCTTGATCGATTTATTGCATTTTTTACAGGACACTCTGATGAACATTCAGAAGGACGTGGGCTGTATATTTTTGAAATACAAAGTTTTTTTCGGGAATTTCCTATTATAAATGACGAGGACTCTTACAGGAGACTGAGTACATATTTTGATAAGGATCTCACGTTCGGAAATTTCATCCAAGGAGGCTATGAACACTTGTTTATCTTTGCCAATGTGATACAACTTCCTTCTACTTCAAGCTCTTTGCTTTCAATATCTTGGGAGGAGGTAGTAAGGACCAAAACAAGAAAAGAGGATCTGCAAAAAACGGTGTATACAATGAATACCTTAAGAGCTATGAGCACTTGACCAATAGAAGATGTTTCAAATGTATAGCTTATGGGACTTAACTACGGGGTCATCAGTCCCTAAACTTACAAACTAATTATGAACTAGCTAATCCTAAGGACGGCACAAATATCCATGCCCGAGGGGGGGATTCGAACACCCGACCGTAGTGGCCGTGCTGACAGTGACTGGAGCGCCTCAGTAGAAGAGACGTGTAAACAGTAGACAACCGAATATGAAGACATGCTCAAAGCTCTAATGTTTGCACTTTTAGAGCCCATGTTTGCTAGACATTTTGTTCTTTGTTTTAGACCATATTACGTCTTTCTAAAATATGTAAACTAAAGAGCTTCCAGTAGTTGAGATTTGTTGCACAGTTTTGAAAAAGTAAAGAACTGCTCATAGCGTCAATTGATGAGATTCCTGTACATGGGTTCCTTATCAGCTTATTTATTCATTCCTCTGTATATGTTAGCAAAGTTTTTAACGGGAATTTTCGAACACCTTGAATATGAGGGACGATTAGTTATAAAAACTGTGGAAAAGTTCTTGATAGATTTATTTGAATTTTTACATTATACTCTATTGAACATTCAGACAGACATAGAGAGAGGCAAGGAGGTTAAGCAAAGTGAGGTGACGGGAGAATGAGTTCAATGAAGAGAGAGAGAGAGAGAGAGAGAGAGAGAGAAAGGGGGGGAGAGAGAGAGAGAGAAAGAGAAAGGGTGGTGGAGGAGGAGGAGGGGGGCAGTTTTAGAAGGTGGGTACGCAAGTGGTGTTGCTTGAGCTTGTAACTTCGACAAGCTGTATTTTAGATTTCTTGTAGAAGAAATAAAATTTGATTTCTGCAATCCGAAGTATCTAAATCGTTATGTCAAAATCAACTTAAATCCCTCTTTCCAGTTGCACATTCATGTGTTTTTTCTTTAATCTTCGCATACAACGACGAAAAAAGCGTTATAGAAAAGTGCAAAGTGATTATCTGGCTTCATGCGTCAATGAGGCTTCACTCTCGTAACTTTTAATCACTTTCTTCTGAACTCGCTGTTCCTGATATAGCTTACAGCAGAAACAATGTGATTCGAAGTAACATCTACAAATGTAAGAACGGGATGTCTCTTGACTGCAAGCAAATGGGATGCCATTCACTTCAATTTTTTGTAACTTGTTGCTTAATAATGCTGAAATTAAGAACGTAATTGAAGGCAAGTAGAAAAATATTAACTCGCTCCTCCGCGCTCGCTGATTATCATGTATTAGCTCTTTCGTATCTGATTATTCAGCAAGTGCTAATAACATACTAGTCTCCATCGCCATATCTCTTCACTTTTCTTCCCTTTATTTTCCATTCTAGCTATTAGGAAGAAGCGTGCTTATTTATTACACTATCAGTTTTTCAAATAATAGAACAAATTTTTTTTCTTTCTTCAACCTTGAGGAAGAAAAAAATGTAACTTGCGAGCCACGTGCATGCGTAATAGTAATTGTACTGTGTATTGGACATGAAAAACTCTTCCTTATTACATCACTGTAAATTATAGCCAATAATCACGAGTTAAAACAAATTTTAACGCGTATTGGAAAAGAAATAAATTTGCGTCTGACCGGTCTTGACTCCATCGGCCAACTGACAATACGATATCGGTATTGGCCCACTTTAGGTTACGGTAGTAACACTAAAAGTGGGCCTTTGCGATCGTCTTTTGACAGATCGAAATTTAAATGAAAATTACGGCTAAACTATTCATCTGACACGAAAATTGAATAACCGATTCCGTAGAGGAGAAAATTCTCTACAGCTTTGCTCTCTTATGTTTTTTTCATATCTCGTAGCGCTTCAGAGATATTCGCAAAAATAACGGCGATTTTGGGATGTATGTCTTCTGTCTGTCTGTCCGTCTGTCTGTCTGTCTATAACGCGTTCCCTGTTTTTAAGACGAAACGTTCAGCCGATCAGCATCAAATTTTACAGACATAATTGTAGGCCGACAGAGACCAGACCCTCCCTTTTTCAAATTTTTCCGACAAAAAATACGGTAATAATACAAAAAAAGTAAAAAAAAAAAGCCGTTTGTAATATAATTGTAATTTCAAACGAACCGTTCATCTAACACGAAAATTGAATAACGTATTCGCAGAGAAGAAAATTCTCTACAGTTTAGCGCCCTTATGTTTTTTTCATATCTCGTATCGTTTGAGACATATTTGCAAAAATAACGGAGATTTGACACCCTCCATTGAATTAACGAAAACCAGCCGTCGGAGATATCACGTGACATTCCTCGCTCAGAACTCTCTCTGGCATACGGCATCTTGCGTTGCGTATTTGATGATTTTCTTATCGTAACTTACACGTTGTCATTTCAAATCAATGGCACACTGAAGAATTAACAAAACACATCATTCTTCGTACGATAAATGATAATCTAGTGTCTACAAATGCCATATTAGCATCAGTTAACAACGGCCATCATTAGTAAGAAATTAAAGCACTCGCCTTTGATTAATAGCCGTAGCGTAGTGGCCAAGGCGTCGGGCGCCGTGGCTCAGCGCGCCCGGTGATGGGGCTCAACGCCCTGTGTAAAAAAAAAAAAAAAAAAAAAAAAAAAAAAAAAAAAAAAAAAAAAAAAAAAAAAAAAAAAAAAAAAATAAATAAATAAATAAAAAAAAAAAATTGTTGGACACATGCTGAAGGTAGGTGGTTCGGAACCCGCCACTACCTACATTTTTTCCCCCTAAAAGTGTTTCAGACACTCTTATTAATTAATTTTTTATTACTTAGTGTTTGCAAAAACGTATAAAACTACAAATCTAAAGTGGCCCATAAAACACGCCAGTGTGATTTTTTTTTTCTTTTTCATTACGGAAGCTACTCTATAGGCCGTGTCGCAGTGGATACAGCGGTTCCCGTAAGATAACTGGGATGGGTAACCGCCAGGGCTGCCGAGCGCTGTTGGCGAGCGGGATGCACTCAACCCTTATGAGGCTAACTGAGAAGCTACTTCATGGAGAAGTCACGAAAACTGACATAACGGTCGGGAGTGCGGGGTGCTGACCACGTCCCCCTCCATACCGGGTCTGTTGACGCCCTCGGGGCCGCGGTGGAGTAGCCGAGCGGTCTAAAGCGCCTCGCTGCGGAGCGCGCGGTTGCTCGCCGTGGAGGTACGAATCGTCCTTGGGGCATGGGTGTGTGTGTTGTCATTAGGTTAGTTTACCTAGGTTTAAGTAGTTTGTAAGCTACGGACTGATGAGCACGCAGTTTGGTCCGATAGATTTACAGACATTTTTTTTGAACGCCTTCGGGCGGAGGATGACACGGCGACCGGTCAGTAACCAGTGGCCTCTCGAGACCTGTCGGACGGAGTTAGTTTAAAGGAAACAAAAGAGACTAGAATGGTTCTTCTAAACACAATTGAAAAATTACCTTTCATAGTCAGCGATCACATAAATACCACAGTAACTACTTTCAAAACAAAAATGAGTTGTCACAAAATTCCCCCCGGCTTCTCTCCGCGTTGTCCAACAACGGCTGCAGACCTTCCGTTGCGTCGCCGTCCCACTAGCGTGCCGGCCCGTGCGGCCGCACGTTTCGCACGTGCGTTGCACGTGCCTGTCTTTGTTACCCCGCGTCCACACATTGGTACCAACGCTGGCGCCTACATTGGCCAATATTTTTGAGACAGCGTCCACACATTGGAGCCAATATTCAGTCGAATTCGTCGAGAGCCAACGAAAACATATCTGACGCACAAATCGCGGACAATGCATTAACGCTTTACATTTTGTCATTGTAAATCAAAGTGGGAAACATACGTAAAAGATGATGGGGTGCTGTATCACTTCCTACCGAACATTAATTACGGTACGAAATCATTAATTGTTTAAAAATATGCTACAAGTAAACGATACACATTCTAAAAACTTAGACCTGCTACTTTAAATGCTTGAAAATAAAATAATAAAGAAAGAGATGTTTTGGAGGGATGCTATTCTTTTGGTATTACGCTTCGATTTCTTGCTAAAGGAGACAATATTAGAAGCCTACACTTCCCTTTTTAAATAACCATGTAATTCATATCACTAGTGCTGCTAGAAGTTTGCAAAACGATATTTAAAACTTGACAGGAAATATTAAGTACTGTACTGTTAATTTTAAAAATGAAATTCAGTAATTTCACAGTTCGCGCCTAAGTTTTGCTGTGGCATTTCGTTTTTTGAGGTTTCTTTCACAAATGAATCACTTTCTGATACAGTTCTAATATTTACAAAGAGATTTCGAAACTTTAAAACGGCGACGAAGAACGAACGAAGAAAGAAACAGTTTCGAGATGAGCAGACGACAAAGACAGAATGAAACGTCGCCAATGTGTGGACGACGTACCCGTATTGGCCCAACGTCCTTTCATGTTTTTTCGAAATACCGACAAGCAACGGAGCCGTACCAACGTTGGCGCCAACGTTGGTTCCAACGCTACTTTACTGATCCACATATTGGACGAACACTGTTGGCGCCAACGTTGGGTACAATGTGTGGATCCGTCCTTATAGAGAGGCACACCGTCCTGACCACACCGAATGTTCACACTGCTTGTACGTCTGAGCCCCCACACAGATTTCACAGACCTGTAAATATTTTGCGATATCTAATGCTGCAAAGCATTTAACTGAGAGATAGCCTAGTTCAGTCTAGGACGAGTCTACTCAATTGCAACGTGTCGATTGGTTGCTTCTGCTTATTTGCGTGTGCTTCTAACTCAAATGTTCAAATGTTTGTATAGTCTATGGGACTTAACTACGGGGTCATCAGTCCCTAAACTTACAAACTACTTATGAACTAACTAAGACTAAGGACGGCACAAATATCCATGCCCGAAGGGGGATTCGAACCTCCGACCGTAGTGGCCGTGCAGACCGTGACTGGAGCGGCTCAGTCCCCCTCGGCCACCGCGGCCGGCATGCTTCTAACTAAACTTAGGACATGTGAACTACCAAATAAAGAAAACTCTCCTGATGGATCGACTATTCAAGGGGCGGTTGTTCACGTGTTGCTTTTATGCCCATTGTTTGATTAGCCTAAGAGAATCAGTGAAATAAAATACAAAACGCCACAAATGCTGTTACACAATGTTCACTTTTATTATCGTTCTGAGTTCCAGCACTTCACAGTTTTGCATAGTCAAACAATGTCTATAAGTTCGCTCACGAGACTAGTAGACCAGTTCTCACTAAATGCACTTATTTCGCGCATGAAATAACACGATTCTGCGTGTAAATAAAACAGTAACGAGCGGCACCCAGCAGCTTAACATCGAGCACTTTACCTCGGCAACCTCCGCCAGACAAAAGACTACGAGCTCCGTGAAAAGCCTCGAGCTCCACGAATCACGTGACCAACTGAATTCAAAATATCGATGCATTCCACAGATCTTAATTATTCAAGCACGAATCAAAATAGCGATCCATTTCTCAAATATTTTTTTAAATGCAAACATTATTATTACAATTTCTTCATTAATTACTCCAACATAAATCAAAATATCGATCCATCCAACTGATATATAAGATGAATATTATTACAATTTCTTCATTAATATGTTACATAATTACGTTAACTTCTCATGGAGGCTCAATTTATTGTAGATACACAAACATTTTACCAAAACAAATCTCTTATATTACTACTAGCTGATTTTCTACTTGTAATCTCATAATTTGAACGTTATTTAAGGCATCGGAAATTATAAACAGTTTAGACACGGTACCTTACCGTCACCCGAAAAACAAAATGCGAACTTAATATCAGACCAAGGAGGTTAAAATAAAGGGAGATGGCGTTATCTATGGCGAGCACATACGTCAGTTGAAGCCTGTCTGCCATCTTGGTCAGTCATGGTACGCTATTTCTCCGTTAAAGCTATGCGTTACGTCGACCCTCTTACTGTAAATCTATTGAACTGACAGTCAGTACAAATAATATATTTTGTTGAATAAATACTAATAAATTCTCATCATAATATATTCCCAAACTTTAATTTATAACGCTAATTATCATTCTTTTAACACGTTGTCGATCTCGATAAAATTGCGGTAACTTTTATTTATGTTATAAGTGACATAAAACTTCAGCTCTACAATACAAATCTTCTCCAGGACTTACCAATATGGTGGAAGCAGGCTTCGCTTTTTCAGCGTATGGGCGTCTCCTTGTATTCTAACCACCTTGTATCAGACCAATTGTGTCACTAGAATGAAGAGTTTATAGCTAACAAGACACAGCGTCTCATTCTCAACGGAGAGACATCTTCAGATGTGAAAGTGATATCTGGCATGTCTCAGGGTAGAGATAGTTTTTCACAATATATACAAATGACCTCGTAGATAACGTAAGAGGTTCAGTTAGGCTTTTTGCGGATGATGTAGTATATCGCGAAGTCACAAAACTGGAAAAAGGTAGCGAAATACGGGATTATCTGCAGGGTATTGACGTATTGTGCAGGAAATGGCAATTACCCCCGTTTACATGGGCTCCCAAAACCGGATTTCGTAAACCGATTTCCCAATTCCGCTTTTGGTTGGTCATGTAAACACTCCAAAATCGATTCTGAAAATCCACTTCTGTAAAGCGGTTTTCCAGTTCCACAATCGATTTTCGTGCCCATGTAAACGCAACCGTTTTTGAGCGTTCTTGGCTTGTCAGATTGTGTTTTCTTGTTAAGAATTTTCTGCACATATGGAAAGAGTTATATTTTCTAATGTGAAATAAAAGTATAAATATTAGATTGAACATAAATCTGTGTATTTAAATAAAGAAATATAGCGACTGTGCGGATTAAATCAGGATGTGAATCAGCTGTTTTTCAGCCGCCATATTAAGTGGGCTAGGAAATCCGATTCAGGCTATGCCATGTAAACACGACAGCGAAAAAACGGTTTACGAAAATCGGTTTTCGTCTTCCGGAAGATGCGTTGCATGTAAATGTAGTGACTGACTGTCAATATAAACAAATCTAAATTGCTGCATTTACATAGAAAGAACGATGCTGTATTACATATGCAGGACAAATTTCAGGGGCGGTAGCTTTCTCAAAATGTCTCGGAGTAGACAAAAAGGGCCATTTGAAATGGCACGACCATATAAAAACAATAGTGGGTAAGGCAGATGCCACATCTATAGAAGACATAGAGAAGAGTCAACGGAGAGCAGCAAACATCGTTACGGGCTCATTGAGTAACCGCGAAAGCGTCATGTAGATAACGAGGAAACTCAAGTCGAAGACGCTGCCAGAGAGACCTGTATCCGCCGCATACCGCGAGGTTGAAGAGTGAAAACATAGTGGAGTGGCGAGTCAAGAGTCAAGCTGCGCGGCTTCTAAAACTGCAGGCAGGCCAATGGGGCAACACGTAGTGGAGCGGTAAGCAGCGCTGCTTGCAGCGGCGGGACGCTTGACTCGCCGCTTGGGAACCAGCCCCGATTTCTTTGCAGCGCTGCTCCGGGCGAGACGCGTTGCTCAGTACGACTTTAGACTGTACCCTTACTCCCACGTTCCATTTATTAAAAAAAAAGGGTATTGTTACTTAATAGTAAATGGATAATTATGCGCTCTTATTTGTCTATAGTGCGCCTAGGTTGCACAGTGGTAGAGTGCCAGACTATAAATCCAAAGGTCGTGGGTTCGATCCTCGCACAGGTCCTAAGATATCTGTCATCTTCCACTTCTTTCACCTCTGGCAGTATTGCTCTTGTGAAAAATACCAAGTAGCACCGTGGATTGGAACCCACGTTAAACTGTAGGTCCCCCTATAACTGGCTGGGTACGTCAGTTCGAAGGTCGGAGGAAGGCAACGGCATACCACCTCCAAACAGGACCATGCCTAGTAAAGCACTGTGGTGTTCAAACCAATCTTCGGATTGTTGACTGTTTTACCCCTTATTTGTCAATATTAACTATTTCATCATATTTGTAGAGGAAAACCGCCGATAAATAGAATGAAGTTATAGTAATAACCATTTTACTTTGGGTGACCATTTGTTTATTACCTGCATTACTAAAACAAATATTACATGAAAGTTGTTTTGTAATTACATCGGTCTACCTTGAGCAAAACACTATTTCTTCTTTTTATTGCCGATACATGTTTCATTGCAGCTGCAGAATCTTCAGTGGACTTTTATTTGTTTCTTGTTATTGCACGTGCAAATATTCCTGAATTTGCAATTTTATATTTTTTTTGGGGTTCCGAGGACAACTTGGAAAAACAGGAATTTCTGAATATGAAATACGAATAAATACATAAAGACCCACTGAAGATGCTGCAACTAGATTGAAGAAATAAAGTGTTTTGCTCAAGGCAGACCGATCCAATTTGCAACTTTTCTTGAAGCAAACACAGACCATAGGAGTCTGACATTGCCTAGTTGCTTTTACTTTCCTTATTCTGACGTACATTGCAGAAAACATATCTTCCAGTAATGACTAGCTTCTCTTCGGAATAATTTGGCTGCTTTACAAAGTTAACGGAATTCTATTGCATATGTGGTGCAATCAATTTCAAGATGTACTGAAATGTACTGTAATTCATCCTTAAATATTGAAAAAACGACCAGGAAATTTCTTTATCAGGAGGAATAAACGGTGATATTAGCAGAATTGTTTACATTAATGATTTACAGAGTGGACAGCATAGTTCCTCATTCCTAACTTTTTTTTCTTAACAGAGTTTAGACGTAGATGTAGATGGAAACAGTGCATGTATGAGAGGTAGGATACAAGCACAGACATGTATTACTAGACTGGCAATGCCATATACAGTATCATTGGTGTCACTGAAGTCTCGCCACCATATTTCTATACTACAAACGTGTGAGCAGTCATATGTGTATTTACAGAAAACATTCGTAAAAATACAGATGAACCCACGTAACTACGCTGTATTTAGAGATTTGACGTATTGGTTGATTCATGTGTTGTATGTAGCTGTAATTTTTCGTACGGCAAACCGAAGATATAAGGCCAATTCACACTGTCCGTCACGTCACGTTGTATTCACTGTCCATCACGTCGTTATCCTAATATTCGATTTTCAAAGTGAGGTTATGAGTGGCGATCTTTTATGTAGAAAGTCATAGTTTAATACTGGAATTGTGGATAACAGGCTCTCACTGTTTTTCCCATAATTACAATCTGATTTAAATGTATGTAGCGGTAAAATTTTACTTACCATCTCAGTGGCCTCGTTTGATTATGTTGGCAACATCACAAAACGGTAGAAAGCCCTAACAAAGATGTTGATATTCTTAGTAATCCGTACAGTGTGAGTTGATTAGTGTTTCGTATAGATGATGAAGTAAACAAATAATGCTGTTCGTGCTCTACGATTGACAGATTTTTGTATGTGCCCTCGTAAAACGAAACATTTGCATCGTCAAGCGAATGGCTAATGCCAACGTCACACAACTGACAACATAATCACGTGAGAGCGCCAGGACAGGAAGTAAAATTTAAGCGTACGTAACACGTTCTTCTCAAAACACAATTCGACAATGTAGGCCTATCTGTTAAATTCAACTATTGCGAAGGTGTTAGCTCAAATGCAAATTATGTTCAAACCAACTAGTAGGCTCAAGCTTACAACATCATATCGTGTCAGAAGATCATAATTTTACCGTAAGGAAACTTTTTTATGTGAGGTGAGGCAAGATGGCGGTATCAAGCTTCAGTCAGAGAGGCAAGTTTGCCAGTCTAGTAATATATGTCTGTGGATACAAGTAAGAGGAGTCTATATTGCAGAGACAGATGATACAGTATTAGTGTCAGCTCGATTTACTTGTACTGGCGCCAGTTACCCGACGCACACGTATCGATATTCCTTCTCACTTCACCGCGGGTGACGCGGCGTGCTTAGTTTCGTTTCTCATTTGTCTCGCGACCGGCGCGAGTCACCTAAGTCTATGGAGTCACCGCGGTCCGGTCGCCGTGTATATCCATGACTGCGCGCGCAAGTCCAACACCACCTAGAAGACAAGACCTCACAACAGCCCATGCTACGTCATACAGACCAGCCCGCGGCCGCCAGCTTACTGGCTGCCCGCTACGAGGCAGGAGGCGTGCCCAAGTGGACAGCCATTCAGCTGGTCAGTATGACGTAGCACGGCCAGTTGTGAGGTCTTGTCTTCTAGGTGGTGTTGGCAAGTTTCGGCGAGTCGGCGGGCCGAGGGCACTGAGTACGTTGTGCCGGCGTCGGGGAGAAGGGAGAGCGGCTGCGGCAGCGGAACGCGGTGTTGAGGGACCGCTGAAGAGACGACGCTGGAGGCTCGGGCGTGGAGGCCGGTTCCTTCCGTTTAAGCGCGTGTTGGCTGCCTCAAATGTTCAAAATGTTCAGATGTTTGTTAAACTTATGGGACTTAACTACGGGGTCATCAGGCCCTAAACTTACAAACTACTTATCAACTACTTACGAACTAGGACGGCACAAACATCCATGCCCGAGGGGGGATTCGAACCCCCGACCGTAGTGGCCGTGCTGACCGTGACTGGAGCGCCTCAGTCTCCTCGGCCACCGCGGCCGGCGTTGGCTGCCTCCTACGTGTTTAAGTTAACTTTCCTTGGTCTTTACCATTACCTGAAAAATTTCAGATACCTCGTCTGTGACACTAGCGTTCTTCTGAAGCACTTGGTTATTAAGCATAACGAGCAGAATTTATGTGGTGTTTTGCCCTTCTGCGACCTGGTTGCTGCCCCCCGGGCGTAGTCGGAAATCAGGGTTTGGCTTCTTCGCCTCTCGTCGGTGTTTCTACCGGCGGCGAACTGTAATTTTGCAGTTCTTCTGTTAGTTTATTTCTTCCCTCTCTTCGTTGTTCGTACCGGCAACCGGTTGTAATTTGCAGTTTTGCGTTTAGAAACAGACTCAGATTGCGATACATTGCTCCTACTCGAAGTATAGTACACCTATTATCAGGGCGTAGTCCATATATGAAATATTTACACCGCTTTAAAACGCAGTAACACACCAATCTGTGAATGTGGAGATGAGGGTACTGCTGATGACGTCGTTGTGAGTCTCCAGGAAGAGAGGGAGTGCCGACAATTAGACTGCGATCTGCAAGCACTCATAAGGGACCATACCTTGTGGGTTACAGTTAATGCTGCTGCACAACGAATATCTAAAAGGCAACTGCTTAACTTTCTGTCTATAACCGTGAATCGACGATCCTAATGCCAAAAACCTCTATAGATTAAATGAAATATAAACACATCTCCCCAATTGGTTTAAAAATAATAATAATAATAATAATAAAATTTAAAGAAAGTGCTTAGTTACACAGATATGCACAGACTCGAGGATTTTTGCCGAGGCACGCATTTGCCTGTGGGGATACTGTAGAATACTGTACTAAGTAGTTATTGCCCTTGTTAGTCGGTAAACCTCGAGTTCTTCCGAGGCTGCCAGGAACATATTTTGTCAATTAGTCTAGAAGACTTCACTTAAGCCAAGGAACAATTTATTGAATTTCAAGATTACTTTTTTTCTCTTTTTATGAAAATTTTGAATACTTTTAAATTTCTTTTTGATTTTATTTACATTAATATTGTAAATGATAGCATTTAACATAAGTAATAACTACATTTATAAAACCGTGTATGAGATAATGTAAAATGATTATATACAACCTGTTTAGAGTTTCAAGGTAACAGGTCTAAATATTGTGGCAATAAATTGAATTGAATTGAATTTGCGTTCTGGTTGTTCTTCCTTGCTGCGCTGGTCATTGTCGATGGTATTTGGTATATGTGTGGTTCCTTTACCTGATAGACATACCACACCTCGTCAAGGAAAGTAAAAGGCAAGAGTTTAATTTGGAAACATTTCCGTTCCACCACCTCCCCCTTTCTTGATTTGTCAGCCGGCGGCGACCTCAACCCCCCCTCCCCCCTAAAATCATGTGGAGTGGATTGTATGTTTGCCAAGATAGTGGCGGACTGATTTGAACAAATGTGTCAAAGGTTGTTAAAGAGCTGTAATTAAGATTTGTCAAGGTTTGACACCTTTAAAACTGTAAAATCATCGGGGGTTTTGGGTAACATTTATTTAGATTATTCAAGTCTTTAATTCTGCTGGTTGTTATATGACAGCCAATTATTCTTTACGCTATTAAAAGCTACATCTCTTCATCAGCCTGATATCTAAATATTTTGTTTTTAAGATAGAATCATCAGCGGCATTTCTTTTAAAATTTACTTATATTGTCCAAGTTCTTAATTCAGTTGGTTGTTCTACACTACTCAGATACTCTTAAAATGTCAAACACTACATCTTTGATCACCAGTTTCAAATCTAGAGACTTTCCTGTGTTTTTTTTAAAATGTGTAATTATTAAGGGGCTGTCTTATAAAATGCATTTATGTTATGAAAGTTTTTAGTTCTTCAACTGTTAAAAGCTACAGCCCCCCTCCCGTTTATCAGCCCGAAATTTAGAGACTACTAATTGTGCTTTAACGGGGATTTCCTGTATAATTTGTTATGTTAATTCTGTTGATTGCTTCATCAATAAAAGGCATTATATTGCATTTTACCAGTGAAAGCATTTATCACTGGTCGCGCGGGAGTATCCTATACAAAAACCAGACAGCGGTTATTAGAGTCGAAGGGCAGGAAAGGAACGCAGAGGTTGGGAAGGGAGTAAGACAGGGTTGTAGCCTTCCCCCAATTTTGTTCAATCTGTACATTGAGCAGGCAGTGAAGGAATCGAAGGAGGAATTTGGAGAGGGCATTAAAGTGCATGGAGAAGAAATAAAAACATTGCGGTTTGCCGATGACATAGTAATTCTGTCAGAGACCGCAAAAGATCTGGAATAGCAATTGAATGGGATGGGCAATGTCTTGAAATGAAGATATAAGATGAACATTAACAAGAGTAAAACGAAGGTAATAGAATGCAATGTCAGAAAATCAGGCGATGCGGAAGGAATTAGATTAGGTAATGAGACAATAAAATTAGTAGTTGAATTTTGTTATTTGGCTAGCAAGATAACTTCTGATGGCCGAATTAAAGAAGATATAAAAATGCAGAATGACTATGGGGAGAAAAGCGTTTCTAAAGAAGCGAAACTTGTTAACATCCAATATTAATTTAAATGTTAGGAAGTCCTTCCTGAAAGCATTTGTCTGGAGTGTAGCATTGTATGGGAGTGAAAGGTGGACGGTAAGGGGTTCAGATAAAAAGATGATACAAGCGTTTGAAATGTGGTGCTACAGACGAATGAAGAAAATTTGATAGGTAGATAACGTAACTAATGAGGAGGTGCTTAACAGAATCGGGGAGAAAAGGAGTTTCTGGCCTATCCTGACTAAAAGAAGGGATAGATTGGTTGGACAGAGACATCAAGGAATTGTCAACTTAGCATTAGGAGGAAGCGTGTGGGGTAAAAATCGTAGAGGGAGACCGAGGGATGAATATAGTAAGCAGATTCAAAAGGATGTAGGTTGCCGAACGTATTCTCAGATGAAGAGACTTGCACAGGACAGGACAGGGTAGCGTGGAGAGCTGCATCAAACCAGTCTGCGGACTAAAGACCACAACAACACAGACCCCGCAGTTAAGTCCCATAAGCTTTACAAACATTTGAACATTTATCAGTGCCACCCTTGTGTTGTTTACACCTTTCTTAAACTTGGTTGGTGATAGAAGATTAAGCTTGTTTCGAAATCCCGGATACCAAGAACTTATCTCCTTTCTAACGGCTGCGAAGAAAGAGTTATGGTTATGTAAAAGATAAAACCATGTTTAATCACTATATTGTGTCATATATTTAATGTTTGTTATGTTACTTCAAACTGAACTTTCTGTTTTTGTTTTCTGTCACATCTTTGATGTTTGTATAGTTGCTTTTGCCAACTTGCTTACATGACTGTACTAGAGGATGTCCTTATCATTTCTTATGTGGATGGCTGTAAGGGTACTACTCAAAGGCCAATAAAAATAAAAAAAGAGCATAATTTAAAATAGTTCTGTAAGACGTGAAAAAGGCAGGATGCATTGATAACAGTCTAGTAGAATTTTTAAAATCATTGAGGGAAGTGTGAAACAAAACTAATAAAGATGGCTTGTACAATCTATGAGATTTCCGGCGTACCATCACATTCGGATACATAATATCTACACAATTCCGAAGATACCAAGAGCAAATAAGGATGAGTATTTTCCGAAAATGAGATTACCTGCCCGTGCACTCCAAGCTGTTGAATAACATAAGGAAATAGAAAAGTAAGTTCACTGTCTGTTCGATGAAGATGAGTCAGGCTTTAGGAAATGCAAAGGCACCAGAGAAGCACTTCTAATGTTGCCCTTAATAATGGAAGCAAGTCTGATGTAAAATCAAGACACTTTTAAGAGTTATAGATTGGCAAAAAACTTTCAACAAAGTAAAATGGTGCAAGATGTTCGTGCAGCTCAGGAAAATTGGAGTAAGACATAGGTAAATACGTGTAATGCAATATACGTACAGTAACAAATATGGAAAGCCGCGCGGAATGACCGCGTGGTCTAGGGGGACATGCTATGGAGTGAGCGATCGTTCCCGCTGGAGGTTATAGTCCTCACTCGGGCATGTGTGTGTGTGTGTGTGTGTGTGTGTGTGTGTGTGTGTGTGTGGGTGTGTGTGTGTCCTTGGTGTAAATCAGTTTAATTAGTCTGTAAATCTTAGTTTACAAACACAAAACAAATTTGGAAAAATAAGATTGGAAGACGAAGAAGGAAAAGCCCGGATTAAAAAGAGGGTATGAGAGGGATGTAGCCTTTCGTCCCTGTTATTCGATCTATACACCGAAGAAGCAATGATGGAATTAAAAGCAACGTTCTAGAGTGAGTCAAAAGTTGCGAACGGAAAGATGTCAATGATTACATTCGCTGATATCATTGCTATCCTGAGTGATAGTGAAGGTTGCAGGGATCGCTGACTGAGTGAATAGTCTCAGTACACAAAATACACTGAGTATAAACAGGAGAAAGACAAATTTAATAAGAAGTAACCGAGAACGCAGTAGCGAGAAACTTAACATCAGAATTGGTGTTTACGAAAGAGACGAAGTTTAGGAACTCTGCTTTTGTGGCAGTAAAGTAATCGATGATTGATGAAACAAGGAGGATATAAAAAGTAGACTACCACAAACAAAGGTAGAATTTATGTATGAAGGAAGTTTACTGGTATCAAACATTGGCCTTAATCTGCAAGTCACATTGAAGTGCACGCCAGAGGGTTCATCAAACAGCTTTTATATTTCTCTGCAGTTCCATTATCTAATAGTTTGCAGGAAAAAGGAACACCTAAAACTTTCTATTTTCGATCTGATGTCTCTTATTTTATTATAGTTATCATGTTCCCCTACGTAGGTTGGTGCTAACAAAAATATGTTAGCGTTCAGAAGAGAAAGTTGGTGAAAGAAATTCTGTAAATAGATCACGCCGCAACGAAAAAGCCCTTTCTTTTAATGATTCGCAATAATACAAAATGACCTGCCCTTGCCGCGGTGGATTAGCCGTGCGCATTGGGGCGCCGTGCTGCGGTACGCGTGGCCGTGATACGGTGATATTTCCTGCACGTAGGCAAAATTTCTCTCCAGATGAGGGAACGACGATTGTCCGGCTGAATACAAAACCTTGACTCATCTGAACCTGGCGCCATTCTTTTCGACTCCAATCCTGATGTTGCTCCGCCCAGTTTCTGCGGGCTAAACGGTGTCGTGGTTTTAATGGGGGACACACCACAGGCCTCCGTGCGTAGCGCACACATTGCCGAAGGCGATTTCGGATTACTTCGCAATTTGCGCGAATTCCCGACTTTAGCTGCCCATCTTCAGTTGATCTATCATTTTGTAACATATGAAAATTTGTGCTGGACCGGGACTCGAACCCGGGTCTCCCGCTTTTCGCGAGCGGTCGCCTTAACCACTCGGTCATTCGGACACGCTCCCCGGCCAGACCCAAACTTCCATATGTTACAGTTGTCTATTTCCCGTAGTGTTCGCACGCATTTAGCAGTGATTCCCGCGACGGGGAGAGACATACTAGACCATCTTTAGCCTGTCTTGGCTGTCATATTTACTATGATACGTCTGTTCTTAAGGAACAGACGTTGCTGGTGGTCCGCAGCTATAAATGTTAAATATACATACATTAGTTCGCAAATTGCGAAAATTCCCGACTTTAGCTGCTCTTCTTCAGTTGATATTGCCCGTCCTGTTGTTGCCTGAAGGGTGCGTTGCAACTGAGTTGCATTCAGCCTCCTATATCGATGGGCTTCTCCACTTTTGTAAAGCCGTTTTCCTGTTCCACAATCGATTTTCGTGTCCGTGTAAATGCAACCGTTTTTGAAGTGTTCTTGGCTTGTGAGATTGTTTTCTTGTCAAGAATTTTCGGCAAATATGAACAGAGTGACATTTTCTAACGTGAAATAATAATGTAAATATGAGAGTGAGCATGAATCTGTCTATTTAAGTAAAGAAAAATAGCGATTGTGCTAATTAAATCAGGAACTGAATCAGCTGTTTTCCAGTCGCCATATTGAGTGGGCTATGAAATCTGATTCAGACTGTAGCATGTAAAGACAACAGCGAAAAACGGTTTACGAAAATCGGTTTTCGTCTTCTGGAAGATGTGTTCCGTGTAAATGTAGTGTGTCTGTCCCGCCGCGGCGGAATAGCCGTGCGCATAAAGGTGCCTTGCTGCGGTGCGTGCGGCCTTCGCCGTAGGAGATTCGAGTCCTCCCTCGGGCACGTGTGTGTGTGTGTGTGTGTGTGTGTGTGTGTGTGTGTGTTTGTGTGATGTTCTAAGGATAAGTTAGTTTAAGTAGTTTGTAAGTTTAGGGACCGATGACCACTGCAGTTAGGTCCCATAACTTCACAGATATTTTAACATTTTTTGTCTGTTCCGTTTGCAACCTTCCTATGGTTCTTCATGCCATAGCTGCGGGTAAGTCATGTTGTTGTTGAATTGCACTGCCTGCTGACTACACTGCTTGAACCAAACTGCTTGTGTAATTCATTTGGTAAACACAAGTCAACACCAACCCCCTCTGCAGCAACTCTGTGTCATTACCACTATCTCGGTTACCGTAATGTTGTTGTACCCACTGCCTATGACAATACTTCAGAACCTAGATGTCTCAACTTATTCCCTGAATTGTTATGGCCAGTGTAAGTAGCTGTTTGAAGAATGGAAAGCAGGCTTTACAAACGCGCAAGATGATGTGTGGTTGCTGGCTAGAGTGTTTCGTGTTCACGTTGACTCACCTGTGTGCTTGCTCTGGAACTTCCTAGAGATGAATGATTGAATGAATAAACATTTATATATTAAAAACTGTTTAAGTCATGGTGGGTTATGTGACAGCACATGAAACAATGCCGTCTTGTTGCTTAAGAAAGAAGGTATCGTACTTATTGTTGTTGTGGTCTTTAGTCCGGAGACTGGTTTGATGCAGCTCTCCACCCTACTCTATCCTGAGCAAGCCTTTTCATCTCCTCATAAGAACGGCAACCCACATCCACTTGAATCTGCTTACTATACGCGTAGCTCTGCGATTTTTACCCTACACACTTCCCTCCAATGCTGAATTTACGATTCCTCGATGTCTAAGAATTTGTCCTACCAAGCGATCCCTTATTTTAGTCAGGATATGCCAAAAATTCCTTTTCTCACCAATTTTGTTCAGTACCTCTTCATTAGTTATGCGATCTACCCACCTAATCTTCAGTATTCTTCTGTAGCACCACATTTCAAAAGCCTATATTCTATTCCTGTCCGCACTACTTATCGTCCATGTTTCGCTCCCGTACAAAGCAACACTCCACACAAATGCCTTTAGAAAAGACTTCCTTACACTTAAATTAATATTCGATGTTAGCAAATTTCTCTTTTTCAAAAATGCTTTTCTTCCCATTGCCATTCTTCATTTTATAACCTCTGTACTGCGACCATCGCATGTTATTTTACTACCCAAGTAACAAAACTCATCTACCACCTTCATTGTTTCGTTACCTAATCTAATTCCTTCAGCATCACCTGATGTTCTAAGACTGCATTCCTTTATTTTTGTTGTGCTCTTCTTAATGTTCATTTTATACGCTCTCTTCAACACTCAGTCCATTCCATTCAACTGCTCTTCCAGGTCCTTTGCTGTCTCTGACATAATTACAATGTCATCAGCAAAACGCAATGTTTTTATCTCTTCCCCCTGAACTTCAATCCCTATTCCAAATTTTCCTTGCTTTCCTTCACCGCCTGCTCGATGTACAAATTGAATAATATCGGAGAAAGGCTACAACCCTGTCTTACTCCCTTCCCAACTGATGCTTCCCTTTCATGCCCTTCGAGTCTAATAACTACGGTCTGGCTTTTGTACAAGTTGTGTATAGCTCTCATTTACCTGTATTTTACCCCTACTGACTTCAGAATTTGAAAGAGTGTATTCCAGTCAACATTGTCAAACACTTTCTCCAAATCTACAAAAGCTAAAAATGCAGGTTTGCCTTTCCTTAATCTATCTTCTAAGATAAGACGTAAAGTGAGTATTGCGTCCCGGACTCCTACGTTCCTCCTGAATCCAAACTGATCTTCCCCGAGGTCAGCTTCTACCAGCTTTTCCATTCTCCTGTAGATAATTCGTGCTAAAATTTTGCAACCATGACATATCAAATTGGTGGTTCTGTAATTTTCACACCTGTCTACGCCTGATTTCTTTGGAATGGGGATTTTTACATTTTTCTTAAAGTCTGAGGGCATTTCGCCTGTCTCATACATCCGACACACCAGTTCAAATAGCTTTGTCATGGCTGGCTCTCCCAGAGACTTTAGTAGCTCTGAGGGTATGTCATCTACTCCTGGGGCCTTGTTGCGACCTAGGTCTTTCAGGGCTCTGTCTAATTCATCTCTCAGTATAGTATCTCCTATTTCATCTTGATCTACTTCCTCTTCCCTTCCTACAACATCGTCTCTAAGTTCATTTCCTTTGTAGAGATGCTCTATGTACTCTTTCCACCTTTCAGCTTTCCCTTCTTTACTGAGAACTTGTTTCCCATCTGAGTTCTTGATATTCGTAGAGTTGCTTTTCTTGTCCCCAAATGTCTCTTTTATTTTCCTGTAGGCGGTATCTACTTTTCCCCTTCTTATACATTCTTCTACAGATTTGCATTTGGCTTCTAGCCACTCCTGCTTAGTCATTTTGCATTTCCTGTCAATCTCATTTCTTAGTCGTCTGTACTCCATTTTGCCTGTTTCATTTACTGCATTTTTATATTTTCTCCTTTCATCAATTAAATTCAGTGTTTCCTATGATATCCAAGGATTTTTGTAGGTCTTGCCTTTCTACCTATTTTGTCCTCTACTGCCTTCACTATTTCATCTCTCAATGCTACCCATTCCTCTTCTACTGTTTTATTTCCCCCGGTTTCTGTCAATTGTTGCCTAAATCTCCTTCTGAAATTCTGCAGAACTTCACATTCCTTTAATTTATCTAGGTCCCATCTCCTTATTTTCCTACCTTTCTGCAGTTTTTTTCAGTTTCAACCTACAGTACATGACTAACAAATCATGGTCAGAATCTATATCTGCCCCTGGGTATGTCTTACAGTTTATAACCTGGTTCCGGAATCTATGTTTTACCATTATAAAATCTATCTGATACCTTTCGGTGTCTCCTGGTCTCTTCCATGTATACAACCTTCTTTTGTGATTCTTAAACCACGTGTTTGTTACGATTAAATCATGTTCCGTGCAAAATTCTACCAGGCGACTTCCTCTTTCATTCCTTCTGCCCAGTCCATATTCACCTACTATTTTTCCTTCTCTTCCTTTTCCTACTACCAAATTCCAGTCTCCCATCACAATTAAGTTTTCCTCTCCCTTAACTGCCTGAATAATTTCCTTTAGCTCCTCATATATTTCTTCGATCTCCTCATCATGGGCAGAGCTAGTTGGCATATAAACCTGTACTACTGTTGTCGGTGTTGGCTTCGTATCTATCTTGACAATGATAATGCGATCACTGTGCTGCTCATAGTAGTTTCCTGCATTCCTATTTTCTTATTCATTATCAGTTCTACTCCTGTGATACCCCCAAGTGATTTTGTATTTATAATCCTGTACCCATCTGACCAGAAATCCTGTTCATCCTGCCACCGAACTTCACTAATCCCCACTATATCTAACTTCAACCTATCCATTTCCCTTTTTAAATTTTCTAATTTTCCTACCCGATTAAGGGATCTAACATTCCACGCTCCGATCCGTAGAATGCCAGTATTGTCTTTGCTGATGACAACATCCTCCTGAGTAGTCCCCGCCCGGAGATCCAAATATGGGACTATTTTACCTCCGGAATATTTTACCCGAGAGGATGCCATCATCATATTTTCATACAGTAGAGCTACATGTCCTCGGGAAAAGTAACGGCTGTAGTTTCCCCTTGCTTTCAGCCGTACCTAGTTAGCGATAATAATATGGTGATATTAACATAGGGCTGTCGACAGCGCTGGATCTAAGGAGGAGCAACCCGGGTTGTCTGCCTCGGACGGCATTCGTAAGGGGGGTGGCTGCGAAATGGTCTTTAGGAGAAGGCGATTGTCTGGCTGAACATAAAATCTTGACTTATCTGTGCAGATAACCAGGCGCCATTCGTTACGACTTCAGTCCTGATGTTCCTCCGCCCAGTTTCTTCGTGCTAACCGGTGTCATGCTTTTAATGGGACACACAGCGTAGGCCTCCGTGCGTAGAGGCCATATTCTCGAATGCGATTTCGGACAGTATGTGTTGATATTGGGCGTCCTGTTGCTGCCTGGAGGGTGCGTTGCAGCTGAGTTGCATCCAGCCTCCTGTCTCCAAGGACTGTTAAACGGAGTAACATTTATCTCTTGCTGATATTATGCATGGACGACCTTGGCTTGCCTGCTTTTAATGTGTCTGAAATCGCGTCCTGGTCATGGAAAGTACACTTTGGGACACGGTTCTAGCTGCAGCCCCCACCCTCTGTCTGTCCCGCATCCAACCGTCCTGTGGCTCTCTATGTCATAGCTGCGCTTTTGTCACGTTGTCGTTGCATTGCACTACCTGCTCACTGTACTATCTGAACCTAACTACTTGTGTAATTCATGCGGTACAGTAAATACAAATCAACACTAGCCCCCTTTGCATCAGCTTTGTGTTTCTACCATTATCTAGGTTGCCGTATTGTTGTTTTCTCCAATCCGTAGAACCTACATAAACGTCCAAACATTTTAGTTAATTCTGCCGATTACAATACTTCAGAATCTAGATATATCGACTGACCCCCTAATTGTTTCTACCAGTGCACTTAACGCAACTTATGCTAAGGGCAACACACACACACACACACGCACACGCACACACACGCACGCACACATATACCTATGCCCGAGGTGGAACTTGAATTGAGAGGAGGCCGGCACAATACGTGAAATGGCACCTTAGTCTACGCAGCCATTCCCATGCGCCTCTAAGATGTGGATGAGTCTCTTTTCCGTGTACCGTTCGGTTGCTTGGTAACATCCGACGGGATCATTGATTTCTGTGAAGGATAATTCACAATCCCTGTAGGCAACTTTTCTTCTACATTCGATCTTAGATACGTGCACGAAAGACTCTTGCTGCCTTGTACGAGGCACACCGAAGTTGCTAGAGCAAAATAGCCGCACGGAAGAACAACTCTAATACATCCACACGACCGTCCGTTCCCCCTGTATTGAGGTGGCGCTTCTGGCGGCCGTGATGTGTGCCTGCACTGTAACGCAAAACATATGTCATATTTATGTAGATGTAGATGCAGATATGCATCATTCATCGCTGCAAACGCAGGACGCAAATTTCACGTAATTTTTGATTATCCCCTTGGGTTTTGCTTTTTGGGCTGAATCATCCATTTTTGATTTTTATTTTCCGTGTCAAAGGTTTTCCCAATAATCAGCCACACTGATAAACTAGGCTAGCTGCAAATCCAAGATGGTACAGCTTTTGCTCAGGTTTGGGCATGTCGGTAGATGGTCGATCGTTTGGACATTTCCACAGTCAAATACAGGTCCCCCATCGAGGTAGCGCCATCGGGAAAGGTTATAGTTGCAATATGAGACCCCAGTTCTGAGCCTGTTGAGAGCCTTGCGGGTTGTGAAGCATTATTACTTCCGTCCTCTAGTTCTTCTTTCAGCTCCTTCCATAGCTTTTCGGCGGATACGTCGATTGCTTCTAACGTCCAAAGAAAGCTTTTTTGAGCGAAGCTTCCGGCTGCGTTCTTCTTTCAGCTAAAAGGATTAGATATTTCCTCCTTCCATAGCTCTTTTCGGCGGATTCGACCATTCGTTCTGCTGTCCAAATGAAGTTCTTGAGCGAAGCCGCCTGAGCTGTTGTTGGTGACCGTGTAGAGGGTGGCGATTATCGTCAGTTTTTTCCCCTCTATACCTCGGCTGCCGAGTGCAAGGGGGAGGGGGCTGTCCCTATGAGAGGAAAGATCTTCTTCGTCAGCGTGGGCCTCAGGCATCCTAATATTATGTGGGCAGACTCCATTTAAAGCTTCATCAAAATGTTTTACATTGGCTGTATTCTTCCAAATAGGCGCGGGATATTCAGCTGCTGACAGACTCAGTGTCAGTGCAATGGCTGTTTTTCGAACCACTTGTGGGTTAGCACCAGTTTCATCTACATCTACATGGATACTCTGCAAGTCACATTGAAGTGCATGGCAGAGGGTTCATTGAACCACTTTTATGATATTTCTCCATGGTTCCATTCTCTAATACCTCGCTGGCCTTTAAGAAAGTTCCAAACAGTGCCGTTTGAACGACAGAGTTCTATCAAACTTCACTCCTAAGTACTTGAGAGCGAATCAATGCTGTAGTTCTTGCCCTTTACAGGCTCCCAAGCAGTTTTCTTTGGCTTATTTGTTCCTCAGATTGAAATTGCAGACTTTCGTTGTATCTGGGTTTGTTTTCAAGCGATTTTTGTCATTACCCAATATTTCGAGGATTCTGGCTGTCTTCGTCGAAGTTGCTACCTTGGACAGCTATGTGAACCATCGTGTTGCGTTGGCTGATCTTTTGTATGTATGTTGAACAGCAGCGGAGCTAATACGTTGCCCTGGGCGAGACCATTTTTATTTATTTGTTTCCTCCACCTACCTTTTGTTTCTTGCATGGTGACACAGTAGTGGCTATTCAGTACCCATGTGGTGATTTCGCGAGACGTCGGTGCGAAAAAGTAATACGTTATTCTACACTTTTCGGGATGTGTTCTCTCGGAATTTCAGTAGTAAATGTCGGGACTATGCGCACACATAAACACGCGAAATAACTTCGAGCTCTGTTGTCGGTCGCAGTGGAATAACGTAACGTATCGCGTGACGGCACCAGAAAGTTTTGTTTTCACTTGTTTGTAGATACCTGTCCCTGCGTGGCGTGCAGACATCGTAACAATAGCGGAGCAGCAACCGTGGCAGCAGCAGAGCTAACGACCAGTCCACTAATTACAGAGGTTCGCTACGGAAACGCGAAAATCCAAGGGAACGCTTGCTGACAGGGCCTTACTGCAACAGCTGGAGAGCCTACACCGAAACTGGTGAATGTCGCTTCAAGCGCGGAATATCGTAATCTCGGAAACGAATAAAATTAATCATATTCACAGAGTATGACATCAACTGCAAATCGGCAATGCTGAAAATGTGTACCCAGTCGGGATTCGAACCCGGGTCTCCTGCTTTGTAGGCAGTTGCGCTGACCACTACACTGGGGACACAGTGATCACAGCACCTCCAAGGACTACCTAAGCACGCCTCCCGTAAGTTACAAATTTCCAGCCGGCCGCGGTGACCGAGGGGACTGAGGCGCTTCAGTCACGGTCTGCACGGCCACTGCGGTCGGGGGTTCGAATCCCCCCTCGGGCATGGATATTTGTGCCGTCCTTAGTCTTAGCTAGTTCATAAGTAGTTTGTAAGCTTTGGGACTGATGACCCCGTAAATAAGTCCCATAAGTTCTACAAACATTTGAACATTTTGAACAAATTTCCAGCTTCACCCTGCTCACAGTACTCAAACTCGTAGTTATGAAATTAATTCACGTAAGAGTACGGGCCACAAACTTGCCCACCCCTCCCGACTAACGAAAGGATCATTGCCCGTCACTGGCATATACATGGCGTCTGTTTCGAAAGAACAGACGTCACTTCTTATCCTGCAGTTATTATTCTTTCATATTCAAAGAATGTATGACAACAAATGCGAATAGACAAAGCTGAAAATGTGTACCCAGCCTGGATTCGAACCCGGGTCTCCTGCTTTCTAGGCAGTTGATGTTATACAGGTTGTTACAAAAAGGTACGGCCAAACTTTTAGGAAACATTCCTCACACACAAAGAAAGAAAATATGTTATGTGGACACATGGAAACGCTTAACTTCCATGTTAGAGCTCATTTTAGTATTTCTCTTTAAATGTGAATTGAAATAATTCGTGCAGACAATTGTCAAGATACCAAATTGTTTCGTTATTATGTACTGTACTTCCTCGGTTCACCGTCAGTTGTCCCAATTAAAGGAAGGTAATGTTGACTTCAGTGCTTGTGTTGACATGCGACTCATTGCTCTACAGTACTAGCATCAAGCACATCAGTACGTAGCATCAACTGGTTAGTGTTCATCACGAACGTGGTTTTGCAGTCAGTCCAATGTTTACAAATGCGGAGTTGGCAGATGCCCATTTGATGTATGGATTAGCACGGGGCAATAGCCGTGGCGCGGTACGTTCGTATCGAGACAGATTTCCAGAACGAATGTGTCCCGACAAGAAGACGTTCGAAGCAATTGATCGGCGTCTTAGGGAGCACGGAACATTCCAGCCTATGACTCGCGACTGGGGAAAACCTAGAACGACGAGGACACCTGCAATGGACGAGGTAATTCTTCGTGCAGTTGACGATAATCCTAACGTCTGCGTCAGAGAAGTTGCTGCTGTACAAGTTAACGTTGACCACGTCACTGTGTGGAGAGTACCATGCACAGCGTGTGCAGGCATTATCAGCAGTTGATTGGCCTCCACGAGTACACTTCTGCGAATGGTTCATCCAACAATCTAAATACTAAAATGAGCTCTAACGTGGAAATTAAGCGTTTCCGGACACATGTCGACATATTTTCTTTCTTTGTGTGTGAGGGATGTTTCCTGAAAGTTTGGCCGTACCTTTTTGTAACACCCTGTATATTCTGTGAATATGAAATAATAACAACTGCAGGATCAGAAGTGACGTCTGTTCTTTCGAAACAGACGCCGCATTTATAGAATGAATAAATTTAACTTCATGGGTGATTATAATGGAGTGCCGGACTGCGGATTACGACCTTTACCTTTCCCGGAAAAGAGCTCTACCGACTGAGCTACCCGAACACGACTCAAGGTTCGTACTCACATCTTTACTTCGTCTCCTCCTTTGCGCCCTTCACAGAATAAGGAAGAGACGTCCCGACGACACCGTAGACAGTAGAACGGGAACATCACAGAAGTTCTCCTGCGAAATTTGCAAGTTAGGACTCGCAGAAGAAAGGGACAGTGTCTTGAAAGGAGGGTATAAGATGTTCAAATGTCTGTAAATCTATCGGACCAAACTGCGTGGTCATCAGTCCGTAGCTTACAAACTACTTAAACCCAGGTAAACTAACCTACGGACAAACACACACACCCATGCCCTAGGGAGGACTCGAACCTCCACGGCGAGCAACCGCGCGCTCCGCAGCGAGGTGCTTTAGACCGTTCGGCTACTCCACCGCGGCAAGTATAAGATGAACAGTAATTGAAGGGAGTGTTAGAAAATCCGTCGATACTGAAAGAAATAAGATTAGGTGATGCTACAATAAAATTAGTAGTAGATGAGTTTTGGTGTTTAGGTATTGGACAGAAGTGGGCAGAAACGAAATTTCTGGCATATCTTGGTTCAGAGAAAGATTGGATGGCTTCACTGAGACATCACGGAATTGTCAATTTAGTGTTAGCGGGAAGTGTGTAGGGTAAAAATCGCAGAGAGAGATTGAGAGAGAAATACAGTAAGCAGGTTCATGTTTATGTAAGTTGCCGTTCTGATACGGAGATGAAGAGGCTTGCGCAAGGCAGGGCAGCTTGAAGAGCTGCATCAAACCAGTTTGCGGAATGAAGACCACAACAACAACAGAAGAAAGTGTATTGTGGAGAAAAATGTTCAAATGTTTGTAAATCTTTCGGACCAAACTGCGTGGTCATCAGTCCGTAGCTTACAAACTACTTAAACCTAGGTAAACTAACCTAAGGACAACACACACACCCATGCCCCAGGGAGGACTCGAACCTCCACGGCGAGCAACCGCGCGCTCCGCAGCGAGACGCTTTAGACCGCTTGGCTACTCCATCGCGGCTATTGTGGAGACATGGCTTAGGCACAGCCTAGGGAATGCCTTCAGAATGAAATTTTCAATCTGCTGGGGAGTGTACTTGGGTAGGTCAGTTGGTATAGCACTGCCCGCGAACGATAAAAGCCCTGTGTTCGAGTCATATCTTGACTTGGCAGCACACAATTTTCTTCTGATAGGAAGTTGAATCATGCCAGCATACAATCCGCTGCAAAGTGAAAATTGCAGTCTGAAAGCATATCACAGAATGTGGCTAAGCCATGTCTCCAAATAGGGTTTCTTCTAGGAGCCCTAATCTTGCAAGATTTGCAGAACAACTTCTGTGAAGTCTGAAAGGTGGGAGGCGAGTTACTGGGGAATGTAAAGCTGCGATGAGGGGACAGATAGCTCAGTCAGAGCCGAGCGCCGTGGCTTAGCGCCCCTGGTCAGAGAGCTAAACGACCTCTGTAAATAATTAAAAAAAAATGTCGGTAGAGCGCTTTCCAGCGAAAGTAAAAATCCTGGGTTCGAGTCCCGGTCCTGGACACAGTTTTCATCTTGCATGAAGTTTCTTATCAGCCCACACTCCGTTACAGACTGAAAATTTGAGCCAATAAATTTACCAAATGGCTGCAAACGGAGTTGATATAATTCATACTACGACAGGGTTTCCTGTCGGCGGGTCTAGACTGTTATGCTGTTCTAACTTTTGCCAGCGTATTTGTTCGCGTGGACCTTGAAGCAGGATGAATTTTGAAATATAGTGAAGCTTACTCTAGGTGAGAAAGCCGTATGAAAAAACACTGAAGGTGTAGCCGCCAGAAGGGCAAAACGGTAAAGAACTGATTTGTCAGTGAGCCTAAGCTTGCAGATATTTCAAGCATCAATTGCCAATGGATTTGGATAGGGGATGGACTGGTATTTAAATAAATCGCAAAAATTTAAAAAAAATTATTTATTCAAAACATTTGAAGTTTTATAAACAAGTTATTTCAGCTATTTTCCAGCTAGCAAGCTAAACAAAGTTACCCGCCTGTGAAACAGTTCATCCAGAGGTCGACGCCCGTGGTTCGAAGGGCCTGTTTATGGTCACGGCGACGTGTATGCTGACAGATAACTGCGCTTCAGCATAAATTCGACAAAATCATCAACGATGATAGTAACGTCAACTCGAGAAACTTACCAATGTTAATAGCTACAATTATTCAATAATGATTTCTGGATAACTAGATTAAACTGTTAACATCATTAGTATAGCGAGAAAATACTTTAAAAAATTACTTTTTACAGATTATATAATTTCTGTTCTGGTGTATTTAGTTTTATAAAACTTCGGCTGTCCAACTTTTTTCTTCCAATGCAATTGAATGCTTCATACATAAAACGAGTGCACCCACATTTTAAAAAGAAAAATGTCAATTTAACTCATTTTCACGGACGACTTACTATTCCTGAAATTTTCTTTATGGCAAAACTGTTTTCATAAAAAAAGAAGCTCGTATTGTTTTCTAAGGCTGTTTCCCTATATATCCTACAGATTTTTATTTTCCCTCAATGTCCATGGTTAAAAAATACTTTATATGTATTGATAACTTGGATTTTTGACGGCGTGTCAAGATGAAACTTGTGCCAGATTTTAAGTTAAGACTTCCAAGAATACAAATGTGAAAAATCGCATCCAATTTCGTGCAAGTATTTTTTGTACGATGCACATACAAACTTACGAACAGATTGACAGACAGAGAAACAAACACAACAACAAAAGTTCTAGAAATAATTGTTTCGCCTTATATTGGTGTTTGAAAGATACCTCACTTTTCCGTCGTATTTTGGATTATTGCTGCGCACTGTGGGGTCTTCACCAGGTGGACTGACGGAGGACGTAGAAAAAGTTCAGAGGAGGGCAGTTAGTTTTGTATTATCGCACGTGTGTGTATGTGTGTGTGTGTGTGTGTGTGTGTGTGTGTGTGTGTGTGTTGCCCTTAGTGTAAGTTAAAGTAGTCTGTAAGTCTATGAACAGATGACCATAGCAGTTTGTTCCAATAGATTTAGCCGGCCGCGGTGACCGAGGGGACTGAGGCACTCCAGCCACGGTCTGCACGGCCACTACGGTCGGGGGTTCGAATCCCCCCTCGGGCATGGATATTTGTGCCGTCTTTAGTATAAGGTAGTTTGTAAGTTTAGGGACTGATGACCCCGTAGTTAAGTCCCATAAGCTATACAAACATTTGAACATTTTCCAATAGATTTACTACCGTATGAATTTGTATTACCGCGATACAAAAGAGAGAGTGTCACGGATATGACGCAAGAGTTGTGTAAATCATTGAAATAAAGGCGTTATTCGTTGCGGCGAGATCTCAGAATGCGAACATAATTTGTCGGCACCAACCTACATAGAGAGACATGATCATCATAATAAAATGAAGAAATCAGAACGAAAACGGAAAGATTTTGGTGTACTTTTTCTTCCGCGCTAGTAGAGAACGGAACAGTAGATAAATATTAAGAAAGCAGTTACATGAACCCTCTGCCCGGCACTTAATAGTGCTTGGCAGATGTAGATTACATATTCTTAATTATCGCCCATGTTCAGACATTGGCCAGTTAAAGTTGAGTGTTAGTAATTCTGAATGTATCGGTAACACGTAGGGAACGAAAAGTTATATACTATTCGTACAGAAACCGGACATCAGTTATAACAGCTGGTCCTGAAACGCAAGTAATGGCTGGGAAAGTAGTAAGAGCTATAACCTTTCCCCAATATTATTCAATTCGTACACTGAGCAAGCTGTGAAGGACAGTAGGAAGAAATTTGCAAAAGTAATTGTAGCTTGTGGGAGAGGAGAAATAAAAACTTGCTGTTTGTCGATGTCACTGCAGTTCTATCCGGCACAGCAAAGGATCTGAAAGAGGTAAAACTTGACTAGATTTTGGGTTATATCTTTCATCATTTCCGGGCTATGGTCCCTTACCACAAATTGATAGTCACTGAAAGTTGCTAACATTATCGTCTGTGGATTACGGTGCTTAATGACGAGGTAATCAGCTTTTAACACTGTCACGGTATCACGCTGCACAGGAGATGAAGAGCAGAAATCTGTGGTACTCACCGAATAGTCGCGTTATTTGACGAATTAAGCCTTTGTAAACCCGAGAATTTCAAATGTTCAAATGTTTCTAGAGCTTATGGGGCTTAACTACGGGGTCATTACACCCTAAACTTACAAACTACTCATGAACTAGCTTATACTAAAGACGGCACAAACATCCAAACCCGAGGGGGGATTCGAACCCCCGACGGGGAACGGCCTTGCGCATCGTAGCATAGCATAGCGCTCGGCCGCTCCGCCACGGCCCCGAGAATTTGATATTGATTCAACTTGATGGTAAAAACGAGATCATTTTCCGACTTTTCTGTATGGTATGCAACCTAAAAAATCTATGAATCATAGAGTAAGTCTTATTGTCTTATAAATAACGGTACGTGTTTACTGAATTGTATGCTGTCTTGTGTGCTCAGTGTAAGCACGTTTGTTATCCTATAAAGAAGTCCAGTGTGTGGATGGATAGACAGATCACACAGCACGTTAGTATCAGGTATCAAACGGGAGTGTTTGCAGTTTGAGAAATACTGACACGTTGATTTACAGCTTATCGACCCACTTGAGATAAGTAAACGTATGGAGCGTTACGATCACGCTACTTTCGCCTGTGATAAAACAAATTACAGCCGGTTAGGCATTATTTTCTGCGGAATAGCAGTAACGTGATTTATTAGCACTACATGCACAAAATCAGAGTCAGTGTTTTGAAATTCTTGACCGGCATTCTACACTAAACGATGACAATGTACACTGAACGATTGCTACGTAGTGACTTATTAGGTGGGGATCGTCCGGGCGTGTTGTCAATGGCATTTAAGGAAAAGCAGTCAATAATCTGGTTTGAACAGCACAGTGCTTTACTAGGCATGACCCTCTTTGGAGCATGTATGCCGTTGCCTTCCTCCGATCTTTAACTTACCAAGGCGTTTTTACAGTTTAACGTAGGTTCCGAACTAAGATGCATCTCGGCATTTTTCACATCAACACCGTTTCCAGAGGGGAAATAAAACTCCCCGGGATAACCGGGAATCGAGCTAACGACTTTTGGATTCTTCGTCTGGCAATTTACCTCTTTCTTTTCTTCCTTTTTCTGTTCTTCGGGTAGATCGGTCCTTAGCAGGCGTGTCACCCCCCCCCCCGAAATAATGAAAATAAAGAAAAAATAAGGACGGTATCTGGATTATTTTAATGAATGATGCGTGAAGGTGTCTCCGTGGTAGACAGTGTTAATTGGTTGGGAGGCGGGCTGAACTCATAGAAATTTTGTACAAAAAAAACAATGTTTGGAGGTTTTCGTCGTGCTTATCTTTGTAACGCTCTTGCCTCCCCCTCTTCACTGAAAGTATATGCTATATTCGCCATTGCGCCCAACCATGGAATGACAACTAGTTGCTGTAATCCTGGATGACTCCGACCTAATTACGCTACGTAGCGATTGCTTAATGTTGTGTCCCAGAAGAGAATTGCAAAACATTCACTCTAGTTAAAACTCGTGGCTGTAACTCTGAGTGTTGTAGTATGACCTCCATTTACATCTACATCTACAACCATACCCCGCAAGCCACCTGACGGTGTGTGGCGGAGGGTACCTTGAGTACCACTATCGATTTTCCCTCCTATTCCAGTCACGTATTGTTCGCGGAAAGAAGGATTCGGTATGCCTCTGTGTGGGCTTTAATCTCTCTGATTTTATCCTTACGGTCTCTTCGCGAGATATACGTAGGAGGGAGCAATGTACTGCTAGACTCCTCGGTAAAGGTGTGTTCTCGAAACTTCGACAAAAGCCCGTACCGAGCGACAGAGCGTCTCTCCTGCAGAGTCTTCCACTGGAGTTTATCGATCATCTCCGTAACGCTTGCACGATTACCAAGAGATCCTGTAACGAAGCGCGCTGCTCTCCGTTGGATCTTTTCTACCTCCTCTATCAATCCCACCTAGTACGGATCCCACACCGGTGAGCAGTATTCAAGCTGTGGGCGAACAAGTGTACTGTAACCTACTTCCTTTGTTTTCGGACTGCATTTCCTTAGTATTCTTCCAATGAATCTAAGTCTGGCATCTGCTTTACCAACGATTGATTTTATATGGTCGTTCCATTTTAAATCCCTCCTAATGACTACTCCCAGATACTTTATGGAATTAAGTGCTTCCAGTTGCTGACCTGCTATAGTGTAGCTAAATGATAAAGGATCTTTCTTTCTGTGTATTCGCAGCACGTTACACTTGTCTACATTGAGATTTAATTGCCATTCCCTGTACCATGCGTCAATTCTCTGCAGTCCTCCTGCATCTCAATACAATTTTCCATTGTTACAACGTCTCTTTATACTACAGCATCATCCGCAAAAAGCATCAGTGAACTTCCGATGTTATCCGCAAGGTCATTTATATATATCGTGAACAGCAACGGACCCACGACACTCCCCTGTGGCACACCTGACATAAATCCTACTTCGGAAGACTTCTCTCCATTGAGAATGACCTGCTGCTTTCTGTTATCTAGGAATTCCTCAATCCAATCACACAATTGGTCTGATAGACCATATGCTCTTACTTTGTTCATTAAACGTTTGTGGGGAACTGTATCAAACGCCTTGCGGAAGTCGAGAAACACATCATCTACCTAAGAACCCGTGTCTATGGCCCTCTGAGTCTCGTGAACGAATAGCGCGAGCTGGGTTTCACACGAACGCCTTTTTCGAAACCCATGCTGATTCCTACAGAGCAGATTCCTAGTCTCGAGAAATGTCATTATATTCGAAGATAATACATGTTCCAAAATTCCACAACTGACCGACGTTAGAGATATAGGCCTATAGTTCTGCACTTCTGCTCGAGAACCCTTCTTGAAAACGAGGATGACCTGAGCCATTTTCCAATCTTTCGGAACGATATGCTGTTCTAGAGACCTACGATACACCACTGCGAGAAAGGGGGCCAGTTCCTTCGCGTACTCTGTGTAAAAACGAACTGGTATCCCATCAGGCCCTGCGGCCTTTCCTCTTTTGAGCGGTTTCAATTGTTTTTCTATCCCTCTGTCAGTTATTTCGATATCTGCCATTTTGTAATCTGTGCGGCAATCTAGGGAAGGAACTACAGTGCAATCTTCCTCTGTGAAACAGCTTTGGAAAAATACATTTAGTAATTATGCCTTTAGAGTGTCATCCTCTGTTTCAGTGCCATTTACGTCACAGAGTGTCTGGACACTTTGTTTTGATCCACCTACCGCTTTGACATAAGACCAAAATTTCTTAGGATTTTCAGCCAAGTCATTACAAAGAACTCTACTTTCGAATTCGTTGAACGCCTCTCGCATAGCCCTCCTCACGCTACATTTCGCTTCGTGTAATTTTTGTTTGTCTACAGCGCTTTGGCTACATTTATGTTTGCAGTGAAGTTACCTTTGCTTCCGTAGCAGCTTTCTAATTCGGTTGTTGTACCACGGTGGCTCCTTTCCATCTCTTACGACCTTGCTAGGTACATACTCATGCATATTTTACGATGGCTTTGAACTTAGACCACTGTTCCTCAACACCATCTGTACTTAAAACTTCTGAGCTGAGCCGTCAAGTACTCCGAAATCCCCTTTTTGTCACTTTTTCCGAACAGAAAAATCTTCCTACAGTTTTTAATATTCCAATTTACAGCTGAAATTACCGATGCTGTAACCACTTTATGATCGCTGATTCCCTGTTCCGCAATAACTATTCCGAATAGTTCGGGTCTGTTTGTCATCAGAAGGTCTAATATGTTGTCACCATGAGTTGGTTCTCTGTTTAACTGCTCAAGGTAGTTTTCAGATAATGCACTCAAAACAATTTCGCTGGATTCGTAGAGCTGTCAAAAATAAGGGGTGAAGTGTGGGTAAGAGCAAAGTGTTACGGTATGACAAGCCGACGGTGGTGTTAGGCACATTGATGCTAAAAGTTGATGTCAGTGTAATATCATTAATTCACTTAAAATACCACATGAGTAGCTGACCTCTGGCCTTTTTCCGCAAGCATCGATATTTTGCTGTTTAAACCGGCGCCAAACCCAATAAAAGGAGGGAGATAGACAATTTTTAGCCAAATACCTATCTCCTGCGTCACAATGGAGGTAATTACTGGTTTTCGAAGAAGTCCAAAATGTTCAAATGTTTGTTAAGCTTATGGGACTTAACTACGGGGTCATCAGTCCCTAAACTTACAAACTACTTATGAACTACTTACGAACTAGGACGGCACAAATATCCATGCCCGAGGGGGGATTCGAACCCCCGACCGTAGTGGCCGTGCTGACCGTGACTTAGCGCCTCAGTCACCTCGGCCACCGCGGCCGGCTCGAAGAAGTCCCAGTTTAGTTTTGTTGCCCAGCACAATATACGAATGAAGTGGAATCACTTTCAGCAACAACTTATCGCAGATATCTGAAAACGAACCGTTCTACGGGACTCGTAAAAAAGAACATTGTTTCAGACATTGAAGTAGTATGAAGACTGACTCGGAGGTCATATAATGTGCTCGAGATAAAAGCTTTTTCAGAAGACCGAGTAACTTGTGTAGCTCAACCTTATTTTCGCAGGCACCGACCACGTGATAGTTCATTAAATCTGAAAAGGCAATTGCTGCGCTCAGACTGCTGTTTTTCTTGACTTTCGCCGCGCTATTTGGTACGGCATTCCAACGTTGCAGAGTTAACCGTGCGCATATTTGAACAGTTGCGTGTTTGCTTTTAAGACGTTTCTGCAAACAGCAGGCGGTTCTCCGGTATCTTTAATTCACATGCAGTAGGTTTATTTCCTTTCACTGACATTTTGACCACCGTAGTGGGAAGCTGTTCTTGTAGAAGTGCACATGCTAGGTGCAAGAACAAATGAACCAATTCAGATCGTCAATGAAACTTTGTCAGCCTCTATTTCTGTAAATTGTGAGTTTATAAACAGTTCTAAAAGTACTTTCAACAACGGACACTTACCACAGCCAGACAGTTAATATTTTGAATCAGCGCAACACGTAAACCTGATGATGTAACAATAACGAAATAAGTAATGGCAAAATAAACATGTAAAAATACTCCTATGGGTGGTGTTCATTAACGTGTATAATAACCAGTTATGGTGCTCAAAGACATACACATGATGAAATTGAACAAGTAAAGGAACCTACTGTAATAATACAATACAAAGCAAAATTATAAAAAGCAAGGACAACACGGCAACCGTTGGGACGTTTAGAACCAGAACATGAAACTAAACAGCTAACATGTGAATTTACAGTGCTGCTCCGCCGACTTGAACAGACTAAGGGAGTGTGGGTAGGGAGTGGCATAGGAAGCTGGTGTATAAGACGGGACGGATGAAATCTAGCTACCTGAATACCAATTTAACGAAAGGGAGGTTATTAAGCAGGGCAGAATAGTTTATGTTGACACTTATAAAAAAAGGAATTACAGTACTTTATTTCAAAATAGACATCATGATATCTAGAAATGTTTTATCTTTGCATGCCAAATGATCACTTAGGTGGAGCAGCACACCACGTCCGCCCAATGCCCGTGAGCGCAGTTGTAAACATGGGCTTGTCTTGTGTCATCACGGACTGCCGCTTCTATTAAAGTCATCTTAAATATCGGTTTTATGGTTCTCAAATCATTACCGAGTACGTTCCAACTGTTATTCGTTTTTACCCGATCATATGTAGGGCTACGAGGAAATCCACAATTCCAGAACATAGAAACACCGCAAAACAATTTACGGTGTTACACACAGGGAGTGTATTTTAAGCTTTGTTTACCATTTATATTGTATTCTTAGCACAAAATAAGCCCTTATCCCATTATCCTCGTTTGTAATTCCGCCTTGTAATTTTGTGTAAATTCTGTCATGCAGATAATCTGAGCATGCCCTGCTAAAGGGCGAAAGTCATTAATTAAAGAATTAAACACCGACCGCGGTGGCCGAGGAGACTGAGGCGCTCCAGTCACGGTCTGCACGGCCACTACTGTCGGGGGTTCGAATCCCCCCTCGGGCATGGATATTTGTGCCGTCCTAGTTCGTAAGTAGTTCATAAGTAGTTTCTAAGTTTAGGGACTGATGACCCCGTAGTTAAGTCCCATAGACTATACAAACATTTGAACATTTTTGAAAGAATAAAACAATCTGCAGTCAAGACGGTTCTTTACTGATGGAATGAATATTCTTGGCAGCCAATGCGATAATGGAGAGGTATTCGCAGAACGGTTGAAAACTGACCCGCCTTTCTCCGTGACGCGGAGTAAGACTCCTATAAACCCGAGCTGAACAGTCCGCTGTTTTTTCCCCAAGCTGTAGCAGTCGCCACGTTCCGTACGAAGCTCACGCGTTACCTCGCGTTTCATTCAACTCGCTCACACTCACTGTATGAACGTGAAATTTTCATCAATGCGATCGTTAAGAACTACACTACATTTTCATTTTAGTTTCAATTGCGGTAACAGTTTATTAAGAGGATATACTGACAGTTTACGAACATGCACTTTCTGACTACGTTACGGAATTTTCGAGAAGCGAGGAACTTTTTTTCTGTTGAAATTAGGTGAACACATTAAGCGAATGAAATGTTCAAAATACATCAAATTTTCATCCTCTCCAAACAGGAACTCTGGGAAAAATGTATAACTTGAGATAAAGTCAGTTAAATATGACGCACTGGGATCCGCCCGCCCGTCTAGTAATACCTCGTCTTCAGTATTAGGGCTAATAATTAGGTACAGGTTGTTACTGCATAACATACATACTTAAAATACTGGTACTGACTGACTTCTTAACCGATAAATGTAATAGTTGCTAACTACAAAAGTGCTGTGTCTCTAAGTAATATTCAATTTCAATTTTTCAGTAATATGAAAAGGACATTGTAAATATCTCAATACAGAGTACTTTATTATGAGACGAATTGAGAACAAGTCAGTTCGTTAGGTAGTGAAGAGATTCTTGGTATTGGTCATTTTCTAGTATTCTCGCATAAAATCCACATTAGATCTAGTAACTTTCGTTCTGTTACTGCTTGGTGTTAAACTGAAGGATATGTAACTCATATTAGGTTTTGAAAACGGTGTAGTAGCTCTGAAACATGATGGATAACAAGAAAATAAATAACCATTTGCGACTGATGAAGAAATACCTGTACACCGACTAATAAATCAGTAACTTTACTTTTTCATTAAAAAAAATTACATTTCCTTGAATAACGTAATAGTTAATGTAGTTTTGCGTAATAACTATATCGCAGAATACGCCCCTCTTTGCATGTTATCATTTGCCAAAATATCATGCTGATACCTCTAACCGTGTATGAGACACACTATATTTCAGTCTGGCCTTTCGCCGTCGGAAATGAGTTCGCGACACGAGTGAAGGGTAAATATCTCCTCTTAAGACTAAAATAAATTTCAACACGTTAGGAAAATTGTATCCGCGGCAACATATGGTGTAACATGCACCAAACGGAATATTATATCAGCCCCTATTTTTATTGCAAACTTTTTCTAACCCAGCGCAGTCTCTTATTTCAAAGCCAGTATCTTACTAACTATGACTATTAACGAAATGATGCGCTCTTCGTCACAATGCTGACATATAAAGATTTAAGTAGCGAAACAAATTTTTCTACCAGTTAGTTTTTGCGTAATCGTTTGTGAAAGATTGCTGGACGTGCGCCTCCATGCTGTTAGTGGACCGCAATTCCAATCATGTTGGAGGAAACATGGCGGACAATTCAGCCTAGGTATTTAGGAGCTCTAACGCGGAGTATAACGTCATATACTTTTGCTCCAAGCCATTTAATGGAGTTTCGAAGAATGATTTTTGAGAGATGTTTTATATAGCGCAGTATAATATAGGCCTACTCATAATCAGTAATCATACTCAGTTATTACTGAGATTGGTTTCGTTATTTCCGAAGGTGGAAAGGACCATTTCCTTACGCACGAATTTTTCACGTAAGAAGAAGTATTGGTTGAACGAAAGTGATAAGAAACGCCTACGTGTCAGTACTGTTCAAAATAGGTATCGCTTTGTCCGTTCTGAACGTGAATTGTATAGATGGAAAAAGAAGTCGCTGGACGACGTAAGAGTCGACTGGAAATTGCGACGGAGATAAATGCGCGACATTTTGAGCAATTTACCGATGCCAGACGATAGCCATTGAGTGCCAGCGACACACCTCTCCGGGGGACACCACCTTGACGAAGCACTGTCCGTGCGGGTGGAGAGGCTTGCGTATCCGTGTGAAGCAGAGGGCTATACCGAAGGTAGAGAACCTACTGCCGGAAAGGCCTCAGCTGATGGATCAGACAAAGCGTGTCCCACAACGTCCCGTCTTCCTTATCCTCTCCCAGTCCTTTCCCAATTCCTTTCCCAACCCAAGGTGTGATGCGATCCGTGCCGAGGGGTGCGTGGCACATGGGTGGATGTGTCTCGGACGGAGCCTCAGGGATACCGGGCGATCTCCCTGAGTAAGTAGCCTTGCACCACGCGGGGTTATCGTGGTGTGGACCATATAAATCCCCAAATCTCTTGGGACTAAGATGAACACAGAGAAAGAAAGTATTTTAAAAGAATCTGATGGGCAATCTGAGACCTCAGATACTCAGACATCGGGATCAGGACCGATGGAGAGCACTCCTACTTCTGAAACAGGGTCTAGACCTGAGCAAGAAATGGGAACTGTAACAGAGAAGTTGGACCAGATTAGGATTAAGGCCTTGTCTGGGGCTCAGAGGAGGAAACTTCTCAAGGAACAGAAGCAAAAGGAAGGAAAAGAATAAGTGGAGGGAATCAAAAGGGCTTGAGCCCAAGACCTCCAAAAAGAAACTGCCTCAGGTCGAAGGGGATACACAGACCCCCTCGATGTCAAAGACAGGTGGCAAGAGGGTTAGGGAGGAATCTAAGACTCCCTCCTCTCTGGACAAACGTGAACCTAAAAGGCTGAGGCAGGAAATAGGGAAACAAACCTACAGTACTGCAGTCTCGGTCTTTAGAATGGCGGTTGTCCAAGAAGGATACCCACTGGTGAGCATCACCTCGCAGCAGGAGGAGCTCGTGCAGATGGCCCTCTTTGAAGAGATTGGGGGGGACGCTGGTCCAGGATCCAAATTCAGGAGGGTCTATTTAGATCACGGTGCCCTCATTTTTGTCTGCGAGGGGGAGCACAGCAGAATGGCTTAAGGACAAGGTGCCCATGATATCCCCGTGTGAGGACACGAAGCTGCTGGTCAAGACAGTAACCGAACTCCTGAAGACCGCAAAGGTATCAATATGGGTACCAAAGATCCTTAAGGATGTCCCTCCAAAGACTCTGTTCGAGAAAATAAGGGTCCAGAACCCAAAAGTCTCGACAGAGGATTGGAGGTAAATTAACCAAAAGGTCGCTCCGGAAGGACGAACCCTGGTGGTGGAGGTAGGAGAGAAGTCCCTGAAGGCAATGCTAGAGCAAGGCCTGAATCTGTTTTTAGGGTTCTCGCAGGTCGCCGTCAGGGTAATCAAAGACCTTAAAGGCAATAATGGCAGCAAGATGGGGACTGGAAGTGCTGCAGATAAACCTGCAGCACAGTAAAGGGGCCATGCTGCCTGAGCCATCGCCTGGGGAGACAGGAGGTGGACGTGGCCCTGATACAAGAACCCTATTTATAAAAATGGGGTGTATCGGGCCTCGGTGGTACTGGAGGTAAGCTTATTTATGCTATAAATCTAAAAAACTCCAGAACATGCATTTATGTTAGAAATGGAATACCTTTCATACCAATGATGGATTTTTGTTCCAGGGACTTGGTGACCATCAGGATGCAGCAACGTGAGGAAGGTATCAAGAGGGAAATTGTTTTGGCCTCAGCATACCTTCCTTACGAAGACAGCTCTCCTCCTCCTTTGGAAGTGAGGAGACTGACGGAAGCCTGCCATCGGCAAGGTGACGAACTGTTGGTGGGATGTAATGCCAGTGCCCACAATCAATCGTGGGGCAGCAAGGACACCAACAGTAGAGGTGAGCTCCTTGAATTTCTCCTATCTAACAACTTGGAGATCCTGAATAAGGGTGATGAACCTACATTCAGGAATAGTAGAAGGGAAGAAGTAATTGACATAACTTTTGGTTCCATGATGATGGGAAGTTACGTCAAACAGTGGCATGTGGTCCTGGAGCCATCCTCATCAGATCACATGTATATTATATTCAAGGTTGAAATGGGAACCAGACAGACCATGGCCTATAGGAATCGCAGGAAAACGGACTGGGAGACATATAGGAGAGACCTTGACTTCAGCCTATCGGAAATTAAAACTTCGGTAAGGAATCCAGCAGAGTTTGAGGAAGTAGCAGAGGCCGTAACCTCTGCTATAGCGACCTCATACCAGGACAACTGCTCAATCACTAAGAAGTGCACAAATAGGAGTGTGCCTTAGTGGAATAATAACCTGGAAATGCAAAGGAAACAGGTACGAAGACTGTTTAACCTTGCGAGGGGCAAAGGACAATGGGCAAAGTATCGTGAGGCCCTTCTCAATTACAACCTTGCCATCAGACGGGCAAAGGAGGCATCCTGGAAGGTATTCTGTGAGGAAGTGGAGGGCATGGCTGCTCAAGCGAGACTTCATAAAATCCTCACTGGGGAACCAACTAATCCAGGAGAAACATTGAGGAAGGAGGATGGGGAGTATACAAAGACAGCACATGAAACGCTGGAACAGCTCCTCAAGACTCACTTTCCTCAATATACTCTGGGGGATAACTCAGACCAGAATGCGATTCCTGATAGACAACGGTTCTCAGGTATTCGCAAAGAGGACTGGGATCTGGCCAAGGAGTGTGTCGATTTCAGTAAGGTCCGATGGGCAGTGGGAACATTTCAACCGTTCAAGTCACCGATGGAATCTTTCCATCTCTCCTGCAACAAGCGGGAGAAAATCTTATTAGATTCCTATGCAGGTTATTCAGAGTTAGCCTAGCAGCAGGAATCATTCCAAATGCCTGGAGGACAGTGAAGGTTGTCTTCATTCCAAAGCCAGGGAGAATTGATCATGCCAAGGATATGAGTCCAATCAGCCTGTCCTCCTTCATTCTTAAGACATTGGAAAAGCTGGTTAATGTGCATGTTGGAGAAAGGAGGTTAAGTAGGGCTCCTCTACATTCAAACTAACATGCATATCAACCAGGTAAATCATGTGAGACAGCTCTCCACCAACTTGTTGGGAAGGTGGAGAAAGCACTACACTTTCAAGAAATAGCCCTCTGTATCTTCCTGGACATTGAGGGGGCTTTTAGCAACACGACCTTCGATTCCATGGTTAGGGCAGCAGAGGCGCATGACCTAGGGACCATTATATGTAGGTGGACTAGGGCCATGCTCAGTGGAAGAAAGGTAGAAACTACCATGATGATGAAAAAACGATAATCAACACCACTAGGGGTTGCCCGCAAGGAGGAGTTCTTTCCCCTTTATTGTGGAATCTAGTGGTGAATGATCTCATTGGAGAATTAAACTCTAGGCAGAACTTTTCCCAAGGATACGCAGATGATCTTGTCATAGTAATACTTGGCAAATGACACAGTGAAGAATATGGCACAAGGTGCCTTGGACATTGTGCAAGACTGGTGCAGAAAACAGGATCTGGGGGTTAGTCCTAAGAAGACTGTTGTTGTACCATTCACAAGGAAACATATCCAACACTCAAGTTGGAATCTAAAGCTTTTCAATGAAGCACTACCTGTGAAGGGGACAGTGAAATATCTAGGGGTTACCCTAGATGAGAAACTGACATGGACCCCTCACATTAGGAATATTTGCTTCGAGGCAAAAGGTACTTTAGTAAGTACCAGGAGAGCTTGTGGCAAAAATTGGGGCCTGAGCCCCAAGGGTATGCACTGGATATACACCACAGTGATTAGACCCAGGATCACCTATGGGGCGGTCGTGTGGTGGAAGAAGGTAGAACAGCAGGTTGCTGCTAAGGAGCTTGGTAAGGTGCAGAGACTAGCCTGCTTACCCATAACAGGCGGAATTAGCAGCACACCAACTGCTGTGATGGAAACCATGCTGGATATGCCCCCATTACACCTTTGGGTCAAGATGGAGGCAGCAGCTGGTGCCTACAGACTCAAAATTGGTAACAACTGGAACTCTTTGGGATATCCAGAATCACACACTAAAATAGTTAGTGAGGTAAATATAGGAAAGGTTGGGGAAATGCCAGCCGACTATATTATAACCCCATACTGCTTCAACAAGCCTTTCAGTATAACAATTGGAAGTAGGGAGCAGTGGGAGAAAATAGTTTGACACCGTACGGGGGATATTGTCTGGTTCACTGACTGGTCGAAATCAAACCAAGGCGTTGGGGCCGGAGTATACGAGTTGCAACCAAGACTGGTGGGCGTCATTTCTCTAGGGAAACTGACCTCAGTATTCCAGGCTAAAATCACTGCCATCAGGGCGTGTGTGGAGGAGAATTTGCGTAGGTGCTACAAAGACCGTAGCATTTACATCTATTCACACAGCCAGGCAGCCCTGAGATCACTGGCAGCTCCTGCAACAAGGTCTACAATTGTTGCAGAATGTCACAGGGTTCTGGTGGAGCTAGGGGAAAGCAATAGAGTAAACCTGTTGTGGGTCCCTGGCCACTCGGGGATCAGTGGCAACGAACATGCCGACAGATTAGCCAGGATGGGGGCAGAGTCTCCATTTATTGGACCGGAACCTGTCCTGACAATCACCAAGGCAATGATCAAATTGGAGCTACGTAACTGGCTCAGAAGACAGCACGTAGAATATTGTACCAAAGTCCACCAACAAAAACAAGGCAAGGTAATGATGCCAAAGCCATGTTTTAAAATAAGCTCTGCAATCCTGGGCCTGAACAGGAGAGAGATTAGACTCATGGTTGGATTGCTGACAGGCCACGGGAATTTCAAAAAACACCTACATACAATGGGAATAACAGAAGAGGACCCTAAATGTAGGATCTGTGATGATGGTGATGAAACTGCATCACATCTAATCTTCGAATGCATTGCATTGGAGAGTAAAAGGCACAGAACATTTGGGACAACCAGACCCGAAGAAATTGTGTCTAATAAAGAACTGGTAAAGGGACTCCTTGCACTGTTCAAGGGCATTGGTTGGCTTTACTAGATATACAGGGAGCGATACCGCACAATAAACTTAGTTTCGGTGCGGGCAGTGGCGGGCTGGACCAAGAATGTTTTAGCTTCCCTGGAAAAATCAAATGAAATCAGTGAGCGACACAACTTTGTGTGATTGGGCGTTAGAGATTGCCAACGCGATAGGCACTAAAGAATTTACAGCTTCTCAAAGCTGGATTAGTCGCTTCAAAAGCTCACATAAAATTGTGGCACGAAAAATAACAAAATTTGTATCGAGAAACAGGTCGGAAAATGAAGTGGCTCAAACGGAAATGATAGAAGCTTTTCTTACGACTGCAAAAAATAATATCGCCAGTTTTAGTGCATCTTACGTTTACAATGCAGATCAGTCAGGTTTTCAAAAAGAAATGCGTGCGAAAAGAACACTGTCATTCAAAGGGGAAAAACATATTGAGGCAGTTGCGCAGTCCACGACTGCACTCACCCATTCATACACTATAATGCCCATAATTAGTCTGGATGGTTCATTGCTACCTAAACTATGTGTGTCTTCAAGAATCAACTGGACGTTGTGTCAAACAAACAATGTTCTACGCAGACAATCTTGTGGTAGACGCATCGAAATCTGGAAAAATGGGAAATGATAACGTTACACTTTTCATGCGTCATGCTTTTCTTCCGTTCTGTGGGAACAAATCTCCTTCTAGATTCATGGTCAAGTCATAAACGTTCTGATTAATTAAAAGCTGTATTTCGAGCTCACCCTGGCGAAGAAGTAAAGATATTTCAGATTCCACCCGGCACGACGAACGTAATGCAACCGTTACACAGAGAATTTTTCCGCCAGTGAAAGGCATTTTACAGAAAACCAACAGAGAAAATTATTGTGTGCAAATCACTGCAGTTTCCTGTCTATTACTGTAACAATATTCTCAAGTTGCAATCAATCGTACATTATCAGTTTTCCTCCCCACGGTTTCAAAATGTGATTAAATATGCGTGGCACGCCTCGAAATATACTGAAATATACTGATTCTTTCCTAAGACCGGCCGAGTTTTGTCTACGGACGTCTAACAACGTCTGTGATTCGCAGGGCTGTCATATTTCGTCTTTGCTTGTATGTTCTTGGTGCACAAAAAAACCTATGTTTTGAACATTGTATCAATTATTCGCATTTTTGCGGTAATTATAAGAAATAAAAGTTTGACGTGTTCTAAACCGTATATGTAGTTGTGTCTATTTCATAGCTATTTGGAAAGAATGTTGTAGATAACATATCAGCTACATTTGTCAACGAATTTATTATTATCGTATTTATTAATTATCGTACGATCGCTTTCACTGGGCGAATCAGCTCTCTCACTGCTGTGGCAGGAGAGCGGCGCGTAGCTAACACCACCTTGTTCCTAGATGGCGTTGGTATAACGTAGCGAGAGAGGTCAGGGTTGTACAACAGGCAGTTATAAGCGCGGAAACCATGCGACAATAACGTCATACTTCATAAAAGTTTTTACAGACTTCCAGGTCATCTCAGCAGCTAACAGTCTGCATACAGACTTCCTTCAATGTTAACTCACAGTGGTAAAAATAGCAACACAGGTTTCGACATGACAAATCTGACCATTCCCTTGTCAGCTGCAACGCACCCATCAGGCAGCAACAGAATGCGAAATATCAACACAAACAGTCCGAAAGCGCCTTCGGGAACGAGGCCTCTACGCACGGAGGCCTATGGTGTGTCTCCCATCAAAACCACGACACTGTGTAGCCCGCATAAACTGGGCAAGAGGAACATTAGAATTGGGGTAGTAACGAATGACGCGGGGTTCCGTCCTCTCATTTGGAGTGATCGTGGAACTTCCGAAAAATCATACCTATGTGCAGGAAACCACTGCATCATGATGCGGACGAATGGTGTGGACAGGAGTCAGTGTTGGAGGCCGTACGGACCTCTGTGTCGTTCAGATTGGCGCTTTGAGTGCTCAGACGTAAAGAGACAAGATCCTTTGAGCTTTTGTTCACCCCGTTTACATGGGCTCTCAAAACCGGATTTCGTAAACCGATTTCCCTACTCCGCTTTTGATTGGTCATGTAAACACTCCAAAATCGATTCTGGAAATCCACACAATCGATTTTCGTACCCATGTAAACGCGAGTGATTTTGAAACGTTCTTCGCTTGTCAGATTGTGTTTTTTTGTTTAGAGTGATATTTTCTACTGTGAAAGAAAAGTATGAATATTAGACTGAGCATGAATCTGTGTATTTAAGTAAAGAAAAATAACAACTGTGTTGACTAAATCAGGAACTGAATCGGCTGTTTTTCAGCCGCCATCTTAAGTGGGTTAGGAAATCCTATTCAGGCTGTGCCATGTAAACACGACAGCGAAAAACGGTTTACGAAAATCAGTTTTCGTCTCCTGGAAGATGTGTTACACGTAAACGTAGTGGTTGTGTCCTACACAAGTGTCATAGGAGATGGGTTCTTTCTGGTGGACGATAACACTCGTCCCCACAGAGCTAATTGCTAACCTCATACTGCCCATGCCATGCAGTTGTGCAACTGTGCTGGCCGTCAGTGGTGATCACACACCATATTAAAGGGCAACGAGAATGACTTTTCACTATTACGCCTACTCCGTGGTGCCTCGCTCGAAGTAAACGCCATGTAGATCTAGAGTTCAGACAGCGAAAAATCATAGTCTAACACACACAAATTATAGTTGCAACCGGTACCGTATCTGAATAAAATGCGCTACGGGGCAATTCGCCACTGGGATCCATAATTTTTCAAATGTTTAAATGTTTGTCAAGCTTAAAGGACTTAACTGCGAGGTCATCAGTTCCTAAACTTACAAACCACTTATGAACTACCTTATACTAAAGACGACACAAACAGCCATGCCCGAGGGGGAGGAGGAGTCGAACCCCCGAACGGCCTCGCGCATCGTAGCATAGCTAGCGCCTCAATGCGCTCGGCCGCTCCGCCGCGGCTGTCCCTAATTGTTTTGAGCAGTGTATTTGTAAAACGAAGACGAATATAGAATGACTTTGCTGCTCATTTCACTCACAGTAATCTAAGCGTGCAACAAAGAAATGTTAAAACAGCAATCCAGTTAATGTATCTGGCATACCATGCTTTAGTACGACGGTATTGCGGATGAAAGTAACAACGAATTACTGAGTCATGATGCCCAGCGGGATTCACCTCGATAAGGCGCACCCATTACAGAACTCCATTCATCGATTGCATAACAGGCGGCAACGTACGCTGGTTATCTACTCGTATCAAACTGTAACCTAAAAATAACGCGTTCGCGCGTTTAAGCTAAGCCGGCGTGTACATCGCAGAGTGCACTACCCTGCCCTCTGTCGACAACATTGTGAACTATTTACGTTCTCATTCGCGTACGTTTTGCAGTTCTTTACGGAATTCAGCTTCGATGTACCACAACGGCAAGTAAGGAGAATTCGCTTCATTACAGACGAGAGTTTTGCTGTTTACCGTTCTTCACTGCTAAACTCCTATGTCAACTACATAAAAATGTACCTACTTTACGGAAAGCAGAACACGAATTGGCGACCGATTATAGATTAGCGTAAAACAGATCTAAAATGACTATGAAATGATAATTCCCTGAGACTTCACAATTGCCGAAAGTAATCTATTTTACATAATTCAGATGCATGTAACAGAAATACTATTCGTTTACGTTTAATATTTAGGCTGACCAGACTTCCCAGTTTTGCCGGGACAGTACTGGTTTTCACATACCGGTACCTTAAATGTCCCGAGAAAATCGATCGGGATACATAATAGTCCTGGTTTTTAATCAAAAAATAAAATGCGAGCAATAATATTTCTCATTCCATGTTATAATTTGTGAAACACGAATTTGATAAAAGTAGAACGTTACAAAATATAAGTTTCCACTAGATATACCTGTTTTGAGATAACTCTTTTTATGCCTAAACGAAGAGAGAGAGAGAGAGAGAGAGAGAGAGAGAGAGAGAGAGAGAGAGAGAGGGGGGGGGGATGTTGAAATTAAATCAGGTATAACCTATCGCCCTCCCCAACTTGCCAACATTCTACTATATGGCCCTCGCCACAAGCAAAAGCGAAACCAGTGGCGGTGCGTCCTATGTGTTCACAGATTCTGTGAACCCCCGGAACAAAGCTCGTCGTGTAGAAAGTAAACAAATAAATAAAATAAAAAGTGTTTTTAAACTATCATTCTTCGTTTTGTTCTTTTTCAGATCATTTTACATGCAGATTTAAAGTATTTTTATCGCATGGGAAACATTTTACATCGCGGAGACAGCACATATTCGAGTCATAGCGCGGCTGCTTAATATAGGCGGCAGTAGTTGTAGCGTTGCAATGCGCATGCGCGGCTGAGGTTCAAATTTTCTTCTCAACTCCCTTGTGGCAGCGTTTGGTGCTCCGGCGGCAGGGAGGGGCAAGGGGAAACGCCACTTTTAACATTGGCTTTGGAGCTGGTTGACAGACCAGCTCATGGCTGTTCGAGCTCAAATGTTTGTAAAGCTTATGGGACTTAACTGCGGGGTCATCAGTCCCTAAACTTACGAACTACTTATGAAATAGCTTATACTAAAGGCGGCACAAACATCCATGCTCGAGGGGGGATTCGAACGCCTGACAGGGAACGTCTTCGAGCATCGTAGCATAGCGCCTCAATGCACTCGGCCGCTTCCCTGCGGCTACTTGAACTCTGCCTTGTGCATGCGCAACCCCATGAAGGCAACATCCGCCCATCATATTTGCTTTTGGTGCATTGAAGATTCATCAAGAATACGTCATATTTGGTAAAATATCTTATAACTAAAATTAAAGACGCATCAACTGTAAAAGCCTTCAGAAGATCCGATCATGAATAATAATGAAGTCACTACTCTCAAGCTAGCAATAATAGCCTTGTGATTAGCGGCATCGCGCTGCGTTGTTGAAGGCAGCGGTGGCCGGCCGCGGTGGCCGAGGAGACTGAGGCGCTCCAGTCACGGTCTGCACGGCTACTACGGTCGGGGGTTCGAATCCCCCCTCGGGCATGGATATTTGTGCTGTCCTAGTTCGTAAGTAGTTCATAAGTAGTTTGTAAGTTTAGGGACTGATGACCCCGTAGTTAAGTCCCATAGACTATACAAACATTTGAACATTTTGAAGGCAGTGGTGTAGCGACCGACTGCAAGCAGTTTGTTTTTCACAGGTACGGCAACAGCACTGACTTTTGTATTGTTACTATTTGGCACATATCTTTGAACGTTTTAGCAACTGTATCGCAATTTTGAGGATAAATGACATTTATACTCTTTGTTGTAACAAATATTTAACGGTTTGAAAAGATGTGTGGGAGAGCAGCCTTTGCGCATGCTGAAGGTTAGGTGGGGGTGCTGCTTACAGTATCACATGACCCAAAGGTAGCTTGTCTCTTCCTTGTAACAGCTTCATTTTGTTACAAGCACTCAACACTGCAATTAGTTACTTACTGTGGTTTAGTGTGCATATGTGTCCATATTTTCGAGTGAGTGGTCCACTCCCCTTGTTGTCTTAAAAAACCGACTGGCAAACTGCGGCTTTGTGGCGATCTTAAAGTCACAATAAACGCCCAGTCCATTATAGATAGTTACTCATTGCTTTGCTAAGAGGAGTTGCTAGAGAGATTTGGCAGAAGTCTACTCAGCACAACTCAAATACTTGCAGATCAAAAAATAAGCACTCACCATTTTCTATGCATTACACAAATTGTAATTGTGAGGCACAAAATTCCATCTGGTCAAGGACCACAGACCCCTGATCTCGTTGTTTAGCCCTTCAGCAACACTTGCAGATCAAGCCACACACCACCTCCAAATATGGGGCAGAGGGGGTGTCCTGTACAAAACCATGGCTCGGAAGATATTGTCTGCCTGTTCAAAATGTGCCACCCACCAGCCAGCACCCCACGTGTCATTTTCTCCGTGGCCAAAACCAGAAAAAGCATGGGAATCAGTTCATGTAGACGTCACTGGTTCCTTTTTGCATTCTTTTTGGCTGTTGGTGGTAGATGCGTTCTCAAAGTTACCATATGTGGTTCATTGTAGTTCTACATTGGTAATAGTTCTACAGTGGTAATGGTCACGGTGCTTTCAAAAATATTTTCCTTTGAAGACTTGCCTGTCACATTGGTTACCTTTAATGCCCTGCAGTTCTCTTTCCAAGAGTTTTCAGACTTGCCTGCCCGGGCATCTGTCGTGTTTTGGCTTCCCTCAGGACTCCCGCCACCATCAGAGAATGACTGCTGAGCTCGGCTTCAACCAGGCCAACCCCTGCTCCCCCACCCCTCATGGCAACTAGGGAGCTGTAGCCCACGACACCAACAACCTGGCCAGCGGCAACCCCACACACCACACCTGCTCTGCCGCCACTGCCTCCTCCATCTCTGCTTGAGTCTACACCCCCGATGGTACTGACCCTGCCAGAGGACAGCACCACAAATCTCTAACCCTCCTCAAGTGTTATATCGCAATGGCCACTGTTGGAGAGAGCGCGCCGAGCTGCATGGCGTTTCCATTTCCCATGACCATACTCTCCAGTGCCAATTTGACATTTTTCTGGTGAGGACACAATGGATATGTTGTGTGTGTGGTGTTACCTTTCTCCACAAGGAAGGCAGATGTGCTGTGAGAAAGCAAGCCGAGGCACGTATTCAAATCGTGGATGCCATCTTTGTACTTACGACTCCTGTCACCAGAGATGGAAGCAGGACAAGTGCACTCAGTGTGATAAATACTAACATCAGGCAGAGAGAACAGAGGCAGTTTAGTTCTGTTGTGTATCTGCTAGAGATAAAAAGTCAACAGATATTGAAAGCATTTAAGAATACAACATATATCCTCTGTACTGCGATCATCATAAGTTATTTTACTGCCCCAGTAACAAAACTCATTTACCATCTTTATTGTTTTGTTACTTAATCTAATTCCTTCAGCACTGACTGATTTCCTAAGACTGCATTCCTATAGCCTTGTTTTGATCTTGTTAATGTTCATCTTATACACTCATTTCAACACACTGTCCATTCCATTCTACTGCTCTTCCAGGTCCTTTGCTGTCTCTGACTAAGTCATCAGCAAAACACAAAGTTTTTATTTGTTCACCCTGAATTCTAATTCCTTCACCAAATTCTCTTTGCTTTCCTTCGCAGTTTGATCAATGTACAAACTGAATAACATTGGATAAAGGCTACAACCCTGTCATACTCCCTTCGCAACCACTGCATCCCTTTCATGTCCTCCAACCCTATTAACAGCTGTTTGGTTACTGAACAAGTTGTAAATAACATTCCATTTCCTATATTTACCCATGCTGACTTCAGAATCTGAAAGAGTGTATTTCAATCAACTTTTTCAAAAGCTTTCTCCAAATCTACAAAACCTAGAAAAGTAAATTTGCCTTTCCTTAATTTATTTTCTAAGATAAGTTATAAGGTAAGTATTGCCTCCCATGTTCCTATATTGCTCCTGAATTCTAACTGATTTTCCCGAGGTCAGCGTCTATTAGCCTTTCCATCCTTTTGTAAATAATTTGTGTTAAAATTTTTCAACAATGACTTATTAAACTGATGGTTCTGTAATTTTCACACCTGTCTGCACCTTCTCTCTTTAGAATGGGGACTATTAAATTTTTCTTAAAGTGTGAAGGTATTTTGCCTGTGTAATACATCTTACTCACCAGGTGAAATAGTTTTTTCAAGGCTGGTTCTCCCAGAGATTTCAGTAGATCTGAGAGAATTTATGCCAGAAGCCTTGTTTTGACTTAGGTCTTAAAGTGCTCTGTCAAATTTATTTCTCAGTATAATATCTCCTAGTTCATCTTCACTTACTTCCTCATCCCTTCCTACAATCATCTCGAAGTTCATTTTCTTTATAGACCCCCCCTCCCCCTATATAGTCTTTCTACCTTTCAGTTTTCCCTTCCTTCTTAGTATAGCTATTTTTCATGTCTTCAAATGTCTCTTATTTTCCTGTAGGCAGTATCTATATTCCCCTAGTTACAGATTTTTTTACAGATTTTCATTTGGCTTCTAGCCACTCCTGCTTAGCCATTTTGCACTGCCTGTCAATCTCATTTCTTAATCGTCTGTACTCCATTTTACCTGCTTCATTTACTGCATTTTTATGAGGGGGAGTTGGAACATAAGTTTCCCTTTTTGAGTGTGGTCAGAGTTGCGCATTAAAGGAAAGAAATAGAACGATTTTTTTTTTTTTTTTTAGATAATTTCCAAGTACATTTGTCATACCACTTTATAAGCTTCAAAAAGCCTTCCAGGAAAAAGTCAGGGTGTTTCATACGGAAGAAGCATTGCGTCCTAGAAAATGGTGAGTAGTACTTTACCTGCAAACGGAGTGCTTTTGAACTTCTTTCAGATAGGTGATGATGGATGTTTCCACTCCATGGATGTGGTCTTTAATTTCGGTGTGTAATGGTGGACCCACATTTCATCCCCTGTCACAATCCGAAATAGAAAGGCATTGCCATATTCATGGTCGACCTCTACCCAACAGTGTATCAGTGTCTTGCATGTGTGTGTTCACCTGCTGTGCCCTATTTTGCCCATAGGTGTTCAACACTTCTTCTGTATGCAATGCCCTGATTTTTCTTGGACAGCTTTTTGAAGCTTGTACAGTGGTCTGACAAATGTCTCAATGGACTTGAAAATTATCTAGAAAAATAAAGGTATCTTATCTTTAAAGTCTCATTCTATTTCTTTTTTATTTTCCCCCTTTCCTTTTTCTTTCATATACAACTTTGCCCACATTCAACAGGGGAAGCTTATTTTCCAAGTCCCTCTTGTAGATCTTCTCCTTTCATCAATTAAACTGTCCTCTGCTGCCTTGACTGTTTCATCTCTTGAAACTACCTATTCCTCTTCTGCTGTTTTATTTTCTGTCAACTGTTACCTATGTCACCCTCTGAAATTCTCAAAAACTTCAGGTTCCTTCAATTTTTCCAGGTCCCATCTTTCTGCAGTTTCTTCAGTTTCAGTCTACAGATCATAACCAATAAGATATGGTCAGAGTCTATATCTGCCCATGGATATGTCTTACAGTTTAAAACCTGGATCTGATTTCTATTTCTTACCATTATAAAATCTATCTGGTACTTTCTGGTATCTCCTGGTCTCTTCCATGTGTACAAGCTTCTTTCATGATTCTTGAATCAAGTGTTTGTTAAGATTATGTTCCGTACAAACTTCTACCAGGCAGCTTCCTCTTTCATTTCTTTTCCCCAATCCACATTCACCTACTATTTTTCATTCCCTTCCTTTTTCTACTACTGAATTCCAGTCCATTATATTGACTGTATTTTTTGCAGCTGATGTACTTTACATACAACCAGAATATCTTTGCATTTTGTAATAGAGTTTCATTGTGAAAATGTGCAGGAGATATCTATGGATTTATTGCAGAAAAATGGTATTATTAAGCTGCTGAATGTGACTATTTTGAAAACTGGCTTGGACTACTAATTCAACAATCTACAGACATTGCAAATATTTTACACCTTGTAGTTACAGACAGACATAATCTTATCAAGGAGTCAGTACAGTATAGGGACTAGTGATCATAATGACATCATAACAATAATGCTCATTGAACTTAATAAAACCACCAAGAGGAGTAGAAGAGATTTTATGCTACAAAGAGCAGATCAGCAGTTGTTAGCAATTTACTTTAAGAATATACTGGGAAAAAGGGAAAACAGGAGAGGGGGGTATATAAATGTTGACAGGGCTTTTATTCTGTCTCTCATAAATCAGTGTGGTATAGAAATAGAAGTTAGCGAAAGGAAAAGTGAATTTATAAATTATGTTTTAAAAAATCAGACTCTTAGAAAGTCTAGATTGGAATATAGCAATAAAATCAAAACAATTTGTAACTCACAGCAAAGACATTTGTCAAGCTGCAACAGACAATATTATACACATAACTTGAAGCTTTCAGACACAGCCTTTGTGAGAAATCTCATTCACACACACATTTCACAGACACTCAACCATCATCCCCAGATGCCGCATTCTGAGTCAAGCTTTGTGGTTGAAGGAGGGGAGAGGAACAAGAAGGTTGCAAGGTATGATTACAGCATGGCCTTATATAGCTTGTAGGTAATAGATGGATGGAAGGAGATGCAACATAGAAACAGCATGGGGGTGTGGGGAAGGGGAGGTAAGCAAAACAAACACTCACACAATCACAAACCCTCAACATGTGGAATGAGAGAGATGTAGGATGGAGCTGGAACTGTTAGAGTTGGCAGTGGCATAGTCATGGACTAGGATCTTCTGTTAGAATGAATGACCATTGGTCTACCATGTCATTCCTAAGTTTCATGTCAGTCCACACATCTAGTACATACATGCTCTGTAAAGCAGTGCTGTTTCTATCCTGACCACCAACTTGCAACCTTACTGTTACCCTCTCCTCCTCCCCTCCCCTCCTATCACCACAATGCGTTACTCAAAATGAAGCAGCTGGAGATGACAGTTGTGTATCTGTGAAATGGGCCTAGATGTGATTGTATGAATGAGATTATATATATCTTTCTGATGAAGCCTGAGGCCAAAAGCTTCAAATTATGTGTATATGAGTGTCTTTCCTGTTTCCATCACAGCTCAATGAATATCTTTGCAGTGAGTTGCAGACTTTTCTCATTATATTATTTTAAGAAATCATTCTCATAAGGATCGTACAGTTGTGGCATCACATGATTGTCACACTGACATTAATAGAGGACACAGAATGTTGGAAATAAATGATAAAGTAAAAAGAAAAAAAAATTAAATTACCAGATCTATGTAGAATACCAGTTCAGTTACTCAGAAAATACTCTTCAGCATTGACTACAAGTACTTACATAGCTTGCACTTGTCATGGATTTCTAACACATTGCACAGTCCCAAGTGACTTGGGAAAAGACAGACGTTTTTTCCTGTGTATGAGAAGGGAAAAGAATGGACCTTCAAAGTTATAGACCAGGCTGTTTGAGTCTTAAGTTAGACACTTCCCTTGCCTCTATAACTGCAATCAGTATCTTTTTGAGCTCTACCTTCAACACACAGACAAGCATATCTTGAGCATAGTCTACGTTCAAATATATTAAATTTACTTCTAAAAATCAGCATTGTTTTGGAAGATACTTCTTGATAAACTCACACTGTCCTGTTCTCAAGAATTTCATGATAGACAAAAAGCAGCTCCCATATTCATAGCTTTTTGTTTTTTTTTTGGACAAAATTCTCACATAATACCTCGGCCCGTTAATGAACATCTGAGCAAACAGAATCAGTTCCCAGATAGATGTTTAAAAAAAAATTTCAGATCATAGAACTCAATAGCAAGTGTTTCTGGGAAACATGGGTATTGTGAGGAGTGCAGTTAAGAAATATAAAGCGAGTACTTTTGTTCTGTATATACATAAATTACCTGAGATGTAGCATCAGCAACAAATTGTGATTATTTTGGAATGATGCTGTAATTTATGGGAAAATGTTGCCATTGTATGCCAGTAGGAAGATATAGGAGGACTTAGATAGGAATTACATTTAATTAATCTGACTGAAGTTGTCCAACAAGATGCAGAAATATTATTTAAAAGATTTAGTGGCTAGTCAGTACTTAGCTTAGTACCAGTGGTAGTCACACAAAAAAGGATGAAAATAAACATAGACACAAGCTTTTGGAAAATAAATCCTTCATCAGCTGAAAGAAGAGAGGAGAAAGGGTATAGAAGAGGAGGGCTACTTACAATAATCGGTAATCTCAGCATATATGAATGCCCTCATCTTGCAGTCTGAGTAGTTATTGATACTTATGTCACATAAATTAGACGATCAAGAGTTTTTCTATGCCTATCACACCTTTAGCAAACCTCAGTGCAGACAGTAATCAGGGCAGTCACAATAGCGGACTAGTCATGGGACATGGGGGATGTGCAAAGGGTTCTTTGGATCCCCATGTCCCACCTACCAGTTATGTCTATTGGCTACACCTTGAAGCCGAGAGATTATGTTAGTGAGAAAAGAATCACCAATTTCATATGTCTCACAGCCTATGTTGTGAAGAACCATTCCCTTTTTATCCTATCCCTTTTCTTTTCTACCTGATGAAGGGATTAATTACTGAAAGCTAGGGTATTCATTTATTTTCATCTTATTTTGTGTGACTGTCAGTGATACTGATACCTTACAGCATAGCCACCCATGGACGGCATATCTGCAGTGATCAGCACTCCCTTTCTCAATATGCTGAAGGTCTCACAAAGACTTCAGACAGAAATTACTCCACAAACTCCACACGCAGGTCTCCCACACACCTCAAATCCTCCCTCTACTACCAGTAACCAGCCACAAAAGACTGCTTTCCTTGTCACTCAGCACTATCCTGGACTCGAACAACTAAACTACATCCTTCAGCAAGGTTGTGAATGTCTGTCCTCATGCCTAGAAATGAGACATCCTGCCCAAGATACTTTCCACGGCTGTTAAAGTGGTGACCTATCACCCTCCCAACCTCTAGAAAATCTTAGTCCATCCCTATGCCACTCCGAACTCTTGACCCTTCACCAGTAGATCATATCCCTGTGGAAGATCCCGCTGCAAGACCTGTCCAATCCACGCACCCAACACTTTCTATTCCAGTCCTGCCACAGGCTTATCCTACCCAATCAGAGACGGGGCCACTTGTGAAAGTAGGCATGTAATCTACCAACTGTGCTGCAATCAGTGCACAGCTTTCTCTATTGGCATGACCACTAACCAGCTGTCAATTAGGATGAATTGCCCCCAACCTTCTCAAATTGTGCTCAAAAACAAGATAGACCTCCCTGTGGCACAAAATGCAGCAGAGTGTATGCTTGATTTCAATGGCTACTTCACAACCAAGACCATCTGGATCCTCCCACCCACCACCAGCTTTTCTGAATTACATGATGGGATTTATCCTTACAGTACATTCTCCCAACCTGAAATTATTTAGGTGTCAACCTATGGTAAACCTATTTTTCTCAACACCCTACAATTCCTATCGTTTCTATCCTACACCACTCCCATATTATGTGCTATGATGTGGTGTGTGTGTGTGTGTGTGTGTGTGTGTGTGTGTGTGTCACAGCTCATCGTACGCCTTTGTAGTGAGTTGTAAACTGTCCCAATTATATTGTTAACTAGAGGTATAATTTTTCTAGAATGTTGTCATCTATTAATTAGGTCTATCATGTAATTTACAATTAGCCAGAAATTTTAAAAAAATACTGATAAAATCAATTATTGTGAAAGAAGGACACCAGCTGCAATTAAAGTACTTGGACATTACATTTACTCTAGTTTCTATATATTTTTTTAATTAATAGTTCAAGGTGTAGGGAAGTGATTTAAGGACTAATAACAGCACCAATCACTTATATAGATTTATATGTAAAATTTTTACCAAAGGGACAATCAATGAAAGATAAAAGTTACTGTTTTATATGGGACAAACAGGACAGCCTTTTTTCTCCAGCTTTTTTCTTGTGGGAACACACAATATCACAGATTTTGGTGAAAACTTACGTGTTACACAACACAAGGCATTACATAATTTTCATTTAAAATAAGTTTCATTTTCCTTAGGCAATTTTGATATTGTGGAACCTCAAGTAACCAGACTTGCATTGGTCTGGTTGTTTTATGGTGCAAGTACTTCCTCATCTGACCGCAACCCCCCTGAACAAGAGTTTGTAACTCTCATGGGGGTTATAACCCACAGGTTGAAAACCACAGACCTAGACAAATATAAATACGTATACTGTGGTATAGATATTAGTTACTGACATTACTTATAAAATTGTCCACTTAGAAATTGAGTAACTCCTTTTATTGTATACATATGACATACATGAACAGCAACTTTTATTGTTGAATTACCTTGGAAACATTTAAATATGATGTTGCATTAGGAAATTACTGTCAATACAGTGGGATAGACTCATCGCTTATACCTTAAGCTACCCGCATTACTATATATGTAGTATCACTCTCATTTATCTTTAAATAATAAGAACAGGTTATAAATATATCAGTTCTGCCAGCATCAACTCAACAACATGATGCCAGTTGGCAACTGAAGAACGTGATACCACCTGGCGGGCAACAGCATAACGGGATACCAGTTATGTCCACATCCAGTCCACATAGACATGATCTGAACTAACTGATATGAAGTAGGACAACGTTCAGGTTGATTACAGTGATTAGGCTAATGCACTATGCGACACATGGTACAGACAATTGTCGGACTAATCAAGATGCCGCAATTGTTGATTTAACAAAAGCAGTTCTAGAACATTCTATAAACTTCCATTATAAACAATTGCATATAAATTGTGATATGTGTCAATAACTACATTTTGTGGTCAAAGGACACAGTAAAATAACTTGCCAAATCGTTTTGTAATCCCAGGAACTCTATTAGTATGGAAATAGATTTAATTAAATGTATTGACTTTCTGTAATTAACCAAATGTAAATCAGAAGTAAACATCAGTTATTATAATTTTATAGATCTTCATGAAAATTCTGTGATTACATGTTAGCAACTGATTTCATCATTTCTATAATTAATTAAATAACAAAATGTGATTCATATTGTTATGATAGAAAGTTTTCGTATTTCACAAAGAAAATAAGAAGATATGTACAATCTTGTATTATGTCGATGATCAACTAGTAACTACAGTAAGTATTTCTTGATTATTGTAACTTTGATTAACTCCACAACTTTTAATTGTGAGTAATATTTTGTGAGGACAGTTTACAACTCACTGCAAAGACGTGGCGACGAGCTGCGACAGGCACATACAAAAGACACACACATACAACACATTCAGTAATCGGCCATGGCCTTCATAGCCAGTGAAGCATAGAGAAGCTGTCTCCCACAGTGGCCAGCTGGAAAGATATCCGTACATTGTCCTCACTATCAATGTGGAGGTTGAGAGGTCACCACAAGAGCAAAGTAGAAGGTCCTTATGGATATTACACCTTAATATTTGTAACAAAATAATACACTTGCTAGTTTGTTACTTAAATAAGAAACATGTCCATCACATGACAATCTTTTATCTATCACAAGACCTAGTAATTTCATTTTATTATTTTCAGCCTTTGCTGCTCTGAAGAAGGCCATGGCCAATAGCTGAATGTGTTGTATGTGTGTCTTTTGTATGTGCCTGTCGCAGCTCGTTGCCACGTCTTTGCAGTGAGTTGTAAACTGTCCTCACTATATTATTAATTCCAACCTGGACTTTCCATTATTATATTTTGAGTAATATTTTGTATTCTTGAATAAATGAATGTCTTAATTGCAAATATTTTTTATTTAATGACGTGTTTTGCCCAGTTAGGGCATCTTCAGATATCTTGTATGAGGTCCCTGTACCATAGAGTAGGTCGTCAACTTATTAATATGACTTACTTTGGTATAGGTACTGTGTATCTCGCAGCTCATATGTTAATTGTGTGATGTGATATGAGCATATATATTTACTTCTGTTGTATTATGGTATGACCATTAGGAATATTTCACAATGTTGCATAAAGGTAATCACTGTCATTATTCATGAAATTGTTCACCAAGACTGTGGTGTCGCACAAGTCCAAAGTGCACGCCACCTACTTTCGCTGCGCGCCGCCATGCACGCACGGCGCGGCGTTCTTACGACGACAGCCACGAGCGCCCTCTGCGACAACTCCGCTCGTGGCCACCACTGAACGACGTCGTTCACTTGGGACTGAGATAGCAACCAGTTAAGACCTTCGGCATCAGATAGGCACCAGTGAAGACTTTGCTATCGTACAGGCACTAGGCAGGCCTCTAACAACTATGTATCAGCATTCTGCAGTACTGATCTCTGTAAAAGTTATGTATTGCATAAATTCTGTGCAATATATATCTCGTTCTAATTTACTCTAGTGTTTCCAGTTTCTGGCTGCTCCCCTCCGTACCTGCACCAGTGTGCTATCTTTATTCCTGTGTCGGTCTCATTCCACTCGGCCACCGACACCTACGACGGAAACGGGACACAAAAGCGGCGACGAGGCTGGGACACAAAAGTGGCGACGAGGAGTGATAGACGAACCTTGGACCAGCCCGCTTGCAGCAGTCAGACAGCAGCAGTTGGAGCACGCAGAAGTTGCTCCCGCCCACCCACCCTTATTATAAGATTTTTGGGGGAACATTTTCAGTTACGTGTTTTGTGGACTTTTTTGTTGCAGAGCGTCCTCATTTATCTTGCATTTGTGTTTTGTTATAAGTTACTTGTATGCGCGGCGCCTAATCGGTCAGCATGGCCACTACCCCGAACCCAAACTTAATGGAAATTATTCAGTTACAGACGGCGCAAATAACACAACTTCTCCAGGCAGTGGCGCAGTTGACGACAACTCAACAACAGCCATCGCATCAGCAGCCCACACCTGCCGCCGCAACGCTTCCTACGTTTCACCAGTACAACGAACGTGAGGAAGAATGGAGTGACTATTTCGCACAGTTTCAAGAACTCATCGCGGCTCATCAACTTACAGGTCAGACTGTTAAGCATCTTTTATTGTCCATGGTGGGCCCCAAAACCTTCGTATTACTGAAAAAACTTTTCCCCGACGCATCTCCTCGTGATGTAGACTTTGAACAAATTGTAGATGCACTGAATGCTCATTATGAGAGAAAAGTTCTCGTAGCTGCGGCACGGTACCGATTTTTCAGACTTAAAAAATTACCACAGCAGTCACACCAAGAGTGGATTACGTAATTGAAGGGCTTAACCCGCAAATGTAAATTTACTTGCTCTTGTGGACTTTCTTATAGTGACGTGATGTTAAGAGATGTGATTACGCAGAACATTCAGGACCCCAGAATTAGGGCAGCAATTCTAAAACAATCTGACCCCTCATTAGACAGTGTACTGCAGCTTATTGAAGCACATGATACTTTTGACTTAGCAGATGTAGAAATGCAAAGCCACAGTGTTAATTCAGTATGCCGCAATGGACGCTTTCCTAGCCGTAGTTCTCAGTGTAGCACTAGTGATTCTTTAACTTCTACCGGCCATGCTGAACAGACAGTGCAAAGTTCGCCCCGTCGTGTTAGAAACAGTAATTTGAATAACGGGCGCCTTCACTCATTTCAGAAAAATGTATGTAAATCTTGCCCCCAGTGTGCATCTCGCCACAAGCATGCTCATTGCCCTAGTCACAACGCAACCTGTTATCAATGTGGCAAAACGGGACATGTGCAGTCTGTGTGTATGCAAATTAAAAACTCAAAGAACAGTAACATTAGAAACAGTGCTTCGCAAAGTGTGCGAGCAGTCCATACAGTCAATGTCATAGACGCTGTGGAATTGAACAGTGCTTTACTTGGTTCTCAATTGCAAGGAAATTCTTCTGCACCTATTGCAAAACTATGTATTGAGCCACGCCGCAAGCGCCGACGAGCGCATACATCTGTGCAACGGAAACGGGTTCGGGACAACTATAATGACTATGTACAGTGCAATCCTGTAGTGAACCTAGTGCCTTCTGCAACTTCTTATTGTAAAAGTGCCCAGTACTGTGTAGCTAGTGACAGTAGACAACAAGTAGCTACTCAAAAGTGTAGTGCAGTAGTTAGTAAATCTGGAGTAGCTTTGCATGCTTGCGCGGACGCCGATCCGGCGGTAGTGCCATCTAGTGACAGTGATATTAATCTGTGTGCCGAGTCTGCGCCGCTTACTTCACTACGCAGCCCGCGCATGCGCAAGCGTAGTAAACAAGTTCAATCAGACATTGCCTACATTCGAGCACCTGTCGAGCACCAAAAGCAAAAGCTTTTTGTGAATCTTTGCATAGAAAATAAGACTGTGCAATTTCAGCTTGATACTGGTTCCGCTGTTACTTTAATGAATAAAGACACTTATGAACTGCTGGGTTCGCCAAAATTGTCGCCATCTCAACATGTGCTAACGGCTTATACAGGTCAAAATATTCCCGTGCTAGGTACATGTAGCCTGCCCGCCTCCTTTCAAGGTGTAACGAAAACAGTTGCTTTTGTAGTTCTTCAGGCCAAATCTACACAGAACATTTTTGGACTAGATGCATTTGACTTGTTTGGCTTATCTATTCAAAGAGATGTACTTCAGATTTCGTCAGTAGTGCCTCAGGACAAAATCAATGCATTGTGTGAAAAATATAGTGACTTGTTTTCGCCGGAACTAGGTTGTGCAAAAGACTTCGTGGCACATGTAACTTTAAAAGAATCTGCAGTTCCAAAATTTCGTAAAGCTAGACCAGTGCCTATCGCAATGCATGATACAGTTGCCGAAGAACTTAAACGTTGGCAAGATAGTGGGGTGATTTCGCCTGTTGCTGCGAGTCAGTGGGCCTCGCCTTTAGTAATTATACCCAAGCCGTCAGGAAAACTTCGTCTCTGTGCGGACTTCAAATCAACAGTGAACAGTCAAACAATTGTAGATACTTACCCCCTGCCCAGACCTGAGGAACTTATGGACAAATTAGGACAGTCTCGCTTCTTTTCTAAGATTGATTTAGCAGAGGCATACTTGCAAATTCCACTTGATGACGAGTCAAAAAAGTTTTTCGTCATTAATACTCACATGGGCCTTTTTCAATTTCAACGCCTACCCTTTGGCAGTTCTTCCACCCCCGCTATTTTTCAGCGCTTTTTGGAACAGCTGACAGTTTCTGTACCGTGTTGCTCGAACTATTTCGATGATATTGTGGTATCTGGACGTACAGTTGAAGAACATTTAGCAAACCTGGAGTGCCTTTTCAAAGTTTTAACTGCAGCAGGTCTACGTTGCAATAAGGCAAAGTGTTCATTTTTTCAAACTGAAATAGAGTACCTAGGCCATATGATTAATGCCCAAGGAATCCATCCTTTACAGTCACATCTTCGAGCAATCAAAGACTTGCCTCCTCTTAAGAATGTGCATGAATTGCAAGCAGTAATGGGAAAGCTTAACTATTATTTCAGATTTATTCCCAATGCCTCTCAGATTGCATCTCCACTGCATCACTTACGTAGGAAGAATGTTCCTTTTGTATGGTCTAAAGATTGTCAGGTTGCCTTTGACAAACTAAAGTCTGCACTACTTAGTGATACATGTTTGATTCCCTTTGACCCACAGAAGCCTGTAGTGCTAGCAGTTGATGCCTCGTCGTACGGTGTGGGTGCACTTTTGTCACATTGTATTGGATGTCACGATCGTCCTATCGCTATTGACGCCAACGCAACAGAATTACAGTCAGATAGAAAAGGAGGCCTTAGCAAAGTTTCATCATTATCTTTATGGCAGAAAATTCTATTTGTTGACAGACCACAAGCCTCTCACTTCATTGTTCTCACCCACAAAGCCAATTCCGCCACGAACGGCACAAAAGCTTCAGAGATGGTCCTTGATATTGTCTAATTATCAGTATGAGATTTTTTACCGACCTACCACTCAACACGCCAACACGGACACACTCTTCCGACTTCCGGTTGGCCAGGATGTGTCGTTTGATTCTTCGGAAATGGCATGTTGTCAGATAGACTCCAGAGATGCTACCGCTGTCGCAGATTTCCTTTTGAACTCTCGTCGGGTTGCACAGAAAACAGCTGTGGATGCAGACTTAAGTGTGGTAGCACGTTTTGTTCGCTCAGGGTGGCCTGCCAGAGCCAAAGACATTGATCGGCCTCTGGTTCGACGTTATTTTGCACAACGTCATGCATTATCTTTAAGTCAGGGTGTTCTGTTGTTACATACGGACAACGACCAAACAAGAGTGATTGTTCCTCGTTCCATGCAACGTGAAGTCTTACGCCTCCTGCATCAAGGACATTGGGGTATTGTTAGGACAAAGCAACTGGCCAGACGTCATTGTACCTGGGTTGGTATGGACGCCCAGATAGAGAGCATGACGTCATAGTGTACTGTTTGTGCAGAGCATCAGGCGGCACCTCCGCAACGTTTCTCAGACTGGCCACGCCCCAAGGGACCATGGCAACGGTTACACATTGACTTTGCTGGACCTTTCTGGAATACGCGCTGGTTAATCGTTGTAGACACTTTCAGCAAGTTTCCTTTCGTGATTGCCATGAACTCAACGACGGCGTCTAGTACAATCAGTGCCTTAACATCTGTGTTTTGCATCGAAGGTTTGCCTGAAACTATCGTCAGTGACAATGGACCTCAGTTTGTTAGTGCGGAATTTCAACAGTTTTGTCGTGTGAATGGCATTCAGCATATCACCACTGCACCTTTTCACCCTCAGTCCAATGGTGAAGCGGAACGTTTCGTTTGAACATTCAAGTCTCACATGGAGAAGATGAAAGGTCAGCACTCCAGGCAGCACGCTCTTCAAATTTTCCTGTCTACGTATCGGTGCATGCCACGTGACGGCCCGTCTCCTGCAGAGCTGCTACACGGCCCACGGCCGCCGTCACCGCACTCTCCTTCACCTGCTGTAGTCTCCCACGCACCGAGTCGGTTCGTATGGCGCTACACGTTTTCAGGTTTCTATGCCGGTGCTGTACAGGGTGTTTGCTGGCAACAAGAAGACATGGTTGCCGGGCACCATTCAACGCATGCTTGGTCGCAATATGTATGTTGTACGTTCTTCCACAGGGTCGGAGCTGCGGCGCCATGCAAATCAATTGCGCCTACACAGGCCGCACGATCCTGTCTCCGGTTTCTTGATTCCAGACCCAGTTCACCACCAGGGAGCACAGCCACATCATTCGTCCCCGGACTACAAGATCCCTATGGACATCGACGTACCTCCGACGCAGTCGTCGCCGCCGCTGTCGCCGCCGCAGATGACAGCGTCACCGAGAGGGACTCCGGGACTGTGCAGGCCTCCCAGCTTGGGCCACGCACCTCAGAAGAAAATGACCTGCTCCCTCTGGGCGGGGGTGGGCGCCCTTCCGCTGGTTTTCGCAGGTTTTCCGGCGGATCGCAAGGTGTATACCGGGGCGCGGACGGCGTCTCGATCCCAGCCTCAGTTACGACGCCCGGCCCACCAGTAACGCCCCCGCCCAGGCCCTCCTCCCAGTGCCGTCGCCATGGCCCTCAGCCCTATGCCACGACGGCGCGGCGGTTTGGGGGGGAGGGGTGTGGTGTCGCACAAGTCCAAAGTGCGCGCCACTCCTTTCACCGCGCGCCGCCATGCACGCACGGCGCGGTGTTCTTACGACGACAGCCACGAGCGCCCTCTGCGACAACTCCGCTTGTGGCCACCACTGAACGACATCGTTCACTTGGGACTGAGATAGCAACCAGTTAAGACCTTCGGCATCAGATAGGCACCAGTGAAGACTTTGCTATCGTACAGGCACTAGGCAGGCCTCTAACAACTATGTATCAGCATTCTGCAGTACTGATCTCTGTAAAAGTTAAGTATTGTATAAATTCTGTGCAATATATATCTCGTTCTTATTTACTCTAGTGTTTCCAGTTTCTGGCTGCTCCCCTCCGTACCTGCACCAGCGTGCTATCTTTATTCCTGTGTCGGTCTCATTCCACTCGGCCACCGACACCTACGATGGAAACGAGACACAAAAGCGGCGACGAGGCTGGGACACAAAAAAGACCTCATCAGACTCATTACAGTGGACATAATTATGTTTACATAAACAACAACTTTTATTATTTTACTTAATTATATTTCAAATAGTGTCAAAACTGGTTGCAGAAAAAAATAAAAACATAATTTTATGATTTTGGCATTTCCTCATTATATTACTGTAATAAGATTGTTCCCTATGATGAGCAAATTAGTAAACGTTAATTTTTTTACCACATTACAGCGCTCAAATTGATGAAATAAATCGCAAATTGCGATCAGTTATGGCTTCACTATACTAGGTTTAGATGAACTACCAAAGTGTGGCGAATGAAAATTTGTGCCTGGCCGGGATTTGAACCCGGGAACTCTTCCTTACTAAGCAGACACATTGACCACTCTGCCACCGAGGACACACTGACCAACCCGACTGCAGAGGACTCATCCCTGCACGTCTCCCGCCACACCCAAATCTCCATTCGCCACGCTGTCTCTTTCCTATAACCACAGCCTATTTTGTTTTGTAATGCTCACAGCCACAATACTGTATTCCCACATCTTGGAGAGCAGACCATGAGGTATTGAGACACAATTAATTGCCGTCAGGAGCCCAGCCTCGACTTGTATACAATTATATATTTTTTGACGACATTACAGCGTTCAAATTAGTGAAATAAATCGCAAATTGCGATCCGTTATGGCTTCACTATACTAGGTTTAGATGAAAAACCAAAGTGCGACGACTGAAAATTTTTGCCCGGCTGGAATTGGAACCCAGGATCTTCTGCTTACTAGGCAGACACGTTGACCACTCCGCCACCAAGGACACATTGACCAACCTGACTGCAGAGGACTCTATCGAGACACAATTAATTGCCATCAGGAGCCCAGCCTCATGGTCTGTTCTCCCTGATGCGGGAATAAAGTATTGTGGCTGCAAGCATTACATAACAAAATAGGCTGTGGTTATAGGAAAGAGACAGCATGGCGAATGGAGATTTGGTTGTGGCGGGAGACTGCAGGGAAGAGTCCTCTGCAGTCGGGCTGGTCGCTGTGACCTCGGTGGCGGAGTGGTCAATGCGCCTGCCTAGTAAACAGAAGATCCTGGGTTCGAATCCTGGATGGGCACAAATTTTCATTTGCCGCACTTTGGTACATCATCTAAACCTAGTACAGTTAAGCCATAACTGATCGCAATTTACGATTTATTTCATTTACTCCTTAAGTGTTTGGGATCCCCACGTTCAGGTTAAAGGAAGACATTACAGTAATTTCAAGATGTGATGCTATGTTTGTTACTGCTAATTTTGATCAACACACTAGTGTTTGAAAGATTTCTTGTAAACTCAAATGAGAACCTCTGGAGTGAGAAAAACTTTCTTTTTGTGAAACCCTGTTGTGTAAATTTAGAAAACCAGTATTTGTATGATGATCCTACTGTCATCAACATACATTTCTCATAAGTACAGTACCTGAAAACCACGAAAGAGATGATGGGATTCATATGGAGGCATGTAGACAGTCATTTCTTTATCACTCCATTTTTGAGTTGAACAGGAAAGGAAATGTCTACAATAGTTGTACAAGGTATGCTTTAGCATGAAATGTTTTATGTCTTCGAAGGCATGTATGTACAATTTGGGCCGAGATTTTTACCAATATACTGCAGGTAAACTGAACACACCACCAACTATAACCATATGGACGGTAATTATTCAAAATGAGATACTTTTTTTTTTCTTTGACGATTTTGGCTCCAATATCATTAGGGTATTCGTCATTAAAAGGAACCAATTATTAATTAAATGCAGTTGTCAGTTATAAATCCTATTCACACAAACTCAAAGCAAGTGTCTGGTACTTCAATTTCACTGCATAATAAAGTATTTCCAACAGCAACAAATGTTTAGAATGTATCAGCTGTTTGGTGTATTTTGATACAAATGGCAGTGTCAATCTTAGGAACAATAAGAATTTCAGCTTTGAAAGTAACAACAGTATGTATAGGGAGTGTAAAATGCAGGTTTCTTAAACACTTATTCACATATGTATGCAGTTAGTGGAACACTTGTTTATGTAAATTATAAAAACACTCTATTTACCACTACTTATGACTACTTGAAATGATGTGACATAACATTATTAATAATAATATGTAGATAGCAAACAACTCACTGTAAATTTTGAGCCACTGACAGACACAAATAAAAGACACACAAACACACACATTCTAAATTTTCGGCTGTGGCCTTCCTCAGAAAGAGAACACTCATCCACACAATAACTCAGGCACACTCATCCACATACGTCAGCCATCTCTGGCCGCCCAACACTGTGTTGGGCATTTTAATTCAACAGTATTGCATATTGCAGATGTGAGTGGAAGAATGCATAATAAGAGTATGGGTAATCAGGAGGGTGTGAGCCCCGGTGAAACCACACTTTATTGCTAACAGTATGAAAGCATACACCAGACTAGATACAAAATAGCCAGTGAAGCATAGAGAAGCTGTCTCCCACAGTGGCCAGCTGGAAAGATATTCGTACGTTGTCCTCACTATCAATGTGGAGGTTGAGAGGTCACCACAAGAGCAAAGTAGAAGGTCCTTATGGATATTACACCTTAATATTTGTAACAAAATAATACACTTCCTAGTTTGTTACTTAAATAAGAAATGTGTCCATCACATGACAATCTTTTATCTATCACAAGACCTAGTAATTTCATTTTATTATTTTCAGCCTTTGCTACTCTGAGATTGAAACAATATTCTTCTGTTTTTGTTTTGTTAACACATTGGCTGCCGTGTGGCTGGCAGCGGACACAGGAGGTGGCTTCGAAGTGCCTCTGACATCACTGTGGCAGCCAACATTTTAATGGACATTTGGTTGGCTAGGCAACAGTGATGGGTCATCTCAGTTTTTTCCTTATTCCTTCTTTTCAACACTATCATGTGTAATACCTAATAGATTACCTACTGCTTTTACTGTTGACAGATATGACTGGAACCCAAATTGGTTTGAATTTAATAAAAAGATTTAACAAGGATTTTCAAAGTAGTCACAAATTGGTTTATGTTTGTAGTATTATATTATTTCTGAAACAATTAGAACAATTTAATCGGTCGGTGGAGAAAGGATATATGTCACTTTTTCTTACTTTTCAGAAGAGACAAAAAACTGTTTTATTGTTACTCTATTTAACTGATTGCATTGACATTTTCTACATTTGTTGCATCATACATATTGTGAATGAAAATCATTTTCATATGATCTAAAATGTATCTTATGAATAAATAAATACATAAATAAATTTATAACATAATTCCTTTCCCACCCCCATGAACCACAGACATTGCCGAGGTGGGGTGGCTTGCATGCCTCAAGGATACAGATAGCCGTACCGTAGGTGCAACCACAGCGGAGAGGTGTCTGTGGAGAGGCCAGACAAACATGTGGTTCCTGAAGAGGGGCAGCAGCCTTTTCAGTAGTTACAGGGGTAACAGTCTGAATGATTGACTGAGCTGGCCTTGTAACATCAGCTAATGTGACTTTGCCACACAGCTACTGTGAACGGCTGAAAGCAAGGGGAAACTACAGCCATTACTTTTCCCGAGGACATGCAGCTCTACTGTATGAACATATGATGATGGCATCCTCTCGGGTAAAATATTCCGGAGGTAAAATAGTCCCCCATTCGGATCTCCGGAGGGGACTACTCAGGAGGATGTTGTCATCAGCAAAGACAATACTGGCATTCTACGGATCGGAGCGTGGAATGTTAGATCCCTTATTGGAAAATTTAAAAAGGGAAATGGATAGGTTGAAGTTAGATATAGTGGGGATTAGTGAAGTTCGGTGGCAGGATGAACAGGATTTCTGGTCAGGTGAGTACAGGATTATAAATACAAAATCAGTTTGGGGTATCACAGGAGTAGGACTGATAATGAATAAGAAAATAGGAATGCGGGTAAACTACTATGAGTAGCACAGTGATCACATTATCATTGTAAAGATAGATATGAAGCCAACACCGACAACAGTAGTACAGGTTTATATGCCAACTAGCTCTGCCGATGATGAGGAAATCGAAGAAATATACGAGGAGCTAAAGGAAATTATTCAGACAGTTAAGGGAGAGGAAAACTTAATTGTGATGGGAAACTGGAATTCGATAGTAGGAAAAGGAAGAGAAGGAAAAATAGTAGGTGAATATGGACTGGGCAGGAGGAATGAAAGAGGAAGTCGCCTGGTAGAATTTTGCACGGAACATGATTTAATCGTAACAAAAACTGGGTTTAAGAATCACAAAAGAAGGTTGTATACATGGAAAAGACCAGGAGACACTGGAAGATACCAGATAGATTTTATAATGGTAAGACATAGATTCCGGAACCAGGTTATAAACTGCAAGACATACCCAGGGGCAGATATAGACTCTGACCATAACTTGTTAGTCATGAACTGTAGGCTGAAACTGAAAAAACTGCAGAAAGGTAGGAAAATAAGGAGATGGGACTTAGATAAATTGAAGGAAAGTGAAGTTCTGGAGAATTTCAGAGGGAGATTTAGGCAACAATTCACAGAAACAGGGGGAAATAAAACAGTAGAAGAGGAATGGGTAGCATTGAGAGGTGAAATAGTGAAGGCAGCAGAGGACAAAATAGGTAGAAAGGCAAGACCTACAAAAAATCCTTGGCTATCACAGGAAATACTAAATTTAATTGATGAAAGGAGAAAATATAAAAATGCAGTAAATGAAACAGGCAAAATGGAGTACAGATGACTAAGAAATGAAATTGACAGGAAGTGCAAAACGGCTAAGCAGGAGTGGCTAGAAGCCAAATGCAAATCTGTAGAAGAATGTATAAGAAGGGGAAAAGTAGATACCGCCTACAGGAAAATAAAAGAGACATTTGGGGACAAGAAAAGCAACTCTACGAATATCAAGAATGCAGATGGAAAACCAGTTCTCAGCAAAGAAGGGAAAACTGAAAGGTGAAAAGAATACATAGAACAGCTCTACAAAGGAAATGAACTTAGAGACGATGTTGTAGGAAGGGAAGAGGAAGTAGATCAAGATGAAATAGGAGATGCTATACTGAGAGATGAATTTGACAGAGCCTTGAAAGACCTAGGTCGGAACAAGGCCCCAGGAGTAGATGACATACCCTCAGAGCTACGAAAGTCTCTGGGAGAGCCAGCCATGACAAAACTATTTGAACTGGTGTGTAGGATTTATGAGACAGGCGAAATACCCTCAGACTTTAAGAAAAATGTAATAATCCCCATTCCAAAGAAATCAGGTGCAGACAGGTGTGAAAATTACAGAACCGTCAGTTTGATAAGTCATGGTTGCAAAATTTTAACACTAATTATCTACAGGAGAATGGAAAAGCTGGTAGAAGCTGACCTCGGGGAAGATCAGTTTGGAATCAGGAGGAACGTAGGAGTCCGGGACGCAATACTCACTTTACGTCTTATCTTAGAAGATAGATTAAGGAAAGGCAAACCTACATTTTTAGCTTTTGTTGATTTGGAGAAAGCATTTGACAATGTTGACTGGCATACACTCTTTCAAATTCTGAAGTCAGCAGGGGTAAAATACAGGGAAAGGAGAGTTATTTATAACTTGTACAAAAGCCAGACCGCAGTTATTAGACTCGAAGGGCATGAAAAGGAAGCATCAGTTGGGAAGGTAGTAAGACAGGGTTGTAGCCTTTCTTCGATGTTATTTAATTTGTACATAGAGCAGGCAGTGAAGGAAAGCAAGGAAAAATTTGGAATAGGGATTAAAGTACAGGGGGAAGAAATAAAAACATTGCGTTTTGCTGATGACATTGTAATTCTGTCAGAGACAGCAAAGGACCTGGAAGAGCAGTTGAATGGAATGGACAGTGTGTTGAAGAAAGCGTATAAAATGAACATTAACAAGAGCAAAACAAAAATAATGGAATGCGGTCTTAGAAAATCAGGCGACGCTGAAGGAATTAGATTAGGTAATGAAACAATGAAGGTGGTAGATTAGTTTTGTTACTTGGGTAGTAAAATAACATGTGATGGCCGCAGTACGGAGGATATAAAATGCAGAATGGCAATGGGAAGAAAAGCATTTTTGAAAAAGAGAAATTTGCTAACATCGAATATTAATTTAAGTGTAAGGAAGTCTTTTCTGAAGGTATTTGTGTGGAGTGTTGCCTTGTACGGGAGTGAAACATGGACGATAAGCAGTGCGGACAGGAAGAGAATAGAGGCTTTTGAAATGTGGTGTTACAGAAGAATGCTGAAGATTAGGTGGGTAGATCGCATAACCAATGAAGAAGTACTGAACAGAATTGGTGAGAAAAGGAATTTTTGGCATACCCTGGCTAAAAGAAGGGATTGCTTGGTAGGACACATTCTTAGACATCGGGTAATCGTAAATTTAGCATTGGAGGGAAGTGTGTGGGGTAAAAATCACAGAGGGAGACCAAGAGACACGTATAGTAAGCAGATTCAAGTGGATGTGGGTTGCCGTTCTTATGAGGAGATGAAAAGGCTTGCTCAGCATAGAATAGGGTGGAGAGCTGCATCAAACCAGTCTCCGGACTGAAGACCATAACAACATAACAATTCCTTTCTCCAGTCAACAAGGGAATTTAGCAATTCTTGTGAGGAAAACATATTTAAAGATACACATTTATGGATAGAAACTAATTTTTTTATTAACTAAAGGATAATTATCTTCAACTCAACATGAAAATGTCAGTTTCATAGAAATCAAAGATCGGGATAGTTCATTTCACAGTGAGTTATTACCGTATATGTAATCGGTCTTTCAATATCTCCTCATAAAAAAACCTCAGTATCTTCTCCATCGATGTATTTAAGCAGTTTCTGAATATCTTCAGTTTTTGTTTTTATTGATTTGAATCTTTTTTCCATCACTTAGGTTTTGAAACGCAGTTTGAAATGAACAAAGTTTAGTTTTTGCCAGATTAAAGGAGTGACTGACACAGCTGTTCATATAGTCAGTCATGACTCAGTTTCGTTGCTTCATAATGATATTCTTTGAACATTAATACAGGAAAATTATGTATTTATTGAAGAGGTATCTTGAGATGTGCATTATCCCTAGAGTTTGTTCTTTTTGAATTATCAAGCTCACCATGCATTAAAGTGCATTACATCTTTACATTCTAGAAAAATGACGGTAACTTCAGAAATACTTTTGGACACAATTTCCACATACTGTTTAGTGGTGTAAACGCAGTCAATTTTCCTTATTTGTCTCTTCAGTGTGCCAAACAAACTGTCACAAGAGAGAAATGAGTAACCAGTTTTAGGAAATCTGTGAGTGATTTTTTTGTCGATACAAGGCACATCCACACTATGATATTATTCTGATTTTGAACAGGTGCTCCATCTGAGAACAGGTCTACTTCTGTAACATTCTTCAATACATAGTTTTCCATGTGTGGACTCTGTATCATTGTTGAGTTTACTGCCGACTGCATGCTGCAAACCAACGCCATTTAATTTGTAGGTGGTGGTCTATGACCTCGGTGACAGTACAATCTTCTGATGGGATGCGACGTGCAATGAAGAAAGGAAATAAGTCAATGAATTGATTTTTTTCCCCACAGCATGTACAAAATTTACCTCATGTTATTCCCACAGGAAGAAAGGAAACATAGTTCATTTCATCATAGTAAGCTGCATCACAGTCTGTTTAATATATTTATTTTAAAAAGTTAATATTACCATAAAGTGACTTAGTTCCTTTCTCCACAGATGGATTCAATTGAAATTGGTGTATAATTACTAGGAATGTGTCTGTCTCCTTCTTAAACACTGGTAATGTGACAGTGATTTTTAGTGCTTTGGGAAAAGTATTTTCCTCCGCAATTGTATAAGTGTGTCATTTCTGGAGGTGATCTGTTCAGTGATTTTATTAAGGACAACAGACAAGATCATTTGTAATTTTATATTTTGATTTCCGGTTTCAGCATATTAAAGTGTCATCTTTCATTTCTTTCAACAGATTATTGAATGATATCATCAATAAGCTCCACAACTGTATTGGCTAGATAAAGCAATGTCACTTTAATTTCATCTGCTGTGCTCTTTAAGACCAAATTACTGATTCCATAATAGTCCTCTGTTGATTTCTTTCTTGTTATCATAAAGAGTAATTTTAGACAGTGAGAACGAAGATACAGTTTTCTGTAGGCATTGAACTTTCTCAACAGCTAATCTGTTGTGACTACCTGTATAGCTTCCAAAGTACTCATTTACTGCATTAGTGTCTATGGAAATGGTATTATCTTTTGTGCTCTGGTTTATTTCACTTTTAATGACATTTCATGTTGCTTTTAAGCTATTTTAACTACCGTTTGATTTCAAAATGTAGGTGCCATATGGTTGACACTTGGCTACTTTAAGTTCAGTTTTGTAGTCATCTTCAATCATTATGTATACTTTCTTGACTTCCTCATCTTCACTGGATCTGTCATTACTTTTAAGTAACAGTATTCTTATGGTAATTTATTAAGTCTTGGAGTATGCCATACTTTAATATTTTGTGGCCTACATTTCGTGTCATTGCGGTTTTTCTTGAGTATGTTGGACAGTTTCTATTTACTAAACATTGTACTGTGACTAGAAACTGACAGCAGTCATCAGTAAATCTCTCAGCTGTCAGTTGGAAACTAAAAACAATGGTTCCAAGAGGGCAGGGATGAACAATGGAATAAGAACATCAGTATGCAGTAAAAATGTATATGAAAATCTAACCACGAGAGCTCTGAAGAGGTCCAAATTTCCAGGATCACTTACGAACAGCTTGCCATGTCAGTTCATGAGAACAACAGATGTCAGGACATTAACTTCAGACCCCACAACAGCACTGACTCATTCAACTGGTGGAGAGTGTTCAGCTTCTCCAACACCAGCCAGCTCTGAAACATCTCTACCTGTGTGGAGAAGGAAAACACCTCAGAATCCTCTATAACTACTAAACTTCCAGAGCACTAATGACCTTAGCAGTTGTGTGCCCTAAAACAAAAAAAATCGACTTCCAGAAGCTATGTGAGAAAGCAGCTCCAGAAATGCAACATGGTCAGGAACAGGTCCCTTGGTGCCTGGACCCAGTACCTATGCAAGTGATAAAGTGCTCCATATAGGAAGATAACCAAAGTAACCAATCAACGACACCACTAAAACATTTGCATCTAAATATACAGGACCTTGGAAATAAGATTAATGTATTACAAGTTTTTGTAAATGAACATTAACCTCATATATTAATGTTAACTCAGCATAGATTAAAATCAGATGAAATTATTGTAAACTAGTGGGCTATATCCTAGCAAATTCTTGTTGTAGACAAAACATAAGGGTCATGGCACAGCAGTTCCTATCAGTGACAATTTGGAATGTAAGAAAATGAACTATTTAGAGCAGTACAGTAAAAGAAGGGCAAATTGAAGTGACCGGCATTGAGCTACACACCAATGGATGCATAAAATTGTTGGGATTTATCCCCCACCTAAGGCTGAGGTAGGGACTTTCATTGACATATTGAGTAAAATAGTGACATTTTAAGGTCCCAGTGAACACACTATATTTAATGATCTGAATATTGAGGCAAAAGCATGCCATATCACCAACATGAGGTCAATAGATACTCTTAACTCATATAATCTTATGAATGTAGTCCATTCCGGTAACAGAATAACAAATTCCTCATTTTGTGGAATAGATTATGTTATAGTTGGTAAACATATTAAAGACAATGGTACATGTGGATTTTTTCTATTCTGAACACATATGCCAGTTTGTTTTGAAATAAAACACAGACATCCCAAATGGCTAATGTGACAAAAGTTGTAGAAAATAAACAAATTATGAAGTACAATAATGGAAAATCCAGGTTAGAATTTCGAAGTGCGGCAGCCGAAGGTGATGTATGACTGTGTTGTGTGCCTGTGTGAGTGTTTTATTTTCTGAAGAAGGTCATGGCCGATAGCTGAAAGTGTTGTATGTGTGTGTCTTTTGTATGTGCCTGTCACAGCTCGTCACCATATTTTTGCGGTGAGTTGTAAACTGTCCTTAATATGTTATTAACAAATTATAAAGATTAGATTAGATTAGTTGGTTTGTTCCATAGATCCATGTTGAGGTGATCCTCATGGCTGTGGAATATGTCAAAAGAATAGCAACAAAGAACACAAATAAAAACACACACAAACATTCAAGCTTTCACCACTGTATGCAGCTTCTTCAGGAAAAGAGGAAGGAAGGAGAGGAGAAAGGGAAGGATATGGGTTTTAAGGAAGTGGAAAAGGAGTCATTCCAATCCCAGAAGTGGAAGGACTTACCTTATGGGAAAAAAAAAGGAAGGTAAACAAATACACACACACTCACACATATCCACACACAAACACACCTAGGCAGACATTTGTAGAAAGCAAAGAAATTGGGAGAGATACCACTTGAGCCAGAGGCTATGTCCACAGAACCAAGGTAAAGATTTTAAAGAAGATGGGCAGGAATTTGAATTTAGCAGAGGTTGAGACCACGTGGGCAATGGGAAGAGAGAATATGCTGAAAGGCAAGTTCCCATCTCCGTAGTTCTGATAGATTGGTGTTTGTGGTAAGTATCCAGATAACTCGGATGGTGTAACACCATGCCAAGATGTGCTGACCATGCACGAAGGTGTGTTTAGCCACAGGGTAATCCCCATTACTAACAAACACTGTCTGTCTGTGGCCGTTCATGCGAATGGACAGTTCGTTGCTGGTCATTCCCACATAGAACGCTTCACAGCAATTAGCTGCAGTGGTGATCTTTGCAGTTCAATAGGACACAGACAAATTAAGGTAAGGTAAGGTAAGACCAATTACCAATATCTAAATGTAGTCTACATGGCTTGCAGTTCCACTGTCAAATGTAATTTAGATTATTTTCACTGAGGGATCCATCTTTTCACACAAATAGTGAAACATGTGCTTGCACTTGACACACGTTATTCCAGTCTTTGATGTTTTTAAACATTTTTACAGCAATTCACACATTCACTTTCATTTTTAGTAGTATTCCATCTCAGTTTTCTTGAGGTTTGATTTCACCAACATGCTTACATTTTTTTTTCTGTTCACTCACATTCTTATGTTTAATTGACTTTTAACACTGATATCTCCTCTATTCAAACTGAGATAACTGCACTGATATTCAGAGTTGTGGTTAATTTGTTGCCCATACAATTGTAGAAAATCCTGTCTTTTGTTTTGAATCACTCCCAATGCAACTGTAATGATATATAGACTTGCAGTTATGGGATACTATACCTCCAGAAACTCTATTGTTAGAGGTACAAAGTCCCAAGTTCATTTTTCATGCATGTGTTCATGCAACAAGGTGCTCGCAGCACACACAGAATCATTAATGGAATTAATCCACTGTCAATAAAATTCTTCTGGGTATGAGAATGTATCGTCATTTTTATAAAATCTATTGATGTTTCACCCACTGTTGCAGGTGGCCTTCATCAGGGTCTGTGCCTGACTGCTGGATGTGAGATAGCTTGTGACTTACACAATTGTGCTAAAAGCAGTTTCAGGAAGAGAAGAGGGATGTTGGTCTTTCTTGGCAGAAAAGGGCATCAACAATTGGTGTTTTCATGACAAGTTTTTCATGTGATTGGAGGTTGCATTCTTCCCTATTATTGGTGAAACTGGGCATCTAAGCTGGCATTTGCATTGGAATTTTCACCAATAATAGGGAAGAATGCAACCTCCTATCACATGAAAAACTTGTCATGAAAACACCAATTGTTGATGCCCTTTTCCACCAATGGCGTGTAATAATATAAACACCAATAAAGAAAGACCAACATCCCTCTTCCTCAAACTAATGTTAGCACAATTATGCAAGTCACAAGCTATCTCACATTCAGCAGTCAGACACAGACCCTGATGATGGCTCCCTGCAATAGTGGCCGAAAAGTCAGTAGTTTTTATAAAAATGACGATGTGGTCTCATACCCAGAAGAATTTTATTGAGTGACAATGGCCGCAAAAGCCTATGTTTGGAATAAATCCACTTTGTCACACCAATTTCAACAAGTTGTGATGTAATATAGCATGATATGTACTTAGTCTCATTGTCTATATCAAATTTCCAGCAAATTAAACATTTTTCTGCACTTTCTTGAGATTTATTTGTAGAACTAAATATCTTGTTACTTTCACTTGATGCCACCTTGTAATCTCCAAACCAATGAATGAATTTAATCTATTATTTCTGAATTTTGTTACACCATTGGTAAAATCTTTGGTTGATCTTATCCCATGCCTTACTCAGCTTTCTGTACCTATGCTTTCATCTTCTGTACTTTCTATTAGTTCTTGACTCTGGTTCTTTAACAGCACATGGCAATTTACATTATAATCCAGATGTTTCCATGGTGTGCCCTCATTGTGTGTTTCACCTACACCAGCGGTTCCCAACCAATGGACTGCGAATGCTGGTAGAGAGTTGAAGATTGAGATATTTCTTTGCGTTGTTAACATTGGAGTGGTTTTGGTTTGTTTTGAATGGTGATGGGAAAAGAGTTTTCAGATCAACCTTCCCTACAGGAGTGGGTACCTGGGTGTGGTGGTTTCATATTTTATTGCTGCAGATTGCAAATAGTTTCTTTTCTTTTCCGTTGTGACACATTTAAGTGGTGTTGTCATTATATTACAAAAATAAAATAAAAAAAAAAAAATAAAAAAGAAAAGAAAAGAAGAGAAGTGAGTAACTCAGGTGCATAATTTTTGTTAGTCAGGTTGCAAATGCACTGTAAAAAATAAATAAATAAATAAAATAAAAATAAAATTATTGGTGGGTTCATAGGTTTCAGTCGTCAGTTGTGAAGGTCATCAAGTAAAATGAGAGTTAAATGTTCTATAGATCCTGTATCACTAGTAAGTCATCAGATCAGTAGCTCCATTGGTTCAGCGGATACATTGCAACATACATAGAGTGGCTCTTGTAGTGAAAGATTTGGATGAATATCTCAAAAAAACTCTTGATGATGCATTAAAAATTGTCAATTTTATTAAACCGAGGTCAATAAATTCAAGACTGTTTAGTGTTTTGTGTGGTGAAATGGGGAGTGAACACAAAGAGCTTCTACTTCACTACAAAGTTTGGTGGCTGTCGAGAGGTAAGGTATTGTCAGAATTGTTTGAACTCCGTGACAAAGTATGATTTTTTTTATGGATGAAGATTGTGCTGGAAAACGTCGAAGTTCACACTTAGATAGTCAGACCAAAGAAACTTTGTTGACGCGGTTAAATTTTTTCAGTTATTACCTCACTCCTGCACCACTCATCAGTCAACCTTCCGTATCCTATCCTCGCTTTGCAACCTCAGGATTTGTCAAAAATTGAACAAGTTCTAGTGCTAGGCCAAAAATTTCAGAAAATGCCAAGAGTTCATGGTGACAAAGGTTTGGGTACCTCTGCTGACTAGACACTACAGCAGCATGTAAGCATTTTCATGTTTTTTTCAGTGACTTCTTTCCTAAAATTTAGGGTGAAATCTTTTAAGTGGATTACTTTAAAAATTGAATAATTCAATAGGAGAAGAAGGATTGTTAACTGAAATATCATGTGATAAGGCTTTAAAATCGTGGATAAGGGTTCGGCAAGACTGTCCAGCAATTGCCAAAATTGCTCTGAAACACTCAATCACATTTCAACAACATATTTATGTGAACAATCCTTTTCAAATTTACTCTTTTTGGAAAAAAAAGTGCAGCCATAGAATGGATGAAGAGAGTGGTTCGAGGCTAAAGTTAACCAGTTTTAATCCGAATATTGACTGTCTTGTAAGTGACAGTGTCAAATATCCCACTGAGTTTTTTAACCTTGCCTACTCAATTTTAAGCTTTTGTATACTTTTTATAATTAAGTAAATATAATAAAAATCTTTATATTAGTGTATTTTACTTTTTATTTAGTTACTGGGCCTCCCAGATGTTTTTATGCATTGGGTGGGCCGCAGAGCAAAAAATGTTGAGAACTGCTGACCTACACCATGATGTAAGACTCATTACTTGTTAGTACTTTTCAGAGATCTAAAAAAAAAAAAAAAAATGATTGCGAGGTGAGGTTACTCCACACAGCCCCCACTACCAGGGCATCCATCTACTAGAGAAACTTTTGCAATTAAAATAACAAATGTCAGGTACACTGACGTGATCAACCATATGTGTACAGTTGACTATGACTTTTGCTTATCACAGTAGCTGAAAGAACCCATTCCACATCTGGGATGATTCTGTGTATAAATAGTGTGGATATTGAATGTTTTCCCCACATTAGCAGCCAAATCCATAAGAGACTACTTCACACATCTAACATAAGACCTCACAGTTACCATTAATCTCTGCATCCGTGAATTCCCAGAACTAGTGGGGTGACTAGTGCTTGATTCTAATTTGTCACATAAATTAGGAGATCAAGATTTTTTCTATGCTTTTCACACCTCAGTGTAGACAGTAATCAGGGCAGCTACAATAGTGGACAAATCAAGCGACATGTGGGATGTGTTTGGATCCCCATGTCCCACCTCCAAGTGATTATTGGCTGCAGCCTGAAACAGAGAGAGAAGAGTCACCAATGTCAGACTGCATCCAAACACAGCATTCATATTCCATATCCACACTAAAGAAGGTGGAGCTCTACACAGCACAAATATATGAGAAATTTACACAAAAGCACACTCACTACATAAAATAAATATCTCATTCCTCCTTAGAAATAATAATGAACAAAAAATCTACATTTCTGGTGCTACTTGTGCAGGGGTCAGCACCTCATGGTTCTCCTTCTAATTACAATCTACATCACAACATAGTTGATTATAAGTTATCTATGATTGTCTTACAATCAGTTCACCACCAGCATTCACACTTGTCATCCAACTAATAAGAAGAATCTTCAGTACCTATAATTTGTTGCCCTTTTCTAATTTGTTTCCATGTAAACTAATGAAAGCAACAAGAAATGGGAAAGTGCAGGTCAGAGTAACGTAAGATACTATTACATCTCTCTCTCTCTCTCTCTCTCTCTCTCTCTTTGTGTGTGTGTGTGTGTGTGTGTGTGTGTGTAATTTTCCCCACAGAAGATGTTGAAACAGTCCACCATCAAATTCAGTGCATTTTCCTGCTCTCGTAAACAGGTGTTGTGTTACCAGTTGGTGCTCATTTCTGCAGTCCTTTACTTCAGTATGTTGTTTTTAGTGGTCTCCAGTCCTGAGACTGGTTTGATGCAGCTCTCCACCCTACTCAAACCTGAGAAAGTCTCTTCATCTCCTCATAAGACCTGCAACCTACATCCATTTGAATCTGCATACTGTATTCATCTCTTGGTCTCCCTCTGCGATTTTCATCCCACACACTTCCCTCCATCGCTAAATTTATGATTGCTTGATGTCTAAGGATGTGTCCTAACAATTGATGCCTCCTTTAAGTCAGAAATGTGAGAAATTCCTTTTTTCACCAATTCTGTTCAGTACCTCTTCATTAGTTACACGATCCACCCACCTAATCTTCAGCATTCTTCTGTAGCAATTTCAAAAGCTTCAATCCCCTTCCTGTCCACACTGTTTATCATCCATGTTTCGCTCCCATACAAGGCCACATTCCACACAAATGCTTCAGAAAGGACTTCCTTATACTTAAATTAATATTCGATGTTAACAAATTTCTCTTTTTCAAAAATGCCTTTCTTCCCATTGCCATTCTACATTTTATATCCTCTGTACTGTGACCTTCATGTGCTATTTTACTGCTCAAGTAACAAAACTCATCTACTACCTTTATTCTTTTGTTACCTAAGCTAATTCCTTCAGCATCACCCAATTTTCTTAGACTTCACTTCATGACCCTCATTTTGTTCTTGTTAATGTTCATTTTATATGAGCCTTTCAGCACAATGTACACTCCGTTCAACTGGTCTTCCAGCTCTTTTGCTGTCTCTGAGATAACTACAATGTCATCGGCAAAACACAATGTTTTTATTTCTTCACCCTGAACTTTAATTCCTTCTCCAAATTTCTCCTTGCTTTCTTTTATAGCTTGCTCAATGTACAAATTGAATAACATTTGAGAAAGGCTACAACCCTGTCTTACTCCCTTCCCAACCTCTGCATCCCTTTCATGCCCTTCAACTATAACTGCTGTCTGGTTTTTGAACAAGTTGTAAATAACCTTCCGTTCCCTATATTTCACTCCTGCCAATTTCAGAATTTGAAAGAGTGTATTTCAATCAACAATGTCAAAAGCTTTCTCCAAATCTACAAAAGCTAGAAATGTAGGTTTCCCTTTCCTTAATCTAAGATAAGCCGTAAAGTGAGTATTGCCTCCCATGTTCCTACATTTCTCCTGAATCCAAACTGAGCTTTCCAGAGGACAGCTTGTACCAGCTTTTCCATCCTTCTGAAAATAATTCATGTTAAAATTTTGCAACCATGACATATTAAACTGATAGTTCTGTAATTTTCACACCTGTCTGCACCCGCTTTCTTTGAAATGGGGATTATTAAATTTTTCTTAAAGCCAGAGGGTACGTTGCCTGTCTTGTACATCTTACACACCAGGTGAAATAGTTTTGTCATGGCTGGTTCTCCCAGAGACTTCAGTAGTTCTGAGGGAATGTCATCTACTCCAGGGACCTTGTTTCAACTTAGGTCTTTCAGGGCTCTGTGAAATTCCTCTCTCAGTATGGTATCTCCTACTTCATCTTCATCTATTTTCTCATCCCTTATTACAATATTGACTGTAAGTTCATTTCCTTTGTAGAGTCCCTCTATATACTCTTTCCATCTTTCAGCTTTCCCTTCTTTGCTGAGAACTGGTTTTCTGCCTGAGTTCTTTATATTCATACAGCTGCTTTTCTTGTCTCCAAATGTTTCTTTTATTTTCCTGTAGGCAGTATCTGTTTTTCCCTTATTTATAGATTCTTCTACTGACTTGCATTTCCCTTCTAGCCACTCCTGCTTGAGTACAATCATGTAAAATATGAAGGAGAATTCCTTTTGCATCCACTCTGCACTTGTAGACTTCGCTCTTCAGCCACCTCCACAAACAGTAATCCAATGGGGTAAGATCACGTGACCTTGATGACCAATCTTTATCATATGAGCTCTTGTTGCCGAAGGGGTGTCCTCCATGTATTCTGGAAGCATATTTTGAAGAAAATCAAGATACCATGTCCCATTAAGTCAGTTTTCTCAAACAACTGGGCTGATGAGTTTGTCATCAACAATACCACAGCATACATTGACTGAGAAGCGTCACTGAATATTCGTATCCACAGTAGTGTGCACATTTTCATTTGTCCACAGGTGAGAGTTGCATGTGGTGTTGATTCCGTTGCAGGTAAATTTTGACTACAGTGAAAAGAATATCTGGAATTAATTGGTCATTGGCAATGATCCATTGACAGATTTGTTGCCAGGCAGCAGCATCTCCTTCATACAGATGTTGAACACACTGCTGATGAAATGGATACAGACCTTGCTCAAGCGATCCATGAAACACCTTGCTATCTGGCACTCTGTGATTCAGAAATTGTTGTTGGTATTCTAACACAACAGCTCTGGAATTCGCATTGGACAAACAATAGACAAACATTATGTCAGAATACTCTGCATGTGTGAAGATCTGTGGCATTGTCACTACACTAAACTGTATTCTTTGTTCACTGTAGTGCCATGCATTATGACAAACATTGCTGGACTGAGACTTGAGGTAAATAATTGCACATGTGCAAGTTAACTGAGTGCTGACACCATAAAGGCAGCCATACACTTTTCCTGTTTCTAGTTGGTTTCATTGGTTTACCCAGAAATGGTTAAGAAAAGGGCATATGTTTATTAGAAACCTTTTTCTTTAGAATCATCAATAGTATACCCCTCAAAGCACATATCTTTACTCCTGTCTTGCTCTGTATAGTGGACGTAAATGATGAGATAAGATATGTGATACTGCAAGTAGAACTTGACAGAACACTGAAATATATGAATCAAAACAAGGCTCCTGGAGTAGATGATATCCTCTCTGAACTGTAGACATCATTGGGAGAACCAGTTATGAAGAAATTGTTCCACCTTGGATGCAATATATATGAAACATTATCAGACTTCAAGAAGAATATAATAATTTCAATTCTATAGAAATAAAGTGCAGACAAGTGTGAAAATTGTGCACTGTCAGTTTAATAAATAACAAAATACTAACAAATTATTTACAGATGAATGGAAAAACTGGTGTAATCTCACCTGGGGAAGATCAGATTGGATTTAGGAGAAATATAGGAACACATGCAGCAATACAGAAAAATTTTCAAAGTTAATGCAATGCTTGCCACTTTTGAGTCCGTTCTCCTTTCAAAATAAACCTCTGCCCACTTTTTTGTTTGTTTTTGTCTTTCAACTTTCTCCTACTACTTGGATGGAGAGCACGAGCAGTCTTCATCTTTCATTATTCAGCTTTTGATGAGCTTATCTACAATAAAAAGTTACCATAAAATAAATAATCTATTACAGTCACACTTATTTCCCAGCGAATACAGCTGCCTCTAAGATCATGACTGATTTTGAGGTAACTTCTAGATAATTTTATAGTGATATTCTGAGACGTGTCAACCTCAATTGTCATATTCACCATCTCATCCCTTTATTCATTTACATTGCTGTTTCAGCCACTTTTTTATTTTATTTATTTATTTTTTTTTTTTTTCAGAACTGAAAATTGATTGTATAAGATATGCTGACAACATGATCATCCTTGCAGAAAATAAAGATAGACTGCCTCAAATGCTGAATGATCTGAGTGAAGCCTGTACAGCATATGGCATGAAAATTAATAAAAAGAAAACAAAAAGCATGGTCATAGGTTTAAAGAAAAGAAAAGTGAAAATCAAGTTGGAGTCAGAGGTCATAGAAGAGGTGACAGCATTGAAGTATTTGGGAAGTTGGATTAAGGAAGATATGAATTGCCAACAAGACATCAAAACGAGAATGGCTCTGGCGAAAGAAGTGTTCCAGAAGCAAAGAAGACTCCTAACCGGTGGTTTAAATAAAGAATTAAGGAAGAGACTGGTTAAGTGTCTAATATGGAGTGTGGCCTTACATGGAGCAGAAATGTGGACACTGAGAAAGCAAGATGAGAAGAAAATTGAAGCTTGTGAAATGTGGATATGGCATAGAATGGAGAAGATCAGCTGGATCGATAAAGTCAGAAATGACGAAGTACTGAATAGAGTTGGAGAGGAACGGAGGATGTTGCTGACAATAAAGAACAGGAATCTAAACTGGCTAGGCCACAGTTTAAGACGAGATTGCCTCCTGGTAGAGGCAATTGAGGGTTGCATTCCGGGAAAGAGAGGGAGAGGAAGAAGAAGGTACCAGATGCTGGATGACATCAGCAAGCTACTAGGAGGGTACCAAAGAACAAAGATGATCGCAAAAGACAGAACCATGGAGTGCTATGCAGTCTAAACCTGCTGTACGGCAGACAACCAAATGATGATGATGACTTCAGTTGCTATTTATTTTCATTTCTTTGCTTGTAATTAATCCATGTTTCATACATGTAATTTTGCCAATTGTTCCAAATTGACCTATACAAACAACAACAGAGCCGGCATATCATTATACATGCAAGTTCAATATCCACATTTGACCTATCTTAGAAGATAGGATAAGGTTTTTGTCTTTTGTAGATTTGGAAAAGCTTTTGACAATGTTGTCTGGAATACACTCTTTCAAATTATGAAGGTGTCAGGGGTAAAATATAGGGACTGAAAAGTCATATACAACTTGTACAGACAACAGTTTCAGGAGTTGAAGGCCTGCACCTGCAGTGCCTTTGGCTGCATGAGTGGCTGCCGTGGAAGCTTGGCCACTTGCCGCAGCCATCATGCCTCACTGCAACTGTGATGCTGCTGCCTGTGCTAATGGCCACCGTGTCAACCTCAGCACCACTGTCACCCATGCTGGCGCCAGTGGTTCCCTCAGCCATGCTGCAGACCATGGAATCAACTGCTGCCATTGCCACCATCCGACTCCCAGATGAGCTTCCATTCTGCAAGTTTGTTTTCTTAAGGGATGACACTGTACGACCACTCTCCAACCCCCTCTATTCAGTCCCTCATGAGGTGGTTCTTTGAACTGACATATTCACTATCCTAGGCAATGGGAAACCAATGACCATGTCTATCAACTCCCTCAAGCCAGCTCATGTCAAGCCACCCTTCACCTCTTCAGGCAAGGGGGAAGTTTCTCTCCTACTCTCCCCCCACTCATCCTCACCCTCCAGTGAAGTGCTATTCATCACTCCTGTCACCTACAACGGATGCCAGACAGTTCAACAGGAGCTTGAGAACAAGCTTTCATTACCCTGCTGGAAATACCATCAATTCCATGTAAGCTTGTACTCTTGAGAGAGTTTATTGTTTTCTTAATTACAGAAGGAGAGGTGGGTGTAATTTCTACTGTATCAAATTGTGTGGGTATGGTGTTATGGTGTGTTCCATTAACTTCCTAGCTTCTTCTAATGAACATTTAGATCCTATTTTCTCCACAACATTTACAAAATAATTATTAAAAAGGTTTTCAACTTCTGGCTTGTTAGTTGTAAACATTTCATTCACTTTGATGGTAATGTTGTCTCCCTTTGCTCTTGGTTGCCCTGCCTTCCTGGTATTAATATCCCAAATTGTTTTAATTTTGTTATCAGAGGTACTAATCTCAGACATGATGCACATGCTTCTGGACTTTTAATAGCTTTTCTTAATGTAGTACAATAGATTTTATAATATTTGACTTTTTCTGGGTCATTACTCTTTCTTGCTTTTAGATACAGTTCCCTTTTTTGGTTACAAGATATTCATATTCCTGTTTTGTGTAGCACTCATCTAAAACTGTATAGTCTAACAGAAAACATTTGTACAGTACTCACTGATTTTCAAAGTTTTGTACAGCACCCATTTAAAATTGTACAAGTTAACAGAAAACAATTTTTGCACAGCACTAAGCAATTCACAATTGTATAAAAATAAATAAAATAATAATAAAAAGACACACAAAGGGTGTGTGTGTGTGTGTGTGTGTGTGTGTGTGTGTGTGTGTGTGTGTGTGTGTGTGTGTGTGTATGCACCATTTAGTGGATATTCCGCTTAGTAACTGACTGTTAAGCAGACTTCAGTATGCAGCTGACCATCCTACAGAGATGTTCTGGGGTGAATTGTAAACATCTTCTATGTATGACATATGTCTATGACACTAATAGTTTTAAGGGGAATTTTGTAATAGTTTTGGTGAGTGTAAAGTTAGAGTTACTTATTTATTATGTTTTATCAAAGAGTTGGATGGAATATTGATACTGTGGTGGCCACCACTCTGTACTGCAACTGTGCACCGTGGATTCATTAGTCAAAGTTAGAAAGTAAAAAAGTGAAAAAGACACCCACCAAAGCGACTGAAAACCTGTTCTTTACTAATATTTGCACGCCTGTATATTCGGTATGGACGATTAGTAGGCAGTGTCAATCATCTGAGAATCTTTGGAACGGTGTTATGTGCATGTGAACAAGAATTTTCATTCAAAATTTGATGATAAGGCTGTGCATGGACATCTGGTTGGTTATGTGAATTCAGGGTTTGGATGCAATCTCAGAAGAAGGTTGTGCTGTCATGATGTGAAATTCAAACTTGAAGTTGTATGCAATGTGCACATCAATGTCACAGAATTTGAAGTTGCTCATGGTGAAACTATTCAACAGAGTCAACCCAAACAGACCTATGATGAAGAGAAGAAATCAGAAAATGTCATCATGACCATAGGACAGAAAATTTAAGTGCAGAGGAAGGAAAGTTGTCTGTCAAGTTAAAGAGGAAGTCAGCTATTGTATAACAGTACAGAAGGTTGAAGAGAAAGAAGATGTAAGTACAATGTCCAGTTCTGGAGGAAGTCAAGTATTAAGTGACATACGAAGAAGCAAATGCGAAAAGAGGAAACCAGAATGGATGTTTTGTGTCCTCGCCTCGTTGCCGCTTATGTGTCTCGTTTCCGTCGTAGGTGTCGGTGGCCGAGTGGAATGAGACCGACACTGGAATAAAGATAGCACGCTGGTGCAGGTATGGAGGGGAGCAGTCAGAAACTAGAAACACTAGAGTAAATTAGAACGAGATATATATTGCACAGAATTTATACAATACTTAACTTTAACATAGTTCTGTACTGCAGAAGGCTGATATATAGTTGGGCTAGAGGCCTGCCTAGTGCCTATTCGATAGCTATCTTCACTGGTGCCTATCTGAATACGAAGCTCTTAACTGGTTCCTATTTCAGTCCCAAGTGAACGATCTCGTTCAGTGGTGGCCACGAGCGGCGTTGTAGCAGAGGGCATTCGTGGCTGTCGTAAGAACGCCGCACCGTGCGTGCATGGTGGCGCGCGGTGAAAGTAGGTGGCGCGAACTTTGTACTTGTGCGACACCACACCCATCCCCACCAAACCGCCGCGCCATCGTGGCGTAGGGCTGAGGGCCACGGCGACTGCACTGGGAGGAGAGCCTGGGCGGGAGCGTTACTGGTGGGACGGGCGTCGTTGCTGAGGCTGGGATCGAGACGCCGTCCGCGCCCCGGCATCCGCCTTGCGATCCTCCAGGAAACCCACCGAAACCTGGGGAAGGGCGCACACCCCCGCCCAGAGGTAGCAGGTCATCTTCTTCTGAGGTGCGTGCCCCAAGCTGGGGGGGGGGCCCGCACGGTCGCGGAGTTCCTCTCGGTGACGCTGTCATCTGCGGCGGCGACGACGACTGCGTCGGAGGTGCGTCGACGTCCATAGGGATCTCGTAGTCCGGGGACGAACGATGTGGCTGTGCTCCCTGGCGGTGAACTGGGTCTGGAATCAAGAAACCGGAGACAGGATCGCGCGGCCTGTGCAAGCGCAATTGGTTTGCGTGGCGTCGCAGCTCCGACCCTGTGGAAGAACGTACAACATACATATTGTGACCGAGCACGCGCTGAATGGTGCCCGGCATCCATAGTTTCTTCATGTTTCCAGCAAACACCCTGTACAGCACCGGCGTGGAAACCTGAAAGCGCGTAGTGCCATACGAACTGACTTGGTGCGTGGGAGGCTGCAGCAGGTGAAGGAGAGTGCGGTGACGGCGGCCTTGTAGCAGCTCGGCAGGAGACGGGCCGTCACGTGGCATGCACCGATACGTAGACAGGAAAATTTGAAGAGCTTGCTGCCTGGAGTGCTGACCTTTCATCTTTTCCACGTGAGACTTGAATGTTCGAACGAAGCGTTCTGCTTCACCATTGGACTGAGGGTGAAAAGGTGCGGTGGTGATATGCTGAATGCCATTCGCATGACAAAACTGTTGAAATTCCGCACTAACAAACTGAGGTCCATTGTCACTGACGATAGTTTCGGGCAAACCTTCGATGCAAAACATAGATGTTAAGGCACTGATTGTACTAGACGCCGTCGTTGAGTTCATGGCAATCACGAAAGGAAACTTGCTGAAAGCGTCTACAACAATTAACCAGCGCGTATTCCAGAAAGGTCCGGCAAAGTCAACGTGTAAACGTTGCCATGGTCCCTTGGGGCGTGGCCAGTCTGAGAAACGTTGCGGAGGAGCCGCCTGATGCTCCGCACAAACTGTACACTGTGACGTCATGCTCTCTATCTGGGAGTCCATACCAACCCAGGTACAATGACGTCTGGCCAGTTGCTTTGTCCTAACAATACCCCAATGTCCTTGATGCAGGAGGCGTAAGACTTCACGTTGCATGGAACGAGGAACAATCACTCTTGTTTGGTCGTTGTCCGTATGTAACAACAGAACACCCTGACTTAAAGATAATGCATGACGTTATGCAAAATAACGTCGAACCAGAGGCCGTTCAATGTCTTTGGCTCTGGCAGGCCACCCTGAGCGAACAAAACGTGCTACCACACTTAAGTCTGTATCCGCGGCTGTTTCCTATGCAACCCGACGAGAGTTTAAAGGAAAGTCTGCGACAGCGGAAGCATCTCTGGAGTCTATCTGACAACATGCCATTTCCGAAGAATCGAACGACACATCCTGGCCAACCGGAAGTCGGGAAAGTGTGTCCGCGTTGGCGTGTTGAGTGGTAGGTCGGTAAAAAATCTCATACTGATAATTAGACCATATCAAGGACCATCTCTGAAGCTTTTGTGCCGTTCGTGGCGGAATTGGCTTTGTGGGTGAGAACAATGAAGTGAGAGGCTTGTGGTCTGTCAACAAATAGAATTTTCTGCCATAAAGATAATGATGAAACTTTGCTAAGGCCTCCTTTTCTATCTGACTGTAATTCTGTTGCGTTGGCGTCAATAGCGATAGGACGATCGTGACATCCAATACAATGTGACAAAAGTGCACCCACACCGTACGACGAGGCATCAACTGCTAGCACTACAGGCTTCTGTGGGTCAAAGGGAATCAAACATGTATCACTAAGTAGTGCAGACTTTAATTTGTCAAAGGGAACTTGGCAATCTTTAGACCATACAAAAGGAACATTCTTCCTACGTAAGTGATGCAGTGGAGCTGCAATCTGAGAGGCATTGGGAATAAATCTGAAATAATAGTTATGCTTTCCCATTACTGCTTGCAATTCATGCACATTCTTAAGAGGAGGCAAGTCTTTGATTGCTCGAAGATGTGACTGTAAAGGATGGATTCCTTGGGCATTAATCATATGGCCTAGGTACTCTATTTCAGTTTGAAAAAATGAACACTTTGCCTTATTGCAACGTAGACCTGCTGCAGTTAAAACTTTGAAAAGGCACTCCAGGTTTGCTAAATGTTCTTCAACTGTACGTCCAGATACCACAATATCATCGAAATAGTTCGAGCAACACGGTACAGAAACTGTCAGCTGTTCCAAAAAGCGCTGAAAAATAGCGGGGGTGGAAGAACTGCCAAAGGGTAGGCGTTGAAATTGAAAAAGGCCCATGTGAGTATTAATGACGAAAAACTTTTTTGACTCGTCATCAAGTGGAATTTGCAAGTATGCCTCTGCTAAATCAATCTTAGAAAAGAAGCGAGACTGTCCTAATTTGTCCATAAGTTCCTCAGGTCTGTGCAGGGGGTAAGTATCTACAATTGTTTGACTGTTCACTGTTGATTTGAAGTCCGCACAGAGACGAAGTTTTCCTGACGGCTTGGGTATAATTACTAAAGGCGAGGCCCACTGACTCGCAGCAACAGGCGAAATCACCCCACTATCTTGCCAACGTTTAAGTTCTTCGGCAACTGTATCATGCATTGCGATAGGCACTGGTCTAGCTTTACGAAATTTTGGAACTGCAGATTCTTTTAAAGTTACATGTGCCACGAAGTCTTTTGCACAACCTAGTTCCGGCGAAAACAAGTCACTATATTTTTCACACAATGCATTGATTTTGTCCTGAGGCACTACTGACGAAATCTGAAGTACATCTCTTTGAATAGATAAGCCAAACAAGTCAAATGCATCTAGTCCAAAAATGTTCTGTGTAGATTTGGCCTGAAGAACTACAAAAGCAACTGTTTTCGTTACACCTTGAAAGGAGGCGGGCAGGCTACATGTACAGTCTTAGATAAAAAAATTGATCGCCGGCCGGCCGACGCAAAGGCTAAGTCCGAGTCGGTTGCGCAGTTTAGACAATAAAATCGATCGCCCCTCAGAATTCTAAGTCCGGCTATATGCACGATCTGGCAACACTGTAGAATGCGGTACTATCAGGAGGAACTGTTACTTCCTTCTCAAGAGAGGTCTGTACAGTATGAGCGCGTGGTCTCGTGGTAAAAGTCGCATTTACAAGGGTATATGTAAGCAGTCGTCAGATCGAGTCTAACAACCTCCAATCTTTTTTTTTTAAACCGCATATCGGCTGTCTTTGTTATCAGTGTGGAAGAACCTCAACTTTAACGGCGAAAACTCCCAGAAATAATTACACGAAAGAGCTCGCTGCTGCATCACAACTGGTTTACTCTCGGGAGTAGTGGGCCCCGGCTATGGCGACGCGCCAGCGGCCGCATCGCTGCTGCCGCCTGCGGACTCAGTGACAGCGCCGCGCCGCTGTGTGTCTATTTACCGGCTGTTATGTCCTTACCTCAAGTTCTAGTACTTATATTACAGTCACGTATTGAATTATTCTGACTGATATATATAAACATAATCTAAACGTCGTAAAGTGGAATCGGTATAAAGGGTCATAGGAGTGACTATTACCACATTTTTCTTGAACGTCATCAGGCCGCTCAATCAGGATTCCTACTCACAACTGTTACTAGTGACTAGTTATAATGCTCTCATTCTGACATCTTAAGAGAAAAATAATGACTGAGTACTAAAATATTTTTATACTCGGCAAAGTGCGACCACAAAGCCAGGGTGTGCCCTATTTTTGCAAACAACTGAGACACTATTTAGTCGCACTCCAAGGACAAACGACCTAAAAGATTAGATCATGTTTTAGTACTACACCATAATAATTCCCGTTGATTTCACACACAAAACATCGAATAGTGTGCTTTGGGAGTCACCCATTCCTCACCTACTCTTTCGATCACATGTTCTCAAATGTTTATCTTTCCTGCCCCTTCTCGAATAACCTTCGACAAAATTATTTCCAGACGAAAATACACGTCGAACATCGATTGGCGTCATAAATAGCTTGGAATCAGTTCGATTCTGCAGGGACAAATTTGGTAAACTACCAGAACGTTGTCAGACTTTCCCATAATCTGAGAGAATATAGCAAGTAACCACAAGAGGTTTCTTGTTGTTTTCGATGTGGATTCGTGCAACTCCTGTCACGAAAACAGCTAAAAATTCTCCTCCAATGAGACGCGAACCATCGACCAAAGGCACCTCTCTGTGGCAGACTACCACTTTACCTTAGAGCTAGCGAGGAGCTACGCACGCTACCTCTTTCCTACTGCCACATACATCACTAGATCATGTAACTCGCAACGTAAGAGACGAGATTAGTTGGAATTTCACCGTGTAAACAATTTTCTGGACCCAAAAGCATGAAATAATAGCCTTCTGTCGCCTCTCGACTGAGAAACCAGTCAGATTATTCAATGGAAATTACAGGAAACATCAAGTGAATTTATGAGCATAGTTCTGTGCCAACCAGGAAGTAAGACCTCGGTACCAGTGTTGACAGACTTACACTGCGATGTTGCCAAGCTTTAGTCATACTATCAACAGGAAGAATAAGAGCCGAGGAGATTGCCGAGCTAGCTCGACAGAGACTTAGCTCGCGCCTTGTGCGCCTGCTGGGGATCCGAACACCTACAATATATGTCAATGATTCCTGCTAGCTTTAATGAGTCGATCGTTGTCACTAATAAAAATATACACATGCACTGACCGCTAATATAGTAATAAGTGTCTCAATTATTTGCGTATTCTGTCTTAAGCGCAATAACAACGAAGGTCATTCACCAGTGCTGTTTCACACTTCTTCGAGCATTTCCATTGATTATACTGAAAACATTAGATGTAAGCGTCAGTTTTCTTTACAATTATAGGCTCAGAAAATATCTTTCTTGATATAGCTGTCAGTGGCACAAACGAACGAAGAGAGGCAAGCATGCGAAGAGAAATCAATGCAACATTGTTTTTAAGATGTGAACATTTCTGGGAAGGCTTCGTAACATGGAGTTCAAAATAAGAAGAGCTTCTGTTATCCGAACATATAATTAGGAACAGTAATGTATAGATTAATTTATCTTTAAGCCAAACTGTCATCCTGTCTACAAATATTGCAAAAATGAAACGTATCATCTGTTGGTTAGAGTCCCATTATATCCCCTATCAAATGCGAACAGCAGATATATTGAAAACCTTTTGACTGTGCAGAACATTCAGGACAGAAAGATCCACATATCCAAAATAACTATGGGTTATCGAAGCCAAGAATATTGCTGATATTGGATGCAGCAGTTGCACAGTGTGTGTGTGTGTGTGTGTGTGTGTGTGTGTGTGTGTGTGTTGGTTTTTTCTTTCTGTTTCGACCGTAATATGATGACAGAGTTGATCAGATGGTTATAGAAATTGCAGTGACTGTTTTTATGCTTCCAATGGGTAACGCCAAATTGTCACTATGTCGGAATATATTCCAGATTAAGTTCTGTTTGTGAAAGAATTGCTGAACAGTTGGTGAACAGGATCGACACTGCATGTAACACAAACCCATCAGTTGCCAATTATACGCGGCTAAATTTATATGATTGATTTTCCTATGAACGATTTCAATCCTTTCACAACAGCGTTATTACTTACTGAATGTGTTCAACAAACATGAGTATCACTTCTCGTTCACGTCCACTTCCTGTTCTTCATCACCCAACCACTGTAGATGTCTAATAAATTAGAAACAAAATACAGGTTTATGTATACATTAATGGGGTTGTTGATGTCATTTTTCCCGACAGTATTCTGCTATTGTTCTGAAGATTAATACTCAACGTAAATACTTATATTCATTTGGATGAATATCTGAGGTGTCCATTTCAGTTCCACAAACCAAAAAATGGTGGAACTAAGCGAATAAAAAGCGTCTCTATGCCAAAAATTAAAAATGAAGTAACAGTTAATGGAAGTTTACAAACTCCATCGGAAGAACATGAAAAGTACTTTCTTCACCTACAATCCACTGTAATACAAATTCATGGATTTCACAGAAATGCATTACTTAGGCCCTACTTTTGTTTTGGTCCATATCACTGTCACTAAACAAAGGATAAAACATGCGAATATTTCATTAGTATTACAGGTCCTGGAACTCCGTCTATTATTACCGAGTTGACAATCACTTTCCGTGTGATATACGTTGTTTGAGACTGATTAAAGGGGCTTTACGACAAACTTTTATTAATCGAATCCTTTAAACTTCGCCGTAGTTGCAGGAAAGTGAATTCAGGTAGACAGCGGTAATACTGAAAAGTTGTGCCGCAGCGGGACTGGAATCCTGCTTTCTTTTCCCTAGTAGAGCTATTCTTTGCGTTTGTTCTTTGTTGACCGGTAAGCTTGATCTTAGTTTCCCTCCCTTAAAAAAGACAACTAAAAATTGCAGATGCGGTCACTCCACTGGACGAGCGAGCTGGAAGAATCGACTTGGCTATTTTTGCAAATAATATTCAATATGCTTCAAGTTTTTCAAAACATGATGTCATTGGGTCTCACATAGGTATGACAGCAGTGGAGATAGCTCGAAACGTATGAACGGTGCCAGTACTTTTGTGCTAATCACCTCACAAAAGAGATTTTTCGTTTCAAGAAAGATCTTTCCGGGCCGGCCGCGGTGGCCGAGGGGACTGAGGCGCTCTAGTCACGGTCTGCACGGCCACTACGGTCGGGGTTTCGAATCCCCCCTCGGGCATGGATATTTGTGCCGTCCTTAGTCTTAGCTAGTTCATAAGTAGTTTGTAAGCTTAGGGACTGATGACCACGTAGTTAAGTCTCATAAGTTCTACAAACATTTGAACATTTTTGATCTTTCCGGTATTCATGATTTTACACATGAAGGAAGACTCTTATAACTCACGTAAGTCATGGACTATGATTAACTGACCATCGTGCGACGTTGTCACTGGTCAGACAGGATTCAAAAGTTGGGAGCGGGAGTATTACACACTCACTTTCAAAGCGTAAAAATCCTAACTATTGCGTTTTTGCATAGACGTCATTAGTTCACTCTTTAAGTATAATGCTGTTATTAGTTATTTATTCTGTAGCCTTTATGTTATCTTCTTAAAAGGCTAGTAGCTCTATCAAAATAGGGTTAAAATTCTGATCTACAGAGGGACTGGAACCATGACCCAAAGCAGCCCTCGCTTAAGTAGACACGTCATCTCAGGGCTACTGACGCGCTGCTACGTCTCACTTCCTGCTTGTTCCACTGGTGGCTACAGCTAATCGCCAATTTCCGCATGGTATTACCTCCTTGCACTTGTAGTAGAAAGTAATGCGCCGATGTCGCACCGATAAAGAAAGTAACTGAGACTATTCAACCAAACAGACAAGTAAATATTAAGTGAATTTATCATGTTTCTGCGCCATCTCGGAAGTAACTCGGCGATCACGCCGGTGCCAAAGAGTTCTCAAACTTGCACTGCGCTCAAAATAGAGACTTACCGAAATTACAATGCGTTCAACTAGCTGAGCGTTGAGCTCATTTTCCATAGAGTGCTTCTGAGTCGGACAGGCAGACAGATCTTGTAGAGACTATCCTTGCGCTACTGGTTCTTGACGCTCAACTACGTCGGATTGTAGGACTTATTTTCTGCCCGTGAAAGAGTTTCTCAGCAGTGGGTGAAAAAGCATCCACATTCTGGTACCACACACATAACCAGACAAATAATATGCCAGTCAATAGCAGTGAAATACAATATGACCATGTCTTTCTAACACTGACTATATTTTCCTTTCTTCTGTTTTCTGCTTTGCAGTACTCTGTCACCTCGTTTTGGAAGTGAAAAACGATTTTTGCAGTCCACCGCAACATAATTCACACCCTTCCCGGACAAAGAGAATTGCAACCGGAGATGTTAAATAAAATATGACACTGTATCCAAATTCATACCTACCCTATCTGCTTCTCGTTGTCAGCTTTTTTGAGAGGCTATTGTACTTTTATTCTGAAAAAATAAACCCCTCCATTCTTACAGATCCACCAATCAAAATGCAGTTCAATGACTGACATAAATTCGTTTCTGACAGATAAACAATGTTATAGTAGTAACTGGCAAGTGTGGCGCATTCTATAAGTCATTTGACGATTGCGATCTCAGGTGTTTCGTAGTATTCTTGTGTAATGGCTGGCATTTCAATTGCGTAGCAGACGGTAATTTGCCTAAGCAATTATTTGCAGAATTCATTATTTACCATACGATTTAACTTTGTTTCTTCTTATTCCTATTCAGACAGGTGTATCGTATATTGGAATGGAGCGGACAAACGAGTGTTTTCTTTCAAATGTTAAGGGTTCTTGGTTTCATTCTCTGCATGTTCTTGATGGTCTGCTGGTCATAAGAAGAGAAGACGCCACTGACACCTACGATGTCAGCGCTAGATTAACCCCACCAGGACTACTAAATTGTAAAGCCGGTAGACAGCGTGACGCCGTGTTGCTCTCTAAGCATCCCTACTGTTCTGATATAGAAATTCCAAAATTAGAGATAGTTACAATATAACTGCTGCTGATGCTTTTCCGCGAAACGTGAGAAGCACCTTACAGATTAGAATTTTTGTTTCAGAATGCCTAGATTCTTGAGTTAGTTCTAAATAAATTCCAGGCAGTTCCACACTAACGAACATTTTCAGCTATCAAATTAAACGCATAGGAATTATCCAAGTGTAACTGCGGGATTTGATTTAAGTAATATTAAATTTTTGAATGAATATGGCTCGGAAAGCAAAGTTTATTTTATTACAGTTCATCTCCTGTCTCTGAATGATCTGACAATTGCGTTAATTATGTAAAGCGTTGTGGCAACTGTGAGTCTGTAATGAATGAACACATCCGCAGCGATATTCACCGATGAAAGGAGGGGGCGGGTGTACTTCCCTCCTTATGTCCCCACGTCTATATATTTCTTGACCCATTCCTTTGGAATTCTGACTCAATGTCGCATTCTAGCCCAGGATGGTTCTTAGCTACACATTTCTTGAATATATTATATGTTGTTATTGTGGTCTTCAGTCCGCAGACTGGTTTGATACTGCTTCCATGCTACCCTGCCCTGTGCAAGTCTCTTCATCTGAGAATACGTTCGGCAACCGACATCCTTTTGAATATGTTTACTATATGCGTCCCTCGGTCTCCCTCTACGATTTTTACCCCACACGCTTCCTTCTAATGCTAAGTTGACAATTCCTTGATGTCTCAGAATGTGTCCAACCAATCTATCCCTTCTTTTAGTCAGGATATGCCACAAATTCTTTTTCGCCCCGATTCGGTTAAGCACCTCCCCATTAGTTACGTGATCTGCCCATCTAATTTTCTGTAGCACCACATTTAAAAGCATTTATCATCTTTCAGAAAGGACTTCCTAACATTTAAATTAATATTGGATGTTAACAAGTTTCGCTTCTTTAGAAACGCTTTTCTTCCCATAGACATTCTGCATTTTATATCTTCTTTACTTCGGTCATCAGAAGTTATCTTGCTACCCAAATAACAAACTTCATCTACTACTGTTATTGTCTCATTACCTAACCTAATTCCTTCAGCATCGCCTGATTTTCTGACATTGCATTCCATTACCTTCGTTACACTCTTGCTAATGTTCATCTTATATCTTCCTTTCAAGACCCTGTCCATCCCATCCAATTGCTCTTCCAGATCTTTTGCGGTCTCTGACAAAATTACTATGTCATCGGCAAACTGCAATGTTTTTATTTCTTCTCCCTGCACTTTAATCCCTTCTCCAAATTTCTCCTTCCATTCCTTCACTGCCTGCTCAATCCACAGATTGAACAACATTGGGGAAAGGCTACAACCCTGTCTTACTCCCTTCCGAACCTCTGCAGCCCTTTCTTGCCCTTCGACTATAACAATCGCAGCCTGGTTATAGTATAGGCTGAATATAACTCTTCGGTCCCTATATTTTACCTCTGATACCTTCAGAATTTGGAAGAGTGTATTCCAGTCGACATTGTCCTTAGCCTATCTTCTAAGATAAGTCGTAATGTGAGTATTACCTCTCGTGTTCCTACATTTCTCCTAAATCCATATATATAACCTATAAATGCGTTACTTTTGAGATTTTTAGTATAAGCCTTTTTCCAATTATAAAGTTTATATAAATTCATCTATAACACATATTGAAAAATTTGGTATATGAAAACATGCACATATTTTATTAGAACGTTTTGTCAACATTTCAAAGCTTTAGGTCAAGAACTTTCAGAAATATACGGTTTTGAACATAACACTAAACATGGCTCTAGGTTAGAAAGAGTTCTAAGAGGAAAGAGAAGTGACGACAAGACGAACATGGAGAGCGTAATGATGAGGCATAGAGGGAGAGGGAGGAGGTTCAGATGCACAGAAAGAGGGGGGGGGGGAGGCTCGGATAGACAAAGAGAGAGGGGAGAAGATGGACAAGGAGTTTGGGATGGGGGAGGATATGGACAGAGAGAGGCGGGAGGAAATTATGGACAAAGAGAGGGGAACGAGGAGAGGTACAGAGAGAGGGGACAGAGACAAGGGGAGCGGAGAATGTAGGACGTATATCCAATTCCCATCCACAAGGCAGTAGGAAATTACGTATAAAAGAAATGTAAGGTTCCTCTTATCTTTCTTTTCCATTTAATCTGCAACAAGCCAGAGCAACGCGTGGACGGGTAAAGCTAGTGCCATAGTAGGTGAAGTAACACATCGATCAGTCACAAGAAAAATTTGATGTCCGCAATTCCATAAATAAAGGGTTGTGAGGAATAGTTACGTAGGAAGGAAAGTCCTGGAGTTTATGATGTTTACGATCCGGACTACTATTACAGAAAGGCATCATATCAGACTTCGCAACCCTAGCATATTGATTTTATCACTTCACACTGACACAAGGGCTGTGATGCGAGAGAAGGAAATTTATTATATGCTTCTCACAAAAGGTTATTACTTCTGTACCACTATCGAGTGCAGGAAAGCTCCTCATTTTCGCGTGTGTTGAGTGAATTTTGGTCTCACCTAGGTTATCTTCCTGTGCGGGTAAGAAGAGAGTCATCGGAATAGAGTCTGATTTTAGTTACGAGAAACCTGTGCAGATAGTGTCGACACACTGCGTTAAGAGCCAAGATGACGTCTTCCTGTTTGTGTCTTGGCGTGTGCTAGAGTGAGGCGCTTTTTACAGATGCACTTGTTGCGAGTTTCGACACTAGTAATGCACTGCTTTTGCCACTATTTTACAAACGTAATAATTCTCCCGAATTTCGATTTATGTAATTTACAGGAAATTGTTTTGGTACTCTTGAAATTTGTAGCTTTAGAAATAATTAAAACATTCTACATTGATATTTTATGCATTTTTATTGTTGCTTTTCTTTTTCATACTCGCACACACGCACACAAGCGCGCGCGCACACACACACACACACACACACACACACACACACTGCATAACTTTTTGAGAAGGGACTATTCCTATAGCCTACCCATACAGCATCATTTCGTAATATTCCTCTAAGGCGTCTTGGAACTGACTCTACTAACTGCCTTGATAATTTTCATTGTGGTTTATTTGTCACCATGTATGTTCTATATTTTCCCAACGGTCGCTTGCGTTTCTTGATCCTAGTGGCAACGACCTCGTTACTTCCGCCCACATATTCTCAATAGGATTAAGGCCCGGTGACCGTGAAACGAACTCAATCAGCTTTATGCGATCTTGGCTGCGAAACCATTCTTGAACGACGCAGCTTTCATGGATGGGGCTGTGGTTCTGTAAATAAATAGGTATCAAGTTATTTCATCTATTTATATTTGAAGAAAGTATCTGTAATTCACGCACTGTATTAATGTTTTGTATACGGTGTCTAACAAGTCGGGTTCAAATATCGCTTAGAGGCCTTTCTCAGTTAAACATTTCCGTGTCCATCGTGTCAGATTGAGCATGACTGGCTGAATCATACCAAACGATGCAGTTTATTGCTGATAAGAAGACCATCGGAGCAGTTGCCCAACCAGGAGGAACCTCCACTGAATACCAGGCTTCTAACTGAAGTAAAGTGCGTGCCATATATACCACTAACGTGATCCCTATATTTCGCAACTAACAGAAGTGCAGCGGCTATAGCCGGAAGTTATGGTGCCGACAGTACAGGTCATAATCTGCATAAATATATGGGTAGCTTCTTATCTGTCGTTTGCAAATAATTGAGATAAACGCCGTTTTAATTAGGAAACGTGTATTTCTATGCTGCTTTGGTGGTCATTTGCAACTAAGTGATGACCAAACTAACATGCATACGTATTCACTCCACGTTTAGTAATAAAATGGCGTTATTCGCAAACGACAGATGACCGCCTTTGATAACAAGCTACTCATATCATCGTTTTAATTAGGAAACGTGTATTTCTATGCTGCTTTGGTGGTCATTTGCAACTAAGTGATGACCAAACTAACATGCATAGGTATTCACTCCACGTTTAGTAATAAAATGGCGTTATTCGCAAACGACAGATGACCGCCTTTGATAACAAGCTACTCATATCATCGTACAGCAAGACCGCAGGTAATATACAATTTGTGCAAACGCCAGTCAGCTTTTGTCAGAGCCGAAGGGCATGAAAGAGGCACAGTAGTTGGGAAGGGAGTAACACAGAGGAGTAACACAGACTTGTAGCTTTTTCCCCATTGCTGTTCAGTTTGTTCATTGAGCAGGCTGTGAAGGAGAGAAAGGAGAAATTTGGAGAAAGGATTATAGTTCAGGGACAAGAAGTAAGGAATTTGCGATTTGCCGATTACGTAGTAATTGTGTCAGAGCCTGCAATGGACCTAGAAGAGCAGTTGTATGGAATGGACAGTGTCTTGAAAAGGGAGTATAAAATAAACATTAACAACCGCAAAAAAAGAAATTTAGTCTAAGAAAATCAGGTGACTTGTAAGGTAATAGATTAGAAAACGAGACATTAAAAGTGGTAGATGAGTTTTGTTGGTTGTGTGTGTGGGGGAAGGGGGGGTTGGAGGGTTGGATTGTGGTTTGGAGGCACTAGACTACTCAGGTCATCAATCCCTATTTCGGATAATGATGGAAAGTAAATCGGGTGTGCCCTTTGAAAGGAAGCATCCTGACTTTCGCCTGGAGTGATTTAGGGAAATAATGGAAAACCTAAATCAGGATGGCCGGCGATGAATTTGAACCACCATCCTCCCGAACGCGGTTCCAGTGTGCTAACCACTGCGCCACCTCGCTCCGCTGAGTTTTGTTATTTGGGTTATAAATAACTTCTGATGTCCTGAGTAGTGAAGACATAAAATGTTGAATGCAATTGGAGGAAAAGTATTTCTGAAGAAGAGAAATTTGTCCAAAGTGTGGCCCTGTACAGCAGTGAAGCGTGGACGATAAAGCAGTTCAGACAAGAAGACGATAGCTTTCGAAATTTCTTGCAACAGGAGAAGGTACTGAACAGAATTGGGGAAAAAAGAAATTTCTGGCATATCTTGTCTAAAAGATGGGAACGATTGGTAGGGCACAATCTGAAACACCAACGAATTTTCAATTTAGTATTGGAGGGGAGCGTGTGGGGTAAAAATCGCAGGGGTGGAGGACGAGATGGATACAGCAAGCAGATTCAAAATGGATGTGGGCTGTCTTTCTTACTCAGAGGCGAAGAGATTTGCGCGAGATAGGGTAGCGTGGAGGTGGAGAACTGCATCAAACCAGTCTGTGAACTGAAGACTACAACCACAACAACACACCAAATCATTAAGTAGTGTATCTCGTGTAAGATTATTTAAAATAGTCATTTTAGACACAGTAATTTCATTTATGAAGCGCCATCATTATGGCAGACTTGCTTCAAATGTGTAGTCCGTTTGTTACGGAATGACTTTCAGTATCTTCTTAGGCATTATCGTTTGCTGTACCAGAAAAGAATTAGGAACAGAATTCGTCGCACAGGCAACTGAAACACCAATTCTTGGAGTGCTCTACACATTTCATGGAATATGCAGGTGATACACGAAAACATAGTTTATTTAAATTCCAAAAATGTTTATTACTGTGTTCAATTTTGACGTTAACCACGCATATCTCATCTTTAGTGTGAAAGCAGGCACTTTAAACGGATGCAGAACAGAATGTTGTATTTTTATAGAAACTCCAAATTCAAATGTTTGTAGAGCTTATGGGATTTAACTACGCGGTTTTCAGTCCCTAAACTTGCAAACTACTTATGAACTAGCTTCCACTAAAGTCGGCACAAACATTCGAATCCCCGACGGGGAACAGCCTCGCGCATCGTATCATAGAAACTCCCCTCGATATATTTTCTCTATTAGGCTTAAACAAGTTGCCTGCTTTATACATTTTTAGTGAAACCTTCAACTTGCCTGAAAAAAGAAACATCACAGATTCAGTAAAGTGGAGTACCTGTTCGCGGTATAATTTTACACTGCAAGAGCCTACATTTCTTCTCTCTACAAAGTTTTGATGGAAAAGTGCCTGATCAGTCTGGACTCAAGCGAATGTTATCCACACACGTGAGATTGTAACTACCTACCGCAAATATAGTTCATGTTTGAAGAAAGTTTGTTTATTAATGCAACTACTACGACAAAAGCACTTTTTTGAATGATTTTCCATGGCAAATTATAACGATGTTCCGTATACATCCGCATGATAACAGCAAAACCATAGCCACAGGACCACTCCCTCTATCTCAGAGCAACACTCACGTTAATACTATAGAAGATGCGCAAAAACAATATCTAATTCGTCGGAAAATCCGGTAACCACATACTGATTTTAGGGTCTAATGGTCACCTTAGGAGGTATAAAAACTCTGAACAGTTTGATATTCTGTGTTTGCAACAATACTGCCCACATAACTCCCATCGACGTAGTTACAGGTAAAGACCGCACAAGGGATGTTGAAAATTATAAATAGTGCCAGCATTGTATAAATTCATATACATTAAGATTATGTGATGCTAATACTAGAATGAATATTAAATATTAGTTTAAGTGTTGCAAACATACACCTAATCAGATATGCAGACGACACAAAAAGAATAATAGACGGATTATAAGAAAGAAAAGGGTCCAAGAGAAAGTACAGACGTTTGGAAAATCCATAGAAATGAGACCTCCAAAAATATGGAAAAAAATATCAGTCGGAGTGGTTAAGTGAGGGTAAACTTTTGTTGGACATGTATTAAACGAATGATAAAATACTAAACAAACAATTATACGTATACTTCTGAAAGAATAAATCAACATTAGCATGACCAAAGAAGTAAATAATTACTTAGAAAGAAATAACATCAAATAACCTGAGGTAACCACAATAGAGAATGTAATAAAGTTAGAAGCTATTGAAAGAAGACGAAATAAGAAATTGGAGACAAACTGAAAAAAAGAAGTAAAATACAACATGGGAGATTATGACGGATAAATTAATCTATACATTACTGTCCCTAATTATATGTTTGGATAACAGAAGCTCTTCTTATTTTGAACTCCATGTTACGAAGCCTTCCCAGAAATGTTCACATCTTAAAAACAATGCTGCATTGATTTCTCTTCTCATGCTTGCCTCTCTTCGTTCGTTTGTGCCACTGACAGCTATATCAAGAAAGATATTTTCTGAGCCTATAATTGTAAAGAAAACTGACGCTTACATCTAATGTTTTCAGTATAATCAATGGAAATGCTCGAAGAAGTGTGAAACATATATTGTGAAACATATATTGTAGGTGTTCGGATCCCCAGCAGGTGCGCAAGGCGCAAGCTAAGTCTCCGTCGAGCTAGCTTGGCAATCACCTCGGCTCTTATTCTTCCTGTTGATAGTATGACTAAAGCTTGGCAACATCGCAGTGTAAGTCTGTCAACGCTGGTACCGAGGTCTTACTTCCTGGTTGGCACAGAACTATGCTCATAAATTCACTTGATGTTTCCTGTAATTTCCATTGAATAATCTGACTGGTTTCTCAGTCGAGAGGCGACAGAAGGCTATTATTTCATGCTTTTGGGTCCAGAAAATTGTTTACACGGTGAAATTCCAACTAATCTCGTCTCTTACGTTGCGAGTTACATGATCTAGTGCTGTATGTGGCAGTAGGAAAGAGGCAGCGCGCATAGCTCCTCGCTAGCTCTAAGGTAAAGTGGTAGTCTGCCACAGAGAGGTGCCTTTGGTCGATGGTTCGCGTCTCATTGGAGGAGAATTTTTAGCTGTTTTCGTGACAGGAGTTGCACGAATCCACATCGAAAACAACAAGAAACCTCTTGTGGTTACTTGATATATTCTCTCAGATTATGGGAAAGTCTGACAACGTTCTGGTAGTTTACCAAATTTGTCCCTGCAGAATCGAACTGATTCCAAGCTATTTATGACGCCAATCGATGTTCGACGGGTATTTTCGTCTGGAAATAATTTTGTCGAAGGTTATTCGAGAAGGGGCAGGAAAGATAAACATTTGAGAACATGTGATCGAAAGAGTAGGTGAGGAATGGGTGACTCCCAAAGCACACTATTCGATGTTTTGTGTGTGAAATCAACGGGAATTATTATGGTGTAGTACTAAAACATGATCTAATCTTTTAGGTCGTTTGTCCTTAGAGTGCGACTAAATGGTGTCTCAGTTGTTTGCAAAAATAGGGCACACCCTGGCTTTGTGGTCGCACTTTGCCGAGTATAAAAATATTTTAGTACTCAGTCATTATTTTTCTCTTAAGATGTCAGAATGAAAGCATTATAACTCGTCACTAGTAACAGTCGTGAGTAGGAATCCTGATTGAGCGGCCTGATGACGTTCAAGAAAAATGTGGTAATAGTCACTCCTATGACCCTTTATACCGATTCCACTTTACGACGTTTAGATTATGTTTATATATATGTCAGAATAATTCAATACGTGACTGTAATATAAGTACTAGAACTTGAGGTAAGGACATAACAGCCGGTAAATAGACACACAGCGGCGCGGCGCTGTCACTGAGTCCGCAGGCGGCAGCAGCGATGCGGCCGCTGGCGCGTCGCCATAGCCGGGGCCCACTACTCCCGAGAGTAAACCAGTTGTGATGCAGCAGCGAGCTCTTTCGTGTAATTATTTCTGGGAGTTTTCGCCGTTAAAGTTGAGGTTCTTCCACACTGATAACAAAGACAGCCGATATGCGGTTTAAAAAAAAAAGATTGGAGGTTGTTAGACTCGATCTCACACCTGCTTACATACACGCTTGGAAACGCGACTTTTACCACGTGATCACGCGCTGATACTGTACAGACCTCTCTTGAGAAGGAAGTAACAGTTCCTCCTGATAGTACCGCATTCTACAGTGTTGCCAGATCGTGCATATAGCCGGACTTAGAATTCTGAGGGGCGATCGATTTTATTGTCTACACTGCGCAACCGACTCGGACTTAGCCTCTGCGTCGGCCGGCCGGCGATCAATTTTTTTGTCTAAGACTGTACCTAGCTCGGGAATATTTTGACCTGTATAAGCCGTTAGCACATGTTGAGACGGCGACAATTTTGGCGAACCCAGCAGTTCATAAGTGTCTTTATTCATTAAAGTAACAGCGGAACCAGTATCAAGCTGAAATTGCACAGTCTTATTTTCTATGCAAAGATTCACAAAAAGCTTTTGCTTTTGGCGCTCGACAGGTGCGCGAATGTAGGCAATGTCTGATTGAACTTGTTTACTACGCTTGCGCATGCGCGGGCTGCGTAGTGAAGTAAGCGGCGCAGACTCGGCACACAGATTAATACCACTGTCACTAGATGGCACTACCGCCGGATCGGCGTCCGCGCAATGCGAGGCTACTGCACTAAAATTACTTTGAGTAGCTACACCAATTATATTGTCACTAGCTACACAGTACTGGGCACTATTACAATTAGAAGTTGCAGAAGGCACTAGGTACACTATATGATTGCACTGTACATTGTCATTTTGCTTGTCCAGACCCGTTTCCGTTGCGACTTGGGCACTGTGCACGCTTATGGCGAGTTACACACTGAGGGCAAGACTTACGAACATTTTTTCTGAAATGAGCGTTGGCGCCCGTTATTCACAGTACTGTTTCGAACACGATGGAGCGACCTTTGTGTTGCACTTTGACACGGGCTACTGTTCACTGTCTGTTCAGCACGGCCGGTAGAATGTAAAGAATCACTAGGGCGAAACTGAGAACTACGGCTAGGAAAGCGTCCGTTGCGGTGCACTGAATTAACACTGTGGCTTTGCATATCTACATCAGCCATGTCAAAAGTATCATGCGCTTCAATAAGCTGCAGAACACTTTCTAATGAAGGGTCCGACTGTTTTAGAATTGCTGCCCTAATTCTGGGGCCCTGAATGTTCTGCGTAATCGCATCTCTCAACATAACGTCTCTATAAGAAAGTCCACAAGAGCAAGTAAATTTACATTTGCGGGTTAAGCCCTTCAATTCCGTAATCCACTCTTGGTGTGACTGCTCAGGTAATTTTTTAAGTCTGAAAAATCGGTACCGTGCCGCAGCTACGAGAACTTTTCTCTCATAATGAGCATTCAGTGCATCTACTATTTGTTCAAAGTCTACTTCACGAGGAGATGCTTGCGGGAATAGTTTCTGCAGTAACACGAAATACTGGTGCCAACTAAGGCGAGAAAGAAATGTTTAACTGTCTGACCTGTTATTTGATGAGCCGCGACGAGTTCTTGAAACTGCGCGAAATAGTCACTCCATTCTTCCTCACGTTCGTTGTACTGGCGAAACGTAGGAAGCGTTGTGGCGACAGGTGTGGGCTGCTGAAGCGGCGGCTGTTGTTGGTTAGCTGCTTGCGCTGTGAGCTGGGCCACTGCTTGCAGGAGTTGTGTGATTTGCGCCATCTGTAACTGAATAATTTCCATTAAGTTTGGGTTCGGGTTAGTGGCCATGCTGACCGATTAGGCGCCGCACATACAAGAAAATTATAACAAAACACAAATGCAATATGAAAGAGGACGCTCTGCAACAAAAAAGTCCACAAAACACGTAAATGAAATGTTCCCCCAAAAATTCTTATAATAAGGGTGGGCGGGCGGGAGCAATTTCTACATGCTCCGACTGCTGCTGTCTGGCTGCTGGTCCAAGGTTCGTCTATCACTCCTCGTCGCCACTTTTGTGTCCCCGCCTCGTCGCCGCTTTTGTGTCTCGTTTCCGTCGTAGGTGTCGGTGGCCGATTGGAATGAAACCGACACTGGAATAAAGATAGCACGCTGGTGCAGGTACGGAGGGGAGCAGCCAGAAACTAGAAACACTAGAGTAAATTAGAACGAGATATATATTGCACAGAATTTATACAATACTTAACTTTAACATAGTTCTGTACTGCAGAAGGCTGATATATAGTTGGGCTAGAGGCCTGCCTAGTGCCTATTCGATAGCTATCTTCACTGGTGCCTATCTGAATACGAAGGTCTTAACTGGTTCCTATCTCAGTCCCAAGTGAACGATCTCGTTCAGTGGTGGCCACGAGCGGCGTTGTAGCAGAGGGCGCTTGTGGCTGTCGCAAGAACGCCGCGCCGTGCGTGCATGGCGGCGCGCGGCGAAAGTAGGTGGCGCGCACTTTGTACTTGTGCGACACCACAGGATGACCAGTGGATGTTATGTGTACATGACTGGAACTCCAATCAGGGACAAGAATCCAAGTTCGTATATTGAAGCATTGCAGTCTACCAATTAAAATCAGTGGCTGGAAGTCAATGATGAAGAACTGAAGTCTCTGAAAGAGAATAACACTTGAGCTTTAGTTGAGCATTAGTGGTGCAAAGATTTTGCAGAATCGTTGAGTCTTACACAAGAAAACGGCAGAGATTGGACATATTCACTTCAGGGGTCGACTGGTGGCCAAAGGACATGAACAAAGGCGGGTAACTGACTATGAAGAAACATTCATCCCTGTTGTACCAGTATGCTATGATAGTATTCGAACCCTGTTGGCAGTAGGTGCTGCAGAGAAAATGAAGCTCATCCAGTTTGACATCAAAACAGCTTTTTAAGGAGATGTATACAGGGAACAGCCTGAAGGCTTTGAAGATGGTACCAGTCATGTATGTTTACTGAAGAAAAGTCTGTACAGACTCAAACAGGCACCACATTTCAGAATGAAACTTTCACTCTGCAGCGGAGTGTACGCTGTTATGAAACTTCCTGGCAGATTAAAATTGTGTGCCGTAACCGGGACTTGAACTGGGGAAAGTAGGAGGCGAGGTACTGGCAGAAGTAAAGTTGTTGGGATGGACCGTGAGTTGGGATACCTCAGTGGTAGAGTGCTTGCCCACAAAAGGCAAAGGTCCCAGGTTTCAGTCCCGGTTCTGGCACACAATTTTAATCTGCCAGGAAGTTTCATAACAGCACACACTCTGCTGCAGAGTGAAAGTTTAATTCTGGAAACATCCCTTAGGCTGTGGCTAAGCCATGTCTCCACTATATCCTTTCTTCCAGGATTGCTAGTCTTGCAAGGTTCGCAGGAGAACTTCTGTGAAGTTTGTAATGTAGGACGTGAGGTACTGGCAGAAGTAAAGTTGTGGGGTTGGACTGTGTGTCATGTCGGGATAGCTCAGTGGTAGAGTGCTTCTCTGTGAAAGGCAAAGGTCTTAGTTCGAGTCCTGCCAGGAAGTTTCAAAGCACCAAATTGTTGGAACAATCAGTTCATAAACTTCATGATGAAAGCTGGATTTATAGAAAAGTGGGGCTGAGCTGTGTCTGTTCTACCATAGGAACAACAAGAATTATTTATATGTTGCAACCTATGTTGAGGATGGTTTGGTTGTGGGTAACAACAAAAAAAGATATTTAAGAGTTTATGGAAATGTTGCAGCTGGAGTTTCATACTAATAGAGGATCGTTCAGTAATTTTCTGGGTATGAAGATACAATAAAATGGAAATGGGTCAATAGCAGTGAACCAAGAGGAGTATACAAAAGAAATTCTGGAAAGATTTGGAATGGCAGAGTATAACGGAGTTTCTACTCCAACTAGAAATGAATAATGTTGTAGAGAAGGTCATAGCAAAAGTTCCTTATCGAGAAACGGTAGGTTGCCAAATGTACTTAACTACAGTCACATCCAGACATGTCTTATACTGTCAACAAAGCAGCTCAAGCAATGGAAGATCCTACAATTGTAGACTGAAATCAAGTGAAACGAATTTTTAGATACTGTACCTGAAAAATACAATGGATTATGGAATCATCTACAAGAGCAAAGAAGGATTGAAGGTGTATAGTGATGCTGATTATGCTGGTGACAAGGACATGAGACATTGAATGACAGGTGTTGTTGAAACTCTACGTTGTGGGGCTATATCATGAACCAGTCAATTAGAAAAGACAGTGGCTACATCCACTATGAAAGCAGAGACAATATCAGGGAGCAAAGGAGCTAGTCTGGCTAAAAAGATTGTTGTGTGAACTGACTGGAAGCTCCCAGCAAGTGACACCTCCTACACTGTACACTTACAATGCAAGTACAGTGAAACTGTCTAAAAATCCAATATACCATCAAAGATGAAAGCACATAGAAGTCTGTCACTTCTATGTCAAGGAAAGATTTTGAATGGGGATCTTCGGTTAGAACATATTGATGGGACTAACCAGTTAGCTGATCTATTTATGAAGCCATTGGAAAGAGTCCAACTTGAGGTGCTTCGTAAAAGAATTGGAGTGCAGAAGATTTAGTCCTCACTTCTACTTTTTTTATTCTCTCTCTCTCTCTCTCTCTTTTTTTTATGTGTTACTGTTGAAAATAAAAATGAAGTGAATTGTGCTATCAGTGTTACAAGAGCAGTAGAATCTTTGGACTAATAAGACTAGAAGCGTGCATTATCTTTTGACCAAGTGTGTTGTTGTTGTGTATTTTGTATGTTTTTGGTGAACCATGCTTTCCTTTGTGTAGTATGTAGACAATAACTTAACAGTTTGTACAAGTCACCTAACTTTTTTCTGTTCTGATATAGTTCAGTTCTGAATCACACTGAAGATCTGTGACTTACAGTATCGATGTCCACTGAGTATGGAGTAGTAAAAATTTCTAAATCTGCTTCCAAACGCTAAATATCAGAAACTCTTGTTTCAAATTCAGTATGCAGTTTTCTTAACAGATCTGTTGTTGTGTCTTCAGTCTGCAGACTGGTTTGATGCAGCTCTCCACAATATCCTGTCATGTGCAAGCCTCTTTATCTGAGAATACGTACGACAACCCACATCCTTTTGAATCTACTTACTGTAGGCCTATTCGTCCCTCAGCCTCCCTCTGCGATTTTTATTGCCCACACTTCCTTGTAATGCTAAGTTGAAGTATACTCTCCAAAATCTGCAGCAGTGACAACGTTTGTTAATGTCAGTGGTGGCGCTAGACGAAAATTGGGCATTGGCGAACTCGTCTTTGCGAGGCCCCTTTCATTTTTTCAGTACGAAAGAAAATGATTAATAAAATGAGGTGAATTATAGTCAATAATCGTTATACTAAAATTTTATTAGTATAATATATAAGTATTATTGCAATGACAAAAATGACAATAAACAAACACAAATTAAAATAGATAAACTTTTCGGCTTTTCGCCTCACTGTATGTTTTAGATCACATCTTCAATAATACTAGCCGCTATTTCGGCTTCAGTTGATAGTACTGACAACGCAGATAGTCTTTCTTGGCTCGTTGTGCTTCTCAAGTAAGTTAATCAATTTAACTTTGTGAAGTCTCTCTCAGCCGAAGCTGTACTGACCGGATCTGTGAGCTTGATTCTGATTGTTATATAAACATTTGGATATATTTCTTCCAAATTGTTTTCTAAAATGTACTGAGGAAGTTGTTTTGCAAGTATTTAACTAACAATTGCATCACTGCTGCACTCATAAGGAAATAAATACGGACAACTAAATAGCTGCCGACCGGGAATGGCTGAGCACTCTAAGGCATCATACCATGGTGAGCGAGATCTCTCTCGTCGGGGGTCGAATCCTAATCTTGGATATGGGTGTTGTGTTCGTCCTTTGGTTAAGCTTGTGTAAGTTAGATGATCATCGCTACATAACCTAGCATTTGAAAAGTGCCGTTAAATATATGGTATATTAAAAATAAACTAAGCCCTAACAGACGCGAGGCCGTCGGCGGTTGCCGACGTCGCCGACGCCTAGCGCCGCCACTGGTTAATGGGTAAGAGAGGTTTCTAGCCTCCAGCTGCCTTTCACATACAGTTTCATATTAAATACCTTTATTTTGTTAAAGAAATGGATGATGAGAATATTCTTTCCTTGAAGCGGCACACAGAAGTCGCGAAGATGCTCTGTGATATCAGTTAAAAAAGCTAAAACACAAATCCATTTATCATTAGACAGTTCAGGAACAGTTTCGCCCTTCATTTCCATGAATAACGCTATTTCTTGTCTCAGTTCCACGAAGCGCTCCAGAACTTCGGCGCGACTGAGCCAGTGTACCTCTCAGTGATAACGTAAATCTCCATATGACAAACAATATTGTCTAGAAACGCTTTGAACAAGCGGTGATTGAATCCGTTTGCTCGAATAGAGTTAGTAATTTTCACAACCAAGTTCATGATATTATTCAGTTTTACGATTTTAGAATACAAATTTTTGTTGATGAGTCTGGCAATGTATAGGGATAACCAGGAGATAATGATTCTTCGTTTTCCTCTGGACGCGTCCTATTAAGCCACTGATTTCGCCAATCATAGCTGGAGCACCGTCTGTTGCTATGGAAGTAATTCCCATGACAGACCAAACGTCTACACAACACCTTCTAGTGTATCGAACATACCGTACCTTGACCTGTTGTCTTTTTAAATGGTATGAGATCTAACATGTCCTCGTGAACTTCCAGCATTTGTTTACCGCTCTAATAAAAATTACCAGCTGTGCTGTGTTTGACAAGTCGAGAGAGTCATACAAAGACAAAGAAAACGCAACACTGTCTTTAACACTCATTGTCAGCTGAGTCTCCAGATCCTCTGGTAAATATTGAATTCGGCGCATTACAGTGGCTCGAGATAGTGGCATAGACTGTAGCTGCGGGACCAGTTGAGGGCACAGCTCTTCCGCCCCTATTATGAGGCATTCTTTAATGAAATCACCTTCAGCAAACAGCTTCAAGTGCTTGGCTATCTGATGAGAAATTCTATAGCTAATTCTCACAGAAGAATCTGTTCCAGTATGATCAACGTCCTGCAAATAATATGAAATTTTTGTATGAATTAATAGACATCATTAACATGATCTCTCCAAACGAACACGATATTTGTATACAAGCAGGGCCGGCGCAAGGCACGTGCGAAACGTGCGGCCGCTCGGGGCGGCACTTTCCGAGGGGCGGCAAATCTGACGCCCACCCTTATTTTTGTTTTGTTTTTTAGGGTAAACTCAACTTTCATGCCTACGAGGGGATTCGAAACCAAACCTCGGAGGGAGCGGCTTTGTGAATTGTGGCATAGCGCCTCGACTACCTGCCGGCGCCCCTGTTAAACAATGGGAGGGAGGACGACCTCGCCACTGTGGCAGCACCATCGTGTTTACGCCGGAGGAACAGAGAGGAGGAAGCAGTCTGGCGTACACGCCAGTATTCTACCGAAATTAAGCTAGCACCCCCACCATAAAAATCAAAAAACCATTTATACCAGAACTTTGTACTAATTTGTTGCTCTAATCAAACATTTTGTGCTCGAGCCGTTTCCGCATTATGGAAAACATTTTCGAACATTACTACAGTCAAACATGTCCAACACCTACAATAGCTAGAAGTATTCAGAATGAGTAAATACGCTGCGAGTAATTACACCGGATAAAGACATTAGTAGTAAGCCTGGCATAAGTTGGGTTTCGACGTATTTTTGAACATTTTTGCTATCCGTTTCTGAGAGTCGGACGTTTCTATTTTTGAGCCATGAAACACCTGTCTCCGCCTGCATGAACAACAAATTCTGACCGGCCGTTTTATAATACTCGCACACTATCACTTTGCCAACATTTATTTACTGTATAATGCGTGTGAATCCACGTTTCATCTAAGTAAACTACTGGTCGCTTTGATTCTGATGAAAACCTGAGAAAGTATGGTCTTTTAGCAACAATGCTCTCTCGTCCTCACAAAACAAAACGTTAATTTTGACACCTTGTAAAACGAAAATCCATAGACAGAACATTGCTTCTAACGGTTTCCTTGCTATCTTTGAGTAGGGTTACCAGACGTCCTCTTTTACCCGGACATGTCCTCTTTTTTGGCCCCTAAAAATGGTCCGGCCGGGTTTTTAACAAAATGGGGAAATGTCCTCTTTTTAGCGTTGTGCAACTGCTTCCACTAGAAAGTGCGTAAATACAACTCTCTGAACTGTCACAATCACTGACTCTAGAGAATTTAACCTTTCTTGAAAAATGTGATGGTTTGAATTTTCTCGTATCTGTGCCACCGCTGCTCTGAGGTCAAGCTACTTCGGAACAATTGAAGTAACTGGCGTGGCAATTGTCGCAGAATACGAGCTTCGAGGCGGCCATTTAAAAACTCTGCAGCAATGCAAGACAGTGCAATACACACACTATAATATCAAACTCTCTCCCCCTTTTTCTGGTCGGAGTGTTGTGTGACACTAAAAAATAAGACGTTCAGTTTGTCGTGTTGGGACTCGGCAGTTCTATGTGTTCTCTGTCAACCACACTCATGACTTTCAGATCAGAAGCTAGTGCAATGTTCGTTATACATAAGTTAAAACCTTGTTCAAAATTTCATACAAATAAGATCAGATGCCACAGTTACCATTGCCGTTTCACCATTCGCCTGTTTAGGACCAGAGAGAGGTAACTACAAAACAGTGTTTTGAAAACATCGATTTAAAGCTTTTTTCCTAAAAACTGAGTAGTTTTTAATTATTAATTGCGAGCCTTTGTACTGTAAATTAAAAGTTTATTTTATTCATTGTTTTTTTTTTCACCTAGGCCTTACATATTCCATTCACTCACTAGAATCTAAATGCTAATGATGTATATAGTCACGTTGGTCTGATCCGAAATGGGAGCGTAGTTATATCAAGGAACGCTTAGATATTTTTTACAGTTATTTTATTTGTGACGATTTTACAGTCAACAGTACTATGGTTTTCGTAAATTTCAGGTATCTTATAAGTATGGAAAAAATGTGCAGCACTTAAGACGATGTTTACAAGTGGTGAAGCGCTGAAATATTAGGGCTTTACTGCTATGCAGTCATGTAATTCGTTCTAGGGGTCTCAACATTTCATGCTTCTTAATTTGTAAGAAAATGAACAAATTTCGTAACATGCGTAAGATGTATTACAAACAGGACTCCGATAATACAGTAGAAACATCACTAATATTTGAGTTGTCAACACTAGAGAGAGAGAAAGAGAGAGAGAGAGAGAGAGAGAGAGAGCGAAAGAAGGTTCTTCTATGAATCTAGAAATGTCCTCTTTTCTGAAGACGGACATCTGGTAACCCTATCTTTGAAGCTCATTTCTGTTTTACAAAATTGGTGCAGTTTTCGCAAAGTTCGTATTTCTTTCTATAGTTCGTAATGCCATACAAATTACTGCCAGATAATACATTTGTCCATATCATCGGCCACATACTTATTGTGAGCTTCTTGCTTCTGCTTCTTCTTCTTCTTCTTAGGCGCTAGTTTAACCGTAGCCTCACTGTACCTCGTCACGTGACCTAGTTTCTGGCACTGCTGCGTCACCACTTCGCCTTTCCAGACGATAGATATTGTTCGTTGTTGCGTTCTCTACAACAAAAACTACAGAATTCGTTTCGGTAGATGGCCGAGGGAGTCAACATTGGTCAGAAGCACTTTCATTGCATTTCGTAAGAACAGAAGAATTGGTGCGTCCTAATTTCTTGCAACTTGAGATGTAATAGGTAAGTGTTTTTCACATAATGTACAATTAGTATTGTAGTGCATGTTACTCATAGATTAGAATTTGTCTCCTTCCAGATTGCAAAATACGAAAATTTATTTTTCTTGTTACTTCAAAAATTGGCAAGTCGGCAAATAAGCACGCGTCGTCTCAATAGCTAGAATGAAAATAAAGCGCAGAAAAGTGACTTCATAAGGCAATGACTAATATGTTGCCCCTTATTCCATAATCAGAAACGAAAGAACTGACAACTGGAAATTACGACAGGTGTCAGTGTCAGTTCTTTGAAATGAACAACCGCAATGCAATGAGTTAATATATTTCGACTAGCATTAGTAACCGTCGATGCCCGCGTGTGTATTTATTGCATTATATGTTACTCCATCTCCTTATTCTTCATCTCTCCATTGTCTTCCGCCCCATTCTTTGACCGTTTCGCCTGCATCTGTAGTAAAATTCGGTCTGAAATGCAATTTCACGCGGCTCAAATCTAATGACTTCAACTCCTGTACAGTGTATCCTACAGTAATATAAGATTTCACACACATTTGAACATTTTTGTAAATTCACAAGACTTATTAAAATTGACTCTATTTTTGAGCTGGTGCCCAGCGACTGTTTTGTACAAATCTGAAGAGAATGTCACCAATCAGTCATAATTTTTGTTTTTATTTCCAAGATCTTGATAGATTTCGGGTACAGTGTGGCTCTTCTCAACGCTTTGAATTATGTTTACATATATACCGACATGCTGAACGTAATTGTCAAATGTTCAATTGTTTGTAGAGCTTATAGGACTTACTACGCCGTCATCGGTCCCTAAACTTACAAACTACATATGAACTAACTTATACGAAAGACAGCACAAACATCTATGACCGAGGGGGGGATTCGAACCCGACCGCAGCGGACGTGCAGACCGTGACTGACACGCCGCAGACCGCTCGGCCACCGCGGCCGGCGAACGTAACTGTAAACATGACGGTTAGATGGAAGCACATATTATAAACTTTGAGACTGGCCACTCATTGGCAGAAACCTAGGTAGATCGGAAAAGTAAAAACAAAAATTTCGATTGACTGCTGGTATTCCCTACAGATTTGTTTAAATAATATTCGACAATCGGTTTGAAAAAAAAGGGGGGAGGGGGGGCGGCAATTTAGCAGCTCGCACGGGGCGGCATTTAGGCTTGCGCCGGCCCTGAAATACAAGTGCAGCAATTTTGCCTTATTCCTTCAATTGCCATCACATTACAAACATAATTCATTGTTAAGTGGTAACTTACTTAGCTGGACACTGTCCGTCACGGCATCGTCACGTCAAGTTGCAGGGTCGGCGAAAGCCCAAGTGCCGCCCCGTGCGAGTTGCTAAAGTGCCGCCCCCCCCCCCCGTTTTTTTTTTTTTCTTTTTAACAAAACGTTTGTGGAATTTTATTTTAAAAAATCTGTAGGAAATCTCAGCAATCAATCGCATTTTTTCTTCTTTAGAGATCTTCCCAGGCCAGTCTCAAAGCTTTTAAAATGTGCTTACATCTAAACCGTCATGTTCACAGCTACGTTCAGCATGACGATATAGATGTAAACATAACTCAAAGCATGAGAATAGCCACACTGTGCCCGAAATCTGTATAGATCTGGAAAATAAAAACAAAAATTGCGAGTGATTGGTGACATTCTCTACAGATTTGTACAATGCAGTCACTGGGCACCAGCTCCAAAATGGAATCAAACCTGGCTGAAGAAATCTAGCTAATATTAATAAGCCTTGTGAATTAACAAAAATGTTCAAATGTGTGTGAAATCTTATGGGACTTAACTGCTGTCATCAGTCCCTAGGCTTACACACTACTCAATCTAAATGATCATAAGGACGAAAACACACACCCATGCCCAAAGGAGGACTCGACCCTCCGCCAGGACCAGCCGCATAGTCCATGACTGCATCGCCTTAGACCGCTCGGCTAATTCCGCACGGTATGAACTTACAGTTAACGTAAATAGACATTTTTCAGTGGTTGTGAACAGATAATTTATTTAACGGAAAACAAAATATATTTACAATTTAACGATAATTTGGTTTGAACAATAATATTTACAATAACTATTTAATGTTGAACAAAATAAGAAGCAACACAGTAAATAACCAAGACGGTGAACACAATATAAAAATTTAAAAACATACTAGACAAATCGAACCTTCCTGGCTTTTGCTTGTGCAAACTCTTTCGCACGATTTGTGTAATTTAACTCCTTTGCAAGCTCATGCTCAATCGAAATTGTTGCAAGATCATTCAAACGAGTTTGGCTCATCGTTGATCGGAGGTATGTCTTTATCAATTTCAGTTTTGAGAAACTCCTCTCTCCACTCGCAACTGTCACTGGGAGTGTTAGAAGGATTCTCGGAGCAACGTTGACATTAGGACAAAAATTATGTCTTCCTATAACTTCAGAGTCTCTTTTGGACCTATTCCAGGTTTCAACAATGTTGAAAGCACTTTTAGTTCTTCCCACAACTCCAGTGCATCAATGTCGTTTGACTCATGATCTTGCAAAATCACTGCGAGGTTTCTACACTTTGTGTCCAATCTGTCAAGAGGTACATTTTTCAGCTCGCCGATGTCGTAGAGAAAATCAAAATAATCACAGTGAGATTTCTGTTGATTAATGCTCTCATCCAAAGATGTGGTTACTATATCTAATAGTAGAATTCAATCTTGTAACGTTTTGTTGGGTCATCTATTGTCTCATCCCTTCCTTCATAAGTAAAGTGTATTGGCTTCTTACTTCGTCGCCGGGAAACACTACTCGGTGGTAACGTTAGATTTTCTAACTCTACTTCTGTAGCCAATTCTTTGGAATCCGTCACGAAAGATACAAACTTTTCTTCTGTTCTGCAGGTCTCAAAATATGCTTCCGTTTTTTCAAGCATTTCCACGGCCTCAGAAACATTCATGTCAATCGTCTGGAGGGTCTTACTGACTACACTGATGTGAAGCAGAACGTCGTAACACATTACCAGAGAAGTGAGAAAGGTGTAATTTTTTGTTTGATTCGCAAGTGCCGTTGCTTCGTGAGCGGTCAGGCCATCGAATTCGTCTGATATTTGAACCATTGCATCATAAACGCCTCCAATTTGAAACCTCAGGGGAGTAAGTGCATCGATGCGACTTCCCCACCTACTATCAGTGACTTCAGCGTCAGGTTAGGCAGGTAGTTCTTCAAGACATCCCAACGTAGAACGGAGGACGAGAAGAAATCATACAATCTCTTCACTGTCGAAAACATGGAAACAGCATATTTAGAAGACATAGTGGCATCGTTCACAATAAGCTTCAATGAGTGACTGCTACATGGTACATAAAATGCTCTCTTGTTAATATATGAAATTCTTTTCTGGAGACCAGACTTCTTTTCTTTCATGTTTGCTCCATTGTCGTATCCTTGTCCTCTAATGTTTCTTTCTTCCAAGAACTTGAGTACGACGTGCGTCAAAGTCGAGCTTGAAGAATCGGGCACTGGAAGAAATCCCAGGAAATGCTCTCGAATTCGGACATCGTATACCCTGTCTAGTCTTGCCTCCTGTACGAAACGTACCACAACTGCCATCTGCTCAACTCTTGAAATATCTGGTATGCAGTCCAGAATGATACTGTAATACTTTGCAGATTCCATCATTAATAGAATGCTGTTGTTATAGATGATCCAATGAGATGAATTATTTCATTCTGACAATGATGACCCTTGTTCTCACCTTGCTTTGTTCTGTGCAGGTGCTTCATCCTCACAGTGTTGAACTTTCCAAATAATTTAAGGAGTTTCAAGAAGTTTCCGATGTCAGGCTGAAAGAGTGTATCTGTACTTCCTCGCAAAGACAGACATTGCCAACCCAGGGAATGAATTATTTCTATTAAGCGCCCAAGAACATTTTTCCAATGTTCGCTTTCAGTATTCAGAAGCCTTTGATGCTGGGCGTCGACAGTTTGTGACTTTTTCATACCCTCAGAAAACACGAACCACTTTTTATGGCCGGCCGCGGTGGCCGAGGGGACTGAGACGCTCCAGTCACGGTCTGCACTGCCACTACGGTCGGGGGTTCGAATCCCCCCTCGGGCATGGATATTTGTGCCGTCCTTAGTTGTAGGTAGTTCATAAGTAGTTTGTAAGTTTAGGGACTGATGACCCCGTAGTTAAGTCCCTTAAGCTTAACAAACATTTGAACATTTGAACCACTTTTTATGTGAATTCAAATGATCGGTAGACTTCCCGTGACTTTCGAGATACGATGCAAGGTGCCGCCAGTTCTTTGCAATTTTTACTGTAGATGACTAAAAAAGTTTGCAACAAAAGCAGTACACAGCATCCTTGCTCTTTGAGTACACCAACCAATGTCTATCTGCTTTTTCTAAATTCTTCAATGAATAGCTATAGTGCACAGGGCTGAAACGCCGGTTGTTCGCGTTTTTAGGACATTCTTCAGCTTCCTTAATGCGCTCGGGAGGACCTCGCATGACCAACGTCGTTCGATTGCAGTCGGTATTATTTCCGGCCATCTTCCGGGATCTGAGTCAACTGTCTCTTCCAGTTTAGGCTCGCCTTCAGTACCTTCTCCGGTGGTGAGTACCTCGGCTGATGTTCCTCCAGTATTTTCCGAATCAGGTCGCCTAATTTCAGTTCTGCCTGATGTTTCAATCTCGGAGCTATCGTCGCAAAGCAGTGTAGGCGAGGTCTGTTGAACATGTTGCGGGTGACCCACCGTCAGCATTGCTACTGTATGCGGTGGTCGCAGTACTGTGTTCGTCAAATTTCTGGTCATGTCCTGCAGATAAGGATGTAGCTGCAGTAGCTCCACCAGTTTCTGTACTTTCAGGATCTATTTTTCCACGCTCGCCGCTGCTAGGTCGTTCTCTCTTTGCCTTGAAATATCGTTGTAGTGCATCCTTTTGCTTCTTATCGTCATCTTCCTTCAGCGCCCGTCTTTTCCTATATTCAATGCCAAACAGTCTTTTTCTACCGTCGGACATGTTTCGATCTAGCCTGTAAAGAATGATTACGTGAAACTAACTATTGATGTCAGTGTTCATTTGGCTTTCATCGTCCTCGATTTGCCAATTTCTTAAAGAAAAAACTTAAGGGGAAGTGGCTAGGAGGCTTTTTAATATCGCACAAAAACTTAAATTTAAAATTCTACTCTAACTACTAGTTAGTTCCGTTTGACTTCAACTTGTTTTTTGTTGCAGAAAAATACACGCACAGACGAATGCTGAAAAAATACATTAACGTTCTAACAAATTGCAGTCTTACGATTTACACTTTCGTGGCTGCACGAACAGCGGAAGAGTAGTAAGCTATAAACCTTTTCCCTTTCATAATTTTGTTGGGATTGCCAATGAGGTAAAATTTGGCCAAGTGTTTTCATTCGCCGTAGTGGATGAGTAAATTATCACACGCAGCATGATGGGCTTTTTTGTGACGCTTACGGTTTATTACTTCACGTCTCCTGATATATGTATTGTAGTATTACGTGTAATATTACTGTGTAATGGGGCATGTTAAATAAATAAATAAAATAAAAAAGTATTGTAGGTGGTTTTTACCCCTCATAGGAATTGTGTCCTGAAGGCAAAAATGTGTACAAAATTCTGTTAAAATCGGTCCATCAGTTTAAGAGCAGTTATGGAACATTATCGCATGATGTGGGTGGCAGTTTTTAGCGAATTTCATTCCTTATGTCGTCTTAACTCCTGAACTATGTTTTCTGATAGTGAGGAACATGTGTACCAAGTTTTACTGATATCGTCAGTTAGTGCCTATATATTATGGCAGTCCCACCCCCCCCCCCCCCCCAAACAGAAAGAAAGTGAAATCCCGCTCTGCGTATACTGCGCAGAAAGCGGCAGTCCTTTCCCACACCGTGGTCGACCATTTGTCACCACCGCAACGGGGCAGTCCGTACCTGCGTACACCGCTGCTTACCGATCATGATTTGGCCTACCAGCGGCGGCCATAGGAAAAAAAATCAATTTAGAAAAGCTCGTAATAAATCTGAGCAAAAATGTGGGGTAACGCCACGAACTGTCTCGTAATAAGCAGATTTACCAGTAGCATTGATGAGCAGAGTATTAACTTCAAGGCCATTGTTCGCCCAGGTCTCGGGAACTAAAACCTTATATTTTTTTTTCTTTCTTTTTTTTGGGTTTTAGGGCGCACAACTGCTAAGGTCATTAGCGCCCAGATAAGAACAGAGATTCGCTAGATCTCGTAAAAAATTGGTAACTACCAGATAGATTATCAAAAGAAGGCTAAAAACGAAAGATAAAAACAATTAAAAGGGTTAAATATCTTTTGATAGATTGGCCATGTTGATAAAACGCAAAACTCGAGCAGCTGCTCGTGTGTCATCAGCTAAAAGTTCCTCCAGAGTAGACGGAAAGTGAAGGGCTACACGAAGATGATTAAAATTGGGACAAGACAGTAAAACATGTGGCACCGTCAGCAATTCACCGCAGGAGCACAGCGGTGTAAGGTCAGCGGTTAGCAAATGACGGTGGCTGAAACGGCAGTGACCGATCCGCAACCGGGCCAGGATGACCTCCTCTCGCCGAGAGGGGCGTGAGGAGGTCCTCCAGCGGTCGGGATTGGTTTTACAGTTCTCAATTTATTGTCCGTGAGTGAGAACCACGCACTGTGCCAGGACGACACAATACTCCGGTGAAGAGCCCATTGAACATCGTCCGATGGGACGCACAAAGTAGCCATGCGAGGCAAAAGAGCTGCTGCCTTGGCTGCTATGTCGGCGGTCTCATGCCCGGGCACACCCACGTGGACAGGGACCCACAGAAAAGAAACGTGACAGCTGTCATCTGCTACCAACTGGTGGGAGCGTTGGATCCGATACACGAGAGGATGAGTCGAGAGAGGGTCCTTAAGACTCTGTAGGGCACTAAGGGAGTCCGAACAGATGGCATAAAAAGGATGGGGGCGGCGGCAGGTATATAAAACAGCCCGGTGGAGGGCAAAAAGCTCAGCCGTGAAATTCGAGCACCGGTCAGGGAGCTTGTATTGGGCACGGTTGTCCCCAACGATGAAGGCAGATCCGACACCGTCAGTGCTCTTGGAACCATCAGTGTAAATAAATATGGCATCATCGAACCGTGGACGGAGTTCGACAAGCCTCGAGCGGTATACCAAATCCGGGGTGCTCTCCTTGGGCAGCGAACTAAGTTCAAGGTGAATGTGAACCTGGGCCTGATGCCATGGTGGCAATGGGCCCTCGCTCAACCTATAGGTCGAAGGAAGAGTAAAATCGAGCCGCTGAAGCAGGCGGCGAAACCGAACTCCAGGTGGAAGCAAGGCTGTCGCAGACAACTGATATTGGCGATCGAGTGAGTCGTCAAAAAATAATCTGTAAGATGGATGGTTGGGCATCGACTGCAAGCGGCATGCGTACCGACACAAGAGTATGTCACGCCGGGTGGTCAAGGGTAATACAGCAGCTTCGGCATAGAGACTTTCAACAGGGCTGGTATAAAATGCATCGGTCGCCAGGCGCAATCCCCAATGGTGAATAGAGTTGAGACGGCGGAGAATCGACGGCCGTGCAGAAGAGTATACAAGGCTTCCGTAGTCGAGCTTCGACTGAACAATGGCCTGGTAAAGGTGAAGCAGGACGATACGATCCGCTCCCCATGATGTGCCACTGAGGACACGGAGAACATTAAGGGATCGGGCACAACGGGCAGCCAGGTAAGACACGTGTGGGGACCAGCAAAGTTTACGATCCAGTTTGAGTCCCAAGAATTTCGTTGTATCCACGAAAGGGAGAGCTACGGGGCCGACATGTAGAGATGGTGGAAGAAATTCCTTGTATCTCCAGAAGATTATACACACCGTTTTCTCAATGGAGAAGCGGAAGCCGTTCGCAATGCTCCAGGAATATAGGAGGTCAAGACAGCGTTGAAGACAACGCTCCAAGAGACACGTCCGCTGGGCGCTGCAATAAATTGCAAAATCATCTACATAAAGAGATCCGGAGACGTCGGCTGAAAGGCAGTCTACGATTGGATTGATTTCAATGGCAAAAAGAGCCACGCTCAAGACGGAGCCCTGTGACACCCCGTTCTCATGGCGAAAGTTATCTGACAAAACAGAGCCCACCCGTACCCGGAACTTGCGATCCGCCATAAATGCTTGAATAAAGAGAGGGAGGCGGCCACGAAGGCCCCATGTGTGCAATGTGCGGAGAGTGCCCGCCCTCCAACATGTATCATAAGCCTTCTCTAAGTCGAAGAACGCTGCTACCATTTGACGCTTCCTTAAAAAGTTATTCATAATAAAGGTCGACAAGGTGATGAGGTGACGAGGTGATCAGCAGCAGAGCGGTGTCTACGAAAACCATATTGGATAGTAGTCAGGAGGCGTCGAGATTTGAGGAGCCAGACCAACCGAGCGTAACCATGCGTTCCATCACCTTACAGACGCAGCTAGTAAGAGAAATAGGGCGATAACTTGATGGAAGATGTTTGTCCTTCTCTGGTTTGGGGATGGGGACAACAATGGCTTCACGGCAACTTGTGGGAACCTGACTTTCATTCCATATGCGATTATAGGTGCTAAGTAGGAAACACTTGCCCGCAGGAGAAAGGTTCTTCAGCCTCTCAATATGGATGGAATCGGGCCCGGGTGCAGAATATCGGGACAGGGCGAGAGCACGGTCTAGTTCCTGCATGGTGAAGGAGACATTATAACTTTCACGATTAAAAGAGTGGAAAGTTGGGTGGCGGCGGAAGGTGCGTAAACCACGGCGCCGGGCTCTAAGAGCATCACGGCAGGCTGCAGTCCACCAGGGGACCGGTACACGACGTGGAGAAGAGGATGTACGAGGTATGGAATGTTCGGCAGCTGTAAGAATAACATCTGTGAGGTAGTTGACCTGACTATCACAGCTGGAAAAGGCCTGATTGTGAAAAACTGCCATGGAAGAAAAAAGCCCCCAGTCGGCTTTAGAAATGTTCCAACTGGTGGGACGAGGAGATGGGGAATGATGCAGGAAGTGGCTCTTCTGGAAGAGTGGCGGTGAGAAGAGGCAGTTGACGGTTGAGAAGCCTGAGAACGCAGAAAATCTTCACGGACGGGTTCCTTTTTCAATGTCCGGGCATCTTGTTTAGGTGCCCGCGGTTTACCAGAGGTTGACGAAGACTGTACTTTAGAAACAGCAGGAGGAAGCGGGGACGTGGAACGGGCAATCTTCGGGCTGGCCGATCGCACAACTGTGTCAGCGAAAGTGAAATCACAGGTCTGCGTACCTGCATCCTCAGTAGGTCGAGTGGAGTTGAGGACCTTACTGTATGTGCCCGCTGGGAGGACAGTGGGCTTTCGACTCGCCAACAACTTTCGAGTGGCAGATGTTGATACCTTTTCTGTAACCCGAATTTGCTGGATGACCTTTTCATCCTTATATACAGGGCAGTCTCGAGAGGAAGCCGCATGATCACCATTGCAATTAAGGCACTCAGGGGACGGAGGTGGGCAATCCCCCTCATGGGCGTCCCTACCACAAGTGACACATTTTGCTGCATTAGGGCAAGATTGACGGGTGTGATTGTATCTGTGGCACTGGAAACAGCGCGTTGGGTTTGGTACATAAGGGCGGATGGAGATAACTTCATACCCTGCTTTGACCTTCGACGGGAGTTCTACTCTGTCGAACGTCAAAAACACAGTACGAGTCGGTGTCAACTGGTTATCTACCTTTTTCAACACCCTATGCACGGCTGTTACACCCTGATCGGACATGTAGGTTTGTATGTCTTCGTCAGACAACCCGTCAAGGGATCTCGTAAAAACAACCCCCCGTGACGAGTTGAGCGTGCGATGCGCCTCTACCTTGACAGGAAACGCGTGTAACAACGTAGTCCGTATCAGTTTTTGAGCCTGGAAGGCACTGTCCGCTTCCAGCAACAATGTGCCATTGCGCTGACGCGAACAGGTTTTAACAGGGCCAGCAATTGCATCAACACCTTTCTGAATGACGAAAGGATTTACAGAAGTGAAATATTTACCGTCGGTTCCAGAGACAACAAGAAATTTCGGAAGATTAGGCAAAGTTTTCTTTTGCTGAGGGGAAGCTATCTTTCGTTTCTGGGTCAAAGTCACAGAAGAAGAGAAGGAAGTCATTTCGGAAGTGTCCCCCGTGATTACCGGCGTCTCCGATGGCGCGCTCCTTCCTAGTAGGGGCCCTCTCCGAGGGCTTACCCGCCTTAGGTGATTGTTCACACCTCAGGTCAAATGTCTCGAGAACTGACGGAGGGACCAATCGGCATGTTCGGAAGGTACCAGCTCGGGTAATCACCCCTCCCTGGGCCTGGCCTTTACCAGGGGGTACGTACGTGCCCTACTTGTCTACCCGGGGCGGGGAATTACGCGTTACCCCGTCACCTGCTACGCAAGATAATGCATGCTTGGGTCGGTCTTCAGACACGCACAAGGAGGAAAGAAGAAGAATGGAAGAAGAAGAGAGGAAGTGAAGAAAAAGAAGTGTCTCAAACGTCGAAGCGGAGACTAATGAGGAGGAGAGGAAGGCTAGGAGAGTACAGCAAGGAGAGAAAGACAGAAGCAAAGGTTAGAAAAGGAAGAAACCAAGGAAAAAGAGAAACTGGGACAAGAAACCACCTTCATTCGCAAAGGACGCCCGATTCCGGGTGAAGGCGTGAACCGGGAGGGAAAGTGAAGCAGCCTGGGGCGGAAGAAAGGCTACTCCGGCTCGGGGCCCCGTGCGCGCCACACACGTACCCACAAAAGAGCTGTGGGCCTCCTGGGGGGACTAACACCTTGTGACTTATCTGTGGCGATGCATGAAAGAAAGCGTTTTTACCCCCTCCTCCCACACCTGACATTCCTGAAAGTCTGCGATACCGAATTGTTGAAGCTGCGAATTTGATAACAAGGAACCAGCTACTTCGTGTTTGGCAAGAAATGAGCTGCCGTTTCGATATTTGTCGTGTATCGCATAGTACCTATCTTTTCAGAAATTTCGGAATTGTGTTTCTATCGTTTGCAGGAATACGTGTTTGAAAGCTGTTCCTTCTTTTGGAGTAGCCCTACATTATTTTCAAATGTTCAAATGTTTGTACAGCTTATGGGACTTAACTACGGGGTCATCTGTCCCTAAACTTACAAACTACTTATGAACTACTTACGAACTAGGACGGCACAAATATCCATGCCCGAGGGGGAATTCGAACCCCCGACCGTAGTGGCCGTGCAGACCGTGACTGGAGCGCCTCAGTCCCCTCGGCCACCGCGGCCGGCTACATTATTTTCGAGAAAAAGTAACGGTCCTGTAGGTCTGGGAGACCTGTACCGGTTTACTTGGGTGAGGCCCACTCGTTAGGCCGGACGCACACTGATCCAGGATTTCACCTGAAGCAAGTGTTGCGAAACAAAATGTTTTGTTGGGTACGAGCGCTCCATGTATTTCAATGGGAGCTCGCAAACTGATAAAGCCAACGTTGTGAGGCGTTTCGCAACGCCTTGAAACATTTGAGTAGTTGCTCGACGCGTGGATCCGATACAGCACGATGCTTGATGTTTCAAGTAGCAAAACGTTCAGCGCATGCGCCAACCCCCTTCCACTTCCACTACTACATCTGTCACGCGCAGCTCTGACCGCACAGAAGCGTCTGCTTTGTGTTTTCGGATCTGTGTTTTAGTCAAGTGTACTGCGTAATGACTGAAATAAGAGTAGATGGCGTGGTCGTCGATACAGTTATCGATATTGATAAAGTTGTAGCCCGCATGGAAACCAGACCCGAATTTAAGCGATTACCAGAAAAGAATGCCACAACCAGGACGTGATCGCCATAGCATGGCAACACATAGGTCAAGAAATGAAGATCTTAGGTAAGAAATTTATAACTAAAAATAATAAAATACGTGCAATATTATCAAGAATAACCTTCAGGAATTATAAAATCGTTCATATTTTGAAAACCTCTTCTTTCAATCGTTTTACAGCTTTAAACATGATGTTTTATTACGATTTAAACAAAAATATTTCTAAATTACTATTTAGTAAGATTAAAATTACAATTTAGTACTCATTTTAATTTCTAAATTTTAAATTCTTCTTCTTTCAATACAGAAAATGTATTACAATATTATCAACCAAAAGTCGCTAGTTCAAACTCTTTTGTTATGAGACACTGTCATCATAAGATTAACCTCAAGAAAGATTAATAGTACAATAATGGTTATTAATTTGAAAACTTCAATTTGAAATGGAAATTACGCAAAAATACTCGTTATTGTGCATTTAATATACAGGGTTTTCAATAAAAACTGTTCAGGACTTCAGAATATGATTATTTAGGTAAAAACCAACATCTAAGTTCCTATAAAGATGGGTCAAAAACGCTTCGGTTTCCCCACTAGCCGCCATTTTGTTTTTTCCACTTATTAATTTTTATCTTCATAACAAAACATTCAAATTTCCTAAAAATCGGCACATTTTTTCATCTATCAAGGTTACATATTGTATAAAGATTTCAGCTTAGAGACTCATTTCAAAATGGCGGTTATTTTTACGTATTTAACACTTAACGTCCGATGTGCGGTCTCACCGACAGCAAGCGGTGATTGTTGGTCAATTATTAATGGACAGAGGTGGGGAAGGATAATAGAACGTCGTGTAATAGTTACTTCCAACACCGGTACTATTTTCCATTGTTAGTAGCCACTTTAACGCGGGTCGGAGCAATATTATTACATCTTCTTTTGTGCTAGCAGTCTGAGAGACCGCACCTGGTCTTTTGCGTTATGAATTCAGCACCGAGCTGTTCCTCTACTGTCCGTGATACAGACCCTCATTTTGAGGATAGTATTTTTAAATGCTTTGAAGGCCCTTTAGGAAGTGATGTGTGATCAGACAGTGACAATGAGATTCAAAGTGAACATAATTCAGACTTAGAATAGTGTGAAAGTAACGAAGAAATTCTGTTGGCACCTGTGAAAAGTTGAACATGCTACTACACCCGTGACCCAAAAAAAAGAAGAGAAAGACGTTATGTTTGCTATTATTCCAAGAAGCCCACCTGCCTTGAGTGTTCTACCAATATTTGCATCGAGTGCAGAGAAAACATTTGAAAAGACAAGAAGTTACCAAAAAGCAGTAGAGAAATTTTTATTTTTGCGACCTTTTGGAGAGTTTCTTATGTTTTTCCCTTACATACATAGTAAACAATAAAAATATGACACAAAGTAAAATTTAAAGGCCAGAGTATTTTACTTTTTTCAGTGTTAATAAAATAATGTAATGTTAAATACATTTTCTACAGTTTTACGTTCACTTAGTTAACAATCAGAAATATTTATGATTATTTAAAAATTGCGGTCTGTCAGACCGCACCTGGGACAGAGTGTAACTTAAAAATGACCTGGGTAGCTAAGGGTTAAGGCTATTGACACTCATTATACAATGATTGTAAAATTTCCCCGGATCTGATTTCAGTTCTGAGAAGAAAGACTTAATGTCTCTCCTTTCAATGATCAGTTAAACGCAATGTTTTCTTTCATTTGAGTCCAGCATTTGCAAAAATTGCCATAAAGCAATAGCTACGTTGACTTCCTCGTCACACGTGTTAATTGCGCCACTACTGGAGGACAATACAATGTTATGTTCTATAATATTATAGTGTAGGTATTTCGGTTATCTGTCTATGCAACTGATTTAATAAAATATTTTATTGCCATATGCATTTTGCCTTTATTTGGAAGGCATCATCAGTGGCCTGTAATATATACATGATTATGTTTTACAAAATTTGATATTTACATTTCTCAGTATTTTTTGGTTATGAACAGTTCTGATGCGTTATTTAGGTATAGTATTGATATATGAATGTTGTACTTACAATATTTCATGGATATTGCTTTACATCTGGTGCTCATTGGTTGCTTCCAGCTGTTCTGCTTCAATTCTCTTCATTTTGCTAAGTCCCTTAAGCTATACAAACAAACATCTTCATTTTGCTGTGTTTGTTGTTCCAGCTCTTCACAGCTAGCACCACTAGGCACATGCCATTTTTGTTTGTGTTGTGTTTTTGTTGGTGTTGCCAACTGTTGAGTATGTATTTGTCCTATCTTTGCTTTGTGTCAGTGTGTGTGTGCCGGCCGCGGTGGCCGAGGGGACTAGCCGGGCGCCGTGGCTCAGCGCGCCCGGTCAGACGGATCAACGCCCTCTGCAATAAAAAAGCTGAGCCAACAACACAACGAACACAAACGAACAAACATGATCAGCGTCCGCAATGAACAGAACTACCCATAGAGCAAAAAAAAAAAAAAAAAAAAAAGAGTGGACTAAGGCGCTCCAGTCACGGTCTGCACGGCCACTACGGTCGGGGGTTCGAATCCCCCCTCGGGCATGGATATTTATGCCGTCCTAGTTCGTAAGTAGTTCATAAGTAGTTTGTAAGTTTAGGGACTGATGACCCCGTAGTTAAGTCCCATAGACTATACAAACATTTGATTTTTAGTGTGTGTGTGTTTTATGTGAATGCATGGAGGACAGCACCAGATACTGATATATTAATTGATTATTATTATTTGTTTATTTGTGAGTCCTAATTGTGAAGAGATATAGAACAGAGTTAGAGACAGAGAGATGGAGAGGGACAGGGAAATAGAGACAGTCAGAGACGGGGATTGTGGGAAAGGGAGAGAGAGAGTTGTGTGCGTGTGTGTGTGTGTTTTTTTTTCTTTCACTCATTATTATTATTAAATTTTTCATTTGTGTGTGTGTGCCAATTCTTTTCTCTCTTTGATTACTGTCTCATGTCTTTGACTAGATTTAGCAGTGAGTTTTCATTCATATTTGTCTGTTCATTTATTACTTGTTTGTTCTCGGCTATGGCTTTCTGGGAAAAACAGGACAAAAGGAACTAAAAATGTTAATGTTGTGTTCTGTTGCTTGAAACAAAATATTGCGTCCTGCAAACCTCCCGCACACTGAAGGAGCAAAGAAGCAAAACGTTGCGCAACAATTTACTTCAGGTGGAATGCTGGACCTGTGTGCGCCCAGCCTAACGAAACGCCGGCGACCCGCCGGCTGCGACGAGACGGGTTCTGCTGGCTGCGTGGGCGGGGCGGGGCGGGCGGGGCGAGGCGAAGTGGCTTGTCCGAGCGCCGGCACCGCCCGATAATGGAGTTACCGCCCCAAGCGACGATCGCGCTTGTGACGTCAGCGGCGGGGGGCCGTCGCATCCTTTTTATTCCCTTCCAATTTCGCTCTGATGGCCTCCGAGAGTGCGGCTGCCTTCCGTTGGAAGCTCTCCTGCCAACCTGCCTCTCTAACAGTAAACACCTGAGTCAATCGTCATACACACCTGTATCAGTACAATTACGAGTACGTCGACACGCTAGGATGGTAACGGTGAAGACCCTTACCCTGGAAATGAGCATATTTTGTGTGTACATGTTGCACAATAACGAAAGCAAAATACACTGTAAGCGTGTTTCAAATGTTCAAATGTTTGTAAATCTATAGGATCAAACACACACCCATGCCCCAGGGAGGACTCGAACCTCCACGGCGAGCAACCGCGCGCTCCGCAGCGAGACGCTTTAGACCGCTCGGCTACTCCACCGCGGCTAAGCTTGTTTAATACCTCATTTGTGTATTACAGCAGTTACAGTACTGTCCCACCATACCATACCCATTTAAAGCTACAATAGGGCCTGTTTGTAACTACCAAATAGGAACGGGGCTATTGTATTTTTGGAGAGAGCTGTAAAGTATATACCCTAGAAAATCCCGTTTGTTTGGATTAATGAAGCGTACGATGCCATATTTGATCGTAGTATAGTGCCCTACTATTCCATGTTTATATTATATAAGCATTTTATGGCGCTTCTGGCTGGTCACATTATCACTTTCATTACTTGGGTCTTTTAATGAACTAAATAAATAAATTAATTATTGAAAGTCGTAAGCTTAGTGTTGGAAAATAATGTATTTGTTAATGAAATTAATAACTAACAATATCTGAGGTCCTCTGTAATGTATTGATCATAATGTAATACTTTGCTAGCCGTAAAATTAAATAATAACTCTAATTTAACCATTTTAAATAATGTAAACATAATGCTGAAGAGGGGTAGCAGCGTTTTCAGTAGTTACAGGGGCAACAGTATAGATGACTGACTGAGCTGGCCTTGTAACATCAGCTAATGTGGCTTTGCCACACAGCTACTGCGAACGGCTGAAAGCAAGGGGAAACTACAGCCGTTACATTTCCCGAGTACATGCGGCTCTACTTTATGAAAATATGATGATAGCATCCTCTCGGGTAAAATATTCCGGAGGTAAAATAGTCCCCCATTCGGATCTCCGGGTGGGGACTACTCAGGAGGATGTTATCATCAGGAAAGACAATACTGGCATTGAAGCGGAGCGTGAAATGTTAGATCCCTTAATCGGGTAGGAAAATTAGAAAATTTAAAAAGGGAAATGGATAGGTTGAAGTTAGATATAGTGGGGATTAGTGAAGTTCGGTGGCAGGATGAACAGGATTTCTGGTCAGGTGAGTACAGGATTATAAATACAAAATCAGTTGGGGGTATCACAGGAGTAGGACTGATAATGAATAAGAAAATAGGAATGCGGATAAACTATTATGACCAGCACTGTGATCGCATTATCATTGTCAAGATAGATACGAAGCCAACACCGACAACAGTAGTACAGTTTTATATGCCAACAGGCTCTGCCGATGATGAGGAGATCGAAGAAATATATGAGGAGCTAAAGAAAATTATTCTGACAGTTAAGGGAGAGGAAAACTTAATTGTGATGGGAGACTGAAATTCGGTAGTAGGAAAAGGAAGAGAAGGAAAAATAGTAGGTGAATATGGACTGGGCACAAGGAATGAAAGAGGAAGTCGACTGATAGAATTTTGCACGGAACATGATTTAATCGTAACAAACACGTGGTTTAAGAATCACAAAAGAAGGTTGTATACGTAGAAGAGACCAGCAGACACCGGAAGGTATCAGATAGATTTTATAGTGGTAAAACATAGATTCCGGAACCAAGTTATAAACTGTAAGACATACCCAGGGGCAGATATAGACTCTGACCATAACTTGTTAGTCATGAACTGTAGGCTGAAACTGAAAAAAACTGCAGAAAGGTAGGAAAATAAGGAGATATATAAATTGAAAAAAAAAAACAAAAAAAAAAAAAAAAAAACGTGAAGTTCTGGAGAATTTCAGAGGGAGATTTAGGCAACAATTGACAGAAACAGGGGGAAATAAAACAGTAGAAGAGAAATGGGTAGCATTGAGAGATGAAATAGTGAACAGCAGAGGAGAAAATAGGTAGAAAGGCAAGACCTACAAAAACTCCTTGGATATCACAGGAAATACTAAATTTAATTGATGAAAGGAGAAAATATAAAAATGCAGTAAATGAAACAGGCAAAATGGAGTACAGACGACTAAGAAATGAAATTGACAGGAAGTGCAAAATGGCTAAGCAGGAGTGGTTAGAAGCCAAATGCAAATCTGTAGAAGAATGTATAAGAAGGGGAAAAGTAGATACCGCCTATAGAAAAATAAAAGAGACATTTGGGGACAAGAAAAGCAACTCTACGAATATCAAGAACTCAGATGGGAAACCAGTTCTCAGCAAAGAAGGGAAAGCGGAAAGGTGGAAAGAGTACATAGAGCAGCTCTATAAAGGAAATGAACTTAGAGACGATGTTGTAGGAAGGGAAGAGGAAGTAGATCAAGATAAAATAGGAGATACTATACTGAGAGATGAATTTGACAGAGCCTTGAAAGACCTAGGTCGGAACAAGGCCCCAGGAGTAGATGACATACCCTCAGAGCTACTAAAGTCTCTGGGAGAGACAGCCATGACAAAACTATTTGAACTGATATGTAGGATGTATGAGACAGGCGAAATACCCTCAGACTTTAAGAAAAATGTAATAATCCCCATTCCAAAGAAATCAGGTGCAGACAGGTGTGAAAATTACAGAACCATCAGTTTGATATGTCATGGTTGCAAAATTTTAACACGAATTATCTACAGGACAATGGAAAAGCTGGTAGAAGCTGACCTCGGGGAAGATCAGTTTGGATGCAGGAGGAACGTAGGAACCCGGGAGTCAATACTCACTTTACGTCTTATCTTAGAAGATAGATTAAGGAAAGGCAAACCTACATTTTTAGCGTTTGTAGATTTGGAGAAAGCGTTTGACGATGTTGACTGGAATACACTCTTTCACATCCTGAAGTCAGCGGGGGTAAAATACAGGGAAAGGAGAGTTATTTACAACTTGTAAAAAAGCCAGACCGCAGTTATTAGACTTGAAGGGCATGAAAGGGAAGCATCAGTTGGGAAGGGAGTAAGACAGGGTTGTAGCCTTTCTCCGATGTTATTCAATTTGTGCATCGAGTAGGCGGTGAAGGAAAGCAAAGAAAAATTTGGAATAGGGTTTAAAGTTCAGGGAGAAGAAATTTTAACATTGCATTTTGCTGATGACATTGTAATTCTGTCAGAGACAGCAAAGGACCTGGGAGAGCAGTTGAATGGAATGGACAGTGTGTTGAAGAGGTCATATAAAATGAACATTAACAAGAGCAAAACAAAAATAATGGAATGCGGTCTTAGAAAATCAGTTGATGCTGAAGGAATTAGGTAACGTAACAATGAAGGTGGTAGATGAGTTTTGTTACTTGGGTAGTAAAATAACATGCGATGGTCGCAGAACAGAGGTTATAAAATGCAGAATGGCAATGGGAAGAAAAGCATTTTTGAAAAAGAAAAATTTGCTAACATCGAATATTAATTTAAATGTAAGGAAGTCTTTTCTGAAGGCATTTGTGTGGGGTGTTGCCTTGTACGGGAGTGAAACATGGACGATAAGCAGTGCGGACAGGAAGACAATAGAGGCTTTTGAAATGTGGTGTTACAGAATAATGCTGAAGATTAGGTGGGTAGATCGCATAACTAATGAAGAGGTACTGAACAGAATTGGTGAGAAAAGGAATTTTTGGCATACCCTGACTAAAAGAAGGGATCGCTTGGTAGGACGCATTCTTAGACATCGAGGAATCGTAAAATTAGCATTGGAGGGAAGTGTGTGGGGTAAAAATCGCAGAGGGAGACCAAGAGACGAGTATAGTAAGCAGATTTAAGTCGATGTGGGTTGCCGTTCTTATGAGGAGATGAAAAGGCTTGCTCATGATAGAGTATGGTGGAGAGCTGCATCAAACCAGTCTCCGGACTGAAGACCATAACAACAACAACAGTTTTGATACGAAAAACTTATTATTACATTTGTCATGATTTTGTGTATCTTTACAAGATTTATTTATGTTTCACGAACAAATTGTTTTATATACAATATTGTAGCTTCCGTATTCTAGAATGTTCTAGAAACTACAATATGTATTAATACGCGCGAATTGGCGCGAAGTCAGTTAGTTATTCAGTTGGCAATTTAGTATTACTTTGAACACAGTCATTCTTAAGTCGCCGGCCACGGTGGCCGAGGAGACTGAGGCGCTTCAGTCACGGTCTGCACGGCCACTACGGTCGGGGGTTCGAATCCACCCTCGGGCATGGATATTTGTGCCGTCCTAGTTCGTAAGTAGTTCATAAGTAGTTTGTAAGCTTAGGGACTGATGACCCCGTAGTTAAGTCCCATAAGATTTACAAACATTTGCATTTGATTTGAACATTCTTAAGTCAGAGTTTTGAGCCGCGCCACAGTGCGCAGCACTTTGTCAAAATTGCTCACTATTTCACACCCTTTGTTTGTCGCGTTCTTCATTCTGAATACTCACTTCATACACTTATTCTTGCTTAAGTACTGCAACATACACATGATTGAACCTTACTAGTCAAATCTTGACCTCTTTCTACAGTTTTTTTCCCTTCACAAGTACAGAATAAGCCGCAACAGTTGTCCAATTGTGTGATACACGTTGCTCAAAACAATTAGGGGATCAACTGTTCAACTGTTTGCAGAGCTTATGGGACTTAACTACGGGGTCATCAGTCCCTAAACTTACAAACTACTTATGAACTACTTACGAACTAGGACGGCACAAATATCCATGCCCGAGGGGGGATTCGAACCCCCGACCGTAGTGGCCGCGCAGACCGTGACTGGAGCGCCTCAGTCCCCTCGGCCACCGCGGCCGGCAATTAGGGTATCGACTGAGATAACGTATACAGGGCGAATCTAAATTCGCGCACTCGGACTTCGCAGCTCGATTCCTCACATGCTAGCAATAAAAAAATGTCTCTCACAAAATTTCGTCCTGCGCATATTTCCGGAGGTAAGTAGACGTCGAAGATTGAAATAGGTGTGTCCCCCATAGGTCAGTGTGTTTCAGAATTACACTACTACACCGAGAAACTTCTAGGAGGTGTGGGAGGTGTCTTTAGAAAAGTGAGCATAGTAACCCATGCCCTGAAACGTCATCCAATGACAGAGCGTCGAAGTTGCTGGAGGGGATGTCTAGCGGCAGGAGCTGGTGCCTGTAACTTGGACTCTCCGTAGCGTCGTTGAATAGAGTTTCCGGGCATGGGTTTCCATGCTCATTTTGTTCCTCAAAATGCCTAATACATCCCTTACATGTTTGTTGTTGTAATTATGAAACACAGTGACGTATGGAATACACAGCCATCTCGGTCTTAGACGTCCATTTACTGACGGAAATATGCGCAGGATGAAAAGTTGTGGGAGACATTTTTCATTGTTGGCTGGTGAGGAATCGCACTGCGAAGCCCGAGTGCGCGAATCTAGATTCACCTTGTATATTAACGTATTTTTTCAGATATGGGCTACAAGTGTACGTACAATATTTTGCTCTCTCAGCTCTTTACTTGAGGTTTACATGGCGTTTACATAGAGCGAGGCACTATTCGGCTAACATCATAGTGAAAAATTCATTGTCGTTGCCGTCTAACATAGTGTATGACCACCTCCCTCGGACGGCAAGTACAGTTGCACACCTGCGCGTGACATGGACAGTATCACGTTGTCAATCAGCTCTTGAAGGATATTTGGCCATCTTACAGGAGTGCAATATCCAGCTCTGCAACGTTTGGGGGTGGTGCTGGTCGGCTGTAATTTGTCTGCCAAGTACATCCCAGACATGCTTAATCAGGTGTAAGTCTGGTGAATAAGCTGCTACTCCATTCGCTCAATTCCCTCCGCTTGAAGCATGACCACCAGTGCAGCTCTGTAGCGCCGAGCGTTATCGTCTACCAGAAGGACCTCGTATCGTGTGGAACCAGCGTAGGAGACGACAAAGGTCGAAGGATCTAGTCTCTATAGCTCTGAGCAGTCAAAGCGCCATTCTGAACGATGTTGATTCACATCAAAGATGTGTTGGATAGGGTTCGGATCTAGCGAGTTGTTTGTCAACGCATCATTTAGACTACATCTCGCTACTGTTTTCCTCGAACCACTCCAAACAGCCCGGCCTTGTTACATGGTGCATTATCTTGCAGAAAAATGACACTGCCGCTGGGAAATATGGTCGTCATGAAGAGGTGTACGTGGTCTGAACAAGTGTACGAGACGTCTTGGCCGTCATGGCGCCTTGAACGAGCTCTATCGGACCCAAAACACACTTCACCAGCCGCCAGCTTGTATCCGTCCCGCAAACAGGTAACAGGAACTCCTCTCGTGGAAGACGACGGATTCGAATACTTCCCTCGGCACGATGAAGAAGGTATCGGGATCATCAGATTGCCTTCCATAAAGAAGGTTTTTTTTTTTTTTTTTTTTTTTTTTTTTTTTTTTTTTTTTTTTTTTTTTTTTTTTGGATCCACGACTATATCGATGATTTTCAAATGGGTGTTTAAAAGCAGTCAGTCTTTATTTGTATGAAATGCTTTATTTTTATTTTGCAGATCTAGATTTCGGCAAGTGAGTTGCCATTATCAAAGCTAAATTAACAAGAAGTCATTGACAAATTAGTACAGAGTCAACAAGATGTAGTTTACATACCATACATTTTTTATATTAGTATGTTATGCATGTGCACTGTATAATACTCATAGATGGTCTGTAATACAATGTTTTCCACAGTTAGCTGTAATACTATTACCAGTAAAATGGGTTACAACTTGTGAAATGGAATTGCATGCAACAATGAACAGTATGTAAGAATGTAAAGTTTTAAATTAACGGTTTATTTGTTGATGACTAGCTTTAAAAAAAAACGTCGTAAAATAGTTAATACATTGCCAAAGTATATAAAGTAAACTGTTAACTAAATACGGAAGTTTCTATTTATGGTATGTAAACTACATCTTGTTGACTCTTTTCTAATTTATTTATTTATGTAATGTGTGTATATAGACAATGAATTTTTGTTAATATAGCAAGTCACTTGCCGAAATCTAGATCTGCTAAATAAAAAAGTTTCATACAAATAACGACAGGTAATTTTACTTCCGACCCTCTTTCCACCCAATTTTCAGTTCTCCCCTTCGACCCCCTTGCTCACGTAATAAGGTATTATTCCGTTTATAAATTAAACATGCTTCGAAGGGAGAAGAAATGATACTGTAATTGTGTCAGAGACGGCAAAGAAGTTAGAAGCGCAGTCCATGAAATGAAGAGCTTCTTGCAAACTATATGGAAGGCGAATAGTAAAACAACGGGAATGTAGTTCAGTTAAATAGGGTGACGCTGTGCTATGTAGAATATGCACACATTTTGTTTGTAAATGTTTGTATAGTCTATGGGACTTAACTACGGGGTCATCAGTCCCTAACCTTACAAACTACTTATGAACTACTTACGAACTAGGACGGCACAAATATCCATGCCCGAGGGGGGATTCGAACCGCCGACCGTAGTGGCCGTGCAGACCGTGACTGGAGCGCCTTAGTCCGCTCGGCCACCGCGGCCGGCTGCACACATTTTACGCACTAAAAGTAGTAGATGAGTTTTGCTTTTGTTAACCACCGAATTGACGATTCCTTGAGGACTGACTATTACTGCTTTGGTTGAATTGAGGCATAATATTCGTTTTCCTCCAATACGATTCGAGACGTTCTCACATTGCTTATTCGATATCCTCGTCTGGTCTTCAGCTTCCTCCTGTAGCATCAAAATTTCAGAAGATTATAATCTCCTCTTATTAGAAATATTTATGTTCCTTGTTTCACTTCAGTGTGTGGCTGCACTGCAGAAAAATGATTTCAGAAAAAATTTCCTAACACTTAAATTTATACTCGAAATTAATTACTGTTCTCCTCTTCCTATTGTCAGTCGAAATTTTATGTCCTCTCCAGTTTGGCGAATGTTACAATGCAACAGCTGTCAGTCTCCTTGCTGCACTGTAAATACTGCTGCCTGTCTTCAGGAGCCGCGGTAGACTGGCTGAACGCTCTAAGGCACCTTGCTAAAGAGTGCGTGGTTGCTCGCCGTTGGAGGTTCTTGTGTGTGAGTGTGTGTGTGTGTGTGTGTGTGTGTGTGTGTGTGTGTGTCTATGTGTGTGTTTGTTGTCCTTAGCATAAGTTAGTTTAATTTGCAAGCTTAATGACTGATAACCGCAGCAGTTAAGTCCCTTAGATTTAAAAACATTAGTTACGTGTATAACCACCTAATCTTCATCATTCACCACATTTCAAAAGCTTCTACCGGTATCATCTTTTTGTCTGAACTCCTCCACATTTCATTCCCACACAATGCTACACTCCAGACATATGCTTTTCGAAAGGACTTCCTAATATTTAAACTAATATTGGATGTCATCAAATTTCGCTTCTTCAGAAACCCATTTCTACCTATAGCCATTCTGCATTTTATATCTTCTTTACTTCGCCATCACAAGTTATTTTGCTACCCAAATAACAAAACTCATCTGCTACTTTTATTGTCTCATTACCTAATCTAATTCCTTCATTATCACTTAATTTTCTGAAACTACATTCCATTACCCATATGTTCATCTCATAACTTCCTTTCAAGACACTGCCCATTCCGTTCAATTGCTCTTTTAGATCCTCTGCTGCCTCTGACATGTCATCTGCGTACCGCAAACATTTTATTTCTTCTCCCAGAACTTTAATTCGCTCTCATAATTTCTCTTTGCATTTCTTCACAGCTTGCTCAATATAAAAATGGAACATAATTGAGGAAAAGCTACAATCCTGTCCCTCCCAGCCAATACGTCGCTTTCGCTGTCCTTCTACTCTAATAACTACTGTCTGGTTTTTGTACGAGTTCAATATAAGTCTTCGCTCCCTATATTTTACCCCTGCTACCTTCAGAATTTGAGAGAGTTTATTCCAGTCAACATCGTCGAAAGCTTTCTCCAGATCTACAAATTTACTGTATGAGAATTCATCCCCATCAGTTGCTTTAAAATAATTGATCTTTTATCTAGATTTCGATTGCCACTAAGGAATAAAAAACATCAGGCCTTTACGCAGAGCTAAATGCGCTTATGTTTTATAAAGTTAGTAATATAACATTAGTTAGTTATGACCCAGCAGTCTGAACAATAAAATTTACTTAGTGTAAGGGCGCTTTATGCTCCCAACGTGTTCGCAGGTCAAAGCGACATTAAAGTCTGATTTAGACGTCTATATTTATATATATAAAAGAAAGTAGTGTTAGTTACACTACTTATAAATAAAGAACGTCTGAACCGATTTAGCTCAAAATTGGTGGGGAGATAGCTTAGAAGCAGGAGACGGACATAGGATACTTTTTGTCCCGTTTGACCGCATATTATATCAGAATTTGAGTAAAACTGAAAGTACGCTTGCAGCTGGGATCATTTTCTCGATTCTCCAACAATCGGGTTATTCATTCGCTACTCGCCTAGCGACCATGTATGCTGTAAACGAACAACTACGCCAATGAGGTTAGAATAAAGGGAGATGACGTTATGCACACAAGGTTAAAACTGTCAGACAGATTTCACATGAAACGTTGTTTCTTTACAAGCCCCTCCATATTATTCTTACCCCCATGATGTTATCGGTGGTGATCATATCTTTGGAGCATTGCAAAGATAGAATTGATGTTATATCGTGGTACTTTTGAATGTCACAAACAAATTAGGTACAGATCGTGGTTTATTTTTTAGAACAATGCCTCCATTGCGTCGGTGTAATATCGGTCGGCGTAAGTGCAACACAATCTTATTACGTGATCGTAGTCAATGAGACTGACGAAGATCGTACACAGTGCTTGGAAGTAAATCAAAAAGAAATTCTCAAGCGCGATCCGTTATGACTCTGAAACAAAGGGTACAGTCGAGTTCGACTCCATCAGTTGCACTTTATGCTCGAAATAATTTGGGTCATCGACAAAACAGACGGCCACGCGTGGCAATTATAATTGAATGTTTGGGGTACAGATACAATCAAGCAGTCGATTACGCAGCGGATGCATCAGTTGGCTGCGGAACAAACTATCGCCATCTAAAATTTCATTTGCTATCTCAAGCTTTGCCACAATTGATCCGCTTCATTCCCACGATCCAACAGCTGTTGCCAACATAGCTATACCACGCATGTGTCATGGACTGTAAAATTTTACCAGTATGTATCAATGTTGTTAATCGTGTTTCAGTTAGATTCCTAATAAGTCAATTTTTTTTCATTCTCCACTCCAGGCTGTTTGATATCCGGCCCATAAAGAGTCGTGGTTCTATTCAGCCAGAAAAGCTGATAGTAGGGCAAAGGGGGAATCCCAATTGGGAATAAGTGGGGGGGGGGGGGGGGCTTACCAGTTCTGGCATACGCCTTACAACACCTCCCGAGAACTTTGATCGGAACCAGGGGATTGGGACCAATTTAATTTATCAGTGGGGCAAAGGGGGAATCCCAATTGGGAATAAGTGGGAGGGGCTTACCAGTTTTGGCATACGCCTTACAACATCTCCCGAAAACCTTGATCAGAACCGGGTGATTGGAACCAATTTAATTTATCTCTGGGACGTTGCCCCAGACTACAAATGGATTATCAGGAGAGCACAAGTGCACTCACGACAATCAAGGATCGGACGCCCGAGTTACTCTTGTAAACTCGAAGAGATCAGCTCGACCAACAGTGGACAAGCGTCCCCCTAAATGAGCCGCACCCGTGAGCACGGTATCCTCTGCGTCGTCCGATGTATCAAATTCAAAAACTCACATGTGTTATAAGAAACATTTCTATACTGCTTTCTGCTAAGCTGTGCTGTAAACATGTCTGGTTTTGTGTTTTTTTTTCTTCCCAGTCATTTTTAACATAAAACAGGAAAGTTGTTTTTATGCCTACACTTATAATCATACCTGTTCGTACAATGCAACCATTAAACGTGCGGCCATTGAAGCTACTAACCTCACAGATAGAGCAGCTCGAAACGTCTCTCTAATAACACGTTTCCAATTGATTTCCCTGTCCATTTTGACTTCTATCCCCAATCAAGTTCCCGATTGCAATAACAATAAATAAGATCAAAGAGCTGTGAAGGAGAGGAAGAGTATGGGGGAATGAAACGGATTTAAAAAGGGGAATGATATAGACGCAGAGAGGAAGGGGAGGAGATGGATATGGTGTGGGGTAAGAGGGGGTGATGTGAAGGTAGGGGGAGGAGGAGATGGACAAAGGATGGGGAAGGAAGGGATAGACATAGGAAGAAGGTACTGCGATGCGTTGCCGGGTTTGCTAGTTATAAATGTTTTAATGGAATGGGTGCTGGAAGTTTCTGTGACTGCGTGTGCTGCATGAAGTTGTTTGCCGACCGGCGTGCGACGAAGGACCGTGCTGGGTTGTCTAGGCAGAGCACAGATCCGCCGCACCAGCCCGAGGCACCTGTTGGCACATCTGAGCGCTATGTCCTTTCCTGACAACCGAGGATCTGCCGCCACAGGAAAAGGAAACTCAGAGTAGGTTCAAAGGCGCCGAAACAACTTCAGCTGGAAACGTCCAATGAATTCAAATTATCTGTTTCCGTCTTGTTTTGGATTTTATCATGGCAGACTTCCCGACGCTGTTTTAGAGCTGCGAACAAATCTGTGATTTGTTTTAGATTTCATGGACCTAGAAAATGGTAAACTGAAAGTTAAAACCAGCAATCTTGTCTGAAAATATTGTTCAGACTTAGTAGATTCAGACAGCTTAGTTAAGAAATTCTACACACGAAGAGCCTCCATATATAATATTACGGGGAATGAGAAATACTTTAAACGATGATTATATGTAAATGTATTGCTGTTCGTTAGTCTCGCTAAAACTCGAGAACAGCTGAACCGATTTCGCTAATTTTAGTCCTGAAATATTAGTGCGAGTTCAGGGAAGGCTTAAACGGTGATAAAATATGGAAAAGTTGTCCGGAAAAGGGGAAAATCGGGAAAAACTGAAACAGCTATTTCCAGTGAGCTATCAGTACCGTTCGTCCAATTGCGATAAAATTTTGTACATTTCATGTTGAAAGCAAGAGGAGGGTTTGCATCAAATAAAAATTTGGAAAGTAGGAAAATTTAGGAAAAACCGAAAGCGATATTTTTCTATGAATAAAAGTCTATTGCTACATGGTTGCAAGAGCATCACTTGAGTACGGCTTGACAGGACAAGGTTTGTATCAAATAAATTTTTTGGAAAATCTACAGGAAAATTGGAAAATTTGAGAAAAACTGAAAGTGCGTTTTTCAATGTGTTTCTGATTGAATGCAGCACTATAACTGACTATTCGCACGACGGAGAGGGGTAATTCTTCTTCTGTTTTGTTCGTTATGGTCTTGTAAAAGTTTAGAGTAAATAAAAAAAAAGCAAAGTCGCTAAATTCGAACCAAGTTCCTTTTTCGGTGTGTTTCTAAGTGTACTTAACATTATAAGTTGAGAACCGTTCGTCCGATTGCGATAAAATTCTGCACATTTGACGTTCAAAGCAATAGTACATACATTAGCAATTACGGAGCATTGCCGGAACGACTAGTTTAATATAAATGTTAATATGAAGGAAATTTTCGTTTATTTAATTAATTTCATAATACCAATAGCAAAGACCTATTTTAATTAACAGGAAGACTGAAAGAAATAAAGAACTGTGCAAAAGAAAAAGTGTCTTATTCTGCGCCAGGAGAGCGAAAAGAAATATTTCTCTCTTTCGTTTACGTTTTTGCCACCTTGTTCTGACTGTTAGATTTGAGTAGGGAACAGTCTGCAGGATGTATGTTAATGTGTCTGTTGGGCTAGATGGATTAGATCTAATGATTGTTAGACAGAAAATTCGAGTAGTTTACATGATTTAAATAACCACTTGGTCGCTTATCATATTTCAGCAATATTTTTAATATGATATGATCCCTTCTATTTCAGCGACACGCCGACCTCCATCTTGGCGCTGAATGAAGGCAATTGTTTGAGATGCGAATTGTGCTAACACAGATTCCATTTATGAAATATAAGAAAGAATATCGTTCTTTTCATTTCTCGCGTCCGTAAGATCTGCTGATTTATTTAATTCTGTAGGAGTTTGTGATTTGTAGCTATCCGGGTTAATGTTCAATAAATCGGCAATCTTAAATCCAGCAGCTGGCATCCTCAGTGATCGACAATAACTGGGAAACTTTTGAATAGTGGTGCACTGCTTGCTTTTTATAGTATCAGCATTAATTTTTTGAGTTCAGAACGTAATTGTATTTGCGCTGGTACTTCTATTTAAATATTTTAAATGCAGCGACACCACTTAGGAAGTGTAATATTTGTGGGGATATTTTATGTCAGGTACTTCCACGAATAAATATAATTATAAATTAGGCTATGCTATTTCAGAATTTCAACTAATTATTTCATGTTTGCAGTTTGTATTCACGTAGCAGAATTTTGTTGTGTTTTAACTACAGCTTTCTTTTGCGTGCAGTAGCTAAAGACAAAAGATTTTATTTTATTTGCCTTTCCTACATCCCTCCTCATCTCATTAGTTTCTTTATTTAAAAAAAAAAGGTTTGTGTTACATTTCAAATAGTACAGTCTTCCAGTCAGAAAGGGACCCGATGGAGCTTCTAAACTCCACATAAGAGAGAAAGCGTCAAGAAACTATTTTGAACTTATGTACTGCAACTAGACTTCTATGTACTACAATTAGACTTTCTTGTATCATTCTATTTACAGAGTCTACGGCTAAAAGGTCGTCTAGTAATCTAGCGAACTCTTTTAGAAACTTGGCAAAGGAGCAAAACAGGACAAAGTCGTCATAAACATTTAGCAACTGAAAATGAGTTGGCCAACTATTGACTTTACCGAGGTAACTGATCATTTCAGTCACAAAAGAGCGCGGACGACTAAGTAGTCTCGCTTTGTAGCCACTGTCTGTGGGAGGTCTTAATTTTAATTTTTTGTAACAATTTATTTTTAATCTTTGCGTGAGAAATAAGTACTTGGTGTGATCATTTTTAACCCTTTAATGCATAGTATAGCTGATCAGCTACATACCTAATTTTTCCCATTATTTCTCAAACTGATCAGCATTTTACCAAAAATTCATTTGTAGCTGCCTGTATACATACAGTTACATATGCAGAAGCACGCCCCAGAAATTATAAGTCGCAGAGTGCTACTGATTCACTTCGACATCTGCATCGATTTATTCCTAACACGCGCGTTTGTTTATTTAGTAATCCTCCGTTGCCAAGTAAAAGTACTCAATGACATACTACCGTTGCATTAAGAGTTACTTTAGGAAAATATGAGGGAAACAAGAGTGACATTTACTGCATCGGATACGTCATTGAAGCACTATATAGCTGGCCAGGTATGAGCGATTTGTTGCTAGTACTGCATAATAATTTTAAGGAATTTTTTAAAAATATTTTTCTCAGTGTATATTCAATATTATATTAATCGTGGTAGTTTTTATAGCTTCAAATAAAAATTCATGCATTAAAGTGTTAAATAAAACAATGTTATAACAAAAGTGGTGTATGATAATATGGTTACTATTTTCTGGTGAAATTAAAAAGCAGTTGGTTAACGAATAGCCATGAAATTACAATGTAGTTTATCGAAAGTCGCAACACTGGAAAAGAGTAGCAAAATGCAGAATGATCTGCAGGGTATTGACGCATGGGTGTAGGGAATGGCAACTGATCCTCAACATAAAGTGCTGCGTTTATATAGGATCCTTTATTATATGGCTATGCATTAGCATTTATCTGGAAGAAGTACTGGAAAGCTGTTTGGATGGGACAAGAGGCGTAAGGACAGGTGGAAGGAAAATTGATTGTATAAGATTTGCTGACGACATGGTCATCCTTGCAGAAAATAGACACTGACTCAAATGCTAAATGATCTGAGTGAAGCTTGTACAGCATATGGCATGAAAATTAATAAAAAGAAAATGAAAAGCAAGGTCATAGGTTTAAAGAAAAGAAAAGTGAAAATCAAGTTGGAGTCAGAGCTCATAGAACAGGTGACAGCATTTAAGTATTTGGGAAGTTGGATTAAGGAAGATATGAATTGCCAACAAGACATCAAAGTGAGAATGGCTCTGGCGAAAGAAGCGTTCTAGAAGCAAAGAAGACTTCTAACCGGTGGTTTAAACGAAGAATTAAGGAAGAGACTGGTTAAGTGTCTAATATGGAGTGTGGCCTTATATAGAGCAGAAACGTGGACATCGAGAAAGCAAGATGAGAAGAAAATTGAAGCTTGTGAAATGTGGATATGGTGTAGGATGGAGAAGATCAGCTGGATCGATAAAGTCAGAAATGAAGAAGTAATGAATAGAGTTGGAGAGGAACGGAGGATGTTGCTGACGATAAAGAACAGAAAACTAAACTGCCTAGGCCACAGTTTAAGACGAGATTGCCTTCTGGTAGAGGCAATTGAGGGTTGGGTTCCGGGAAAGAGAGGGAGGGGCAGAAGAAGGCACTAAATGCTGGATGACGTCAGCAAGCCACTAGGAGGGTACCAAAGAACGAAGATGATCGCAAACGACAGAAAAGCATGGAGGGCTATGCAGTCTAAACCTGCCGTACAGTAGACAACCAAATGATGATGATGCATTAGCAAGACACACAAACTGCAAGTAGCTACTTCCATATTTGGAAGTAGACATTAGAGCGACGTGAAGTCTTAAATGCTGGCACACTAACTGCTTTATCCAGTCGTATTGCCTATATTTCCGTTTTATTACTATTTCTTGAATGTTAAATTTTGGTAGTTGAAATTATATTTTTTTATGATTTTATATTTGATTCTTTTGAGATAAAGATTATTACTGGATTATTTGTTCTTGGTTCTAGATGGAACGATCATCTGAAATCAGTTGTGGCTAAGGTAGATGCCAGACTAAGATTCATTGGAAGAATCATCAGGAAGTGTAGTCCGTCAACAAATGAAGCAGGTTACTAAACCCTCGTTCGGCCGTCGCTTGAGAATGCTCATCAGTGTGGGATCCGTACCAGGTAGGGCATGGGCGTAGCTACCATTTGATTTAGGGAGGGTTTTTCAATGAATGGACATTGTAATATCGTTTACTTATAACAGCGCTGCAAACGGTACTAATAGGGTATATTTCATTCCAAAGGACTGTATACTAGAGAGTCACAGAAGCAAAATTAGTAAACTTTTTAGGAATTTATGTATTGTACAAACTAGGAACAAGGCAAATCATATCATGAAGATAGGCAAATGCAGAACAGTACACATGTGTCAATCAAAAACGCAGTGCGTTAAGCTTTCAATAATTTTTGGACCAATATGAGACAAGCACTCTCTGACTCAAATTTTTGCAGTACGTGAAAGCTGTCAACGGCAAAAAAGAAATGTACAAATACTCTATGACTAGACAGGAACCTCGGTGCGTTTACATGGGAACATCAATAAATATTGATGACTCACATTGTAATTACTAATAATGGAGTTGGAAAAAAAACTTTAATCTCTAACGCACAATGAGGGTTGAAACGCTACAAATAAAAATGTAAATAAATGCAGAATAATAAACTTCGCGAATCGAAGATTATAGATACCACCAAGGATCTCTCTAATGAAAAATAATCTCTGAAAATCCTACATTCCCTTGTTTCACCGCCCGAGAGAAAGAACAGGGAACCGCTTCATTTGTCTCTCTTTTGCCGCCGTCGAGTTAAGACGCATTTATAGTAGCTCTAACCGTTCGCCATTAAAATTGCTGTAAGTATAAATAGATTAGAAAAGATATAACATGAAATATATAAATTCATTAATTAAATGGCGGATGTGTTCTTACTTCATTTCCCGCCTTCCAGTGGCGTAGATAGTTCATAAAAATTGCATGTTACGGAATTGGGCGCCATTAAGGCTGATGAATAACAGTGCAGTGATTGTTAAACATTTTATTACCATTAAATTTCATCTTTCCCCTTCACAATAGTATTCACTTTTTTTTTAGAACCTGCTGTTATTTATATTAAGCTATAGTATATGACGAAATCTGAATTTTCTATCCACGCAATATTTTACCAACCGCAAACGCCGTGCCCACTAATAAAATTTATCACACGGTCCACTGCACATAAAAATTCCATCCGTCCAATTCCGGATCACGGTGGTGTTTTAACTTCAATTATTCTCATTTCAGTTTACAGATTTCTGGGCTGATATCATCGAAAGATGTATGGTAAGCATGAAGGTAAAGCTTGCCGACTTTTTTATGATGTAGTTCCCGCCAACATTTCCCTTATTTCTGACGTTATACAAAATTAATCAAAGAATATTTTAAATCATACCCTCCATTTATCCTCCGTTTCTCTCCGATTCAAAGCTTTCACGTAATATTTTAGTTAGCGTCTCTAACCCCACATAGGCGCTACATTATAAAGTCCAGGGCCCGACAGGATCACTGGCAGTTTCTTCAAAGAATATCTCCCGTTTTTAGTCCTCTCTTTACCATAATTGACTGTGGGAACCTTGAGAAAGAAGTTGGTCCTGGTGGTTGGAAAACAGACAAATCACAGTCTTCTGTCTGGAGCAGACAAAGTAGAAGAAGACGCCCGAGAAAAAGTAAACTGCTTATTATTTAAGCAGTAATCAACTTAACTATTAATACATTTAACTCTCAGCGAGACAAGACGATTAGTCCCTGCATGTTCAAATGTTTCCAGTTAGCTATAGGACCATGATTTTCTACGCAGAAGTGCTCATCTTTGGAACATGCTAATGCCCATGAATGTCTTTCTTCACGGCTCCGGAAAACATTGGAAACTCATGTGGAGAAATCGGGACTGTGTAGAGCATGTGTAACTGCTGCCAAGCTCGGGAGATCTACGCGGACTCTGTCCTGATACAGATTGATGCCATTTTTTGTTAGCTTCGCGAGATTTCAGGACGGATTTGACCCCCAGGAGCTCCCTCTCTGGTTACGCACATGAGGCAGAGTTAACAGAAGACGTAGACAAGATCGAACGGAGAGCAGCATACTACGGGCTCATTTACTAAGCGTGAAAGCGTCACGGAGATGATTAGGAAACTGCTGTGGAAGATGCTGGAAGAGAGGTGTTCTGTATCGAGGTACGGGCTTTCGTCAAAGACCAAACGTTTCATGAAGAGTAAACCAATATATTGCTTCCTCCTACGTAGGGTAAGGTGGTACAAATTCAATGTAGGTATAATTCCGATCAACATTTGTCAGTCTCGTAGTGTTGGTAGCACTTGATTTTGGGTGGCGTTGCAGTGTAGCAGGTTTCTAAAGCTCCTTCTGTCTTTCGCAAGAACACACCATTTTGTGCTACGGAGATATAGATTTTTTTCCTGTTAAGAGGTAACCGAAGCTCCTGACGCGCTGTTATAAATCAGTAGTTAGGGGTGACTGGATTCGCTTCCAAAAACGCAATGTTTGGTACCAGGAAGTATGCGTTGGTGCCTGAGGGAAAAAGTGCTTTTTATGTGGAAGATGGCAACGATCAAAATTTTACCAGGAAGTGATTACAATTGTACCTAGTGTAGTACAATTACGATCGATTTTCCTCAATTCTACAACACTTTTTTGGGTTTATACCAACATTTGTTTTTGCGAAAATCCATACAAATCGTTCCAAAATTTGCCAACTATCTCGCTTTTCTTTTTGATGTTCTTTTGTATTTGTAAAATACGCTAGCCTTGACCTTGTGTAGTTTAATCTGGGGTTTCTGCATTTCGAAGTTTTCCAATAGTTGTTTTTCTTCCTCACTCTTCGATACATCTGACAGTAGCTGACTGTGTGTCAAATTTACTACATGTGTGGGATCTAGGATATCCGAAAGCCAGATTAAAACTACCGTTACAAATATTTCTGTATGACTCATAGGATTCTTCCACTGAGGGATTGGCTGTTTTGAATTTGCCATACTTTTTTTTTTTTTTTTTTTTTTGCATATAGAGTGTTTCCGGCAACTATAATCTGTCAGTTTTTTAAAAAGAATAATGGCTTTTCCGTCCCTTGAACGATGATGTATGGTCTTTAACTTTGTTGATCACATCATCTTTTAATTTTCTGGGCCTATTTCCATGTTTGTCCCTTCCGTCCCTTGGAGATGTGTGTGAATGTTTTGAGTGTTGTATGTACTCACTCAAGTTTCTTTTTGCCTATCACAAACATACTCAAAAATGCCTTATAACAAACATATACTTCAACAGCTGCCTCTTCTCTAACAACACGTACCTTGTAGGCAAATGACGCATCGTGACCTTTAGCTTGTTCCTTATCAGGATTACGCTATCTTCGTCTAGAAACTGGAAATACATTCACTAGCCCACAAAGGAAGAAGTTTTGTTGATTCACATTTGGTAGCTCATTACATTTTGAAATATTTAACTGTCTTTCTTCAGCTGTAACTGCTGTAAAACACTTTAATCGTTTACAAAGAGCTCATGCGAACTCAACCTAATCTTTTTCATAACATCTGTAAGTGTTCCGTGAACCTTTCTCTTCTTCGTATTAACACGAAACTCTTCATTTTCCGATTCACAGTCAACGTCAGTGTCTGACAACATTTTTGACACTACGCAACAATGAATGTAAACATGTAAACAACAGAAAAGTGTGCATACACTATTTTGATGCAGTGTTCTCCAGATGTTGTGTAAACAAAACATTGAAGGAGTGGGGCGGATGGGACTTCCCCCCTCTTTCCCTGTACAATGGACATTCCTGCTTTTTACCCTATACGTCTATATTTAACATTGTTATATCCCTGAACATTACACTTTCTTTCCAAGATCAGTTTACAGCACATATGGAGCTTCTCACAGAGCATACGAACCTTAAAATTTTGAACATAGCTGCTAATGTCAACGACAGCTTCTCACAGAGCATACGAACCTTAAAATTTTGAACATAGCTGCTATTGTCAACGACCGTCACAACGTCAAAGGATAAAAATGCAGCCCTCGGTCCAAAATTAAAATTATTTAACCTGGTTTCGGCAATAACTACGAGTGCCTTCATCAGAAATCTAATATATAACGCGAAGTGTCCGTATGTATGTACGCGTTGCATACAAATCTACAGTTTTGTTCCAATCTTTATGAAATTTTGTACACGTAAGCTTCAATCCATGAGGACGGTCGACGTAAGTGTAAGAATCACATACGATATATAGTTCACGAGATATGACGTCATAAACAATGAGATGCGCGAAAAATTGCTGCATTTTGCGACAATGCTGCTCATTTTCTCCTAAACCATTGGACCGATTTCAACCAAATTTGGTACACACATTCCTTACCATGAAGTAACAATTGCTGCATGGTTAAGAATCACAAACGGCACACGATTCAAAAGATATTACGTCATAACCAATAGAAATCGCAAAAAATAGCATATAATGCGGCGAGACTTTCGAAATACACTGTATAAGAAAGACAGTACTTCGCGACTTGCAACAAACTTTAAACATAATGTCAAACCTTTATTAAACTTTTTCTCGCTGGCAACCATAGTAAAATGATGAAAGGAAAAAATGTTCCTCGTTTACTACTTTTCTGCTGTTTATGGAGTAAAACTACGGCTCTCGGTATGACGTTACAATTTATAATTTGAACACTACAAATTGTAGCGACAGGAAATTTTACAGACAGTATACACGCATATACTTGAGTGTACCATCTAAATTGTATCACAATACGACACATCGTTCATGAGATACGGGCACCTAAACAGTAACGTTCATGAAAATGCGCCCCATGACGCACCATTAATTGACTGTTAATTGTATCCCCAAGAGATTTTACAGACAAACAGCCGTTATACAAATGAATATATAACTGAAAAATGGCAGGAATATATAGATAAATACCCGGGCAACGCCAGGTTTTCAGCTAGTTATAAATAAAAAAAAAGTCACATAATAAAAGTTAAATGTTTGTTTGTAAATCTATCGAACCAAACTGAGTGGTCATCAGTCCGTAGCTTACAAACTACTTAAACCTAGGTAAACTAACCTACGGACAAACACACACACCCATGCCCCAGGGAGGACTCGAACCTCCACGGCGAGGTACCGTGGGCTCCGCAGCGAGATGCTTTAGACCGCTCGGCTACTCCACCGCGACAATAAAAGTTACAGCTCAGCTGTAAATCTTACGTCACAAAATTTAAAACAATTTTTTGAGAGAGAGAGCTAGCCACTATGGGCTGCACTTTTTTTTTCTAAAAATTTCTTTTTAAATTTTATGACGTAAGCTTTAACTGTGAGCTGTAACTTTTATTATGTGGCTTGTTTTAATTTATAATTTATGATGAAGGTTCTCGTAGTTATTGCCGAAACCAGGTTAAATAATTTTAATTTTGCGACCGAAGGCTGCATTTTTATCCTTTGGCATACAAACCTGATTAAAAAAAACTTTATTTGGACATTCCTCCTTTTTTCCCCTGTTGTCTTTATTTGTGTTACATATTCATTAAACATTTAAGAAGAAGTGCCAAAGTTAAAATTATTTCTTTTTCTCAATATATTTCCAGTTACAATAACATTTGCCCGAAAATCAAATGTTTAAATGTTTGTAGAACTTATGGGACTTCACTACGGGGTCATCAGTCCCTAAGCTTAGTACTTATGAACTAGCTAATACTAAGGACGGCAGAAATATCCATGCCCGAGGGGGGATTCGAACCCCCGATCGTAGTGACTGTCGCGCCGCAGACCGCTTGGCCACCGCGGCCGGCCATTTGTCCGATATGATCGTAATTGTACAACCTTACCCTATATTACGCGAAGGGACCGCAACGATAAGATCAGAGAGATTAGGGCCGACACAGATGCATACAGGCAATTTTCTTTTCTTTTTTCCGCGCATAATATGCGATTGGAATAGGAGGAAGTGGCAGTGGTACGCAAAGCACCCTCAGCCGCACACTGTGAGGTGACTTGCGGGGTGTGATCGTAGATATACGTTAAGATTACCTGACATCGTCTGGTCTGGAGGCGATCAATTCGTTTTATAGTTTCCAAATGACAAACCAAGATCGCAAACTAACAATTTATTAAGTGACGACCGGTTTCCGTGCACTATGTCACCATCATCTGGTCATATATATATTATAATCTGGTCATCTTGTTAAAAAATTGGGTATAAAATAACAAGTGCAACATTGCACTTAGTTGTTTCACTAAGTGTGTTTGCCTCTGTAACTTATAAAATAATAGGTGACGGGAAATTTTAATGCGGTCGGTCAACACAAGAAATGTTACACTTTCTGCGGACCTATGAACATAGTTTATTGTATCATTTTCCAAAGAGTTATACCACAAAGATACATTTTTTTAAATGGAAAAATAGTTTTTTCTATCGTGCATTGGATTCGTTGAAACCGGCTGCGTCCAAATCAATTTAAACTACATTCCTATCACTGTTAGTTTGGGAGCTACAACCATTCAGAGTTTAGGGGGCGGAGGCTACGACAGCGTATCTCACTGGCTGGTGGTCGTGAGACAGTGGGCCGTGCCCCAGGGGATAGCCACTGGGCCAGTCAGCTACGCTATCGCAGCCTCCGCCCCTGGAACTTTGGAAGGGTTCTAGCTCCCAAACTGTGATAGGAATGTAGTTTAAATTGATTTGGACGCAGCTGGTTTCAATGAATCCAATACACGATAGAAAAAAAGCTATTGTTCCATTTAAAAAAAATATCTTTGTGGTGTAACTCTTTGGAAAAGGATACAATGAACTATGTTCATAGCTCCGCAGAAAGTGTAACATTTCTTGTGTTGACCTACCGCATTAAAATTTCCCATCACCTATTATTTTGTAAGTTACAGAGGCAAACACACTTAGTGAAACACCCTATATATATATATATATATATATATATATATATATATATATATATATATATATATTGAAAAACATGACAGCTTACCAAGCCGAACAGATTATAATATATTTCATTCATTTCCGTGTCCAGATCAAGTTTTGTTTTTCCAATAATTAGCCACCGCCACGGCTTTGTCATTGGCTTGCAGCAGATCACTGAAACTGTAGGGCTCCGGCAATAGTCGGCACGTAAGCAGATGTGCCTCGTCCTGAACCTGTGCGCATTCACAAAGAGCATTGTCATCGTTAGTCAGCAGGCCCCACCTGCGCAGATTAGTTTTACATCTGGGTATACCAGCCCTCATCCTGTTTAGTGTTCTCCAAACTGTATAGGGAAGCTTGTTTCCAGGTGCCATTTCCTCTTTTGGCGTTATTGGCAGTCCGGTTTGTTCATTCTTCCATTTACAGACTCTGTATATATATATATGACCAGATGATGGTGACAGTGCACCGAAACCGGTCGTCACTTAATAAATTGTTAGTTTGCGATCTTGGCTTGTCATTTGGAAAGTAGATATACGTAGGGTAGGGGTGGGGCCCGCCTCTGATGCCGGGCGCAGGCCCTGCAGAGAGTCAGGTTACGCGCCGCGCGCCGGCCGAGTAGTCGCTGAGGACGCGCGCGTCGCGTGGCGTGTCGGGCCACGGCGAATCAATAGAGGCGAGGCAGCGGCTGTGGAGGGGCCGAGGCGGTCGCAAATGGCAGGCAGCAGGTCGATAGCAGCTGGCAGCGCCGGGGCCAACGGCGACCACCTGTCGGGGCGGTGGCGGTGGTGCGCTGCCAGCCCCACACGGCAGACCCTGATCGCGGTCGTGGCGCGTCACAACACAGTAGGCCGCCGTCTCGCAGATGGCTGGCTGGATGCTACGCAACGGTCGGTCCGACTCCGGCGGGCAGCCAGTCGGCTACGAGATGGCGGCCTATTCTGTATGACGTCACACGATTGCGCTCAGCCCTTCTCTCCAGACCAGCAGTGGGGGCGTGAACTGGTCGCGAGGCTGCACGCGGGCACTTTTGCCGCCCTGTGGGCACGACACGTGAGCAGCTCGCGATCTCTTCTACATCTACATCTACATACATACTCCCCAATCCGCCAAAAGGTGCGTGGCGGAGGGTATCTATGCTTGGACCCACAAACGATGGCGTGTTTCAAATGTTTGTATAGCTTAAGAGACTTAACTACGGGGTTATCAGTCCCTAAACTTACAAACTACTTATGAACTAACTAAGGACGACACAAATATCCATGCCCGAGGGGGGATTCGAATCCTCGACCGTAGTGGCCGTGCAGACCGTGACTGGAGCGCCTCAGTCCCCTCGGCCACCGCGGCCGGCACGATGGCGTGTTGCGCAGGTCTAGAAAACAGCATCTTTGTCGGTTTCAAGCGATAATTGAAGTACGTGTATACAGGGTGAGTCACCTAATATTACCGCTGGATATATTTCGTAAACCACATCAAATACTGACGAACCGATTCCACAGACCGAACGTGAGGAGAGGGGCTAGTGTAATTGGTTTTTTAACACAAACCTACGTTTCTTTTTTTTTTAAATGGAACCCCGTTAGTTTTGTTATCACATCTGACCATATCAAGAAATACGTAATCAGAGCAGTTTGTTGCATGGCAAAATGTTAATTACATTCGGAGATATTGTAACCTAAAGTTGATGCTTGAAACCTCCGACGTTGGCGACCACCTCATTGGTCCTCACTTCATTGCTGGGGCCCAAACAGCTGCAACATACATCGCGTTTCTACAGAATGATCTGCCGACGTTGCTCGAAAATGTCCCACTGTAAACGCGTCGACGTATGTGTCACACAGTATTGTTCCTGGGCATCCTCATAACTTCAGGTTTTACCAACCTCGAAGATTTCCTTTTCGATCGTACTCCTCCAGGTAGTCCGTATTGGATCTAGCTCGCTGTCTGGTGCCTTGAGTGTTCCAGTCTAGCGCCGCCCTCTCGACGGCTCCATGTGGAGAATGCGCGCGATCCAGAGCCACTTACTCTCCTTGATCTGGATATCAATCGGCTGCTGACTGGTTATAGTCCAAAGATCTTCATTTGAGATTATGTTGGTCCACCTCACATTTATTATTCGACGCAGACAACTGCAAACTATTGTTTATCTGTTTTTTAACTTATCACATCTCACAGCCGTATAGAAGTATCGACTTGACATTGCTGTTGAACAGTCGGAGCTTAGTCTTCTTGGAGATTTTCTATTTTTTCCACACGGGCTAAAGCTCGACAAATGCACCGTTTGCTTTCCGGATACGGCTTTGAACGTCTTTTTCTGCCCCCAGCCGTTGTAACTACCAAGGTAGAGAAAGGACTCAACTCTCTCAACTTTCTTCCCATTCGCTGTCAAGATGGTCACCGCATCAGGATTTAACCTCATCTCTTTGGTCTTGTTTTTATTGATTATAAGGCCTGCGCCTTTCGCTTCCTTCTGAAACCTGTTCAGTTTGTCTTTTATATCCTCCTACCGCTGTGTCATAGGACAAATTTCGTCTGCAAAATCAAGATCTTCAGGCCGCTCTCTCGTCCCCAATTGAACATCCCTCTCAGCCGCGGTGGAGTAGCCGAGCGGTGTAAAGCACCTCGCTGCGGAGCGCGCGGTTGCTCGCCGTTGAGGTAAGAGTCCTCCCTGGGGCATGGGTATGAGTGTTGTCCTTAGGTTTAAGTAGTTTGTGAGCTACGGACTAATGACCACGCAGTTTGGTCCGATAGATTTACAGACATTTGAAGTTTTGAACATCCCTCTTCCGTCCTCGCCGCGGCGGAATAACTGAAACGCACCGTGGCACTGCGATGCGCGAGGCCGTTCGCGGTCCACCCCCCCCCCCCCCTCCTCAGGCATGGGTGTACGTGTTGTCCTTAGGTTAGTTTAATTTAGTTTAAGTAGTTTGTAAGCTAGGGACCAATAACAAAGCAGTTAAGTCCCATAGATTTACGAACATTTGAATTTCCTTCCGTAACCCTCCTCATTACTCTATCCAGGACTATCAGGCCGGCCACGGTGGCCGAGGGGACTAATGCGCTCCAGTCACGGTCTGCACGGCCACTACGGTTGGGGGTTCGTAACCCCCCTCGGGCATGGATATTTGTGCCGTCCTAGTTCGTAAGTAGTTCATAAGTAGTTTGTAAGTTTAGGGACTGATGACCCCGTAGTTAAGTCCCATAGACCTTACAAACATTTGAACATTTTTTGAACTATCAGGAACAGAGTGGGGGGGAAAAACATACCCCTGTCTCACTCCAGACTTGACGTTTATCTTTTCTATTAGTTTCCCTTTACGAAGAACCTAACACTCATATTCCTCGTTCATCTGTTTCATGATCTTAATAATTTTTGAAGGAATTCTGTATTCCTATAGGGTCTATTGTATGATTCTTTGATTTACAGTATCGAAGACTTTCTCAAAGTCCAAAAATGCAAGGTAGAGGGTATTCCGTCAATCCACACTCTTCTCTAGGACAATTCGTAGTGTAAGGATGAGATCCACACTGCTGCGATGTTGCCGAACTCCCGCCTGTTCCATTCGAAGCCTTCTTTATACGATTTAGAACGACTCGCCACAGTACTTTGCTTGGAATGGAGAGCAAGGTGATATCCTCAAGTTGTCACTGTTGTATTTCCTATTTCGGGAACTTGACTGTCAGCGCCTTCTTCCAGTTGGTCGGTATTTCCTCCTCTTTCCACATTTTCTCCAGCAGCAGGTGCAGCAATATGTTTTGCATATGCTTCAGTGCTGTCCGCATTTCGCATAGTGTTGGAGAGTTAAGGCTGCTGCCAGGGTCATTTTCTGCCTTTTTTTCTTCTCCTTTTTCTTGTTGCTCTTCATCTTCTCTTTGCTGCTCTTTTTCCATTCCCACTTCTCTATTAAAATCCCCACAAAGTGTTCCTTCCGTCTACTTAGCTGTTGCTTACACGTATTAGGGATCTCGCCTGTCTTGCTCTTCACGGCCCTAGTTTTATTAAAACCTTTCTTCGAAAGCACCTTTGTGATGCCATAAAGCTCCTTTTTTGCTGCTTCTTCCTCTACCTGCTCAAATCCACCTCTTATGAACCTTTCGCACACTTCTCTTTATACTGAATACTCTACTTATGTTTGAGTCTTCTGCTGCCTAGTTTTGCAGATGTTTAACTTGACCTTTATCTCCTTCCTGTCTAGCCAGCTATCCATTCTTTCCGCAGATAGCTCTTGCGCCCGAGCTGCTTCTTACTTGTTTCCACAAAGATGTTCTTTACCTCATTCCGTACAGATGTACATCCTTCTCAGTCTCGGAAGAAACCTTATAGCCCCCAAATAATGCCTCTCGTTTGCTTAGATAGAATCTATTACATGTCAGCCCCATTAGCGATTACAACTTGAATAAATTGACTAAAATACACTGATTAGCTCAGTACAATTTTGCCAATGCCTACGACAGTCGCAGTATAGCTTTAATAACATTACTGAGCGCTCATTGGCTGACGGAGAATGCGTGACGTAGATGCGCAGACCAAGCGTAAACTCGACCGCCGTCGGTCACGGTTCCAACTATAGTACCACTACTAGTCACTGGCTTTCTGTTCCACTCCCATATTGAACGATGGAAAAAAAGAGTGCCTCTGTGCATCTGTACGAGCCATAATCTCTCTGATCTTATATTTGTGGTCTTTACGCAAAATATTAGTTGTCGGCTGTAGAATCGATCTCCCGTCCGCTTCAAATTCTGGCCCTCTAAATTTCTTCAACAATGTGTCTCTAACATAAGGTCGCTTTCCCTTCAACGACTCCCTTTTGAGTTCCCAAAGCATCATAGTAACACGCGCATTGATGGAACCTAACAAATCAAGCCGCTCGCCGCTGAATTGCTACTGTCTTCCTACAAACCGATCTGGTGGCAACCCCAAATACTCAAGACGGAGTCGTACAAGCGTTTACTTGCGGTCTCCTGTACAGAGGAGTGACATATTCCCAAAAGTCTCACAATAAAACGAAATCGACCATTCGCCTTACTCAGGACTGTGCTTATATGCTCGTGCCAATTCGTATCGCTTTGCAGCTTTGCTTTGCATATAAATTGAACAGGTACTCGATATGACTTCATAGAGGAGAATAAGCTATCATTTACATCGACTTAAATTTTCTGATCACAAGCGCAACACAGATATAAAATAAAAAACAAAGCATACAGGCCTTCTTCATTAAACGCGGATTAATACATATAATATTACTGAGAAGTGTTCAGAAATGACTTAGTACTTACGAAAATGAAAGAAATGTGTTTTCACGACTCTCTAATTCTGTTTAAGGGTAGTCGTCAATGTTAAATTTGCTAACTTTATGTTCCTTTTTCTCTGTAACTGTTTCATATAGAACTTTGAAATTTTGACAGCTATTTTCAGCATATATTTTTAGCTCACTGAACTAGAAATAATGTTTTCTTTCTGTTGGTATAATATTTACGAATTTTTTTACCGTTAAGCCATTTTTATTGGAAAAAAATTAATATAAATTTCCCTGGTTCAGAGAGTCAGTCAGATTTTGTCTTCATTCTAGTTCAGTGACCTCTATAACTGTTTTATAATATTTCTGAAAAATTTAATGTTATTGGTTTAGTGGTTTGTGAGATAAACGTACATGTAACACTAAAAATTTCACATACCAGAAAATGCAAATTCACAAATACCTCTTATTCTATTACTAAACGTGTCCAGCAGCGTAATCACTGTCATCTTCTTTTTCTTCACCTGGAAACTTTCTTCTCCTTGCTGCCCTTGCGTTTTTTTTAAAATTTGTATTAGATTCAGCTGCATATTGAGCCATCATTACTCGCATGTTATCCAGAAGCCAAAGACCTCTGATGGTGTTGGCACGAGGAACAATTTCAAGACTTTCCATGACCTTTAGCCTATTCATATGACCATCATTGATTGAAATCTCAGAATCAATGACACCTCATTTCAAAGTTTTTATTCAAACAAATACATTCTGAGGTACATCAGTCCATATGACTAGTCTTGTGTAGTTCGCGAACGAAGTAGTTCGGAAGATCGCTCCCACAGGCGAACTACGCGAACTAGTTCGCAGATCCCTCGCCTCTTAGTTCGTCTGCTCCTTTTCCGAAGACAGCGGGGAACAGCGAGAGGACGTGAGAGCGCGCAGAATCGCGTGATTCCCTTCTGCCAGTTACCTTCATTTCGAGCTGAGATGCAGCTCAGCTGCAGTTTCATAGTTCACTGCCACAAGACATCCATTTTAAAAATAAAGTACTACCAGTACTCTGTATGCAAAGTAGTTGAATACCATTGTATCATCCATTCATGTAAATCACTCGTTTATTTGCCTAAGTATTTGATGTCAAATTGCCCAAAAATACGGGTAATAGTACACGCTTTGGCAACACTGATTCATTATATAAAAAAAGCTGTCATAAAAAAGAGCTCTTTTAGTAGCGGTAGCAAAAGCCAAAAAGGTCGGCGGAACTAAAAATAGCGGACGAACTAAACAGAGCTGACGAACTAAAAAGGGCGGACGAACTAAAATATGCGCGCTCGGTCGCGAACTAAAATATGAACTTCTTAGTTCGTTGGATTCTTTTCCGAAGACCGATGGGCAATAGCGAGAGGGCGTGTAGCAGAATTAAAAATCAAATGTTTGCCTTCTGCTGATGTCACTTCGAGGTGAGCTCTGCCTGCTAGATTACATAATTCAGTACTACAAAATTTTTGTTTTGAAGTGTTCTACAGTCTGCAATATCTGACTAATAAATTCCATAATGCGAGAAATTATCCGCAAACTGTTTCTTTTGGTTTGCGTGATATCGTTAGCGGCTCAAAGCAGCAAGCGCATGAAGCAGTTTGTTGTTGTTGTGGTCTTCACTCCGGAGACTGGTTTGATGCAGCTCTCCCCAATACCCTATCCTGAGCAAGCCTCTTCATCTCTACATAAGAACGGCAACCTACATCTGTCTGAATCTGCTTACTGTATCCATCTCTTGGTCTTCCTCTGCGATTTTTACCCCACACACTTCCCTCTAATGCTAAATTCACAATTCCTTGATGTCTAAGAATGTGTCCCACCAATCTATCCCTTCTTTTAGTCAAGGTATGCCAGAAATTTCTTTTCTCCCCAATTCTGTTCAGTACCTCCTCATTAGTTACGCGATCCACCCACCTAATCTTCAGCATTCTTCTGTAGCATCATATTTCAAAAGCCTCAATTCTCTTCCTGTCCGCACTGTTTATCGTCCATGTCTCACTCCCATACAAGGCAACACTCCATACAAATGCCCTCAGAAAGGACTTCCTTAGGCTTAAATCAATATTCGATGTTAACAAATTTCTCTTTTTCAAAAACGCTTTTCTACCCATTGCCATTCTGCATTTTATATCCTCTGTACTGCGACCATCATTTGTTATTTTACTGCCCAAGTAACAAAACTCATCTACCTCCTTTATTGCTTCGTTTCCCAATCTAATACCTTCAGCATCACCTGATTTTCTTACACTGCACTCCATTACCCTAGTTTTGCTCTTGTTAATGTTCATCTTATATGCACCTTTCAGCACACTGTCCATTCCGTTCAATTGCTCTTCCAGGTCCTTTGCTGTATCTGACAGAATTACTATGTCGTCGGCAAAACGCAATGTTTTTAATTCTTCCCCCTGAACTTTTATTCCTTCACCAAATTTCTCCTTGCTTTCCTTTATAGCTTGTTCAATGTACAAATTGAATAACATTGGAGAAAGGCTACAACCCTGTCTCACTCCCTACCCAACCACTGCATCCCTTTCATGCCCTTCAACTGTGACAACCGCTCTCTGGTTTTTGTACAAGTTGTAAATAACCTTACGCTCCCTGTATTTTACTCCTGCTTGCTTCAGAACTTTAAAGAGTTTATTCCAATCAACATTGTCAAAAGCCTTCTCCAAATCTACAAAAGCTAGAAATGTAGGTTTGCCTTTTCTTACTCTATCTTCTAGGATAAGCCGTAAAGTAAGTATTGCCTCCCGAGTTCCTACATTTCTCCTGAACCCAAACTGATCTTCCCCGAGGTCGGCTTCTACCAGCTTTTCCATCCGCCTGTATATAATTCGTGTTAATATTTTGCAACCATGACTTATTAAACTGATGGTTCTGTAGTTTTCACACTTGTCTGCACTTGCTTTCTTTGGAATGGGGATTATAACATTTTTCTTGAAGTCTGAGGGTACTTCACCTGTTTCATATATCTTACACACCAGGTGAAACAGGTTTGTCATGGCTGGTTCTCCCAGAGACTTCAGTAGCTCTGAGGGAATATCATCTACTCCAGGGGCCTTGTTTCGACTTAGGTCTTTCAGTGCTCTGTCAAATTCATCTCTCAGTATAGTATCTCTTATTTCATCCTCATCTACTTCTTCTCCCCTTTCTACAATATTGCCGCTAAGTTCATTTCCTTCATAGAGCCACTGTATGTACTCTTTCCACCTTTCAGCTTTCCCTTCTTTGCTGAGAACTGGTTTTCCATTAGAGTCCTTAATATTCATAGAGCTGTTATTCTTCATCTCCAAATGTTTCTTTTATTTTCCTGTAGGCTGTATCTATTTTTCCCCTATTTATACATTCTTCTACATCCTTGCATTTGCCTTCTAGCCACTCCTGCTTAGCCATTTTGCACTTCCTGTCAATCTCATTTCTTAGTCGTCTGTACTCCATTTTGCCTGTTTCATTTACTGCATTTTTATATTTTCTCCTTTCATCGATTAAATTTAGTATCTCCTGTGATATCCAAGGATTTTTTGTAGGTCTTGCCTTCCTACCTATTTTGTCCTCTGCTACTTTCACTAATTCATCTCTCAATTTTACCCATTCCTCCTCTACTGTTTTATTTTCCCTTGTTTCTGTCAATTGTTGCCTAAAGCTCCCTCTGAAATTCTTAAGAACCTCAGGTTCCTTCAATTTATCCAGGTCCCATCTCCTTATTTTCCTACCTTTTTGTAGTTTCTTTAGTTTCAGCCGACAGTTCATAACCAACAAGTTATGGTCAGAGTCTATATCTGCCCCTGGGTATGTCTTACACTGTAGAACCTGGTTCCGAAATCTATGTCTTACCATTATAAAATCTATCTGGTATCTCCCGGTGTCTCCTGGTCTCTTCCACGTATACAACCTTCTTTTGTGATTCTTGAACCAGGTGTTTGTTATAACTAAATTATGTTCCGTGCAAAATTCTACCAGGCGGCTCCCTCTTTCATTCCTTTTGCCCAGACCATATTCTCCTACTATCTTCCCTTCCCTTCCTTGTCCTACTACCGAATTCCAGTCTCCCATAACAATTAAGTTTTCCTCTCCCTTAATTGTCTGAATAATTTCCTTTAGCTCCTCATATATTTCTTCGATTTCCTCATCATCGGCAGAGCTAGTTGGCATATAAACCTGTACTACTGTTGTCGGTGTTGGCTTCGTATCTATCTTGACAATGATAATGCGATCACTGTGCTGCTCATAGTAGTTTACCCGCATTCCTGTTTTCTTATTCATTATCAATCCTACTCCTGTGATACCCCCAATTGATTTTGTATTTATAATTCTGTACTCACCTGACCAGAAATCCTGTTCATCCTGCCACCGAACTTCACTAATCCCCACTATATCTAACTTCAACCTATCCATTTCCCTTTTTAAATTTTCTAATTTTCCTACTCTATTAAGGGATCTAACATTCCACGCTCCGACCCGTAGAATGCCAGTACTGTCTTTCCTGATGATCACATCCTCCTGAGTAGTCCCCGCCCGGAGATCCGAATGGGGGACTATTTTACCTCCGGAATATTTTACCCGAGAGGATGCCATCATCATATGTTCATACAGTAGAGCTGCATGTCCTCGGGAAAGGTAACGGCTGTAGTTTCCCCTTGCTTTCAGCCGTTCGCAGTAGCTGTGTGACAAAGCCACATTAGCTGATGTTACAAGGCCAGCTCAGTGAATCATCCAGACTGTTGCCCCTGTAACTACTGAAAAGGCTGCTGCCCCTCTTCAGGAACCACACGTTTGTCTGGCCTCTCCACAGATACCCCTCCGCTGTGGTTGCACCTACGGTACGGCTATCTGCATCGTTGAGGCACGCAAGCCACCCCACCTCGGCAATGTCTGTGGTTCATGGGAGTGGATGAAGCAGTTACAGGTGGGGAACTTCCCCGTCCACCTGCACGCGCAGACCACGCCGCTCAGCCGTCACTGGGAGCGGACGAATTAAAAGAGCGAACTATTATGCGAAGTCTACATATGACGTTGTTGAACGACTCGTTTTGATTCTGGGCACAGCCATGAAAGCCAACAGAAAGACCAAAGAGACTACAACTGAAGAGCGAATTCCACAGCCTTCTACATATAATATTTTTGGAAATGTGAAAGCTGTGTAAACATCGCTAGTTGGGAAATCTTCCTCGATGCAGATATCATTTTCTAAAATGAAATAAAAATAATTTCTATTAGAATTTCTTAACAAATTTTGAATCATTTTAAGCAGAAAACTTCAAATTACTTTACAAGCTCAAAAACAGAAATTACGAGTTTTTACCATTTTGCGGCATTCCAACTCCCCTTAAATGTTTTAATTCTTCCAAGATGATAAAATAGCCTTACAAAAGAGACACTGAGCGTCGATTTGTGTTTAAAAAAATTAGTGCTGTCCCCCCTGTGAGTTGAATACACAATGATTCATTTTCGTTTTCAGGATCTTCGTCTCAGACCAATTTTTTCTTTCACTAATTTTATCCTAATAGTCAGTTTCTAGTGGCCACTTTTCCATTCCGTGTGCAGTTTAATGGTATAGTACTGCAGATAGTATCATTTTGTTCCTTATAAGGTAGAGAACGAAAAAAGTGATGGTGGACAAGTCAGGCCCGCGACTGGGAGTGAGTGGGGTCGAAGATGCGCCATCACTTGCTTAACCTCCGATAACTTCAGACGACAAGATAATGTTCTTGTCATGTACAAGAAAGACGAAACATAAAAAATGTTCCTTTGAAGAAATTTCTTTCTCGTGTTAAAAACAAGGCCGGCCGCGGTGGCCGAGGAGACTGAGGAGCTCCAGTCACAGTCTGCACGGCTACTGCGGTCGGGGGTTCGAATCCCCCCTCGGGCATGGATATTTGTGCCGTCCTAGTTCGTAAGTAGTTCATAAATAGTTTGTAAGTTTAGGGACTGATAACCCCGTAGTTAAGTCCCATAGACTTTACAAACATTTGAACATTTTTAAAAACAAGGATAAATGAAAGGAGGTTTCCAGTGCTGCTCAAATCAGCATGGATACTGCGAAACAACATTGTAGTATCCTACTGGAATCAGGCCTTTGCTACCAACAGATGTAACAACACAGGAAGAAGTAGATACAAACATATTACCTGCGCTCTTCATAAGTTTAAATGGACCAGAAAGTTTGATGGACAGTAAAACAACTTACGATGGTCGGAATACAGAAGATATTTGCCTCCATTACTAAACTGACTAATCATATTCTTCTTTTATGCGCCATTTCTATTTTAGTACGTCAACACCTGTGCGCAAAAATTTTGTTTGTTTGTTTCTCACTGATAGACATTCGCGTTGGCTGTTCGTCCTCAAAATCTGTTCAGTGTTGACTGTTGTAACCTAGTTGGCAAACAAACAAAGATAACAGTGACCATGATGTCAAAGAAAATTCGTTTAAGTAGTTCGCCCTTTTTCCATTAATTTTTCAACATATTCTTGTACTTTGGCGAAGGAAATTGATCGTAAATTAACTATCGTCACTTTTCCACTTTGTTTTAATCACTTTTTCGAAATTTGGAATCTACACACTGAAGACTAATATAAGCACTATCTGATGTGTAGGAAATGTTTGTTTGGTCTTCTGTAATTATTTTAAGCGGAGGGTTGATTCACTGTTGATAGAACATTTATTGATAAATTGACGTCCTTGAATGATGTTTAATTTCCCTCCTGTTGTACTGACATCTTGTTACTTTTATCCTCTGTATTAAAGTGTGGCTTGTGGTGGATTTCAATATTTTGCATGGAAATGGCACAGACTACTTTTTTTATAATCGAGTGTTATACTAATAGCACTTTCGTTTCAGATCAAAGGCGTCGCATGGCACTGACTTCGCACGTGGACCAACCTTTGGATGTCGTCTAACAGGGGAAACTCCTACCGCATCCCTCTCAGGTTTAGTGATAAGATAGCTCAATGGATACCCTGCCAATAACTGAACATAGGTAAAGCGGGAAAACAGGAAGAAGGCGTTGATCTCTGAAAAAAGTGAACGGTCTAAGCTAAAGATCTGCAACATTGCGAGAGCTACAACAGTGGTAGTGTCGTCACGGTGTTGAACAAGAGGATCGAGTTTAATTTTTTAAATATTACAAAAATAAAAATTTTCCGTCCTGCCATCAAAGTTACTACTCACAGTGTTCAATTTTGTTTCCGTGTTGTGGTGAAAACACTGTTACAAATGCGTGGCATAACTTGCTCTACATAAAAATAACATATTATGACTCTTACATTCCGTTCAGGAGGTTAGACTCTTTAATTCCGTTGTTATGACTCGATCGACCAACCGATTAACTGTTGTTTTCATTTTTTTGCGAGCTTTGCTCACACTGTTCATCACATCACTAGGGACGGTAACACATTCTTACCAATTCAAAATGTTCAAATGTTTGTATAGCCTATGGGACTTAATTACGGGGTCATCAGTCCCTAAACTTACAAACTACTTATGAACTAGCTAATACTTAGGACGGTACAAATATCCATGCCCGAGGGGGGATTCGAACCTCCGACCGTAGTGGCCATGCAGACCGTGACTGGAGCGCCTCAGTCCCCTCGGCCACCGCGGCCGGCTCTTACCAATTGCCAATTGACTCATATGCTATAATCAATGTGTAGTATGACAACTGTCAGAACTACAGAAAGAGAACAGACATGGGAATGACCAATGACCGGATGGAGAGTTTATATATAATTCTTGCTTCTATTTTCGTAGTCAATTTCATGGTTGAGCTGGATTCAAGGTTTGACGGCCTATTTACTACGACATCTTAAGGGGACTGGACGTGAAAGAGCTACATTCATACCTTGCTTTGGGTGCACATTACCCTTGATCTATAATGCCGCAGCGGAATAGCCATGCGCACTAAAGCGCCTTGCTACGGTGTGCGCGGCCGTACCACGTCGGAGATTCGAGTCCTCCCTCGGGCATGGATGTGGGTGTTGTTTTTAAAATAAGTTAGTTTAAGTAGTTTCCAAGATTAGGGACCGATGACCACTGCAGTTAGGTTTCATGACTTCACAAATATTTGAACATTTTTGATCTACAATGCGGAGGAAGTTGCGATATTGTACCAACTCTGAATAACATTAACTTAAGATGTAATGGAAATTTATTGAAATATCTTATTTAGTTTAAGAATTACTATATTTTGCCTAATAGATGTTTTTATAATACACGTTCGCATTCTGGAACCATTTTCTGATGCATCGTCAGTCTAATAGCTTTTAGACTGTGGCAGACTACTGTCAACAATCGTAGGAACTCATTATGCCTCTTGTGTTGTAGTTTGATCTGAGGAAATAGAAAAACTCTTATTACACTTCAATATTATTTTGTCTAAAAATTACCGTTAAAATTGTATATAGAATGACAAACATACAGTAGATCATTTCTGCACTGTATTAGGCATAATACAAAGATACTGTCCCATCCTTCAATTGGCTCTTAATAATGAGAAGTGTGAAGTCCTACACATGAGTACGAAAAGAAATCCGTTAAACTTTGTTTACAAGATAAATCAATCAAAAGTGAAGGCCGTAAACACAAAATACCTAGGAATTACTATTACTTCAGGCTGGCGAACCAGAGACTGTGTTGTATTGGCAGAACCATTAAAACATGGAACAGAACTACAGAAGAGACTGCATACACTACGCTTGTCCGTCCTTTTTTGGAGTATTGCTTCCCAGTGTGGGATCCTTATCAGGTGGGTTTGTCGGAGGACATCGAAAGAGTCCAAAGAAGGGCAGCTCGTTTTGTATTGTCACGATACTGGGGAGACAGCGTTACGGAAATGATACAGGATCTGGGATGGTAATTATTACAACAACGGCGCTTATCGCTGAGGCGTGGGCTACTTACGAAACTCCAATCGCCGAGATTCTCCTCCGAATGCGAAAATATATTGTTGACTCCCACTTACATAGGTAGAAATGATCATCAGAATAAAATACGAGAAATCAGAGCTCGAACGGAGAGATTCCGGTGTTCTTTCTTCCCGCGCGCTATTCGAGAATGGAATGGGAGATAAAATAGTATAACGGTGGTTCAATGAACCCTCTGCCAGGCACTTAAATGTGATTTGCAGAGTATCCCAATAGATGTAGATGCGAGAAATTTGATTAATATAGCTAAAACCATTATGAAGATATATGTACCTAATTTTCTGAAAATGTAGTTTCGAGAAAATGAGAAAGGAATATTCACAGTGTTTTTGACTCACCGTATGCCTCTTTAAGAACATCCCAGTGGCATAATATTTCTGGCCAGCTGCTTCTTTATCCTCTGCAGACTTTTTCAGGAGACTTTCTCTTACTCTGGACTCTTTAGTGGTGGATTCCGCAGCCCTTTCAGTTTCACCTAGTCGCTGACGATCTATGGCAGTCAGAGCAGCTACCATATTATTTCCTGTTTCGATGTCTAATTTGTCCATTACTTTTGTCCTGCTAATTACACCATCTTTGAAACATGTAACAGGGTCCATCACAGCTATTTTGAGTACTGTCCGTCCCATAAACACTGTTTCTGGTACTCGTTGCCACACGCAACAGTTGAAACTCTAATTAGGGGGACTGATAACCGTAGTCGTTGAGTCCCTTTAAAAATCAAACCATCCATCCTCTCATTAGAATTTTGTGTATAACCATGTAGACATTTGCTAAGTAATTTTTTATCTGCAAGTTCCCTGTTATATTGGCCTTATTTTTTCCATGACTGTGGCAGGCGTGGAATGCTTACGGTGACATTCCTTGCCTGAAGCATCAGCGTCGCCAGTGTGCACACATTTGTTCAAAGAGCATTTAAGAGTATAACAACTATTTAAAAGTAAATAGACCATACCTTTTTGGAAACGGCAGAAATTTGTCTTTCAGATGGAGGCAAATATATTTTCTCGATTTTTAATTTATTTTCACGTCCAGGTTCCCTTACCACTAACTCCGATGGAGGCACGATTTTCCTTAAAAGTAAAACATACAGAAGCTCATTTAAGCGCTTGTGAAGCTGGTCATGTCAACTGTGAGTAGGAGTGATGAATTTCGCTATTCCAAGTGGTAGTACTACGTAACTTTTTGGCTTGTAGAATACTTTTAGATTGTTACCTACCGCCAATGTGTATTATCAACAGTGAAGTACAGATGAGGTAATGTTAAGGAACATGGGTGTTTTTCTTGATTAGGGTATGGTACTCTAGTTGCGCTTCAGAAAATCCTAAATAGGGATCAGTATCACTTTTTACAGTATTATCTACAGCGTACACCAGAAAAAAAGCTCAGAGACGATGGCTGTTCATATCAGCGTGATCGAGTGGTGAAAGAAGGTATGAGAAACAAGGCAACTGGAACAGAAGTTCAGTCGTCTAAGAAGTAAACAGTATGTGTATTCGCTGTTTGTAACGAAACAATACTGTTTTGGGTATGGTCCATGAGCCGTGATAAACAAATCGAGTCAAGCGTGTTCGGACCTAAGTAGTGTCCAGTTGAAAGATACAAGCATGGTGGAGAGTGGGCACATGACTCTAAGGGAAAACGTCGTGCCCATAACAAGAGCGGTGTCTTGAGCGAGGTAGGCGACCCCAGACATCGTGGAGACTGTGGGAGTCTAGGACGAAAACAAGCCGATGTTGTGCAAAGCCAGGACGTAAAAGAGCTCTGTGTCCTGCGATCGCCTAGATAGGCGGCAACCCACCAAACACATCTGCTGTGCGAGGCGGTACAGCTCAAGGACGACTCCAGAAAACGAACCCTGTTATAAAGCAGCATCGCAGAGGAATAGGTATGTACACAGTAAGCAACCTAAGTGGTCTGGCCTGAACACAGTGAAACTCCTGTGGGATGAGTTAAAACATAATCTTCTGTCTCCACGAATGGCCAAATAATAAATAAAAAATAATTTAAAGAAAATCATCTCGCGAACCTGGTAATTGGATGGGAAACATCTTGTAAAAAGACCGTCTGTTATCAAGTAGAGATAGAAATTCGAGGTATCAGTAGCAGAGTTCCAACCAGTCGACCAGTCTCGGACGAGCAGCTGGCAGAAGAATGTGAGTGGAAAATTACTCCTAATTATGCCTGTACTCTAAGAAAGACTTTCAACAACCTGTTTCTTCGTACGTCTGGATTGGCGATAGAGTTTGTGTAAATTGGCGTATATGTACATATAGTGTTACTTACAGCGTTATATGTAGCTTTACCTAAGGGTTCGCATTGAGTGATATTAACTGGCTCCTTTCCGTGATTCCTGGTCTATTACTGTGTATACCTCTTATTTTACCAAGTATAGGTCAAGTAGACGCTATGTTGTAATTCGAGACAGCAAATCCAGTAAGCCTCATCTATGTTTTACTTTCACAACGAGCCAGTGTCTGTGCTCTTCAGTTTGTTTTTGTAAACACGCGAAAATGCAATGCAAATAGACCTAACAACTAATCCAGTGCCTCGGCTTTTAACATACGCTGATCCTGTACTGTCAAATGTCACAGAGTCCTCAGAAATCTATAAGGACGTAGTCGCTCGCGTGCTTAGAAGTTGGACAGACTTTTACTACTTCCAGGTCAGGTTACGGCACCCCAGCGTCCGTCATCATCAGTGCGGCACAGAGCGTTCAAGCTACACAGTTTTCTTATGAGTGGAAGAAGCAAACATTTCAGATACCCAGTCGATCAAGCACAACAGAAAAAATTTCACTGACGTAACTGACACCTTGGGGCGTTGACTGCCGCACATTTCTCTATATTTAACTACGTCTGCATTGTAGTGAACAAGACGACATTCTTGACAACTTCGTACACTCCTTACAGTCAGCGGATTACAATTTCTCAAAACACGTGACTTGATAAATTTAAGGTATAATGTGATCTCCATTTTGGTTTTGGTACACAGAGTGATAAGATTACGAACCATTTCAAAATAATGAAACGAAATCTGAAGGTGATTCAAAGCAGGAAAGGATGTACATGCGTTTCCAAGCCTCCAGTTTCGTGCTCTGCTGGGGTGTGATGACGGGGCTTCCAATGAATAAAACGGCAAAGGGTCCCTAGGCAACCCCCCCCCCCCCCCAGCTCAGCAACGCCCTCAGTGCCACCCATGCACCTTCTTTGAGCCCTTCACAATCTGAAAGCGATTTCGACAGCCATACTCCTAAGTAGCATTCTGCAACTTCACTAGATATTGCTTGCAAGTGAGGAAATTGTAAGCGATTTAGATGAAGTTGCCTACGGCGGGAAGGGCATCAAGTCACCCCTAGAAATACAACAATATCCACAATGCCGACTCCACGTGACATAGTGAAAGGCTACAATGAAGAATAAGATGAGTAACAGATATGTCTTCTTAAGTAATTCTCGTCTGGTCATTACCACCTCTACTTCGCTAATCATTAGTTTTTTACTATCCAAAAATCAGAAATATTCTACTAATTTTATTGTCTGATTTTCTACTCCAATTTCCTCAAAATCGTCTATTTTATTTAGAATATATTGCATTATCCTAGTTTTTCTTTTATTAATCTGCATTATTTCTTTTCAAGACCCAGTCCATTACGTTCAACAGGTCTTTCAAGTCTTTGTCGTCTAAGAATAAGAGTGAAACTGGAAAAGTGTTTTCTCCTTGAACTGCAATTCCTTGTCTAAATTTTTCTTTGGTTTTCTTTATTGCTTTCTCGATGTATATTTTGTGTCCCAGCCACGTCGCCGCTTTTGTGTCTCGTTTCCGTCGGAGGTGTCGGTGGACGAGTGGAATGAGACCGACACAGGAATAAAGATAGCACGCTGGTGCAGGTACGGAGGGGAGCAGGCAGAAACTAGAAACACTACAGTAAATTAGAACAAGATATATATGGCACAGAGATTATACAATACTTAACTTTTACATAGTAGTGTACTGCAGAATGCTGATACATAGTTGAGCTAGAGGCCTGCCTAGTGCCTATTCGATAGCCAAGTCTTCACTGGAGCCTATCTGATTCCGAAGGTCTTAACTGGTTCCTATCTCAGTCTCAAGTGAACGATGTCGTTCAGTGGTGGCCACGAGCGGAGTTGCAGCAGAGGGCGCTCGTGGCTGACGTAAGAACGCCGCGCCGTGCGTGCATGGCGGCGCGCGGCGAAAGTAGGTGGCGCGTACTTTGGACTTTTGCGACACCACAGTATATACTGAAGAATTTATGATTGGCTACAACTTTGTCTTACTTCTTTCTCAATCATCGCTTTCCTTTAATGTCATTCGACTTTCATAACCGCTGTCTGGTTGTTGTTCAAGTTCTAAATAACGTTCGGTCCTAGTTTTTTTAACCAAGCTAACTTCATTGATATCGAGAAACATAAAAGTTTTTTTCGGAAGTTACAAATGTCTTAAACGTACGTTATCTTTCTTTAACGTTTCTTCTGGTATGAGTAACAGGTTCAGTACTGAATCTAACAATCCCGTATTTCTATGGTACACAAACTGACCTTCCTCCAGGTCCACTTCTCTAAGCTTTTTCCATGCTTCTGCAGGAAATTCATGTTAATACTTTGCAACTGTAACTAAAACCAATGGGTTGTAGTGTTTACACCTGTCAGAACCTGTCTTCTTTGCCCGCATATTCAATTAGTACGTCCCGTGTTACGAATTTATCCAGTTTACAATGGTTCTGAGTGTCCTAATCGTAGTGAATCATTTTCTGTCTTAATGATAACGGTCTGATGCCACGAGGAGATTCAGATTTAAGCCTTCATCACACGGCTGCGTTATTCATTGCCTTTTTCACGATATAATTTATACTAACATGTTGAGAGCAGATAAACACTACAGAACAACTAAGATTGACGATGAGATTCCTCTTGGAACAAAAAAATAAAGTAAAATTGACACAAAATAATCTCCCCAGTAAAATAAACATGACGATGAGTCTCGAAACTGTAAAACTGATATTTTAGTCAAAATCGTATTAGTAAAAACATATATTTATTACTTAATAGAAAATATGCCTGACTGTCTTCAGTCCACAGACTCGTTTGATACAGCTCTCCACACTACCCTGTCGTGTGCAGTATTGTTTAGCACCTCCTTATTAGTTACGTGATCTACCTAACTAATCACCATACGTCTGTAACACCACATTTTGAAAGCGTCTATCATCTTGTTGTCTGAACTCGTTATCACCCAACTTTCACTCCCATACAATGCTACACTCAGACAAATGCTTTCAAAAAGGACTCCCTAAGAGTTAAATTAATATTGGATGCCATCAAATTTCGCTTCTTCAGAAATGCTTTTCTTTTCATATTCAGTCTGCATCTTCTTTACTCCTTACTTTACTGTCTTCTATCCGGCACGAGCTGTTTCGATTCATATTACTTATCAAAAATTTTATTTTTAAGTAATTCAACTTCTTTACCAGTCCATTTCAGTAAGTTTATTCATCCCTATTATCGAATCAATTTGAACTGAAAACAGCGGAACATCCCGAACACAAAGCTGTTCGACATCGACACACACCTGTGACGTTTTCCTATCTTTCTTACAAGGGGATGACCACATCGACTTCGATTTTGACGGGTCTGAGATGTGTTTTAGGGGGACCTCCCCTTAGTATCTGGTTCAAATCCTAAATGCCCCTGGGGTCTTTGTTCTTGAAGTAGTCGTGTTTGATGTTCCCTGCGCGCTACATATACTAGTAACGGGGCACCCCCTTCCAAGCATACCAGTGTACCGCAGCGGCTGAAGTACAAGGATACCATGCTGGAGGTTCTGTGTTCAAATTCCTCCACGTGCACGTCTTTTACGATATTTACAAATTGATTCCTTTTTATTCATAATTACTAGGAAATAATCTTTTTATCACTATATTTTATTTTGTAAGGAGAGATTTGACATTAATATTGATGTGCTGATGTGTAATCAAATATCACTATTTGTATTATATTCTCTTTATTAGTTTATTCATGTTCACTAGTATTTGCACCAGGGAAGGCCTCTGGATAGTACTCGTCGAAGAAACTATGAAAATATAATGTCGACGAACACCAGGCACACACGATGAAATGGAAGTGAGCGTATGGCTTTCTTGGCCGGGAGATCCCTGGCGGGTTTGTTCGGCCGCCTCAGTGTAAGTCTTTTTAGCTGACGTCGCGTGGGCGACTTACGTGCCAATGATGATGAGATGATGATGATTAGGACAACACACAACACCCAGTCACCTGCCGGGAATCGAACCCGGGCCCTCTGCGTGGTACTCAGCGACGCTGGCACTGAGCTACGGGGGCGGACGGCACACACGATAAACGATAATGATTGGAATGAAAATGGTTTTCGAATTAAAGAGACGGAGAAGCATAAAACGTTCAGCTTCAAAACAAATGTATTGGAATCTATCGAACTTAACTACTCTAGTCATCAGTCCCTAAGCTTGCAAACTACTTTAACTTATACTAAGGACAACAAATACACCCATGTCCGAGGGACGGGATCCGCGCGTGTTTTTTCATCGGGATAAAGACAGGAGCGCTCATGTAGCGTCAGGGAATGTGGCCTTATACAGTCATCCCGTGGCGCTATTTCTTTCTGTGATTAAAACAATCGGGAGTGTTCAGCATTTTCTTTAGGAAGATTTTTAACTGCCGATAACAATAGACATCACAGCGTCAGTAGGTCAGAGTACGTTTCGATGGTACGATTTTCAAGGTGCAGGTGGTGCCTTCAGAATCATCCATAGCGAATCGTACACCATCTGATCCGTCTGCCCACCCTACGAGTCTATGATGTACAGAAAGTTATTTTCTCACAGGTATGGGAGGGTCGTGCAAGTTAAAAAGCCTCTGTAAAGGGCTTTTGTGAATCTTCCCCTGTGATGAAAATGTTACTAAGACATTTTGATATCTGTCAGATATCTCGGTGATTCTCTTTTGTAGTACTGGGTCGAATTTCCCTAAGGTTCCTGCATGCACAGGAACACCCGAGGCAATATCTTTTCTGATGCACTCTGAGAATACTGTGCCGTATAAGAATGCGTCATCTTGTTCCGACCCTTCTTCATACACCCACATTCTTCGATCCACGGTGTGTAAGTGATCTATAATAAAATAGTTGGTATTGATCACGCTGTCCAGGCTAAGTTTGAAATCAAACGTTTTCGTCTGTGCTTGAAACCTCCTCGCAATCTCCATACATTCTTAAACAGTTGCGAATTCTTTACAGCCAACAAATTTCGTGATTTTCCACGGTCAATCTCATGCAGTCTTTTGAATCGAGTGATCCACGTTGCACTACTCGAAAAGGAGAAATTCTCCGAAAATGCAGCTATGCTGCATTCGTTGCCCATTACTGCAGAATCCTCGTTGTTACTTGTAAATGTACAAAGTGATACAACTCTTATAAATCATTTTTGTTCCAACTCTATATATACCGTATATTTTACGAGATTTACTTGCTCGTTAATTCGTCTTGCTTCGACGAATCGCCCATCCGTCTCTTCGTCGATGCTCTTGCATTTATCGAAGTGCGTTCCCCCACGTTTTACATCCCTTAGTTTCAGAGTTTTCGGTTTCCATTTTGGGTGAAGTGTTGCCATAGCCACAGCCCGTTGTATATAGGACAGAGGTACATAATCTGATGCCTGCCACGAAATTCTTTGACGATGTAGTGTTCGTCGTCGATTTCTTATCGCTGTAAATTAAGTACGTTTCTATGAGGGTGGAACATAAACATTGGAACACTGCTGTGGAGGCACTATGCAATAGAATCTACTTTTGTCGCTGATAGCACACGTTGTTGACATACTTACCGTACCTCCGAGCGAATGGATTCGCCCGTTCCACGTCACCGACCTGCGCACAATCATTTTTGAGCGAGCGGTCTAATGTAACGGTTTCATTATGTTCCTCCACGGCAGACCGTCAATGCACAGTGTTCGTTTTTGGAGCACCGCCTGCGACCAGCTTTGTGAAAGAAGCGGCAACATTTCCTGTGCAATCCACCCATCATTTTGCAGGACAATGCGCGGGCGCATACAGTGCAAAATGTGACGACTGCTTTGTTCGGTCGATGGGACTCGGAAGTACTGTACCAACCACCATCTTCCGGACTTATGTCTATATGATTTTATTTTGATGCCTAAGATGAAGGAACCACTTTGTGCCATTCGCTTGAGAACTGTTCCAGAGATTCGATTGGCAGTAGACCGCTCCATCCACACCATCAACAGAACAGGCTCTGCTAACGGTATACTACGCCTTACACATCACTGGCAACGCGTCCTGCACAACGCTGGTGACTACTTTGAAGGACAGTAACAGGTGCAAACATGTAACACTATTGTATTGGTTGTGAATATTTAAATTCCAAACCTCGTATATTTCAAATTGGATCAAAACGTGACAAAACCGCACGGACGTAAAACTTGCCGTGGCGCCACTGTCACAGGCGGTACATTCCTGCTTCTCGTTGTTCTCATCGTCGGTAGTTAAGTCTTCGCAGACGATCCGCTTTTCTGCCAAGATATCTTGCATTGCAGAAAGCTTCTTCAATTACTTCTGAACGTTCAGAAATCATGTTCGGTCGCATACTCGTCACGAGATGTAAGCTCTTCGCATTTCTCACGGGTTTGTTAGGTTCATTTTCTGATTTTTCATTAGCATTCGACACGTCTGATGTGCCTTCTTCTGACTGTTCGCACACTTTTCCTGTAGACGTACTTGACTCTGTTTCCATCGATGTTCAACGTGTTTACTTCTAATATACGCTCGTGATACTGCAAACTACTCACTCTGGCGATGCACGTACGCGATGCGTTACGTGCAGAGAAAATCAGACACCAGTATTTCGAGAACCAGGCCCCAGTGGAATTTAGGACGTTAAGAAAGAGGAGGTGCCCACATAACTTATCTCAGACCCGTTAAAATCGGAGGTTTGACCATCCCCTTGTTATATGCACACACTGAGCAGATTTTTCCTCTTTGATTTAGTTGCACGTGCTTCACAGTGAGCTTGGGATGTTCCTGATAGCTTGGAGAGAATGGTACCTAGAATAACACCAACGGAATTTCTGATGTCTTTCTAAAATATTGTGAATCCAATCTTCTTTTCATAGAATCACTTCCTAGTTTAATGAGGAATTCTCTGCGTGCCACACCTTTCCCATGGTACGAAACAAAAGCATTTAGACTTGCTATTAATTTGGATAACATTGTTCTAGGGGAAAACAGGATCTACCTGGACGATATTTGTATTGTGATAACAGTCTTGACCGCAGTGGAAAAAATTTACTGGTTTCAACCTCGTATAGGTCATCTTAAGAAACTACACCCATGTGGCCGGTGCTGGACTGGATATTTGAGCAGTTACCAAATTACGGCCAGAGAACAACCACGGCAGCCCTACAGAGTCCAGCACCGGCCACATCGGCTGCATTTTCTTTAGATGACCTATATGAGGTTGAAACCGGTGAAATAAAATCTTTTTTCTCATTTGCGATCCAGACATTACAATACATAGACCTGCTACATCTAGCCTAGTATAGAAGACTTCATAGGCCATTGATTCGTTCAAAGTATCTGCAATATCTTCAACGTTCAATTTTCTTAAATATTGTACCATAAATCGAAGATACCGAAAACGATGTGACGGAAAAAAAAAATTCCAGTAAAGGTACACCTGGATATGCAACGATTTGTGGGAAGGCAGCCAACTGAATGATAGGAGAGTACAAGCAGGGTCCGTTGCAGCATTAACACCGCCCCGGACGAAAAAGTTACAATGCCGCCACTCGTGAAGCGCGCATCCAATGTTGGGGGTGGGGGTGGAGGCGTTGGAGTCATGATCAGCACATTATAATTAGATTTTTATATTTCTAAATTTCTAGACTTTGAAGGATTATTATTATTATTATTGCTGTTGTTTTTGTTGTATTTATTTCACACAAAATGTTCCGAATCATGGGCCTCTCAAAACCTAATGCCTGGTTGGTTACCTTTCCTATTCTGAAAACCTCCACTCTTGCCTGCCCATTGTAATTAGGAAATTTAAATAATTTATTTGTTGAAATGAAAATTAAATCTAAGTAATTTAAAAGTCATGAATTCAAATGGAAATAAGTTAGAAAATTACATTGTATACGAGGGAGAAAGTGACATATCGCTAGAATATACCAGCACAGCATAATTGTTACACAACTTACAAATGTTAGGTAAACATACAAGTAACACCGAAGACTAGATACAATTACATTCTGTGTAAGACACAATATGATGCGTCACCTAGTAAGTCCGTTTTGGCGACCATCTCATTTTTAGTTTCCCACTCACCTACAGAGACCATCGCTGTCACAATGATCTGTGCGTGGAAGCAATATGCCCTAAAACCACGGAACACTGCCAAACTTTACGCAAGAGTAAAAAAAAAAAAAAAAAAAAAAAAAAGGGCGGAAAACTATTAAGAGAGTAATATATTGTGGTATGAAACCATAAACATAAGCCCTCGGAAGCTTCGGGAACAATGTTAGCTAGACATTATAAAATGCTGCAAAGAGAAGAGTTCTTTGCCCTGTGAATAGCTCCTAAACTTTGCGCACGGCGGAAAGAGACTTTATTGGCTTTAGTGTACCATAAAGACAGGTTCGAGACAAGAAATAATCTGTTGCACCAGTAAAAATTTAACATTGTTCGTAGTACAATCACAATTGTCGGCCGTCGGAAAATTAGTAGAGATAAAGTATAAAGTAACTTATAGTATAAGGCATTAGGTAAGTAGGTATAAATTTTATGTTTTTCTTTATGGATTTTCAACGCTGTAATACACAGCGTTAAGCAATTTACACGTTACAAAAGGATCCAACCTATTAAGTCACGAAAATCTTTTTCGACCGCCAAAGGAATTCTGCCTACGAGACTCATCGCAGCAGACCCGAGTTTAAAGTTTTGCCAGCGAGCATAGTGTAACGACCCAAAATGCAGTCCCTCAACATTGCCGCCCCGGCAATAGGTCCGGATGTCCACCTCTAAAGCTGGCCCTGGTATAGTGAGAGGCAAGTGCTACAACACACATCACGGCGCTGGAAAAAAAAAAAAATAATAATAATAAGAAGAAGAAGAAGAAGAAATCGCTCAGGTCTTTAGGACCCAGGTGTATCAGTGACGGCTTAACTGTTGTCTATTCTAGAGTACCACGTCTGTTTCGCAGCATTCAAAGACAAATCTTGTAATGATACTCGTTTGGTTTTAAGTTCTGTTAGGTTTAGGCCTTCGTTTTTTCAGAAAATTATTTTTGCCTTTATAGTAAATTCATTTCGGAGAATCTGTATTAGAAATAAAAGGTTTTAATTTCCTATTACGTTCATTGAAATATTTGCTGCTATAGTTTCAAGTCTACGGCTAACTCAGTCAGTTAAAATTTTAGTTAAAGGCCCTCAGTTAATACGAGTATCATTACAACACAGCTCCCTATAACTTATGGCCAATTTAACTTTCATTTTTAGTTTTTTGATTAATATTCGACAATGCTATATGGAACCTAACCCTGCAACTAGTCTGAGTGCAAAAATCTTTATATATGATCTTTAAGTAAAATTCTATTTTGTTACATAGCACTGAAATTACTACATATCATTATTGAATGAAACTACGAGTCTCTGATAGGCTAACTGATCTTACGTAAATGTTTTCAATAAGTTTTAGTACTACCGATAATTTTTTTTACTGAATTAAAATTGCAATATTCACTTCCCCTTTTATTGAGAGAGCAATTTCTATGAAAGACACTGTCTTTATCTGTCCACCCGTTTGTCACACTTTATTTTATCACTTACAAACCTCGAGATTGTCATTGAAGTTCAGAAGGCTGAAAAATAAATTATGTTAAGGTTCTATAAATCTAACGACCTCTCGGCCCTGATTTATAAGATCTGTTACTTTTAAATTTGCCGCGTGATATTCAGCGGCTTATGCAATTTCAATCGCTGGCTGCAAGCTGCGACAACTGGTAACCTTTTGGCTGAAACCTCTTACATACATTTTATAAATGTAAGGTCAGGATAATCTAAATTTAAATAATGTAAATGCACTTTTAAACCCATCAGTATATTTTGATCCTCTTCTAGAATATTGGAATGTTACACACCTTTACTATAATTGGTTCCATTGTCATCAGGAAAAAACAATTTAACAGCGCTTCTCATAATACAATGTTTAATAACATGATGCACAAGCGATAATAAGCAACATGAAGCAACCAGCAGGAATTCTGTTTTGTACATACATTTTATATTAATTATTTACAAAGATAATAAAAGATAATTGTTCTCTGCAATTTCATACAGTCTCTGGTTGCAAACGTTGTTCACACTTGTGGCATGTCAAAACAGTTTGTTACATACAATGTAAGTTCACTTTTCATAACAGCAGCCAAAAATCGGAAGGACATTACAATATATATTGCTGTTCGTTAGTCTCGGTAAAACTCGACAATGGGTGAACCGAATTGACTAATTTTAGTCTTGAAATATTCGTTAAGTTCAGGGAGGGATTAAACGGTGATAAAATATGGAAAAGTTGTTCAGAAAAGAGGAAAAACAGGAAAAACTGAACAGATTTTTCCAGTCACCTATCAATACCGTTCGTCCAATTGCAATAAAATTTTGTACATTTCATGTTGAAACCAAGATGAAGGTTCGCATCAAATAAAAATTTGGAAAAGTCGTCCGGAAAGTAGGAAAATTTAGGAAAAACTGAAAGCTATTTTTTTTCTACGAATAAAAATAAATTGCCACATGGTTGTAAGAGCATATCTTGAGTACGGCTTGACAGGACGAGGTTTATATGAAATAATTTTTTTTTTTTTTTGAAAAATCTACCGGAAAATTGGAAAATTTGAGAAAAACTGAAAGTGCATTTTTCAATGTGTTTTTGATTGAATTCAGCTAGAACCGATTATTCGCACGACGGAAAGGGGTAATTCTTTTGTTTTTTTGTTCATTATGGTCTTGGAAAATAATAACTAAGAAAATAGAGACAACTAAAAACGAATGTCGCAAAATTCGAACCAAGTTTCTTCTTCAACGTGTTTCTAAAGGTACTCAATGCTATAAGTTGAAAACCGTTCATCCGCTTGCGATAAAACTTTGATCATTTGACGTTCAACGAAAGATGAACGTTCTTACGAATTTAATATTCGGGAAAGTTACCCGGAAAATTTGGAAATTCGCGAGAAACTGAAAGAGCTTTTTATCAATGGGATATCAATATCATTCGTCTAGTTGCGATAAAATTTTGCATATTTGACGTTCAAAGCAAGAGTAACGTTCTTACGAAATAAAAATTTGGAAAAGTTTCCCGGAAAATTGGAAAATACAGAAAAGATAGAAAGAGATTTTTCTATGAAATATCAATACCATTCATCTGATTGGTAGAACGCATCGAAGATGCACCAGCTCCACCAAAGAGACTGCCTACATCACACTTGTGCGTCATCACCAGGTGGGACTGGCGGAAGACATTGAGAAGGTTCAGAGAAGGGCAGCTCGTTTTGTTTTGTCACATTACGGGAGGGAAAGTGTCATGGAAATTTTGCACGAATTGGGGCGGAAATCATTAAAAGAAAGACGTTATTCATTGCGGCGTGATCTGTTTCCGAAGTTTCAATCACCGACTTTTACTTCTGAATGTGAAAATATTGTGCTAGCACCCACCTACTTAGGGAGACATGACCATCCCAATAAAATAAGAGAAATCAGATCGAAAACGGAACGATTTAGGTGTTCTTTCTTCCCGCGCGCTATTAAAGAATGGAACGGTAGAGAAAAGTTATGAAAGTGGTTAATGAACCCTCTGCCAGGCACTTAAATGTGATTTGCAGAGTATCTATGCAGATGTAGATTGCGATAAAATTTTGTACATTCGACGTTTAAAGCGAGAGGAAGGTTTGAGTGAAGTAAAAATTTGGAATAGTTGGCCGGAAAATAGGATAATTTGTGGAAAACTGAAAGAGCTCTTTTATTTGGGACGTCAATATGATTCGTAAGATTGCGATAAAATTTTGCACATTTGACGTTCAAAGCAGATGCCTTTATAAAGCTACTGGGTCTAAAATACATATGATTTAAATTAATATCTAATATATAAAGCAGAGTGTCCGTATGTTTTTACGTGTGTCATACAAATCTACAGTTTTGTTCCAATCTTTATGAAATTTTGTACACGTAAGCTTCAATCCATGAGGACGGTTACCGTAAGTGTAAGAGTCACATACGATATATAGTTCACGAGGTATGACGTCATAAACAATGAGATGCGTGAAAAACTGCTGCATTTTGCGACAATGCTGCTCATTTTCTCCTAAACCATTGGACCAATTTCAACCACATTTGGTACACACATTCCTTACCATGGGGTAACAATTGCTGCATGGTTAAGAATCACATACCGCACATGGTTCAAAAGATATTACGTCATAACCAATAGAAATCGCAAAAAATGCCATATAATGCGGCGAGACTTTCGAAATACACTGTATGAGAATGACAGTACTTAGTGACTTGCAAGAAACTTTACATTATTTCAAACCTTTATTAAACTTTTTCTCGCTGGCAACCATAGTAAAATGATGAAAGGAAAAAAGTATCTCGCTTACTACTTTTCCGCTGTTTATGGAGTAAATCTACGGTTCTCGGTATGACGTTACAATTTATAATTTGAAAACTACAAATTGTAGCGACAGGAAATTTTAAGGACAGTATGCACACATATAGTTGAATATATCTTCTAAATTGTATTACATTCCGACACGTAGTTCATGAGGTATGAGCACATAAACAGTAACTTCCATGGGAAAGCGCCTCATCCCACACCAAGTTTTAATCTATTACTTCTTTACTACTAACTGTATTCCCAAGAGATTTTACAGACATACAGCTCTTATACAAAAGAATATATACCTGAAAAATGGCACGAATAAATGAATAAATACCCGGGCAACGCCGGGTTTTCAGCTAGTGGTTTATATTAAGAGGTAAGTGATACGAAGTTCACCGGGTCATGTAGTCGTGAATAAATCGGCAAGGCGCCAGAGAGTGTAGACCATCGCGTGCTGGCTGTCAGGAGCAGCCACTGTACAGCGGCGACTGATGGACGGTGCGGCGGCAGATTAGAGCTGCCATTGTCCGGCACGGGAAGAGCCAGTTTATCGCCGACTGTTTGGACGACCAATTCCAGAGCGCAGCTGCGGAAGCCGCCGTGATTAAACCAACGGCGCTGCCGATTGCCGAGGCAGGGGCGGTGCCGCGTCGGCGAGCAATTCACTCCAATGCGAAAACGACGCGCGGCAGGACTGGGATGAACTGCGCGGATACCCGTCCGACTCGGCGCCGGTTCCATTAACAAAAGTGCGGTCTTTCTTTGCGCGAACATGCTTCATTACTCATTCTGAAGCACTGCCTACAAATATTTACGAGGGGCGTTTGAAAAGGCCGTGCAAAAATATAAACTACTAACGCGTTTGGAGAAAAGCATTTTTATCAATATTTTTTTTCGCAATAGCGAATTTCTCTTTGAGTCACTGAATAAGGTGTAGATGTTCTCAAATGGTGACATGAAAATTTGTGCCAGGCCGGGACTCGAACTCGGGTTTCCCGCTTTCCGCGAGCGGTCGCCTTAACCACTAGGCTACCCGAACACGACTACAGGAGCGTCCTAAACTTCCATGTGCCACACTGACTGCACATATATGAGTTAACTACATTCATCCCTTAGCACTCGCAGCTTAATCTTTATTCCGGCACCAGGGAGAATGAAAATAACGAGGCATTAACCTACGCTGTTATCGTCATTGCCTCGCTTTGGCATCTGTTAAATTGTATGTAATTTATATATTATTTACAGAAGAATGGAAAGGATGCAATTTGGAGAAGGAATTAAATTTCAGGGCGAAGAAATAATAGCAGCGTTAAGATCAAAATTAACAAGAGCAAAACAAGGGCAAAGGAATGTAGGCTAATAAAATTAGGAATTAGATTAGGTGGTAAATGAGTTTAGTTACTTGTGCAGTAAAATTACATATGATGGTCGAAGTACAGAGGATATAAAAGCAGAATAACAATGGAAAGAAAAGCGTTACTTGAACCAGAAATTTGCTAACATCGAATATAAAATTAAGTGAAAGGAAGTGCTTTTCGAAGCCATTTGTGTGGAGTAACGCCTTGTACGGTGGTGAAACATGGACGATGAATAGTTCAGAGAGGAAGCGGTCAGAAGCTCTCGAAATGTGGTGCTACAGACGAATGCCTAAAATCTGGTGAGTGGATCGTGTTACTAATGAGGAGGTAACAGAATTGAGGAGAAGAGGTATTTCTAGCATACCGTGAGTAAAAGAAGGGCTCGACTGGTAGGACACAATCTTATACATCAATGAATAATTAAATTTGCGTTGGAGAGATGTGGAATAAAAGTCGCAGAGGGAGACCAAGAGACCAATACAGTAAGCAGGTTCAAATAGATGTGGGTAGCCATTGTTATGAGGAGAAGAGGCTTGTTCAGGACATAGTAAGATGGAGACCTGCATGAAAACCGTCTCCAGTCTGAAGACCACAACAACATATATACTGTACATGGGCGCCGCCAAGATTGTTTCCAAGGGGGTGCATCTCGACGTACAATACCATAGGTCTTACTAGATATTGATTTCTTTGAGAGGGGGAAAGGGATATAGAAATATAGAGGACCTTGAACGGACAGTGAGAAGACGTATTTTTGTTTCGAAGGAAAAAGTACTGTTTAGTGGTGGCGAATCAGGTCAGTTTGACAAGAATCTAGTGTATAATATTTTGGATCTCTGCTGAGAAGCTAGTTGTTACAATCATATATTTTTGACGACGTTACAGCGTTCATTTTAATAAAATAAATCGCAATTTGCGATCACTTATGTCATCACTGTACTAGACTTAGATGGAATACCAAAGTGCGGCGAATGAAAATAGGCTGTGGTAATAGGGAAGAGACAGCGTGGTGAATGGAGATTTGTGTGTCTCGGGAGACGTCCAGGGAAGAGTTCTCTGCAGTGGGGCTGGTCACTGTGTCCTCGGTGGCGGAGTGGTCAACGCGTCTGCCTAGTAAGCAGGAGATCCCGGGTTCGAATCCAGGCCAGGCACAAATTTTCATTCGCCGCACTTTGGTATTCCATCTAAACCTAGTACAGTGATGCCATAAGTGATCGCAAATTGCGTTTTATTTCATTAAGCTAGTTGTTGTTCGTAATATTACAAAAGCATCGAGAAATATGGACATAGTTTAAGTAAAAATAAAATTAAGGTTGATGTAAATTATACAGTATAGCTTGTGGCAACAAATTAAAATAATGTAGTAGCCTTTTTTATATTCTTAAAGCTGCAGACAAAACCAACTAACCTGAAAGCTATCATGAGAGTAAAGCACTATATTTTCTTCTCTAGTATATAGCATATCTATTTAAGTCTTTTTTCTTGGTGCCACCAGCGCCCGTAAAGATTGTTCCAGGAGAAGAATTAGTGCCGACACTGAATTTTTCCGTTTCCGATTATCTTTTAAGTTACAAACGACGGACAAAAGTAATGAGAGAAACTTTTATGTTCAAATGACATACTTGACCGTGATTTTTCTAATGAAAGTAAACGTAAGCCTGTTTTAACACCGTTAGGGAGCTAAGGTTGATAATGACAGGTTTGAATTAAAAAAAAAAAATGTTCAAATGTTTGTTAAGCTTAAGGGACTTAACTGCGGGGTTATCAGTCCCTAAACTTACAAACTACTTATGAACTACTTAGGAACTAGGACGGCACAAATATCCATGCCCGAGGGGGGATTCGAACCCCCGACCGTAGTGGCCGTGCAGACCGTGACTGGAGCGCCTCAGTCCCCTCGGCCACCGCGGCCGGCTTTGAATTTCAACACAACGTTTACAGATTTCTGTTGGCTCTTACCCATTGGGGTCAGCCATCCTGATTTTGGTTTTCCGTGGTTTGCTCAGTTCAGGCAAATTCTGGGATGGTTCCCTGTAAAAGGCCACAGGTGCTTCCTTCCTCTCTCTCCTTGTCACACTTAGATTAAGAACTCGCGAGGATATGGGTATAGTACCCGAAGCCAATAAAATAAAACACCCACTTGAACTATGGCGTCAAGGTGACGTAGAGATTGTATTAACTTCTAAGATAGGTATGGCAGCCAAAACACGCCGCCGCGTTCTCCTCGTGAAATGCCGTCGATTAGAATTACACTCACGATATAATTTACACCAGTGTCATAAATACCTATAGTAGGCAACTTGTGTAAAATTAGTCCTCTGTATTAAGCCAAACTGGTAAAAAAATTGAATATAAATCTTTGGAACAAATCTCTATAGGTGTTTTGGGCGCCACACATTGTTGGCCGTTTTGCACATAAACTAAACAATGAACAATAGCCTAGCCGCATCAGGTTTCTATTTACATAGTAGTTTGTACCAAAGCTTGCTCTGGAATAATTACATTTTGTATTAAACAATAATAAAATTTTATTTCTTCATCTTTTTTCTGTGTGTTTTCTTCCAAGCCAACGGGGTGCAAATGCACCCCTTGTAACGATACATATAGCAGGATAGTACAAAATGATAAGCATTATATAATGAGACAAAATTTTTTCGCTATTTTATATTTATATTTTAAATTTTTAATTTATTTTCTCATGGAGATATATTTTTCTTATTTTCTATTTCATAAAAATATAACGCAAATAATTTTATTGGTTATACATTTTTAGATTGTTGTCATAGATTATAGATTTCATTAATTAAGCAGCTCATTATTAATGAGGAAGATCTCTGATCAAAAAACTGAATGTCTGTGGCTGCTTTCTTCTCTTTCTTTAACTTAGTTAGTGATTAAGTAGATCTGATGCTATTTAGTAACAAAGATGTGACAGTGTAGCTGGTGATTAATTAAATTTTAAAGTGGAAGTTTCGTCTTTAATTCGTAAAGTAGTGCATTTCAGTGTAATTTTTATATTAATTTTAACTACATTGAGGCCTTAAAGTGCCCTCGACATTGAGAAAAGGTACTGCTAATGACAAATCTAGCCGGAGCAATTAACAGTATTATGGAGAAAACTTTTTGCACATAAAAAAGAAACTTTAACAAAAGAAAACTAAGACGAACATCGTCCTTTCTTTGACCGCAAATTATTATTATTTTTAATTATTAATTTATTTTAATTGTTCCATTATACCCTTTGTACTCCCCACCCAGCGCTCATGATACTGTATATAAATATTTGTGTGTTTCTGTTTATATTTTATTCCGCAATCTGTGTTCGACTCGTGAAACCGTTTTACATCGCAGCTCTCCATATTTGCGTTGTTGAGATGACCGAAGATGGTCTACTTCACCGAATTGAACCCTCTCACCCTCTCTGCCAAAAGGATGTGTTGTCGTCCACTCATCTGTCCAAACAGTAACATAAAAATAAAAATAAATTGCTTTTGGTATGTAAAAATATAAAATCGTTTAATAAAATTCCTTAGGATGGGTCGAGGCGTTTCGTGGATCAAGAACCTCTCCCTCCTTGGATATGCTGCGACTATAAGTTTTATGCCAGTAAAACATTAATCGTTAATCTGGTAAACTTCTTTGCCTCACTAGGCAACTTTTGGTCGTCGAAAAAAGGCTGCCGTTCGGTGCTGTGATTCCGGCCACCCTCCCACCGCAAAACTTCTTGAAGGCGCCCCTTGACTGCCGCCTGGGGAGACAACAGGTGTCTGCAGGGCGGCGCAACAGGTCTCCCCCTCACTGCTGTAACACCGAGGGAGGCGTTTCGTCCCTCCCCGCGCCTCAGGGTTCTGGAACAATGACACAATTGATTGCGTCCACAACTGTGCCGCCTCTTTCAGCCACGTCAAAAAGAGCGCAACGGTCGGAAATAGCGTATAGGGACCGGTGCAGACATGTTGTACACTCTGTAATACCTGATAAACGATCGTCGGTTAGAACCTTTTAAGTAAATTAGAATTCTATGGGGTCACGGGAAATGCTGCAAAATGATTCAAGTCGTACCTCACTAACAGGAAACAAAGGGTGTCAATGCAAGTGACTAGTGAATTAGGCCAACAGTCATCATCGGGTTGGGAAGAAATTACATGTGGTGTCCCACAAGGATCCATCTTAGGGCCATTGCTTTTATCTTGTGTACATTAATGATCTCTCATCAGTTACACTACCAGAAGCAGAGTTCGTTTTGTTTGCAGATGATACAAGTACTGCAATAAAAAGTACGTCAAGCATAGTGATAGAAAAGGTCTGCTAATGATATTTTCATGAACATTAATAAATGGTTTAAAGCCAACTCATTGTCATTAAACTTTGAAAAGACGCACTACACGCAGTTCAGAACATGTAAGAGATTTCGTGACAGCATATGCATTAAGTTTGAAGAAGAGCAGATAGAAGAGGTTGACAGTATTAAATTCCTGGTATTACAACTTGATAATAAATTTTGTCGGGAGGAGCACACCACAGAACAGCAGAAACGACTCAACAAATCCGTATTTTCAATACGAGTGTTATCAGACATAGGAGACATAAAAATAACAAAGCTTGCATACTTTGCTTACTTTCATTGCTTAATGTCATATGGTATAATATTTTGGGGAAATTCTTCAAGTCAGTCAAAAGCCTTCAGAGTCCAAAAACGTGTAATACGTATTATTTGAGGAGTAAATTCACGGACGTCTTGTAGAAGTCTCTTCAAAGAACTGGGTATATTAACTACTGCATCTCAGTATATTTATTCCTTAATGAAATTTGTCATAAATAATATATCCCTTTTCCCAACAAACAGCTCAGTTCATACATACAATACTAGAAATAAAAATGATCTACACAAGGACTTAAAAGCACTTACTTTAGTTCAAAATGGGGTCCACTACTCAGGAACACACATTTTCAATAATTTACCATCAAGTATAAAAAATTTAGCTACAAATAAAGATCAGTTTAAGAGGAACCTAAAAGTTTTCTAGTGGCCAACTCCTTCTACTCCATTAGTGAATTTCTAAATTGTACCAAATGATGCATGCACTCATACTATATTAGTATTATTATATTATCAGAAAAAACCTTAAAAATTTATGTATCTGTATTTATATTATAAGCGTATGTATTTGTATTTATATTATTAGTATTATCTATTATTCAACTTGTAAATTTTGTTTCTTGACATGTTCCACATCCACGAGAATCCCCTCAACATGGATCTACGGAACAAATAACTAGTCTAATCTAACCTCCTAGCTATGTTTTTCTTTTATAGAAGGACCATTCACGTATACGAAACAAACGGGTAGGTGTTGATTGTAATTATCACGATCAGAGAGAAAAAATGTAATATAGGTGACACAGTTGTTGTCAGTGTAGATGGTGAGTCAAACATGAAATGATTAAAAATATATACAATAAAGTACACTATTATATTTACGCTGTTGTCTCTTAGAGCGGCTTCATAAGTCTTATGAAGTCGCTCTGACAATCAACAGCATAAATATAGTGGTGTATTTTATTGTGTATGATGTTGCTGTGGTCTTCAGTCCGGAAAATAGTTTGATGCAGCTCCCCGCTATCCTGATCTGGACAAGCCTCTTCATCTCCGAATAAGAACGACAACCTACTTTATTTTCAATCTGCTTACTGTATTCGTCCCTCAATTTCCTCTACGATTTTTACCCTACACACGTCCTTCCAATGCTAAGTTGACAATTCCTTGATGTCTCAGAATGTGTCCCACCACCATATCCCTTCTTTTAGTCAGGGTATGCCAGAAATTCCTTTTATTCTCAATTCTGTAGAGCATCTCATTAGTTTCATGATCTAACAATCTAATCTTCATCATTCGTCTGTAGCACCATATTTCAAAAGATTCTATCTTTTTGTTGCACTCCTTATTGTCCACGTTTCACTCCTATACAATACTACACTCCAGACAAATGCTTCCGAAGGGACTTCCTAACATGTAAATTAATGTTGGATGTCGACAAATTTCGCTTCTTTAGAACCGCTTTTCTCTTCCCATAGCCATTCTGCATTTTATATTTTCTCTACTACTTTTATTCTGTCGTTACCTAATTTAATTCCTTCAGCATCGCGTGATTTTCTTACACTGCATTCGATTGCTCTTGTTTCAATGTTCCTAATGTTCATTTTATAACCTCCTTTCAAGACAGTGTCCTATCCGCCCAACTGATATTCGAGGTTCTTTGCTGTCTCTGACAGAATTACTATGTCATCAGCAAAATGAAAAGATTTTATTTCTAATCTCTTCACTTTCATTCCCTTCCCAAATTTCTCCTTGCATTCATTCACAGCGTGTTCAGTATACAGATCGAAGAAAACCATTGCGACCCATTCATGCCCTGTGATAAATACTCTGATTTTTGTACAAGTTAACTATAACTCTTCGTTCCCTATATTTTACCCCTGATACCTTCAGATTTGAAAGAGTGTATTCCACTCAACATTGTCAAGAGCTTTCTCCAGATCTATAAACGCTTAAAACGCAGGTTTGCCTTCCCTTAACCTATTGTCTAAGATAAGTCGTAATGTGAGCATTGCGTCTCCTAAAGGCAAACTGTTCCGTTTTAGTATTTTGCAACCATGACGTATTAAACTGATAGTCCTGTAATTGTCACATTTTTGTCTGCTGGCGATTTCTTAGGAATTGGAAGTATTATATTTTTCTTGAAGTCAGGGGGTATTTCCCTTGTCTAATACATACTGCATGCGAGGTGGAACAATTTCTTCATGACTGGCTCCCCTAACGATATCAGCAGTTCAAAATGAATATCATCTTCCCCGGGGCCTTGTTTGGACTAAAATCTTTCAGTGTTCTGTCAAATTCTTCTCGCAGTATCGTATCTCCTATCTCATCTTCCTTTACATCGTTTTCCATTTCTAGAATACTACCTTCGTTATTTTTGTATGGGCCGTTTATATATTCCTGCCACCTTTCAGCTCTCCCTTCCTTGCGTAGTACTAGTTTCCTGTTTGAGTTCTTGATGTTCATACAGCTGTTTCGGCCTAGCCCATCATTTGGTGACCTGTCAGTAAACTACATATACAACCAATAAGTATGTACACAAAATTAATTGTAATTTATAATTAAAATACATGCGCCTCGGTTGCACAGTGGTAGAGTGCCAGACTACAAATACAAAGGTCGCGGGTTCGATCCCCGCCAGGTCCTAGGATTTTTATCTGTCACTTTCCACTTCTTTCACCTCTGGCAGTACTGCTCATGTGAAAAATACCGAGTAGCACCGTGGTTCGGAACCCACGTTAAACTGTAGGTCCCCCTATAACTGGCTGGGTAAGTCAGTTCGAAGGTCGGAGGAAGGCAACGGCATACCACCTCCAAATAGGACCATGCCTAGTAAAGCACTGTGGTGTTCAAACCAATCTTCGGATTGTTGACTGCTTTACCTTAATTAAAATACAAGACAATTTTATATATAGTAATTAATACCGATATAATACATACTGAACATTGAGGCATTTAAATTTTCATTTAAAAATACCATTGTTATGTAGTGCCATATAAGAATAAACGTTAAATGTTGTCAACTATATATATATATATTATATATATATATATATATATATATATATATATATATATATATATATATATATATATATATATAAAGATTCTCTGGCACATTATCACGCGAGTAACATGGAAGTTAGAGGCGGTACAGTTGCTTATTTATTGCAAGATACAAGGTCAAAAGAAAGTGGCTTAATTTGTGTCATTTTAATCAAATATCCAAAAATAGAAATAAATCACACATTTGCCAAATAAAGTTAAATCCTCACAAAGTAATTATTGATAACTGTTGCTTTGAAAATTTGAAAAAAAAAAAAAAACCAGTCCCTTGTTCTGCTAAATTGTTCGTTAAACAGTTGTCCAGTATAGAAATAGTCACACGTTCCATATTTAACCTTGTGTACCCCACCATAAATTATCAACATGTCCGAAAGAACAGACAGTATATAAATAATTGTAAATATGCCCACAACAGGCAATGACAATTTTAATGCGGACGTATTCAAACGGCACGTTGCGGATCGCACGGTCTCCCTCGTCGGAGGTTCGAATCCTCCCTCAGGCATGTATGTTTGTATCGTCTTTAATATAAGTTAGTTCATAAGCAGTTTGTAAGTTTAGGACTGATGACTTGGACATCTGATCACGAAATGAACTTGGTGCCTACGCATCGTCAATGATTACTTAGTTGAGGATTTTGCTACCATTCTCATAACGCAGTTAAAGTATCTGTTCTGCTAGTTTTGTAAGGTTTATTTCTAATTTACTATGTTTGTCTTAGAAGGATCACTTCCCATAGGTGAATACATATGTTTGAATAAAGTGAGCTTTTTTCGTTCTCTGGGTCCCGCAGTGTGGAGTATGTCTTTGATTGACATGTTCAATACCACAATAATTATAAATTATTTTAACACTGCTTTAAACTTTATTAACTGACTATAAGCTTATTTCGACCTTAGGCCATCATCAGGTGTTCTGTAATACAAGTAATGTAGAAGAGTTGTTACATATATTCTTATAACATAATTACATAATTTTTTTACAAAGAGTTACTTACATTACTTATAATATTGTTGTTGTTTATTTGCTGCCCAATTGATTATAGAAGATGATGTAATGCTTATCTGTATATGTGCAGCAGCACTGGTTATATGATTAGATTGTTTATCAGTTTTCCATAGTGGCAGTTTGTGGTGGCAGCATCCAACGATATTATAAGTTTACATGGTTACCAGTAATTTATACATTAATATCTTTGGTTTATTGGTTCTTGTATTGGAGTTTTACTATGGATTTGGAATCTTTGGTGTTTATCCATTCTCTTGTTTGTTTATAATGTGAATAAAATTTTCGATGAATTTTTTATGTTTGAGTTCGGTTTGTTCATTTAGTACATCGTTCTGGTTGTTGTGAATATGGGTATATAGTTCGATTTCCTCAAGAATATTCATTTTTGGCCCTTTTTGTATAATGTGTAAAATTTTTAAGACTTCCTCTAAAGGTTTTACATCGTGTTTTTCCGTGATTAAATGTTGATAGAATTTAGATGGATTATTTTCACTGTCTCTTGTGTTTTCTTTGTATCTAGCTTGAAAATTTCTGTCAGTTTGGCCTATATATGATTTCTGACAGGTGTTACACGTAATTTTGTAGATACCCGGATTATTGTATTTTAGTGTGTGTCTGGCTCCTTTAAAAATTTTATGGTTCGAACAGTGCTTGTTTTGATCGGCAAATTTGACGTTTGTGTGTTTGAATATTTTATTAATTTTGTCCGATTGACTTAGTCTTGGCGGCGGTGTCAGCCTCTAGGCAGAGCTTTCCAAACTGGGTGTCATGACACCCTGGGGCGTCGCGTAGTAGTATCAAGGGTGTCGCGTGACCAACAAATTTAGACTAAACAAAAAAAACTTGTCATAAAATAACACATAATGTCCTCTTCATACTATCCTGAAGACTCGCCTGCAGCTAATCATCCTTTTCTTCATTCAGTGCACCACACATCACAGCTCTTCCTATGCACAGTTTGCTGGAACTGGCAGCTGCTTGAACGAACCTTCACTGTAATCTGCTTTTCAAAAAGCTGGACCTGAGCGTTTTGTAATGGATTTATCAAATCCACGTCACCCTCGGTAGCGTTTCTTACAATTAAATGTCAATCAATGACACAGTGGCTGTAAAAGCTGTCACAGATTGTAAAAGCAGTCACAATTGTCCACTGACTAAAGCTATTCAGTAGCGATGTTTTGTATGGAGTATGGCCGGGTGATTAACGGAGAGTAGTATTTTAAATGCAGTGATAGTTGGTTCAAACCCTGGTATGCGTTAATATTTTTTCTCTCAGTTTCCTGTATGTAACAGATTCTGGGACCAGAAATGACATTCATATTCTTACTTGTCACAAATATTTATCAATTTTTTTCTGAATATGTCGGGACTTCCGAGGTCATGGTGAAGCAAGAACCTAACAATAGAACTTAAATAATAATTCATCACTTGTCCTAAATACATCCTCTTTATTTCTATAAATAATGTGATAATATTGAACTGAAAGGGAAGAGCCACTGTGCTGTCAAAATCAGAAATCCGAGCAGATAATTTCCAGATGCCGTTTTCAATAGATCCAGAAAAATCGTATCTGGCACTGACATGTACACACGACAGCGAAAAACGGTTCCCGAAATTCAATTTTCGTGTTTCGGAAGTTGGGTCGCATGTAGAAGAAGAAAGTATTACTGTGTGAGTTAGGCATTATTGTCTGCGGTGTTACTCTGTTGTACATGTCCGTAGTTCCTAATGTTTCCTTTTCTTGCAATGAGCGTCCGTAATTGCTGCAGTCAGAATCAACATCAAACATGTCAATGCGTACGAGGATTTCAGTTTCGTTTACAAACTACGTTTAAGCGATACTTTATTTCTGTCCCTGCCCCTCCCCGCTCGAACCATCTAAATTCTACCATATGTATATAAGTGAGAGGATGTCGCGCAAAACTGTAAGCTATAAAAGGGTGTCGCCATGAGGGAAAGTTTGGAAAGCACTGCTCCAGGCGCTCCATCTTTGCGCCTGCTGCGGTTCTCTTCTGAGAGGGCGGACATCCCAAGACGTTCCGTATTAGGTCCGCGCCAGATCCTGGCACTATCGTGGCTCTATTGAAGTTTCTTATGACGTCCGCGACCGCGTTGATTTTCTCTTATGGCTGAGTCATTCTTCTGGCCTTCTGGACTCGGTTGCGCCTGTGGGTTGCGCTTCCCGCGGCATCCGGCTGCTGTTGGAGCTGCATATTATGATGGCCGTCCTCCAGGGAGGTTGCAGCCTCTGGTACCGCGTATGCCGTTCTATTCTGTTGTCCATTCCTGGAGGAGTGAACTTTCTTCCCTTGTTTATGAAGTAGTCCAACGCAGTACTATGCCGACACCCTGCTTCCTGGTTGATCAATTTCTCCGTCATCTTGATTTCAATCGATTGATTAATTTTACCATCTCAGACGACTTAAGACTATAGGACACGAGTAGGAAGAAGGTAGCTTTTCTACCGTATTCTGGGCCTATATCTGACAAGATTATCAAGACACACAATATTAAGAGTGTGTTTAGCCACCTAACAAGATCAGAACGCTCCTTGGAACTGTCAAGGATGATTTGGAGTAAAGGAAACCTGGTGTTTACCATATACCATGTGAATATGGGATGTCGTACATTAGTCATACTACCAGAGAAGTTGAAATAAGATAGAAAAAACACCAGAGACATATTAGGCTACAACAGTTAACTAAATCTGAAGTAACTGAACATTGCCATCACAATGTGCAGCCCCAATAGCCGATGGATGCCTCAGGAAGTGGGCATGCTGAGTTCAAAAGGCCAGGAGAATGGCTCGGCCATGAAAGCAACTCACCGTGGTCGCGGGCAGCTTAAGGAACCTCAACAGAGGCATGACAGTGATAGGATTACCCCTATCGGGCGCAGACCTATTACGGAACACCTTGGGATGTCGGCCACGTCATTAGAGAGCAGTAACAGGTGCGGACCGAAGTTGGAGCGCCTAGAGGTTGATACTACTACCAGAAATGACCACAGGAGGAGCGGATGGCATAGGGAACGCCACACATTGCCCAAATTAGCTCGACAACGAGTGTCAGGGAACACCTGAGCTGGCCGCGGTGGTCAAGCAGTCTGCAGCGCGCCAGTCACGGTCTGCACGGCCACTACGATCGGGGGTTCGAATCCCCACTTGGGCATGGATATTTGTGCCGTCCTTAGTATTGGCTAGACCCTGTAGTTAGGTCCCATAAGCTCTACAAACATTGGAACATTTTGGAACACCTGATGAAGACACCAACGTCGAAATATGTTGGGAAGACGCGACCACCGGCAGTACACCCGATTCTACAAAATGACAATTGAAAAGTATTTTGTTTTCGTGGATCTCCACAACTCTTATATACTGGGTTAGGGGAATGCCGCATTACATCCTTTCAATTCAAAAACTTTACAGGAATTGGGAACTGTAAATAAGCCAGTAAGCTATCGGTAAGATGGCTATCTTTCACGATCTGTACCGTCATGTCTAAGAAAATCAGGTGATGCTGAAGGAATTAGATTAGGTAACGAAACAATAAAGGAGGTATATGAGTTTTGTCACTTGGGCAGAAAAATAAGAAATGATAATCACAGTACAGAAGATATAAAATGCAGAAAGGCAATGGATAGAAAAGCGTTCTTGAAAAAGAGAAATTTGTTAACATCGAATATTGATTTAAGCCTAAGGACGTCCTTTCTGAAGGCATTTGTGTGTAGTGTTGCCTTGTATGGAATTGAAACATGGACGATCAACAGTGCTGCCAACAAGACGATAGAGGCTATTGAAATGTGGTGCTACAGAAGAATGCTGAAAATTAGTTGGGTGGATCGCGTAACTAATGAGGAGTTACTGAACAGAATTGGGGAGAAAAGGAATTTATGGCGTACCTTGACTAAAAGAAGGGATCGACTGGTAGGACACATTCTTAGACATAAAGGAATTGTGAACTTAGCGTTGGAGGGGAGTGTTTGGGTAAAAACCGCAGAGGAAGACCAAGAGATGGATACAGTAATCAGATTCAGACAGATGTAGGTTGCCGTACTTATGTGGAATTGAAGAGGCTTGCTTAGGATAGGGTATTGTGGAGAGCTGCATCAAACCAGTCTCCGGACTGAAGACCACAACAACAACTAACATGGACGCCATTTTGAAATCTAAGTAAAAGGTTTTTCCCTTTTAAAACTATGGTCCGAAAATTACATTTTCTATACAGGTATAGAGTGGACTGTTCTCCAAAAAGAAGATTAATTTAATGTGTTCAGCATGTTATCCCTCTTGGTAAACACACATTTGAAACTGCTGAATTCAAGTGTCGCGCACTCGCAGAAGGATTTCCGTAGAAATGCTGGTACGCCATTCTTCAATACGTTTCTGTACATTCTGCCTATATATATATATAGCATTCTATATTTGGAGTCCTCCGGGCTAAGAGGCAGGGGACGGAAAAGTAAAAAAAATTAAAAATCCGGTTTTGGGGCCCCTCCAGAATCAGAGGCGAAAAAAGAAAGAATAAAAACGATAAAGAAAGATGTGTTTTCCAGATATTTGGAACCCCTCAGTGCCCCAATTCGAGAGGGCTGGGGCAGTCCACCCTTCGCCCCATTTCCTCCCCCATTAGGCCGCCATTAATGTGACTTTTTACACACCTCATATTTTACAAAAGAAAACGAGGTCCGTTGTAGGCTGCATTGTAGATATTTTCATCTGTTTGTGTGAGTAGATAATTTCAACTATTCATCATTCTCAATATTGAATGACAGTCACTGAATATCAATTTAACTTCATTTCATCATAATCGGATGATTCTGGATAGCCTACATCTGTCTTAATCATGGATTTAAATACTGAAAACTGCACCCGTCATGTATTTTTATGTTTAGCACAAAGCATTTCGAGAATTTTTCTCCCTTTTAGTGCATAAATACATCGTGACATTTTCATGTATGATTTTATGCAGTTCTTGCACAGATGTAGTCTTTTTAAGGTTACTGCAATGAGGGAAATCGTACATAATAAATCTTGGCAACTTTTTCATATATTAAATAGTACTTCTGTCTGCACTTGAATGTATTGTGTCTGCTCCGTCACGCTGGATATCACAACACAAAAATTGTCACACTAAATTTTGTATAAAGGTAGGCTACTCAGAACATCAAACATAATAATCATGACTTAGGCCTAGCAAGTCGTGATTATTATGTTTGATATTCTGAGTAATAGAAGAGGCACTATACCTTTAAGCAGACACAAAAAATTATGGTTTTTAACATTAGGATTAAATTCACATCTCAGGATTTATTCTGTGCCATTTTCTGAACTTCAGTAACCTAAAAGAGACAACTGCAGTGCAAGAGTGGCAGAAAATCACACATTGAAACGTCGAAAAAGTACCGCATTTCTGTAAACAAATGCTCTAGAAGCTGCGCATAAATTATCTAAACTCGGTATTTTCATTATTTAAAGCATGGAGGTTAACTGGTGTAATATTACTTGTCAATGACACGACGAAATATCACGAGACGTAATAGAAATTTCTCCTTTTACTGGTGCCTCACATATTCCTAAAGATTGTCTCGTAGAAGCAACAACTGAGGACAGTACACAATCGTCGCCACTTTCTTCTTTCAAGAGAGATGTAGCTCATTCTTATGCATTCGATGTCTTTATTAATAACAAGAGCCACATTGTAGCACTTATTTCCAAACATAAAAATGTAAGTGGAATCCATTGCCCCCCCCCCCCCCCCCCCCCAGGAAATTGAGATATACTTCACACACGGAACAGATTATAATCTAACCTTCTTCTTAACCTGACCAAGTGACAAACTATATCGGATGCAGTGTGGCCACGCCGTCGACCGATGTTTTAAAACTCAGGCGACGGCGTCTGACGACGGTTGGTAGGTGCTGTCATGTACCGGTTGTTCGCCTGACGAGCGGACAACCCGCAATGCAGGGTACAAGCGCATGGATGCATAGCAATGATGCGCCCCACGGCGGTGGTTCCAGAGTCACCGGAGGATGACCACCGCCAGGGAGCGCACTAAACCGAGACTATTTTCCTCTGCACAGTCACGTGAGACCAGCTTGAGACTGCCACGTATCACTACGCGCCGACTATTTAGGGGGGCGCAGTGCAACACGACTCTCATTAGGAAACTACACGAGCAGACAACCATCCCAGACTGCTACGTGAAGCTAATTGCAAGTTACCTGCGTGACCGGAAGATGATGGTGACAGTGAACGGCCAATCTTCGGACACTCGACCTGCATTAGCCGGACTACCTCAAGGTTCGGTGCTCTCTCCCATTCCGGTTTAACGTGTATGCAAACGACATACCTACGGTGGAAGGCGTACAGAGAGTACAATTCGCTGGCGATACAGCGTTCCTCACCAGCGGACGACACGTTCAAGCCAACATCAGACGTCTCCAAAGCCAACTGGATGCAATGGAGGACTGGTGCAAAACCAACAAAGTGCTACTGAACCCGGAAAAAACAACTGCCATCTACTTTACTAAGAAGCGTCCACGACTGCCAACCAACCTGAAACTTTACGGACAAAACATACCATGGGGAGATACGGTGATATATCTGGGGGTTACTTTAGATAAGCACTTCGTCCTTCATAAACACGTCGACGGCTTGCGGAATAAAGCGTACGCAATGGCGAAGAGCCTAATGCCCTTCTTCTTGAGCACTGACCTGGGTACTGGCGCCAAATTACGTCTGTACAAAGCCACGGTTCTATCTAAGATGCTTTACGGCAGCTCAGTCTGGGGACTGGCCAGTGCTACCCAAATTCAACGGCTGCAGGTAATACAGAACAAAACCTTACGATGGATCCTCAGGGCAAACAGTTACACACGGAATACCGACATCCATGAGGCGCTTCACATGGATACTATCATGGAAGCCGTCCAAAAAAGAGCGACGAAGATCCACCACAAGATTGATCAACTACGGGGTATCGTACACCACATCCGCACATTGGGGGGGACAATGCCACTTCCATGGCATAGATACAAAGTGCCACGGGCCTTGACTAATCGATAAAGTTTTAAATTCGATGTAAATACAAAGTCTCATTGAAATTGTCATTAATACATCGAGAGGGGTACCTTACGGACCAAAATAAAGGCGCTTACAAGTTAACCCCTAAAGTTTATTGTCGTAAATAAAGGTATAGTTAACCCCCATATCCTCAACTGTGAAGTGTTAATCGTCCATGACGATGGTACTTCAGTTACTTTGTACCACCACTAAAAGGGATCGCGACCGACGCCTCTGGGGAGGAGCCCCTGCCAGCGACGCCGCACCTACAGGACTTCCCGCAAAGGAATAAGGCTCCGCCTCCTTGGCCGTTCTCTCAAGGCTGTCATCTCCCTGGCTTGTACCTAATTGGTGAAGAAGAAAACTTTTAGTTTATGTTTGTTGTTTGCCTTAGTTTCAGAAGTTTGTTAGTTTGTTTTGTTTCCAGAAGTTGATTAGTTTGTCTTGTCAATAAACACAATTTCCGTATCAGACAGTGTCTTTCAGTTATTATCTCCGAGGAGAGATATACCAGGTGCCACTGCGAACATAGCATGACGCTATTCCTCACAGAGCTGCTATGGTGGACAACATGCTTGAAGCTGAGGAGAATGAACGAATACAGGGGCCAGCTTGTTGACCGAACTTGAACCAGATTGAACATGTCTAGGACACATTGACAGATGCATTGCAGCCAGACCAACAGTTCCCACAATGGTTGCAGAGCAGGATATTGCTCTCATGGAAGAACGGCCAAATATCCCCCAAGAGCTGGTTGATAACCTCATACTGTCCATCCCACACAGGTGTGCAATTGTAATGGCCGTCCGAAATGATCAAACACGAGAGCAAAGAGGATGACTTTTTCACTATAATGGTAGCCACGTGGTGCCTTGCTCTAAGTGATGTAAACCCCTAGTAAAGAGTAGAGAGAGCAAAATATCGTACTGTATCATACACAAATTACAATTGTAACTAAAATATGAAAAAAATGTTGCCATATGTATATTGTGTATTATATCTCACTCGATCACTTGTTTGAGCAGTTTATCTTTGAATTACACTGTATTATACATGTGGTTGATAATGAAGAATACTCGAAATTAGGTAATCACACAGTGAAATAAAAATACCTGCAATACTGTCTCCAAGGGGCCAAGATTTCTACATATTAATAGTGAACGTCCTTATGAATAGAAAATGCCGAGTTCAGTGAATAAGCGCATCGATTGCATGGATCTTTCCTTACACGAAAGTAAATTTTGTAGTTTACTGAATTCTCCTATACCATGAATGGGTTGGGTTGGGTTGGGTTGTTTGGTTGGGATAGGGGGACTAAACTACTGAGGTTATCAGCCCCCCGGTGTGGAGGGGAAGGAATGAGGATAGAAAATGAGGGGAGGGGGGAGGAAATGCAGTCCGGGAAGTAAAGAAGGAAGGAATGAAGACTGCATTAGCTCGGGGTCCCGTGCTCGCCATGCACGTACTCACGAAAGAACCGTCAACCTCCTGGGGTCTATACCATGAATGAAACGAGAAAGAAATAATTGAACTACACTGACGTGTAATTATTGCTATACACGGACACAGATGTAAAGGGTCGGTGCATTGTCCGAGCTCTCGTTTGTACTCCAGTCATACATGTCCTTTGGTTTCCAATGGGACTATGGCACGCAGGCTGGTTCAAAATATGTTCAAATGTTTGTAAATCTATGGGACACACACACACACACACACACACACACACACACACACACACGCACGCACGCACACGAACATGCCCGAGGGAGGGTTCGAACGTCCGACGGCGAGCAACCTCGTGCTCCGCAGCAAGGCGCCTTGGTTCTTCAGGCAGTTCGGCCTGTTGCGTATGTGTGTTCGGTTTTGTCCAGTGTTGATCTTTCTAACATGGTTAGACTATTGTAAATGACAATCGAAGACTCCATGTAGCCACTGCCACACTACGTGAGTCTGACCAGTTTGGATGGGAGTATTCTGCCATCCAGCCTATAGTCCCGATCTTTGTCCAAATGACATTCATCTCTTGTAGTGAAAGTGATGGCAAAGATCACTTTTTGCAATTTGCCATATAATGACAAACCACTATATTAACACTGTATTGGCATCTAAGACTAGGCATTTACCTCACAGAGGTCTTATGCAGTGTTTCTGGCGTCTGGTCGTCGCCACCTAAATGTTGATTATTTTGAAAATGTGTCGGAGAGTACTCCATTTATTAGTCACGTTTATATAAACTGTAATTAACAAATGATACATTTGCCGTGCAGTACTGTGATTGAGGAAGAACAACATGGATTCAGGAAAGACCGAGGTAATATGGATCTTATTTTTGCAACAAGAATGCTAACAGAAAGGTACTGGGAATATGGAAGAAATCTTATTATATTTGTAGACATCGAAAAAGCATATGACAGTGTTCCTCGAAGCAAGATGTGGAAATGTTTGGAAAACCTAAAGGTGCCAAAGTATCTGATAGATAAAGACAAAATGCTATACCAAAAGTGTTATAGCTGTGTCCAGGTAAGCAATGGACGATCAGAATGGTTCGAAACAAAGAGAGGTTTCCAGCAAGGAAGTGCCTTATCACCACTCCTATTTGTAATAGTAATGGACAAAATTATAAAATCTATCAAGAAAATAGACAGCGAACCTAACGCCCTTGTTTTTGCCGATGATTTGATGGTATGGGGAGAGACAGAAGCTGAAGCACATAGGAAACTGAATGATTGGAACAACACATTCAAAAATTTCGGACTAAAGATAAGTAAACCAAAGACAATAGAAATGACCATCAACAGGCAAGGAACAACATCAAATATATTTCTAGATGGGGTCAAAGTAGAATCTGTTTCTCATTTCAAATACCTAGACAGTATGATCTCTAAAGACAACACCGTTAAGCAGGAAATACTCAACAGAACACAGAAAGCATATAATTTTTACAGTCAAATAAGGAACTTCTCTGTGATGATAAAATACCACAAAAAGCAAAAGCAACCATGTACCATACCTATTTCGTTCCAATCCTTACATACGGCTTAGAAACATGTACCCTACTAAACAGAGACCTCAGTAGAATTGAGGCAATGGAAATGAGATTCATTAGAACTATTAATCAAACAACCAGACAGGGTAAAATCAGGAATGCGGTGAACAGAAATGTAGTTAGTACTGAGGTTCCTGTCACCAGCATCATAATGAAACGTATACTTCAGTGGTACGGGCACTTAATGAGAATGAATAGTGAAAGACCTGCTAAAAAGTATTTCAACCTCAACCTCATAGGAAGAAGACCACGGGGAAGACCAAGGAAACGCTGGATAGAGACTGTAAGATCAGATGTGGAGGAGAAAGAACACAAATGGGAAGACATTCTGGAAAAGAAGATGTATGAAGACAGGAGGAGATGGCAAGCGCTTTAGACCTTTTGTGAATTTGGTATGCAGTTGTTACGTTCTGATTTGTACATTTGCAGAGGTATCCAATGATAGCAGCTAGACTGTGGTTATAGTAAAAATTACAAAAAAGCGATCTTTGGCATCATTTTCACTATCACAGCACATCGCGCCCTGAAGATATGAAAACTATATTCATCTCTTTGGTATCATGAAGCGTCTTCTGCCAGGGAAACGTCACCACAACGAAGCTGAGGCGCAAATTGAAGTGACTACAGGCTTCAGACTTCACGTGGGCATAGAGTGCGTGATGCACCATTGCGATGAACGTTTCAACAATGATGGTGTCTATTGAGAACTATCCAGTGAATCTATGTAAATATTGCAATAAATACTAAAGAGTGATGCATTTGTTGTCTTTATAGGTGATTGGAATTTACTTTCTGCGTTGCACCTGGTAGGTTACGATTTAAACTCGCCTCTTTAGACAGTTACATCTACATAAATACTCTGCAAGTCACATTGAAGTGCATGACAGAGGGTACATCGAACCGCTTTTATGATGTTTCTCTAACGTTGCATTCTCTAATAGCTCGCGAAAAAAGGAACACCTAAATCTTTCGGTTTTCGCTGATTTCTCTTATATGTCTTCCTATATAAGTGATTGCTAACAAAATACGTTCGCATTCGAAAGAGAAAGTTGGTGAAAGAAATTTCGCAAATAGATCTCGTCGCAACGAGTAACGCCTTTGTTTTAATGATCTCCACCCCCACTCGTGCATCATTTCAGTGGCACACTTTCCCCTATATCGCGATAATACAAAACGAGCTGTCTTTCTCTTTACTTTCTCTAAATCGTCTGTCAATCCGACTCGGTGGGGATCCCGCAATTCGCAATACTCCAAAATAGGACACACAAGTGTAGTCTTTGGTTCGTTTTTCCTACAATATTTTCTGTGTGTTCTTTCCAATTTAAGTTGTTCGTAATTGTTACTCCCAAGTATTCAGTACAATTGTTGGCCTATTGGTTCGACTGATTTATCGTGTAAATAAAGTTTAACGGGCTTCTTTTAGTGGTCGTAGGGATGACTTCACACTTCTCATTATTATGGGTCAATTGCCATTTTTTGCACCATGCTGATATCTAAATCATTTTGCTGTTACTTTTGATCTTTTGGTGACTTTACTTATCGATAAATGGCAGCAACATCCGCGAACAGTCTAAGTGAGCTAGTCAGATTGACTCCTAAATCGTTTATATAAATAAAGAACAGTAGGGTGCCTATAACACTTCCCTGGCGAACGCCAGATTTCACTTCAGTTCTTCTCGATGACTTTCCGCCAGTTACAACGTACTGGCGACAGGGGAAGATACAGACTATTATAATAGGTGCTGACGTGATTCATGCGAGAATATTATAAACCTATTTTCTGAATATTGCCTTGTGGCGTTGCATAGCGGGTTAAAATCTCAAAACACTGGTCAAAATATTAGGAATTGTTTTATTTTTACCAAACTTAAGTATGTAAGGGTTCACGCATTTCCTGTTTAATACGATATAAAAATAAAAAAATAAAATAGCAAATTCCAAGACGGCGGCCGGCCTCTTTGTACGCTACAATCATTTTATTCATTTAAAAGTATTTTTTAGCGAATTATCGAGGTTGCTGATGAAGAATGAGTTAAAAAATTTAGAAAAATGTTAGATCCAAGATGGCGGTGAAAAATTGACAAGTCTTTTTATTTATTTATATTTATCTTAAAGTGAGTATGTAAGGTTTGCTGTAGTTCATGGTTAAAAATATATACGAAAAAAGTGGAAAGTTCAAAGAAAGGACCAAGCAGAGGATAAAAGATGGTGTAAAACATTACAGATAATTATTTTATTTCAAGCACAATTATTTATTTTGTAAATTATAGAACAATATCTTTCCTCGAAAATCCGACTCTGGAAATGCTGGATCAGATGTAACCTAAAATAAAAAAATAAATGAATAAAAATAAAATAAATCTGTGTTACACTTTCAGATATTTTTCTAATTATTTTATTGTTTACAATGCTTGTCTCGTCGATTATAATTTAAATAGTACAAATACAGCTCATAATTAATTAATTTTATTGTCATTTTTTAAATGGTCCCAACAATGACATTTTGCCAAAATATAGCTCAAAGCCAGAGTAGAAACTAGTAGCAGTATTTGAAGCTTAATTTACAAAGGTAATAATATATACTTGCTGACACAGTGCGAAAGAAAGCGGTATATCGTGGAATTCGTAACTTACCTCTATTTATAAGTGCATTTTACAATTTTCTCGTCTATTTTCCTGTAGTACGTTAACTGAAAAGTAAACATGTATTATTGATAATTTAATAGTAATGTAAATGTTTTTTCAGTAGTATATATGTCCTGGAATACATTCCATATTGAAAGTATTGGCTTCTCTTGCACAAAACACAAACAACTGTCCTCAACAACAAGACTGGTTTTGTAACTCTGGTATCCCGGAATGATGTTTGAGAGCCCGCCAGACCACATGGACTATGACAGCAGCCGTTAGGCGGCGCGCACAACCTACTAGCGCTGCCATCGCCACTAGAGCGCTGCAGGCCGTGGCGCGCCTACCGCGCCGGTCATCTGCGCAGAGAGCCGCACTATATAGGGCCCGGAGCCACAGCTCGCTCCTCTTTCCCCCCTCCCCCGCACTTCCCCCATCCCTGTTCCATCTCCGCCCCCTCCGTCCCCCTCCCCAACCCCTGCGGGGGCGTCTCGACTTTTTACCAACGTGTACAGTGCCAGTGTGTCCAGTGTCGTGTGTTTTTTAATCAGTGCCTCCGTGTTCGCCGTCCGCAAGTTTTATTCTGTGCACCGTCCAGTGTCTTCGTGGTTTGTCCTTAGTGTTTCTGCAATGTACTTTTAACTCGTCGTTGTGGCCAACTGTTTTTACTGACTATGTGTGTTTTTTATTACTACTCGTCTGTTCTCGTTCCCTGATATATGTTTGTCCCGTTTTGTCCACGTACGTTTTAGTCTGTCAAAAACTCAGCGTGTAAATTGTTTTAACATTCGACAATTTTGTTCCTCTTTTTATACATTGTCTCTTATTGTCAATTCATGTATGTCACATGGCGGAAGAGCAGCCACCGCAGCTGCTGCCAGCCTGCCAACTGTTTACAGTTGGCTTAAAAATACAATAAAGAAAAAAAAAAAAAAAAAAAACTCGCTCCTCAGTCTTGTGTTGACTGCGCTCCGTTTACCTTCGATATTCAGTGGTTATCTGGCTTCGTACTCTGCTTTGTCACGGTTCCGATTGGCTTGCGTTTTGATCTTTGTTTTCGATTAGTTGTTGTCATTGTCGTCTCTGTGGTTTCGTGGAGTGTTTCTCGTTAGCGGCGACGCTTGACCGGTCGGTCGCCGCTAGTAGCTCCCGACCCAGTCCGGTCTTCGGTCACTATAGTAACCTGGCCATTGCACGCAAGCTAACAATGACCTATCGCATTTGACGTGAGATATAACCGAACAAATGAAGAACTGGTCATCCGCACAGCCGGCGTTCAGCGGTCCCCGTATTGCTGCAGCCAACCTGATAGTCCAAAATTCCCACCTATAATTTTTTCCCCTTTTTGGGCACGTTTTCAAGATTCTGGTCCACTGTGGGTAGGTAGGAGAACTGACTTCTCACGGAAATGTCTTAGATCTCCGTAGTCTACATACTATTTGTATTACGACTTTGAGGACTTTTAAAACGTCCTACAGATAAATAAGGAGTGTTTTAAGCAGGGTTGAGAAAAACCCGTTCTTTTTGGTTCTTTTTTTAAACCAGCCCAGTGAGTTAAATTGGGTTTTATTGGGTTTTTACAGGTTTTTTGGGTTCTTTTCATACTGTCAAATTCTTGTGATGAAGCCAGAGTCACTTTATTGAGGATACGTGGACGTACAAATTGGACAGTTAGGCTCATCCTTAAAGTGTGACTTAGTGTCCTTTTATGTTAAATTGGTACATTCATTTCAGTTCTGAAAGTAATTGTTGCCTTTTCTCTTATTGAATGTGAGAATCTGCTAACTACATACTCATTGTTTATATCTACTACGAAATGAAATGACAAAAATGCGCCAGCTTTTAAAAGAAGACCTGCCTGACTTGTTAACATATGGTTGTTCGGCCCATTATGTTAATCTACTTGAAGCAGAAGTAATACCTTCAAGTGTGATAAAGCACATTTGTGAAGTTCATAAGTACTTTAGGAACCACCATCAACCACATGGTTGGTTAAAGGGAAAAATGGCCTTATGCCACTGCCCCCAATTCTACTAGATGGAATTCCCAACATGATTGCCTACGAACCTTTATTGATAATTACTCGAAATATGTAGAAATTTTAACAGAGAACTCTGAGGAAGTCCCTGCTAACATTAGCAAAATTTTGGATAATGTGGTAATTTATAAAGATGCCACTCATCTTCTCCGACAACTGTCAGAGGTTTGTAGAGTCCTGGACCTACTTCAGACAGACAGCACAAATATTGCCCAAGCTGTCGAACTGTGGAATGACCTATCAGAAAGTCTTGATATGGAACCACATAAGAAAGTGATAGAAAAACGAAAGGAACAAGCACGTGAACCGTTTCATTATCTAGCCAACTTGTTAGATCCAAGATACAGAGGCAGCAGATTGACTGCTGAACAAAAAGAGTGTGCAGAAAACTGGCTCATGGAGGTGCATCCAGATTGGATTGCAGCTTTTCTATCTTTTCGAATTGCTGATAAGGACTATTTTCCTGCCACTATGTTTTCTGAGGCAGTGATAACTCAGTTCCAACCAGTCAAGTGGTGGAATATAATTGAACTGAAAACAACGAAAAAAGGAAATTTACCAAGAGGTTCCATTAGTTTCGTAAAAAGCCTTATTTCTTGCCCTGCCAGCACTGCATCCATTGAAAGGATATTCTCCACATATGGACTTGTTTGGTCTAAACTTAGAAACAATTTAGGAGTGAGAAAAGCAGAGAAATTAGTGAAGATACACAAGTTTCTGCGTTCTTTACAAAAAGACTAAATTGTATGTGGCTGAAGGTGAAAGATTACTTTTTTTACTGTCAACTGTAATGTGTTAACTGTACCATTTTTTAAATAATTATTGTAAATATAATAATGAAATAAATTTTGTGCCTAACAGTTGCTACAATAAATATGGATCCTCTAATTTTCAATTTGTGTTATTAAATGTTCATATGTGTGTATAGTTGGTTTTTTGTTGTTGTTTATTGGTGGTTTTTTTTAAATGGGTTTTTCTAAAAAAAAAACCACATGGGTTTTTTGGGTCGGGTTAAATTACAACAACCCTGGTTTTAAGAGAAAGAATACAGAAAGCACTAAGAAAGAAATGAGTGGCTGCTCCATGTACGGGACTATTAGCAGAGCAGCTGTGTGTCGTTCATAGCGGCGGCGGCTATTGATCTCGGGCTGGGCGCAGCTCATCAGAGAGCTGTCTGTCATCGCGGCATCCCCTGCCTGTATTGCGCGCCGCTATCTCACACACGGCTAACACGCCTCGCGAGCCAATATCAATCACGGCTCCCAGATAGCGAGAGCCGTTCGCCGATACAGCCACACCGACAGGCGAGGCTGCCCAGTAAACAAAAAATAATGAGATTGCTGCGCCACAAACATTTCGTGCTGGCGTATATTTCCCAATATTTCAGTTAGCCGCGCCTGGAAAAATTATTAACTCCCCATAAAGTCACAGTCGAGATACGATTCAATAATAACTATTTATAATCTGCACACGTCACATAAAATTTTATTTCATTACCTCTGTTTAATTTTTAATAATTTATTTGTTATCAATCGATGCTGCAAACAAATTTAAAGGGTCACTTTTTTTGAAACTCACTCTCGCCTCCCATTGTGTCGCATAAGAAATTGCCTCAACGGTGCCTGTAGGCCTGTAGCCTTCCTCGGGAATGGTGCAAACATCATGGTGTCTTGTGACGTCAAGCTTGTAGAGCTGTAAGAGTAATGAAAAGAATGTATCCGTACGTTTTTTTACTCTAATATCGGAGTTAATCACATTTTTTTTATTTCCAAGTTACATTTTCATTTAATTCCGAGTTACATTTATTTATTTATTTCCGAGTTACATTTTGAGTTACATTTTTTATTTATTTCCGAGTTGCTCAAGTTTTTTTTATTTCCTGGTTGCTCAATTTTCCGAGTTGCTCAATTTTTTTTTTTAAATTTCCGAGTTGCTCAATGTTTTTTAAATTTCCGAGTTGCTCAATTTTTTTTTCTTTCCGAGTTGCTCAAATTTTTTTTTATTTCCGAATTGCTCAATTTTTTTTTCTTTCTGAGTTGCTCATTTTTTTTTCTTTCTGAGTTGCTCATTTTTTTTTCTTTCTGAGTTGGTCAAATTTTTTTTTCTTTCTGAGTTGGTCAAATTTTTTTTTCTTTCTGAGTTGCTCAAATTTTTTTCTTTCTGAGTTGCTCAAATTTTTTTTCTTTCTGAGTTGCTCAATTTTTTTCTTTCTAAGTTGCTCATTTTTTTTTCTTTCTGAGTTGCTCATTTTTTTTTCTTTCTGAGTTGGTCAAATTTTTTATGCTCCCGATTTACTCACTTTTTCTTAATGGGCAAGAGACAGAAAAGAATCTTTTAGAACTTAACGGTTGCTCTGCGGCCAATAATAAACCTAAAGGCTTTGCATACGCACGTGAAACGTTTGAAATAAGAAGACACCATTCGGGTGAAGTAAAGAGAAGAAGAAGGCGTATATTCCAACTCTGTCATGTAAAAATCTCAAGATCCAGTCACAAAAGGGGACTGATGAACGCAAAACAAAAAACGACGCTCATCAGATAAACGGATGGCTGGGAAACGAAAGATAAGTTACCGAAGATTATTTTAAGAACATGTTTGTCAAGCTTAAGGGACTTAACTGCGGGGTCATCAGCCCCTAAACATACAACTACTTATAAACTACCTTAGACAAAAGAAATCACAAGGGGGGATTCGAACCAAAAATTTTAAAATGTTTGTAAAGCTTATGGGACTTAACTATGGGGTCATCTGTCCCTAAACTTACAAACTACTTATGAACTAGCTTATACTAAGAACGGCACAAACATCCATGCCAGAGGGGCGATTCGAACCCCCGTCCGTAGTGGCCGTGTAGACCGACGCGCCGCAGAACGCTCGGCCACCGCGGTCGGTGGCATTCGAACCCCCGACGGAACGGCCTCGCGCATCCTAACATCAGTGTCCTCGGCCGCTCTGCCGCGACTTATTTTAAAAGAGAAACAAAACATCTGCTGCAAAGTTACCAAAAGGGGGACTAAAAAGCGACTCCTAAGACTTACTTCAAGTCATAAGGGGCGAATTAATTACCAAATTACAAGGTCAATGGGAGACTTTAAAAACAGCAAGACAACACACAAATTACAAGGAACAATGTAAACTGGCGAAGGTGATATTAGCAAATGAGAATGAGTTAGTAGCCATGAACGAGTGCCGCTGATAGTAAGTTTCCAAACTGCTCCTGATTGTGTCTGAGCGACTTTAGCTCGTTCTTGAGCAGCCCAGAGGTAGGCCATAAATTTCTATCTCGTCCACCAGCCGCAGTTCAATAATGGCATATGCCGAGTGATCTACCAGTCAGACGCTGGTGTTGAGTTTTGATACGCGGTCTGGGTTTTATGTCGGGCATGGTGAACCATTCCACCGTTACATGGGGAGATGCTGTCCCACTGACCAGGGCCACCATGCCTCGGTTGAAGTCCCATACGGTGGACACTTGGCAACACTGGTGTCTGGCACGTGGCAAATTGAACAATCGCCAGATGGAAGGAAGTGGATATCTGCAAACCTCTGACTGGTCCATAGTACATTGATAACCAGCGCGTACCACAGGCTACGGACTTCAGATGGCAGGACAGTGTGAAATACATTGATCCCCACCTGTTATCAGTCGATTCTGGAGTGCCACGCTTATGCACTGGTGGTCGTCCTTGGTACAACATGCGAACCGTTCGGTGGGGATGCGTTGCAGCCTGGAGGACATCGGTTGAAATAATAGCCTCCTCGGATTGTGGACGGTACATATCGAGAACGGCCACTATCGGACTCTGAGGCGAGGTGGCCTGCAGTGTAGCTGCTCAGTGAATAAAGAGCGCCATGCATTTATACTAAAAGGGCATGAGCCCCAAACTACCCATGGTGGAGTCGAGCACACACGTGTCACCCTAAACTTTGAAAAGAAAGAGTACTCGTTACATACGTATAGTTACTGGTTACCAGCGCCACCTAGAAATACGCCCTACACACTGTCTGGAATCCCTCGTGACGTAAGCTCCAGGAACCATTACAAAGCGTGGTGCACATGAAATGTAAGAAATTTGCCACGTAGATACTATGAGTATATGCCTGCTTTTTGAGGCAATTATACTACAGAGGAAAGAGTCATTCCATTCCATTTCCTTCGTGACTGAAAGGCACAGAGAGAATAATTAACAGCAGGTCGAGATAATTTTAACCATATCTCTCTGGGGTGAGTAAAATAAAAGTATTAAATAGATTGTTTAGGTTAAGCAGTAACTGCAATTTATAGATGCAACCCATACATATGTCCTGTCTTAAAACCAATGTAACATAATTATTTATATGGTATCGGTTCTTTTCGCAGATGTCCGAAGAAACAGACAACATTTGGTGACATTAACGGACGTAATTTTACGAATTAGAAATATTAAAACATTTCGACCGTTTCAGGGCATTGAAAGAAATGTCCGGGCAAATATAATAAGAGGGAAAACGTTTTACGATTAGAACCAGCTATATCCACTCACCTCACTTTAAAGATATATGCCCGTGCAACACAAATAATGAAAGTGTGTTTTTGTTATAAGAAATCCAATTATCTTTAATTTTTCATAATATATACACATACCCAGTAAAACTTACGACCAACGTCCAGAAAACGAACTTTCAATCGTTCAGAAGTAGTCAGCAGCACACGGTAAGCGTGTAATTTAAATTAAGGATTACACTGCTTTTCTATATTCACAGCTTTTCATCTATTGTTTGTGTTAATCCGTTCTTCTGTAACTGCAGTGCTGCTGCTTGAAGCGCTAGTTTCGCTTTGGTGACAGCTCGTGTTGAAGTGCCACTAAGGTTGACTCTTTCTCCACTAGGGGCTCTTGTGTCGTTCCAAGTTCCAATCGTGAACTTTTACATCTACATCTACAAACATACTCTGCAATCCACCGTAAGGTGCGTGGGAATTCCACTTCATATCGCTCTGAAATGCTACGCCCAAATATTTGAACGACGCGACCGCATCAAGAAGCTCACTACTAATGCTGTATTCGAACATTAAGGGATTGTTTTTCCTACTCATGCGCATCATCTTACATTTTTCTACATTGAGGGCTAGCTGCCATTCTTAACACCAACTAGAAAATATGTCTAAGTCGTTCTGTATGCTATTACAGTCAGTTAAAGACGACACCGTCCCATAGACCACAGCATCATCAGAAAACAGCCGCAAATTACAGGTTAGTCTGTCCATCAGATCATTTATATAGATAGAAAATAATAGTGGTCCTATCACACTTCCCTGGGGCACGCCTGACGATACACTCGTCTCTGATGAACACAACCTAATGTTTTCTATTACTTGGGAAGTCATCCAGCCAGTCACAAATCTGTGAACCTATTCCATAAGCTCGTATCTTCGTTAGCAGTCTGCAGTGTGGCACCGCGTCAAATGCCTTTTTGAAGTCGAGGAAAACACAATCCGCCTGTTGCCCTTCACCCATGGCTCGCGAGATGTCATGTGAGAAAAGGGCTAGCTGTGTTTCACATAAACGATGTTTCCTGAACCCGTGCTGGTTCGTAGTAAGAAGCTTTTCCGTCTCAAGGAAATTTACTATATTCGAACTGAGAATATGCTCCAAAATTCTACAGGAAACTGATATCAGCGCTATTGGCATCTAACTCTTTCCTTTCTTATATATACATGTACGTCAGACTGTGATGTTAGTATGAAAATATGGATTAAACACGCTAAGAATGGCATTCATCGTATTTAATCATATTAGGTAGAACACAGTAACCAATTACATGCACTCATTGATTTTCACAGATATAGAATATAAATTCCACCCATGCGAGGCCATGGCGATCGCTAGTCCTCTGTTGTATTAATAGGTTTTACCCCTCCACCTGTGTGCCCCAGGGCTCCGTCCTCTCCCCCCTCATCAACGTCATTTACTCGGCTGACATACCACAACTCCAACCTCCCGTCTATCTCTTTCAGTATGCCGACGCCACCGCCTTCCTAGCCCTCGCCCTCTCCCTTGCTCGTTCCTAACACCTTCTGCAGTCCTGCCTCTCCCAATTCTCAACTTGATGTCACCCGTAGCTCCTCGCCGTCAACCACACCAAATCCCAGACTATCATTATAGGTCGTACCACCCGATACTTCCATGTACCTCAACTCCATGACCGTCCCATCTCCTAAACCTCCACCCTCAAATACCTTGATCTCGCCATGGATCGCTACCTCTCCTGGAACCCTCGCCTTCAAACTGTCCATCAGGAAGCCCTCTGCGGTGTCAATCTCCTCGAGCTCGTCTTCGGCGGGACTTGGGGACGTAACCTCTCCGCAATCCTATATAGCGTCCTGTCCTTTGCAGTTTCCACCTCGCTTGGGTTTCCGCCTCCCCCACCTACTATAAATCCCTTCAAATCCTAGAATGCCACGCTCTCCGCCTCGCTTACCACTTCTGCCCCCCCCCCCCCACGTGTAACTTCTATGATCTCATTCCTTTTCCTCACCTTCTAAAGTTCCTTGAACATATCCGTATCCTATACACCACCCACAAAATAGAATCCCGTAACCCACTGGTTTCTCCCCTCCTCTGTAGCCCCGTGCCTCTTTCTCCCACACAGATACCAGCATATTTCTCCCTCCCTACAGACTCTCCACATCCTCTTCCACAGCCGGCCGCCGTGGCCGAGGGGACTGAGGCGCTCCAGTCACGGTCTGCACGGCCACTACTGTCGGGGGTTCGAATCCCCCCTCGGGCATGGATATTTGTGCCGTCCTTTGTTGTAGGTAGTTCATAAGCAGTTTGTAAGTTTAGGGACTGATGACCCCGTAGTTAAGTCTCATAAGCTCTACAAACATTTGATTTTTCCTCTTCCACAGTAACTCTCTCTCCACTTCCCTCTCCCGGATGAAGGCCTCTGTCCTGATATTAACCCATTCTTTCAGCCCTAATCCCTCCCCTCCCCTTATATTACGTGCCCCCCTCCTCTCCCCCCCCCTTGGATCTCCCTTCCTCTTCCGCAGAATTCTTACGTTTCCCTTCCCCACACCTGACCCCCTCCCATTCCACTTCCCACGCCTCCCCTCCTTCGCCTCTCCCCCTGAGGGGTCTGCATAGTGCTTCAATTTTAATATGATTCATCGTCAGTGTATGTACAGTCTGTACATCCTACAATGTAAGTGTCTATTATTTTATCAGTGCAATCGCCGAAATCGGCAACACATTGTTGGATACACATATTTCATCAGACATTTATGTGTCTTAGCTACCGTGGCACCGTTTTACAATCACCATCATGTGTCTTGTTATTCTATGTGATTTTTAAGTCTCACATTCATCTCCGTTTCATTCTCCTGTTTTATCACCGTTTTATTGTATATTGTCAGTTTCTGCAAACTCTCCGCTGAAGAGTGTAAAAAACGGCGGAAGGTTTTTCACTTGCCAAATTAATACATACCGTCGCCCGTCATCCATCTGAGATGGTTATACAAAGAAAAAAATGAGGTTAAGGCGACCTCTGCCTAGAAGCGGGAGGCCCTGGTAAGAATCCCGACCCGGCTCAGATTCTCATTTATTGCCAGTGGCGGACTAAGGCTGTCGGAGGCCCGGGGCGGCGGCAAAACAAAACGAGGCCCCCGTCCAATTGGAAGGAATTACTACAAAAAAATTTGAAATTCTTCTGAGCTGTTTGCCGCGTCATGATGATATATTACTGCAACGTTTCGGGTCCGATACTGGAGCCTTCTTCAGGGAATACTCCCTGAAGAAGACTCCAGTATCGGATCCGAAACGTTGGAGTAATATATCATCATGACGCGGAAAATAGCTCGGAAGAATTTCAAATTTAACAATAATGACCGCGAAAGCCTACGTTCTTACATAACCAAATGATAGCCATAGTAAAAATGTTGAAAATGGATTCATGTATTTCTAATTATTTCGAATCTTTAGCATTAAGATCAGACAAATGGATCAGCAGATAGATAATTTTCTAAGTCCTTACGCGCAGTTTAAACGAGTGAGTAGGACTATTCGACGACAAGGGACAGGTACCTCATTATATTAGCTTTACTTTTTTCAGTATGCTCTTTAGTAAATAACTAATTACAGTTTGTCAATTTGATACCTAAAAATAATATTGCTTTGAAGGTAATATTTATTTGAACCCCTCCCATGACAAAAAATAAACATCCTTGGAGGGTATTTTTCATCTGACCTCCCAAAATACATTCATTTTCAATATTATTACTATGAACACGTGTCTGTCTGATTAAATGTTAGATTATAATAAAATAGAATCTTCTGGAAACCTATAATAGCCTACAACTGCACAATTTTTAACGAATCAATATTTTTGAAGTATTACCAGCGAGGAGAGTAAAACTGAAAAATAAATTGACTCCAGAGGGATTCGATGCGTTCTTTGCATTCAGAAACCGTCAGTCTATCCACACACCATTTTTATTTTATTTTTTTATTTTATTTTTTTCTCTATGGATAGTTCTGCTCCTCGTGGTCGCTGATCTGTTTGTTCGTTACAAAGAGGTTGAAATTAAAAGAGACGGCGCTATTATGCAAAGCTTAGCTATCGATTGAAACCAGTCCACCATGTTGCGGAGCCAAGGAAACACGTTTTCAGATTAAAGCACTCTGTGGTTCTTGCTCTGTTAACTTTCACACATTTAAATGACCGTCATTTCTGGGTACATATTCAATATACAGTAGTATTCTTGTGAGGACATAGGTAATGCTACCAGGTAACCTCTTTTCCTATTTTTCAGAGACGAAGTACCACTTTCAATTCAGAATGCAATGGATACACACTTGTCACCACAAATGTTATTGGGACCGTAAAATGGCGACACTAGCTTCACTTCTGTGGTGTAAATGGCGTCCAACATCCCTGGTTCTTTATTGCTTGATGTGTTCTTGGTTTTGGTCCATCTTGTGTATGGTAATGCTTTCGCTTTGCTGCTCACGATAACATACACGCATTTTTATTTTCCTAACCATTATTAGACATACCCCTGCAAATTGATAACGTATTTCTTGATTTCCATAAGGGTTTTGACACCGTACCTCGCAAATGGCTTTTAATCAAATTGCGTGGTTATGGTATATCACCCCAAATTTGCGACTAGATAGGGGATTTCGTGTTAGAGAGGACACAGTTCGTAGTAATAGATGGTAAGGCATCAACTAAAACAGAGGTCATATCGGGTGCTCCACAGGGTAGTATTATTGGTCCTCTGCTGTTCCTTATTTACATAAACGATCTAGGGGAAAATCTAAGCAGCTCTTAGGTTGTTTGCAGATGACGCCGTCATTTACCGTATAGTAAAGTCATCTGAAGATCAAAACCAACTAAATAACGATCTGAATAAGATATCACTATGGTGTAAAAATTGGCAACTGACTCTAAATAATGAGAAGTGTGAAGTTTTTCACATGAGTACGAAAAGAAATCTGTTAAACTTTGTATACAAGATCAATCAATCGAATGTGAAAGCCGTAAACTCCATTAAATACCTAGGAATTAGTATTACTTCAGACTTAAGTTGGAAAGAACACTTAGATAATGTCGTAGAAAAGGCAAACCAGAGGCTGCGTTTTATTGGTAGAACCTTAAAAGATGCAACAGAACTGCTTAAGAAACTGCATACACTACGCTTGTTCGTCCTTTCTTGGAGTATTGCTGCCCAGTGTGGAAGCCTTGTCAGGTGGGTTTGACGGAGGACATCGAAAGAATCCAAAGAAGGGCAGCTTGTTTCGTATTGTCACTTTACAGGGGAGACAGCGTCACGGAAATGTTACAGGATCTGGGATGGGAATCATTACAACAACGGCGCTTATATCTGCGGCGTGGGCTACTTACGAAACTCCAATCGCGAACATTCTCCTCCGAATGCGAAAATATATTGTTGACTCCCACTTACATAGGTAGAAATGATCATCAGAATAAAATGCGAGAAAACAGAGCTCGAACGGAGAGAGGTGTTCTTTCTTCCCGGGCGCTATTCTAGAATGGAAAGGGAGATGAAATAGTATAACGGCGATTCGATGAACCCTCTGCTAGGCACTTAAATGTGATTTGCAGAGTATCCCACGTAGATATAGAATAATCTAAAATGATTTTGTATTGCTAACTCTCGATTGGCCAGGTCCTGTATATTCTGCTTACGAGTTTCACTAATCCCCACTATATCTTTCAGTCTATCCACTTTTCTTTTCAATGTTTTTGAACTACCTCAGCAATTAGGCGATCCAACAATCCACGCTTGCCGCCGTGAAGTGGCCGAGCGCTCCAAGGTGCCTTGTTGCGGAGCGCACCGCTGCTCGCCGTCGTGGTCTCGAGTTGTCCTTCGGGCATGTGTGTTTTCGAGTGTGTCGTCCTTAGGTTAATTTAAGTAGTATGTAAGCCTGGGGATTAATGAACAAACCAGTTAAGTCCCTTAGATTTACAAACAATTTAACAATCCACGGTTAGCAGTTTTGTTTCTCCTGATGGCAACATCGTTCTGATATGTTGGCAGATATTCAAATGTTTGTATAGTCTATAGGACTTAACTACGGGGTCATCAGTCCCTAAACTTACAAACTACTTATGAAAATGTTTGTAGAGTCTATGGGACTTAACCACGGGGTCATCAGTCCCTAAACTTACAAACTACTTATGAACTACTTGCAACTAAGGACGGCACAAATATCCATGCCCGAGGGGGGATTCGAACACTCGACCGTAGTGGCCGTGCGGACCGTGACTGGAACGCCTCAATCCCCTCGACCACCGCGGCCGGCCTGGCAGATATTACTAGGCTACATCATTCAATCATCCAGAATATTGCCCAAGCAATTACAGAAAACGTCCATGTCCCTCATCGGAATCTAGACTTCTCCATACATACCCCATCGTTACGGTAGGCTATCCGTATCACTGGGTCACGCAAGCTATCCCAACTTAGAAATGTGTGTGGATCGTGCTCAGTCGTGTGTGAGAAATTGGCAGTATGAACACCTTTGTCTAAATGGACAATTTATTGAGATCACTGTACTATTTTCTGTATTCGTTATCTCCTAAAAAAACAACCGACAACATTTTGTCGTCTTCTTCAATCACTAATATGTCCAGTCTCTCGTACGTATCTAATATCATGACATTCGATTAATGATGGAAATTCTCCACAGAGATGATAAATTATTTTTCAACAGAGATAGATTGGCTGGCCACATTTTACCTTTTAGCTGTACCGCCGATAGTCTGACTTCCACAATCCTGCAACATCATTCTCATGATCTAGGTCGTGAATTACCTTGCCCTTCCTTTTTTCTTCCCTTCTCTCTTACCTAAAGAAGGAGCCATGTTCCGAAAGCTTGTTTTATTTTCGTCCTTTCTGTGTACAGCAAAAAGGTCAATATCACGACATGTTAAACGTAAAATTTCTACATCCATGTATTTTAATATTCGGCAGTGAATCATAGCAACTGAGGCTGTGTTACGTTAAGGGTTCCGAAAACTGAATACTCTAAAATCATAAGCCCGCTTCGATATTACCCAGTGGCGTAGCTATGTCACAAAGGGCCCCGGGGCAAAAATGACATTGGGGCCCTCTCTAAACTAAAACTATACCACAGGCGCCAATTTTTGAAAATCTTGGGGTCTGCTCAGTGGCGTTTCCAATAGGGGGAGGTGGTTGCCGGCCTGCAGCCATCCGCCCTCCCGACAGGTATTTCTAAAAAAAAATCTTTATTACATTTTTCCAGTTCCAGCTACAAAGGTAAAGTAAAAATTTCGTTTTATTTTGTTAGTATTTCATTTTTGCTTCATCTGGTGTTAATTTAGGACCATTTTAATCTCTGAAAGGAGAAAAGTAATTTTTTAATATACAGTACAGAAATTAACAGCCATTGATTTCATTTCCCGTTATAGAACTACTGGGAGGCTTTGCGACCATTTAAACCTGTTTTTCCCATTGTAGCAACTACTGAAATCATTTTCAGAGTTTTCGTCTTCTGAGACAAGCATATCAGATAATGATGTGCCTATACTGTGAATACTGTGTTCAGTATCGCAAAAACTAACATCGGATGATCTTCCTGCCTTCTTTCTTCTGCAGATTTATTTTCTATACAGTATCACGAAAATAGTACATCATAACCACTTCTGCTGTCATACCATGTCTGTCGATACCAACAGGTTCACAACCCATTGTTACATCGCGCACCAATTCAGTAAACAGGATGAAAAATGTCACGACTTGACACTAACACGATTCCTTGAAGACAACTGACTTCTAAGAGAATACCTAAACATTAACTTAGTGGTATACACATTTTCATCATATCGTACCAAACCGACGTCATTTCTAGTTATTTAATACAACAATTAAAGGTTACCGCCTTCAGTTTACGATATTGAACTTACAGGCAGCATTCCATTAACATTCGGACTATTTCGAAAATGATGACTTCACTCTCATGTCAACATGAATTATAATCCCTACAAATTCAATTACCTGTTTGTTTTAGAAAATCTTTTTACAGCGGTGTACTACAAAAGCCAGCCGCCCATCAATGGAATGACAGAGTTGAATGTAATTACAATCAAGAAATAAATCATAAAGAAAAAAATAATACAAAAATTTTCAGTGGGTTATGCCGAGCATACCCACTCACATTTTGGGGTATGCTTGAGCGACCGAGCATACTCGCAATCGGCGCCTATGAACTATACAGATGCAATACTATTTCATCAGCTCCTTACCACTTACTGGAAGACATAATAAGGCAAACCTAAATACTTTTAAGTAAATTACTGGGTGTCATGCAGCAGATAATATTTAATCGTACTCTCTAATATAATTATAACTGTTAAAAGTTAATTATGCTTTCAAGAAGAAACTACTGGGTGGATTTGGATGAAATTTTGGAGAGGGAGAGAGTTGGACCTGGGTAGGACAAAACTACGATGGAATAGTTTTCTAAGTTGCTCCATACTAGGCGAATGAAGTCGCAGGCAGAAACTAGTAAAAATGAACAATGAAGTTTTACTCAACCACGAAAATATACCCCCTGCCGCGAATCAAACCATGAACAGTATAGTCACACACTGCTAGTAATTCAGCAGGTGGCAGGGTGCACGTCTTAGCGGACAAGTAATACCTTTTTATGTTTATATTCTGAGAGGGGAATAATTTTTGGATTTCACTTCGTGCGTTTGTTGTTTGTTGGCAGTGTGCAAAAAGTTAAAAGTCAAAAATCCTTCATTCAGCTAAAATATTATATACAATAGAACGTCGATTATCCGAAGTGTAATTGGGGGACATGAATGTTCGGAAAACCGATTATTCGTATAATCGAACTGTACACTTCTACTTGCCAATAAGAAGTACGATACAGTAAAAGTATTTATACTGTATTTGGAGGAGAGCGATCTTCACATTGCGCCGAGCGGCACGCCGCAACACTTGGAAGGCGCAGCTGTTGCTGTGAACAGCCTTGATGCTGCAGCTTCTTCTGCCGACTGGAGTGTGCCGACTGTTGTACTCAGCGACTGTCGGCTTGGCCTGTCAGCAGGCCCCACTAGAAGCAATGTTCCGTCACCCTGTGGCCCAGTGCAGCTACTGTGGGAAGCTTAGTTTGATGGGAGGGCGAATTGATGGATGATAGGGTGGGAAGGTAAAAAAATAAATAAATAAAATACAAAATCGTAAGTAAATAAAAAAAAAAAAAAACGACGCTCTACTGTAACTTTTTCCGAACGTTGCTCACGGAGGCCGAGAGGCCCCTTGATCTCGGGGGCCCCGGGGCACTGCCCCGCCTAGCCCTATGATAGCTACGCCACTGATATTACCACAGTCTAAGAAATACAGTCGCGACACCCACTGCTGTGAAAGTTGTTACCGACTGACAGTTGCAATGACACTAGCGACCCTAGTGGTGGGAAAGCCGCCGTAGGAGTGATGTTTGTTTATAATTATTAGTGTGCGTAATTAACGAAATTGTTTGTATAGTTTTTGCTTTACAAGCATTAGTAAAATATTAAGAGATATACATAACACGGGCATTAATGTAAAAACAGCCGAATTTAACTGATTCAGAGGTGTAATTATCAACTTCGTCATGAACAAATACTTATGAATATGTGTTATTTTACGGCTTATTCCACTGAAAGTAAGTAGAATATAAACATAAGAGAAACATAAATTTCTTTTATTGTGTGTTCTTACTATGACAAGAGTTTTTGACGCGTCACAATTCGGTGTGTAGTCTAATGATTCGCACATTTTTAGGTTTCACTCGTCTTTCTGATACGCGCATATTCGTTTGAGTGTCATTACTTTAGTTTAAGAAGACAATGTCTTGAAGATTCTTGCCGTTTGTGGTCCAGTTGTAGCAACAATTGTGGAATTGGGTTCTTCTTTGTTGAAAACAGTTTAATTGCTTTTTCCGTTTTCTTGCCGGATCTGTGACGTTTTTCCATGAGCTACAACTGTGGTGGCTGCTTTGGTACGTTAAATACTGTAGTTATTGCATTCTATATGCGTTTCCTACGTTCCACTGGAATTGTAGTGAAGAAGCCATAACGTTCCTGAGTAGAAAAGCGACGACTTGTTGCCAAAGGCAGGTCTCCTGGTGTTTATTAGACATTAATTATTTTTAATAGAAAATGATATTATTCAGCAAAAGCCTGTAGGTTACAAGACAATTGTAAATAAACTGTCATGCAATGTACCTTTTCGTACCTCATCAGGGATCTCAGTAAACCTAATAGACAAAGGTGGAGCTAATTTTAAATTATTACCTATTTTTATGGCACTACATACGTTCCCTAGTGCGAAAAGTCTATAAAAAGCAATATAAACGATAATATTCGCACTCATCCAATAGCGTATTCAGAAATTTAGCTTCCCGGCTGCTTGGAGCGCTGCAGTCGTAGTGTATAACAAAAATCTGCGGGAATGTATGTATGTATATCAAAGTCCATGTGATAATAGCATTTCAGAGATCTTACATAACTCTTGACTTATAATGTTTATGGACAATCTTATTAATCAATGCACATCTACCACAAGTAAACACTGTAGGCAGTACCAAAAGTAATTGACGATTTAAATCACGCTCAGCAGGCAGTAATACTGTTAAAAAGCAATTTGTGCCAACATCTGACTGCGGGAGGCTGCGTTCTTTTAAGAAACTACACTGAATTATGGTTTCCAGACTGAACACAAGGCAGGCCCGGAGACCAACAAACGAGTTATGTACAGTCGGCAAAACAAAACTGATCGCATGGGAAATTAATCAGTCGAACATCAGAATGCGTGTGCACAATTTGAAGTAACTCTTGTTTGTCCTGATCAGACGCATCATCAACGTTAATTATTTTGTCCTGAATGGTTTCAGCAATATTCTTAGCTTGTGTCGTCTCCTGAAAACTGTTCATTACATTACATAAAGGTTATTTGTCACAATTGAAATTAGATGAAGACAGAAATTTTAAACAGTTAACTTCCTCCTCTTCTCTTGTGATCCAATCTTCGAACTTTAAATAGATTAATTGACCACCGACTACAGCTGTCGCATTGCCAACGTTGAAATTTAAGATGACTTTGTATTCTGTCAGAAAATCAACACCTAGTATAAGTTCAGTGTAAAGAAGAGGTACAATCAATAAATTGGTGTCCTTGTCCTTGACAAAAGAAATCAAGACGTGTCTGACCTCTGACGTCTACAGCTTTTCCTAAAATAACACCTTTAACTCTTGTACGCAGAAGAGGCAACGTAGGACAATTGATTAGTTCTCGGTATCGTTTGAATGTGGTTTCACTAATTACAGAGATTGGACTGCCAGAATCTAGAACAGCGGATAATGATACCTGGCCGACTTGGACAGTAACAACAGGATGAATGGAAATATTCTGAGATTCAGTTTTCTCTTCTAGTATAGCTTCTCTAACATCATCAAAATGTACTAAATTTAATTGCCGTTCAGGTGAATCTTTCAAGGAAATTTTACTACCAACGGAAGTATCACAAATATTTTGCGAAATTTGTCTCCCAATAAAAGTGTCACAAAAATCATCCATAATTTCATCAACCGGTTGATTATTGCTGCGTACAGATCTCTCTTGCTCGCAGACACTATCGTTATCTGACCATGACATATAATTGGTGACCTATCGGCAACACTAATTTCATCTAGATTTAAATGCTTAAATTCATCACTTTGTGTACTGTGCTAGTTTTCACTGATTACTTGTGTTACGCTTAGATTGTTGATGGTGTTACGGGGTTTATCATACACCAGTTAAGATTCGTAATCCATAAAATTTACCTTGTGTGTAGTACATTGTTCAGTGTCAGTCAGGGCCGGACCTAGGACATTTGCCAAGGGGGGCAAGCTTAAATTTGCCTCCCCTTCTTTCACCCCCCCTCTCGTAAGAATCGACTTTTTGACGCTAATTGGGTTACATGTTTCTAAATAAATGTCACAATCTCACAACATGAACTTATTTTATTGACTGAATTAAGATCAAAAGAAAACGGAACAATTTTAATACATACAAAAATATCACAAGATTGCTCATCGTAGAAAAATCAATTCAAAATTTCGCTTTTCGAGGTTTTTATTTTTTATTTTATTATTATTATTATTATTGGTTGCGAAACTGTTTTTGATATCATCATAGTTTAGAGAAGCAGCTCGTTTGTGCTCTATGGATATTATCCTCAGATTTGTTAAGCAGTCGTGTTCCTCAAGTGTATTTAATTAGTTTCAGCTTGCTGAAATTTCATTCTCAGACGAAACAGAAACTAGAATGGTAAGATATATTTTAACGCTGTAGTAAGGTTGGGATACCCCTCTACCAATTTATTTTTATAAATTAAACTTAATGTTGATGATGCAGTGGAATCTTGCAAGGCTCTGTCTGCCAGCGCATGTTGTCTGAAACTTTCAACTTCTTCCTCGCTAAGATCTTCTGCCAGTTCCTCTGCTTTGGCCTTCAATTCCTCCACTAGCATTTCTCTAATTTGCACACCACACAGAAAACTAATTTTTGCGCCAATTTTTTCAAGTGCGGTAAACCTGGTACTAAGCTCTGTTAATTATTCCTTATTTTTTCTGTGAATGTTGGATACTTCATCCTCACGAAGCACATCGGCCATTTTCTTCTTTCTTCGAATCCTTTTTTCTGAGAACACCGTTGATACCTCATTATCTTCTGCTAGCACTTTGGCCTCATAAATAGCTTCAGAGGTACAAGAATCCCGGGAAGTTTTGAGAAAGCCCAAAAGTCCTTGAGTGTTTCGAACAGCTTTATCAATTGTAAAGTACTAACTTCGCAGAAACTGACTAACATGAGCAATTGATTTTAATATTGCATACCAGAAACAAGTTAAAGTAATGAATTTGAGTTTTCTCATATTTTTTTAAAAATAGACCTAGTCTCTGATTTTGTATCTGGTGTTGACAATTTATAAGTTTCAGTTTCTTCCAGGGCCCTCAAAACTTTATGAAAATGCTTGTAAACATCTTCAACCGCATCTACTCTTGCAGATCACCTAGTTTTGCTGAATGTCTGCTGAATTTGCTCCAACTAAATTTAAAGACTGCGCAGCACATGGTACGAAATAGGCCAGTTCATTCTTCTGAAGTATTCTTGACTGGACCACTTTGTACTTTCCAGCCATGTTTGCCCCATTGTCATGAGACTGCCCCCTGCAGTACTTAATGTTCAACCCATCTTGTTCCAATTTTTGCAGTATCTCTTGACTAAGGCCTTCTCCTGTTTTGTCTGTAACTGTAAAAAAGTCAGTAAAACTTTCCACAACTTCTGAGTCATTCGACTTGACATATAGAATTACTTGTGTCATCTGCGCATTGTGGCTGATATCTGGAGTGCAGTTAAACATCAGTGAAAAGTATTTAGCAGCTAAAATATCTTTAATTATATCTTGTTTTATTTTGTCAGCAATGAAGTCACGGAACTCATCTTGTATATTTTTGTAAAAATAGCTAATCTGGCCTTTCTTGTGGCGTTCAGTACGCAGACGAAGGGGGACACTATAGTATGATATGAGATCAATTGTATTTAGAAATTTGCCGCTATGTGGATTACCAAAATCACCAGCTTCTTCTGTTCCTCTAAAAGGTCTTCCTTGCTTAGCTAGGAAAAGGACAGCATCAATAATACAGTGAGATTCCTCCTGTTTTATCTGGTCTTGCTGCCCAGTGTGCGATACTTATCAGGTGGGTTTGTCGGAGGACATCGAAAGACTCGAAAGAAGGGCAGCTTGTTTTTTATTGCTGTGAAACAGGGGAGACAGCGTCACGGAAATGATGCAGGATCTGGGTTGGGAATCGTTAGAACAAAGGCGTTTATCGCTGCGACGTGGGCTACTTACGAAACTACAATCGTCAACATTCTCCTCCGAATGCGAAAATATATTGTTATTTCCCACTTACATAAGCAGAAAAGATCATCTGAATAAATACGTGAAATCAGAGCTCGAACAGAAAGATTGAGATGTTCTTTCTTCCCGCGTGTTATTCGAGAATGGAATGGGAGATAAATAATATAAAAGTTGTCCGACGGACCCTCTGTCAGTCACTTAAATGTGATTTACAGAGTGTCCTGTGTAGATGTCTATCAATTCCACCGCTACCGAGAGAGGACTCTACATCCTTAATGCTTCTGACTTTCAATAAGAAGTGTGCGCACGTGAAATACTCTTTTTTTTATTTTTTATTTTTTATAAGGACTGGAACGTTATTCAAATTCACCTGTTCTACAAATATTACCTTGATATAAAATATGAATATTCATTTATCTGAAAAAGGAGATCTATGCAAATTAATAAACATTGCGCATTTACTTATGCAATAACGCAAACATCTCCCTCATTCTGGCCAATATCTAGTAGATTTTTAAAGTTTGATTAGCTGAAGTACCTGACACAGGGCAACACTGAAGTCAGCAACCAGGAATTTTAGTTTTATTAAATGATTTCGGTATTTCTTGCAGTCATTTTATTTTTAATAATTCTGTGTCAGTTAATTTTATTAAATTATACCAGAAAGAGACATTCTGTAAAAAAGAGTCGGTCAAAATTTGCCGCCCTTTAAATTCTGCCGCCCGGGGCAACTGCCCCCTTTGCTCCACCCTAGATCCGGCCCTGGTGTCAGTGTAGGAATCCTCTGTTTCCCACTCAGAATCACTATCTGATTCAGCGGAAACCGGAACTGTTTCACTTACAATGGGTTGTGTTTCTGTTTCTGCAGATTGTTCGAGTACAATCCGCGCATCTACCAAATCAACGTTAGTTTTATTTAAAGAGGATGTTGCGCTTTCACTATTGTTGCTTTCGCAACAGCTAGACTGGTCACAGTTTAATTCGCAATGTGCAACTGTTATATCGCTATTAGGGGTTAATGTGTGTCCTTGATTCGATTTTGTTTTTTGTTTGTTAGAATTCTTTTGCTGTTTCTGTTTGTTGGGATGTTCCCACTCCATAAACGTGACTGTGTAATCAGTGTGACAAGAACTTTTGGCGGACAACTTATTTGTCACGGGCATTACGAGTCATCCTTGTGACGGCCCTGGTTTAGGTGGATTAGGTGGTCGAATTTCGACGATCTCGACCCGTCGCTCCGGACTATGGTCGACATTATCACGCCAATTTTGGCTACCTGAATCTCGTGTCACGTTTCTGTCACGTGAACTATCCCGTGAACGATAATTACATACACCTTCATTTGATTCTTCTGCGCCGGAATCTGCTCCAGAATTGCGTCTTTCGCACCAATTTGTGTCATTAGAGCTGTTGTGACTGTTAAAGCTATGGTAATTACCAAAACGTTTATGATAACCAAAGCCACGTCCACGGCCTCGACCTCGAAAGTTACCACGATTGAATGACTGATTACGTGGGTGTAAGTCATTTACACTGTTGTCATTATCATTTGTACGGGGCTGTTGGTAGCTTACACCAGTTTGATTGTTAGTATCGGATCTATCGTTTTGCTCTACGGAGTGTCTTTCGCGTGGCAGGTTTTGCTGTGACAGAATTATGTCTATTGTTGTCTTTACGTTTATAACGTCCTTGATCTTCATCATTGTCCTCCTCAAAGTCTTGTAATAAATTTTGAAACGCCTCAATGTCATTTTTGCAACGTGTTGCCAAAGCAATGTTACGCAAACTTCTAGGTAATTTATTTAAACAAAGTCTAATTGGTTCAAAATGTTCAAATGTTTGTATAGTCTATGGGACTTAACTACGGGGTCATCAGTCCCTAAACTTACAAACTACTTACGAACTAGGACGGCACAAATATCCATGCCCGAGGGGGGATTCGAACCCCCGACCGTAGTGGCCGTGCAGACCTTGACTGGAGCGCCTTAGTCCCCTCGGCCACCGCGGCCGACTAATTGGTTCTGGTGGGCTGTATGGATTAGTCTAAAAGCTGTTTTTCAAATCATGTGTTGGAAGTAATCGGCAGGACTGCTATAGTCTGAATTTGCAAAGTTTTTAAGCATTACTATGGTATTCTTTGCTCTGTCTTGTGCTGCTTCTGACCAGTAAGCTGCCAAGAAGCTGTCGGAATTCGTTTTCACTACGACATTCTCGCGCATGCATTCGCATTCTTGTGGCGGTTTCGCCTTCTACGTATCCACACATGAATTCCAATTTATTGCCAATTACCCAATTTGGTGGAAGGCAGTATTCGAATTGTTGCAACCATTCCACAGGATGTATGCCGTTTGACGAGTTGCGAAATATTTTAAATTTCCGCACCTTAAGAAAATGTTTGTAATCAAATGACTGATTAACTGGGGGTGGTGTGTGTGATCGCGTCTTGCGTGAGGTGCTTTCACTGTCTTGTCTACGCACCAGGCTACGTTCGCGTGTCAACGTGCCTAGTTCATACGAATCAGAAAAATAATTTTCAATATCAAGTCGCGGGGTTTGATTGGGCGTATCATCATCCGCGTGATTAATTTTTCTTTCAACACTTGCCAGGCGGTCATCTAATTTCTTTACTTCGGATTTGTGTTGTTTGTTGATAGTCATTTGTGCCTCTTTGAAACGTCCAAGAGAAAGAAACTCTTTCGTTTCCACAAATGGTGTTGGTTGTGTAACATCAGACTTCTTGTCATTATTATTGTTTAATTGATTTACCGTCACGGAATGCTCATCTATCTGTTTGACAACCGTGCCTTATTGTTCGTTCGTGGCGTTTTGAAAGTTTTGCACTTGCAATTGAAGTTGTGCTATTTCCGTAGTCTCAATTTGTTCAATGCGTGAGGTGAGATTTTCTACTACAAGACTGACCTCATCACGGATGTATTGTTTAGCTTGTTGGAGATCTTGATTAACGCAACCGACAATTTCCTTCTTAATATTTTCAATGTTCTCTCTGATATTTTTGTTGTCCTCCTTAATACTCTCAAAATGAGAATTACAATTTTCCTCAATGCGTTTATTACTTTCTTCGATCTTATCAAGACGTGAATTATTTTCTTTTATTTCGCAATGGATACTCTCAAATTGTGATTTGTTACTTTCTTCTATCCTACTGCTGCTTACTTTGATTTCGGAACAGATAATTTTGTTGTTTTCCTCATTGCTTTTCTGCATTGATAGCATTAACTGGTATATTTGGTTCATTGTAATGACTTCTGTAGGTGCTGTACCCGTGTTTTGAAATACGGATCCTGATTGTGTTGGCGAATTATTTCCAGTGAGCTCACTGCCCACGGCAGAATCGCCAGTTGTGTCATGATCATTGCTTTCAGTTGATTCCGTGCAGCGACAAGACCTCATTTCATTATTTTCATCTCTGTCTGCACACTCGACAGAATTTTCGTCAGACATTTCCCTAGTTTCAGATCGGGTTCTAATTATTCTAGGTATTGTAGTTATTGCGCTACAGCGATGTGAATAATAAAAATTTTGCATAAACTACAGCCTTTAACAGTGACAATAATGAAAATATGAATGTGAGAAGCCACGCGAGCTAATAATTGCGATAATGTTCGCTACTGGTTTCACACGTTCTCAATAAAACAGTCAAAAGACAATACTCCATAATTCACGGCAAAAATACAAAATTAAATATACACCCAAAATTCACCATATACAATGCTACAGATGCAAACTACAACAAAGCTGGTTCAACACACAACTACAAAATCACTATTGTTACTACATGTCTACAATCAAGCAAAGTATATAACTACTGTACAGCTTATTCTAACTACAAAAATCAGCAATTCCCATATATGTGCACGAATCCTGGAAGACAGGTCGACAGATAAAAGTAGTGTGTATATGTGTTTGAAAGGATGCTAAAGGTAATATGTGTGTGGGGCCAGCGTGTCACTGTTTGTGTTAAGAGACCGTCCCCTCTAAAAAATACACAAATAAATGTTCTGTTTTAGTTTTGGTTACAAAATAATTTGACTAAGCAATGAGACTTAGTACCTTCCTTTGCCCTGTTAGAATAAATTGCAACTGACATGGAATGCAATGATCTTACGTGAATGTGGTTTGTTTGATGCGCAACGGATAACTCTTTAAATTGTACAGTTGTTAATTAAACTCGTAATTGATCTACACATTAATCTCGTGTGTGAGAAGCAATGCGAGCAAATGAAATGTTCAGATTTGTTAACGTGCACCATTTACCAGTAGCCAGACTATAAAAGCACAATTCGACTGCGAGAGCCAACACAAAGAGCGTGCTACTACTATGAGAATTTTGTCACTAGAATAAACAAGATGTCAAACAAAGACATTTGAGATCAATTGGATACCAAAATCACTGCCCTTGATAATGTACTTATCTGAACAACGTAATAAAAAAATGTTCTACAAATCTGGTAATGGTTTCAAGTATCACTCACTGCAAATATTTCTTATCTCTTTACGTGATCTACTTCTCCTCTAAGCAGACAAATCACTTTAACTGTTACTAACATTAACTGACTCAATAATGTGCACTTCCATTAAGACTGAGAAAATATCTAACTATGAACTTTACTGGATTTATGAACAAACTACTTCCTGCTCTCATTAATAGACCAATTGATCAAGACAAAATGCCTACACTGAACTGTTCTAATTAGCACAAAAATTTACAAACACAATAATTATGCAACACTATCATAAGAAACAATATCAGAACCGATAGCAATTAAATGATAAATGCGAGCTGCATTAAACAGTATACATTAGCAAAAAGACAAACACCAACTACAATAGTTCTAATACAGACTATCAGACATAACAAAAGAAAAGTACACATTACCTTATTTGAGACAAATTAATTTTCACAGAAAAATTACAATCTGCAGACTTGGCTGCGATTCTTCATAACTGAATTTTTACTCTTCGAGTCTAACACACAGATAGACTAACCCGACAGTTTCACGACTACAACTCTACCATAATCAGACATCGACTCGCCTTCACGAAGGTCACACACCGACTCCTTCAATGCAACAACTGCGAGTGCAAGACCTACTCCCAAGATAAAACAAAGTCTTTGGTTTACAGCAAAGATATGACAATAAGTACAGTATGTTATATCGATTTATGAAATGGTACAAAGTATTACATAAATTTGTTTTCTACAGAATTATAGCTTAGGTTTTTCTAACAAAACATGCTCAAGGCTGTATGACAGGCAAAAATTAAGTGAAAATTATTTTGCGTACTCTTTTCAAACTGCAAGACATTTTATCAAGTTGCAGACAAGCATCAAACATTTACAATTTGGGAAGTCAAAGATCATTTAAAGAAAACCGAGCGTGATATACTGTGCGCAAGTGTTAACCCTTCTATTAAGCGCTTTACTTTAAAGAACCGAGCAGTCATGATTGTTCAAACATTGAAACATTTAAGTGGAAATTCCTTACGGAACCAAACAGTTATAGGTCAAATCCCACTCAAACGTTGAATATTTAAACGAGAACTTTCTATAATGAACAAACAGTCGAATACGGACAGACCTCGCAGCAAACAACAGTTCGGCTCTTAACTTTCAGTTCACTAAGCTTTCTTAATTCTCGAGCACCAGCCGTATCATGTAAGTGCAGACGTCAGCAAATACAGTTACAGGACATTTCCAGCGACGCAATTCTGACGAAGCCACAGGTCATGCACACAGACAACTTGACCTCGCCCAGCGTACATTTCCAGCGCTCTCGGTCGGCAACTCTTCTTGTCAGGCGCGTTGTCCGGTTTCAGAAGACGTCGGCCACGGCAAACTGTAGAGCCGGCCGCGGTGGCCGAGCGCTCTGCGGCGCGCCAGTCACAGTCTGCACGGCCACTACGGTCGGGGGTTCCAATACCCCCTCGGGCACGGATATTTGTGCCGTCTTTCGTTGTAGCTAGTTCATAAGTAGTTTGTAAGTTTAGGGACTGATGACCCCGTAGTTAAGTCCCATAAGCTCTACAAACATTTGAACAAACTGTATAGACGACGACTCTGCCCGTCTCGACGACCAGCTGGCGTCTTTTAGGCGGTCACCACATGAAAGACAGCAACGGCGCTGCTACCCCCTCGGTTGCTCCCCCTGGCGGTGAATCGGCCGTCGATGTCGTGGTTGCGCACGTGTTCCATGTGCCACCGGACTTCCCACACCAGTACATCCACGAAGCGGCACAGGAGAAACTATACTCCGCTCACCGAAACGAGAGACGGACTGTAAACACAGGGAGGCGCGTGAGAAGAGGTGGACAAAACAGGGGCGTCACCCAATGTCGCCGCTTCCGTTTCAGGTGTGTGTTATGAGGGCTGATATTGGAGGCTGGCTGTAATTTTCATCGTAAAGGGACAGTTTTGAATAGCAGCGTAAGCGTTAAGCCATGGTCCCTGGAGCTACGTAACTGGCTCAGAAGACAGCACGTAGAATATTGGACCAAAATCTACCAACAAAACATGGCAAGGTAATGATGTCAAAGCCATGTTTTAAAAGAAGCTCTGCAATCCTGGGCCTGAACAGGAGAGAGATTAGACTCATGGTTGGATTGCTGACAGGCCATGGGAATTTCAAAAACCACCTACATACAATGGGAATAACAGAAGAGGACCCTAAATGTAGGATCTGTGATGATATGATGAAACTGCATCACATCTAATCTTCGAATGCATTGCATTGGAGAGTAAAAGGCACAGAACATTTGGGACAACCAGACCCGAAGAAATTGTGTCTAATAAAGAACTGGTAAAGGGACTCCTTGCTCTCGTCAAGGGCATTGGTTGGCTTTACTAGATAAACGGGGAGCAATACCGCACAATAAACTTAGTTTCGGTGCGGGCAGTGACGGGTTAGACCAAGACTGTTTTGGCTTCCCTGAAAAAATCAGATCAAATCAAATCAAGCGTTAAGCCATCATATTCTATCTCTTTTTCTCTTTCTCGTGTGTAGCGCGCAAGTGTAAACTCAATATGTCATCCTACATTTTGAATCCATGCAAGAAGCGGTCAAAGAAGAAATAATCAAGTTCTTAGTGTGTATAAAACGGAGCTGTTGTGTCCAGAACAATAAATGACAGATATTGTTATAGAAACAGTTGCAACTTCTGATGCTCGTCGTTCCTCAGTTTATCATTTGGTAATTGATTACAAGGTCACACACTCTTTGAACACTCAAAAAAAAAAAAAAAAAAAAAAAAAAAAAAAAAAAAAATCACGACAGAAGATTGCTGAAAGTGTCTATGACTTTCACAGAAATGTGATACGAACGAAAGTACATGATTTATTGTTTTGTTGGCATAGTTCTTACTGTCGTAAACGAAAATGCAGATTTGGGCAGTTTTCAGAGATTCTATGAATTATTAAAAGCAATGAATTTTGAATATCTTTGACGTCTAATATCACTGCTATATAGTAAAACACACAACCACTTTACACCTAATATAGAGGTTTTAATTCCAAGTTATTAACTTATCCATGAACAGCTGTAAAGTTTATGTTCTTTTATTTAACGACCGGTTTCGGTTTTGCATCAATACCATATTCAGGCCTAGATATTAAGTTGCAAATCAGTGTTGCATCCATAACATCATGCTGTACGTATGCCATACAAAATATAAAGAAGAATTAAAATAATTCCGAAACCAGTCCTTAAATAAAACAAAAACTTTACGACTTTTGGTGGATAAGTTAATAATTTGGATTTAAAACTCGACCAACAGCCGCAGTCCTTATCTCACTACAACATGGAACCTTATCGGTTGATATACAGGTAGCGACATAGAACGAGCGGCCTGTTTTTGTCCACCCCTGGTCACTCGCCCCGGTCTGTTTACAGTCTGTCTCTCTTTTCGGTGAACGGAGTATAGTCGTTGAGGGGTTTAAGGAAGCTGCCAGGCGATTCTATTCCCGTACGCGACGTTCAGAAAATCCACTCATCAGACACCTGGGAATGCCCAACGATCCCGCCGACCGTTACAGACGGCCCGTTGCCTTGATGGAATAAAATCAAGGCAACAACGTAGTTAATAATACAAACAGTTCCTCCACCAGCAGTTCCAAAATAAATAAAGCAGTCCATCAACTTTCACTGAACCAAGAATGATGTAGGCTAAGCCATTCGGTTAAAACCACACCAAAGTGTCTCAGGGCGCTGACCGAGACGAGAAGAAGCGGGGACGCGCGAGACGGACGAACCGTCACACAGACATCTCGAATCTTTCTGGAAATGTTCTCTTAATTTAGAAGTTTCAGACGAAATTGGCTACATAGAGGGCTACAACGGTCAGAAGGAACTTTTATAATTCTACATGTCGCACACATCACTGACTAATTCAAAGAAGGCACTTTCACGTTCCTTTCGTAGAACTTGCAATAGAGCATTAGTCGTGCGGTGTGACATTAAAGAAGCAGAAAACATAACATTTTGTCTTGTTCTCAAAAATGTTCAAATGTTTGTTTAGCATATGGGACTTAACTACGGGGTCATCAGTCCCTAAACTTACAAACTACTTATGAACTAGCTAAAAGGACGGCACAAATACCCATGCCCGAGGGGGCATTCGAACCCCAGACCGTAGTGGCCGTGCAGACCGTGACTGGCGCGCCTCAGTCCCCTCGGCCACCGCGGCCTGCGGTCGTGCTCTACCTGACACTGTGTGATTGTGATTTGTGGTGTATTATACTCAAATAACTTTTCTGGCTGTCTAAAAAGCTGTAATTTAACTTGTTCGTTATTGAAATTCCATTTGGTACAACCACGCTAGCTAAAAAGTAATTTTTTAGAAGCTTCGGTAATGTGGTAACTCGTATTAAAAGCCAGACTTGGTCTTCCTTATCCGCTGGATTTAAGTAAATGTTTTGGATGTGTCGACACAAAGCTCATACCATACTCAATTTTTTTCCTCTCAAGTCATATGTTACGCCAACGACACGTAGCCCTCACTATTCAGCTTAAATATCTTATCCTTTAGCAGGTTACTGTTCATTGTCACATCACTCATGATAAACTGGTAGCTTACAAGATTTACAAAAACCTCGAATCTCATAACCAGTACCTTGCTGTGAGGTACCTAGTCTTCCATTGCACAATAGCAGATTCGGTCGTCTATAGTCATATAGTGAAAACAACACAGTTTTCTTTCTTAACACAGTAAAAGTATTAGTCTTGATCTACATAAATACTCTGCAAGTCACATTGAAGTGCATGGCAGAGGGTTCATCGAACCTCTTTTATGATATGTCTCTACAGTTCCATTCTCTAATAGCTCGCAGGAAAAAGGAACACTTTCCGTTTTCTATCTGATTTCTCTTATGTTCTTTTTAAGATAATGTCATCCTGTGTAGGTGGGTGCTAACAAAATAAGTTCGCATTCGGAAGAGAAAGTTGTTGAAAGAAATTTCGCAAGTAGATCTTGTCACAAAAAATAATGCCTTTCTTTTAATGATTCCCACTCCGACTCGTGCATCATTTCCGTGACGCTCTCTCCCCTATATCGTGATAATACAAAACGAGCTGCCCTGCTCTAAACTTTCTCTAAATCGTGGGTCAGTCCCACTTAGTGGGGATCCCACAACAGGACGCACAAGTGTGGTGTACGCAGTTTCTTTAGTCGATCTGTTGCAACTTATAAGTGTTATTCCAACGAAACGTAGCTTGGTTCGCCGTCCCTTCGATATTTTCGGTGTGTTATTTCCAATTTAAGTTGTTCGTAATCGTTACTCCTAGGTATTTAGTTGCATTTACGGCCTGTAGGTTTGACTGATTTATCGTGTAAATGAATTTTAACGGGCTTCTTTTAGTGGTCATTTGAATGACTTCACAGTTCTCAGTATTAAGGGTCAATTGCCATTTTTTGCACCGTGCTGATATGTAAATAATTTTGCAGTTGCTTTTGATTTTCTGGTGACTTTACTAACCGATAAAAGACAGCATCAGCCGCGAACAGATTGTCTCCTAAATCTTTTAGAAAAATAAGGAACAGTATAGGGGCCCTATAACACTTTCCTGGGGAACGCCAGATATCACTTCTTTTCTACTCGACGACTTTCAAAATTGTGAAATCCTTTTCTGAGACACTTTGGTTGCCCTAAACATTTATACTCAAAATTTTATGCGTTGCACGAGAGGGCAAAGGAATGTTGCGCTTTTTGATACGTAAACGTTTTTCCAGAAAGAGTTTTTAAAATTAATGTGTTTTCTTAACATAATGCTCGATCACATACAGCTTATACTAACACCATACAAAGGGACTAATTGTTTTGTTAATAAATTTATAACTTCAGATAAAATAAATGTCATTTGAAAATATTTACGTTAAGACAACATTGATTTTATCTGCTTGCATACAACGAGCTACCCAACCCCCTTCGTAGTTCAGGAAATGCATTGTACACTTTGCTGTCATGTAAAATTAGTGTTAACGGTTTCGGGAATGTCTCATCTTCCAGGCATTTCTGTAATAGTACAAAAATTAGTTAAGCTTCAGTGTGACACAAATAGAAAATATGAAGATCTTCATCCATGGTAGAAGTACTTACAAAATTACATGAGCAGTTTAGTTTTATACATTTTCTGAATAAGTTGACAGTGTCGTCATATCTATAAAACCAATTATAATACAAGTTAAAAGTGATAGTGATAACGACAACATCAAGGGGTTCCTTCACTTAACGTAAATAAAAACAGTACTATTTCGTAATGTAACAAGTCAAAGATAAAATGTAACAGACTTAGAGAACGGGGTATGTCAAAGATGTAACAAATTGTCAATGTGCTCGCTTCTTGTATCACTAACACAAGTGTAACGAAATTTACACAGTAACAGTAATGGTTTTTTCCCATATTTATACAGTTATACAGCAAATGAAAGCGGTTAAATTATTTATATAATACATATATATATACGATTACAACAAATGAAAGCGATTACATTTTTATATAATACATATATATAAGATTACAAGAAATGAAAGCAATCACATTCCAAAATGTTACAACACCTATGCTATTATGTGAATTACATAATGGTGAACAGTGTCGTAAGGCATTCACCGTCTCTGTCATTACTACTACAGTATAATATAAGCATCTATAATACAAATGTTAAGTCATCGAATAAAAATATAAAAGTCTGACAAAATTGGTGATATTAAAATAATACAATAACATTAAACTGAAAACTATGTAGTAAACAAAATAACCTACTACAGGTATGATGCTGTAATCAATTTACAAACATAAAATTATAGGCTCAGTACTACTTTAGATAAAGGTGTTATAATAATGGTATACAGACGTGTTGATCTGGGTCAAATATTAATAAAATTAGAAATAAAAGATAAGAGAAAAAGGCAACACATTAAGCATAGACACCTACCACAGGTGTGATGCTCCGGTCGATTTGCTAACATGAAATTCTAATGTCAGAAAATGTATAAAACTAAACGGCTCATGTAATTTTGTAAATACTTCTACCATGGATGAAGATCTCTATATTTTATATTTCTGTCACATTGAAGCTGAACTAATTTTTGTACTATTTTAGCAATCCCTGGAAGATGGGACACCCCCGAAACCTGTAGCACAATAAATTAAATTATTTTACATGAGAGCAAAGTGTACAATGCATTTTCTGAAATATATATTGCTGTCGACGATCGCTATAAACAAATGTATGACCCTTCGTAGTGCAATTTTAGGGAATCTACTCATGCACAGCGGGCGGCTAAAACCTCCGGCTCATAACTGTATCAAAATGTAAGTCACCAATTGTCCGCCGCGGTAGAATGGCCGTGCGCACTGGGCCGCTCAGCTGCGGTGCGCGCGGCCATTCGTCGTCGGTGTACTTGTGTTGTCCTTAACATAAGTTAATGTAAGCAGTTTGTAAGCCTAGGGACAGATGATCAGCGCAGTTAAGCACCTTATTGAACATTTTGAGCCAATTGTCGGGACACACCTCCACTACACAGCAGAGTACACTATTACTAAAACTGCCGCTGACACCACATAAAGTAAATGTCGGTTTCAATTACGCTTCAGTGCAAAAAATTAATGATAAAAACTCATTTGCTTCACCATCCGACTGCGGGAGCCTGCGTTTCCGTGAACAACTTACCGTACGTTAGAGCCAAGTACAACTTTCGTTACTGTATTTAATAAAGGGGTCCGCTTTAGCTGTTTTAGTTTTTTTAAAAAAAGATGACCAGTTTCGAGACTTAAAGTCGCATCTTCGGGTCAAATATACTTGAATAAAAAAGAAACACCAGACTATAAGTCAGTGACAAACCAAGATAAGCCTATCTGGATAAAGATGGAATAGAAATATACTTACAGTTAAAACATAGAACCACGGGCTTGGCAATAGAAACAACAACAACCCCGGCTGTCAGAACACTACACACTTACATCAGGGCGACAACCGCCCTCGTCGATCAAAGCACCTGATAGAGCCAGGCGGCACGGACAGCGGCGTGGCTGGACGTAAACTGGCGCAGGAGCGCGTGATGACAGAATGCACCGGGGTCGCGCATGCGCAAAGTGCGTTTGGCGGACACAGTATTTACAGGGAAAACACTTGGTACACAAAGTACGTGAACGGGACGTACAAACGTATGCTGGTATAACACCAGACGAAACATGATATAGCATGAAATGAAACCTTGCGCTGCAACGAGCCAAAACCACTAAACAGGCGTCTATTAAAGGGCTAAAATCCCTATTAATAAGGGATTCAGAATGAAAAAAGATCGTTTCAAATCCTCAGGTGTTTACAGGATCACGTGGCCAGACAGGTGGAACATTCGAGGTCAGGTTCAAGGAACATCTGTATTTACCTGCCTCCAATTCAGTTCTTGCCAACTTGCCGGCCGCGGTGGCCGAGGAGACTGAGGCGCTTCAGTCACGGTCTGCACGGCCACTACGGTCGGGGGTTTGAATCCCCCCTCGGGCATGGATATTTGTGCCGTCCTAGTTCGTAAGTAGTTCATAAGTAGTTTGTAAGTTTAGGGACTGATGACCCCGTAGTTAAGTCCCATAAGATTTACAAACATTTGAACATTTGAGCCAACCACTTTTCTGCAAGTGGTCACTCGGTCACTAGCATTTCCTCTAATCTATCAGTGCAACATAGGCAACGAAAAGGAAATGTCCTCAATATTTTAGAAGAACTTGAGATATATCGGGCTTTAAAGCAATCTCCATCTCATACACTTAACACCAAGACTGAGATGAGGCACAAATCGATCCTCGCAAACTTTGATTACCTCAACGTATAACCGAGCCCACTCATCTGATTCACAGTTGATTCTACCTCCCTTTGTTATTATTTACCTTTTTCTTTAAAAAGATCTGAATTCCTTATTAATGGGGAGTTTAGCCCTTTAATAGATCCCTGTTTAGTGGTTTTGGCTCCTTGCAGCCCAAGGTTTCATTTCACGCTATATAATGTTTCGTCTGGTGTTATACTAGCTTACGTTTGAACGTCCCGCTCACGTATTTTGTGTACCAAGTGTTTTTCCTGTAATTACAGTGTCCGCCAAACGCAGTTTGCGCATGCGCGACTCCCTGTGCAGTCTGTCATCAGCGCTCCTGCGCCAGTTTACGTCCAGCCACGCCGCTGCCCGTGCCGCCTGGCTCTATCAGGTGCTTTGATCGACGAGGGCGGTTGTCGCCCTGATGTTTTGTGTGAAGTGTTCTGACAGCCGGGGTTGCTGTTGATTGTATTGGCGAGCCCCTGGTGTTATGTTTTAACTGTAAGTATATTTCTATTCCATCTCTATCCAGATAGGCTTATCCTGGTTTGTCACTGACTTATAGTCTGGTGTTTCCTTTTTATTCAGATATATTTGACCCAAAGATGCGACTTTCAGTCGCAAAACCGGTCTTTTTTTTTAATTAATAAAACAGCTGAAGCGGACCTTATTATTAAAGATGAATCATCTTAGCTGTGGATGTCCGTCAACAAAGGTTTTGTGGTTTTGTGTTTCCTTACTGTTCCAGCACTGCATAATTTAACTGACTAGCTCAGCTCTGTATTCATAATGTGCAATTAAATAGCGACATCTCAGGACGTTAAAATTATTTAATTCCTTTGACATTAAGTGTACACGGGTAATTCTAGCATGGTTTTCTGAACTCTTTTCTTTGCTAATTAACTCTTCAACTACTACTATAGATTTCCACTGTAATCAGGCCTCACAGATGGTGGACTGCTGGAAAAGAGATGTTCCCTCTGGTGAACGGGCGCAGTTCACTTTTGTAGCTGATTTTTAACTGCGGTACCCTCTGAAACCCAAGAAACTCTAAGCACAAAAGGGAAAGATGAAGAGAACTTTGTAAGATACCTGTCAGTACTATGCGTCACATAGGTATGTACATTTGTTAATCACGTAACTATCAATGAAAGATTTTGTTATGTTGTGAATTAACACTAATTAGGAAGTTTGCGGTACTCCATATGTATCAAAAATCTGATCATTAATCACAAATTTAAAGTAAAGTATTTTTCAAAACATATAAAATCTCTATGTAACGGCTAGGACGAGGAGTGGTTGTTCTTTGCTGGTATGTTGTAGTACTCTAATTATGGACGAGGATTGTCATATTTGGTTATGGAATTATTGGATGTATGACGGACGCTCAAATATACGTATGTTTCAACTCAAAGTAAGTTCTGCATTTGTCTACAGTTATTTAATCAGTTGCACAGGCAATTTCTGTTAAGTACAGAGGTAGCCTACGGAACTGCCTCATCTGGAATTAAGAACCTGCAGATTATACACACGGGACTTTATCTAAATTGATCGTAAAATATTTGTTACATTAGACACAGAACAGCTAGCAATTCCAGATTAGGTAGTGGATTATCCGTTGAGACAGAGGTACTCAATTCTGTGACTCTCTCTCTCTCTTATGTAAAAATAAATTCAAGTTTTACAGCTTCACACAATTCCAGATCATGAATCGAGTATCTACGACCTACATTGACGCCACAACGTCTAACCTGTGGTGGTGAGAAACAAATAAACTGTTTTCTTTCAGAATTTTTTTGCAGCATCTTATCATAACATAACCAGACAGAGTTAATTTCAACTGATTTATTATCTCAGACATATTTATTTTATTTATTTATAAATTAACAACTTGTTGGTCTTTGAAAGAAAAATCCTAAGAAAGATATTTAGGGCAGTCCGTTAAGAGAACTCATGGAGACGGAGAAAGAATCAAGAACTGTATGATCCGATGGAGCAACGCAACATTGTACAAAAACTGAGAATAAGACTAGCAAGCAACATAGCTAAGAGATCAGACACACCAAGGGCAAAAGCGGTTGTTATGGGAAGTCCCGATGGTACCCGTCGAACTGGAAGACCCAGAAAGCGATGGGAGGATGAACTAAGAGCAGACCTTTGTTAGCTAGGAATCCATGACAACTGGACGTAAAAGTGCACAAGACCGTCAACGATGGAGGAGCATTGTGAGGTCGGAGCATGATCTACAGCCTGCAACTATCTTGAAGCTTGGGCAACTAAAAGTGGTGACTTTAATGCCACAAAGAGCCAAGGCATTCTCATCACGAGAAGAAGAGTGCCGAGGCACATACGACAGTTACGGTTCATGGGAGGCTCCATACCATGGTCTAACACCGCCAGGTATCTAGGTGTTACACTAGACAGGCGCCTAACGTGGAAACACCACGCCGTGCGGGAGTAGCCGAGCGGTCTGGAGCGCCACGTTGCGGATCGCGCGGCCTTCCGCGTCGGGGGCTAGAATCCTCCCTCGGGCATTGATGTTTGTGTGGTCTTCAGTATAAGTTAGTTCATAGTAGTTTGTAAGTTAGGGACTGATGACCTCGCATTTAAGTCCTATAAGCTTTACAAACATTTGAACATTTTGGCAACACTACGAAAACGTAGGGGAAAAGCGTTCGGTCGCATGAGGGCGCTATACCCCATCCTCAACCCAGAATCGACCTTGTCCCCACGTTGCGGCCTCACCGTATATCTGGCACTGATCTGACCAGTGCTGGAATACGCGGCCGTGGTGTGGGGCAATGCAGCAGACTGCCACATTCGTCGGTTGTAAAGCCTGCAGAACAGGGCCCTAAGACTGACCATGCATCTACCACACGATTTCCCGAGTAGGTAATTGCGTGAGATGACAGGAGTACCACTCCTATAGAATCCTTTCAAGACGACTGCACGCCAATTCTATGAAATGGAGCGCAGTTCCACAAATAGGTTAATTGGCAGCTTAGGCAATAAAATTCACAGAAGGACTACAACAAAGTGGCCTGACATTGCAACGGTTCCTCACTGGGCAATTATGAAATGTCAGTACAGTTTTGCGGGATGCCAGCTATGGGAAAGTGCCGCCGTAGCTCGGAATTAATTTGCCGAGTGGGGTTGCACGCGGACACACAGACACACCCACACACACACACACACACTCTGAATAAATGTCAATATCAAGAACAGTTTTCAACTCTGCGGTGTGCGCCCTCTCCTCCTACCTCGTTCAAACACCGTCAGGCTGATTATACAGACTCGATTAAGTCCCATTGGACGTTTCCTCCGCCGGCCGTGGACTCTGACGGAATGTAAATCTCGTCGTGTGTTGCTGGAAATTAATACCACAAGAGAAAATGTTTCTGCCTACTTGAAATGAAAACGGCCTTTCTGACCAATTTTTGTTTATTTTTTTAAATTTTTTTTTTTATGGGACTTAACTGCGGGGTTATCAGTCCCTAAACTTACAAACTACTTATGAACTACTTACTAACTAGGACGGCACAAATATCCATGCCCGAGGGGGGATTCGAACCCCCGACCGTAGTGGCCGTGCTGACCGTGACTGGGGCGCCTCAGTCACCTCGGCCACCGCGGCCGGCGTTTGTTTATTAACTTTAGTGTGGCTAACTACGTTGGAACCAGATTTACAAACTTCTGAAATATCCCGGTAATTAAATCTGTTGACCACCTTCTCAATGTTGAATCTGTTAATTATTAAATTTATCAACTGTGTCGCAATTACAATATTAACTTCTTTTCCTTTGGAGTCTATCCTCGGAGCCGTAGCTCATCTAATTTACACAACACCAGCACCAAAACTTCACACGCACTCCCCGTCACTATAGAGCAGATAATTCTCATTAATAACACTTTATCTGGCGGTTAATTACACCTAATTATACACTTTATGACCCTAGCCTTTCACATACGTGTTGACCGTTCTGTGGCCTGTCGCAGACTGGGTACAGAGCCCAAGCTCTGACTTGGCGCCTAGATGTTAGAAGCTTTCTCCCGATTGGCTGATTTGTATCAGCTAATAACAAATCACTTTCTATAATTTTTAGTTTATGCTAAAGCTGCACTTTCAAATGAATCTGAAATTGTAATTAATCTAATAAGACATGATCGTAATCCTTCGGTAGGTTGGAGTTATGTCTCAGAAAATATTATCGGCAAAATAATGAAATGAAAAGCACACGGTTTCCGCCTCGACAGCGGCCGTAAGAACCGCCCTGAATGCCGCAGCGAACGAATGCTTCCCACGGTACTGCACCATACAGTATGTCACGGCCGGTATGAACCAGCACTGCTCGCTTCCGTGTGCGGCCAGCTATCCAAAACAAAACTGTCTGGACTGCAGAAGGCAGGCCAGACGAAAAGAAACGTAAATGTAATGAAATAAATCCCGAAATAAAATAGGGAACAATGTGGGGTAATACCACAACCTTCTTCAACACTGAATGTGCTCGGAGCAAATTAGTTATTAAGGAAAAGCTCCTTGTCCGGAGCAGTTGAAGCATACAATCAAGTTAGGCTAAGTAGTTGCAAGATAGAATGAGTGAGGAAATACAGGAACAGTCTCCCAGATTTAGCCTGCACAACCACTCAACAGTAAGGACTGTTGTTAGGTTATGGAGCAAGCATGATCTACAGAGTCCTCCATTGCCGATTTGATTGATTGATCGACATCTCTGCATGTTCAGATTGTGGTGGGATCTTAAGAAGTTAGCTATAGTTAAAGGACCAAAATCATGCTAATTGAGGCGCTATGCTTCAATGCGCGAGGCCATTCCCCGTCAGGAGCTCGAATCCTCTTTCAGGCATGGGTGTGAGTGTTCTCTTTAGTATAAGGTAGTTTGTGAGTAGTTCATATGTTTAGGGACTGATGACCCCGCATTACGTCCCATTAGTTTAACAGACATTTGAACATTGAACGTGATAAATTTACATGACATTCCTAATTAAGTGTGTAATCAACTGATACATTTTGCTAAACAAAGCACTAAAACACCCGGTAATATAATAATTAACGGGTTTACACAAGTTATTACCACTATCAATCAGGAATCATTGTCAGTGAATATGCAGATTGATATGATGCTAAAATCAGAACCACGTAGCTGGATTAGGAGGTAGCACGGAGAATACTGGACCAGCGTCCAATCACAAAAACATGGCGAGCTAATGTTGCCATTTTTTAATAGCAGTTGTGTAATCCTCGACTTTGACATACACTGGTATAAACAGTGGGGGATCAGTTGAGATATCTAGGTTCTGAAGTATTGTCATCGGCGGAATGAACTAAAATATTTCGACGTCTTTTCTGTAGTTTCTACGGGGTGTAGACAACAACTTTACAGCTACCGAGGTAGTGATAATAACAGAAAGTTGCTACAGAGGTGGTTTGGGGGGGGGGGGGGGATGACGCGATTTCAGTCAACAGCGACAGTTAAAATATGGCAAGGTCAAGGTCGTCCACTGATAGCATCAGCAAGAAATGACCGTTATCTCCGGTTAACAGCCCGTCGAGACACGAGGCCGAATTAAACTTAGCTGCAACACACTAATAGACGGTAGGGGTCACGCGCAGGGGAGTGGGGGGGGGGGGAGGCAGGCCGTGCGCTGTGACGTCAGCAGGTGACCTAGAGCTCCTAAAAACGCAGGCTGACGCATTCGCCATTTTCATTCCCTGCGAATGCTAAACGCAACACGTAACGTATGTCAACAATGTTGTTTTGTTCAAGTTTAGTGAAATATTTCAGATGGGTCCAGCATAGAGCCTTAGATCGTGCTACTTTGAGCTTGTTTACATCGATATGTCGATTAGACACAAAAAAACCTAATCGTATGGAATGATGGGAATAATCTTTTGTGTTGGCCATGAAATAAATAAATATCTGTCCCTTCTCTAAGGTAGACAGATTTTTGTATGTAACAGTATCCTTGTCTTGTCAGTAATTTAATAATCCTTGTAAAGCAAACATTTCGTTGCCAACATAAGCAGACTATGCCGTTGCAGCCGTAAGTAAAATTTACCCAGTATTCTTTGTCAGTTATAGATAAGCGTCAATATTGGCATTTCCTAATAAGAAATTGAATTGAGGGTGTATTTTTTGATAAACATCAGGTACTCAAATGTTTGTTAAGCTTAAAGGATTTAACTGCGGGGTGATCAGTCCCTAAACTTACAAACTACTTATGAAGTACCTTATACTAAAGACTAAAACTATAAAGAGCCAGTGGGAAACCATTTCTGTGGAGGTACACTCATAATAGCAACGCTTCGGTCGCGCGGGAAAACTGTGCTGGTCTCCTGGTGACGTCAGTGGCGCGGCATACGACTGTGCATCTGGTGGTTGATCCTTAAAGTCTATTCTATTAATCCATGCAACACTCCTTCCAGTTAGCAATACGACGCGCAATATCAACACAAACCGTCGAAATCGCCTCCGAGAATGTGGCCTCTACGCACAGAGGCATATGGTGTGTGTGTGTGTGTGTTCCATTACAACCACGACACTGATTAGCCCATAGAAAATGGGCGGAGGATTGCAGTCGTAACTAATAGCACCGGTTTCTGTGCACTCAGAACCGTCCTTAACCAACATGGCGCCCCGGCGAATCCCCCATTTGGCACCCTTTATTACATAAACAGCGAACCTGGCAGCGCTTTACAACAGGGTAGTTGACTTTTCTAGAAATCATGTTAAATGGTTAATTGTGTCATCTTATAACATGATTTTTCATCGTGAATTTGAGTATTTTACAAAATGAAAGCGAAAAGAACGGAAATGGCCCGAGTTCGCTTCCCGGTCCGGCACAAATTGACATGTTTTACGCACGAGTGTTCATCTCAAGGAGAGCAACAGAAGTTGGAAAATTTCGCAATCTACAGCTAAAAACGTCTGAAGTTTTATTACGTACAAATTGTTTACATTTGCAAAGCCGATGTTCACGATATGACACGCCAACGATTTCTATGTAAACTCTTTTCTGTTGTAGTTGGTGAAAGTACAATATTTACATCAATGATACAGTACTCGCGCGGGGATGTTTGTCGACCACCGGAGCAGCGCAGTTCGTTCGAATGGAACCCGCTTCTTCCTGACAATAACGCAATGCACACCTTTTCGGCCAGTGTCGTTCTAACAGTGAAACTACGAATGTTGAATGAGAGTGAATAATATTTTAGTTTCGAAAAATAGGTTATTGTCATATTGACTTTGCAGTACCGATGTTTTTATTTTATTTTTATGTACTTATTTATAATAATAATAATAATTATTATTATTATCATTAGACATGCGTTCGCGGCGCCCATGGGTTTAGCGCAATGGGTCGCCCCATCCTAAAACCTACCCTGTGTGCACAGATGAGTCTAAATTTTGTGTGTAGTCGGACAATCGTCGTTCTCTCATCTGGAGAGAACGTGGACTCGGAACAATCCTGCTTATCTATAGGAAACATCACCATATCATGGGGGTTGGCGAATGGTGTGGCCAGGAGTCAGTATTGGTAGACGTACGGACCTCTATGTCGTTCATAATGGATCTCTGACTGTTCAGAAGTACAGAGACGAGATCCTTCGACCATTTCTTGGGCCATACGCGGGTGTCATAGGAGATGGGTTCCTTCTGATGGACGATAACGCTCGTCCCCACAGAGCTGTGCTGGTGGACAACATGCTTGAAGCTGAAGGAAATAGACGAATTGAGTGGCCAGCTTGTTCACCAGACTTATACCCGACGGAGCATGTCTGGAATGCAGTTGGCAGACGCGTTACAGCCAGACCAAGTATACCTCTCATACGGTTTTAGAGCTGGATATTGCGTTCATGGAAGAATGGCCAAATATCCCTCAAGAGCTGATTGATAATCGCATACTATCCATGAAAAGAGGGTGTGTAACCTTACTGTCCATCCGAGGTGGTCATGACACTTCATATTACAAGCAATAATAAATACTTTTTCACTATTATTGTAGTGCTATGGTAACTCGCTCGTAGTAAACGCTACATAAACCTCTAGTAGAGTTGAGACAGCAAAATATTGTACTGTATAACACACAAATTACAATTGTAACCAAAATCTGAATAAAATACCTTATCATATGTATATTATGAATGTCTTTCCTGATGATCACATTCTCCTGAGTAGTCCCCGCTCGGAGACCCGAATGGGGGGACTATTTTACCTCCGGAATATTTTACCCGAGAGGATGCCATCATCATATGTTCATACAGTAGAGCTTTATGTCATTGGGAAAAGTAACGGCTGTAGTTTCACCTTGCTTTCAGCCGATCGCAGTAACTATGTGGCAAAACCACATTAGCTGATCCAGACTGTTGCCCCTGTAACTACTGAAAAGGCTGCTGCCCCTCTTCAGGAACCACACGTTTGTCTAGCCTCTCCACAGATAACCCTCCGGTGTGGTTGCACCTTCGATACGGCTATCTGTATCGTTGAGGCACACAAGCCATCCCACCTCGGCAATGGAGTGCAGTCTAAGGAAAGCAGGTGATGCTGAAGAAATTAGATTAGGTAAAGAAACAATAAAGGAGGTAGATGAGTTTTGTTACTTGGGCAGTAAAATAACAAATGATGGTCGCAGTACAGAAGATATAAAATGCAGATTGGCAATGGGTAGAAAAACGTTCTTGAAAAAGAGAAATTTGTTAATATCGAATATTGAGTTAAGCCTAAGGAAGTCCTTTCTGAAGGCATTTGTGTGGAGTGTTGTCTCGTATGGGAGTGAAACATGGACGATAAACAGTGCGGACAGGAAAAGGATAGAGGCTTTTGAAATGTGGTGCTACAGAAGAATGCTGAAGATTAGGTGGGTGGATCGCGTAACTAATGAGGAGATACTGCATAGAACTGGGGCGAAAAGGAATTTATGACGTACCTTGACTAAAAGAAGGGATCGATTGGTAGGACATATTCTTAGACATCAAGGATTTGTGAATTTAGCGTTGGAGGGAAGTGTGTGGGGTAAAAACCGCAGAGGAAGACCAAGAGATAGATACAGTAAGCAGATTCGTACAGATGTAGGTTGCCGTTCTTATGTGGAGTTGAAGAGGATTGCTCAGGATAGGGTATTATGGAGAAATGCATGAAACCAGTCTCCGGACTGAAGACCACCACGACAACAACAACAACAACATTGTGAATGATCTCACCTGATCCTCTAACTGTGAGCAGTGTAAAGTTGATACTGCAAACTTTATACTACTTGCCGCAACTTTGTACCTTCAAAAAAAAAAAAAAAAAAAAAAAAAAAAAAAAAAAAAAAAAAAAAAAAAAAAAAATTGGTGCAGCAACGAAAATTAATTATAAAATAGAAAATCGACAGAGAGAAATGAGTATTAAAGGAGAATTTTGCTAATCTTTATCACAGCTACTGTTCATTTAAAGCAACGAAACAAATGGAAAGAAAATGCGAAGAATAGTAAAACTGCCTTTGAAAAGGGCCACGTTCTGTTTTACACTTCCTGCTGGGCAGGTCGTTTCCCAGGTGAGCTGCCGAAAGTCGCAAGCCCGTCAAGTGTCCCGCGAACGGCCTTCGGCGAACGGCTCTCTCTTGGCCCTTTAATGTGGGTCGGTATGGTCTCTTCTCGGTCAGTCTAGTGCTGCGTGAGTGGGTCTACCCGAACCGTGTCTCCCCGAATTGCAGCACTAAAAATGTCTGTTAAGCTTAAGAGACTTAATTGCGGGGTCATCAGTTCCTAAACTTACAGACTACTTATAGACTAACTGGTACTAAAGACATAAAAGAGTATTTTTTCCACCGTGTATAGACTCTAGGAATTGATCGATGAGACGTATGGAACAAAAGAGTCTAATAAACTTACGTCTGAAGATACATCTTGCTAGAGACCATTTACTCAATCATACATTGCACAAGTTATGTATGCATGGTTTCCTCCAAGAGGGTAGTACTGTTCCCATAAGTCATGCCCTAGCGCCATTTTATGCCGTAGTATTGTGGTGCCCGATTCACTTGTACTGGATAAGCGCTGTACAAGGTGGTTCAGTATTCGAATCGAGAGATGCCGAAATGGTGTTTACTTACGGAAAGGCTAGTGACCTACCCCAGTCGCAGCCTTTAATGTTTCCAACAATACTAAGCAAATACTCCAAAACTCGAATCAAGAACAATCGCCAGCATGCACAATTTAGAAGTAGATATCCCTGGAGTATTAAAGCAACTTAAATCACTTAATAAATGCAAGAAGTCCGGCCCTGAGTGTTTACCAATCAGGTTCCTTTCAGAGAATACTGATGCAATAGCTCAATATCTAGCTTTCATATACTACCGCTCGCTCAGCGAAAGTTCCGTACCGAAAGGCAGGAAATTTGAACAGATCACTCCACTATTCAAGAAAGGTAATAGGAGTGATCCGCCAAATTATAAGCCTATATCATTGACGTGTTTGCAGAATGATTTTAGTACTTTCCTCAAAAATTAAGAACTACCACGAAGAGTACGACCTATAGACCCATTATCAACACGGAATCAGAAAGTATCGTTCTTCCAAAATACAGCTTGCTCTTTACACATGTCGAGTGAAGAGTCGAGTGAAGGGCTCTCAAATCGATTCCAGATCTCTCTACGCTGGCCGCGGTGTCCGTCTGTGCGAGCGTTCTGCGGCGTGTCAGTCACAGTCTGCACGGCCACTACGGTCGGGGGTTCGAAACCCCCCCCCCTCGGGCATGGATATTTGTGCCGTCCTTAGTGTTAGCTAGTTCATAAGTAGTTTGAAAGTTTAGGGACTGATGACCCCGTAGTTAAGTCCCATAAGCTCTACAAACATTTGAACATTTTTGAGATTTCTCTATTTCCGAAAGGCTTTGCACACTGTACCACACAAGACTCTCATAATCAAATTGCGTTATTATGGAATATCGCATAGTTTTATTACTGGATTCGTGATTTCATGTCTCAAATGATTTAGGAGACAATGTGAGCTGCTCTCTTAGATTTTTTGTGGATGATGCTGTCGTTTATCGGTTAGTGAAGTCACCAGAAGATCAAAAGCAGCTGCAAAACGATTCACATAAGATATCTGTATGGTGAGAAAATTGGCAATTGACTGTAAACAATGAAAAGTGTAAAGAAATCCGTTAAACTTCATTTACAAGATAAATCAGTCAAATCTAAAGGCTGTAAATTCAACTAAGTACCTAGGAATTACAATTACAAACAACTTATATTGGAAAGAACACTTAGAATATATCGTAGGGAAGGTGAACCAAACAGTACATTTCTTTGGCAAAACGTGTAGAAGATGCCAACAGTTCTGCTAAAGAAACTTGCTGTTCGGTCTGAAAATAGTTTCCACCCCACACCTGCTCAGCACTTTTGCAATGCAATCTGTAAACTTACTACTAAAGCCGGCCGCGGTGGCCGAGGGGTCTGAGGCGCTCCAGTCGCGGTCTGCACGGCCACTACGGTCGGGGGTTCGAATCCCCCCGCGGGCATGGATATTTGTGCCATCCTTAGTCGTAGTAAGCTCATAAGTAGTTTGTAAGTTTAGGGTCTGATGGCCCCGTAGTTGAGTCTCATAAGCTATAGAAACATTTGAACATTTGAACTTAACTACGGAGTCATCAGTCCCTAAACTTACAAACTACTTATGAACTAGCTAATACTAAGGACGGCACAAATATCCATGCCCGAGGGGGGATTCGAACCCCTCGACCGTCGTGGCCGTGCTGAACGAGACTGGCGCGCCGCAGACTAAATGGAAAAAAATCTTCACCATAGTGTGGTCGTTTTCCTTGTTGATTTTTATCTAGGGGCGATGTCTCGGTCTATCTTTTGGTAGAGAAACCATTCTTCTTGAAAGTCGACGATAGGTGTTTAACAGCTTTGAAATAAATTTAGTGCGTCCTGTCGATCAAAGTTTTAAGGACGTCTCTTTTTTGTCTTTGGTGGTGTTTCGAGCTTTTTTTGTGTAGCGTTGCCTTCCTATAAATTTTAAGGCCCGACGTTCCGTCCAGTTGCTTGACCACAGACAGATGGAGAAAATGCAACTGCCCATTACCCTCAGTTTCCATAGTAGACTGGATTTTCTGACATACGTTGGCGTACTGCTGCCCATCGTGGGTTCCCCACGAAGTGGGGAAGTTCAGAGAAGGGAAGCTCATTTTGCATTATCGCGATATTGGGGAGATAGTGTCACAGAAATGATGCACGAGTTGGGGTGGAAATCATTGAAAGAAAGGCGTTATTAACTGCGGCGAAATTTATTTGCTAATTTTACGTCACCAACTTTCTCTTCCAAATACGAACATTTTTGTTAGCACCCACATGCAAAGGAATATATGATCATAAAAATCACAAGAAAAATCATAAGAAAAATGAGATCTAAAACGGGAAGATTTAGGTTTGTTCCCCCGTGCTATCAGAGAAAGGAACGGTAGAGAATTATCATAAAAGCGGTTCGATGAACCCAGTTCCATGCACTTAAATGTGATTAGCGGAGCATTTATGTAGATGTAGACATAGATTGTTCGCCTTTCGCCTGAAACAGCGTCGTTTAAGGATGCAGGTAATCATGAAGGACGTAACCAAAATGTTCAGACATCATTCTTGGAGGGAAATTTGGGTAACATTGTGGAAGGCGACCGTCGTGTCAGTACCAGGCAGTTAGCTCCCATTACAGGTAAGCAGGACAATATTCTCAGTGAGAACTTTTACTACTCTTATCATTTTTACAGCATGTGCAGGATGAACTAGTGACAAAGTAAATGCAAGCGTAGGCTTTCGCGGTCATTATCACTGTCAATAAAATTCTTCAGAGTATGGGACCGCTTCGTCATTTTTATGAAATCTAATGACGTTTCGGCTACTATTGCAGGCGGCCTTCAAATGTTCAAATGTTTGTTAAGCTTATAGGACTTAACTACAGGGTCATCAGTCCCTAAACTTACAAACTACTTATGAACTACTTACGAACTAGGACGGCACAAATATCCATGCCCGAGGGGGGATTCGAACCCCCGACCGTAGTGGCCGTGCTGACCGTGACTGGAGCGCCTCAGTCACCTCGGCCACCGCGGCCGGCGCATGCGGCCTTCATCAGGGTCTGTGTCTGACTGCTAAATGTGAGATAGCTTGCGACTTATATAATGGTGATGACAGCGGTTTGAGGAAGAGTCACAAGCTATCTCACATTCAGCAAACACAGACCCTGATGAAGGCAGCCCGCAATAGTGGTCGAAACGTCGGTAGATTTTATAAAATTACGACGCGGTCACATCCCCAGAAGAATTTATTAATAGTGATCAGTTTCCACATCTGGAGCAGTTTTGTCATTGGTTTATTCACATGATTCCAGGATCTGCGCAATCCATTCTATCCACCTTTGAACGGACCGATGTCTTTAACTGACATTACAGTGGTCTGTGGGCCAGTATGGTACGGTGACAGTGAAACATCAGCATTAGTGTAGCTTGGATATGTGGGTCGAGAAAATTGGAGACCGTAGTTTGGGACCAGTCTTCCTTCGTCGCCTAACAGGCTGGAACTGTTACCGTTTCTTGCAAGTAACATTGCCTCCCCTGATGGACTAACAAGGAGAGCACATGGGATCTGATTTTGTAATTTCTTTACTTTTATGGTACGTGAAATTCAGAACTCAAATAAGAATCAGCGAAAGCCATTCGACGCAACTGTCAAAAAAATCTAGAGTAAATCGAGTAAGTGTAAGTACCAGTCATTAAATGAATTACAGCATCTGTCGGTGGAGCTCAGGTGGTAGCGTTATCGCGTTATAACCCTAGGGTCGGTGGTTTGTATCCTGTCGTAATAGACATTTTTTTTTCGTAGTGTTCGAATACTTATACAATTTTAATATCTAATGGTTATTTTTTACAAAAAGTACACGTATATTTGTTTATTCGTAATTTTGTATATTTCATAGGTTTTTAATAATGATAGTTTCTATAAAAGAAACATGTTACATTTTTTACGGTATTGGCTTCACTATTAGTTGACGACGGTAGTCTTTGATTCTTCAGTTTCTGAAGAGCTAGGACACTGTTTTTGGAAAGTTATCTCCATAGCTACTAATGGCTTTCCAAGCACCTAACCTACTCGACCATCTTTTTACGTGATGACAAGGTTTACAGCTCGTTTACATACACATAAACAAAAACTGACAAAACACGTGGAATTAGTTTCCAAATGATTCATACAACTGAATTCGAAAACGAAAAGAAAAAAGTCTGTCAAAGCGGGATTCGAACCCCCGACTCTATGTTTATGAGGCCAGAACACTACCACTTTCTTTTGTCTCTTTTTTTTTTCTTTTTTTTTTTCTGTGGTTAGTTCAGTTCCTTGCGGTTGCTGATCGTGTTTGTTCGTTGTCGTTAGATGTGTTTTTGGCTCATCTTTTTGATTACAGAGGGCGTTCAGCCATCAAAGAATTACATAACCAGGCAAAAGATAAACGTACGGTAGGAAGATATAACAAAGAACGATTTCTTTGTATATCTTCCTACAGTACATTTATCTTTTGCCTGTTTATGTAATTCTTTGATGCACATTTTGAAAGATCTTTGACATAACCTTTGTTTATAGTAATCTTTGTTCCTGATGATGGTGTAACAGCCGAAAACTAGTTTGTATAAATCAATAAATACTATAGAATATTACTCCAGTGTCGCGTGTGTTTTAGTGATTGTGACTGAATAAATGGCCTCTAGCATGGAAGACATCCATTTCCGGACATGAGACTTTTTTTGTTCCGTATCCTCTTCTCGATGAATCCCGAGAGCTTGTATATGGCGGAAAAACCACCAGCTGTATATGCCAACGAGTGTGACGTAGTGGATTCACTGATTCTCGCTACATTACCGAAATTAAGCACTGCGGGCCTTGGGTAGAATTTGGATCAGGGACTTTTCTGCTCTGCCGATTTCTGTTTGGCAAGCGGGTTGCATGCAGACCTTGTGAGGACAAACGAGGAATTACCTTAACGAGCAGCAGCAGCTCCGGTCACGGAAACTGACTAAGCTGACGGAAGAACGGTGTGCCGATCACATGCCTCTCCACATACGTTGAAGCCACCGGACTGAGGAAGACTAGATGGCTCTCATAAACACCATGAAAAAGAAGGTTCTCTGAAAGATAGACTATTCTGTTGATATCATCACTTTAAAATGATCGACTTAGTTGACGGACAAACTCACCTCTGTTTGCACCGCTACACCATTCAAAGTAAAGATTTAGAAAGTGTTCAAACATTTGAAATAGTTGAAAATCGATGAATCCAAGACGATAGTGAACCCAAAGCGGCGGAACGCTGTAGTTCGTAACGTGGCTCATCCATATGTATACAATATGTTTATTGTTTCACTTTACAAAAATGTTCAAATGTTTGATGGACTTATGGGGCTTAACTGCGGGGTCATCAGTCCCTAAACTTACAAACCTTATACCTTATACTGAAGACAGCACGAACATCCATGCCCGAGGGAGTATTCGAACCCCCGACGGAAAGTATGCGCTTGGCCACTCCGCCGCGGCGTTTGAATTTACATTTAGAAATAAAGTTACATGAAAAGAATAATATTTCTAATGTTGTAGTGAAATACTTCGTTACTGTAGTAAAGAAAATATGGAAACTGATTAGAATAATGTTGCAGTGGTATATCTCTAAGAAGTTTAAATAAAGGGCAGAGCGTCAAATAACAATTTATTACAGTTTGTTGTCAAATTGAACACACAGTATTAATAAAGATCTTTCATAAGAACTGAAAAACTGAAACACGAGACAAGAAATAAAAAAATGACTATAACCGTTCCTCTCTATCTCTTTTTTTGAACTTTGATCAAAGTAATTCGGTATTAAGGACCCACAACTAATACATATTAATAAAATGTCTTCAATAGCGTACAACGACTCAATGATCAATCCTTTGTAGTTGAGCAAATCAAACAGTAAGCAACAAACAATGCTTAGCAACAGACGGCTTGAAGAACCTTAGCAAATTACGAAAAGTTAACAACAAATAAAACAGAACACAATTACTAGAGACTTTCCCTTACATGAAATGGCTGAAGGCCGAGAAACGAGCAAAGTTTGGTTTGATGAGTATGAATTGATCATGAAATAATAAAATAAAAATAACCACCAATAAGATTAAGGTATACACGGAGTTTATCACAAGTATGGGGCAAGATACACTCAAGTGAAGCCACTGTATCACAGGAAGAGTGTCAGGAGAGGAAAAGATAGACACACACACAGTGTACACAGATTTTTATTTTGTCTCCAGGGCGGATTGCTCGGTCTATCTTTTTGGTAGAAAAACTATTCTTCTTGAAATTCGACCGTGTGTCCTGTCATGCAAAGTTTTGATCAATTCAGTATAAATGGCTTTGAAATCAGCGGTGCGCTAAGAGGTGCGTACTCTAACGGTTATGCTGCAAGTAGAGTTGACCACAAATTTATTAAGTAAAGTCGAAAGCGTCGTTTTTGTGTGCGGCAGTGGATAATAAGAAAGACTGGGAGCTTCTGAGTTTTTGTTAAGGGAACTAGCGTTAGAGGACAGGGAAGAATATCGAAACCATTTGAGAATGTCGGAAGAAAAATTTGAGGAACTATTACTGAAAGTTCATTCCCGCGTAAAGAAATCTGATACAGTGATGCGACAAGCAAGTTCTCACAGGCTAAAACTGCAAGTAACATAAGATATTTAGCTATAAGAAATTGAATTTTTCAACCCTTACATTTGAATACCGCGTGCCAAAAAAGACAATGTTTATTAAGGTAGTTTGTACAGCTATATACGAAAGTTTAAAAGAGTTCATTCAAGAAGTATCAATAGGGAATGAGTATGACCAATTCATTCCATTGTCGCTATTTGAGCACGATGCTGAAGGAGTAGCACTTAGAGACTGGTAAATCACTGGTGATGGAGTTGGGTACTGTGACTGTTTCTTTATAAGTTCCAATCGCGTTTCTCTTACTACAGTTCGTATTCTTTCCTGACAAATGATTGCACCTTTAAGAGGCATCAACTTTAATTGAACAGCAAAATATTTTCCAAATATACCAAATTCATTTTCAGTTTCATCTTTATTATTTATTTTCACTATCTTATCAAGCTTATCAGTCGCTGCGCTTATGACGTTAACCATTTTTCGTTTGCGAGACTGAGGAACACGCAATGCATTTGTCGGTGTTACTGTTTTCCACATGTTTTATTTCCTGAATAGCGGTATTACGTGACTAGGGCTGGGTTGTTTGGTTGGGACAGGGGAACTAAACTGCTAAGGTTATCAGACCCCCGGTGGGGAGGGGAAGGAGTGAGGATAGGAAAGAAGGAGAGGGGGGGGGGGGAGGAAATGCAGTACGGAAAGAAAGGAAGACTGCATTAGCTCGGGGCCTCATGCTCGCCACGCACAATCGGTGACAGAATTCGCGAGACCCCTCGCAGGATCGCTATGCTCAACCGCAAAGTTTTGCTACTTGGTGGGAAATATAAACAGCTAGGGGACACGATCGTACATACTGTCTATTACACCTGTATCTGACACGAAATCTGAGAGGAAAACGTTTATCTTCAGCAATTATAACTGAGATACTGCAGTCTGTGAATATTGTTGGACGTTAGTGACGCATTCAAATGGAAAATGTGCATGCGTAACATAGAATTAATAGAATTACAAGACAGGAAGCAAATTATCGACATTAGCCACTACTTAAAGTAACCTTCATCACACAATCGCAAGTAGACAAATGTCTAGTTGGTGTTACAGCGGCACATTTGCTGGAATGACGCTAGAACATTCGTCAAGCGAGCAGACAAAACAGATCCTGTTCTAAACACTTTGTTATGAAGCTAAGGGTTACAGTGCAGCATGATGTTCGGAGCTATAGCGTGACGGTTTCCACCCACCGCCTCGGTTGCACTATAAAGACGACAACCATTTGACGCGGCAGATAACTGATGGTATTTTCGAGAGAGAAGATATTGTTCTGTATGTCATTTCCAATGGTTCTCTTTCGGTAGATGTTGCGACTAAATTTAACAAACATAAGCCAGCTGTGATACCACTAATTACATTTTCCCTCAGGTTATTGGTACTGCTGTAATAAGTCAATGGACATAGTTGATCGACCTTGGATCAAAAGTTCTAACGGTACCCAAAGAAAAATAAACACTAGAGTTGCAGTATATAGTGGTCATGAATTTTTGAATTTGCCCATGTAATGAATGTTCAGACAACCTAACTATGCTAAAGATATGCTTATTTATGTCACCAGATGTCTTTTTTACATTTTACCTCTATTTTGAACATTACCTCTATTACGAATATTCCTTCAGCGGTTCGACCTCATTCAGTTTATGCTGTATAATGTTTATGACTGACCAGAGTAGATCACGGGATGGTTGGGTTTCACCGATTTGGTTCAAATCCTGCGAGAAGAAGAAAGTAAACAAACCTTTCAAATTCCCAAAATATCCCGCACGAGTTGGCCAAATGAAAAGCGAATACGGTCGCAAAACTTTCTCACATACTAATAGGTGTTGTATAAATTGCTTATTGAGTCGCCGTCTTCGACGAGTCTGAGTAGCGTAGTGGACAAGCGCTTGGATTACGATATTTGAAGTCCAGGTTTGATTCCCTGTACTTCTTAGATTCTTGTTTATTTATATTATCCCTTGCAGTTTTAACCTTTTAATTATGAAATTTACATTTACTTAAGCACTTTAGTGTTCCACGAAAGTTGATGTCAAGAAAAGACTCAATTATAACATATTCAATCGTGCAGCATCAGTACAGTGCCCCAATTTCCACTCCAATGATTCGATACACTTGGTATGTACCATCATCAGCATTGAGAAGTCATTTACTCAAAAATTTGAATAAAGTATGCATATTTCCGATAACATTTCTTGGATTAATTCTGCATAGTATGTTTCTTTGACGATGAACACACTAAGTAATGTAATATAACTTCGGCACATACATACGTGCTACAATTTTTGGAAATATTATTTTCATCTGAAACTTCATAGAATTATGAAAATTAAATGATGAAATAAGGTGTATTAATTAATTTAATTAGTTGTAACGAAACCATATATATTAATTATGCACTGATAAGTCATAATTAATAGTTAAAACTGCAAATGCTAATATAAGAAAAATATTTTGGCATGAGCGGGTTTCGAACCCGTGCTGTTTCATTCAAAAGCTAATCGCTTAACCACTACGCAACACCGTCATCAGTAATAATGAACCTCTGTTAGCTGATATTGCACCTATCTGTAGTTGGAAAATTTTGGCGAACGTTTTCTCTTTTCCTATGGCCTACACAGGGGACACATTGCATGAATTTAAAAGGTTCATATTCGTGTTTCTTCCCGCACAGTTTGGTCAAGTAGTTGAGACCCATCCAGCGATCCCTAATGTTGAGACTTTCAAAACGCAAAAGGGGCAATTATCATCCTTTCTATAGACAATCGAGACGATTGTCATTGTAGCTATTACACTGTTGGTATGTGCTTGTCAGTTTTGAAATTACATGAAGGCAACGTTTTCCAGTATGCACTTATTTCAGCTAATAAATTGTGGCTACTGTAATGTTTGATATTTACAAAATGTTGTTCAAATGTTCGTTAAGCTTAAGGAACTTAACTGCAGGGTCATCAGCCCCTAAACTTACAAACTACTTATGACCAACCTTATACTAAAGACGACACAAACATCCATACACGAGGGGGGATTCGAATCCCTGACGGGGTACGGCAACGTGCATCGGAACGTAGCGCCTCAATGCGCTTGGCCACTCTCCTGCGGCATGATATTTACAAATGCATTCGATATGTGCCCTGAAACCTACGTTTAAGGAAATTACATATGCAGAAACATGAACAAAAAATTATCTCTCTGTGGAAATATTTACACTATGACTCACAGGATCTCTATTGCATTTTTCTGATGGCAGTGACAATATGCTCAGAACTGCATGCGAATAGGCTGACTATTTCGTTCAGTCATCCAGAAGTTCTCTTTGTAATTACAAGTCATCATATGAACTGGCTGAGTGAAGAGTAAAAACTATTTTGTACTACAGGGTGGTCAATCCTCAGCGCAACCGCATTTGGGGCGTGCGACTTGCCGGCGATGGCAGCTGCGGTGCCCGATTAGCGGGCTGCCCGACCTCCGCGATAACTTTAATACGGGTTGGCGCGCAAATTATTTCTGACATACACAACACAAACACTTAGAAAGAAAAGTTTAGTATTATAACGTTTTAGTAGAGTTTTGAGTAATTACAGTTTATTCTACCAATACTCATCTTTTCAACATTTCGTTGTATGGGGGTTCTGCTCGCTGCAACCTTATTCTCCTGGGGCGTCGTGGTAGAAATAAATACTCGATATGTACAATTTTTCACTTCTTCTTTAATTTGAATCAAACTTCTTCTCCACCAAAACATTACAAATTCAAAACATATACAAAGCATTAGAACGGTAGTACTTCCATTTCAAAACAACCGACTGACATAGCTTCCAGTGCACTTTAGAAAAGCCAAAATTCTAACTCCACCACGCAAGGCGGTGAGGCACATATATAACATCGGCAATAATGACTGAATATACTAATTTACAATTAACAAACACACAAATAAAACACTTCATGTACACAAAAATAATCACAATATAAAATGAAAACTATGCACACAATATTTTTATATGGCGCATGTATTTTTAAGACGAAATTTCCGATCTTTCTGTTGACAACAAAGTGCGATGTTAAATGTCAATTAATTAGTTAATGAGTACATCATACATGTTCCTAACATATATTGAACTATCAAATCTAATGGCCATTCACAAAATATACTCAAAATCTCACGTCAGTCAATACATACAAAGAATTCAATATTGTAAATCTCGATTATTTCATTAATTAATACAATTAGCTGGTCTACACGACTTGTTTATGAGCCTAACATACATACAATGCTATTAATTTTCATTTTTTCTTGGTTTTTTTTTTTTTTTTTTTTTTTTTTTTTTTTTTTTTTTTTTACAAAAGATTTTACAATTCGTCTGTTTAAGTCTTGAAATAACATACAATGACGGAACTATTGTTTATAGAGCTGTCTGGAAAGAAAATATATGAATCTCTTGATTAATGAAATCTATCAGTTGTTTTAATCGCAGTATCACTGAGACACTGTCTTAAACTGATTCCTAGGCTGGCTATTTCGTTTTTAACTTCACACGCAAAATATATCACTATTACACCACACGATTCCAGGTCCGACGCAGACGGTATCGTACGATAACATTGAGATGAGAGGACCAGGCAGACGGTATCGTACGGTAACATTGAGATGAGAGGGCCAGCAGTATCGTCACAGTATTCACCTGTATTACGCAAGGAGGTGCTGAAACGGCCTCCCTTTGTTGTTCGAGCATTTCTGACACCTGCTGAGTTGATTCTGAAAAAGGAGCATGTCGGAGAAATTGGCCCAAACTTAACTTTGTTTTCGGACGAATCATGGTTCCACCTAAGTGGGTACGTTAATTCGCAACATAATAGTTGCTGGAGTAGGGAAAAGCTTAACTTAATTCACGAACAGCCCCTGCACTATCAAAAAAATAGGAGAGTGGTGTGCCGTTAGCGGCGAGAGAATAAGAGGCTCTAAATTTTTTTCAGGAAACAATAGTGACAGGTATGTTAAAACATATTGCGGCCTTTATTTGCCCAATTAACTGAGAGAGAACGTGATTTCGCGACATTTCAGCAAGACTTTGCGACGGCACATACAGCCAACTTATCATTATGGGAAATTAGTAATACTTTCGGTGAAAGATTTATCACGATGAACGTTTGGCCCCCTCATTCTCCCGATATTAACCCTCTGCGATTTTTAGATGAAATAAAAACAAACATTCGTCATGAAATCAATGCAATTTCTGAGAGGCAACTTCAGAGTGTAATGAGCAACTTCCTCAGCAGGTGTCAGAAATGCTCGAACAACGAAGGGAGGCCGTTCCAGCACCTCCTTATGCAATACAGGTGAGTAACAAACTTTTCTTTCTAAGGTGTTTGTGTTGTGTACGGCAGAAAAAACTTGCGCACTAACCCGTATTAAATTCAGTGCGGGCGCCGGGCGGTCCACTAAGCGGGCACCACAGCTGCCATCGACGGCAAGTCGCACGCCGCAAAGGCGGTTGCACTGAGGATTGATCACCCTGTATATTCGCTACAAAAGTTGTTACTGAGCAGAAAAGTTACGTATGTGAAGTAGACGGATTGAAACTCGTGCAACTGAGTGCATATTAAAAAACAAAAGTCCTGCTGATTTCAGCTTGTCTTACGCAACTGCGCATTTACGCCGGCGCCACCAACACATGATTTAGCATAGCCGTTTATCGAACCTCTGCAGGGACATAGACCTACTACCTATTTAGAATTGGCAGACCTTGTCTTGAAACTACGCACGCTTTTAACGAAAAACCGTAGTTTTTTATTCTGCACAGTAATTGAAACCCACCGGTGTGTAACAATGTGCTACTGCACCAGCGTTCGTATCGGAATAAACGGCGCCGGCTTCTAAATCCAAGAAATTCCCTTTCGAATCTTTTACTGCTCTAATTTTTCATAATTTGTCTCCTTATTTTCACACAGTAACGCTCTTGCTACTGTGAAGAAACACCAAACGTCGACTCTTAGACTGGAGATTTTAGAAATTACTCTACCTCCTTGGTTTTTCTGTTTGCGTTATCAAATTAATGTCTGCTTCTTGGAATAGGTGACCGACTTCATTATAAGGTGACTGTTCAGACGTCTACTTCCTGCATGATGTATTCGTAGGTGCTGGTGGTTTGGAGGGGTGATATTTTTTATTAGTATGCGAAACTTCTCGTGTTCGATACTCGCCAGTGACAAACACCAAAAGATCTCCGAAACCTCTGGGGATGCCAAGTGGCGAACACCGAGGTCACCGTTATTCGGAATTCTTGTGCTCGTACTACCGCCTGGAGTGAAACTAGATTAAATTAAACCACTACGGATTTGAATGTCACAGCAATTCAAATATTGCTAATGTTGGTTATGCAAAAAATGTGGCTTTTGCTTCTTTGTTGAAAGATACGGATTAAAAATATAATTATGGGTTGGATACGATAGTTTAAAGAAATTCATTTGATGCAACACAAATCTCTGTTGCACATGCTTCATTTCGTATTAACAATATATTTTCATGGTCAGGGAATAAGACTGTAACTAACAACAATAATTACCTCACAAAGTTTGTGATACAGATTATTACTCAATTACGTGCATTTGTTTTTATTACGATGCAACATAATGAGCCATATTTCAAAATAGAAGTAAAATGTAAAAAAGACAGTAATCGAACTGTCACTCGCTGATCAATTGTTGGCTATCTGGCGAGATAAATAAAATTATCTTTAGCATAGTTTGGTTCTATTCGCATTCATTTGACATAATCGTATCTGATATTATAACAGTCCAATATGTGGTCGAATGCTTACCATTAGGTATTTTAATAAGACATGGACTATGGATCAGTTAGATGTAGCTACGGATGTTCACAATCACTTGTCCACATTGGTAGTTTTGATGACGTTTGTTGTTCTTACTCGAGCAATTGTAGTATTCGTTTTGGTGTTACATATGCGTTTTATAAAATCCATGACCACTATATACTGCAACTCTAGTGTTTCTTTTTCTTTGGTTACCGTTAGAACTTTTGTTATGAGGTCGATCAACTATATCCGTTGACTTATTACAGCAGTAACAATAATCTGAGGGAAACTGTAATTTGTGGTAACACAGCTGGCTTATCTTTGTTAAATTTATTCTGATATCTTAGTTGCAGCATCTACCGAAAGAGAACCACTGGAAATGACATATAGAACGATATCTTCTCTCTCGAAAATACCATCAGTGATCTGGCGCATCAAATGGTTGTCGTCTTTATAGCGCAACCGAGGCGGTGGGTGGAAACCGTCACGCGATAGCTCCGAACATCATGGTGCACTGTAACCCTTACCTTCATAACAAAGTGTTTTGAACAGGATCTGTTTTGTCTGCTCGCTCAACGGATAGCGTGTTGTAGCGTGACACCAGCAAGTGTGCCGATGTAGCACCCACTAGACATTTGTCGACTTGCGAATGTGTGATGAAGTTTACTTTAAGTAGTGGATAATGTAGATAATTTGCTTCCTGCCTTACTTCTATGTTACGCATGCACATTTTCCATTTGAATGTGTCAGTAACGTCCGACTATATTCACGGCCTGCAGCATCTCAATTGTAATGGCTGAAGATAACCGTTTTCCCCTCAAATTTCGTGTCAGATACACGTGTAATCGACATTATGTACGATCATGTCCCCTAGCTGTTTCTATTTCCCATCAAGCAGCAAAACTTTGCGGTTGTGCATAGCGATCAGGCAAGGGGTCTCGCGAATTCTGTCACCGACTGTACTCAGGAAAGAACCGTGAACCCCTGGTTCACCTCAAAGTTGAATCATCAGTTGAAAGGAAAAATTTGACTCTGTCAATCTTTTCTTGAGCCATTAAAAATTTGACGAACTGTATTGAAACGAGGTTTTTCATTCAGCTTTTGTTGATCAAGTAAACTTATTCAACTAAACTTGACTCATGTGAACGCTCCTTCACTCTCTGTTTCCGTTGTCTACAGGATTTTTCGACCTACCAGAAAGGTTAAAGAATATTTTAGATGTGACACCTTTGAGCAGCCTACCTAATATATAAAGCAGAGTGTTCGTATGTTTGTACGTGTTGCATACAAATCTTTATGAAATTTTGTACACGTAATCTTCACTCCATGAGGACGGTCGCCGTAAGTGTAAGAATCATATACGATATGTAGTTAGGACGTCATAAGCAATGAGATGCGCGAAATACTGCTGCATTTTACGACAATTCTGCTCATTTTGTCCTAAACCATTGGACCGATTTCAACCAAATTGGTACACACATTCCTTACCGTGAGGTAACAATTGCTGCATGGTTGAGAATCACATACGGCACAAGGTTCAAAAGATATTACGTCATAACCAATAGAAATCGCAAAAAATGCCATATAATGCGGCGAGAATTTCGAAATACACTGTATGAGAATGACAGTACTTAGCATCTTGCAACAAACTTTAAACGTAATTTCAAACCTTTATTAAACTTTTTCTCGCTGGCAACCATAGTAAAATGATGAAAGGAAAAAAGTTTCTCGCTTACTACTTTTCCGCTGTTTATGTTGTACAACTACGGCTCTAGGTATGACGTTACAATTTATAATTTGAACACTACAAATTGTAGCGACACAAAATTTTACACGCAGACTACATATATATATAGTTGAATGTACTTTCTAAATTGTATCACATTCCGACACGTAGTTCATGAGATATGAACACGTAAACAGTAACGTCCAGCTGTTCATGGACTAAAACTACGGTATTCAGTATGACGTTAAAATTTTTAATTTATAAACTACAAATTGTAGCCGCAGGAAATTTTACAGAGTACACGCATATAGTTGGGTGTACCTTCTAAATTGTATCACAGTACGACACATAGTTCATGAGGTATGAGCACATAAACAGTAACGTTCATGGAGAAACCGCCACATCACACACCAAGTTTGAATCTATTACTTCTTTATTTCCAAAAGATTTTATAGACATACAGCCCTTATAGAAATAAATATATACCTCAAGAAATAGCAAGAATAAATATGTAAATACCCGGGCAACGCCGGGTTTTCAGCTAGTGTGTGTATAAAATAAAGAGCTGCCGACACTCATCTTGGTGAATTTAAGGAGAATCGTCGCCTGGGGCATGTGAAGAAATCGACTGTAACAGAACATGTTTACCAACAGATCAACTATTAATAAAAATATATGGGTCTACATTCCAAATCATAACACCAAAAAATTATAGGATGTATAGAAGAGCAATTAACACTGCAAATAAAATACAAACCAACTTTACAAACATACAACGTGCATGCAAAATTTCAACTGTTTCTGATCACTTATAAGCACATATTCAGAAATCGAGACATATTTTGAAAATATGGTGAATTATTTGTGACAAGAATAAAAAAGGAAATAAATAAAAATAAAAATAATTGTTGGTTGTTTCACTCACAGCAGTTTCATCTTTTATCTTATAATCAGAGCAAAGCCCTGACATCGAAGAAACTACTGCGAGCGCTCGCTCTTATATGTACACACATAATGATGAATATTAAAGATCTTGCTTCTCTTAAACGAATAGAAAAGTGTTTCAAAGAAGATGAGGGGGAAAAAATTTGCTCTCGGCAGGGTCTGATCCTGTAACATCACTTGTCACTTGACCAAATCAACTTCACGCAACGTTGTCCTTTCATTGTGTTGACTTTTTTCCAGAATGGTAAGGACATCCATGTACTATTAGTACTATTAGTACTATTTCCACCATCCGGCTTCGCAAACTACCTTTCGATTATTTGAACTTAAAAAATTTGTAAAATCGGTTTCTGTAAGAAATAAACCGTCTGTACGAAAAAGCTTGGTAAAACACTAGCTGGTACCGTTTAGCCGCATCGCTAACGCTCTAGTGGGCACTACAGGAGTTCAGATCACGGAAAAAATGGATCATTTTATGGAGATCTTCAATGCGGTGTAGTATCTGGAATGCATATTTTAGCAATTCTCAAGTATAAATACGAAATTTGCCAAATATGGCGCGACAGCCTTGCGAACCGTAAAAACGAAGAGACGCCGTATTTGACGAATTTCCTATTTACATTTCGTAATACTAAAGTTAGTAGGGTAAATGAAACGGCGTATTGAGGACATTTCCGAAACACGTATTTTAAGATATCTACATCTACACCTACATCTACATGGGATACTCTGCAAATCAAGTGCCTGGCAGAGGGTTCATCGAACCACAATTATACTATTTATCTCCCATTCCATTCTCGAATAGCGCGCGAGTAGAAAGAACACCTGAATCTCTCTGTTCGAGCTTTGATTTTTCTTATTTTATTCTGATGATCATTTCTACCTATGTATGGGAGTCAACAATATATTTTCACATTTGGAGGAGAATGTTGGCGATTGGAGTTTCGTAAGTAGCCCACGCCACAGCGATAAACGCCGTTGTAATGATTCCCATTCCAGATCCTGTATCATTTCCGTAACGCTGTCTCCCCTTATCGTGACAATACGAAACGAGCTGCCCTTCTTTGGACTCTTTCTGTGTCCTCCGTCAGAGTTACCTGATACGGATACCACATTAGGCAGCAATACTCCAAAAAATGGACGGACAAGCGTAGTGTATGCAGTTTCTTTAGTAGTTCTGTTGCATTTTAAGGGTTCTGCCAATAAAACGCAGTCTCTGGTTCACCTTTACCACGACATTATCTACGTGTTCTTTCCAATTTAAGTTTGAAGTAATAGAAATTTCTAGGTATTTTGTGGAGTTTACGGCCTTCTTGATTGATTTACCTTGTAAACAAAGTTTAACGGATTTCTTTTCGTACTCATGTGGACAACTTCACACTTCTCATTATTTAGGGTCAATTGCCAATTTTTACACCATATCTTCAGATGATTTTACTAGTCGATAAATGACGGCGTTATCTGCAAACAACCTAAGGGAGCTACTTAGATTTTCCCCTAAATAATTTATGTATATAAGGAACAGCAGAGGACCAATAACACTACCCTGTGGAACGCCCGATATCACCTCTGTTTTTTATTTGATTTGATTTGATTCTTTCAGGGAAGCCAAAACAGTCTTGGTCTAACCCGTCACTGCCCGCACCGAAACTAAGTTTATTGTGCGGTATCGCTCCCTGTATATCTAGTAAAGCCAACCAATGACCTTGAACAGTGCAATGAGTCCCTTTACCAGTTCTTTATTAGACACAATTTCTTGGGGTCTGGTTGTCCCAAATGTTCTGTGCCTTTTACTCTCCAATGCAATGCACTCGAAGATCAGATGTGATGCAGTTTCATCACAGTCATCACAGATCCTACATTTAGGGTCCTCTTCTGTTATTCCCATTGTATGTAGGTGTTTTTTGAAATTCCCATGGCCTGTCAGCAATCCAACCATGAGTCTAATCTCTCTCCTGTTCAGACCCAGGATTGCAGAGCTTCTTTTAAAACAAGACTTTAGCATCATTACCTTGCCATGTTTTTGTTGATGGACTTTGGTCCAATATTCTACGTGCTGTCTTCTGAGCCAGTTACGTAGCTCCAATTTAATCATTGCCTTGGTGATTGTCAGGGCAGGTTCCGGTCCAATAAATGGAGCCTCTGCCCCCATCCTGGCTAATCTGTCGGCATGTTCGTTGCCACTGATCCCCGAGTGGCCAGGGACCCACAATAGGTTTACTCTATTGCTTTCCCCTAGCTCCACCAGAACCCTGTGACATTCTGCAACAATTTTAGACCTTGTTGTAGGAGCTGCCAGTGATCTCAGGGCTGCCTGGCTGTCTGAATAGATATAGATGCTACGATCTTTGCGCCTTGGTCTGATTTCGACCCGTCAGTGAACCAAACAATATCCCCCGTACGGTGTCGAACTATTTTCTCCCACTGCTCCCTAACCTCTGTTTTAGTCGATGCCTTACCATCGATTACTACGAACAGTGTCCTCTCCGACAGGAAATCCCCTATCCAGTCGCAAATTTGGGGCGATGTACTATAACCACGCAAAATGATTTAAAGCCGTTTGTGAGGTACGGTGTCAAAAGCCTTCTGGAAATCAAGAAATACTGAATCAATCTGCGAAATCTTGTCGATAGCACCCATCACTTCGTGTAAGTATAGAGCTAGCTGTGTTTCGCATGAACGATATTTTCGAACAGTTTTGTGCATGGCCGTGAATCAGCGACTGTTACAATACAATTAAACTTATAAGAGGCAGCCCTCAGTCGCAAAGTACGAATATAATCGTAACCAGGTTTCAATGCCGCTAAGGGCACTTTCTTCAGACGAAGATGAATGTTAAAACTACATGTCAAGATCTAAAATAATACAAAAAATATCTGACATTATCAGATAGTCATACCGAAAATGTAAATAATTGTAGCCAGGCGGAGCAGTCACTAGGGACTGCAATGTCTCTGCTGCTAACGTCGACAGATAACTCTTATCTGAAACTAGTGTTTCTTTCGCATAGAAAATATTTTCCTGCCCGATTTTCCTCCATGCATTAAATGTGTAACTGAGAGAAAAAATCAAATGTTTGTAAAGCTTATGGGACTTAACTACGGGGGTCATCAGTCCCTAAACGTACAAACTACTTATGAACTAGATTATACTAAACACGACACAAATATCCATGCCCAAGGGGGGATTCGACCCCCCGACGGGGAACGGCCTCGCGCATTGAGGCGGTATGCTCCGATGCGCGAGATCGTTCCCCGTCAGGGGTTCTAATGCTCCCTCTGGCATGGATGTTTGTGTTTTATTTAGTATAAGGTAGTTCTTAAGTAGTTAGTGAGTTTAGGGACTTATGACACCGCAGTTAAGTCCCATAAGCTTAACAAACGTTTGATCATTTTGATCTGAGAGAAAAATCAAATGTACGCAGAGACCTACGACTCACATTATGATCAGACAGAATAATATTAAAATCAGTAATGAATCTCATGGCATCGCTTCAGAGGACTATTCAGTAAACCTCCTCCTCGGTGCAACTGCCCTGTGTTTGTGTGCATAGCACATGAGATAATATGTGGTAAGCTGTTGGACACTTTGTGGGACAGGAAGGCGCTTTGGGAGGATTTCGTTGCCGTTCATTGGATTTGTTAAACTCCATCACATGGCCGTTTCGCAGAGCTACTGATCGACTCGTCAGCCGCGGTAAGGCTTCCTTCCCCTGACTCAGCCGCTTTAAACACAGCTCGGCTAGCACGTATCACCTTTTACTGTGCAGACAGTTACTCAATTACTGGTAGCCTTTCATAACTTTGTTGGAGAAATTACCCATGACGTTTCGCACTTCTGCCACCTATCTGTATTAATACAACACACCTGAATTTCCCTTTGCGTTAATACATCCTATTTTTAACTCGCCTGTCTTCTTTGTGGGTATATTTAGATCATTCTCGCCATGCTCGTCCGATATGTGTGTCTGTGTGTGTTGCCATATCTTTCCTTGGTATCCTTTCTAATTCTTGCATTCAATTTCACCCTTACCTTCCCCTTAAATCCTTACCCCTTCCTCGTATCGTTTCCTCTTCCTTTCCTGGCATCCACTGTAGAACGTTATACTCAAAATATCTTGGGTGAATCCTAATTTTCAAATTCTAAACTGATTAATTTTGCTTTGATACAGAGGTCATTTAAAAAAAAAAATTGGAAAATCCAAAGGAGAAACTGAAAAATTCAAAATAGGAACTTTTTTAAGGGCTGCCGTACTGTTTATTCGATTGTGATAAAATGTGGTGGAACGAAACTATTTACATAATATTTTTTTCACGTATTAAACATTACATTTTGGAGCGAAAGTATGACTGTCGTTCTGAAAGAATAAGATCACGCTATTTCTATGTATTTTAATCTCGTGATCTTTGTGAAATTATTTTATGACAACTTATTTTGACACCTCCAAATTCTGCGATCTACATCTACATAATTACTATGCAAGTCACATTGAAGCGGATGGCAGAGGGTTGATCGAACTACTTGTATGATATTTCTCTACAGTTCCATTCTCTAATAGCTCGCGGGAAAAAGGAACACCTAACTCTTTCAATTTTCAATCTGATTTGTCTTATTTTATTCTGATGATCATATCTCCGATTGTAGGTGGGTGCTAACAAAATATGTTCGCATTTCGAAAAGGATCTTGGTGAAAGAAATTTCGCAAATAGATCTCGCCGCAACGAATAATACCTTCTTTTAATGATTTCCATTCTCGTGCATCATCTCTCCCCTGTATCGCGATAATAAAAGAACGAGCTGCCCTTCTCTGAACTTTCTCTAAATCGTCTGTCAGTCCTATTTGGTGTAGATCCAACAGTGCGCAGCAATTTTCCAAAATAGGACGCACAAGTGTGGTGTAGGCAGTTTCTTTACTACAACTGTTTCGTCTTCTTTGGTTCGCCTTCCCTACCACGGTTCATAAATTCAAATTTCCCTTGTCTTCACAAGCAAAAAATACTACATGTCATTTTTTTCATTTCCCATTACAGCTACGATAACAATAATGGTAACCTCAAAACACAGCTTTCTGTATGCTTGTAAAACGTACAGTGAGTGGAAAAAGTCATGGGACACCTCCTAATAACGTGTCAGGAACCTTTTGTCCAGTAAAGCGCAGCAACTCAACGTGTCATCTGCTATGACGTATAGATTTACTTGAATTGTGAAATAGCCGCAAGAGAATATTATTACAAGTTTTTAGCATTTATCTACGAACACGCTTTAGACATTGACAAAACAACTGAACACACAGAACTCAAAGTCATGACATGTTGACAACTGCAAAGAAAGTATTTACAGCTATACAACTGTGTCCTTTACACTACTCCACCACCAGTAACAAAATTATGAAATAATAGATGGTGGTGAAGTCTGACATTCACACAAAACAAACAAAAACATATTGGGCTGACACAAGACATGATCAGTTAACAAGTTCACATGACATTAATGTGATAAAGAGACAATTTTATTAAAAGTCTTTATTTACAATGTCTGGTGTAACTTTATTTATTTTCACAGAGATGAACGAGTCTAAGAATCGAGGTGAAAATCTCATAGTTCTTTCTGACTTAGATACTCTAATATTTTGAGATGGTTCCTCTGTGGACTTCTGTGGTTATTCACCTTGACTAAGTTTGGAAAATGTTTTTCTAATTCCTTTTCTTCCTGTAAAAGGTAGGCTAGTTTAAGTCTGTCTACTAACACGTTTATGTTTTTGCATTTCCTCCAAATGGTGAAATACTATTCATGCCTTTTTATAACATATATAGGTTCTAATAGGTTTTCAACCCACTCAAATCTCGAGAACACAAGTGAACAAGTCTTCATTTTTCCTGGTACAAATACTGATTGTGATGTGCAAAGGGCGTTCAAAAAGTTTTGTACAGTCGTCTCCAATTTCAGTTTTTATTTTTTTCAGGAGGAGAATGACATTTTTGTGAACATTCTTGGCACATGTAGCTATAAGATGGTATATAAAAGTATTTTCTTTTATTTACAGGTGAGCGATAATGGACCGTGGAGTAGATGTCAGGTTGCTACAATGGTCGCCGATGGAGTTCTTCAGGATCGTCGATGACTGCCACATCTATTCACAGGAAGTTGCTCCTTGTTTATGGGGAGGACCCGGTAGATCGCGGCAATATCCAGCACTGGTTGCAGAGGTTTTAAAGGTGATTTCTCTCTGCTGGACAATCCACGATGCGGTAGGCTATTGACGGTAGTGAATGTTGTGAACAATGAGACTATCGATAAAATCGTCCAGAATGGCAGTGGGCTTGCTGAAATGACTAGTCTGTCATTGTGTTGTGTGGTATCACTGGTACTGTCACTATGGTACAGAAAAAAGTTATGTACGTTGGGTGCAGATTATTGACAAGATAAACGAAAACGATGAAGAAAAATGTATGTGAGGGTCTCATGAAGACCTTTACTAAAGATATGAAACAGTGTTTTGACGGCGTCATTATGTTGGATGAAACATGGTGGTTTTTTATCTGAATCTGAGAGTAAAACCCAGTCCACGGAGTAGCGTCATCCGGGTTCCCCTCGCAAGAAGAAACCAAGACTTTCACGAACAGCAGGCCGAAAGGTGATGGCCTCCTTCTTCTGGGATCAACATGGTGTCATTTTCATTGAGTTTTTGGAACCTGGCACCACCATTACCGGGATCGTTACTGTTTGTCACTGGACAAGGTGCGACATGGCATCAATGTTATGTCTCGGGATGCAGTGGGATCTGGACTTGCAAGGATGGCGACATGTAACTAAAAGAATTTATTAACACGATGAAGTGAATACTTAACTTTGCTGTGCTTGTAGTAGTACAAAATTCTTGCTGTTACACAGTTTTGCAGTGTATCACTAAGTATACTGTTCTTGTGTTAAGATACACTGCTGGTTCTTCTGGATGGAACCCCTCTGTTGAACTTCTGTATCGAACTAGCGAACTCTCTGGCGTTGCTGTGTTGCGCCGGCTTATGTAGGCGAGCCCCCTTCTTCCTATTGGGCGGCGCACGAAGCAAGCAAAGAGGTACCGAGACTGCGGGCGACCGCGGCGGCCGAAGTACCATAGAGCGACTTATCGACCGTCTTGTACTGGGGCGGCGACTTGCGTGAACCGCCGGCGTTGTGGCAAATAGCAACGAAACAACAATGAAGACCCACAGACCACATGTTCACGGTCAGCTCGTCAGATTACACTATGGCAATGCCAAACTCCATACAGCTCTTGTGACGCAGGAGAAAATAAGGAAAAATGGGTTTGGAAAATTGTTCCTCATCCTCCCTACAGTGCGGACTTGTTTTCGTGTGATTTTTACCTCTTTGGTCGTCTGAAGGCCCACCTACGCGGTAGAACATTTGATAGTGAAAAATAACTTATTTCCTGTGTCAAGCACTGGTGTAAAAGACAATTCCCAGAATTTTACAGAGTGTATTTACAGCATGGAAAGAACGCTGGGCAAGATGCATTGCAGCTGATGGACGCTACATTTAGTAGGTTCAATGTATAGCTAAATGTTCCAAGTATGTTCACAAAAAATGTCATTCTCCTCCTGCAAAAAATAAAAAAAGAAATTGGAGACGACTGTACAAAACTTTTTGAACGCCCTTTTTATTATATGTAAGTTTGTTAGGTTTCATTTGTAACATTTGCTTTTGCAAATCAGATGCAAACGAATCAGGCTCAATCTTTGTATTTGGCTGTTCAAAAATTTCACCAGGAAGTCTAATGGTTTTCCATACACCATCTGTGCAATAGAAAGGTTTGATTTCTCTCGTATTGCAGCTCGCAATCCCAGTAGGACAGTAAGTAGAGTATCTGTCCAATTAGAAGTGTTGTGGGCCTTGATTGTTGATTTCAGAGTTCTGTTTAACCTCTCAACCTTGTCATTTCATTGAGGATGGTAAGGTGTTGTGCACTGCATTATCATTCCACATATTATACCCAAATTATTACACAATTGTCATTTAAACTGTGCCCCTTGGTCTGCGATTACTTGTGATGGAACGCCGAATAGAGCAATCCAGTGTTGGTAGAAGGTCTTTGCTACTTTTTCAGCTGTTACAAGGCGCGTCCAGAAAGAAAGTTCCGTTTGGTTATAAAATGAAATTGTACACAGATACAGAAGATATTTTTAATGCACAAAATTCTACAACTCTTAAACTACTTTTCCACATAACTGCCGAAATTTTGCAGGCATTTGTCATAGCGTGGCACCAGGTTTTGTATACCTTCTTCATAGAAATCTGCCGCCCGTGTATTCAACCAGTTGGAAACAGTGAAATTTGGGGGAAGTCCATAGCGAGAGCACTAATTGTAAACCTACGGTTTTCCTGGATCTTGTCATCAATCGCGTGAACCAGTTCTTCTGTAACCAAAGGTGGACGCTCACTTCGTTCTTCATCGTGCACATCACTACACCTGCCATTGAACTGTCGTACCCATCTTCTCACCATCGAATCACTCATCGCATTTGGTCCGTAAACATCACAAATTTGCCGATAAATTTCACTTGGTTTCACTTTCCTCGCATTCAGAAACCGAATCACCGACCTGATTTCACATATGGCGGGATTTTCAATAAACGCCGACATTTCAAACAAGCACAACAAAGCGTACGTAACTGACAGCGATCTCCAAATGGTGCACGTTCTTCTCCTTGATACACGTCTACAGCGCATGTGCGGAACTGCAATCGCAGCGCTGCAGCGGAGATAAATTGAAACGGAATATACTTTCTGGACTCGCCTCGTGTATCTTCGAGTGGTATGACTTCTATCGATACAACGATCAATACAAGACAAGCAGTAAGTCATAACGTTTGATGGAGGCAGAGGTCCTACGACGTCAATGTGCTCAAAACATTTTTCTAGTGGTGATTTTGTGCCGTGACTAATTTTGGTTTTTTAGCAGTTAAAAAAGGGTTAAGTCCATTATCGCACATCTCGTTTTATGTCAGACCAGATAACTTTACATTCCAGGATGAGCTAAACCACGAAAATGGAGAACTATTTGATGACGAAAAGCTTGAGGAATGTAAGGTCGGGTATTTTCAGTTGAAGTGTAACACCACGTTGTTTTTCCTGATACAACTTGAAGTTTGTTCCCACTTCTAAATTGTTGCAATTATTGATCGTGCAGTTGGCTCTTGGCAATTTCATCATAGTCTGCTATTGATATTTGGTCAATTCTGCACAAGGCATTGGTGACATTATTGTCATGGTCACTGATGTGACGAATATAAGTTGAAAATTGTGAAATATATTGCAGTTGTCGCATTTGTCGTAGAGATACCTTTTCATTGTTTTGCCTTTTTTTTTTTTTTTTTTTTTTTTTTTTTTTTTTTTTTTTTTTTTTTTTTTTACAGGAAGGTAAATCCCAGAAATTCTCGGTAGTAGGTATTATAAACCTTCTGTGGTCGACACAGTTTCCGCGATAAGATTGCAACTTTCCTCCAAGTTCCATTACATAGTTGTTGTTGGAGTACAGAACCAACAGCAACATCTGAAGCTTCAGTGCATAATGCTAAAGCGGCGGCACCTGACGACGGTTGGTCGGTGCCGCTGGGAAAGCATCCCAACGTGGCGTTGCAGATCACAAGGCCATTCGCGCTCGGCGGCTACACGGTATTCACGACCAGTGGCGGCTGGTGCTCCCGCACGTCTGCGACTGCGCCCCGGTTTGTCCCCACCCCCACCCCCTTAGATATATTTAAAAGATCTGCAGAATGTCTTACCTCGGCTTGTTTGTGCTTTCTTCAACTCGAGCTTAGGCGTCGGCCTATCAAACTTCCTTATTTCATACTTTTGTTCCAATCTTAAAGTTCAGTAATTTGTTTCTAAAAGATACTGAACTTTGTTCATTATTCTTTCATAGTAAACACCAAGAACATATGAATATACACATGAACACCAAAACACAGTAAGTAACTGATTACACTGTTATTTATTTACTCGTTCGGCATATACAAAGGCAAATACTCTTTAGTTAAACAGAAGTGATATCTGGCGTTCCACAGGGAAGCGTTAATGGTCCCCTACTCTTCCTCGTGTTTATAAACGATTTAGGAGACAATCTGAATAGCTCCCTTAGACTGTTCGCGGATGATGCTGTCGTTTATCGGTTAGTGAAGTCAACAGAGGATCAAAAGCAACTGCAAAGCGATTTAGACAAAATTTCTACTTGGTGCGAAAATTGGCAATTGACACTAAATAAAGAAAAGTGTGAAGTAATACACATGACCACTAAAAGAAATCCGCTGAACTTCAATTACGCGATAAATCAGTCAAACCTTAAGGTCGTAAATTCTACCAAATACCTAGGAGTTACAATTACGAACAACTTTGACTGGAGAGAACACATAGAAAATATTGTGGGGAAAGCGAACCAAAGGTTACGTTTCATTGGCAGAACGCTTAGACGATGCACCAGCTCCACCAAAGAGACTGCCTACATCACACTTGTGCGTCCTCTCTTGGAGTACTGTTGCCCCTTGTGGGACCCTCACCAGGTGGGACTGACGGAAGATATTGAGAAGGTTCAGAGAAGGGCAGCTCGTTTTGTTTTATCACGTTACGGGGGGGAAAGCGTCACGGAAATGTTGCACGAATTGGGGTGGAAATCATTAAAAGAAAGACGTTATTCATTGCGGCGTGATCTGTTTGCGAAGTTTCAATCACCGACTTGTTTCATTGAGGTTGTTGAAATTTTTAGTTTTGTATGCGATGACCAGGTCCTCAGCGTTTGCATATTTACGTCATTTGGTTTCTGGTAGGTCAGCTATATACAGACTGAACAGAGCGGGTACTAGTGCCGAGCCCTGTGGCAGGCCGTTATTCAGAACCATACTCTTGCTGTTCGTTCCATGAAGCGAGACCTTTATTTTTCTGCCTGTTAACATGTTCTTGAGTAACGTGTAGGTCTATTTGCATTTAATGATTCTGCCTGCCTGCTCGAAAACCGGCTTGGTATAGTGACTAACAAAATGAATCTGTTACGATGAAGAGACATGCTACCTTCGGGTCACATGAGCAGCACCCCCTCCTAACCTTATACATACTCAAAGGCTGCGCTTCCTCACATCTTTTCAAACAGTTAAATATTTGGCACAACGAAGAGTATAAATGTCATTTACCCTCAAAATCCAGACACATTTGCTAACACGTACAAAGATATATGACAAGTAACAATACAAAAGCCGTTGTTGTTCCCGTATGTTGAAAAGAAGATTGGGTTTAAAGAAAACCGCTTGCAGTCGATCTCAAACCGACGACCTCCGGCAGTGCCACACGGCTATTCTTGCTAGGTGGAGAATAGCGGCTTCATTATTATTCATGATCGCATCTTTTGAAAGTTTTTTCAGTTGCTGCATCTTTAATTTATAGTTGTAAGATATTTTACCAAATGTAACGTGTTTTCCAAGAATCTTCAATGCGCCAAAAACAAATATGAAAGGGGGATGTTGCCTTCAAGAAGAGTGCATGCGCAAGGCGAGGTGCGCAGTAGCTCCATTGTCTTCCTTTGGGATCATCCATGCATAACTGCCAGAACTCGAATAGCCAGGAAGGAGCTGGTGTCTCTACAAGCTCCAACGGCAAAGTTAAAAACGGCGTTTCCCCTCGCCCCTTTCCTTCCGCGGGAGCGTCCATTAGCTGCCTTCAGGAGTTCAGAAGAGAATTTGAACCTCAGGCGCACATGCGCATTGCAACGCTGCGGCCACTGCCTCCTATATTAAGTGGCCGCGATGCGCCTTGTGTATGTGCTGTCTCCCTGACGTAAAGCGTGCATATAAAATTATCTGATAGAAGAACGAAACGAAGAATGATAGTTTAAACCACTTTTTATTTTGTTTATTTATTTACTTTATCCTCAAGACGAGCTTTTTTTCGGGGGTTCACTGAACCAGGGAACTCATAGGTTGCACCGCCATTGCACTACAACCCCAAGAGTAAATCACGCAAGGGCAGCAAGTACAATATAGTACACGGAGAACGCTGAACAGATTAAGAACAGGAGACACAAAATGCAAAAGCAATATGGTTAAATGGGGCTTTGCTGAAGATTACCAATGCGAAAGCAGAGAAACAAAGACGAATACTCATGTTCCCAAGAATGGAAGTTGTTTGCATAGTGGAAGATCTATTTTTTTGCAATGAAAAGGCCATTAATGCTGCCGAGTTTAGGTTTTCTGACCCGGACTCGAAAAATAAGTAGTCAACCTCGGACGACGGCATCTGGTGACGGTTTGGTTGTGCCACAGCGAACGCAGCGTAACACGACGCTCCAGAACACATTTCCACTCGCGCGCGGCGTCTCCAGGGCATTTACTATATTCGAGCAGAGAATATGTTCAAGCAGTCTGCAACAAACTGTACGCAAAGAAAAAATTGTTGTTCCGACAGTTTATTTTCTTTGAAGAATGTTGTTTTAAAGTCGTCGTTTTAGAAACGGAATTAAGTTTTTAGCCACAGTCTAACATACCAGTCACGTCACTCGAGCAAATTTTAGTTACCCGCTGCGCTCGTAGCGTGTCAAGCGGCCTGAAGGGGACCCTACTGAGTTGGCGGTACTCGTGAATTGTGTCGTTTTACTTGCAGCTTATATTCGGTTTTGTGATGGTTTTGGGACCGGGAACGCTTGTAGCGCAATTAATTGCAGCAACAACCAGAAAAGGGCCCCAAATTTGGCATTTTCAGATTTCCTAAGGACCCTGAAAGGTTTGAAACATAATCCTATTTCTGAAATGTTTTCGTCACGAATCGTCTTACAATTACATAAACTAAAGTATAATTATGATTCTTTCATATTTTTAGGAGTAGAAAATGGCTCATAAATTGCAGAAGAAAACATCTGATGAAGAAAGACACCATTTACCTGTACAATGACGTGAAATTTTGTTCGTTGCACTTCGAACAAAACAAGTTCACGAACGCAGAAAGGAGGAAACTGCTATGGAATGCTGTACCAACATTATTAGAAATACGGAACAAGCCGCTACAATTGTCCGTGGAAAGGAAATTGCCACAGAGAGCTGAAGACCAAACTTCAAAAGCTACTACAAAGTTTTAAAACTTTATAATGTAAGGAAGAAGTTGAAAATTGTGAAAAAAGGTGAAAACCACCTGCAACATTGTGAGGAAGGAGTCAGACAAATATTCATGTGTAGGCGATATTAACAGCAAAATCACATCTGGGCGTCAGTGGTCGTACTCGCCCGATTTTTCGGAAATAAATCTAGTTAATTCGTGGTTGCTGTGCACCTAAACGTAACGAGGAAAGGCTGGTAAACTTCCAGCTACCGGTAAATACGAGGTACGTCCAGAAAGTAAGTTCCGTTTGGTTATATAAAACAAACGTGTACAGATACAGAAAAAATATTTATTGTAAAAAAATCTACAACTGTTAAACTACTTTTCTACATAGCTGCCAAAATTTTGTAGGCACTTGTCATAGCGTGGCACAAGTTTCTGTATGCCTTCCTCATAGAAGGTTGCCGCCTGTGTATTCAGCCATGTGGTAGCATGTTCTTTCAGCTCGACATAATCATTGAAATGTTGACCACCAAGGACAGATTTTTAGGTGTAAGAAGTGGTGAAAGTGGCTAGGAGAGAGGCCCGGGCTGTACGGATGATGATCAAACACGTCCCACTAAAATTCCCGTAAGAGTTGTTTGGTCACATTCGCCACATGAGGTCAGGCACTATCGTGGAAACAAACATCACCTTTTGATGGAAATCCTCTTCTTACACCTAAAATTTGTCCTGTCAACACTTCAGCGTGTTGGGTCCTAATATTCTCTTCAGGATCTTCCGCTCTGTAAGTTCTAATTTCCTGAGTGAAAGTGACAATGGGTCGCCAACGTGATGCCGCCACTGAGAACGTGTGCTGCTGTTACTGCCAGCGGTTTCAAAGCCGCCGCGACCAGCTTTGATGCTGCCTCTATTGTTACTGCTATGCTGAAGTTTCGAGCCTATTGTTCGTATGCGGCGACCCGCTGTTTAGCAGGTTAGCGGCTTCACCGAGTGGAATCTAACGAACAACAACAGTGTTATTTTAGTTTAATTTTTACACATAGAGTCTCATGTTAATTAAACTTTAAAGACCTTTCTCTTCGGGTAGTAAGAAGCGGCTTAATTATTTTACGGCTGATTATATACACTCGATTTCCACCATGTTGCTCCTCTTCCACTTTCAAATTAATGCGAGGCTACCTATTTTGCCGGCCGCGGTGACCGAGGAGACTGAGGCGCTTCCGTCACGGTCTGCACGGCCACTACGGTCGGGGGTTCGAATCCCCCCTCGGGCATGGATATTTGTGCCGTCCTAGTTCGTAAGTAGTTAATAAGTAGTTTGTAAGTTTAGGGACTGATGACCCCGTAGTTAAGTTCCGTAAGCTTTACAAACATTTGAACATTTGCTACCTATTTTATTTCTTGTGCAATTGTTTTCGTAGATTAATTGGTTAAATTATAAAAAGTGTAAAAGTAAGTCATAGATTCCTTAACATCCCTTTTAAACAGAGTTAGTAATGCAATAAACAGACAAGTTACCGTTATGTGTAAAGCATAGTTACCAGAACTGAAATTACAAATTGCATTACATTTCTTGTCAAGTAGATATTCGTCTCTGAGTACTTGTACCGTGTTCCGAAATCCAGAATTGCCATACTTCGTTTGTATAGGTATTTCAAATTGTATGTATTTTTGTCTGCAATTCACTAATCGTCAACCCATCAATATTTAATTTCACAAATAATCGCCAGAAGAGCACTAACACGCCGTTAAAATCGCACAAACACCTACTCAACCAACGCATATATGTTCAAAAACCGAATTATTTCTCCCCTTCCGCCATTAATGTTGAGTTTTGTTCTGTATTGGTTATAACCTAACCTAAAAACACGCGCAATCAGTTTCACCAAAGTTGGAAGGTGCCGAAACTGTTTAGTTTCGCCAACGAGTTGCGCGAACGCCTGCCGCGCATGCGCAATGGCTAGTAGCGCAGTTCCATGAAACGTAGTGTCGTCGTGTAAACTAGCCTTTACACCAGTGAGTGTCGCGACTGGTATGGTAGACTATGTTTTTAGCAGTGTCACGACGGTAAATTATTTATTACCAATTAAACGCCTGCAATCGTTCTCCAATTACAAATCCTCCGGCCGTCCAGAAGTCGCCTCGGCCCTAGAACGTGTAGTATGTATGGACGCTCTGGGCGGCGGCTGACAGATAGGAGAAGGAAGCGTTTATCGAAGTGCTGGCGGCGACAATCTGGCGGGCGCGGACATTATGTCGGCGGCAGGCATTGTGGCGGCGCCATCTGGCGGCCGTGTGTGGCAGGCGGAGAAAGCCCGGCCGCTGGCCATTGCCGCGGATCCGGCCAGCCTGACCGCGAGCGCGCGCAACTTTCCCGCTCCGCTGTCACGTCACTCAGCCGACACTGTCTCTGCTGCACCCCCCTCCTGCCCGCTTTCTGCGCCGTTCACTGCACGTCTGCGTGCGTTACTGCCTCGGTTCTCACAGGCCAGTTTCCACACGTCACTCAAATTACGCCGGCGATTGCCTCCGTGTTCTGCTGTGTTGCCACTTGTCGGACGGTGCTGTCGCTGCCAATCACTCGGTCGTGCTCTCCGCAACCACTGAATGAGCTACAGCCGACAGCAAACGAGCGTGAAATGTACAGTTTGTATAATCTCTCTACCTCTCTCTCTCTCACACACACACACACACATATACGCACATACATACACACATAAGGTAATTTTTCTTCTATTTTTTTTTTTCCTTTGTTAAAATTGGGAGACTGTCCCGGCAAAATGAACAGGTTTAATGGAAGTTTTTGTAATCCAAAAACTTTTTCATAAAATACACGTTTTGGCAACCTGCTGACTTTATACATTATCATCATGCGCTTTGCTGAACCCACGCTTCCAAAGCGAGCAGGAGCGCTAATGAAGGAAGGAAGGGAGCTTCGTTATGAAGGGCCGAGGTGGAGTAGCCGAGCGGTCTACAGCGTCTCGCTGCAGAGCGCGCGGTTGCTCGCCGTGGAGGTTCGAGTCCTCCCTGGGGCATGTGTGTGTGTGTGTGTGTGTGTGTGTGTGTGTTTGTGTTATAAATTCATATATCTAGAGACAGTTTTCCGTGTCAATATGTGAAAGACATTGAGTGGAAGGAAAAGCATTGAAGTTAAGTATGGATGATTGGGTTCTATTCCCGCCCGTGGCACAAATTTTAATTCTGTGCTTCTCACTTCACTCAATATCCTATTTCTATTTCATTTTCAACCAGCCTCCATGCATACAGAGTAATCAGTTTAGATGGACGCTAAGGTTGCTCGCCGTCGGAGGTTCGAGTACTCTCTGGGGTGTGTGTGTTTGTCCTTAGGTTAATTCACCTAGGTTTAGGTAGTTTGTAAGCTACGGACTGATGACCACGCAGTTTGGTCCGATAGATTTACAAACATTTGAACATTTCGTTATGAAGGAAGGAAGCTTTGGGTTTAACGTCCCGTCGACAACGTGGTCATTAGAGACGAAGCTCGCGTTCGGATTTTTGGGTAAGGATGGGGAATGAAACCGGCCGTGCCCTTTGAAAGGAACCATCCCGGCATATGACTTGAGTGATTTAGGGAAATCATGGAGAACCTAAATCAGGATGGCCGGAGGTGGATTTGAACTACCATCCTTCCGAATACGAGTCCAGTGTGTTACCACTGCGCCACCTCGCTCGATTGTTATGAAGTTCATTCAACCGTCTCGAATGAGATATGCCCCCATTATAATAACAGTGCTAAGAGGGCGCTATGGTAGGGATACAGCAGTCACAGGTGGTGATGTGAACAAAACACTTATTTACGCGTTTAGAGAAACTCATCTTACAAAAGATCACCTAGCTCAATGCCTAAAAATAAATAAATAAATAAAAATTAGTTACAAGCAGTAGCGCAGCCACGGGTTGGGGGAGGGGGCTAATGGGGCTGAAGACGCACCTTCCCCAGCACCTCCCAAACATTTTTTAATTTTATTATTATTATTTTCATTTCGTTTCGGCCTACTAGGGACCACGAGGCTCGTCCTAACTCTCAGCTAGGGTCTTCTGCTTTTTCTTGGCCCAGTGGGCCTTCATCTTCTGGCTGTGAACCTGCTTCCTCTCATCCGTCCCTTTAGGTCTGCTGGTGCCTGTACACTTCTCGCTTGTCAGAGGCAGTGGGAAGACTCCCTGTAGGATGGCCTGACGGTATTGATTTCGGTTCTCGGTTGTCTGTAATGGGATCTGCAGTTCCTCTAAGTCTGATCTAACAGAGATGAACCACTTGGCTTTTGACACGTTTCCCCTGCTTGTCACTGTGAGAATCTTCTTGGTGAGCCTCGAGTGATTCATGCGGATCATATGCCCATAGAAGGTCAGTCGCCTTTTCCTCATACATGTGGGTATGTCTTCCTGGTGTTCATACAGCTCGTTATTGTGCCTTATTCTGTAAGTATCGTCTTCCTCTCTTGTGGGTCCTAATATTCTCCTCACGATCTTCCTCTCTTTAAGTTCTAATTTACTGAGTCAACGTGACAATGGGTCGCCAACGTGATGTCGCCACTGAGAATGTGTGCTGCTGTTACTGCGAGCGGTTTTAAAGCGCCACAACCAGCTTTTATGCTGCCCCTATTGTTACTGCTATGTTGAAGTTGCGAGCCGATTGTTCATATGCGGCGACACGCTGCTTAGCAGGTCAGCGGCGCCATCGAGTGGAATCTTACGAACAACAACAGTGTTATGTTTAATTTTTACACATAGTCTTATATTAATTAAACTATAAAGACCTTTCTCTTTGGCTAGTAACATAGAAGCTGCTTAATTATTTTACGGCTGATTATGTACACTCGATTTCCAACATGTTGCTCCTCTTCCACTTTCAAATTAATGCGAGCCTACTTATTTTATTTCTAGAGCAATTGTTTTCGTAGTATAATTGATTAATTATAAAAAGTGTAAAAATAAGTCATAGATTAATAAAATCAATAGGCTTTATTTTAAAAAATTAGCCATCCTCCCAGAACCGAATCCTGGCTGCGCCACTTGTTACAAAAATTGATAGAATAAGTATCACTACAGAAAATAAACTATATACCAAGATCTGGGGCAACATTCCGTGAGGGGTGTTCAGATGAAAAGGTACGAAACTACACTGTGCACTGAAGTCTTTATTCAGTCACCAGAGGCCTGAGTACAACTATCCCACTGTTCAACGACCCAAAGGATTTCCTGTTCCCAGAATTCCTGTGGCTGTGAGAAGACGCAGTTCTCTGTGACCTTCAGATCGTCGTCCAAGTTGAGGCGCTTTCTTGTGAGATGTTTTTCAACAGACGAAACAGATGGGAGTCACAGGGCGATATTTCTGGGCTGTAGGGTGGATGCTCAAGCTTTTCCCGCTTGAACTTGGCCAGTACACTTTGGGTGACCATGGAGATGTGTGGAGCCGCGTTATCAAGGAGCAGAATCACCCAGACAGTTTGCTCTCGATGAACTTGTGTAGGAATGGAGTCCAGCCAAGCATCAGACAATACAATGACCTGACCACATCGAAAGATCTCACAGTAAACTTCACTGTTAACGGTTTTTCCGTGCTCGAGAAATTCGATGAGTATTATGAGGGGGCTGACGTGGAGCCGTTTATTTCGCATATCAAAATATTAGGCGTTAAATAAGTTTTCTTGGTTGGAGAACTGTGTGAAATAGAAAGGGTGTGAGAAAGAGACAGTAGATGAGCTTCTATCCCGTGGGAAAGCTCCGCCCCTATTGCAAGTTGAGATCTGATTGGCTCCCTACTATACTAGTTGTCCGCCAAAACTTTAAGCTTCTTATATTAATATTTAACTTTCCTATGTCTATTAAAAATCATCTGTACACTTTCTGTAATGCTTTTGTGCTAAGCTATATTTCGGATAATTCAAAGATTTAATTATTTGTATATTTTGTAGTAAGTTGAACAATGTTCGTCTAGAAGTTTCGCTTGGCGCCAAAACGGTGGCTTGTGGCGCGCAGCGAGAGGCGGCGGCAGTCAGTCGAGCGCCGACCGCGATACCTTGCACATTCATGTCAGTTCAGTGCGGGCCAGGGACAGTTTATACGTTATGTATCGTTTATATATTTAACATTACTCAGTCTGTATATTTGTGCTTGGATATACACTGGCATTTCTTGAATGAAAACAAGCACTGGCATCCTACAAAAGCTAAAGTTACTCGTAGTGCAGTACTTCCTAGCCACAGCTCAATACCTCTTTAAGCATCACTTCAGGTACAACGGATGCGCGACTTGTGTGCTTCACCTGCGAAATGGGACATCAACTACGACAGAAGACACAAGGTTAGTAAAAAGAGTGATTTTAGATGTGCACTGAAGTTTCATATCGACACGGCACCTCGCGCGCAGTGCTGCCCTGTTTACAAACCAGGGCACTGCCACGAAGTGCGTTGGTAACATCGCCGCGGGAAGGCATGAAAGAGGGGAGGTGTTTTAGGAACTTTGTCAACTATGCACTGACCTTCCCTCCCTGTCTTTTTTAAAAATGATGCCCCGCCGTAGTATCGTACCTCGGACGTCTAAAACGACTGTGACCATCACCTTGCCTGTTGAGGGCACAGCCTTGAATTTTAGTTATTTTTTTTTTTTTTATTTTTTTTTTTTTTTTTTTTTTTGGGTGGGGGGTAATGACGACACATGTTTCGCGTCCCTAGACGCTGCACTACTTTACCTCAAAGCGAGATATTAAAATTTCAACCGGTTTGGTTGTTAAGACATTTCGTAGTTTTTCATTTGAAAACACCTCGTAAATACATGTGTATCGTTACTCTGAACAAGCTCTTAGAATATAATCAAATAGCGAAGTGCACCGTCCAGGCGCAGAAAAATCGTCACTAGGTGACTAGTGTAAATAGTAATGAGTTTAAGAAGTGAGAAACACACAAAACTAATAAAAACTGTGTTTTTAAAACACTATTAAATTGCGGAAATGCTGTAAGTCTACTAATGTAACGTAGGAAATTTTACCTATCTTCGTATTGTATGAGAAAAGAAATACCTTATCAGTCAGTTCCTCTGAGTCAATAATGCCATTCTAATCCGCTGCTCTCCCATTCGCACACGTCACTGGTAGCCTTCATAGACATGTGCTTGTAATGTCGGCAAGTATCACGTTTTATTTTATGACAACTCAGTTTTATCATTATTCCCATTTTTATACTCATTACCATGTACACTACAGCCATAAAGTAGCGGCTTTTGTTCGCCTGGACGATGCAGTCCACTATTTCATTTCAGTCTAAGACATGTTCAACGTGAACATTTGCATTTATGTAAGGAGTGTTGACACATCTCTTGGTATGTAGTTTATATTCTGTATTGATACCTATTCTATCGGGTGACATTGCCCTAGGTGACTTTTTTTTTATAAGCTTTCAGATTCTGAATATTCTCGAAACGCGTAAATTGAAGTTTTGTTCAAATGTTTGCACGATCCTTCCCGCCTGGTAGCAGGCAGTGTATATGCTCCTAGCTTAAACGCATCTGTTTTCCAAGCTTCCCGCCGTCGCAGCTGCCGGGTTCTGCACCTGCACAGGACGGACGTATTCGCCGCGGAGGCCAGCTTCTGCCGCCCAGCTACTGCTGACCAGCCACCGCCGGATGACTGCAGCCCTTACCCACCACCGCCGCTCCAGGTCCCCTGGCAACGCTGTCGGTGCCGGACCGCTGCTTCGCTTGCTGGGCGCAGCCCAGCTCTCCCTGCCGCCGCCGCCGTCTCCGCCGCCTCCGCTGGAGGCAGCGACTGGGGCGCCTTCCGGCTCCCCTGCAGCCTCCTCTCGTCGCTGCCGCCCGCCGTCTCCGCAGCCCTCGCGTCGACGCTCCCCGCTGCCCTCCGCGGCCGGGACCAGCAGCCCCAGTCTCGTCACCCTTCAGCCGGATGTCCCGCCCCCCTCCGGGATCGGGTCTTCCAGGACGCAGGACGTCGAGATCGGCCTTCACTCTTCTTCACTTCTAACCTTTTCCAAACTTATCCATCATGGACACTCCACCCACCACAACCACCTCTGTTCTTTATACCTCCCCACCCAAGCTCCCACCATGATTACATGGAGCACCTCCTCTATCCACAATCCTCAATCTACCATTCCTCTCTCTCTGTCCTCCTCATACCACCACGTCCTCCCCAGCTGCCGCCGCTCATCAACTCTCCCCCTCCCCACCTCCCTTTCCACTGCCACTCTCCATCTCCTCCCCTGTTACAGTCTCTCATGAGTTCCCTCCATTTCCAGGCGCCCCAGCTAAAATTCAACACCGCCAAGTCACGGTGGCAGAATCGCCACAATCGCCGAACCCTGAACATCACCACCTGTCGCAGCCAGGCCCTTCTCCACACCACATCCGTATCCAACCCGACCCCCTCCCCATTCTTCCAGCCCCATCTACAATTAAAAAGACCACCACCAAACGTTCCAGAGCGGACCCCGTCCACGGCGCCACCAAGAAAGCTCCTTCCTCCACCGTCTCCGCTCCTCCTCCTCACCCCAAACACCCCATGGACACCACCCCTTTCCCTGCCCTCGCTACCACACCCCAGACCTTCACTATGTCCTTTCCCGACCAGACCCCAAATTCCTCGATAACCGCACCCTTTACCTGGAAGTAAGAAAGTATTTCCCTTATATCCCTCCTATACAACTGATCCCCATAAGGGCTGTCCTTATTAAGTCACCCTTCCCCACCTTCCACACCAATCTCCTTCAGCACATCCCCTGGGTCTAGCTTATCTTGAAATTTCTACATGTCTTTCCAATATATGCTACAGTCTTCGTTGGTTAAAAGCGTATATACCAGCTTTGTTGTATTTATCTGTAGCATTTTTAATATTTTCTGCAATATGTTGTTTATACTTGATTTTCCACGGGGTTTCCTATTCTGTATGCTATTTACTGACAAATTTCAGTGTGTGCCGTGTTTTAGTGGTTTTCGTAGATTTTTCATATTAAATTCTTTGTGTTTTTTTGTTGTGTGGTAGTTATTGGTGAGTTGTGCTGGAGTGTTGCGTGTACTTATTATTTAGTTTCTCTGTGATGTTTACTTTATAGCCACTTTCTGTGGAAATATTCATTATTATGTTTAGTTCTTGTGTGTAACTTTCTTTGTCTATTAGAATTATGTTTAATATGTGTAAAAAAGGCCCCATTCAACACAGACATTGCCGAAGTGAGGTGGCTTGCGTGCCTCAACGATACAGATAATCGTACCATAGGTGCAACCAGAGCTGAGGGGTATCTGTGGAGAGCCAGACAAACGTCTGCTTCCTGAAGAAGGACCGCAGCCAACTCAGTAGTTTCAGTGGAACAGTCTGGATGATTGATTGATGTTGCTTTCTAACAACAGCTAACATGGCGTTACCATACTGCTATTGCTGACGAATAAAAGGCAAACTACACTCCTTACTGACATCTTGAGTTGTCGGGTGTTCTGCCGACAACCCAAGAGGTTATTAGATCACTGGGAAAGCTTGAAGAGTTATACTTCTTATTCTTCCCGACGACATGCAGCTCTACTAATGAATATATGATAACAACACCCTGGTGGGTAAAATGTTCTAGAGGTAAAATAGTCACCAATTCAGAACTCAAGATGTCAGCATCAGAAAAAAACAAAACTGCCATTTTACGAATCGCAGGTTTGAATGTCATATCCCTTAATCCGATATGCAGGTTAGAAAATTTGAAATGGGAACTGGATAAGTTGGATGTATTGTGATTAGTGAACTTCTGTGAAAAAATGAAAAGTTCTTCTGGTCAGGTGAGTACGGGGTCTTAAAAGGGGTAAGTGCAGAAGTTGGTATAATAATGGATAATAAAATAGGAATTTTGTCAAGCTATTGTGAACAAGAGTGATCCCAATTTCGTAGCCATGATAGGTATGAATCCAACAAATGCCACAATATCAAAAGTTTATAGGCCAACTAGTTCTGCCGATGAAGCGGAGATTGTAGAAGTGTATGAGTAGATGAAAGAAATTATTTGGGGAGTTAATGGGGTCTGGAATTTAGTATCAGGGAAAGGAAGAGAAGGAAAAATAATAGGTTTATATGGTTAAAATTAAAAACAGTCTAGATCGCAAAATTCTATGAACCGTGCACATATGTAAACGAGTTGCGTCAACAGAGGCGCGTTTTCAGTATTTGCAGAAATTGTATTAGAATGTGATTGGTGAGAATTCACGAATTTATTTTCCGCTAAGATTTCAATTATTGTCAACAGACACAGTGTTGAGAAAGTTATCATTTATTTTCTGAATGATTTTAAGATTCAAGTTTATCAAATGTTTTAATTAAGAATAAACTGATAAATGTTGAAGTTTCAGAAAACAGGGATATTGGTTAGTAACATATCTTATGAAATTATCGTCATAAAAGTGCAGTGACAATATTCAGATCAGAGAAGTTTTAGATAGTAAAAGAGCAACTTGGGAATACCTTTAAATTAAACTGCTTTCCGCTGCTGAAATTCTGTGACTGGCGAGAAGCAGAATTTTATGACTAGGCGCTGGCCTCATTTAACCTTGGGTAGCTACGTGACTGATCTGTCGAATTTAACGGCGCCTTTAAAATGCTTAAAGGCAATGCTATCATTACTACAGTGAAAATAATCTAGACTTTCTGAAATCCACAGAAATTAAATTCTGGTCATTTGTATCCATATGAGGTTAGATACAGTAATATTTTAGGATTAATAGAACATTTTTATCAGGAATCAAAATAATATAATAATAACAGTACGCCATAAACATATTGTTGAATAACATTTCATATAATTCCTTACAACAGGTTTCTGCACTATGCAACAATATACTTAAAAAGTGAGTTCCGTCGAACTCCTAGTTTCGCCATTCGGGATGGAACAGAAAACCCCCAGTTTCACCTGGCGGATTTCACAGAAAAGTTTCAAGATGAATATCAACATGATGGGGTGGCGGTAAATGCAGCTGGCCGCACGAACGTGGACTGGGGAAAAGGAATAAAAGAGGAACTGCCTAGTAGAATTCTGAACATAGCGTAATTTAAGCATTACTAACATTTGATTTATGAATCATGAAAAAAGGGTGTGTACATGGTAGGTGTCAGGAGACACCGGAAGACACTAGATTGATTTTATTATGGGAAGACAGATTTCGGAACTACGTTTTAAACAGTGAGATATATCCATTGGCAGATATAGTCTCTGACTATATCTTATTACGTAGTTTAATACTGAAGGAACTGCAGAAAAGAAAATTTGTAGATAAGGAAATAATAAATCGAAGCAACCTGTGTTTCTTGAGAATTTCAGAGGAAGTTTTAGGCAAAGATTTATGGATTTATGGCAACAGGGGGGGGGGGGGGGTCACAGAGAAAAAAAACGAATGGATAGCTTCGAGATGTGAAATAGTGAAGGCTGCAGAGAACCAAATAAGTAGAAAGACAAGAATTAGAAAACATTGTTGGATATCAGAGGCTGACATTCATTGAAGATGGGAGAAAATATAAAAATGCATTTAATGAAGCAAGTAAAATGGAATACAGGCGATTAAAAATAAGATTGACAGGAAGTGAAAAATGTCTAAGCAGGAGTGGCTGGAGGGCAAATGCAACTCTGTAGGAGAATGTATAGGTAGAGGAAAGATTGTGAACCACATAAAGGAAAATAAAAACGTTTGGAGAAAAGAAAGCAGCTGTATGATTATCAAAACTGCTAATAAGAAACAACTAATGAGCAAAGAAGATAAAGCAAGTGGAAAGAATAGATAGTGCGGCTCTACAAGGGAAAGTAACTTGAAGGAAATATTGTAGAAAGGGAAAAGGAAGTAGAAGTAGAAACAAGGCCATTGAAGTAGACGATACTCCTTCGGAGCTACTGAGGTCTCCAGGAAAAAAAAATTATTCCACTTTGTGTGCAAGATGCATGAGACTTCCTCCTACGTCAAAATATATGTAATAATCCCAGTACCAAAAAAGCAAGCGCAGACGAGTATAAAAATTACAGAACCATGAGTTTAATTACGCATGGTTACAAATATCTAACACGAATGTAATAACTGATAGAAGCTCAACATCAGTTTGGATTTAGGAGAAATGTAGGAGCTCCTAAGGCACCAATGACCCTGTTACTCGTCTTAGATGTAGGTTAAGGAAATGCAAACTTACATTTATACCATTTTAAACAATTAAGCTATTGACATTGTTAATTGGAACACACTCTTTCAAATTCTGAAGGTAGCAAGGATAAAATATATGGAACTGGAAGTTAATTACAGAAACCAGACAGCATTTATAAGGCTATGAAACGGAAGAACTAGTTTGCAAGAGAGTAAAACAAGGTTGTAGCCTTTTCACAATGTTACACAAATTGCACAATGAGCAAGTTGCAAAGGAAAACAAATGAAACTGAAGTTCAGGTATCATAAATAAAAAATTTGCTGTTTAAAAATGACATTGTTTTTCTGGCTAAGACAGCAGAGTATCTGGAAGAGCAACTGAACAAATTGGACAATGTCTTTAATAAAAGGTAGAAGATGAACATTTATGAAACAAAACCAAGAGCAATGATACATAGAATAATTAAATCAGGCGATCTTGAAGGAATTATTTTAGGAAACGAGACACTAAAAATGGTAGGGTTTTGTCACTTGGGCAGTAAAATAACTTACCACGATCTAAATGCAGCTAATATAAAAAAGCAGAGTGGTAATGGAAAGAAAAGCGTTTTTGAAAAAGATAAATTTGTTAATATATAATGTTAATTTAAGTGTTTGGAAGTCTTTTCTGAAGGCAGTATGGAGTGTAACTTGTGTACTTTATATGGGAGTGAAAACTGGAGCCGGCAGTGGTGGCCGAGGAGACTGAGGCGCTCCAGTCACTGTCTGCACGGCCACTACGGTCGGGGGTTCGAATCCCCCCTCGGGCATGGATATTTGTGCCGTACTTCGTATAAGGTAGCTGATAAGTAGTTTGTAAGCTTAGGTACTGATGACCCCGTAGTTAAGTCCCATAAGCTTAACAAACATTTGAACCTTTTTTTTTTTTTTTTTTTTTTTTTTTTTTTTTTTTTTTTTTTTTAACTGGACGATAAATAGTTCAGAAAGGAAGAGGAGTGAAGCTTTCGAAATGTGACCCTACAGACGAATTTTGAGAATTAGATTGTAAGACCCCTTAGCTAATCAGATACTGAACGGAATAGGGAAGATATGAAATTTCTGGCATATCTTGACTAAAAGAAACGATAAATTAATAGGGCACGTTCTCAAATATCAGGGATCGTAAGGTCAATACTGCAGTGATGTATAATGGTTGAAAATCGCATAGAGAGACCAAATGAAGTACACCTACATCTACATAGATACTCTGCAAATCACATTTAAGTGCATGGGAGAGGGTTCATTAACCACTTTCATAACCTTTCTCTACCGTTCCATTCTCTAATAGCGCGCGGGAAGAAAGAACACCTAAATCGTTCCGTTTTCGATCTGATTTCTCTTATTTTATTGGGATGGTCATGTCTCCCTAAGTAGGTGGGTGCTAGCGAAATATTTTCACATTCGCAACGAATAACGTCTTTCTTTTAATGATTTCCACCTCAAATCGAGCAACATTTCCGTGACGCTTTCTCCCCTGTAACGCGATAAAACAAAACGAGCTGCACTTCTCTGGACCTTCTCAATGCCTTCCATCAGTGCTATCTGGTGAGGATCCCACACTGGGCAACAGTACTCCAGGAGAGGACTGACAAGTGTGATGTAGGCAGTCTCTTTGCTGGAGCTGTTGCATCTTCGAAGTGTTCTGCCAATGAAAAGTAACCTTTGGTTCGCCTTCCCCACAAGATTTTCTATGTGTTCTCTCCAGTCTAAGTTGTTCGTAATTGTAACTCCTAGGTATCTGGTAGAATTTACGACCTTAAGGGTTGACTGACTTATCACGTAATTGAAGTTCAGCGGATTTCTTTTGGTGGTCATGTGTATTACTTCACACTTTTCATTATTTAGTGTTAATTGCCAATTTTTGCACCATGTAGTAATTTTGTCTAAATCGCTTTGCAGTTGCTTTTGATCCTCTGTTGACTTCACTGATAAACGACAGCATCATCCGCGAACGGTCTAAGGGAGCTATTCAGATTGTCACCTAAATCGTTTATAAACACAAGGAAGAGTAGGGGACCAATAACGCTTCCCTGGGGAACGCCAGATATCATTTCTGTTTTACTCGATGACTTACCGTCAATTACTACGAACTTTTTCCTTTCTGATAGGAAAACGTGAATCCGATCGCACAATTGGGATGATATTCCATAAACGCGCAATTTCATTAGAAGCTGCAGTGTCAAAAGCCTTCCGAAAATCCAGAAATATGGAATCGATTTGAGATCCCTTGTCGATGGCACTTATCATGTCATGTGAATAAAGGGCAAGCTGTGTTTCGCAAGAGCGTTACTTTCTGAATCGGTGTTGACTATTGGCCAATAGGTTGTTCTCTTCGAGGTAATGTTCGAACAAAGTATATGTTCCAAAATCCTGCAGCAATTCGACGTCAATGAGATGGGCTTGTAATTTTGGGGATCACTCCTATTGCCTTTCTTGAATACTGGAGTAACTTGGGCAACTTTCTAGTCTTTGGGTACGGGTCTTTCGCTGAGTGATCGGTTGTAAATTTAGCCAAGTATGGATTTATTGCATCAACATACTCTGAGAGGAATCTAGTTGGTATACAAAGTTGTTTTACTACTCCAGGAACATCTACTTTTAAATTTCGCATGCCGGCAGGTATTCTTGGTTTGAATTCCGGAGTGTTCTCTTCGTCTTCTTTGGTGAACTAATTTCGGAAAGCTGGGTTTAGCAATTCTGCTTTAGCAGTATTGTCATCGATAGTATTAACATTGCTATCGCGTAGTGAAGGTATTGTTTGTGTTTTGCCGCTAGTGTATTTCACATATGACCAGAATTTCTTTGGATTTTCTGCAAGATTACGAGACAGCATTTCGTTGTGGAAACTACTATAAGCTTCTCGCATTGAAGTCCGCGCTAGGTTGCGAGTTTATCTAAAAGATTGCTAGTCTTGGAATTCTGTGTCTTTTTAAATTTTGCATGGGTTTTTCTTTTCTTCTGCAACAGTGGTCTGACTTGGTTTGTGTACCACGCGGGGTCAGCCCCCTCTTTTATTAATTTATTTGGTATAAAATCTCTCGATTGCTACTGATATTATGTCTTTGAAAGTAAGCCACAACTGACCTACACTCGCATTTTTAGTTTTGAAAGACTGGAGACTATCACTCAGGAAAGCTGAAGTGAATTTTTATCTGTTCTATTGGATAGATATATTTTTCATTTATTTTTGGTGCATTTTGTGCAGATTGAACAACATTAGGGAAAGGCTAAAACCCTATCTTACTTCGTTCGCATCCTCGGCGACCCTTTCACGCCCTTCGACTCTAATAATTGCTATCTCGTTTTTCTACAAGATCTTCGCTTCCTATATTTTATCCCTGCTACCTTCAGAATTTGAATGAGTTTATTCCAGTCAACATAGTCAAAAGCTTCCTCCAGATCCACAAACTCTAAAAACGTACGTTTCCCTTCCCTTAATTTGTCTTCCAAGAAATGTCTTAATGTGAGGACTGCCACGCGTGTTCGTACATTTCTCCTAAATCCAAACTGATATTCCCCAAGGTCGGATTCCACCATTTCCATTCGCCTGTAAATAATTCGTGTTAGTATTTTGCAACCAAGACTTATTAACTAGTAGTTCGGTAATTTTCACATTTCTCTGCGCTTGCTTTCTTAGAAATTGGAATCACTATATAATTCTTGAAGTCTGAGTTTATTTCCCCTGCCTCATACATCTTGCACACCACGTGGAACTATTTCTTTATAACTGGCTTCCTAACGATAATAGTATCTTGATAAGTAACAGGCAAGACCCATACCAATATTTAAATACAGTTACCGCCACATTTTTTTAGTTAAACAGACAAAAAACTGTTATGTTTTGTCATAATAGCTGAAATCGTAAATAAATGTGAACACAATACATCAGAGTACACAGTGGATCATTTGAGTATTATCAACAGTTAATTACCAACTAAAATATTGTATCCATTGGTAGGAACATAAACTATGGAATAGTTTGATGTAAATCTTCAAATATGGATGAGCACGTGGGTGACTAAACAGACGTCATGTATTTTAGCTTGAATATCAATTTAATGTTATGTAAAGTAAAGAAGAATATGTGTGAGCATGTTATCATTTACTTATAGTTTTAGATTACCTTTTGGCAGAATAACGAAATAAGTCAAACAGTCGAATGCACTGTGTAAATAAAGTCGGCAGATACACTATTCTTTGCAGTCAATATCGTTATAGAATTTATCATACTTGTGAATAATAGAGACGTAAATGTTAGCAAGAGTTTCCTATTAATATTTTACACATTATAAATATGATATTCATTTTTAATTTTAATATTTAGGTATATTTTCATCAGATACTCGAAATTGTTACGAGGGTTAAAAAGGTTGTTAATAGATGAAGTAGTATTTAAGCTTGATTCGCGGAAAATGAAATGTTATTATTTTTAACAATTTTATATATCAGCCAACCGGTTGCGTAGTTTTAAGGTACTTGACCTAGGTTTCGGTGTCGGTAGGGACAACTTCATCAGAAGAATAAGCACACACACACACACACACAGACAAGCACACACGGCAACAAACCACCTAACCACACTGTGGGCAAACCCATGTGCAATAATATGCACATAAAATACATAAAATGTAACAATAAGCAAACTGACAAAGAAAAACGCCACCACGCCCTTCTGCACCCTGAAACTTATGGCATCCTGGATGCCCCACATGGGCAGTATAGAACACTGTACTTATACAAAATCTGTAAATGTTGTAAGTAATGTGAACTCCCAACACTAAATACTCACTATGATGCACTATCTGTAAACCACTCATAACATATATAATATCTTCCCTTCTTCCTTTCTTCTCTCTCATTCCCTCCTTCCTTCTTCTTCTCTTCTTGACCTATCCACTAGATTATATAAGCAAATTGTAAATATTTGTAAATATCCATGAAATATCTATATAGCAATTTTACTGTAAATACTTATTAAATGTGTTAATCACAAAATGTCACTACAAGAAAAACCAAGATACTGTATATAATTGAGTAATATTAAATTCAGCTAATTGATGTTAAAAACAGCAATTTTTAACCCAAAGGAAATTGATGGCACTTAAAGCAAGCCATATATTATAATAAATATAATAAAACTGTAAGCCTTCCTCTGGCTAAAAAGTGCCTTCCATGCACTATAATAGCCTGCCCATCCCCCTCAGGGATGGGAATGAAAAGTGCTAAAAATAATAATACTAAAAAGGTCGTAGGAGCGCAGTTCTGTTAAGATTTCGAGGCAGTCACTATGCCCATTAGCCCATTTGTTAGAAGAGATTATTGTAATTGCAAGTTTTATTAAAGTGAGCAACTTCTGATTCATACTTACCTGGTGTTGCTCTTCGTAATTCCAATCCAGCAGCGTACACAATAAATGAGTTCAGCTGCTCGTATTCAACGGAATCCAGATGTTGGTGCAGCATTGTTAATCCAGTTGCTGAGTTACCAGTAGTTACACCATACACAGTAGTTACACCCGAGACAACAAGGTAACGTCAGACAGAACTTTGTGGTGAAACGAGAAGGCAGATAGGCCCGTTTCGTTTGAATTGGCGAAATGAGCTGGCAGGCTAGCTCGTTTCGTTTCAGCCTATATCATCTACTCCGTGGGACTCGTTTAGACTCAAATCTTTCAGTGCTCGTGTCAAATTCTTCTCGCAGTACAGTATCTCCTGTCTCATCTTCTTACTTCGTCTGCAATTTGTGGAATAATGTCTTCAAGTTTATTTCCTTTGTACAGGCCCTCTATACAGTGGTGGACTAAGACTGTTGGGGGCCCGGAGTGGCTGCAATACAAAATGAGCTTTCGAGATTTGGAGGCCCCATAACGTGACAATGAAATACATTTATTGGTAAGTTTCTTCTGAATACATTTACCATACACATTTCAAGTTTAGAATGGCCAAAACACTTAGTGTCCATAAATGTCCTTGATACAGACCAGCTGCCTTTAGGTATATAGCTGGTCGTAATTAGACCAAGTATGGTTTGTGTTGTCTTTTACATTTTAATAGCGTTAAGTTTAAATAAATAATGATAGTAACAATTAGATAAGTTAATGGTGAAGTTCATGGTGTTACATATTTAGTTATTTATACAATTTCAAATTTAATTCGATTACTATCTATGAATAATGGATATAACAAATTATAAGGAAAAGGAAGGGTAACTCAAAAATCGTTATTATTAAGAAGGATAAATAAAAGAAGATAGGAAAGGGTAGGTAAAGTAAAAGTTGTTGGGGAGAGTCTATCAACGTGGAAGGCCTCGGAATGAACATCGAGCCCTGCCATCATGGAATTCCCTCCATAGGGGGTATTCATTCATTTCATGTACATTACGACCTAAAGGGGGTTTTGACTCTAATGTTTATAGTGCTCAATTGTTGAGGAATAAGTCATCTTCTGTGCTGGGGTTGTCATCTGTTTCGTTATCCATGTAACTTGTACTTACACAGCTTGTCTCGTTCCATGTGTCCTGTGTTATGGTGTTGGTTTTATGTACGATGTTATGTCTGACCGTTTTGCGTATTCTTCCCGCTTTAGTGATGAGCCCTCATTCGTCAGTATATTTAGTGTGTCCTAGCCATCCTTATTTCTTATCAGTACGTTTAAATCTTGTGTGTTGTTTAACATACAGTGTGTGTGTGTTCTGTATAGCTGACAATGTAATACCGTGTGTTCTGGTGACCCAGTCTCTCCACATGTACAGTTTGGATTGTTACTGAGTCCCATTCGTGTTAGGTGTGTTGGGTACGGGCCATGTCCTGTCAGAAAATGGATCATACTCAGCTGGGATTAATATGACCCATCCTCAGACGTTCCCTTATGTCCGGAAAGAATTCGTATAATCGACGTCCTTTTTCACTATTATTCCATTCTCTTTGCCAGGGCATTTGAGTAGTTGGTGTCGCTCGATTATTGCTTGGCCCACTACTTCTTGGACTTTGTCAAGCTTCCCCGCCTTTAGCCAGTACATGGCAGCCCTTTGTCTTACGGTGAGATATACAGGTGGTATCCCAAGTACGACGCGTAGTGCTTCACCCGATGTTTTGTTAAAAGCTCCGGATAGCCTGAGTAAGGCACTCCTTTGTCCTCTCCTGACTGCATTGATATGTGTTTGTAGTGCCAATCGTTGGGCCCATGAACTGGCTGCGAAGCAGATCACTGACTCAAAAAGTGCTATATAGTATGCTCTAAGTGTTTGTGTTGGTAGTCTGTATTTAGTTGTGTTTAGCTTGGCAAATGTCTGCGTCATCTTGGTAGCCCTGTCAGTCGTCAGTTTTACGTGCTCGTCAAGTTGGACACCAAGATAACGTGTTGTGTGTTCTCTTGATGTTATTGTGTTTAATTATGGGGTTCCTAATGAGAGTTCCTTTAGGTAGTATATACACTGTTTTGTGCGTTGCCATTTGCAGTTTATTCTGTTGGCACCAATGGTCTATCGTTGTCAGGAAGTGTGTAGCCGTGTTTTCAATTTGTGTCCTTGTGATCAAGACAAGCAGGTCATCTGCGTACGCTACGGTACCTTTGATCGTCTCCTTTTGCCCAAGGAGGTTGAGGAGCGGTTCAAAGGTGATGTCCCAAAAGATGGGGCCACAGATCGATCCCTGTGGGGACCCTTTGGTGATTTTCTTAACCACTTTTTGAGTGCCCATGCACCATTCTAGTGCCCTGTGTTTGCAGTAATCTAGAAAACTGTTGTAGAGGGCCCATAACGAGAGAGGGCATGTGAGATAGGAAAAAAAAAAAAAAAAAAAAAAAAAAAAAAAAAGCCTTGCTTTCGAGGCATTTGGAGGCCACCCCAAGACGAGAGGCTCGGGGCGGTCCTCTAGCACCCCCCCCCCTGCGTCTAAGTCCCCCTTGTCATCTTCCACTTCTTTCACCTGTGGCAGTGTGAAAAATACCAAGTAGCACTGTGGTTCGGAACCCACATTAAACTATTGGTCTCCATTTCACTGGCTGGGTAAGTCAGTTTGAAGGTCGGAGGTCGGCATACCAGCTCCAAACAGGACCATGCCTACGTAGGCCTTCCCGGCGTAATGCTTCATAATATTCTTCTCGGGTTTCCTGCCGGATCAAAACGTCGTCTTGACACAATATTTCGGCGGTCCACCTAGCCGCCATCCTCAGGTGACAGTGCTGGTACACCGACTCGCCGAATAAAGCACCGTGGTGTTCAACCCAATCTTACCTGAATGAAACTTTCACTCTGCAGCGGAGTGTGCGCTGATATGAAACTTCCTGGCAGATGAAAATTGTGTGCTGGAACCGGGACTCGAACCTGGGACCTTTGCCTTTCGTGGGCAAGCGCACTACCGACTGTGCTATCCCGACACGACTCACGATGCCGCCTCACAACTTTACTTCCGCCAGTACCTCTCCTACTTTCCACGAGACAGTCAAAAAAATAAATAAAATAAAAATAAAATAAAATAAATAAAAAAGAAAAGAAAAGAAAAAAGGATAAAATAGCTTTCGAGATTTGGAGGCCCCATAACGAGAGAGGGCGTCTGGGATAAAAGAAAAAGAGAAGAAAGCCACGTTTTCCAGGCATTTGGAGCCCCCTCCCCCAAGACGAGAGGCCCGGGGCGGTCCGCTCCGCCCAGCCCACCTCGCCTCCCACCCTCTCCAAACTTCCTCTACTCACCTACCACTTGTTTCATCTATGACAGTGTTGCTGATGTGATAAATACCGAGTAGCCCTGTGGTTCGGAACCCACGTTAAACTATAGGTCTCCCTACAACTGCCTGAGTGAGTCAGTTTGAAGGTCGGAGGAAGGCTACGGCATACCACCTCGAAACAAGACCATTCCTAGTAAAGCATTGTGGTGTTTAAACCGATCTTACCTGATCCCGCAATCGTTTTAAGCAGTGTACGTGTTCCTTGACTACGATACTTGTGTGTGTTTTGGACAGGCTGTCCTCGGCGGCGCGTGGTGCCGCCCTGCCCCTCGGCGGGCAGGTGTGGGGCGTCCGCCAGGCCACGTGCGCGGCCGCTCCCCGCGCCGCGCGCGCCCATCGATCGCGTGGCCGCCACGGGCGCGGCTTGGCTTGGCTCGGCGGGGCCACGGCGCCAGTGCGAGCCCGGCCGGCCAGCGAGCAGCGCGCCTGCCGCCGCAGTCCGCGCCAAGCCGCGCCACGCCCACAGCCGCAGGCCGCAGCCCACAGTCGATACGCCGGAGGCCGAGGTAGGCCGCCCGCGGCCCAACAAGTGTCCGACGCCCACTTGTTGCCGGCCCCACCGCAGCATCGCTCAGGAGGAGGTGCGCCACCCGGCCGTGGACTCGCCCGGTGTGCAGCTGACGTGCTGGCGCACATCTGGACTCTCACACCGTGTACTTTAACTCACAATCTTGCTACTATTGACTCCATATTTCGTAGTAATTTGTAGACCAGGTCTTAGCGTGACATACGTGACACAGGAAAGACCAAATTTCCTATAGTTTCTAATTTGTTCAGTCATCTACACGAAAGATAGTCCGAAGAGCCTGCGCCTGGACTGTTACTGTCCAGTCAGAATGCAGACGACCGCAGCGCGGTACATCCCTTGCAGCGGAGTGCACACCGTGGCTGCTTAGTCCTGCGGTCTCGCCGTCGTCCAGCAGTGAGGGGCTTGTTGCCGGCGGTGTAGCGTTGCCGCATGCTCGGCCGCGTGCCGTGTGGCTGGCTGTTGGCGGCGGCGGGCGCCGCGCTGCTGCTGCTGCTGCTGGCGGCCGCCCCCAGCCCGTGGTCCGCCGCCTCCTCCGCCTCCTCCGCCCCCGCGCCCTCCGCCCCCGGGTCGTGCCGCGCGCGCTCGCTGCGCCGCCTCGCGGCCGCCGCCCCCGGCTGGCCCACCTGCCGCGCGCCGCCCCCGGCGCCGCCGCCCGCGCAGCCGCCGCCCCCGCCTCAGGCGCCCCCCGGTGCCGCCGTTCTGGGACACATCGTCATCGCCGTGCTGCTCGTCGTCTCAGCCGCCGGCGCGCTCTTGGAGGTCTTCCGTGACAGGATCAAGAACAAGGTATGTACCTGGCTGCCCCGCACCAAAAAATACACGTAAGCCTCTCAAGTTCCCGATACACGTCATTCCGAATATCAACCGTGGCCATGGGCACACCCAGATTCCCACGCCAGTAGAGACATACACTCCATGAAAAAAATGAAATGAGCGTATGGCTTTCTTGGCCGGGAGATCCCTGTTGGGATTGTTCGACCCCCTGAGTGTAAGTCTTTCTATTTGACACCGTGTGGGCGATTTACGTGCCAATGATGATGATTACGACAACACACAACACCCAGTCCCCTGCAGGGAAACGAACCCGGGCTTCCTGCGTAGTAGTCAGCGATGCTGCCACAGAACTACGGAGGTGGACATACACCCAACATGCGGCCTTCAACATTACGAAGGCAAATTATTGTTGTGCTCTTCAGTCCGGGTACTGGTTTCAAAATGTTCAAATGTTTGTAAATATTATGGGACCAAACTACTTTGGTCATCGCTCCTTACACTTACAAACTACTTAAACTAAGTTAAGCTATCAATAAAATTCTTCCGGGTATGAGACCGCGTCGTCATTTTGTAAACTCTACCGACGTTTCGGCCACTGTTGCAGGCGGCCTTCATCAGGGTCTGTGTCTGACACAGACACAGAGACCCTGATGAAGGCCGCCTGCCACAGTGGCCGAAACGTCGGTAGAGTTTATAAAATGACGACGCGGTCTCATACCCGGAAGAAATCTATTAATAGTAACAACAGCCGCGGAAGCCTACGTTTGCATTTGAGTTAAACTAACCTAAGGACAACACACACATCCATGCCCAAGGGGGATTCGAACCTCCGACGCGGGAGGCCGCGCGATTCGTAACTTGACGCTCCAGACCCCTCGTCCACTCCCGCGCGGCGGAGGTCTAATTTGTTGCAGGTCTCCACCGTACTCTATCGTGAGCAAGCATCTCCTCGTAAGAACAGCTTCCTATATCCATTTGAATCTGCTTACTGCATCATCTCTTGGTCTCCCTCTACGATTTTTTACCCCACATACTTCCCTCCAGCGCTAAATTTACGATTCCTTGATGTTTCAGAATGTGTCCTACCGATCGATATTTTGTTTTGGTCAAGATATGTCAGAAATTCCTTTTCTCCCCACTTCTGTTCATTACCTCCTCATTCGTTACGCTGTCCTCCCACCTAATCTTCAGCATTATTCTGTGACGCTACATTTCAAAAGCCAAATTATATAATTAAAATGATACGACGAGTGTTTTTTTTTTAAGTAAATACCGTTTTGAAATTAAAAAAAAGACGCGCTAAGATATCTCAATAATTTATTTTTACATGAAAGCCTGTATCTTAATCTACTTTTCTACATAATTTCCGTCAATATTGAAGCACTTGTCATAACGTTTTACCAGTTTTTGAATACCCTCCTCATAGACGTCTGCTGCCTGACTTGTTAACTTCCCGACAGGATCAAGGAGAAGGTATGTACCTGGATACCACGCACCAAAAAACGCACATAAGCCACTCAAGTTCCTGATACAAGTCATTCCGAATATCAACCGTGGCCATGGGCACACCCAGATTCCCATGCCAGTAGACGCATACACCCCATATGCGGCCTTCAGCATTACGAAGGCAAATTATTGTTGTGCTCTTCAGTCCGGGTACTGGTTTCAAAATGTTCAAATGTTTGTAAATACGAGGTACGTCCAGAAAGTAAGTTCCGTTTGGTTATATAAAACAAACACAGATACAGAAAAAATATCTATTGTACAAAAATCTACAACTGTTAAACTACGTTTCTACATAGCTGCCGAAATTTTGTAGGCACTTGTCATAGCGTGGCACAATGTTTCTGTATGCCTTCTTCATAGAAGGTTGCCGCCTATGTATTCAGCCATGCGATAGCATGTTCTTTTAGCTCGTCATCATCGTTCAAATGGTGACCACCAAGGACAGATTTTTAGGTGTAAGAAGAGGTGACAGTGGCTACGAGCGAGACCCGGGCTGTACGGATGATAATCAAACACGTATCAGTCAAATTCCCGTAAGAGTTGTTTGGTCACATTCGCCACATGAGGTCGGGCACTATCGTGGAAACAAAACCATCTTTTGATGTAAATCCTCTTCTTACACCTAAAATTTGTCCTGTCAACACTTCAAAGATGACGAGCTGAAAGAACATGCTACCACATGGCTGAATACACAGGCGGCAACCTTCTATGAAGAAGGCATACAGAAACTTGAGCCACGCTATGACAAGTGCCTACAAAATTTCGGCAGCTATGTAGAAAAGTAGTTTAACAGTTGTAGACTTTTCTACAATAAATATTTTGTCTGTATCTGTACACGTTTGTTTTATATAACCAAACGGAACTCACTTTCTGCACGTGCCTCGTATTATGGGACCAAAATACATTGGTCATCAGTCCCTAGACTTACAAACTAGTTAAACTAACCTAAGGACAACACACACATCCATGCTCAAGGGGAGTTCGAACCCCCGACGCGGGAGGCCGCGCGATCCGTAACTTACGCTCCAGACCCCTCGGCCACCCCCGCGCGGCGGGGAAGTGATTTGATGCAGCTCTCCACCCTACTCTATCTTGAGCAAGCAACTCCTCGTAAGAACAGCATCCTACATTCATTTGAATCTGCTAACTGTATTCATATCTTGGCCTCCCTCTGCGATTTTTACCCTACAAATTTCCCTTCAACGCTAAATTCACAATTCCTTGATGTATTCCAGAATGTATCCTACCAATCGATCCCTTATTTTAGTTAAGGTATGTCAGAAATTCCGTTTCTCCCAAATTCTGTTCACTACCTCCCCATTCGTTACGCTATCCTCCCACTTAATCTTCAGCATTCTTCTGTAACACTACATTTCAAAAGCCGAATTATAGAATATAAATACGAGGCGTGTTTTTTTTTAAGTAAGTACCGTTTTCAAATTTAAAAAAGATATGCTATGATATCTCAATAATTTTTTACATGAAAGCCTGTACATTTTCTACATAATTTTCTACTTTTCTACATGATTGCCGTCAATATTAAGGCACTTGTCACAACGTTGTACCAGTTTTTCAATACCCTCCTCAAAGAAGTCTGCGTCTGACTGCATCACAACTGTTTTGTCATCGTCTTGCTTGATCACAATGCCATACAAAACACTACGAGTAACATTAGGAAAGCCATCCCGCAAGGAGGGAATCGTAAAGCGTCTGTTTTCTCTCACCTTATTGTCCACTTCCTGCACCAAACTTTCATTAACGAGCGTAGGACGCCCACTTCGTTGTTCATCATGCACATTTGTGCGGCCATCTTTAAATGCTCTCACCCACTTTCTTACCATTCCATCACTCATAGTGTTTTCTCCGTAAACTGCACAGATCTCACGATGAATATCGATCGCTTTTAGGCCTTTAGCACTAAGAAATATTATGACAACCCGTACTTCACAGTCGCCGGAACTCACGATTATCGGAGGCAACTTAAAACACTGAGTACACAACGTAAACAAGAAAGAATCAGACTCTAATGGCGTCAGTGTGTAGACAACAGATATAGGTACCCAGTGCTCATAAAATTATTGACATATCGTAGCATGCCTTTTTTAAATTTCAAAACGGTACTTACTTAAAAAAACACGCCTCGTAATTATCCCTTTAATTCATCATTTTTTATTTTAAGATATAAACATAACCGTGATTATTGTGCTTATATACCAGTGGCGGCTGGTGCTTCAGATGACTGGGGGTTCACTTCTTTCAGTGGCGGATCTTGGGAATGACGACGCTCCCTCTCCCCCGCTCGGCGTGTCGATGTTCCGGCGTGTCCTCCCCCCCCCCCCCCCCCGCCCCCATCCTCATGGCTTGGCGTCCAAAGAGACGATTTGGCGCACATCTGCGAGGGGTACTAGGGAAAAGTGCCCCGGTCCCCCCATCCCCTATTTAGCTATATTTTCGTTATAAGACCTGCAAAATGTCTTACCTCGACTTGTTTGCACTTGCTTCAAGTGGACCTGAGGCGTCGGCCTACAAAGATTCTTTATTTCACATTTCTCTTCCAAACTTAAACGAAAGTAATTTGTTTCTAAAAGGTATTGAAGTTTTTCATTTTTATATGATAATAAAACATACGAAGATGCACATGAACTCCAAAACACAGTAAGTAACTGATTACAGTGTTAAGTGACTGTAACAAAATTAATCTTGATTATAAGAGGTAATCTGTCTTATGCTGACTGCAATTAAGAGGTTTATTTTTACACCAGACGCGTTTCGCTTTTTTATTTTAAAAGCACCTCCTGTGGTCAGTAAATGATACAAAGGTTTGTACAATTTGTTTTCGATAAATAGATTAAAAACAGTTTTTTTAAAAAAACATTTTGTACGTTAGGCCTAAGTGTTTTTAATTTAATATTCGGTCTACTCACGGTGTTTATGTCTCTTCTTTACATGTTACTACTGTTTCTCCGTCTTGTTGGCTGGAGTTCGTAACATGTAAAGAAGAGACATCAACACCGTGAGTAGACCGAATATTAAACTAAAAACACTTAGGCCTAACGTGCAAAATGTTTTTTAAAAACTGTTTTTAATCTGTTTATCGAAAACAAATTGTACAAACCTTTGTATCATTTACTGACCATAGAAGATGCTTTTAAAATAAAAAATCGAAACGCGTCTGGTGCAAAAATAAACCTCTTAATTGCAGTCAGCATAAGACAGATTACCTCTTATAATCAAGTTTAACAGCTGCTGCGGAATATGGCCACACAACCAAACATTGCAGAATTAATCTGTTACGATGAAGAGAGAAGCTATCTTCGGGTCACGTGACACTGTAAGCAGCACCCCCCCCCCCAACCTTACACATGCGCAAAGGCTGCTTTCCCCCCACACCTTTCCAAACAGTTAAATATTTGTTACAACAAAGAGTATAATTGTCATTTACCCTCAAAAATCGCGGCCCATTGTTAAAACGTCCAATGATATGTACCAAGTAACATTACAATAGTCTTTGTTGTTCCCGTATCTGTTAAAAATAAGATTCAATTTTCAAAAAAATTGCTTGCAGTCAGTATCGAACCCACTACCTTCGACAGCGGAGAGCTCTGCCGCTAATCACACGGCTGTTGTTGCTAGGCGCAGAGTTGTAACTTCATTATTATTCATGTTCGAATCTTATGACGGCTTTTACAGTTAATGCGTCTTTAATTTATAGTTATAAGATATTTTACCAAATGGAACATGTATTTGATTAATATTCAATGCGCCAAGAACAAATATCAAGGGCGGATGTTGCCTTCATGGAGGATTTGCGCATGCGCAAGGCGAGGTGCACAGTAGCTCCATTGTCTTGTTTCGGGACCATTCGTGTCTAGCCGCCAGTCCTCGAGTAGCTAGGAACCGGTAGCTCTACCAGCTCCAACGCCAATGTTAAAAATGGCGTTCCCCCTTGCCCCTCCCTGCCGCGGGAGCGCCCGTATGCAGCCTCCATGGGGTTCAGAAGAGATTTTGAACCAAACATGCGCATTGCAACGTTGCGGCCACTGCCACGCATATTAAGCGGCCGCATTACGACTCGTATACCTGCTGTCTCCGCAACGTAAAACGTTTCTCATGCGATAAAAATACTTTGAATGTGCATATAAAATGATCTGAAGAAGAACGAAACGAATAATTAAAAACCCTGTTATTTATTTACTTTTTTCACGGAAAGCTTTTTTCTGGGGATTCAGTGAACCAGTGAACACATAGGACGCGCCACCACTGGCATATACTGAGAAAAATATTTTTAAAAAAATCCTTAAAATTATTACGCACTTCTAGCAACAAACAGTTCCTAACTGGTCAGCTATATAGTGCTTCAATGATGTACTGGATACTGTGAATGTTACTATTGTGCTGCTTATATTTTTAGAAAGAAACTCATAATGCAACTGTAGAATGAGATTGACTACTTTTAGATGGCAAAGGAGGAATACTAAAGTAAACAAAAGCACATGTTACCAGTAACTCAATGCAGCTAAGTGCCGAACTGATTCAGTAGCACTCTGCTGTTTATTATTTCTAACACATGGCTACTAGCATATGCAGCACTATGTATGCAAGCAGCTACAAATGAATTTGTGGTAAAATGTTGATAAGTTTGAGAGTTTATGGAAAAATGATGTATGTAGCTAATTAGCTACACTCTGCATTAAAGGATTAAGTCATTGGCTGACTGGGCACATCGTTTGTTGATATAATTTCTTAGAGAAGCACAGCGATCTGTCACAAAAAACTGTTCATTGCGATCGATAACGGCACATAATATCCACGTTCACGTAACAAGATTATAAACATTGTAAACAGACCTATGTCAGCAGGCGAGTATACGCAACCTGCCGGGATATAACTTTAAAAATGTCTGTAAATCTATCGGACCAAACTGCGTGGTCATCAGTCCATAGCTTACAAACTACTGAAACCTAGGTAAACTAACCTAAGAACAACACACATACCCATGCCCAAGGGAGGACTCGAACCTCCACGGCGAGCAACCGCGCGCTCCGCAACGAGGCGCTTTAGACAGCTCGGCTACTCCACCGCGGCGCCTTTAAAATTAACAGTAGGTTGCGATACAACAGTTGACTTATACAAGGTGCGTCTGAAAAGTTCTGTGAATACTCCCATACCTTACAAACCGCTCTGGCGAGAATCAAGTGCCCGCACATACACATTGAGAGACATGTCAACAAGCGATCCCATCATGCAAAGCACTGCAGTGAATCTGTGGTACACGCTGTGACCCGACTAACCGGCTCAGTGCAACATGGAGCGCAAAACGGAACAACGCGTAACACTTTCATTTCCAATGTTGTTGTTGTTGTTGTTTAGAGGGGACTAGACTGCATGGTCATCAGTCCTCTGCATTTCCAATGTTATTCACGGACGACAACGTATTAAAAGTTGATTAATACCGTATTTTCTGCTTCAATTCTTAAAGTTTTGTTTATGAATAACTTGTTTCTAGTACGACATTTTGCCGCTTGGCACGGCGTGTAGCCACTTCTGAGGCATTGATATATCCATCTTGTGGGTTGTGTTCCGTTGCTGTCTGTACGTGGCTGAGAGTGTGAGCGTGAGTGTGGTTCCTTTTATTTTATTCCCGCAGTGAAATGTCTTGATTTTGGTGCAGTGGCGAAGATTATGCTAGCATTATTGATCTGGCAATGTTAACCATCAAGAAAATAACATCAAAAAAATGTTCAAATGTTTGTAATTCTATCGGACCAAACTGCGTGGTCATCAGTCCGTAGCTTACAAACTACTTAAACCTAGGTAAACTAACCTAAGAACAACATACACACCCATTGCCCCAGGGAGGACTCGAACCTCCACGGCGAGCAACCGCGCGCTCCGCAGCGAGACGCTTTAGACCGCTCGGCTACTCCACCGCGGCGAAAATAACATCCAAGTAATAAAATACCTCAATACAAACGCCTGTGTTGAGCATGAAATACATGACATAAAAATCAATAGTTCCACCAAAAAATTTAAAACACATATTTTGATGTTTATTGCACTGTATTAATACAGAAAACACGGAATTTTAATTTTTCCAAAGCTGATTTCATAATGTGGGACTGAAAGGGTTAACATCAATCATGCTGTCAACTCGGAAGTTTACTAGGGAATTTTGAAACAACTGCAAAAACGCATTTGGCCAGAACTGTAACGGTGTGGATAGTGAATTCCCTGCACGACAATGCCATCCACACTCTACAATCCGCGTGCTCAACTTTCTCGCTAGACTCCAGTCACTGTGCCTCCACACCCTCCTTTTTCTAGATCCTTGGAGCAGGTAGACTTCTCTCTGCTTCCAAGCCTTAAATTAGCCCTTCAAGGCTTAACGCTTCGCACCGGTTGTAGAGATCGAACTACGCCTGACTTCAGTGCTTCGAGCGATTCCACAAGAAGCGTTTGATGACAGTTTCCAAAGGCTGTACAACCGATGTCAGGAGAGTATTATAGCCAACGGCGATTACTTTGAAGGCCAGAAAAGATATTTTGTTTGTAACTCTTGTTTCTGTATTTCCAGATACCATTCACCGAACTTGGCAGACGCACCTTGCATAAACATTAGTGCCCTTTTGATGGGCGAATTCAGAGCACATTTAATGTTTAATGATTTTGACAAATATAAAGTGGAATACATTTATAGTTACAGAAGTAATATAGTATTTGATTTGATTTTTAAATGTCATGTAATTCTGGTACAGATGAAGTACTGTGACATGAAAATCGGCCGCAGAGCGTAGTTCTGTAGTTGTCGCAACGAAATCCAGAAGTAATACAAATTTTTATTTTATTTTTAAATGGTATGGAATGCTGGTACAGATAAAGAACTATGGCATGAAAATGGGATACAAGCTATACTAGTATAGTTGTCATAAAATGAATTCCCGTCTATGTTGTGGTACAGCAACCAGATGACAGTAATTCAACAACAGCTTTTTCCTTTTTACATCTTTACCGCGTATGTTCCAATAATTCTTATTTGACCATTTGTTGGTTTACGAAAAATACAGGATTGTAAACAACTGATTAACGTTTAGATGCCATAAGGCCAACGAACGGTATCACGCTACAGAGACTGTCTTGTAAGATTTTTCTTGTTACACTTTGTCTCTTTAGTACAAAGTGAGTCCTTGCCCATCCCCCTTTTCACTGTTATAACTGTTTTGTAATTATTGTGTTACATCTGTCATGCAAGTAAGCTGATGATGTCATGCTGAAAGGGCGAAATGTATCATTGAAATTTAATAATAATAATAATAATAATAAAGAAAAAGAACATGTAACCAAGACGGTTTTTATTTCAAAATTATCGAATATTGACTTTGTACAGACGGATTTTTTTTACTATTGTTCAATATTAATTCAAATGTTCAAATGTTTGTTAAGCGTATGGAACTTAAATGCGGGGTCACTAGTCCCTACACTTACAAACTACTTACGAACTAACTTATACTAAAGACAACACACACATTCATGCCCAGGGGAGGATTCCAACCTCCGACACGGGACAATATTAATTATTCCGTACATTTGCTACACTTTTGTTATTATTATCATGATCATCATCATGTACATTATCGGGTTAGGTACGTTTGCCCTGTTCCGAAACAAAAAAATTTAAACATGATCGTCTTTGTCATTTTCCTATTCTTCTACCCTTGGGTCTGTAGTCATAAGCCTTCTTTGGTATTCTGCTTTGATCCTTACGTATCACATGGTCGCGCTATCCCGTCCTGTAGTGTACAATCTTTTTCACTAGTCTGACAACATGGCGCTCCTCTCACATTATTCGTCCTATGATCTTTGTAATCTGCTAAATAACTTCCAAATTCACGATGAGAAGATAGCAGCACTGCATTGATACCAATGGTCATCACTTTGAACACCTGTAAATCGACTTTCTTCTACCTTTTTCTTTCTTCTTTTACCTTAGTTGACCTTCAAAGACCTTACTGTTACACATTAATGGATTCGTCTCTATAGACGTTATGAGAAAATAAGTACCAAACTATAGCATCCAATTAAAAAAAAATCAAAGTTGACCTTCATATCTCTGAAGAGAACCCCTGCCTAGCCAGACAAACCGCCATATTGTCCCGTTGTCCCATGCAACTTTTGTCCCACAAACATTTGAGCGCCTATCACATTTCGGAGTTATTTTTGGTGGCAGTAGTTAGTGGCTCACCCTGTATAAACCGCGCTGCCCTTCTCTGAACTTTCTCTGTATGTTCCGTTAGTCCCACTTGGCGGGGACACCACAATCTCGTAGCAATACTCTACAAGTGTAGTGCAGGCAGTTTCTTTAATAGATCTTATGCATCATCTACGTACCAATAAAAAAAAGTCTCCACTGCAGACAAAAATCTGTCGCAGAAAGTCATCGTTTGCCAGTCGAAGTATATAGAGAACTTTCTGTCAGAAACAACCTAGAGACATTGGTTTCGACAGACGATTGAAAACGATATTGAGGTGAGTGACAAAAGGCTTCCTTGTCCGCGTGGTTAATTTTAAGCTGTCTGGGTCGGGTCAAACGCTGCGAAGTACAGTATCTCTCAATGTGGATGATTTTATTTATAACAATCTTTTGCCGCGCGGTTTGGGGCGCCAAATCGCGGACTGCGCGGCCGCTGCCGCCTGACCTTCGAATCCTTCCTCGCGCATGGGTGTCCGTATTGTCCTTAGTATAAGTTAGTAGAAGTATTTTGTAAGTCTAGGCACCAATTGCCTTACAAGTTTCGTCCCTTAGGATTACCAAATGCCGCGGCAGAATAGTCATGCGCACTAAACCGTTCAGCGGCGGGGAGCGCTGCCGTTCGCCGTTGGGGGTTAGAGTCCTCCCTCGGGTATGGGTGTTTGTGTTGTCCTTAGAATAAGTTACTTTAAGTTAGTAAGTAGATTGTAAGTGTAGAGACTAATGACCACCGTGGTTAAGTCCCTTAGATTTACAAACATTTGATATTTTTTTTTTTTTTTATATAAGTACAAACGGTTGGAACAAACGCTTTAGATAATGTAAGTCTTTTTGATACATTTCAATGGTAAACCAAATCTTACAAATCGAGAGGAATCCTTGAAAACTAAATTGTTCATTTCTGTGTAAGACCACTGAGGTTCAGTTGAAGTAGCAAGTCATTGGCAGAATGAACTAAAATGGTTCGACGTCTTTCTGTCGGTTTTACGGGATGGAGGAAACATCACGGCGACCGAGATAGTGGTATTGACAGAATGTTGCTGCAGAGGGCGGTGGTGCTGTGTTTACCAAACGAATTACACAAGTATTTGCGTTCAGAGCAGGTAGTGCAATGCAACAACGTGACTTACATGAAGCTGTGGCATGGGTAGCCATAGGAACGTTGGAAGCGGGACAGACAAAACGAGATAGTTGCAGCTATTGGAGTATTCCAACTGAAATTTCCAGGGCCTGGACGCTATTTCAGACAACAGGAACCGTTAATAGAAGGCTAGGCCAAGGTGGTTCAGGAATAACATCGGCAAGAGATGACCATTATCTCCGCTTAACGGCCCGTCGAGATAGGGGACTGAATACAAGTCAGCTGCAACGCGCCCTCAAGCAATAACAGAAGGCGCAATATCAACACAAACAGTCCGAAATCGCCTTCGGGAATGTGGTGCATAGCGTGCATATACCGAAATCTTATGCGCGTTAACTGTCCAGTTTTAAAGCATATTAGAGGAAAAGGTGTCATAGATCCACACTAACAGCTATATTATCAGATATAGCCACCGACGTCTGTCACTGCATGGGTTTAAAACATCAACATCGTAAATTTTCTTTGGCCCAATGAGTACTATCCACCTGAAGATGTCTCAAGGTGTCAAAACGGTTGTGGTTTCTAATAAAGAATTTTCATACAGCTAATGTGGCACTTATTTTTTTTTAATTGTAAAAGATTTTTTTTAGATTTCTTAACAATAATTAATTGAAATGTAAATACTATAACTCCAAAATCTTCTTTTCAGGTAGGCCCGCAGCATATGTCAGCAAATGGCATTTTAAATATTCAAATTTTATTTTAGTGCACTATAATTTTAATAGGTGTTATTAATGCGAAATGTTGTCACTTTTCGGCATTTTCAAGTCATGTTTTTTGTTACAGTATAATGCTTGGAGTGTTTTTTTTTTCCTCCTATTTATATACAAATCACTGGAGTGGACTGAAAAACTACTTAAGTTTAAATTCACAGCTTTCCGATAGCCATTCTTCACCAAAGAAGACGAAGCATATACTCCAGAATTTGAATCAAGAAAAGCAGAAGATATCTGGCGTTTCCCAGAGAAGTGTTTAAAGGCCTCTACTGTTCCTTACCTTTATTAACGATGTAGGAGAAAAGCTGAGCAGCTCTCTTAGAATTTATCGCGGATGATGTTGTCTTTTATCGGTTATAAAGTCACCCTAAGATCAAAAGCAGCTGCAAAATGATTTAGATAAGTTATGCATGGTGCAAAAATTGCCAGTTGACCATAAATAATGAAAAATGTCGTTATCCATATGAGCACTAAAAGGTATCCGTTGAACTTCATTTACACGAGAAATCAGTCAAATCTACAGACGCTAAATTCAATAAAATAGTTAGGAATTACAACAATGAACTTTAATTGCGGAGAACACACAGAAAATATTGTAGGGAAGCCGAACCAAAATTGTTTCATTGGCAGATCACTTAGACGGTACAACATATCTATAAAGAAACTGCCTACGCCACACTTTTGCGCCCTGTTTTGGGGCATTGCTGCGCATTGTGGGATCCCCACCAAGTGAGACTGACGAAGAATATAGAGAAAGTTCAGAGAAGGGCAGCTCGTTTTGCATATTGAAATACAGGTGAGCGAGTGTCACGGAAATGATGCGCGAGGTGGGGTGGAAATCGTTAAAAGAAAGGCGTTATTAGTTGCGGAAATATCGATTTATGTTCTTTCACCAACTTTCTCTTCGGAATGCGAACATTTTGTTAGTATCCTCTGATATAGGGAAACATGACCGTCATAATAAAATAAATCACATCGAAAACAGAAAGGTTTAGGTGTTCCTTTTTCCCGCGAACTATTAGAGAATGGAACTGCAGAGAAATATCATAAAAGCACTTGCGTAAATACTGTTTTGTAGGTACTAAATTCGACAAGTTCAATGCACTGAATATGTACGAGGCGTGTTCAAACGAAAGTACGAATCGACACTGTGGGTATAATTTAAGTATTTATTTAAAAGTAAACACCAGAAGCCTGACACAACGACCCTACTGTTTAACCAGCCGAAGGATCCCCTGTTCCCAGAATTCTTGTGGCTGTGACCAGAGCCAGTCCTCTACTGTATGCTTCAGTGCGTCATCGTAGTTGAAACAAATGGAAGTCACATGTCCGGCCGGTAGTGCGGATGCTCATGCTGCCACCACATGAACTTGGCCAGTTCACTTTGTGTGACCCTGGAGACGTGTAGATGTAATCACTCCCTCTGTGGGCAGCCCAGGCCGTTTGCTCTTAATGGACTTGCGTAGACTACCGAGTGTCTCACAGTTCACGTCACTGTTAATGGTTTTTCCGTGCTCGAGGAATGCTATGAGTATCGGACCTCCGACGTCCAAAAAAGACGGTGAGCATCACCTGAAGGCACAGCCTTGACACACACACACACACACAACCACACATCTGTAAGCACATTGTTTCTATGTTATATAAGTATGTTGATGATATCCGATATTCTGCACTCCTCACTTCATCAACAGCCAGAACTGATTCAAACTCCCAATATTTTGGTCGTCACATTGTTACTTGATTGCGAATATTGTCTCTTTCACTGCTAATTTGGTCGGAATTAACGTCATTAAAGTTGCGTTATTTTACTTATTGTCGTCGTCAGGATGGGGATGTGAAAAATGTGTTTCCCGGCATTTGTTCAAATGTTCAAATGTTTGTTAAGCTTATGGGACTTAACTACGGGGTCATCAGTCCCTAAACTTACAAACTACTTATCATCTAAGGACGGCACAAATATCCAAGCCCGAGGGGGGATTCGAACCCCCGACCGTAGTGACCGCGCAGACCGTGACTGAAGCGCCTCAGTCCCCTCCGCCACCGCGGCCGGCCCCGGCATTTGGTTTGCAACTAGAGGAGGGATGGGACTTATGTTTCCAGGTGTGACCTATGCGGTAGTGATTCATGGTCATCAACGATTTATGGCACGCATTTTCAGTAAAGCATTGGGATCACTTATACTACTAAAAATATTTGACATTTATATAGTTATTCCAGATGAGAAGCTCATTATCATACCAGTCTACGGTATTAAAATGTTTCAAAACGCCGTGTGCGAATTTGCGATTCTCAGGGGCCAAATCTCGGGTTCTGTTGATCAGAGATATGAGGGGTAATCTGGAGTGGATACCCTTCGGACTAGTGATCATTTTTATACATACAAGTGTCGGGTATCCTACCTAACAGTGTCAAAATTTAAATATTACAGCTGAATAGAACAAATCGATTTTTGCACAGTATGTGTGGTCTAAGATGACCTTTATATGGCTTATAAAGACACCATTTGCTCATGGCTCATTCTTGACACAGCCAGGCAAAGACCATGTTTTTAGGTACAAAAACTAGAAAGTTTGGAGGTGACCATTCTATACTTTACGTTCATTGTAAATAGTCGATATTTTTATCTTTTCTTCTTAAAAATAGTAGAAGTAGACATTTCGAAAATCTTTAGCTGTTATCAAGAATGTTTTTCCCACGATATCACAGTGACTACTTGACTTTTAACTTGATGTGAATAATGTACTATTTGTTTTTGGTTTGTTCTTGTATTAATATTATTGTGCAGTTATTGTTAAGTGCATATTATGCTCAATTTATGTTAAATATGTGTAATCTGATCACAGTTGTTGGATTCATTTTATTGTGATGTAAATATTGTAATTTTGACGCTGTCTGTCCAGCCATGGCTGGTGAATGACAAAGATTTGGTAATAAATTGGTAAAGTAATAAATTGGTAAAACACTCGAAAAACCGTGATGTTTGGCAAACAGGATTTCCACTATGAAACTCACCATCCGGTTTCAAGAAAGCTATTCCTGTAAAACACTTGATTTATGCAAATTTTACACTTTACTCGTTAATTGTCGATTGCATTTTAGTTTATTATTTACAGTTTCCATATAGCATCAAGTTACGTATGGTAATGCAATGTATTTTAATGAGTCTGCAGTCATAAAAACACGTTGTGTAGACTTCGCTTAGGATTGATTTTGGGTCGTACGTAGCTGCGTATGAAATCCAGAGAAGATATGGAAATTTCATTTAAAACTGAGAGGACAGCAATATCTCATAATCGTTCTCGAGATATTGGTTTCACATCCGGCGATTTGCTGACATCCGTCCAGACTTACTTGGCTGCTGTTAGGACCTTTCCTTATTCCATTTTAAGAACACTATTATGTGAATAAATTTGATTTTGACAACGTACAAGCTTATGTTTTCTTTCGATGAATAAGAAAATATTTTTTGAAATGAAGAATCCATTAGGAGCGGTGTGGCACGACCATATCAAAAGAAATTTCAGCATTGGTCGTAAATTACCATTTATTTATTGCAAATCGATTTCTACTTTGGAATAGTCATCTTCAGTGCAACTGAAGTTAGAAGCACAAGCAAAGTAGAAACCGGCAAAAATACAACGCTGATTTACATAAGTACTACATCTGTTTTATATACCATGCACAATCGAATTGATACATATCTCATGTTACTTGTCAAGCCCCAAGGCATAGCTACAAAATACATAAGATATTCCAGAGTATAAATCATGACTGAAGGATCTGTTAGTAAACCTATACTGCTGGCTTACTACGTAGGTGGCACACTCTATCGTTGATGTATTGTAAACTGTGATATCCTATATTACATTACGGGATATATCCTATATTCCAGTTTACGTTACATCAACAACAGAGTGTGCCACCTATGTAATAAGTCAGCTGTATAGGTTGCTAACAGATCCTTCAGTCATGATTTGATACTCTGGAATATCTTATGTATTTGATAGCTATGCCTTGGGGCTTGACAAGTAACATTAGATATGCATTAGTTCGATTGTGCATGGTATATAAAACAAATGTAGTACTTATATAAATCAGTGTTGTATTTTTGCCTGTTTCTATTTTGCTTGTGCTTTTAATTTCAGTTGCCCTGAAGATGACTATTCCATTATCGAAATCGAATAATTTGCAATAAATAAATGGTAATTTACGACCAATTCTGAAATTTCTTTTGATAATATATTTTTGTTATTCTTCATATCCTATGTCAGAGCATAAAACGATTTTTTTACAGATCTATGAGGGCCATTAATTAATTAAAGAGACTTTCTGGAGAAAAGAACTTTTATTTTTGCAAAAAATACCTTTTCTACTTTTGACATAATCTCCTTGAACATTTATGCAACGGGCTACAAGCTTTTTTTTTTTTTTTTTATTTCGACTGAAAATAACTCTTTATCGTGATGTTTGAATAAATTTCCCACAAACGTTTCACATCCTCGATGTCCTGGGAACTCTTCTCACATAATGCTTTCTTTAGTGCACCAAACAAATGAAAATCACGACACAAAGAGGGATGAGGCACTACTTCTTAGGCCATTTTGTCGATGATTTCACGGGTTTCCTTGTGCAGCCGCGTCAACTCCTTTGGGATCCATCTTGCACATGTTTTGCTGTACTTCAGCTTGTAAAATGTAAACTTTCACGGTCGAAAATGTCATTACAGCTATAATATTCTGGGAAATTATGCCGTGGTCTTGCGGATTTGTTAATAAAACCAAACGTTTCGTCCTCATCTGCGGAATACATTCTCAACAGAGATCGTGGCTCTTTTGAAAGTCCGCTACACACCCTGGCTCGTTACTGGCTGCCAGTATGTGTGTATTAGACTTTCAAAAGAGCCACGATATCCCTTGAGAATGTCCTCCGCAGATGAGGACGAATCGTTGGGTTTTATTAACAAATCCACAAGACCACAGCGTAATAGCACGGAAAATTTTAGCAGTATTGTACTTCCGCTCGTTACAGATAATGATATGAACTGTACCACTACTAACTTGAGCCTTATCAACTATAATTTCCACAGTTTCACACGACGGTCGACAAGAATTATGTTATAATGGGACTTTCAAATGAGGGAGTTCAAACTGGAACTGGTCGGCCAGTTCGGTGTTCGTCACTCATTGATTCGCGAACATTTTTTTTTTTACCCACTTGTAACAATTTTCATGGTTCGTACAACCTTCACCATAAACTTTGGACATTCTACAGTATACATTCACTGGTTTCTCGCCTTCAGCAGGTAAAAAAACGTTATTTAACTGTTGTGGCTCTTTCAAGCGAACTCGTCATTTTGATATATATATATATATATATAGGAGGGGTTGGGCAAACACTAGCTTTTCTGAATTGTACAGATGGGAATTCTTCCTACAATATATCCTATGATCCTGCCATCACTCAGGCCTAAATTTTCTCTAGTTCCTACCCCCACCTTTCTGTCCCCTTCCCTGTCCACCTGTAGCCTCATGTATGTCTTCTTTCCACCACATGCTTTAGTCTCTCCCCTTCCCTTCCTCCTAGTCTGTGAGACAGCGCTGGCATATTCCCCAATCCTGGCCTTGCATCCCTCCCTTTCCCTCTCCATGCTGCCATCTCACCCCTAACACTTGTTGCTGCTCTCGTGTAGTATAGTCCTGCAGTCCAGCAACAGCACCTGGTGGCAGCAGTCATGTTTGTGTGAGTGTTCGTGACAGAGAGTGTGTTTCTATTTCTGAGGAGGGTCGTAATGAACAAAAGATTAGTATGCTAGTAATGTTTTGTGTCTGCCTTCCTGCGAATCATTGAGACATTTCTGTGGTGAGTAGCAGGCTATCCTATTGAAAATATTGTTGGATCCTTTCCGGAATTTCAATTGCTAGACTCAATTTTGTCATTTTGTATGAGCTGCAATATTTTACTGCTATTTCATCTATTGAAAGTACTACAGAGTAGAAAATGATACAAGTATCTGGAACTCATTATGCACACACTTTGGATATACCCAGCCCATTATTACAGGCAGCCATATTTGATGAAATGTTTTATAGTGCCAGATTATTAGAAAAAGTAACTAGTGATTTAATCAGTTAATGTTGTGTGTCAAATGATGCAGAAAAATTGACAGCCAAAGTACGGAGTCAAAGAGAGTCAAAGTGTGGAATCCAATATTTGTTTTGATGTGATTTGCAACAATAGATATTTCTAGATACTTCTAGTAGGAAGCTTTGACATTTTTTACAATAGATAATTAGTTCTGAGTACTTTACAGAAAAGGTGAAATACTCATCTTTAAAATAGTATATGTTAATCTACTGAAATCCAAATTTATATAACTGTATTGTGTGAATATTTTCAGTTAGAAGTACAGACATTGCCGAGGTGGGGTGGCTTGCGTGCCTCATCGATACAGATAGCCGTACCGTAGGTGCAACCACAGCGGAGGGGTATCTGTGGAGAGGCCAGACAAACGTGTGGTTCCTGAAGAGGGGCAGCAGCCTTTTCAGTAGTTACAGGGGCAACAGTCTGGATGATTGACTGAGCTGGCCTTGTAACATCAGCTAATGTGGCTTTGCCACACAGCTACTGCGAACGGCTGAAAGCAAGGGGAAACTACAGCCGTTATTTTTCCCGAGGACATGCAGCTCTACTGTATGAACATATGATGATGGCATCCTCTTGGGTAAAATATTCCGGAGGTAAAATAGTCCCCCATTCGGATCTCCGGGCGGGGACTACTCAGGAGGATGTGATCATCAGGAAAGACAATACTGGCATTCTACGGGTCGGAGCGTGGAATGTTAGATCCCTTAATCGAGTAGGAAAATTAGAAAATTTAAAAAGGGAAATGGATAGGTTGAAGTTAGATATAGTGGGGATTAGTGAAGTTCGGTGGCAGGATGAACAGGATTTCTGGTCAGGTGAGTACAGGATTATAAATACAAAATCAGTTGGGGGTATCACAGGAGTAGGATTGATAATGAATAAGAAAATAGGAATGCGGGTAAACTACTATGACCAGCACAGCGATCGCATTATCATTGTCAAGATAGATACGAAACCAACACCGACAACAGTAGTACAGGTTTATATGCCAACTAGCTCTGCCGATGATGAGGAGATCGAAGAAATATATGAGGAGCTAAAGGAAATTATTCAGACAATTAAGGGAGAGGAAAATTTAATTGTTATGGGAGACTGGAATTCGGTAGTAGGACAAGGAATGGAAGGGAAGATAGTGGGTGAATATGGTCTGGGCAAAAGGAATGAAAGAGGAAGTCGCCTGGTAGAATTTTGCACGGAACATAATTTAGTTATAACAAACACCTGGTTTAAGAATCACAAAAGAAGGTTGTATACGTGGAAGAGACCAGGAGACACCGGAAGATACCAGATTGATTTTATAATGGTAAGACATAGATTTCGGAATCAGGTTCTACAGTGTAAGACATACCCAGGGGCAGATATAGACTCTGACCATAACTTGTTGGTTATGAACTGTAGGCTGAAACTGAAGAAACTACAGAAAGGTAGGAAAATAAGGAGATGGGACCTAGATAAATTGAAGGAACCTGAAGTTCTTAAGAATTTCAGAGGGAGCTTCAGGCAACAATTGACAGAAACAGGGGAAAATAAAACAGTTGAGGAGGAATGGGTAAAATTGAGAGATGAAATAGTGAAGGCAGCAGAGGACAAAATAGGTAGGAAGGCAAGACCTACAAAGAATCCTTGGATATCACAGGAGATACTAAGTTTAATCGATGAAAGGAGAAAGTATAAAAATTCAGTAAATGAAACAGGCAAAATGGAGTACAGACGACTAAGAAATGAGATTGACAGGAAGTGCAAAATGGCTAAGCAGGAGTGGCTAGAAGGCAAATGCAAGGATGTAGAAGAATGTATAAATAGGGGAAAAATAGATACAGCCTACCGGAAAATAAAAGAAACATTTGGCGATAAGAAAAACAGCTCTATGAATATCAAGGACACTGATGGAAAACCGGTTCTCAGCAAAGAAGGGAAAGCTGAAAGGTGGAAAGAGTATATAGAGGGGCTCTACAAAGGAAATGAACTTCGAGACAATATTATAGGAAGGGAAGAGGATGTAGATGAAGATGAAATAGGAGATACTGTACTGAGAGAAGAATTTGACAGAGCCCTGAAAGACCTAAGTCGAAACAAGGCCCCTGGAGTAGATGATATCCCATCAGAGCTACTGAAGTCTCTGGGAGAACCGGCCATGACAAAATTGTTTCACATTGTGTGTAAGATGTATGAGACAGGTGAAGTACCCTCAGACTTTAAGAAAAATGTTATAATCCCCATTCCAAAGAAAGCGGGTGCAGACAGGTGTGAAAACTACAGAACCATCAGTTTAATAAGTCATGGTTGCAAAATATTAACACGAATTATATACAGAAGGATGGAAAAGCTGGTTGAAGCCGACCTCGGGGAAGATCAGTTTGGGTTCAGGAGAAATGTAGGAACACGGGAGGCAATACTCACTTTACGGCTTATCCTAGAAGATAGATTAAGAAAAGGCAAACCAACATTTCTAGCTTTTGTAGATTTGGAGAAGGCTTTTGACAATGTGGATTGGAATAAACTCTTTCAAGTTCTGAAGCAGGCAGGAGTAAAATATAGGGAGCGTAAGGTTATTTACGACTTGTACAAAAACCAGACAGCGGTTGTCAGAGTTGAAGGGCATGAAAGGGATGCAGTGGTTGGAAAGGGAGTAAGACAGGGCTGTAGTCTTTCCCCAATGTTGTTCAATTTGTACATTGAGCAAGCTATAAAGGAAAGCAAGGAGAAATTTGGAGAAGGAATTAAAGTTCAGGGTGAAGAATTAAAAACATTGCGTTTTGCCGACGATATAGTAATTCTGTCAGATACAGCAAAGGACCTGGAAGAGCAATTGAACGGAATGGACAGTGTGCTGAAAGGTGCATATAAGATGAACATTAACAAGAGTAAAACTAGGGTAATGGAGTGCAGTGTAAGAAAATCAGGTGATGCTGAAGGAATTATATTAGGTAACGAAACAATAAAGGAGGTAGATGAGTTTTGTTACTTGGGCAGTAAAATAACAAATGATGGTCGCAGTACAGATGATATAAAATGCAGAATGGCAATGGGTAGAAAGGCGTTTTTGAAAAAGAGAAATTTGTTAACATCGAATATTGATTTAAGCCTAAGGAAGTCCTTTCTGAAGGCATTTGTATGGAGTGTTGCCTTGTATGGGAGTGAAACATGGACGATAAGCAGTGTGGACAGAAAGAGGATAGAGGCTTTTGAAATGTGGTGCTACAGAAGAATGCTGAAGATTAGGTGGGTGGATCGCGTAACTAATGAGGAGGTACTGAACCGAATTGGAGAGAAAAGGAATTTCTGGCATACCTTGACTAAAAGAAGGGATAGATTGGTAGGACACATTCTTAGACATCAAGGAATTGTGAATTTAGCGTTGGAGGGAAGTGTGTGGGGTAAAAATCGCAGAGGGAGACCAAGAGACGCGTATAGTAAGCAGATTCAAGTGGATGTGGGTTGTCGTTCCTATGGGGAGATGAAAAGGCTTGCTCAGGATAGAGTAGGGTGGAGAGCTGCATCAAACCAGTCTCTGGACTGAAGACCACAACAACAACATATATAGCTTATGGGACTTAACTACGGGGTCATCAGTTCCTAAACTTACAAACTACTTACGAACTAGCTAATACTAAGGACGGCACAAATATCCATGCCCGAGGAGGGATTCGAGCCCCCGACCGTAATGGCCGTGCATACCGTGACTGGAGCGCCTCAGTCCCCTCGGCCACCGCGGCCGGCTTGAAATGTATTTTTGAGACTATAAACAAAACAATTTTGATACATCAGCTGATCGGGGCTGATCCCAATGATGAAAAGCTATAAAATTACCAAACTTTCCCTACCAACAGTATTTCCCGCAGACCAATTTTTCTCTTTTATTATTGAACTAGGTGAAAACCTGCGTTGTCCGGGTATTTATTTAGTTATTCCTGTGTTAAGTTAGTACTTCTCCTATCCCTTCTCTCTCTTTCCATCTCCTTTTTCTGAGAACATGCTATATTTATCGGAGACCATATATAAGAAATAAGGCTGTCTTGCATAATGTACAAAATGATCACTATCCAAACAAAGAAAGATAGTAATCAAAATACAAATGGATATAAAATTCGCACGATCTCATATTTATTGAGTTATATGTTGTACAATTGTATCATTTTTCAGATATATATTCATTTGTATAAGTTCTGTATGACTGTAAAATTTGTTGCGAATACAATTAGTAGTAAAGAAGTAATAGCTAAAACTTGGTGCGTGATGGGTCGGTTTTCTATGAAAGTTACTGTTTACGTGCTCATATAACTACGCGTCGTCCTGTGATACAATTTCGAAGGTACTTCAGCTATATGTTTGTATACTGTCTGTAAATTTCCTGCAGGTACTGCTAGTGATACGAGGCCGTTGGGATCCAGCACGGCGTTCCGTATTGCCCTCCTGATTCCATATTCTGATAACAGTCATTGGATCGTGACCAACGCGAGCAGAAATGTCGCGATACGATAAACCGAAATCGCGATAGGCTACAATCCGACCTTTATCAAAGTCGGAAACGTGATGGTATGCATTTCTCCTCCTTACACGAGGCACCACAACAACGTTTCACCAGTCAACACCGGACAACTGCTGTTTGTCTATGAGAAATCGGTTGGAAACTTTTCTCATGTCAGCACGTTGTAGGTGTCACCACCGGCGCCAACCTTGTGTGAATGCTCTGAAAAGCTGATCATTTGCATATCAGAGCATCTTCTTCCTGTCGGTTAAATTTCGCATCTGTAGCGCGTCATCTTCGTGGTGTAGCAATTTTAATGGCCAGGAGTGTATATTCATAAGATCTAAGTTATATATACAAAATCCACAAAAAAGCACTTCTCCTAAGAGCCAATATGGCATCTTTATCTCTCTACCGAAAAGAGCTGCTCTCTCCATCGGATAGCCTGGTGTGACGTCGGCGGCTCTCTCATATCTCATTAGTGAACGTCCAGACGCACGTTGGGAATTTCTGATATGCCTGATATTTCCCCACACGTTGGAAAATGCGGCTTACACGTTCTGACGTCAGAAACTCGCCACGATGACCACACACGTTCAGATAATCGCCCGTGTGCCGATGTTTTAAGCCGTGGTGATCAGGATTCTCCGGAAAACTTTAGCAAGATAAAATCTTGTTCACTTTTCCCAGTTCCCTTTATCCACGTATTAAATTTTGTCGGTCAAGGTTTTACAAGCCCGACCAATGTATCCGCAAAGACATGTATAGTTAGCCGTCTGTCAGAACGAAAGAGACGATGAAAATGTGAGAGAAAAATAAAGGGAGATAGACAGTAGCAGACGAACAGTGTAACTAGCAAAGACTCTGGTAAGGAAGTTAGAGAGAAAGGAATGAAGAAACCAACATTGGGTGAGACTGTTAGGAGAAAGCGCCAACGGGAGACACAGGAGATACTGTGGAGACGCAAACGGTATGCAGACGGTGGCAGTGAAGCGGTGGATGCTGTGTATGTAAACTACATTACACTGAGAGATTAGATAAAAAGATTTAGCCGCTTAAAAGAGTGCTCGTTCCCAACGTTAGAGTCTTTTAAACGAGCTCCGTCAGAAGCATTTTCCATTGGGTCATTTTACATATAAATTCGAGTGTCCCATGTAACAAACCACGTGGTTCTTCCCACTTGTGATACAGTGTGAAACAATATTACCACAAAGCAGACTGATACGTGGTATATAGGTATGCTTGTTCTCAGATAATCTTGGTGAATGGGTTAATTTAAATAGCAAATTTCTCAACATGTCGGAGAACCTTGCCTGTAGGTCGTAACTTTGGCTATTCACAAAACATTCTAGCTCGAAAACATCTCGTTTGATCTTCTGTACATCTACATCTACATGGGATACTCTGAAAATCACATTTAAGTGCTTGGCAGATAAATAATAAAATAATTGATTCATCCAAGGAAGCAGGAAAAAATGACTGTGTTGCATATTTTTTGAAAAATAAGGCGCTGATTTAAAAATATGATAGCACAGAGGAGCGCTACGTGAGCTGTGCAGAGTGAGGCTGGAGCAAAAGCACCTGATTGGTAAGAAGCGAGTTGGCGCAGTGGTAAGACACTGGAATCGCATTTGTGGTTCAAATCCACCTTCGGCCCTCCGGATTTAGGTTTTCCGCGAGTTCCCTAAATCACTCCAGGCAAATTCCGGGATAGTTGTTTGAATGGGCACGACCGATTTCTTTCCCCATCCTTACCTGCCGCGGTGGAAAGACCGAGCGTTCCAAGGCGGATAGCTGCGTAGCCGAAGGAGGATTCGAACCTTCCTCGGGCATGAGTGTATATGTTGTCCTTAGTATAAGATAGTTTAAGTAGTTTGTAAGTACAGAGACTGATGACCAGAGTAGTTAAGTCCCTTAGACTTACAAACATTTGAACAACCTTAACCAAAAATCAGAGCATAAGCTCCGTCTCTAATGGCCATGATGTCGTCGGGACATTAAACAGTAGTTTCCTTTCTTCCTTCCTTTTGTACCTGCTTCGTGAGTCTTTTGTGACCTTTCCTTGATAAGCTCACTAATGTCGCCAGCAGATTTCAGTAATGTACTGTTATGATGCTTTTTCCCCTTGTAGTGTAAACATCGCCACACGATAGCAGACGAAAAACATCACACATCATCTTCGTTTCATCTACGGCCATTTTCCTTGGCTTCCCTGCACTGTTTTAGTCCCTACGTTTATCTGTGGCGTCCACCCTTGTTCAACTGATTACATACTCTGGTTTTACCTATTGCAGAATTGACATAGTTAGGGCACCACAAAAGCGTCTCATCATCCCTCACTTCATCAGTATCTCAACGTCTTTCCCGTGGAGTCTTCCCAGTGATTTTATTAACTTCACTCTTCACTTTACTAAATTGTTATCTATTAGCGCTCATGCGTACTCCTTACAATCCATTTCGGAAGAGTGACCATATTATAATCCAGCTTGGACTTTCTCCGGTTCTTTTCTTCCCTTGTGATTCCTGAACAGAGTATTGGGTATTGTTTCTGAAATTTAGTGCAGGATACAAGTAGTGATTCTCCTTTCTCATTCCTACTGCCAAGCCATATTCTTCCGTATCTCTTTTTCTCACTCATTCCACTACAACCACATTCCGCCATGATTGTCCAATTCCAGTAAACTACCACAGCTAAATTTTAGTCTCATTTAACAATCTGAATAATTGTTTTTTCGTCATCATACACTCTTTCAGTCACTTCTTAATTTCTGAAATATCTTTTAATGATAGAGATGCATTTCATGATGACTAATTGACGCTAACGTTATTTCACATTTCGGCTGATGAGTTCCTTCTCTCCATTAAATGCTGAGACTGGTGTTCCTGTGTTTTTATCCTCTTTTACGTACTGAATTACTCGTTGATTACACTTTATTTATTTTTTATCTTCTGCTTGCGACGTCGCCACGTATACTTGCCTCTCGTTGTCAGCGTTAGTTCGCTGTCTAATATTATGAGAGCAACTGCATCACTGAACTGTTCCCAGTAATTCACTCACTACCCTATTTACCTATACATGAAGAATCCTTCCTTCTATTAATATTTTTTTTATATTCATTTCACTTCATTAATCTTGGCTGAGCCTTTGCATTTCCACTTTCAGATTTTCTAGCTACCCTACTGCATTCGAACTTATTATTATTATTATTCCAGGCTCCGACTTGTAGAATGTTACCTTTTCCTCGCTCTCAGTACATATCCTCCCCCTTCCCCACCATGTGTTAAACATACATGCTCCAACTTTCTGCAGATCGGTCAAATGGTGCCGAAATGTGTTGCCTGGTACCCACCGCCATGCACCGTATGAAATCTTATGTTGAGAGTGTATTTCCTCTTGTGCTGAAATTGAAGTGTGTAAAATTTTCAAATGTTCATATGTTTGTAATTCTATGGGACCAAACAACGTTGGTCATCAGTCCCTAGACTTACAAACTACTTAAACTAAGTTAAACCTAAGGACAACACATACATCCATGCCCGAGGGAGGAGTCGAACCACCGACGTGGGAGGCCTCGCGATTCGTAACGTGGCGCTCCAGACCGCACAGCTACTCCCGCGCGGCTGTAAAATTTTATCAATATCAGAATGAAACTATAGCTTTATGTGGATTATGGACAAACAGACACTCTTTGTTCAGTTTGTCCGGAAATTCCTGTTACAAACTTGGTTGCATGTGCACGGGTGTGAGAGAATAATAATTTTATGAGGAATCTCTGCCCGGAAACGTCGTACAATGACGCTATGATGACTTCTTCGACACCGTTAAACAATTCTTTCCTACTGCAAGCTCTTAAATGTTTCAAATGTTTGTATAGCATACGGGACTTAACTACGGGGTTATCAGTCTACTACTTATGAACTAACTAATACTAAGGACGACACAAATATCCATGCCTGAGGGGGGATTCGAACCCCCGATCGTAGTGGCCGTGCAGACCGTGACTGGAGCGCCTCAGTCCCCTCGGCCACCGCGGCCGGCTACAAGCTCTTAACTTTCAGTATTATGGAAGAATGTATTATGGACCAAAACAAGAAAAAATATATAGTAAACATGAAATATTACCTCTTGACCAATAGAAGTGACGAGTTCATAGTATCGACGATGGGACGTTTTCATACCTCCTACTGTATAAATTTTATTTTTCTGATCCAAAATATCTCCTCCCAAAATAAGATAAGTAAAGTACTTTCAATAGAAGAGATTTTTTTCACAGTGTCAAAGATGTACTCTTATTCTAACTGGATGACATTTCCGAACAAGGGATCCTTATCAAAATCACTCTCCTCTACAAGTCATCTAATTATGTTATAGGATCAGAAAATGTTCAAATGTTTGTATAGCTTATGCGACGTAACAACGGGGTCATCAGTCCCTAAACTTACAAACTACTTATGAACTAGCTAACACTAAGGACTGCACAAATATCCATGCCCGAGGAGGGATTCGAACCCCCGACGGTAGTGGCCGTGCAGATCGTGACTGGCGCGCCGCAGTCGCCTCGGCCACCACGGCCAGCTGTTATAGGAATTTCCGAAGATGGAGTACCATTATTAAAGGTGTATATTGCGTGGAATTTTGTTAACGGTCGGGCAGCGGTGGATAAAGCGGTTCCCGCCAGATCGTCGAACTTAAGCACCGTCGGGCGTGACCACTATTTGATGGGAAACCGCCCCGGGACGACTCACGCTGTTGACAATTTTCCCTTTGCCTTACGGCAGAGAGGACAGTGATAGGGGTGGTGCAAAGTCCTTGATCACCAGACTTTGCGCCAATGTCCGGGATTAAATTCCAAACCTCTCCGCAGTCTCCCATGGCGTGGGGGAATGGGACACTGTTGATGGTGATCCGTCTGTCGGTTGAGGACGTTAAGCTTGGCGGCCCCCTCGGTGCTTTTCGAGAGGAACAGGTCATGTGCCGGCACCAGGTTTCACACTCTCCATTCTCCCATCATCTGCAACACGAACAGAACACTTCACTACACACGTACCCATTACAGTCACCCACACTTAAGATAGACACTTGACAATATAGTTCCTCATACTTCGCTTAGAAAAGATGCCTGCGGGGGCGAAGGATGTTGTTGTTATGGTCTTCAGTCCGGAGACTGGTTTGATGCAGCTCTCCACCCTACTCTATCCTGAGCAAGCCTCTTCATCTCCTCATAAGAACGGCAACCCACATCCATTTGAATCTGCTTACTATACGCGTCTCGTGGTCTCCCTCTGCGATTTTTACCCCACACACTTCCCTCCAATGCCAAATTTACGATTCCCCGATGTCTAAGAATGTGTCCTACCAAGCGATCCCTTCTTTTAGTCAAGGTATGCCAAAAATTCCGTTTCTCACCAATTCTATTCAGTACCTCTTCATTAGTTATGCGATCTACCCACCTAATCTTCTGCATTCTTCTGTAGCGCCACATTTCAAAAGCCTCTATCCTCTTCCTGTCCGCACTGCTTATCGTCCATGTTTCACTCCCGTACAAGGCAACACTCCACACAAATGCCTTCAGAAAAGACTTCCTTACACTTACATTAATATTCGATGTTAGCAAATTTCTCTTTTTCAAAAACGCTTTTCTTCCCATTGCCATTCTGCATTTTATATCCTCCGTACTGCGACCGTCATATGTTATTTTGCTACCCAAGTAACAAAACTCATCTACCACCTTCATTGTTTCGTTACCTAATCTAATTCCTTCAGCATCGTCTGATTTTCTAAGACCGCATTCCATTATTTTTGTTTTGCTCTTGTTAATATTCATTTTATACGCTCTCTTCAACACTCTGTCCATACCATTCAACTGCTCTTCCAGGTCCTTTGCTGTCTCTGACAGATAGGGAAAAATTTTCCTGTTAGACGGCTGAACCTGCCCTTCGTGGTCTTCCAGCCATTCACGCCATACGACTTTACTTGTAAATTATTGAACATTATGTATCAAAAAGGAACATCTTCTTGATGTTCTGCAAAACTTATTTATTCGTCACAAACCAGCTTTCGGCTTCTTAGGCCATCATCAGGTGACAACTGACTATAGTATGTTTTCAAAGATGTTACAAACATATTTGCAACCTCTTTGAAAACATGTACACTACAGTCAGTTGTGACTTGATGATGGCCTAAGAAGCCGAAAGCTGGTTTGTGACTAATAAATAAGTTTTGCAGAACATCGGGAAGTTGTTCCTTTTTGATATTACTATCATGTTCTGTCAAGCACCGACGAAAAAATCACTTAATTTTATTGAAGAGTATGTTTTATTACAATAACGTATCTACTAAAGGCGTGCATTATTGGACGTAACCCTTACAAATCACTCTCACGAGTATCGCGAAGTCAAGATTAATGACAGCGCACATAGACATCTAACAAACGCGTGAATGGAACGAGAAAAACAGGTGCAATTACAGTGACTTGCAGAGCGTAGATGTAGATGGAACTGGCCGATTTTAATGGCTGTCCAAAGATCTGTTGATTTCTGCCACCATAGACGCCGAATTTTTGACAATGTCTGTCATCCTTCCACGACGTCGTTTACCCTTCAGGCGGTCAGCTAACAAGGAGAACGTAATAGCGTTTACCTAAAGAGCCACAGAAACAAGAGGTGACCGAGACGTGTAACCATTGGCACCCCATACCATCACGCCGGGTAATACGTCAGTATGGTGATGACAAATACACGCTTCCACTGTGAGTTCACCGCGATGTCGCCAAACACGGATGCAACCATCATGATAATGTAAACAGAACCTGGATTCATCCGAAAAAAAAAAAAATGGCGTTTTGCCATTCGTGCACCCAGGTCCGTCGTTGCCTACACCATCGCAGGCGCTCCTGTCTGTGATGCAGCGTCCAGGGTAACCGCAGGCATGGTCTCCAAGCTGATAGTCCATGCTGCTGCAAACGTCATCGAACTGTTCGTGCAGATGGTTGTTGTCTTGCAAACGTCCACCATCTGTTGACTCAGGGATCAAGATGTGGCTGCACGATCCGTTACAGCCACGCGAATAAGATGCCTGTCACTTCGACTGTTAGTGATAAGAGGCCGCTGGGATCCAACACGGCGTTCCGTATTGCCCTCCGGAACCCACCGATTCCATATTCTGCTAACGGTCATTGGATCGCGACCAACGCGAGCATCAATGTCGCGATACGATAAACCGTAAACGCGACAGGCTACAATCCGACCTTAATCAAAGTCGGTAACGTGATGGTACGCATTTCTCCTCCTTACACGGGGCATCACAACAACGTTTCACCAGCAAAGCCGGTCAACTGCTGTTTGTGAATGAGAAATCGGTTGGAAACTTTCCTGATGTCATCACTTTGTAGGTGTCGCCACCGGCGCCAACCTTGTGTGAATCCTCTGAAAAGCTAATCATTTGCATCTTCCTCCTGTCATCTTCGTGGTGTAGCAATTTTAATGGCCAGGAGTGTATTGACAAAGGTACTTGTAAGACACACCTTCATTATAAGTACCCCGTTATTTATGACCTTCTGACAAATGTCCGGAAGGCATCATAGTATCTGCGCTTATTCCTGTTAATGGAATGGCGTAGATAATTTCATCTCTGGTTTTATACCGGATCTCTCGCAGAGGTTCTTTGGGAATGTAACCACAGCGACGTACGTTGGGTGACTACTCAAAATGTTCAAATGTTTGGTAAGGTTATGGGACTTAACTATGGGGTCATCAGTCCCTAAACTTACAAACTACTTATGAACTACTTACGAACTAGGACGGCAAAAATATCCATGCCCGAGGGGGGGATTCTAACCCCCGACCGTAGTGGCCGTGCTGACCGTGACTGGAGCTCCTCAGTCACCTCGGCCACCGCGGCCGGCGAGTAACTACTGTAGGTGTCCCACAATCTCTCAAGAGGTCAGGAGCTGCGGTGTGGCATGATGCATTGTCATTCATAATGATAGGTTGCTGTTCAATTCTGCATATGGTTCAAAATGTTCAAATGTTTGTAAATCTATCGGACCGAACTGCGAGGTCATCAGTCCGTAGCTTACAAACTGCTTAAATTAAGTTAAACTAATCTAAGGACAAACACACACACCCATGCCCCAGGGAGGACTCGAACCCCCGACGGCGAGCAACCACGCGTTCCGCAGGCGACTTAGACCGCTCGGCTACTCCACCGCGTCTCTTTGACAAAAAGAAAAGAAGCACTGCAAGGGATCTGGTATAACATCAAAGATGGCATCCATGAAATAGGGCAGAAAAGTAAACATTACATGTTTAATTCACGTAAAATATGTTGTTTTTCAAAGCTTTCTATCACATGTTGATTTTAGTTACGTTTCAGAAAATGCACTACAAAAATATTATGCTCTTCCCATATAATAATAAACAAAATATAATACCGCAATTACATTAACGAACAAGCAGAATGTCTGGATTTATTGTTCCTCCTAACGAGAGATTTCGGATCGAGGCATCGGGCGTTGCTTGAAAGCTGTCTGTTTAAGCCCCAGCCTGATGAAGCACCCCCATTAGCGTAAATTACTCCCACTGTCACTTCCGTGAGAAGCAAAGGATTGATCGATCTAACAACGAGGTGACTCTGATGAAGCCTAAAAACGAAGTGTCTCTCACCGAGATGATCTCTCGCTTAGCATTCTGAAAAGTTTCACGAGATGTGATGCACATTTGTTGTCTCGCTAATCGAATTATTTAACAACTCTGCCAGCCGTGCCATAAAGCAGCTCTTTCAGACAGCAAACCACACGCGCGTGCGCGCGCATACACACACACACACACACACACACACACACACACACTTGTCAAAAATAGTTCCTATCTGAAACATTCAGTCGTTATGTTCAAATAAATTTTGGGCGTGCAGGCACATAAAGTTTACTTATTCTAATATTAGAAGAAGTAAATGTTATGCGTCTACACGCCCGATATTTATTTGGACAATCATTGCACCGCGAAAACATGAAGATGCGTATTCGGTCGTTACGTTTATTTGTATTTTCCTTCTCTTTTATCTGTAGAACCTCTGCCCAAATAATTTGTCATCTCTCTTTCGTTACTGAATAAGTATCACTTGCGAAGGATGGACGTAAATGAAATACCGGGTGATCAAAAAGTCCGTATAAATTTAAAAACTTAGTAAATCACGGAATAATGTAGATAGAGAGGTAAAAATTGACACACATGCTTATAATGACATGGGGTTTTATAAGGAAAAAAAAAAAGTATTGCTAGACGCGTGAAAGATCTCTTCCTCGCGTCGTTTGGTGATGATCGTGTGCTCAGCTGCTACTTTCGTCATGCTTGGCCTCCCAGGTCCCCAGACCTCAGTCCGTGCGAATATTGGCTTTGTGGTTACCTGAAGTCGCAAGTATATGTGATCGACCGACATCTCTAGGTATCCTCATAGACAACATCCGACGCCAATGTCTTACCTTAACTCCGGACTTGCTTTACAGTCTGCAAATGTATGATAAAGGAGATTAAGGAAGAAAGATTAGGAACAAAAGGAATGACAGAGGCTGCTTTAGGGCATTGAAATGAAACAATGGCGACAAGTGAAAATGTGAGCCGGACCGGGAATCGAACCCGGATCTCCCGCTTTGGGCCAGTGCTGTTCACAACATTTTCCTCGACTACAGCTATTGTTGAGGAATGATGGTGAACATATAGAGCATTTACTGTAAAGAACATCATCTTTGCCTTGTCTTAATTTGTTATCCTAATTATTGCTTTTCGAATCAGATGAAACGCCATCTGCCGGACATTTTTGAACCATTTTTTTATTGTTCTAATAAAACCCCATGTCATTCCAAGCATGTGTGCCAATTTTTACCTCTCTATCTACATTTCTCAGTGATTTATTAAGTTTTCAAATTTATTCTGACTTTTTGTTCACCTGGTATATGTAGAAATATAATTCGTCAAATCCACAATTTTTAACGTACATAACTAAATTTCGTGCAAGGATTAACAATGGTTAAAAACTCTTCATTCTTTTTCATACAGTTACGGATTTTGTTTCGAAATTTATATATTTAATGAGTTCATGATTAACAAATGTGCCATTTTCTCATAAACTTTCAAACAAATTGTCAAGTAAATTTTACAGAGGAACTTAAAAAGTTTTGAAGAAAAGGAAAAACTCAGGACAGTTTTGGAGCCTTTTGATAGAAGTAGTTGCAAGGAAAAAGGAAGTTCACTTTTAAAGTGCATTTTATACTTAAACATGGATTCTTACCTATATATATATATCGAATTTTTGCGGATTTTTTCTGGCCATAAAATACTTAAACATGAATTCTTAGACACGATATTTCGGCATGGAAACGTCCGGCCATCTTCAGGTGAGGCGCATGCTTAAAGTGCTAGTATAATTTTGCGCATGAGATAGATGGTGTCAGCCGAGTTGTATGTGCTGCCGTCGGTGGTGGAAGAGCAACAGTCTTCTAATCATTGATAATCGATTGAGGGCGTCGATTACGCTGTGACTGGATGATATTAATCACAGGATTCCAATTTAATCACTATAAATACCGCGACTGCACCTGGGCTCTTCAGTACTCGCTACTGCATGTTACCAACGCATTCAAGCTTTTCAGTGACATATTCTTCTTCATAAGGATTGCATTTACGTACCACACTGAATACACTCGAGTCATCATCCCCAAGGTACTTGACATATCTGACCTATGTTTATTAACTGATCAGCTCGAAATAATCCTCATTTAAAAACCTTGCACCCCACCTCTAGATTCACATTGCCTCACGCCATGGCTGTGATTCTTTATCGATTCTTCATTTCTGACATCTCTTATTAGTACACAACTTTGAAAGTACTTGCTTGTAACTTGCACATCCAGTACTTTATTTATACCAACACTTATCACACTTCACTCTCCATAAGAAGGGATGTATGCCCTCTTTTCATAAATTTACCGTAACATGAAATAACCAGGTCTCTTTTAACGTGATTTTGATCATCATCATCATCTAAGGAATCATTTTCTTTCGCTGCTGATGCAGAAAAACTATCTTCAAAACTTCACAAAAAATCTTCTCCAGTTCAGTATTTCTCTTTGTGAAAATACCAATTATTTGATTTCGAAGTTGTAAATTACGTGTTGGAATCACAAGGAAGGAAGGAAGCTTAGGGTTTAACGTCCCGTCGACAGCTCGGTCATTAGAGACGGAGCTCACGCTCGGAGATTTGGATAAGGATGAGGAAGTCACCCGTGCCCTTTGAGAGGAACCATCCCGGCATTTGCCTGGAGTGATTTAGGGAAATCACTGAAAACCTAAATCTGGATGGTCGGAGGTTGATTTGAACCATCATCCTTCCGAATGCGAGTGTTGGAATCACAGTCCTGGATCTCTCTGTTTACATCATATCTCATGAACTATGTGTTGCAGGTGTTTATAACCCTACGGCGTTACGTCACGTGGTTGAAGAGGATATGTGCAATATTGTTGCCTGAAGCAGCAGTTTTTTCGTGCATTTCATTGTCTATGACGTCACTCTCGTGAATTGTATAATGGTATAATTATGCCTCTAACCTTCGCAAAACTATAAGCAATATGTTGTCAAAGTTTCGTCACAATGGGATTAACCGTATGGAACCGCATAAAATACGAACAAACATACAAATATTCTTTTTTATATATTATATTAAGAAGTTCGCATAGGATACGATAGCGTGGAGAGCTGCATTAATCAAATCGGATTCAAGACCACAACAACAAACATACTGATTATTCCTTCCAGCGTTCAGTCTGGAGCATTGTCCCCCTAGTAAAATTCCTCCATGATCCCCTATTCAATGCTAACATTGATGCCTCGTCTGATGTTAAGCCTGTTACTTCAGAAGCAATTCCAAGTACTTTCTTCTTGGTCTGCCTCGACTCCTTCTACCATCTACTGCCGTACCCATGAGTCTCTTAGGTAACCTTACTTCTGTCATGTTTGTAATATGACCCCACCATCTGAACCTGTTCCCTCTAACTGCTTCATCTATGGTGTTCATTCCTGGTTTTTCTTTGATTTGCTCATTATGGACACCCTCCTGCCATTGTTCCGATCTCTTAGTACCTGCAATCATCCTCGCTACTTTCATACCTGTAACATCAACCTTATTATAAAGTGACCGTATCCACCCAGCTTTCACTCCCATACAATGATGTCGGTCGAAAGATAGAGCGGTTCACTGCTAATTTAGTCTTGGTACTTACTTCCTTCTTGCAGAAGAGAGCAGATCTTAGCCGAGCACTCACTGCATTAGCTTTGCTACACCTTGATTCCAGTTCTTTCAATATGTTGCCATCCTGTGAGAAAATAATCCTAATTACTAACCATCTGTACCAACTTTGTTCCTATTATTTGACACTCAATCTATTTAAATCTCTTTCCTACAGACATGACTTTCGGCTTGGAGATGCTGATCTTATCATAACCTTTACAGCTGAGAAATATTAGATTGTAGCCTTTCACTCGAATCTGCCATCATCATTAAGTCATCCGCATATTCGAGACTACTTATTTCGTTTTCTCCTATTTTAATCTCACCCTGCCAGTCTATTGTTTTCAACATGTGATCCATAAAAAATATGAACAACAGTGGTGACAGGTTAAGCCTAGTCTCATCCCTGATACTACCCTGAACCATAGACTCAATTTATCGCCAACTCTGCTGCCTTACAATATACGTAAAGACCTTTAACTGCCTGGAAACGTTTGGCTCCTAGCCTCCTAGCAGCAAGGTCATAAGCCTTTTATAGATCTATAAAACGTAGATAAATTCCTTGTTCTACTCATAGCATTTCTCCATTATCTCTCGTATGCTAAAGATCTAGTACTGACAGCCTCTAAGAGGCCTATAGCCACACCGATTTTCATCCAATTTGCCTTCAATTTAATACTTGCACTCTCCTTTCAACAATACCTGAGAATATTTTGTCCACAACGCCAATTAAACAGTACCTCTGTAGTTGTTACAAACTTTCCTGTTTCCATGCTTGAAAACTGGTATGCTTACTACTTGCGTCCAGTCAGGCGAAACCTGTCCCGGCTCCCACGCCATTTCAGTTACAATGTGTAACCATTTGAGATCTCACATTCCACTTTATTTGACGGGTTCCGACTTAATTTCGTTTACCCCAGCCGCTTTATTGCACTGAAATCTATTGACCATTCTCTTCACTTCTTCAAACCTGATCTTGTTTCCATCACCATTCCTATCCCATTGTACCTCAAAATCTGACACATCACTGAACGTTTCACCTACATTGAGAAATTCTTCAAAATATATCCTCCATCTGGCCGAGGCATCCACAGTATTTACTAGCAGCATTCCTGGTCTGTACTTTACACTTATTAATTCTTTCTTTAAAATAACTTCCTGTGTCTGCCTGAGTTCTAGTATAGAGTAAGTTTTGAAACGTCTTCTTTTTCTTTTTGACTGTGTAATTCCACCAAGCTATCTGCTTCTTCCTGCCTTTACACACTACTGTTCCAAGACATCCTCTAGCCACTTCTAGTAGGGTGTTCCTGTACCTTGTCCATTCCTCTTCCAACGACTAACTGGTGTCTTTCTGTGATCATTGTCATATATTTGTGCCTGATTTTCTTGTCCTGAAGCTTCTCCACTCTTATCCTACATATGGACCTGACTTTCTGCACTTTTGGCCTCACAAAACCAATTTCACCGCAGATTAAATAATGGTCAGTACCATCAAAGAACCCTTTGAAAACACGTGTGTCTTTTAATATTATAGTGTAGGTATTTCGGTTATCTGTCTATGCAACTGATTTAATCAAATATTTTATTGCCATATGCATTTCGCCTTTATTTGGAAGGCATCATCAGTGGCCTGTAATACATACATGATTATGTTTTACAATATTTGATATTTACATTTCTCAGTATTTTTAGGTTATGAACAGTTCTGATGCGTTATTTAAGTATAGTATTGATATCTGGAAGTTGTACTTACAATATTTCATGGATATTGCTTTACGTCTAGTGGCTGCGGAGCGCGCGGTTGCTCGCCGTGGAGGTTCGAGTCTTCCCTGGGGCATGGATGTGTGTGTTGTTCTTAGGTTAGTTTACCTAGGTTTAAGTAGTTTGTAAGCTACGGACTGATGACCACGCAGTTTGGTCCGATAGAATTGCAAACATTTGAACATTTACGTCTAGTGCTCATTGGGGGTTCCAGCTGTTCTGCTTCAGTTCTGTTCATTTTACTGTGTTTGTTGTTGCAGCACTTCACATGTAGCACCACTAGGCACATGCCATTTTTGTTTGTGTTGTGTTTTTGTTTTTGTTGGTGTTGCCAACACAGCAAAATGAACAGAACTGAAGCAGAACACCTGGAAGCCACCAATGAGCACTAGACGTAAAGCAATATCCATGAAATATTGTAAGTACAACATCCATATATCAATACTATACTTAAATAACGCATCAGAACTGTTCATAACCTAAAAATACTGAGAAATGTAAATATCAAATATTGTAAAACATAATCGTGTATATATTACAGGCCACTGATAATGCCTTCCAAATGAAGGCGAAATGCATATGGCAATAAAATATTTGATTAAATCAGTTGCATAGACAGATAACCGAGATACCTAAACTATAATATTATAATATAGCAACTGTGGGAAAAACAGGACAAAAGGAACTAAAAACGTGTGTCTTTGACTGCTTTTCTGAATTCCTGGTCTGTTATTATATAGTCAGTGATAGATCTAGTTCCCCTACCTTCCCCAGGAACACCGGCGAATGTTCTTCGCTCAAAAAAGGAGTCTGTGATAACTAATCCCATACTGGCACAGAAATCCAAGAGCTGTTTTCCTATCCTGTTGACATCCATATCCTCCCCAAACTTAACCGTGACCTTTTCATATCCTTCTGTTCGATTTCGTATCCTCGCATTGAATTAACCCATGCTCATAACACTGTCCTTGTCCTCTACTCTAACAATTACATCACTGAGTGCGTCGTAAAACCTGCCCATATCATCTTGATGGAAATCTATCCACATTATCCGTTCATTTACATACCTTATACTAATTATGCTGGGTTCTATTTCTTTCCTGACGTTAAGCCTTACACCCAACGTTGTTCGTCTTGCTTTGACCTCTGACAGGTAGATCTTGTATTCTCCCAATTCGTCCTCTTTCTCTATCCTTAACATAAAGTCACTAACAGCTAAACATCTAACCCGATCTTGCAGGCTCTGCCAGGTCTACTTTTTCCCCAGTGTAGTCCCCCATTGATATTTATAGCTCCCCATCTCATTCCAGATCGTCTGCTAAGTCGTATCAGAGAAGTCCCTGATCTGTCAATTAGAGGTGCGACTCCCTCACCTCCAAAGGTCCGAGGCATTTTGCTCAGATTGTTGCTATCTTCATATCGAAGAATCTGTGAAGCAGATTACTGGGTTAATGTCTGAACGTTATCAGTGCTTAAAATATAGATTACAATATACCATTTTTGTATCTTCATGTTGAAGATTCAAATATTTTGAATGCTTCAATCCCCATTTTAAGCGCTGATATAGGTGACACAGTGTCCGGAATCTAGATGAACTGAAATGAAGAAATATTTGTGACTGCTGTTTATCTTCCATATATTTAAAATAACCACACGGCACTACGATTTCAAGATGTAATCGAACTTGAGTTTTCAGAATGCCAAATGAGGAAAGAGTTAGTTGGGTTTTGCATGAACTATGTTTTCGTAATCACCGCTGGTTGGCATGAAAGGAAGATCAAGATTTAGCGTTATAGACATAGCATGGTTGTTTTGTGGATCACCTCTGCAAGCTCTCCTATAACCGGGTTTACCTGTGCTTTCTTCCAATTGCTAGGCGCCTTTTCTTTGATACATCTACAATAGAGTTTAGTAAGAAGAGGGCTATATTTGAAAGCCAATTCCCGATGGAATTTCTGACACTAACAATTATTTCACTCATATTTCACTGGTAGTAGAATTTAACTCCTAATTTTCCTCTGTAAAGCAATCTTTTGTCTTGCTATCCATATTTTCCCTGTCTCATTCATGTCAGATTAGTTACTTAGGTATCAGTAACTGCCTTTACATATGACAAGAACGTCACGGAGTTTGTCAAAGATCTGTCCGTAGTTATCCGCTGAGATAGTCACTGAAGACTTCATTCATTGGTTTCTTGACAGCAAAATCTGTTTCGTTACGCATCTGCTTATGTATAACCTTATGATTTTACACCTACTATGCATTATGTTCTGTTTCTTTAGCAAGACAGTAACCCGCTACATAAAGCCGAGTTGTAATGGTCAAGTGCTCTAAGGCTTCATGCTGCGGAGGGCGCTGTTGCTCCCCTTCGGAGGTTCGAGTCCTGCCTAGGACATGTATATGTGTGTTGTCATTAGGTTAATGTTAGTTTAAGTAGTTTGCAAGCCTAGGGACTGATAACCACAGTAGTTAAGTGCCATACATTTGCAAACATTTTAATTCAAACATTACATAAAGAAAACTAGCGAGCAGACTTTCGTTTCGAAGATGACCTTTTTACAGGTAATTATGTTCTGTTGATTTACTGAACGACGCTGTCAGTATTTCAGTTAACTTCCCAGCGGCGCAGCGGACTACTTCTCGACAGCACACATTTTACTTTTAAACTTTAGCACATGCCCTCCAATGACACCTGGGAAATTACGTGGGTCTACAGCTACCTAAAGGACGGAAAGCAGCAGCTTCGAGAGCATCGCACTGTCGCCACAGCGGTTTCGCCGTGGTCGTTGCTGGTAACAGTTAAAGCCACTTTACTGTCGTGGGAGCAGTTTAACGGCGGTGAATGGTCACCTAATAGGGCACTTAACTCCTCGCAATAGTCTATAAAACCGAATGTGTAGGAGAGGCCAGTTGACTGCCTACGCCCGCAACTGGAGACCCTGTGGGCTGTTTGCGTAGGGCAGTGACGGCGGCCCTGGGTCAGATCTCGATGTCGCCTGGCCTTATTTAGCGTCAGGGAGGGAGGCAGCATTGCGTTGACCAAATTATTGCAGCTAATCGCTTAAGTCAAATGGATTATATTTAATCTGTTCTAATATTGTTTCTTGTTTTTATTATTAACTAGTATTGCCTGTGGTCGAAAATCGAACAATTGTGTTTACAATGGTCACTGGCGGTAAAATTTCATGTATCATGTCGGCGGCCTCGCGTGATTATGTTGGCAACATCAACAACACGATAGAAAATCTTTGCCCATTTGTTCGAACCACATAGAATGACTCGATTAGTGTATCGTACAGACCATGAAGTAAACAAATAATGCTGTTCCTGCTTTATGGTTGATAGGTTCTTGTATGTACCCTCGTCCGCTCAGTAAAAATAATTGCCCTCGTAAAGCGAAGATTCCATGAGAAAAAATCAGCGTTGTCAAGCGATTGGCGATTGGGATTCTCACTATTCAGCATCTGTTGCCAACATTATGACAGGAGTCCGCTGGGATATTTGGTAAAATTTAACAGGCACTGGGAGGTATGAAACCATATCTATTACGTGTTAAGGAAAATTCCTGACACAATAACAACAAATAAAAACGGAAGTATATACTTCTCATGCCATTTTCGAATTATATAACTTTCATTAGCCTAATATTTGAAATGAAACTACAATTTCGGTGTTCGTATATTTATACAACGCCAAGAAATAATGTTATTTCGATACTGCGATATTCAGAATTCCAGAGCTGGCAACATGTCGACTTCGTAGTTCGATCCGTGGACCGCTACATGCCTCTCCCGGCGCATCATCATTTATATCGGCATTCTGGACTTCGTAGATCCACGCGAGCATCGCTAGATGCCTCTCCCGGCGCATCATTCTTTATATCAGCATTCATATGAAAACCAGTGGCGTAGCTATCATAGGGCTAGGCGGAGCAGTGCCCCGGTGCCCCCCGAGCTCCAGGAGCTCCTCGGCCTTCGTGACCGACGATCGAAGAAAGTTACAGTAAAGCGTCGAATTTTTTATTTAAATTTTTTTTACCCTCTCACCCTATCGTCCATCATATCCCCTTCCCCTCAAACCATGTTTCCCACAGTAGCCGCCTGGACCATCGGCTGGCGGCACAATACTTCTAATTGGGTCTTTTTCACAAGACGCCACTATGTGGCGCTGCTGACAGGCGAAGCTGAAAATGTGTCCAACAATCGGCACACTTCAGTCGGCAGACGTAGCGGCAGCATCAAAGCTGCTCACAGCAACAGCTGCGTCTTCCAAGTGTTGCGGCGTGCCGCTCGGAACAATGATCGCGCTCCTCCAAATACAGTATAAATAAATTCCCTGTACAGTACTTCTTATTGGCATATAGAAGTGTACAGTTCGTATATCCGAATAAACCGGTTTTCCGAATACCCGTTCCCCAAATTACTTCGGATAATAGACGTTATACTGTATATAATATTTTAGTTGAGTGAAGGAATTTCGACTCTTAATTTCTCCTGCCGAAATTGACCTCCCATGGACAGTTCACTAATTATGTAAGGAAATTATAACAAAATATGCATTATTAGAATGTGAGGTTGCCACGGTAGAGTAGCCGAGCGGTCTAAGGCACTTCGCTGCAGAGCGCGCGGTTGCTCGGCGTCAGAGGTTCGAGTCCTCCCTGGGGCATGGGTGTGCGTGTTTGTCCTTAGGTTAGTTTACCTTAGTTTAAGTAGTTTGTACGCTACGGACTGATGACCACGCAGTTTGGTCCGATAGATTTACATTTGAATTTGAATGTGAGGTTACGGAAGTATTTTGTTTGTTCAAATGTTTGTAGAGTCTATGGGACTTAACTACGGGGTCATCAGTCCCTAAACTTACAAACTACTTATGAACTACTTACAACTAAGGACGGCACAAATATCCATGCCCGAGGGAGGATTCGAACCCCCGACCGTAGTGGCCGTGCAGACCGTGACTGGAGCGCCTCAGTCCCCTCGGCCACCGCACGGAAATATTTACCGCAGTTTTATTCTTCTGCAGCAGCCGGAAAGTCGTTTAGCAAATTAAAAATTATCAAAACGCATCTGAGATACAGTATAGGTCAACCTCGACACGGACATTTGGCACTCATAGCAATCGAAAACAAGGTTGCATCAAGTCTAGATTTAACAGACCTTATTGATGATTTTGAAAAAACCAAAGCCAGGAAAAGATTGTAAAATAATTGTTAAAATAAAGTTGACTACTTTTTAATTGTGTACCCATATTATTACTATAATGTACTGCAGTCACGAAAACGCTTACCGATAATTACCGATCAGAAATTATATCTTTGCCAACATCTGCAATCTAACAGTTTGAAGCAGTGTATTACTCCAGTAGGTATTCTTTCATTCTGACTGGTGCGTGAGGAAACACGAACGAAATCCCCACGACTTGAAAAACGCCACTCATTAAGTTCGTGATACACAGTGAGGCGCGAAAACGAATTATGATTTTTTTTTCAAGGACTAATAGTATTCGTGTTACAAGAAATAGAAAAATTCCCAACTTTTAGAAAACAATGTTTTAAAACATTGACTGCCACTTGAGTTAAATATAAGGCACAGGAAGTCTTCTCTTCGTGCCACGTGAAGTAAATATAACTCACGGACATTTTTCCATTTAAAGCTCCGTGGTGCAGTTGTAATAGTAGCGTGCTGTGACTTGATGATACAGTACGTTATGGCCCCAGTAACAAATCATACTCGTGGACTCCAGTTTTCAAGAGCTCAAGAGTAGTTATTGACACTTGAAATCGTGAATTATATGTAACTCACATTTATTATTTGGTGTTACATATTACTTGTACGTAGATTGTATATCACATACAGTTTTAATTACATTCTCCAACTCTAATTGCAACAACCATGAAACAGACTGAAAAAACTGGGTAATTCCACTTTGTATCTCTAACACCTGCAGGTAGTGTGCTTCAAGAAGAAACACTCTTTGTAAAAATATGATCACAATTTCTTACATTTCCATGTAGTTTGTTTGCATTTCTTGACAGCTTGCTCTCGGCCAAATTCATTCTTACACCTATGACTTACTGCTCCCATGTTCACAAGAGCACAATCTGCAGGCAGCTCGGTGGCTACGGTGACAGATTTCTCAGGGGCATCGGCATCTTCTATATAGAGTAGTCTCAAAATTACTTCCTCTTTGAATTCTGTAATTGAGATGATATTGTTGATGCATCGGTAAATCACAAGAGCATTTACCAGTGCTGACCCTGTCAACAGTTCAATTGCAAGTTTCCTTTACCATTTCACACCCTGCCTTCATTTGGTGAGAAATATCTATAAATGACTGATTATAGTCAGTTATCATTGCTGGTTTTTTCTTTGTGCCCCTTTGGTTTGAACTTCAGCTTCTTCCTCTCCATGAGCAGTACTCAGCATCAACACATTCCTCTTATTTTTTCATGTCAGTAGTATCTTCATCTTCTTCACTTATCTACATAACATCCAAAAGCTTCGGTGCATGCCTTTGTTCATGTACATAACTTCTACGAGACACTTTCTCCTGCTACAATATCTCTGTGTTACAAACAACACTGAATAAAGACTGTAGTAACAATGCAGAAAAACAATAATGGAACTGTACGCAAATAATGTTCTGGAATGAAAGACTTACAGGAGTACCAACCCAAAATTATCAGCGACATAGCAAATGACACACCTGGCACCTTACTCTCGCGCCATGTGAGTCATATGTAACTCACACAAAAAACATAAACTAAGGTACTAAATTGCAATATTTTCAACTCATTTGTACTTCAATAGCTTACTTCAAGCAAACTAAAGAAGAATATGGAAAAAAAGTAAATGGTCCCCGGGGGTCGGTAACACAAGTACACCTTTGGCAGCCAATATGTTAATATAGTTATTGTTAAACAGAATGGACTAAGAAAAATATTAAATGTATACAGCATATTTAAGTACAGTAGAACAGTATTTGGCATTTGATTTGTTGTGAGGCTATGATAGGTGACAGCAGGAAGAGGTGGGGCGGTGGAGGGCAGAAGGTGCGGGAAAGGGCAGACCGCTGGAATGGTCAGGCACTGCCGTTCTTTGTGCGCCTGCAAAATGAATAGCGAGAAAGCGAACCCCCACTCTGTCTACCCCATTACGTCGCAAAAGGAAATTACAAGGTGTCTTAGAAAGTTATACCGACCCTTCCACAGTGCACCTCATAAATCACAGATGACGTACTGCGCCGCATTCTTTTCAGTTCTTCTATGTGAAAAACAACTTCGCTGTGTTTTAAAGTAATGGCGAGAATTCAGAACTTCACGCAATCGTTTAAGGTACGTTTCTACCCGCACACTATTTGCTTATTCTGCCATTTAAAGGTTTAATTACATTCATGGATCAGAAGTTTCATGTAATAATTACTTTGTCTCAATAGTGAATTGTGCATCAAGACGCAGCCCTCTACCCACTGACCTCTATACTACCTGGATGTTGAACTGCAGCTGTCTTAGCGTGCCAACCATAGATGTTAATATTTTGTTTCTTGTCAAATTTAAAGATGGCCACTAGGAAGTATTATAAGGAAACGAAAAGAAAATACGTCTCAGTTCCGCTACCATATTATCCTATTAACCACATACTCATATGAATTTCAAATGAAAACGTAAGTAAGCAGTTATTTGTCACGTAGTAACTGATAGAAAATCGCTTGCCAAATTTAAACATGGCGGACAATGCGAAATCGTGTGCAAAACATATGAATGTGCAGTTCTATTTTCAGAGACCAGAGTTATACATCCAGTTTGTATATATCCACGGCCTCCTCTATAATTGAGGAGGCCGTGATATATCACTGCCTCTACCCCACTGTCACGATAATAAGCGAAGATATCGACTTAGGTATTTTACTTATTACTTTTTCCTGGCCAGACACTAATATACTTCAAGAAGCCTGGTAGGGGCACGGCTCAATCCAAAGTGTTTCATTTAACAAAATCTGGCAACTTATTCTTGATGAAACCATCCCACAGGAATATTTCCCCTATTTTTCTTCTTTGACTGGGCTGTCAACGAAATGAGCTTACAGCGCAATAGTTTAGCGACAGTGAGTTGTCGACACTGACAAAAGTCCGCCTGCTGTCACCGCTGACGAAAAATATCCCACGGGGCATTTTCATCTGTATGTACTACCCAGGTCCAAATCCATCTCTATCCCTCTGCAAAATTTCATTCCAAATCACCTAGTAATTTTTGTATGACAGCATAACAAACAAACAAACTTTCAAAAAAAATGTTCAAATGTTTGTATAGTTTATGGGACTTAACTACGGGGTCATCAGTCCCTAAACTTACAAACTACTTATGAACTACTTACGAACTAGGACGGCACAAATATCCATGCCCGAGGGGGGATTCGAACCCCCGACCGTAGTGGCCGTGCAGACCGTGACTGGAGCGCCCGAGTCTCCTCGGCCACCGCGGCCGGCAAACAAACTTTCACGGTTGTATTAGAGAGTACGATTAAATATTATCTGCTGCGTGACACACAATAATTTACTTAGTAGTATTTAGGTTTGCCTTATAATGTCTTCCAGTGGGCGGTAAGGAGCTGATGATGAAGTAGTTTTGCATCTGAACAGTGTTAGTGTAAAGAGGGCCCCAATGTTATTTTTGCCCCGGGGCCCTTGGTGACATAGCTACGCCACTGATGAAAACATCCATTTCCTTTAACCACTCTTAATCACTCCGAAAATGAAGCATGTGAACGGTACAAGAAAGTGAGTAGGGAGCACTCCATGTTTCGATATTCACTTATTTTAATACGTTATTTTAATTCTGCAGATGCGCTGCATTACTCCGTCTTTGGTCGAGGCGAATAGCCAATCAAGAGCTGATTGTTGGAGAATGTAGAACTTGATCCAAGCTGTAGATAGGAAAATTTCTACTTTCTTTTACCACTTTTAATGGCTAAAAGCACACATAATATTTATATTCGTGAAATCTACGACAAACAATCTTTCGAATTATGTAACTTTCATTGGCCTTCTTGTACGAACAAATTAGTAATATGTACCACAATTTTCGTGTTAGCGTATTTATATAATGATTATATAATGGGAGCAGCGTAACAGTTATCCGTGTTTTACGATTTACAATCAATTTATACAGAAGAAGAACAGTAGATGTGGGATTAGTGGTGAACTAAACATTAGAATTTGAGATGTAATTTCGAGATGAAGAAATTGTTACACCTTAGAAGCACAAAATAAGGATAGCATAAACAAAAAGGGGATTACTCACATAATGGTCTAGTGATATCAAGAATAAGCCTCATATTCAGAAATATGTACGAGGGGTGCAAATGAAAAGGTACAAGACGTCTTAACAACCAAACTGGTTGAAATTTGAATATGCTGCTTTGCGATAACATAGTACGACATCTAGGGACGAGAAGCATGCGTCGTCACTTCCTGCTAAGGCATTCAAGGCTGTACACTCAGCAGGCAAGGTGATGCTCACCGTCTCTTTCGACCTCCAATGTCCGGTACTCCTCGAATTCCTCGAGCACGGAAAAACCATTTACAGTGAAATGTACTGTCAGGCACTGCGTGTCTACGTAAGTCCATCAAGAGCAAACGAGCTGGGCTGCTCACGTATGCAGTGATTCTGCTCCATGACAACGCGCGTCCACACGTCTCCACGATCACAAAAAGTCTACCTGGAGCTCTCCTGAAGACATCCTTTTCTTTGATTAACACTTTAAAAGAAAGAAACGGTTACTGAGAATGTTAGAATCAAGTGGTCCCTAACCTGGGCCGATCTGAGGGTCAAATAGAAATCACTGCAGAATTTACTTTGTTACAATTGAAGTTTTGTCTGTTTCTCTCCTCTTTCCCTTTTTTAATATCAACATTTTTAAGGTAATATACGACTGTTCACTTGGGTATGTTTTGTTGCCCAATAACTAGTTCGTCAATGTTACTCTTATCATAATGTAAGATAAGACCTTGCAGTATGTCGATGCCTTTACATATTTACAGAGCTAGATCATGTTTCCTAAGAGGAAAATTACGATTCTAGGTGTATTTTTCTACGCAGGATCGACTCTGCCACTCATATAAGTCTGCTACATACGTACCCACAGCAGTACCTGTTCTGAAAATCATACCATGTAAAACAAATACTATAAGACGGTATCAATGGGAAAAAGTGACAATTTAACAATAGGAAATAAATTCAGACATTTATTGAATTATCGATTCATGTTATCACAGAATATATTTAAAATTTTCTCCTAATTCCCAAAAAAGACACTCTCGGTATTCTAATATTTCGAAACACATAAACTCTTTGCATAGTAGGCTTCTACAATAAAAAATCCATAATACAACATATTAATAGAGAACCGCTAGTATTCGGTGAAGCACCTTCTATTTAACTACCACATTGACACCAATCTCAGAGAATCACGAATCTCATTCGGTATTTGCATTACTGTAACTGAAGTGTTAGCTAGCTGTTTTAGTCATCAGGTACATGTATGTCGATCCCCAAGAAACCGAAAAGAAAACGTACCTTTGACTCGTGAATCATCTGTTGCGCAAAAGTGACAGGAATCAAATGTTCAAATGTTTGTAAAGCTTATGGGACTTAACTACGGGGTCATCAGTCCCTAAACTTACAAACTACTTATGAACTAGCTAACACTAAGGACGGCACAAATATCCATGCCCGAGGGGGGATTCGAACCCCCGACCGTAGTGGCCGTGCAGACCGTGACTGAAGCGCCTCAGTCCCCTCGGCCACCGCGGCCGGCAAAAGTGGCAGGAACGCCAGCGAAAGTCTCGTTGCTCAACTCCAAACAACTTCTGTGCGGGTAATGGATTCAGTGGAGAGCTATCCTGTGTACGGAACGGAACGCTCTTCCGGCTATCAGATAAAGTTGGATTGCTGGTCACCGTGACGAAATACTTCTCTGTCAACCGCCAAGTGGAAAAACATGCTAGGCTAATACTGTTTTCCCAGAATTTACCAACAAAATATATCGCCGAATTGTAACAGTGTCCCCTTCAATTTCCAGCCTGTTTCCGGTCTTAATTAATGTCCCCTCAACGTCCTTTTAAAAATGAGTAATAGTGGATAGAAACTTCCAGAAACTGTGAATTTGACAAGAAAAGTTACTAACAGACGAAATGTTATATTCCTTTCTAAATCCTTTATACTACATAATTGCGTTTTCAGCATCTACAGCCATACTCCGTAAACCACCTCAGGGTGTGTGATGGAGGGCACTTTGTGTATCATTGTGTCTCCCTACTTTTTCTATTCAAGGTGCGTATGGTTCCCGGAAAAAATTGTAGGTAGCGTCGACTTTTAGTCTCTCTTATCTTATCCTCATGGTCATTTCGCAAGATATACGCAGGACGAAGTAATACATAAGTTAACTCTTCCAAAAACTTACACTCTCGGAACTATGACTGAATCCCATACCATAATGCAGATCGTCTCTCCTGCAGCAACTGCCGCTGGCGATCATCGCAGTGAGGTTTCCGTGTTGACAAATACAGCCTGTAACAAAGTGAGCTGAAAACCTTTGGGTATTTTCTATATTCTCTATCAACCGTGATGAGCAATATCACTGACCGAACGAATGTATTGTATGCTACTTCATTTGCTGATGGACTACACTTCCTGATAATCTTGTTATGATCTTCAGTCCGAAGATTGGTTTGATTCAGCTCTCCATGCTACCCTATCCTGTGCAACCCTATATCTGAATAAGAATATCAACTTACATCCCTTTGAACTTGCTTATTGCATTCGTCTATCGCTCTCCCGCTACGATTTTTACCACACTCACTTCCATCTAATTCTAAAGTAAGGGTTTCTTTATATATAAGAATGTGTCCTATCAATTTCTTTTAGTCACGATATACCAGAAATTTCTTTTCTCCCTAATTCTTTTCGATACCTCCTTATTAGTTACGTGATCTACCCATCTCATTTTCAGCATTCTCCTGCAACACAAAATTTTAAGAGCTTCTATGATTTTTCTGTCTGAAGTTCTTATCGTCCACGTTTCACTCCTGTACAAGACTACACCTCACACAAATACCTCCAAAAACGATTTCCTAATACTTAGATTAATTTTCTAACTCAACAAATTTCTCTTCTTCGGGAATGCTCTTCTTCTCATAGCCATTCTGCATTTTATATCTACTACAAGTTGTATACAACTTTTTGTCTCCTATATTTAATCACTTCTACCTTCAGAATTTTACAGTATATATTGCAGTCAACATTGTCAAAAGCTTCCACCTAATCTACAAAACCTAAAAACGTAGTTTTTCCTTAACCTATCTTCTAAGATAAGTTGTAGGTTGAATATTGCCTCACGTGTTACTACATCAGTCCTAAATCCAGACTGATCTTCCCCGAGGTAGGATTATACCAGTTTTTCCATTCGTCTGTAAATTATTCGTGTTGGTAATATACAACCATAGATTATTAAACTGATGTTTCTAAAATTATCACAATAGTCTGCACTTGTTTTCTTTGGAATCTGAATAATCATATTTTTCTGGAAGTCTGCGGGTATTTCACCTGTCTCATACATCTTACAGACGGAACAATTTCTTCATGACTGGCTGTCCAAGGATATTAGCAGTTCACGGATAATATAATCTACTCCAGAGGCCTTGTATCGACTCAGATCTTTTATTATTCTAAGTCTACCCTCAGTTTGGTAGCTCTTATCTCATCTTCATTTACTTCTCTCTGTGAAATATTGCTTTCTTCTCCCTTGTGTAGTCTTTCTAAGTATTCCTTCCGTCTTTCTGCTTGTCTTCTTTGCTTAGCAGGGGTTTCTCATCTGAGCTCTCTGGAGCTGTTTTTCTTGTCCCCAAATGTCATTTTTATTTTCCTTTAGGCGGGACCTATTTTTTCCCTAGTTATATATTCCCCTACAGACTTGAATTTGTCCTCTTGTCATTCCTGTTCAACCAGTCTGCACTTCCCGTTAACCTCATTTTTTACTGGGAGTACTACCTTTTTCCTGTTTCATTTTCTGTTTTATATTTTTTCCTTTTATCAATAACGCTCATTAACTTCTTTGTTATCCATGGATTCTAATAAGCTTTGTTCTTGTACCTATTTTATGATCTTCTGCGGGCTTCAGTACTTTATCTAGTAAAGTTACCCATTTTTGTTCTACTGTAATACTTTCCCTGTTTCAGTCAAAACTTGCCTGATGCTCCCTCTGAAATTATTAACAAGCTCTGGTTCCTTCAATTTATCCAGGTTCCACCTCCTTACCTTCCCAGCCTTTTGCACTTTCTTACGTTTTAATCTACAGTTCATAACCAGTAAGTTTAGAGTCTATACTTGCCCCTGAATATGTCTTACAGTTTAAAACCTGATTTCTATATCTATGTCTTACCATTATCAATCTCATCTGGTATCACCTAGTCTCTTCCAAGCAAACAACCTTCTTTCATGTTTCTTAAACCAAGTGTTTGTGATGATTCAATTGTGCTCTGCACAAAATGTACCAGGCTACGTCGTATTTCATTCTTTTTTCACAGTCCATTTTCACCTACTATCTATTTTCTGCTACCGAGTTCTCGTCCCGCAACACAATTAAGTTCCTGTCGTTCAACTGTCTGAATAAATTCTTTTATCTCATCAAACATTTTTAAAATCTTCTTATCATCGGAGAGCTAGTTAGCATATAAAATTGTAATTCTGTGGTCGGTAATGGGAATAGCCGAGTGCTCTAAGGCGTCTTACTGTGAAGCGCGCGCGGTTCCTCCATGTTGGTTCGAGACTTTCGTTGGGCATGGGTGTGTCGTAGTTCTAGGTTAGTTTAAGTTAGCTGAAGTAGTTTTTTAAGTCTAGGGACTGATAACAGCAGTAGTTATGTCCCATACGTTTACAAACATTTTAACATTTGAATCTCTGCGCTGTTCGTAGGAACTAATCGCATTCTTGTTCTCTTATTTATTATTAGACATGTTCCTGCGTTACCTCCCCTCCCTGGTCAGTTCATCCTGCCATCGAACTTCACTAATCCCCACCATACGTAACTTCAATCTATTTCCCTTTTCAAATTTTCTAACTTACCTATTGGATTAAGGACTAAAATATTCTACGTTTTATATCCGTAGAATACCTGTTTTGTTTTTCCTGATGGCAACATCCACCTGAGTAGTGCCCACTCGGTGATCCGAAAGGGGACTATTTTACCTCAAAGGAGGCCCTCATTATGGGACGGTTTGCTTGCCTCAACGATACAGTTAGCCATACCGTGGGAGCAACCACAGCGGTAGGCTATCTATGGAGAGGGCAGAGAAACGTGTGGTTCCTGAAGATGAGCAGCAGCCTTTTCAGTAGTTACAGAGACGACAATGATTGACTGTGCTGGTCTTGTAACATCAGCTAACGTGGCTTTTCCATACAGTAACCGCGAACGTCTGAAAGCAAGGGGAAACTACAGTCGTTACTTTTCTCGAGGACATACAGCTCTATTAATGTTCTTCAGTTTCACTACAAGATAAACTACTATCGAGAACCACAAAAACGCCACCATCAATAGTATTTAATGTATCCTATCTGAGCTACGTTCGGACCCTCATATAAATTTTGGCATAACCTCCAGATTTAGGCAGGTTTCTGTACCTATAATGATTTCAGCTTTAGTGCTTTCTATTAGCGATTGAAGCTCTGGTATTTTCCCATTACAGCTAGGACAATGAACTGCACATTACCGAATGTTCAGTGGTCTACTTTCGTTTTGTCTTTGTACTGCATCTCTGATCCTAGAGTCATTTTTGTACATTCCCGAGACCTCCCAGTACAGACAACACAGCTCCTTCTACCATTTAGCCATCTCACTATGGTGCAAGTCGGCGAATGTACTGTCTCGACTGTGGCAGAACCTCCGCAGACCTAAACCGAACTGATCCTGACGTCGACGCTCTATGCGGTGACTTCTGCCTTCAACAATTCTGATAGTCGATGAAAACCGATCAGAATCTCTTCCGATACGAAGCGACACACATTATTGGTACGATCATGAACAACCACCTGCAACTAGCTGGCACCCGGGAGGACTCTTTCGACGTCTGGAATGACCGAGGTCGGTATGCACATAGACTGGCAACCATATACCTAATGCGCATTACGCACCTAACATTCATTACTAGTCCCCTGTGAACGGCCGAATCTTGCAGGCTGAGGGGCAGTGAGAGGTAGATGCTCATCTACCTACCTATATTAATAAAAAGAAGAATTTTGACATGTCCGAAAGAACAGACACCAGACATATACAACTACATAGATACTCTGCAAATCACATTTAAATGCCTGGCAGAGGGTTAATTAACCACTTTCATAACCTTTCTCTACCGTTCCATTCTCTAATAGCACGCGGGAAGAAAGAACACCTAAATCGTTCCGTTTACGATATGATTTCTCTTATTGGGATGGCCATGTCTCCCTATGTAGATGGATGCTAGCAAAATATTTTCACATTCAGAAGTAAAAGTCGGTGATTGAAATTTCGTAAATAGATCTCGCGGCAACGAATAACGTCTTTCTTTTAATGATTTCCACCTCAAATCGCGCAACATTTCCGTGACGCTTTCCTCCTGTAACATGATAAAAGAAAACGAGTTGCCCTTCTCTGAACCTTTTCAATGTCTTCCGTCAGTCCCACCCGGTGAGGGCCCCACACTGGGCAACAGTTCTCCAGGAGAGGACGCACAAGTGTGATGCAGGCAGTCTCTTTGGTGGAGCTGTTGCATCTTCGAAGCGTTCTGCCATTGAAACGTAACCTTTGGTTCACCTTCCCCACAATATTTTCTATGTGTTCTCTCCAGTCAAAGTTGTTCGCAATGGTAACTCCTAGGTATTTGGTAGAATTTACGACTTTATGTTTGACGGATTTATCGCGTAATTGACGTTTGGCGGATTTCTTTTAGTGGTCATGTGTATTACTTCACACTTTTCTTTATTTAGTGTTATTTTCCAATTTTCACACCATCTAGAAATTTTGTCTAAATAGCTTTGCAATTGCTTTTGATCCTCTGTTGACTTCACTAACCGATAAACGACAGCATCATCCGCGAACAGTCTAAAGGAGCTATTTAGATTGTCTCCTAAATCATTTACAAACACGACGAAGAGTAGGGGACCTATAACGCTTCCCTGGGGAACGCCAGAGATTACTTCTGTTTCACTCTATGACTTACCGTCAATTACTACGAACTGTCCTTTCTGATAGGAAATCGTGAATCCAATCGCACAATTCGGGCGATGTTCCATAAGCACGCAATTTCATTAGAAGCCGCTTGTGAGGTACAGTATCAAAAGCCTTCCGGAAATCCAGAAATATCGAATCGATTTGAGATCCCTTGTCGATGGCATTTATCACTTTATGTGAATAAAGGGCAAGCTGTGTTTCACAAGAGCGATACTTTCTGCATCCGTGTTGACTGTTGGTTAATAGGTCGTTCTCTTTGAGGTAGTTCATAATGTTCGATCAAAGTATATGTTCCAAAATCCTACTGCAAATCGACGTCAATGAGATTGGCCTGTAATTTTGGGGATCTCTCCTATTACCTTTCTCTTTCGCAGCCATATTGCAATTGCAAATTATTGATAAAGGAGGGGAAGGAAGAAGTATTAGGAAGGAAAGGAAGTGACTGCATTAGGACATTGAAATTAAACAATGGCGATAAGTGAAAATGTGAATCGAGCCGCGAATCGAACCAGGACGAAAAGGAAAATTCTTCTGGCTTCCTCTTAGAGTTGAACTGAAAAATATAATTGCTCCATTTCCGTGTACAACATATAATATTCCCTCTTGGTAATGTTGACATATTAACTGTTAAAAATAAACCAACTGAAATTAAAATCATGTCCCTTCTTTTGATAAAACGTGGGGTATATCCTGTCCTCAGTATTAAAACATAAAGCTTGTTATCTTGAACTGAAGAAAAATATTGTGGAGATATAATTATGGTTTTCGAACAAATATATAAGGAATTTTATTTAAATAAAATTTCCTTCTTTCCATGTAAATTTAAGGTGTTTATTAAGAAATTATCGTAATGTTTCTTGTAATGTTTTGTTTCCATCAGCCTGTGGTGTTCCGTTGTAAGGTATACCTAGAAATCTTCTATTTTCATATCTGCGTAAAAATGCAGTGGACCGATACCCTCTTTAGCCAGTTATATGCGTTTCTGTTTGTTTCGGGGAACAGTACGTATTTTGGGAAAAGAAAATCGGAATCTGTTATGTAGTTTAGCGACGTTCCTCTGATGGATGCCAATTTTCGCCTTATATACATCTATAGTTCTTTGACTTTGTCATACACGAATCGGTGTTCTACTGTATCCAATACGTTGCACGTTACACAAAGTGGTGAGTTCACCAGGGGCATATTGTAAATTTTATAGTTAGTTGCAATGTTTTGAATTACAACTAAGTACCACGTTGTCTTCATCGTTGACGGTAAGTTACGACAACGAACATTTTCCCAAATCATCTCCCAGTTATGAGATCTTGAAATTTGTGAGCTCACGTAGATGTCTATTTGTTTGTGGCCCTAAACTACTGCCGATATAAAAAATTTCCAGATTTGGTCCTGTTGAGTAGCACGCTAGATGCCCGTTCATATTGTACTATCTGTAATGCGGTCTCTATTTCAGGTTTGTTTATTGCAGGGAATCCCACATCATCGGCATAGGTCTTGCAAACTATTTCATTCCCACGTGCCGGCCGTGGTGGCCGAGGGGACTGAGGCGCTCCAGTCACGGTCTGCACAGCCACTACGGTCGGGGGTTCGAATCCCCCCTCGGGGATGGATATTTGTGCCGTCCTTAGTCTTAGCTAGTTCGTAAGTAGTTTGTAAGCTTAGGGACTGATGACCCCGTAGTTAAGTCCCATAAGTTCTACAAAACATCTAACATCGTTCCCACGTATTTGTAAGTCTTGTAGTTGTTGCATCTGTGTGGTAAGCAGGGTTTTCATTGCGATTGAAAATAGCGCCGTAGAAACTGGACAACCCTGTCTAACAGAACTGGCTGTTTCTATTTTTCTGGTAGGTTGTCCATTGATGATGATTTGGGATGTATTATTCGTTACTATATGTTGCAAAATGGCTACGAACCTAAGTGGAACACCCATCGCATTGCAAGGTGTGATTGATCCTGTTAAAGACTGTCAAAATCTAATGAAATTATGGCACATTTAAGTTTACAGACCTCGTCCGTTGATATGAGATCGCGGTAGTCGCACAGGGTTTGTAGGAGTCTCCTATATTTGCCCACACTGTTCTGGTAGGGTCCAGTTACACTGTTGATTGTCGATTAACGCCTTTGTGCTAAAAGTCGAGCAAAGATTTTGTAGTCGCTGTTAAGAAGCGTGATAGGTCTCAAATTTTCTATTTCCTTACTGAGAGGATTTTTGGAATCAGTGCTATGATGCCTTCGCGAAATTCTTTTGGGATTTCATTTTTGGGCTCCAACAGTACGTTACAGATGAGTGTGATTTTTATTTTATCTGATCCCACCTCTTGCCCCCAGTGCTCGCCTCCCGTCTCAAACTTCCACATGCCGCACGCTGTGGTTGTAGCGCCCCTACCGATCATGCCCTCTTACACTCGCCATTAGATTGCTGTGCATGGTCGAACGTATGACCGCATCTACGGTGAAGTATGTGAGGCTAACGCCGTCTTCGCGTGTGAATACTTCTTATATTGGTGTAGTCTCTGTGATTTCGGACATGTCCGAAGTCGAGGTCGATGCATTGCTTACCTTTCTGGATGTCCTGGTTAAAAAAAGGACTGACGGCACTTTGAGTCACGGTGTGTACCGGAAGAAGATGCACACAGACCTCTACTTGAAAGCGGACAGCTGCCACTACCCAGCTCGAGGAAAGGCGTGCTCAAAACATTGGTACATAAGACTCGCATTCTCCCTGACGAACGGAAGTATCAGCGAACAAGTTGAACATCTGAAAGCGGTTTTCCGGAAAAATGGCTACAAGGAGTGGCAAGTTCGGAGAGCCTCTAAGACCTACGCTCCCTGCACAATTGGTAGAACCAGAAGAGGACTCTCATGAGAACGCAACAATTGCGTTTATTCCTTTTTGTGGGGCGTTATCCGGAAAAAATAGGACGAATTTTCAAGAAGCAACGAGTGATCTTCCACCCACCACCTAAAACGCGAGCGCTGCTTGGAAGTGTGAAAGACGACCCGGGACTGCGGAAGTCCGATATCTATCAAATCCGCTGCCAATGTGGTGCAACGCATATACGTCAGACAGTCCGAACTGTCGCGGCTTGTTGTCGAGGACACCAACGGCATACATGATTACAGCAACCTAGCAAGTCGATAGTCGCAGAACATTGTCTCACGGAAATGCACGGTATGGTTTGTGACCACACCAAGGTGCTGACTCAAACGTCTAACTTCTGGGAGTGTGTCATTAAGGAATATACGTGTAAGGAAACCCCTGATAAACCGTGATAGCAGGTACACACTTAGCAAGGCATGCGATCCCGCTATTAGATTGGCGGAGAAGAGGAACGAGATGTGTGACAAAGAATTGACTTTGGGGTCAGGAAACCTCAGTCAGCTCAATAAGGTTATCCTCTTTTTGAGGATGATTCAAGTGGAGTTCTTGTCTATATCTATATCTACATGGAATACTCTGCAAATCATATTAAGTGCCTGGCAGAGGGTTCATCGAACCACCGTTTTACTATTTATCTCCCATTCCATTCTCGAATAGTGTGCGGGCAGAAGGACACCTGAATCTCGCCGTTCGAGCCCTGATTTCTCGTTTTCTGATGATCATTTCTACCTATGTAAGTGGGAGTCAACAATATATTTTCACATTTGGAGGAGAATGTTGGCGATTGGAGTTTCCTAAGTAGCCCACGCCGCAGCGAGAAGCACTGTTGTTGTAATGATTCCCATCCCAGATCCTGTATCATTTCCGTAACGCTGTCTCCCCTGTATCGTGACAATACGAAACGAGCTGCTCTTCTTTGGACTCTTTAGATGTCCTCCGTCAAACCCACCTGATACGGATCCCACACTGGGCAGCAATACTCCAAAAAAGGACGGACAAGCATAGTGTATGCAGCCTCTTTAGTAGTTCTGTTGCATCTTTTAAGGGTTCTGCCAATAAAACGCAGTCTTTGGTTCGCCTTTCCCACGACACTATCTACGTGTTCTGTCCAGTTTGAGTCTGAAGTAATAGTAATTCCTAGGTATTTTGTGGAGTTTACGACCTTCACTTTTGATTGATTTATCTTGTAAACAAAGTTTAACGGATTTCTTTTCGTACTCATGTGGACGACTTCACACTTCTCATTTTTTTAGACTCAATTGCCAATTTTTACACCATAGTGATACCTTATTCAGATCGTTCTGCAGTTGGTTTGATCTTCAGATGATTTTACTAGACGGTAGCCGGCCGCGGTGGCCGAGGAGACTGAGGCGCTCCAGTCACGGTCAGCACGGCCACTACGGTCGGGGGTTCGAATCCCCCCTCGGGCATGGATATTTGTGCCGTCTTTAGTATAAGGTAGTTGATAAGTAGTTTGTAAGTTTAGGGACTGATGACCCCATAGTTAAGTCCCATAAGCTTAACAAACATTTGGACATTTGAACTAGACGGTGAATGATGGCGTCATCGGCAAACAACTTAAGAGAGCTACTTAGATTTCCTCCTAAATCGTTTATGTAAATAAGGAATAGCAGGGGACCAAAAACACTACCCTTTGGAACGCCAGATTTCATCTCTGTTTTATTCGATGCCTTACCATCGATTATTACGACCTGTGTCCTCTCTGACAGGAAATCCACTATCCAGTCGCAAATTTGGGGCGATATACCATAACCACGCAATTTGATTAAAAACCGTTTGTCATTGAACATTTACTCCAAATAGGATGGATGGGAATAGCTTGGGATGGTTAAGGAAATTTCTAGATACGGTGAGAATGTTGTGTTACTAGAACTGCTAGCTACTAGTCTAGCGGAGAATGAGTTGAGTGATGATGAAAATGATGACGGAGCAGGTTAGGAATTCGCTGGTCCAGCTACACCGTCTCGATAACAGCCTCCAGTTGTCTTGGAGCTCCTGAAGAGTTCCGGGCGATCTATATCTACTTGTGGCCACTTTTCTTCTTCTTCTTCGTAGCTGCTGCAAACTCAGCAGCTTTCGTCTGGGCTTCTAGTTGTGAGGTGTAGACATCCCATTCAACAGCGGAGTACTGGAGTAGCAGTCCGCAAGATGCTTCTCGTCTATAACAGTGAGCAGTAGTTCTATCTGCGTACAGATAAAGTGTGTCCTGAGGATCACTTGTTCCCCCGCGTCGTCAAACTTCTCTTCTTGTCCCAGGGTGAGGGCGGCGCACGTCGCGTCTTCGCTGGGCGCGCCTTGTACGGCCACTGGCGTCGTCCTCGGCTCCTGGGGTTGATCGATTGCTTGCGATGGCTGTTGCGCTGCTACAGGCGTCGCCTCTTCTTCCATAAATTCTTCCACAGCCGCCTGCATTTCTGTAGTGGCCGCGAAAGCAGTCACAGCGCAATCTTCTTGATTCTCCATGGTTTCCACGGAGACGTCCGTCCGTGTAGCCGCGTCACACAGGATGGGAGCAGCTGGCGCCGCCTGGGTCTTGACCACACGCAGCCCCTCCTTCAGGAGCTGGTTCTGGTAGTGCAGTGCAGCCAGCCCCTTCTTCGTGGCCTCCCTTTCGGCCAGCAGGGCGGCCTGCAAAGCGATCACTGCAACGTCAGCGGCAGTCGGCGTGTCGGTGCGCGAAGCTGCGACGCGTCTGCGCGGCCCGCGTCTCTCTACATCTACATGGGATACTCTGCAAATCACATTTAAGAGCTTGGTAGAAGGTTCATCGAACCACCGTTTTACTATTTTATCTCCCATTCCATTCTCGAATAGCGAGCGGGAAGAAAAAAACACCTGAATCTCCCCGTTCGAGCCCTGATTTCTCGTATTTTATTTTGATGATCATTTCTACCTATGTAAGTGGGAGTCAACAACATATTTTCGGATACGGAGGAGAATTTATAATTTTAGAATACATTTCTGGAGAAACAGTGATCGTTAATGAAATTATATTTAAAAAAACACAGTCTCGATTGCAAGAGAATTTTTATTGTTGTTAGGCAACCGGTTTCAGTCTGCTTGTGAGATCATATTCAGGCCGACTGCAATAAAGTACTATTACAAATATTAAGGATGTACAGAATACGATATTATTTATATAAACAGTAGAATAATAACAATGTGAAAAGGTATACCCATGGCAGCCGATTGTAAGCGGTTTGGCGATTCGAGTTTCGTAAATAGCCCACGCTGCAGCGATAAGCGCCGTTGTTGCAATGATTCCCATCCCAGATCCTGTATCATTTCCGTAACGCTGTCTCCCCTGTATCGTGACAATACGAAACAAGCTGCCCTTCTTTGGACTGTTTCGATGTCCTCCGTCAAACCGATCTGCTAAGGATCCCACTCTGGGCAGCAGTACTCCAAAAAAGGACGGACGAGCGTAGTGTATACAGTTTCTTTAATAGTTCTGTTGCATCTTTTAAGGGTTCTGCCAATAAAACGCAATCTCTGGTTCGCCTTTCCCACGACATTATCTACGTGTTCTTTCCAATTTAAGTCTGAAGTAATTCATAGGTATTTTGTGGAGCTTACGGCCTTCACTTTTGATTGATTTATGTTGTAAACAAAGTTTAACGGATTTCTTTTCGTACTCATGTGGACAACTTCACAGTTTTCATTATGTAGAGTCAACTGCCAATTTTTACTCCATAGTGATATCTGTATATAGATCGTTCTGCAGTTGGTTTTGATCTTCGGATGATTTTACTAGACTGTAAATGACGGCGTCATCTCTCTTTGGTGAGGGGCAGGAGCGGCAGGCGCCTCTTCTTTCTCGCGTTCTACTTCTTCTCTTCCTTGGCGACAGCCATTACTCTCGTCACCGCGCCTCCAGCTAAATAGGCAGGTGCATTTGCGGCTATTAGAGGCATGGGCGCCGCCGCAGTTGATCCACGATGTAGGCGCACCGCTCGCTTGTCGCAGTCGCGTGTGTCATGGCGCCGTGCGCAACTCCACTTCACCACGACACTGCGCGGCGATGTGCCCCATCTTCTGGCAGTGAAAGCACTGCTTCTTCTTCCTCGGCTCTTTCTTCTTCCCGTCGTCAGCTATGTCCATCAGCTAGCCAACGAGGTGCTGCATAATAGCCGCGTCCAGACATGATGAAGCGCGATGAGATCGTCAGCAGCGAAGGTCCGACCCGCAGCGAGACGAGCAGCCGAATGCGTGCCGGGGTCAGGTGGAGGAACAACAGAAGAGCCGCACCTGGGCGCGGACCTCTGGCTGAACACTCGGTCGGCGGCATTAGCGAGGGCAGGAGTGCTCGGCGCGGACCGCCGATAGAGCAAGTGGAGATAAAAGGGCGACGATGGCCCACTCAGTTCATCAGCACTACGGTGACCATATGTCCTGCTTTTGGCAGGATACTACTGCTTTTTTAGGTCTTATCCTGCGACCCGCGACGAGGTCAGAAAATCTTAAAAATATCCTGCATTTCCATATTAATCCTGCGAAACATCCTGCGAAATTCGACTATTGTCTTATTCGAGGGATATCAGTAGTTATACAGTTAAAAAAGAATGAAACCCTTATAGAAAAGAGTTTTCACGGAGGAAAAGGTTTCGTTGATACAGTAGCATCCGCTATGTGTGTCGTCTGCAGTCATAGCAGACGTAAACATCGTTCGCGTCGACCAGAGATGCGAAATAGCTGACAACCAAGGCGGTTCCTCCTTGACAACGACCAAAGATTTAAAATTTAAGCCTGTTGAGTACAACCACAGACATCGAATAGCTGTTGACAAAGCTGCAAGTCACAGAGTATGCTACCGATTTGATAGCTCTTTGTTGTGAGTTTTTGAAAGCCGTTAGTGTGTGAGCTGTGAAGTGATCTGTTGGTTGTTATAATACCGAAAATGAAAATAAAACGTGTACTGAACGCTGAATTGCGATCTTTGTATCCATTTAGAGTAGGCATTAAAGAAAAAACGGATAGTGATGTTCGCTGCACGAAATGTTCTGCAGTGTTTTCAATAGCGAACGGAGGGCGAACTGAAATTTCGAGGCACGTGCAAACAAACAAGCACAGGTTAGCTGAAAATTCTTCTGTGTCCTCCGCCTCTCTTAAAACTTTCTTCCGACGGACAAATCTGAGGTCAGCTGAAGAAAAACTGGCTGCTGCTGAAGGTAGTTTTACCTTCCACACCGTTCAACACAACCAAACGTTTAGATCAATGGACCGTACGTCGAAGTTTGTTCAAAAGTGTTTCGACCCTCAGTATTCATGCGCGAGGACTAAGTGTGAGGCTATTGTGACAGACGTGATAGCCCATTTGCTATGGCTGAACTGAAAAAGGAGTTGGAGAAGGTAAATTATATTACGATGTACGCAGACTCTTCTGACGAGTGGCATCTTGTGCTTCAATAGACCCGAGATATGTTGCGTAACTGCTTTTTGGATCTGAAAATATGGTCACCCTAATCAGCACACCTGCTGATGGCAACGTGGTCTTTTTCGAAATATTATGCGTGTTGGACACTGGAACCCGGCAGTTTACCCGCGAATTATTTGGATATGAAGTATGCAGGGAGAATTTCAACGATCACAATTTTCTCTCAGCCAGAAACGTCGAGGGTGAATCAAAGTCTTAATGATGCACATATATTGATATTTGCATACTTAATCTAGGGAGATTTCATATTTCAAGTAATGATTGTGCAGTTTAATACGAAGTAGCCTACACATTTATAATAGTTTACATTATACAGAACACAGGTATTCATCGATCACCTGAAGTGAATAAACGGATTAATGATGGATTGAAAATTATTACTTGATAGTTCTCAAAAGCATTTCACGCCGGGTCGTCGTAAAGTCGTACATTCCAAAAGAAGAATTCAGATAATCCGATCACGTGTGCGGAGTGTCAATTCGACAGATACTAGACCACAGCATTATACAAAATTATTCCTTCTTGGGCAGGTTGCCTGATTCATTTCCTACCTTAGATATTCCTGTGTGCCTATTATCGGTCGCAGATGAAGACTTTGGTAGTAGTAGGATGGATACAAGGGCTCACTAATTTTCCCTGGTGAATTACTATGGCCAGTAAATGCATAAGGATAGACAAATGCGAAATTAGGAAGGTCTGGATTGGATTTCCTTACATTCAGTATTTCGAGTATACAATGTTTATTAAATATCAATAGAAAAACACAATGACAATTTCTTTAAATGGCAAATATCTGATAAATTAACAAAGCTAGCGAAAGGCATGAACTTTAAACCCATTAACAGAAAAGCAAGTATATATTAAAATTTAAGAAAAGACTTCACTCAATTTACATCAAAATTACTTCACAAGGGGAGACAATAGGTTTAGCACAACTTGGGCCAATGGGCACACATTAATAGATTCAGAAATAAAATAGAATCAATTGAAGGTGAAAGGCAATTAAGATGAAGAACAAGCCCATATCAACAACAAACAAAAACATATCAAGGCTCGATTTCCTATTTAAACTTGCCAGAAAGGCAAAAATTTAATTATTAAATATCAATAGGAAATACACAATGATAATTGTTTTTTCTACAGAAAGAAAGATTGCAGTTAAAATGGCGTGAAGAGCACAGATAAAAAAAGGGGGACAACAGCAGCAGTTTACAATTCAAATTATACATTCGTCAACAGTCCATAATAACTACTGCAACCACAGAAGTACCGCACACTTTAAGCAAATACCCAAGTATATACTGCACAAACAGGGCTCACAGACACACGGCCCCACAAAGGAGTTAACAGTTTAGTTGAGCAATAAATATTAGACATAGCACAAATGGCAAACTCTAATCACTGACCCATTGCAGCAAACTCGAAGAAGCAAAGTCTTTCACAGCTAGTGGCCACACACACACACACACACACAAAATTTTTGTTACGTGAAATGAACGATGGTTCTTAAACAACAGATCTCACGTTAACGTTACAAATGTAAAATTACATGCGTCAGGATTAAAAAGCAGAAACATATCCGTGTAACTAAAACGCGCCTCTATGGGTCGCTGCTTTTTAATCCCGACGCATGTAATTTTACATTTGTAAATAGAACGTGAGCTCTCTTGTTCAAGAACGTTTGTCCATTTCATGTAACTAATTTTTTTTTTTTTTTTTTTTTTTTTTTTTACTTCTGATGAAGGCTTCTTTAGTCGAAGCCGAAACCATGGTTAAGTAATCAACCTGTAGCTTTGCAACCGATGAACTGTATTTTTGAATGTTAATACTTCATTTCCGTTGGTTTCACATTCGCACGTGTGAAGAGCGGCATATAATGTTGCTGCCTGCCTCCCCACTGTATGGTTGGTTTTAAAATGACAATAAAGGAAAAAAACCATCTTACATGTTACTGAGGCCTAAGGATCACAAAACATGTAAATTTTTTTATTGCACTCCTGGTCATTAAAATTGCTATACAACGAAGATGACGTGGTACAGACGCGGAATTTAACCGGCAGGAAGAAGATGCTGTGATATGCAAATGATTAGCTTTTCAGGGCATTCACACAAGGCTGGCGCCGGCAGCGACACCTACAGCGTGCTGACATGAGGAAAGTTTCCAACCGATTTCTCATACACAAACAGCAGTGGACCGGCGTTGCCTGGTGAAACGTTGTTGTGATGCCTCGTGTAAGGAGGAGAAATGCGTACCATCACGTTTCCGACTTTGATAAAGGTCGGATTGTAGCCTATCGCGATTGCGGTTTACCGTATCGCGACATTGCTGCTCCTGTTGGTCGCGATCCAATGACTGTTAGCAGAATACGGAATCGGTGGGTTCAGGAGGGCAATACGGAACGGTGTGCTGTATCCCAACGGCCTCGTACCACTAGCAGTCGAGATGACAGGCATCTTATCCATATGGCTGTAACGGATTGTGCAGCCACGTCTCGATCCCTGAGTCAACAGATGGTGGACGTTTGCAAGAAAACAACTATCTGCACGAACAGTTTGACGACGTTTGCAGCAGCATGGACTATCAGTTCGGAGACCATGGCTGCAGTTACCCTTGACGCTGCATCAGAGACCGGAGCGCCTGCAATGCTGTACGCAACGACGAACCTGGGTGCACGTATGGCAAAACGTCATGTTTTCGGATGAATCCAGGTTCTGTTTACAGCATCATGATGGACGCATCCGTGTTTGGTGACATCGCGGTGAACGCACAATGGAAGCGTGTGTTCCATCGCCATACTGGCGTATGACCCGTCTTGATGGTATTGGGTGCCATTGGTTACACATCTCGGTCACCTCTTGTTCGCATCGACGGCACTTTGAACAGTGGCCCTTACATTTCAGATGTGTTACGACCCGTGGCTCTACCCTTAAATCGATCCCTGCGAAACCCTACATTTCAGGAGGATAATACATGACCGCATGTTTCAGGTCCTGTACGGGCCTTTCTGGATACGGCAAATGTTCGACTGCTCCCCTGACCAGGACATTCTACAGATCTTTCTGGCCAATGGTGACCGAGCAACTGGCTCGTCACAATACGCCAGTCACTATTCTTGATGAACTGTGGTATCGTGTTGAAGCTGCATGGGCATCTGTACCTGCACACGCCATCCAAGCTCTGTTTGACTCAATGCCCAGGAGTATCAAGGCCGTTATTACGGCCAGGGGTGGTTGTTCTGGGTACTGATTTCCCAGGATCGATGCACCCAAATTGCGTGAAAATGTAATCACATGTCAGTTCTAGTACAATATATTTGTCCAATGAATACCCGTTTATCATCTGCATTTCTTCTTGGTGTAGCAATTTTTTTAATGGTCAGTAGTGTAGTTTTAAATATTTTGCGATGAGCGTGGTACGAGAGTCGATCCCCCCCCTCCTGGTGGCAGGCGGCCCCCGGCGCTGAGGAGAGCGACGAGAGCCGTCCGGGCCGTCGCTGCTCGCTGGCCGACTTGACGGTGAGCCGACACGCGCGCCGCGAGTCCGTGCACCTCCAGCACCAGCTGCAGCTGCAGCCCGCAGAGCCCGCCGCCGCCGCCGCCGCCAGCGCCCGGCCGCCGCTGCGGCTGCCCGGTGAGTCACTGCGTCTTGATGCTGCTCCTGCTCTCTCTGCTGTCTCTGTATGCTGTGCGGCAGACGGTAACTTCCATAAAATCTACTGCTTGATTCCAATCTTCATGAAATTTTGCACACTTCAAAACACTGTCTACGATGCATGGTGGAGTATACCTTGCAATAAACTTCTTCCACCTCACCATGGATCTTAACAGAATTTTTCAGGGATGGAGGAGTCAATCGATTGATGATGTGGAGGAGGAGTTTGACAGAGAGACGCGAGGAAGTGATAGGCAAATGGGCAGGTGGGCAGAAGAGGACTAGGAGGAGATGAACAGAGAGGGGACACTAGTAGATAAATACAAGCTGGACAGAAAGAGGGAAGGAAAAATAGACAACATGAAATAAACAAGTACCCACTCGACACTGGGTTTTCAGCTAGTTCCTCTTAATCTCACCAGTTTGTGTACTCCTTCAGGACGCTGTTCTGTGAACGTTATGTTCTCGAGGTGACCTGTGGCTACCTAGGATAACGTTTGCAACTGAAAGAACCGATTAGTTCACACATACGTTTATTACGAATGATATAAATACTCAACTTTTGTTGCTGCTTGTCGAATTACAGTTCTGTTTATACGTCAATAGTAGACTGCTATACTGCTCCAGTACTGACGGCATATTCAGCAGACTCAACGTAGTCCTATGCTATTCTGCTCGTCGTGGCTGTGGTGCGCTAGCCGAGACCTCTTCTTCTGATTGGCAGGCGCGCGAAGCAAGGCAGAGAAGTACGATGACGTAGGGCGCCCCCGGCGACTTGCGCCCGCCGCCGGCGTTGTGGTGAATGGCGACACCACAACACTTCAGGTTTGGTGCCGCATAGTACAACGTTCATTCAAGTTATAACAGACAGAACGTTTTTATTCCACAAGCACGCAAATTGCGAAACTTCCCTCTTATCCACTTAATCTCCTTGCAGTTGTAAATATTTTTCACGGCGATTCCGTGATAGCTGCGAACGTCCTTCAGGAGTCTCCTTTGACCTCTGCGAAATCGCTGATGCAATTGCAGCACAGCCAGAGAATGTTCGACCATGAAGAGAATTTTTTATCGCAAGAAAGACAGGGAGCATGAGAGGTAACTTCAAAATTGTAAGCGTAGGCTTCCGCAGCTGTTTCCACCGTTAGAGACCGCATTGTCGATCTTTAAAACTGTCCGACGTATCGGTTACTGTTACAAGTGACCCTCTACTGGGTATTCCTATGACTGCTGAAGGACCGAAGCCTTGGTTCTTATACAGGGTGAAGCAAAATTCGCTCACTGGGACTTCGCAGCGCGATACCTCTTATGTCAGCAACGACAAAAAAAATTTCGTCCTGCGCATATTTCCCGCGGTAAATGGACATCAAAGAGGGAGATGTGTGTTTCAGAATCACAATTACAGCAACAAAGTTCTAGGGGATGTAGAAGGTGTCTTGAGGTACAAAATGAGCATAGAAACTCATGCCCGGAAACGTCACCCAACGAGCGTCGAAGTTCCTGGAGGGGATGTCTAGCGGCAGGCGCCGATGCCTTAACTTGGATGGATTCTCCGTAGTGTCATTGAACAGCGTTTCAGGGCGTGGGTCATTTTGTTCCCAATACGCCTTCTGCATCCCCTGCTGCGAAGCCCTAGAGTGCGAATTTCGCTTCACTCTGTATAATAGGGCGATACAGTAGTTTGGCGGAGAAGAAGGCCACTTTGACCACTAACTATGAGGGTCCATAGTATCAACGATGACGAACATCTAAGGACGGAACTACAAAATCAGATGCACCTTGTGAGCAATTGTGACGACAAATAAAACAATGTCGATAAAAGAATGTGACTAGAAGAAAACCAGAGTGCTTTAGTGATCATATCGATAAGCAGTCCTTTTGTAGTTCTCTGATAATGCCTGTTTTGGAAAAACTTTCAGCAAAATCTGTCGCATAGAAATGTGTAACCATAACGGAATAATAGCGATTTTCTGAATTCAGTTGCATTGTAAAATAATCATCATTTCATCAGGTCTGGCTACTACAGCAAACAATGGAAATTGCCTTCTAAAAAAAAGACCGTCTTGGTTGCAAATGTTATTTTTGTTGAGGATTGAGAAATCTTTAAGAAAATTGTTGTAAAAACTTTGAAGACTAGCTATATCGTGCACCATCATACTGAGTAAACAGATTATTACCGATCTTGAAACATTGCTTTCCCGTTAGTCATCTTACATTAAAAAGACTCATCCCATATACAGGCAGCGGAAAATCCTTTAAAATGGTATCGGGTCCAGGAAACATCTTAAAACCTATAAATAATAGCAAAAATACAAGAAAAATTATAGAGAATTTGTATCCAGCTCGATTATGAGAATCAAAATTTTTTAAATCGCAAAGCTTAAAGTTTTCTCTGACTTATTTTTTCAACATTTACGATGACGCCCCAAAAAGATCAATAAATATATCATCTGCAATCAAGACGGTCTCTTATTAGAAGTAACAATTTCTTTAGAAATAGTCGGTGCATTCAGAAGAGTAAATGCAATTCCTATTTCAGTCATCAAGTACTGCATTGGACATGAGATCCTGCAACGCCAATTGCGGTACGTCTGACGGTATAATTAATTCACAAAGAGTTAATTTTGCAGTGCGTTCTCATATCCGACGTCAACGAGATAATGATCATTTGCGGAGGTATCAATAACTAAAATGCAACATTGAGAAACTCTTTGAAACAGATACATGACCGATTGCAAGTTGATTTGAGCACACAAAATTTAAAGGAACACTCAACAACCACACGCCACCGAGGCAGCAATACTGCCAGAGAACGTGACTTTTTTTCTCATCATCGTATGAGATTACATAAAAATAGAGGAAATTTTAATCGGAGTTTTTCTTTCCGCTGAAATGTTATTCTGTTGAAATAAACGTGTGATAATATTGACCTCCACAATCAGTCATTATTTTTCCTTTCCGCTGAAATGTTATTCTGTTGAAATAAACGTGTGATAATATTGACCTCCACAATCAGTCATTATTTTTCCTTTTTCTCTGACTTATTTTTTCAACATTTACGATGACGCCCCAAAAAGGTCAATAAATATATCATCTGCAATCAAGACGGTCTCTTATTAGAAGTAACAATTTCTTTAGAAATAGTCGGTGCATTCAGAAGAGTAAATGCAATTCCTATTTCAGTCATCAAGTACTGCATTGGACATGAGATCCTGCAACGCCAATTGCGGTACGTCTGACGGTATAATTAATTCACAAAGAGTTAATTTTGCAGTGCGTTCTCATATCCGACGTCAACGAGATAATGATCATTTGCGGAGGTATCAATAACTAAAATGCAACATTGAGAAACTCTTTGAAACAGATACATGACCGATTGCAAGTTGATTTGAGCACACAAAATTTAAAGGAACACTCAACAACCACACGCCACCGAGGCAGCAATACTGCCAGAGAACGTGACTTTTTTTCTCATCATCGTATGAGATTACATAAAAATAGAGGAAATTTTAATCGGAGTTTTTCTTTCCGCTGAAATGTTATGTAGTTCATACATTTACATTTCCAAATTCTGTTGAAATAAACGTGTGATAATATTGACCTCCACAATCAGTCATTATTTTTCCTTTCGTAAACTACTCTATAGTCCTCTCGAGATAAATATATGACTACCGTTCCTGTTCTGTCGTAGAGATCGAACCTGGAGCTTCTGAAGAGTAATCAGCCATGCTGACTGTACAGTTACGAAAACAACTCAGTCGGCCGCGGTGGCCGAGGGGACTGAGGCGCTCCAGTCACGGTCTGCACGGTCACTACGGTCGGGGGTTCGAATCCCCCCTCGGGCATGGATATTTGTGCCGTCCTTAGTATTAGCCAGTTTGTAAGTAGTTTGTAAGTTTAGGGACTGATGACCACTTAGTTAAGTCCCATAAGCTTTACAAACAAAATTAAAAACTCAATAATATCCACTTTCATATGAGGATTGGAACTTAAATAGTGGTAACTATTTATTCAAAACCGATACAAAAGCGTTACATGTTTGCATCTGTTACTGTCCTTCAAATTATCACCAGAGTTGTGTAGAACGCGTTGTCAGCGTTGGAAAGGCGTAGTACACCGTTGCGCGCACGCCGGTGACGAGCGACGGGCGAGTCCATTTGCTCAGAGGTAAGGTAAGTATGTCAAAAACGTGTGCTATCAGCTACAATAGTAGATTACACTGCATAGTGTTTCTACAACAGTGTTGCGACTATTTAAGTTCCAACCCTCATATATTGTTAGTTGAAAACCGGTGTTGTCTGTGTTTTTTGTTTGAATCTTGTGTAGTCGACCGCTTCTCTTTGCTCACCTCCTTTTACCTCCCCTCCCCTCTCCCCTTCCAAAAACCTCTATGTCCATCTTCTCTCTCTCTCTCTCTCTCTCTCTCTCTCTCTCTCTCTCTCTCTCTCTCTCTCTCTGTGTGTGTGTGTGTGTGTGTGTGTGTGTGTGTGTGTGTACTGTACTGCTCCTTCCCTCCTTCCAACTTCTCACAGCTACTCGGACTTCCTACAAGACGTACTGATGCAGCATGGAGTATGTGCCACTGTATATTCGTCGGACGATGTAATGGAGAAGGGTGGCTGGAATAGCACCGGCAGCAGTGTACTGCCGGCCGCGGTGGCCGAGGGGACTGAGGCGCTCCAGTCACGGTCTGCACGGCCACTACGGTCGGGGGTTCGAATCCCCCCTCGGGCATGGATATTTGTGCCGTCCTAGTTCGTAAGTAGTTGATAAGTAGTTTGTAAGTTTAGGGGCTGATGACCCCGTAGTTAAGTCCCATAAGCTTAACAAACATTTGAACATTAGCAGTCTACTGTTGAGCCTTTCTGTGATATAACAGCAAAGACAGTCTTGGGCGAAGTCGTAGAACCATGTCTGAAAGAACAGACACCTTATATGTAATTGCCTCAACAAGCAGCAACAATTTCAGTACAGATGCAAAAAATAAATAAATCAATAAATAAAGAAAAATAATAATAATAATAATAATCTCTTGCAGGAGTACAAGTAAAGCTGCAAACAAGAGGAAGATTTAACAGAATAAGTGGAGAATTTTGGGCAAGACGGGAAGGATGCATAGATAGCGAAAACGGTTGAGGTGACCGCTTGCTTCAAGTGGGGTATCTGGATTCGAGTCCCGGTCTGACAATTTGTTATTTATTTATTTATTTTTACACTACCGTTCAATGTATTTCGGGGCTCTGATCAAACTATTTAAATGTTTGTAAATCCAAGGTACTTAACTATGTTGGTCATCAATCCCTAGGCCACTTACACTAACTCAAATAAGTGCTACGTACAACACAAACACTCATGCCCGAGAGATTACTCGAACCCCGAACCGCAGCTAGGCGCCTTAGTGCGCACGGCTTCCTGACAATAGATAATCTCTGCATCCACATGCTCTTCTCGTGGCTCCTACTGAGTACACGGTGCTGAACTTTTTTTTTTCAAACGCAGATTAATATTACTGATAAGATAATAAAACCACCGGATGTTAGATACTTTCATTCTTAATGATCTTCAGTTGCGATTGATGAATCTCACTATATTCTCGCATAATCCTTACAAGAACAAAACGCGCAATTATCAGTAAAAAAAAAAAAAAATTCATTCAGAACTATTCGTAACCCGTAACTGCATGAGGTAACGAAACAATAAAGGAGGTAGATGAGTTTTGTTACTTGGGCAGTAAAATAACAAATTATGGTCGCAGTACAGAGGATATAAGATGCAAAATGGCGATGGGTAGAAAAGCGTTCTTGAAAAAGAGAAATTGCCAACATCTAATGTTGATTTAAGCCTAAGGAAGACCTTTCTGAAGGCATTTGTATGGAGTGTTGCCTACTATGGGAGTGAAACATGGACGATAAACAGTGCGGACAGGAAGAGGGCAGAGGCTTTTGAAATGTGGTGATACAGAAGAATGCTGAAGATTAGGTGGGTGGATCGCGTAACTAATGAGGAGGTACTGAACAAAATTGGGGATAAAATGAATATTTGGCATACCTTGACTAAAAGAAGAGATCTACTGGTTGGACACCTTAGACATCAAGGAATTGTGGATATTTGTGTCGTCCTTAGTGTTAGCTATTTCATAAGTGTAAGTTTAGGGACTGATGACCCCGTAGTTAAGTCCCATAAGCTATACAAACATTTGAAACATTTGATTTGATGAAGTGAATTTTAATGGGACTTAGGATGTAGGACGAACATGACGGATACTGTGCGCCTGGGTAGTAGTCGCGAACTTATATGAACTGAGTCAGCTATTGTTACAACAGTACTTTACAGCAACAAAGTGCATCCGGACATTTAAATCTGACAAGGAGACCACATGGGTATCGGATTTTAGAATTTTTTTTTATATTTATGGCACGTGAAGTTCAGAACTCAAATAACTATCAGCCAAAGCCATTCCACGCAATTCTAAAAAATTCTCGAGATAATCGAATTTGAAATTTTTCGAGTACACAGAAGAACCCACAATTAAAGCAGTTGCAGCGGGTGTCGGTGTAGCTCAGGCGGTAGGCTGCTGGACTCGCAACCATAGACTCGGTGGTTCGAATTCCGCTGTAGCAGATAATTTTTTTCGTTTTCAAATCCAGTAATATAAAACGTTTTGGGATCTCTAATTCCACAGTTTTTGTCTATGTGTGTGTACACGAGTCAACCACCTCATCGTCGTCTAAAACGATGGTAGCTGTTTGGAAAGCCGTTACTAGTTATGGAGATGACTATCCAAAAACAGCGACCTAGCTCTTCACAAACTGAACAATCAAAGACCACCGTCGTCAACTAATACTGTAAAAAATGTAACATTTTTTATTGAACTCATAATTATTTACAACCTTTTGTAAAATATAGAAAATTACGAGTAAACAAAAATATTGCATTTTTCGTAAAAAATGCCACTAGATATTAAAATTGTGAAAGCATTCGGACCCAACAAAAAAGGGCGAAAGGCGGGGGGGGGGGGGGGGGGGGGAAATCTACCATGGTGGGATTTGCACCACCTAACCTATGATTCTGGGTCTACAACGCTACCATTTTTTTTTCGTTCCTTTATTTGTCTATTTATTTATTTGTTCTAATCTTTTCCACTTCAGGCATTGGCGCCTTCATACAATATCCTAAATGAACTAAACATCTTGCCTGCCAAAAGAAAAATAGGTCTAGTGGCACCGCCACTTTTACCCTATACTAAATCAAGAACGCAACTAAGGGGAAGGATTAGGAAGAGTAAAAGAAATAATGTGTTCTTTTATTCAAAATTCACAGTCTAAAAAAATAAAATAAATAAATAAAATAAACAACAGAAGAAACAAAAAGGCCCATGATAACCGTTGTGTTTTGTAGTCTTGCTGATTTCTTTTAATTATAAATAAAATTAAACAATATTTTTTCCCTTGAACGAAAGGGAGGAATTTAAGGAGACTTTCTGAACGGTTCGGAGCCTTTGCCGTCTTCTCGTGGTGTGTTTATTACCGGTAAATTCGGTCATAACTCTATTTTCTTATTATTTTTTATTAATGAACCAGTTTATTTTCAGTTATATTACTTAATACCTGCTCATGCCCGGCTTCAACGGACCACCAAGAAGTCATCAAACACCCTCAGGAGAAAGTTTTCCGGTAGTTTGCATTCCTCTTAATTTTCGAATGTTGGCTCTCTATAAAAGTTCTGTAATCGTGTTTCGTTGTGCCTAATATATAGTGCACTGTCATTCCTTTCAGCCAGTTTGCTGCATTTCTCTTCGTATTCGGGTATGGAATCTCATCAGGATAGAGTAAGGTCGTCATGAATAGCATGAGGCGCAGTGCGTTGAACGAAGGCCAAAAGGCGGCAGAGCAGATGCCAAATGTCCTTTGCCGTTCCGCAGACTAGTCGGTGTGTGTCCGTATCATGCATGTTGAACGTCTGGCACAGTGGCGTCGCCGCGAGGTGGATGTTGTGTGGACGTGCTTCACCGACAGACGTTGCAATAGGTTTAGTGTTTGGTACTTACCTGCAGTTGCATACTTTCAAAATCGATTTTCTCTTGAATTTTTGAGAGTTGCGTCGAATGGCTTTGAGTGATTGTTATTTAAGTCGTCATCAAAAAAAATGTTCAAATGTTTGTTAAGGTTATGGGACTTAACTACGGGGTCATCAGTCCCTAAATTTACAAACTACTTATCAACTACCTTATACTAAAGACGACACAAATATCCATGCCCGAGGGGGGATTCGAACCCCCGACCGTTGTGGCCGTGCAGACCGTGACTGAAGCGCCTCAGTCTCCTCGGCCACCGCGGCCGGCTAAGTCGTCATCTTCACGTACCATAAATATAAAGAAATTCTAAAATCCGATACCCATCTCGTCTCCTTGTGAGAGGGCTGCTGGCAGAGCATCGGTACCTGAAGATTTGTAGGAAATGTTCATCGCATCAAATTTGATGAAACCTCCGTCGTGGCTCGCATAACGGCTGCTGAGACTATAATTAAAGGATACATCGAAATTAAAATCGCTGACAACAGAGACGGCGACCTGAAACTCAGAGCAGCTCACCTGTAGACGGGGATACCGCCCGTCAACTTTGACCCGTGACGTCATCGCAGCGTGGTGTTTTGAGGTGCGTGCGTGTTGGTAGAAGGCGTGAGTGATTATGTGATGGTTGAGTTAAGGACGATAGTTTGTTTACAAACAGAACATTAATATTTTGTGTTTAAAAAGCGATCTGTAGCTTCTCACTGATGGTTAGGTGTAGGTTAACCGAGTGACTTTTTTTTCCGTATTTGTGCGCGAAGGCGCGAATTTTTGGGCTAAGACCTGTGATCGATGGTACATTCTGTTATCTATAATAACTACAGATTATTTGTATCTACAATACAAAAGTATTAAGATATCCCGTATACTGGTTTTCCGACATCTTGATAACATCATGCGTCAAAGCAGACGGGTGGTATCCCAGTCTACAGTTATGCCCTCAGAGCGGCGTGTGATCCAGCATGTCTATATGCGGCGATGTCGCGGGCACCAGTGACATCAAAGCCGGCAGGTAGCACATACTAGCGGCCACTAGGCAGTCATAACACTTCACAATAGCCAAGCAGTGCTCTGACGAAAACTCGTGCAGTTCTAACCACTCGACGCGGATGGAAACCGAGAACTTGCACAATTTATCAGTTTTTTTGCAGGCACTCCGACTGAATAATTCCTCGGCCTGTTGGCCATCTGGCTTTCCGCACGAGGACAGGCGGTGTCGCGGGCGTGGGCGCGTCGCGCGGCCAGCGGCCCCGATAAGCCGCCGCACGGCCGGCTAACAGAGATTAGCCCAGCACAGCCGGTATCGACGCGGCCGTGACGCGGTGCATCCAGCAGAGCGGAGGCGCGACACTCCAGTTACACGCCCCGACAGCTAAGTGCTGCACTACACTCCGCTGCCGTCCACAGATTTTCCAGACAAAACTCTGACACCTCTCCTCGAGCTAACGGATTTGTTGACAATATACATAAACTCAATTGATAATACAAACAAGTACGTTAGTCGGGATTATTGCAGTCAGCGATGAATACTTTATTACACAAATTACCACAATTTCCCACATATTTTTCAGTGATTAACTGGATCTTCTTGATAGATTGTACGCTGCACTCTTCCCAGCTGCTTCATCGATCAAGTTCTTTCAAAATATCTTTCTCCGCTTCTCCGTTAAATTGGGCATTGATTGATCATAAGTTCGTTCGAAATATATTTTTCTCTTCATGCTCATCTAATGTACGCATCAAAAACTTATCCAACAGTACTTATACACTGCTCAAAACAATTAGGGCATCAGGTGAGATATAATATATAATATACAGCCGGCCGCGCTGGCCGAGGGGACTGAGGCGCTCCAGTCACGGTCTGCACTGCCACTACGGTCGGGGGTTCGATTCCCCCCCCCCTCCCGGGCATGGATATTTGTGCCGTCCTTTGTGTTAGCTAGTTCATAAGTAGTTTGTAAGTTTAGGGACTGATAACCCCGTAGTTAAGTCCCATAGACTTTACAAACATTTGAACATTTGAACCCCGTAGTTAAGTCCCATTAGCTACACAAACATTAGAACAGATGTAGTCGTTTCTGCTAACACAGGATGTTAACCTATTCTGGTCAAGCCCATTCATATTACAATAACGCTTTCACATCTTCTTTAACTTTATTCTGTTGTTTGCTTTGTGTTTTCATCACACCGAAAAACTTACACTACAGCCTAATATTGTCTTTTCTACTAGTTTTCTCCTACAAAACAGACGAAATATCTGCAATCGAAAAAATGTTTACGTTTTATGGGGAAAAAGCCTACACTGTGTAGGCTATATATACGAGCGTAACTATATAAACGTGTTTCACCGAAATTTATTTCAACAGAAGAGTCATAATTTTTAGATCAGAAAATGATTTTCGATTTTATTTTGATCGTTAGCAAGAAAACAAGATATGAAAACTAAAGTAAAGAGTCGCTTTTTACTGCATTTTCGATATTGTTTTATGTGTTTGCAAATGTAAATTTTCTTCAGCAAATAAATGTGTAAGTTTTCAGAAGCTTTATGACACTTTTCCTATTTTTTTAGGTTCTCAATTCTGTACAAAATTTGACATTTGAGGAGAAGATCAACTATGAATTACCCATTTCTTATTAATAAACTCAGTTATCCTTTTGCTGCTCCTACGTACAAAGTGCGCTCATAACCTCACTTCTTCATTCAGTTGTGAAACGACATAGCAGTTAGCTATAGTGTTTACGTCTAAACGAAAACGACTACTCGAGACAAGCGAGACGCAGTAAGGGAATAGCACGCCACGGGCGTTGCAATAGACCCACTCTTCTTGAGTCGTCAACTGAGACAAGTAAGTTTGTCGTGTAAAAAGGGCTTTAGAGCGCACGGCCATTCCCGCGCGGCCCGTTGACTATCCAAATATCTATAATAACCTTGAACAGCACATAAAAACCAAAAAGTTCTAACAGAAATAAATTATCTCGTATTTCCCACCCACCTCAGATGAAAGTCGAGAAATTACCAGCTGTTAAGCGAAATTCAGTGGATGCTGGAGCATCTCACAGACGTAAAACGCGCACTCACCATTCGCTAGTAGTAGTTCAGAAACGACTTATACGGTCTAGAACAAAAATTTGAAAACTAACTGGTGTGTTGTGTAACATTTTAATTGATTTTAAGTAATTACAGTTTATTCTACCGATACTCATCTTTTCTACATTGCGATGTATGGGGGTTCTGCTCGCTGCAACATTATTCTCCTGGCGCGTCGTGGTAGAAATAAATACTCGTAGGTACAATTTTTCACTTCTTCTTTAATTTGAATCAAACTTCTTCTCCACCAAAACATAACAAATTCAAAACAATGCAACACATAGTAGACAGAACTTCCATAGCTTCCAGAGGACATGACAAACGACTAAAACTCGAACCCCCTCCCCACGCAAGGCGGTGAGGCAAATATATAACATCGGCAATAATGACCTTACATTATGCATTGTTCATAACAATTGAATATACTAATTTACAATTAACAAACATACACGTAAAACATTTCATGTACACAAAAATGATCGCAATATAAAATGAAAACTGTACATACAATAATTTTAGATGACACGTTTCTATTTGAATTGAAATCTCCGATCTTGCTGTTTGACAACAAAGTGCGATGTTAAATGTCAATTAATTTGTTAATGAGTACATTATACATGTTCATTACATAAATTGGACTATCTAATAATACCTTGGTCATTCTCAAAATAAGTTCAAAATCTCACATCAGTCAATATATACAAGAAATTACGATATTCAAATTTTGACTATTACGTTAATGAACACAATTAGCTGGTCAACACAACTTGTTTATGAGCCTGACATATATACAATGCTATTTATTTTCTTTTCTTTTTGTTTTTCACAAAAGTTTTTACAATTCATCTGTTTAAGTCTTTAAATAACATACAATGACGAAACTATTGTTTATAGAACTGTTTGGAAAGTATCTAAACGAATCTCTTAATTAATGAAATCTATCACTTGTTTTTATCACAGTATCACCGAGACACTGTCCTACACTGATTCCTAGGCTGGCTATTTCGTTTGTAACTTCACACGCAACTTGTATCACTATTGAACCACACGATTCCGGATCTGACGCAGACGGTATCGTACGGTAACATTGAGATGGGAGTACCAGGCAGACGGTATCGTACGATAACATTGAGATGAGAGGGCCAGCAGTATCGCCACAGTTGACATGCTCGGACCCTAACGTTCCTATCCGAAAGCACTGACAGTTGACAGTAATATTTTTATTTATTTTTTTATTTTTTTAGGGCTACTTCCTGGCAGGATTCCGTTCTTCCCTCTCCCAAGTCAGGAGAACAACTCAAACACGAGTGGCCCAAAACAACCAACCGCCTCTACAGAACGGCGCGGACCGACTTCGCGTTCTCACGCAGCGTCATTATTCCCAGCAATAAGAAGCAAAAATGTTCATACGGGTCGTGATTAAACCAACGGTATCCTCGAGGGCGAAGTGTTCTACGGAAATCGCTAACTGGGTGATAATGATTGACCTCCCGGTATCTGACTGGCCATCCGTTATCGAACACTTTATGTCTCATCCTAGAATAATAATATCTTGCCTGGATAGATGAAGTGCTTTGTTTGCAACAGTGTTAGAATCTGCGGTGCAAAGTTCCAGATATTAACTTTGGCAAGGACTAAAGTGTGCCACTTTAAGAACTTTTTCCCGATTCCATTTCGGAACCTGTAACTGAACAGTTTATGTGATTCTACACGACAATTTACGATCATATGTTACTCGTTAGACTAAGATCTGAACTATTTTGAGTTGATGATTATTTCGCGTTGTGTGAACGCGAAATGGACTTAGTGTCTGAGGACCATTAATTAATAGCTGCGGATTTTGCTACCATTCTCATAACACAGTTAACGTATCTGTTCTGATCATTTTAAAAGGTTTATGTCTATTTATTAACAGTGGTGCGCGCGGCCTTTCCACGTCCGAAGTTCGAGTTCTCAAGAAAGTCCGCGGCGGATTAGCAGTGCGCATTGGGGCGCCGTGTTGCGGTGCGCGCGGCCGTTCGCCGACGGGGGTTAGAGTCCCCCCCCCCCCCCCCCGGGCATGGGTGTTTGTGTTGTCCTTAGGTTTACCTTAGTTTAAGTAGTTTGTAAGCTAAGGACTAATAACCAAGCAACTGAGTCCGATAGATTTACAAACATTTGAACATTTTCTTCGAGTCCTCACTCGGGCATGGGTGTTTGTGTTGTTCTCAGTATAAGTAGTTTGTTTGTTTAGGGACCGATAACAACTGCAGTTCGGTCCCATAACTACACAAACATTTAAACATCTAACTGCCGCGACGGAATAGCCATACGTATTTTAGGCGCCGTGCTGAGGTGCACGAGGCCGTTCGCCGTCCGAGGTTCGAGTCGTCCCTCGGGCATGGGTGTATGTGTTGTACTTAGGTTAGTTTAACTTAGTTTGTAAGCTAGGGACTAATAACCAAGCAGTGACGTCCCATATATTTACAAACATTTGAACATTTTTGAAACATCTAATTTATTAGTTTGTGTAGTGCCACTTCCTATTGATTAATGCTGATGTTTTTAATAAACTTGTATGACTGTGTTGTGTGCCTGTGTGATTGCGTGAATGTTCTATTTTCTGAAGAAGACCATGGCCGGTAGCTGAAAGAGTTGTATGTGTGTGTCTGTGTCTTTTGTATGTGCCTCCCAGCTCGTCGCCACGTCTTTGCGGTGAGTTGTAAACTGTCCTTACTATATTATTATTCAACAGAGTTATGTGATGGTGTTTACATGCATCCCCATGATCAGGTCGGTCGGAAGACAAGTATTTGAAAGGGGGGGGGGGCAATGCCAACTTAAAGTGACGCTGCGCATTATTCTCTTTATTCTCGTTATCTTTTCCGTTTCAAGAGTTGCAGCATGGCGTCCATCAGCGCTGAAGGCATGACTAGCCGTCATGTCCTTAAATATATGATCCCGCAGCCATTATAAGGAATTAAACACCTCCTAATGGGCATTTATTACATCAAAATGTTCAAATATTTGTACAGCTTACGGGACTTAACTACGGGGTCAGCAGTCCCTAAACTTACAAACTACTTATGAACTAGCTAACACTAAGGACGACACTAATATCCATGTCCGAGGGGGGATTCGAAACCCCGACGCCGGCCGCGTTGGCCGAGGAGACTGAGGCGCTCCAGTCACGGTCTGCACGGCCACTACGGTCGGGGGTTCGAATCCCCCCTCGGGCATGGATATTTGTGCCGTCCTAGTTCGTAAGTAGTTGATAAGTAGTTTGTAAGTTTAGGGGCTGATGACCCCGTAGTTAAGTCCCATAAGCTTAACAAACATTTGAACATTTTTTTGAACCCCCGACCGTTGTGGGCGTGCAGACCGTGACTGGCGCGTCGCAGTCCCCTCGGCCACAGCGGCCGGCATTTATTACATCAATGAGGAAAGTTGAAAATTGTTGCCGGACCTGGATTCTAAATTGGGTTTCAGTGCAGACGCATACGCCGCTCAAACTTTTACGGAACTCATTTTGAGACCAAATCCGCTTCGGCTGCAATTAACGGTTTCGCGTCCTGTAGCGCATCATCAGGTGCTTAAAATCCCTTAGAAAAACATGTCTGCCATTTAGCCTTACCCAGCGTTCACGAAAATACACAGACAGATCTAAGACACAAGAGCCTGTTGGCAAATTTTGATTTTTTGTAAACAGGTAGCTTACTCATACAGAGCAGTGATTCAGTTTAGTGTGCATATTTCCCAATCAAAAAATAACTTTTAAAAAATTCTTCTGTTATTCGATCTCTGGGTGTCGAAGGTGGTGTGATCCACAGAGCCCATTGCCATTATTTTGCCACTACATTGAATGTTAATCCTCAATCTCTCTCATGTGGTGTATTTTAGTATAATTAATGTTATGTAAACAGTTGGATTGGTTTTTTCACCAGTTTTAATTATTTCAAGCATGCAATCTTATTCAGTTTTGTGGTAATTATTCAGCAATCAGTCGTCATAAATATAAATTCTTTATTTGTTGGCAAATCCGGATTTCGACCACTGTGTGGTCATTATCAATGCATAAAATAAATTAAAAAAACTTAAAATATCTCGAACTCCATGTAGGAGGTTGCGTTTGTACTGACGCAGCGGCGTCAGTACATAAAATAAATTAAAAAAACTTAAAATATCTCGACCTCCATGTAGGAGGTTGCGTTTGTACTGACGCAGCTGCGTCAGTACAAACGCTACCTCCTACATGGAGGTCGAGATATTTTAAGTTTTTTAATTTATTTTATGCATTGATAATGACCACACAGTGGTCGAAATCCGGATTTGCCAACAAATAAAGAATTTATATTTATGACGGCTGATTGCTGAATAATTACCACAAATCAAATACAGTCGTGGAGCACCCAATATGGAATCAAGCCTGATAATCTTATTCAGTATCTAATTCGGTCACTTTTGTCTGGGCCCTGTTAAAAAACTATAAACCCAGGATTTGGTCAGTGTACAGTCATCCCCACTCTTCACGTCTTGTTTAGAAACGGTGTTTCCAGCGATGCCTGGTGACAGCGGCCGCATGATCCAAGGGCCAGTACTGCCTCGTCCCGTGCCGCGCCAACACCGCTTCCACATGGCACGGTTTCACCTGCCCTCCACCCCCAAAAAATTTTAAAAAAGATTCAAGTTTTATATTTTTAACGAGGACGTAAAGTTAAGAAGCTTTTAACTGTTTTAAATTTTACGTGAACGCTAGGGAAGGCTAAATGGCAGACTGTTTTTCTAAGGAATTTTAAGCACCTGATGATGCGCCTACTGGACGCGAAACCGGTAGTGCTTTTTTAGATAAAAGTTAATTGCATCCGAAGCGGATTTGGTCTCAAAATGAAAACATTTGGCTGCGGATGCCCGAAATTCAAGATAACATGCTTTTACGGAACTCGCAAAATAAAAGCAGGATCACTACGTCAAAAGTATGCGAATAAGTTGAAAATTTGATGGAAGGTGACTGTTGTGACGGGTGGCACAACTGGCTACTAACCATGAGACTCGGATCCCAACCAGCCCAATGATGTAATTCAATGCACACTGGCAGCTGATGACTAATTGCTGTGTGTCATTACTGAATAGTCTTCTGTCCATAGGACCTCTATGTACATGGACAGCTAAACAGCTTTGCTGCACAATATTGGGTTAGACGACTTGATTGATAATTGCTATGGATGGCATCGTATGATTAAGGCGATGACGGCCAGCGTTACCTCCAGTGTAGATGCCCACCAGGCTCCAACTCTTACGAGAATTGGCGAAATGCCGCGACTGATTACGATAATGGGCAGGGGGATTAAGTCAGTGCTGTGGCGATAAGTGGAGAATTTACGTCTCACGGGAGGCGTGCTACGTTTTTTGGTTTAAGAAAAAACAATACTCCCTCCACTAGACTGCATAATGTACCTTCCTGCTCAAATTTGTAGTACATCCAGGGTCATAGACTACGAGGGAATCACAAGGATACCTAATGAGTATCGGATTTTAGAATTAGATTTTAGAATTAAATAAGCCATTCGATGCAACTCTCAAAAATTCTCGAGAACATCGACTTTGAAGTTTTGCAAGTACATTTAAGTATCAATAACTGAAACAATTGCTTCATCTGTAGGTTTAACGCAGGTGGTAGCGTTCTGAACTCACAGCCGTAGGGTCCATTTTTTTTAAAATTTGTTTTCTAATTCAGTCATATAAAACATTTTGGGATCTCTAATTACACGTGTTGTGTCAGTTTTTGTTTATGCGTATTTAAACAACTGAACACCTTGTCGTCATCTAAAATGATGATTGAATAGGCTAGCTGCTTAGAAAGCCTTTACTAACTATGGAGATGACTTTCCAAAAAAGCAGCGTCGAAGCTCTTCATAAACTGAACAATCAAAGACTACTGTCGCTATTAATAGTAAAGCCAATACTGTTAAAAATGTAACTTTTTTATTGAAACCAACATTATTAACAACGTTTTATAATATATATAAAGCTACAAATATACAAAAACACCTTCATTTTTCGTAAAAATTGCCATTTATCCTGAGCAAGGCTCTTCATCACCTCATAAGAATGGCAACCAACATCTATTTGAACCTCCTAAATGTATTCGTCTCTTGGTTTTCCTCTGCAATTTTTACCTCACACACTTCCCTACAAGGCTAAATTGACGATTCTTTGATGTCTAAGAATGGATTAACTGATGGATCAACTGATCCATACAAGAATTTTTTTTCTTTCCAATTCTGTTCAGTACCTCCTCATTAGTTACGTGATCTTCCCACCTAATCTTCAGCATTCGTCTGCAGCACCACATTTTAAAACCTTCTGTCTTCTTGTCGGAACTATTTGTCGCCCATGTTTCAATCCCATAAAAGAGATAACACTCCCCACAAATGCCTTTACAAAAGATTTTCTAACGCTTCAATTAATAGTCAATACTTGAAAAGTTGTATTTTTTACGTTTTTCTTCCCTTTTCCATTCTCTGAAGTATGTATTTCCCCTGTCAGCCGGCCGCGGTGGCCGAGGGGACTGAGGCGCTCCAGTCACGGTCTGCACGGCCACTGCGGTCGGGGGTTCGAATCCCCCCTCGAGCATGGATATTTGTGCCGTCCTTAGTCTTAGCTAGTTCGTAAGTAGTTTGTAAGCTTAGGGACTGATGAACCCGTAGTTAAGTCTCATAAGATTTACAAACATTTGAATTTTTAGAGTTTTATGTTTATCGAATTTCGATATGAACTGGCGTTTACGAATATAGTTATAGGTTCTACATATTTAGGGTTACTCTAATCCAGCAACTATTCCCCAGTGTAATTCACTTTATGTTCTTGATGCCACTCCAAACCTCACGTTACAAATGTCATATGTACCACCTATCTAAAATTATCGCCCAAAATTATTGTCTACCACATACTTATATAGATTTTTTAGCATTATCAGTTTGTTTATAATATTAGGTAGTTCCAGTTCCTAGGTTATGTTCAAATTAAAAAAAATGTTCAAATGTTTGTAGCACTTATGGGACTTAACTACGAGGTCATCAGTCCCTACGCTTACAAACTACTTATGAACTAGCTAGAACTAGCTAAGGACGGCACAAATATCCATGCCCGAGGGGGGATTCGAACCCCCGACCGTAGTGACCGTGTAGACCGTGACTGAAGCGCCTCAGTCCCCTCGGCCACCGCGGCGGCTGTTCAAATTCATTCCTTGTTTTAGTCTCCACACACTGTATAATCATTTATTACTGTTTAATGTTTAAGTTGCCAATTGTAATAATACTATGTCAAAGATGTGTCTTACTATGTTTGTCGATCTAAGTACAGACGTTTGTCATCTCTTCCAGTACAGTATCAAAACATTGTAACCTCTTTGACACAGCAGTCAAAACTCTGAGGATGGACTTATAAGCCGAAAACCGGTTAAGTAAACAAAAATAAACTCGTAGAACATACACAAAATTGTGTTTTTTCATTTAGAGAATTTCTACTTCGATAAATAAAAGAATTCTTTCTGAATTCACAACTTTTGGAAGTACGTTCATATAGGATATCAAAATAAACTCTTGAGTGGCTCGAGGATATCTTGGTACGGAGCATGCAAATTGATACATGGTAGATTGGATGGCCAGTGATCGAGAGCCGTAATTTCAGGCGTGCCCTAGGGAAGCGTGTCGGTGCCGCTGCAGTTGATGCTGTATGGTAATTAGGTGGCAGACAATGTTAACATTGCCTCGCCCTGTGGCACATGCGGTGTGGCGAACGGAAGCGGTTAACGGCAGGGCTGGCGAGCTGCATGTCACAGGCCCAAACCGGACCACCACCAGCAGTTATACCGTGTGGTCAACACCGCCAACGTGTACTTCTACATGACATCGGCGTATGGTTAATTCTTCACCGCAGGCGTCGTAATATCACTCGATCCCTTGCGGGCACCCGAATAGCGAGCGTAAGAGGCCGTGGACGATAGGGGCGCTACCATTGCAGCGTGTGTGGGAAGCCTAAGGATCATGCGGCTACCCGCCCTCTGCAATAATATATATGAATTGCTGTTCGTTAGTCTCGCTAAAACTCGAGAACGGCTGAACCGCTTGGGCTAATTTTAGTCTTGAAATATTCGTGTAAGCCCAGGGAAGGTTTAAACGGTGATAAAATATGGAAAAGTTCTCCGGAAAAGAGGATAATCGGGAAAAACTGAAACAGCATTTTCCAGTGCGCTATCAAAAAATGGGAAAGTCACCCGGAAAATAGGAAAATTTAGGAAAAACAGAAAGCGAATTTTTCTATGAATGAAAATCAATCGCCACATGGTTGTAAGAGCATCACTCGAGTACGGCTTGACAGGAAAAGGTTTGTATGAAATAAATTTTTTGGAAATTCTACCGGAAAATTGGAACATTTGAGAAAAACTGAAAGTGCGTCTTTCAATGTGTGTTTGATTAAATTCATCACTATAAATGAGAATTCGCACGATGGAGAGGGGTAATTCTTTTTTTGGTTTGTTCATTATAGTCTTGGAAAAGGTTTCAGTGAAAAAAAAATAAAAAATAAAAAAATATGGACAGTTAAAAATGAAAGTCGCAAAATTCGAACGAATTTCCTTTTTCATTGTGTTTCTAAATGTAGTCAACACCAAGTTGAGAACCGTTCATCCGATTGCGATAAAATTTTGATCATTTGAAGTTCAACGAAAGATGAATGTTCTTATGAACTAAAAATTTGGGAAAGTTACCCGCAAAAATCGTGGGAAACTGAAAGAGCTTTTTTCAATGGGATATCAATATCATTCGTTTGATTCCGATAAAATGTTGCACATTTGACGTGCAAAGCAAGAGTACATACATATTAGCAAATGCAAAGCATTGCCGGGTCGACTAGATAACACAACAACTAAGTCATTATTTTACATGTTTTAAATCTAAATTTTCCTCGCAGTTTTTCCATAATTTATCACAGTTTAAACTTTCCCTGAACATTATCCTGGACGTGTGTGCATGATCTGCCCACTCTTTCCGCCCACTATCGAGCTGATACTTAGGCTATCTGATGATGCCTTTATAAAGCTACTGGGTTTAAAATACATATGATTTAAATTAATATGGTTTATATTAAGAGGTAAGTGATACGAAGTTCACCGGGTCATCTAGTCTTTATATAAAAATTGAGGTGTTTTTGCCTAAATTTCACTCTGGATCCAAAACTACACACAGCAAACAAATAGTGTTTGTTTGTGGTAGTAGGTATCAGTCTCCCATTGTGCACTGTGGTGGTAGAGGGTTGATAACGATAAGGGGGTGGAAGATATTGGAGTTGAAAGCTGCCGACTTATATAAAATTCTACGTTTGGCTGTCAATATTTACACAATGGAGACGACCGATCTCTCCGTGTTGTAGTACCGGTTAGTTGACACGATGTTGTGAGGAGTTAGAGGAGACTAAACACCTCGGTATCAGTCCCTGTTGTAGTAGTCTCCTGTTGTACACTATAGCAGTTCCGTGTCGATAGCTATAACAGGGTGGAAGATATAGTGTTTGAAAGTCGTCAGCCTATATAAAATTCGGACTGAAGACCAGCGATGACTTTTGACACTATAATAGCAAAGAGGTCATATACAGTGAAACGTGATGATTCTTCAGTTATTTTTCTGCAACAATCTTCCGAATGAAGGTAAATAAGTGCATATTGCTGTTTGAAAAGTAAAACTACGAAGAGAGATACCAAAGCGTAAAAAAGAAATTTCGCGTTCTCGATCCGTTTCTAAAAGACAGAAAACGGCGCTGAAAAGTGACTCTACAGACGATAAAAACGAAATTTTTAGACATTGTTTATCTTACGCTGTAGGCATCAGCGATTTTTCGATATCTCCATCCCTAAGGGGGTGAAATGGGGAATGAACGGTTTTTTGAAAATAGGTTGCTATTAAGACAATTTTGAAGAAATAAATACAAAATTTCGGATTTAGATTCTTGATTGAATTTTTAAAAACATGTGTTTCGATGTTTTTGAAAATTCTACCATTAAGCGGGTGAAATAAGGGAAAATCTTTTAAGGGTTCTACTAAGACTATTTTCATGCTAGAAATGCGAAAATTTGTATTTGGAACATGGTTAGAATTTTAGAAAATTGTGTTTCGGGATGTTTTGAATTCTGCCATCACTGCTGCAATAGGGGATGGCACGTTGTATCAAAATACTTGTTTAGGAAAGCATTTTTAAAGCTAAAGCTTTGAAAATTTACATTTAGACGTGGAAACTACCCATGCAGACAATCTAGTCTACGCGTGCGAATCAGTAAATAAATGAAAACTGAGCAAATATCTCATCGACAAACAAACAATAAAAACGATCACACATACCTAATAATCTATCAACTCGAAAAAGAGAAAATGGTAAAGTCTGTAGGTTGTTCGAAATGGGAAATCTGAGTATTTCAGTTGTCGCCACCCAATGCCCTAGTACAATTAACGTCAGTCTACATTAATATACAATGGTCAGACTATTAGAGGATCAGTTGAGAAATCTAAGTTGTCAAGTTTTATCATCAGCAAAATGAACTAAAAAGGTTCGACGTCTTTTTGTAGGTACTACGGAGTAGAGATAACAACATTACGGCAACCGAGACGGTGGTCATAACAGAAAGTTGCTGCAAATGTGGGTTGTATTTACCAGAGGTTGCGACACTTGTGAGGAGCGACAGTTGTGAGGAGCGACATTCGAGAGGAGACCCGGCCGAACAGGTGGCGGGCGGTCTACAGGGACACCAAGAAGTTCACAGAATAGACCCCCGCAGTTGAGTGTTGCTGTCAGCATATCGCTGAGAAGTTTTGTTCCTGATTCGTAAGTGTTGTAAAGCTGGAATTCACCACGACAACGAAAAGGAAGCCTATAGTGATTTATAACGGCTGCAACAATATTTCTGCAAGAACATCATTTGATAATGAATGACGGGAGCAAATTTTTACTTGCAAATGACGACGGAGGACCAAATGATAGGACATTGATGTTCGCCAGCGAATGGGGAAAATCCTGTTTAGCAGACAGCAATTCGTTCTTTGTCGATGGAACATTCAAAAGCTCCAGCAAGCAGTTTGGATAGTTATTTATTGTTCATGCCGATATTTCTAGTTCTGAGGAGGAAACAAACACAGTTCCAACCATGTACGTCTTGTTACCCAATAAAAAGCGAGAAATGTTCGATCGCTTTTTCACAGCTGTTAAGAGCAACGTACCTGGATGGTATCCTATAGCTATCACGATGCATTTTGAAGCTGCACTCATCCAATCAGTAACATTTGTTTCTTGATGCAAAGATTAATAGCTGCAACTAACATTTCCATCAATGCTTCTGGAGGCAAGTGCAGAATTGCAGCCTCGTTGCTGTCTACAAGGAAAACGAAGAAATTCGTTTTCACATAAGACTATGTTCCGCATGGCTCACATTCCCCTGGACATATTAGATGATGGGTGGCTATGCATTCAGGAGAGCACGCCAGACAATGAAATTGCAGGGTTTTTACGACTATTTTGGTGAACAATGGCTGGATAATGAAGACATGCCAAGGGATATACGAAACTGCGCAGGAAGGCGTCACTGCACCAACAATGTTTCAGAAGGATGGAATCGTAGGATGAACACATTAACTTGGAAGGTTCATCCAAATTTTTACTCCTTAGTAAAAATTCTCGGAGATGACGCGGAACATCATAGGTACTAATTTGACCGACTAGTTTTAAATGTATGTGGGAAAAGAGACAGAAGTCCACAATTAAGACAGATGAGATAGTTTCAAAGGCCCTTACAAGACTCCAAGTTGAAGGCAATATCAAATCATTTCTGACTTGCGTGGCCTATGCACAGAAATTACAATGAAAAGGAAATGACAGAAGCTACAGCAACACTTGTAAATATTGAAAAGGGTCCAGTTCACGCCGATCGCCATATAGTATCAACTGTAAATAAATAATAATCCTGTAAATATTGTAAATAAATAAAACGGGGGATGAAGAGAGACTACCTCCTTGTGGTGTTCCCTGGAAACGCCACAAAGTCGGTGAAATGCCTCTTGCAAATTATCAAGGATTCACTAATGAAGTCTGAAAAGTCATTGCTTTTCTAACAATCACAATCAGAATTCTTATGTAGAGAATTTTAGAAACAATGTCTGTTTCAGTGGACGATGAATACATATTGTTTCAATACATAAAATTCATTCCTTAACGCTAATTACTAGCAGGACTCACAGTAGACCACAGTACACTTCCCTGCATGGTACGGGAAAATTGAAGTTTATTTCGAAATAATTAAAGAAAAATGTTTCTACCGAGGACCATATTCTTTAATTGGCTCCTCTTAATATATGGTAAAAGGTTTCCACTCTTATCATATCAAATTTTGGGTGAGGGGTTGAAATTTAGAAAACATTTTCGGTTTCTATAGTTTCTGTAAAATACGTCGTTAAGTACGAGGTTGATAGAAAATTATGCCCTACGTAAGATTAATCAGAACAAAAATTCCATTTAAAAAGGTCTTACGCATAACAGTGCTGCAACTAATGGTTGACATGATATCAGGGGGAGGGGGGGGGCAAAATGTGACTTTCCTCAGTTTGGCCAAAAAAGCAAAAATATCGTCTAAATATTCGCTTCCCATGTATGTTTATCGGTGATGAATGTAGCATATATTTTGGGGGGATACGGTATACTAGCAAACCCAATAATGCTTCATTGTTAAAAAAATAAGTGTGGGAGTGGGATATGTGTTACAACTCCTTCGGTCTCACACTTCCGCATAACTTTTCTTTACACCTTCATTTGTCCATTTCCTTTACCTCTTCCCTCCTGCACACCACCTTCAAATCCCTAATTGTCTGGACATCGTTACCAGGCTTTTCTGTCATAAAAACCTTGTCATTACAATTATAAACCCAATAACGCAGAATCATCCAAATAAATTGAGCTGTTCTGAAGTTACGAGGTTACATGCATGCGTCAATTTTCTGAATTTTCTAGTTTTACATTCCACTTTTCTTTCATACAAACGTTGCCCTAACAATTACAAATACAACAACAAAAAATCTAAATATGTTGAACCATTCTCAAGTGATGAGGTTACGTACATTTTCTGGAATTTCAGAATTGTCCGGACAACCTTTCCAAACGTTTCTTTCATACAAAGCTAGTTCTAACATTTACAAATGCAATAGGTTGAGCCGTTCTCAAATTATGAAGCTGCATACATACGGCAGATAAATTCTTATAAATAAAGATAAGCCGAACAAAATTAAAATATAGATTGTATAGTATGGCTATGCCTTCACGCATAATTCATTAAAATGATACAGATAAAGTCTTTATGTTTTCCTTAATATTCATTATTTCTGAGGGGGAAGGTGTTAAAAATGTACGTAAACTGGAGATTGCAGTAATTATATAAAACGCAGTACATGCTTTTCAATTAAATCCATGTTCTTTAGAAACAATTTGTATTTACAACTAATGTGTATCGATGGTTAATTAATACCGTGCACTAATTACGTGTTATCAGTTTTATACATGGTGGTCTATGCAATAGCCTCTGACATCTTCATGAGGTAACATAGTTTGTAGGCTATATTTACAAAGTTTAGCTTAAACCAACACGTTGTAGCCTTGTTCAACCCATTTTCAACATGCTGTTCGACAAGAGATGGAAAATTTAAATGTTTGGTCGAATGAACCTGAACAGAGAAAACGCTTATTGAATAAAAGCGTACATAGCTTCAAAGTTATGATGAGACGCAGCGATGTAAAGGCAAAAATCTTACTTTAATACAAAAAGGTTGTCGCACTGTAAATGGCACACGGAAGATTTATATTTTCAACAGGGGTGGACCCGACCGGGGGAAGGGGTCGTGGCAGGGTGACGTTCATGTGATATTCGTAAGTTGCGATAAGTGGCGGGTGTACATGCCTATTTGCCTATTATCGATAAGCTCGCATATGACTTATCAAGGACATATTATAAATTGCTGAATGGACATTACAGTGACTAATCTATGTCAAAATATTTCTTTATAGTTAAAAATATGAAAATAAATTTATGTTATTGTTATTACAACACATCGCTTTGCAGCTACACTGCTTAAAACTGATATAATCACATTGGAAATTACAGCCGTCAGGCCAAACAACCTTAACGAATACCTTCGAGTACTCGTGTGCCCGAAAAAGAAGCAAATAAAAATAAATTCGAATGTCTACGTAGTACACTAAAGATCACCACGCAATTAGCCTCGAATACTCGGTTAAAGCCAGGATCACGCATCTGCCATTGTCATTGCCTTTGTGGTTGTAACTAAACCTGTATGTTCCATTTAATTATTATTATTTTTTGATAGTTATATATTGAAACTTTATATTGGCAGAGCGAAGGGTTAGTTGTTTTTTCGTAAACTTTTATTTTCAAATGTCTGAGTATTGCTCACGATGTACTTTATCTAAAAGTTGTAAAATGTGGGTAAAAAATGAAGGGCATGGAAATAAAATAATAATTATAATATCAACAGTTTCTATAAACCATGTAAATGGTACAGAAACATATTAGTGAGCTCCGATTTCTGATTTGACTAAGGCCACTCTTCCTTGCCCAAAAAAGTTCTGAAATAATGTAACCCGGCTGCACTGCAGGAGTGTGAATATCCCTCGGCAGCCGCCCGGCCCACCATTAGGCCAGTCGTCAGGTATGTTTAGGTCCAAAAAAATTGCAGGAAGCTGAATTTTTGGTATGTTGTTAGGACATATTAGAGTAGTATTAAACCAAGTTTGCAGCTTCGAAATCATTTAGCTTAACTTTTAAGAGCCAAAAAACCTAGAAATTTCCGGACTTTTTTTCTGTTTTTGGCTTATACCTCGTGAAGGGTGGTTTTTTTGACGAAAGTCGCTCACACCTCTATTAATGTAGATAAAATATTCCAGAATTTAAGCCTAACCGCAGCTCTGTAAGTCCAATAGTTCCCCAGATACTGGACTTCAAAAATTGGCTTATTTCTCCAAAAAGTTCAAATTTTCGATTTTAGTCATCTTTCGGCTAGAATATTGGCTCTAATGATCATCCCACGGGGAAAGTCATACAAAAAGTTATAGAGCAGCTATTTAGCTTTAATCAAAGTACATAACGAAACAGATAACATTACCATATCGTGGCGGTGAACGAATCGTGTGGGCTGGAGTCAGTATTGGCGCACCTACGGATATTTATGTCGTTCAGAATTCGCTTTGACCAGAGGTTGCTGTGCCCTACGCTGGCGCCATAGGGGATGAGTTCCTTCTGGTGGACGATAACGCTCATCCCCAGAGAGCTGCACTGGTGGAAAACTTGTTTAAAGCTGAAGGAATTGAAATAATTGTGTGGCCAGGTTGTTCGCCGGACTTAAACCCGATTGAGCATGTCTGGGATGCATTTCGAAGACGCATTGCAGCCAGACCAACAGCTCCCAAAACGGTAGTGCTGCATATTGGACATGTGGAAGAATGGCTAAATATCCTTCAAGTGCTGATCAATAACCTCATACTGTCTATGCCACGCAGGTGTGCAACTGTACAGGTTCAAATATTCAAATGTTTGTACAGCTTATGGGACTTAACTAGGGGTCATCAGTCCCTAAACTTACAACCTACTTATGAACTAACTAATACTAAGGACGGCACAAATATCCATGCCCGTGGGGGGATTAGAACCCCCGACCGTAGTGGCCTTGCAGACCGTGACTGAAGCGCCTCAGTCCCCTCGGCCACCGCGGCCGCCGCAACTGTACAGGTTCGTCCGAGGTGATCACATATCATATTGGCAACGAGAGTGACTTTTTCACTATGCTAGTAGCCCCATGGTGCCTCGCTCTAAATAAACGCTAGGTAATACTAATGCAAAGAGTTGAGATATTAAAATATTGTACTACATCTCATACAAATTTAAACTGTAACCAATTTCTAAATAAAGTACGTTTCCATGTGTATATTGTGTATTATAGCTCACCTGATTCCCTACTTGTTTTGAGCAGTGTATTACTATGCAAATCACATTTATGTGTCCTCTCTTATTTAAATGCGATTATTAAGATATTTCTAAAACCATCCAGAAACGATAAATAGCTTCACAATCTGTTGAGTTGTTCAATTACGTCTATGTCCTGGTGTTCGTAATAAATGTGATTTAAAAACCTGTTTCCTGGCTTGGGTTTAATTAGGGTTGAATTTCTTTGATGGAGACACTGGATGCTTGAAAACATTAATATCAGTGTACTTTCAATACAGGAACATGTATATGGGTTGGAACTGAAATATAAGCAAGACATTATTCCCATCGACCGTGCATTCCAAAATAGCAGTAGAACATTGTATATTTATCATTGTTCTAGGGATAGGTTCCTCAAGACCCAATTAAATGGCTGAAACAATTCGAAAACTTCGAAGATTGAGACAATTACGCTTCTGTTGTTTCAGACATGTTCGGAAGAACATACGCAGATTTAGGAAGGAAGGAAGCTTAGGGCTTAACGTCCCGTCGACAGCTTGGTCATTAGAGATGGTACGCAAATTTAGTTTGGATATTTTTTGTCTCACCTATTGGTAGTTGTTGTAATGAAAGAATATGGACAAATGAAAATTTGTGTCGGAGTCGTGACTTGAACCCGGATTGCTTGCTAGGCTTTTGAGATAACCCTCGCTCCACCCAGGCAGATCACAGTGTGGTATTGGCCCACAGATAACCGTTATGGCAGCTTCAACTCTCGCAGGCATACGTCCATTCAGCTGCTGGAAGCTTTATGGGGGAATGGCAGCCTATTCTTCACGGAGTGCTGCATGGATGCCTAGCGCGAAGTTGGCGTTCCAAAACATCCCAAAGGTTTTCTATAGAATTCAAGTCAGGGCTCTGTGCAGACCAATCCATTACAGGATTGTTAATGTCGTGTAACCACTCCGCCACAGTCCGTGAATTTTGAACATGTGTTCGATCGTGTCGAAAGATGTAATCGCCATCCGAAATTACTCTTCAACAATGGGAAGCAAGAAGGTGCTTAAAACATCAATGTAGGCCTGTGCTGTGATAGTGCCACGCAAAACAACAAGGGGTGCAAGCCCCCTCCATGAAAACCACGACCACACCACCGCCTCCGAATTTTACTGTTGCCACTACACTCGCTGACATATGACGTGTACCGCGATTCGTCACTCCACACAACGGTTTTCTGCTGTTCAATCGTCCAATGTCTACGCTCCTTACAACAAGCGAGGTGTCTTTTTGTACTGACCTGCGTGATGTGTGGGTGATGGCAGCCGCTCGGCAATGAAGTGCAAGTTTCCTCACCTCCCGCCTTTCATAGTACTTGGAATGGATCCTGATGCAAATTCCTGTGTGATGGTCTGAATAGATGCCTGCGTAATACACTGTGCGACTCTCTTTAACTGTTGGTGTTCTCTGCGAGTCAACAGACGACATCGACCTGCACTCTTTCGTGCTGTACGTCTCTCTTCACGTTTCCACTTCACTGTCACTTCAAAAACAGTGGCACTAGTGTTGTTCAGGAGTGTGGAAACCTCGCGAACAGACTTGTGTCACAAGCGACAGCCAATCACCTGACCACGCTCGAAGTCCGTGAGTTCCGCGGAGCGCCCCATTCTGCTCTCTCACGATGTCTAATGACTACTGAGGTCGCTGATATGGCGTAACTGGCAGCACAGTGCACCTAATATGAAAAACGTTATTTTTTTGAGGTGTCCAGATACTTTTGATCACACAGTGTATGTCCTTCTTTGAACAATTGTACTCCGTTGTTCGTAGCTAATTCTGTATTTCCGCCATGAGTCCCGTGCTCGTGTACGTCTACACTGTAGGAGACATCAATCGACGACGTGGTGGACTACAACTGAGAATCGCGGCGTCTGTGAGATACTCTCATAGTTGGGACGAAAAATGTCGGCTTTTGATTCATCAAAATCAATCTCCCTAGGATCAGTGATACCAACATCGAGTACCCTATCCACGGTCAAAGTATAATTCCACCATCTGGATAGTTTATATGCAATAATTGAGCTCCAGCTCTCAAAGGAGTCGATATGATCACACCCAAGTATCGGAAACAATTTGCCGATTTTCTGTCAACGGCACTTGTCCATGACTATCAGTCAGCCGTTGGTAGTTAAACGCGACATGTGACCTTTCACGTTGGACGTTTCAGCGTGTGTCGACTGGGAGCATTGTTTGTTTGACCACGTCGTAACTCTAGCAGGGTATGGTGCTAAACCCAAACCCTTCGCTGAGAAATTCTGTTATTAACGTAGCATAGGAGTTGCAGATTAGTTTTGCAATATCCCCTCCCAGGAGTGCGTACCTGGGGCCTTTTTTTCTAATTCAGTCAAACAATTTTGTGACCTGTAGGGGCATTATCATCCCACTTATTTTTATCTTTATTCAATTTTATACCTTTCGAATTCCTATATTTGACGTATCATGTTGAAATACGTATCTAGCAAAACGCCCGTTATGTACTCACCATCAGAAAGGTTTTCTTTTTTTCTGTATTTCGTTCATCAGTAATTTTCTTGGATGCACACGAAATCGTGCTTCCTTCCTTGGTCCACAAATTGAGGCACTAACGAATGATCTTGCAATGAAAAAAGTTTGAATGAAGCGTAGCCACCTGCTTGGAGATCCTTCCTAAGCATCGTAATTTTTTTGGGAACCCTTAACGCCGATAACTATGAATAAATCGTTAGCTTATTAATGATTACAGGAAATTTAATTTAATAAGTCTCAAAAATTCCATTTCTTACTCTCGCATTTAGACGTTTTCCCCTCCTACCTTGGCATTTTAGAAGAAAACAAGATGAACTAATGTATGAAGAAAGATCTATGACAGAAACCCGTTATAAAGGTAAAGGTTAAAAACAAGATATTTCTATTTAGGTGGTGAGATATGAAATATTTATTTAAAAAAATTACATATCCTTTCGTTGCCATAATGGAACATCATCAGTGCAGGTTGCAAGTCATGATGACTCATGTACTCCGAATAAAACATTTAAAAGTAATGTACATGAAATAACAATATGTCTTCCTAGTACATGTTAGGACAAGTTTAAAAGGAGATTGCTGTAAATCACCTCCCAGTTTCCATTTAAAATACAAATAGGTTACTTTTTGAGCAGTGTAATCAAAATATTGACTGTTAAACAATGTATTAAACTACCTACGGTAAAAGCCCATTTAAATATTGGCTAGTTGACCCGTGCAAATAATTCGCACTCTATCCTGGTCAGTCACAGATAAGTAAGATGATAATGGAGAAAATGCAGATTCAAGTACATATGCATAAAAAATAATAAACTTTGAATAGTAATAACAAATATTAGCCTCATTGTGAGAAAACGTATATATTAAATACAATATCATTATTTGTGAAACATATAAAAATTGGATATTAAATTTTTCATGTTTATTTTATTTTACGAAACTTCATTAAAAACGTTTTTAGTAGTTATAATGTGAACATCGTTTACTGTTTGGCTGTATCTGTCTTCAGCACAAACATAAATATCACTGCATGAGCTAACTCGTGAAAAAGCAACCACTAAAAGCCATGCGAAGAAACAGTTTCTGCTAAATACAATCCTGCCCTTTGAAGCGTCTGACCTTGTGCTTTATTTATGGTCATAGCGAAGGCTACTTTTATTGGCAATTGTCTTATTATTTCGAAAGGCATGGTTGTATCATAAGGTGTGAGGTTAATGCAGGGTATTACCACAGTTTTATCGCAGTCAATGAATTAGCAGTGATGATGTTTTCGCCTAAGTGAGTCACCACTAATCTTGCACATTAATTAATCCCTGATTAGCGTTAAGTTTTCTAATTAAAATGATTAAAGTATTTTTCTTTAAAAGTAATTGATGAGGTGATAAGCCGGACGGATTTATAAGAGTTCAAGAATTTTACGAGGTACAACTGAACGTCGTTTGTTGCTTCAAGTTAGACAGAATCAGAACTGAGGTAAAGCTTTGCCTCTCCGGGTAACAAATTTGAAATTACAAATTCATTAATTGCATTACAATCATCATTTTTTGGACATAGAATTGCCGTTGAATATAATTACGAAACATTCTGTTCATTGATTTCTGTGGCACTGAATACGGTGGTAATAAAACTATCGTAATTACAACAACAATTTTTAGGAATTCTGATCGCTTCATTAAAGTAATCTATTTGAATTTCTAAATCACTGTTACCCAATTTAAGCAACTATTCAGTGAAAACGGAATCACCATTTTCCCTCATGTTCTGAGTAAAATTACGAATTTTAACGTGAGAGCAGAAGGCTGATCATTTATCTGTAGTTTTATCAAAATAAAGTTTTTTTGTGTGAAAACGATAATTTTAAACTATCTATACATTTTTAGTCATTAGTGGAGAACGAAACCTTGAAAATGATACCTCAATCATTAATTTAGGATAAGTAATACGAGAGATATGGCGTACCCACAAAAACACCTATGAAAAGTAATATATATGATTTCATTATTAATGCAGAGGCTGTCGTTTTTCGAACGTTGATATTTGAATAACAACATACTTTAATTAAATTAACCGTTTTTAATTTTTTTTAAACGCGACAATGCGAGGAAACTGCCAGATTTTTGGCTGTCGGCTCCCGAGAATATTTTCCTATTTCGCATTCCTTAAATCTGCCTGAGTCAGCCGGAAAGTAGCTGAGTTGGCAACATGATTCCGACCCTCTGATTGTAACGGACATCATGTACCGCAACAACCGCCTACGTTTAGCTCCCGCAAGAAGAGCAGTTACACCGTGCACAAAAAGTATTGGGCCTTGGTGTAGTGGCCGAGCGCTCTAAGGCGCCTTGCTGCGGAGCGCGCAGTTGCTCGCCGTTGGAGATTCGACTCTTCCCTCGGGCATGGGTGTTTGTGCTGCTGTCCTTAGCATGAGTTTCTTTAAGTTAGTTTTAGTAATTTGTAAGGCTAGGGACTGATGACCAACGCAGTTAAGTCCCTTAGATTTACAAACATTTGAAACAAAAGTAGTTCCCGTTTCTTGCTTCGCTTCACACTTTGATGAGATGTGAAGAAGCTCTATTGTTAAAATGGGAAGCTGCCATGCAGTGCACAGTGGTTAGCAGGTATGATTGCAGATGTTGGTGTAGCTCTAAACAGCTAGGTCATCAGGGGACGTGGATGCGAATAAATGACTCACGAATACAGTGCAGATGAGGCGCTTTAGAATGCGGTGCGGATTTTTTGTCCGACTATCGATACAAGTCCAATATTCCTTTAATTAATAGCTTCGTATAATTCCTATAATTCCTGATGGCGTTTTCTGTGTGTCTCTAAGGTGTCTGTACTTCCCAGAGAATATAACCGCATACTCAAGGGATCCCATCTGCACGCTTGTACCGGTCGGTGTCTGACTGAGGCACACGTGGTCTAAGTGTGTGCGATAAGAGCAGTATTCATCATTTTCCATATGCAGCTCTTGTGTGCCGCGTTTGCAGTAAAAATTCTGGCTATCAAATCGCCTGATGTGCAAAACACTTTCTTTTGCTTTTACTCAAACATGTTTCAGCATTTCCGTAACACCATCAGTGGACTTATCTATTTATTTATTTATGAAACTTCCTGGAGGATTAAAAATGTGTGCCTGAACCGGGATTCGAACTTCGGACCTTTGACTTTCGCGGGCAAGCGCCCAACCGACCTCCCCCCCTCCCTTTTCTTTCTCTAAGGGTAGTTCTTTTCCTTGCTGTCACTGATCGTGATCGTTCGTTGTTGCTGATTTGTTATTAACTCAGATTTTTTTATTACAGTACGCTTCACGGTTTGTCCTCATAACTGCACTTCAGCCAGTACCTCGCTTCCTACTTTCCAAACTTCACGAAAATTCACCTGAAAACCTTACAGAACTATCACGGCTGGAAGAAGAAATATAATGGTGGAAACGTGGCTTAGTCTCAACCTAGGGCATCTTTCCAAAACGATATTTTCACTCTGCAACGGAGTGTGCGCTGATATGAAACTTCCTGGCGGATAAAAATTGTGTGCCGGAACCGGGATTCGAATCTGGGATTATCTCCCTTCGCGGAAAAGCGCTCTACCAACTGAGCTATCCCGGCACGCTTCACAGTCTGTCCTCATAACTTTACTTCCGTTAGTACCTCGCCTCCTACTTTCCAAACTTCACAGAAGTTTTCCTGCAAACCTTACAAGACTAGCATCCCTGGAAGAAAGGATATGGTGGACACATGGGGTAGCCACAAAATGATATGTTCACTCTGCAGCGGAGTGTGCGCTGCTATGAAACTTGCTGGTGGATTAAAATATTGTGCCGGGACCGGGGTTCGAAACCTCGACCTTTGGAAAGTAGGTACTGGCCGAATTAAAGCTGTGAGGAAGGTACGCGAAGCGTGCCGGAATAGCTCAGTCGGTAGAGCACTTGCCCGCAAACGTCAAAAGTACCAGGTTCGAAACACGGTGACAGCACATAATTTTAATCCGCCAGGTTGTTTCATATCAGCGCACACTCCGCTGCAGAGTGAAAATATCATTCTTTTTATTTATGGCTTGGCTTTTACATTAGGTCGTCTTGTACAACTCTTTTAACAAAATTCAAATGTTTGTAGAGTCTATGGGACTTAACTACGGGGTCATCAGTCCCTAAGCTTACAAACTACTTATGAACTAACTAAGACTAAGGACGGCACAAATATCCATGCCCGAGGGGGGATTCGAACTCCCGACCGTAGTGGCCGTGCAGACCATGACTGGAGCGCTTCAGTCCCCTCGGCCACCGCGGCCGGCTTTAACATAATTAGGCAATGGCAACATTGTCATGGTTTGTTTAGAAGAACATAGGCGTTTCTATTGGATACCACAAACGCGCTATACATATTTCGCGGAATGTTCCTTTCTCTATCACTTAACATATTTGTAAAAAAAAAAAACGACCGTGTACATTTTGAAAAGATAAGAAGCCAATACCGACCACAGCTCGCTCTGTTCCCAAATACTGGCAGTAAAACATAGAACTGACTGGAGGAGAAGCTTTGACAACCTGTCGCCCAGAGAGACCAGGCACAGTAGCTGCGGCAGCGGTCACCCTACCCTCCCCCCACCCCCTGACACCCTACAAGGCGGCCAGCCAGAGAGCCGCTCGCTAATTGGGCCACCACTAATTGCGTTGCTCCGCTTCCCCGCGGTCTGACCCGCTAGACCGACGAGGTGCGGTTACCAAAGGTAATGCCGTCTGAAAGCCTCTGCTCTGACATCACACAATTCAAGCTACCGTTCGTATTTTCTAACTTCGTCGCCTTTTTATTCGCCCTCTGTTTCGACTGACTTTTTCTATCTTTTAAATTACGTTTCATACTGTCGACCATATTACATCAACAAGTCGATTTACTTTTGTGTGATTTCTGCTCTTGCTTATCTTCTTCATTGGTTTTGGAAGTAAACTTTGTTAGCAATCAATGTTCTTCGTATAATCAAGATCCCAACCTAACGTAACTCCATTTACACTTTCTACCTTTGGTCTTTTATTGAAAAAAGTAGACTAAGTTTCAACTGGACCCCCTTACGTCTTAGATCGGCGAGTGTTCGTAAGAGAATAGGGTATCGTCAGGAGTGCTCCATGGAAGTGTCATATGATCGTTATTATTTTACATTTATACAAATAACCTGACAGACAGATTGAGTAGCAATCTGCAGCTATTTGCTGGTGATTCTATAGTGAACAGGAAGGTGTCGTGGACCATATTTATAGGTGGTGTGAGGAATGGCAGCTAGTTCTAAATGTAGAAAACTGAAAGGTGATGTACAGGACTAGGAGAAACGTCTGCAAAGGAGACCACATATAAAACGCTTATGCTACCCTATCTCGAGTGTTGCTCAAGAATTTGGGATCCACACCAGATAGCTTAAAGGAAGATGTAGTGGCAATTCAGAGGCAAGCCGCTAGGTTTCTTTCTGCTAGGTTCGATCAATGCGTGAGTGTTACTGAGAAGTTTCCGGAAGTCAAACGGGAGTCGCTGGAGGGAAAGCGACGTTCTTTCCGAGAAGCACTGTTGAAGAAATGTAGAGGGCAATAATTTGCAGTGAAGTGCAGAACGATTCTACTTCCGCCAACATACATTTCGCACAGACGCCACAAAGATAAGATCAGTGAGATTAGGGCTCGTACAGATGCGAAGAAGTATTCGTTTTTCCTTCATTCTATATGGCAGTGGAACAGAAAACTAAGTAACACTGGTGTTACGAATCCTCTGTCACGAACCTTTGAATGGATTGCTTATTATGTATGTAGACGTAGACCCACCTGGATAGATAACCGTGTTAATGCATCCACTTCCGGGATGGGGAGCTACATCCAGAGCGGCTAGAGAATTTTTTCTGGGGGGGGGGGGGGGGAGCACAAGCCTGAGGAGGGTGAACATGTGCTTAAGAGCTTGGTGAGACTAATTTTAACACACACACACACATGGTGTTTACTTCTGAAAGCGTTATTATAACGTTTTGCTGAGGATTTTAAATGGAAATCAGTAGCGTATTCAGGATCGTAGTCTGGTGGGGGCTGAGTTCAATCACGACGTGATTCCTACCAAAAGAAAAAAAAGTGTACGACTTTACTCATAATGGAAGAATTGATCCCCTCGGTTTTTCTTTCCCCTCTCCCCCCTCCCCCCGTCTCTCTCTAGGAGGGTCTGTGGAGGGCTGCAGCCTGACAGCCCTCCCCCCTCCCCTGGGAATACAACATTTGTCCCTTTAAAAAGAACGAGTAAAATTCCCAGGTGCACCAAGAAGCTTATGTTAATTTTTATTGGTTAGTTAAGTAGTTTATTAATTAATGAAGTTACATATATTTCTCACTTCATGATTAGTTTCCAAAAATAAATTAATTAAAAAAATTATAGTAAGGTGAACATACGTTAATTTGTACTATAAGACATAAAAAACGGAGAAAGATTTGTAAGTTTTAAATTACAGTTTCCAAAATTGTCCAAAGCTTTGAAAGGTATTCGTTGTATGTTACTTCTCTCTGTTTCCTTGCTGTTTGTGTCCATAGTGGAGTGCCATCCACGAAGCAGCCAAGATTTCACATACTTGGAAGCGTCAAAACGAATCAGTGGCGAGCCATTCAACTTCAGAAAAAGTAATCAGGACACAGATTTTGTTAGCAGAGAGGCTCTGCCGTCAGTGATGATAGGTTCATTTGGGAAAACCCTAGTTCACATTCACTAGATTGCACTGGAATTGTCTTGATGGAAATTGTCAACGGAAGCAAATTTGTAGGATACCTTGTATTGTTCTCACAACTGCCACCAAAGTTCTTGCAATTGTCGTAAACATATTCACGAAATGCTTTAATCGCACGTTATAGGCAGTGGGAAAGATTGTCGTACTGTCGGGGGTTCGAATCCCCCCTCGGGCATGAATATTTGTGCCGGCCTTAGTATTAGCTAGTTCATAAGTAGTTTGTAAGTTTAGGGACTGATGACCCCGTAGTTAAGTCCTATAAGCTGTGCAAACATTTGAACATTTGAAAGATTCTCGCTGTAACATGTTTCTCTGTTGATGCGATTTTCAAACAAACTGTTTCCCTTGTTTGTTTTTGGGACTTTGCTAAAATTTTTACAGCTGCCCCATGCGTAGCACTGTCTTTGTGATCAAATATCTTTTTTCTCAACGCTGTTTGTTGCTGGGCTCGAGTTTCACCAAAGTTAGTGATATCTCAACTAGTCCACTACTTAGACATTTGCATATCAGTTTTTTTCCCATACACAGAGATCCAACTTTTCGGCAAACCTCACAACCCAGTTTTTTGTAGTGTACAATAACTCTATGTTTTGCAAAACCCGGTCTTCAGTTCAAAAGACCAACAGTCTGGCCACTGTTTATCGTCGTCTTTGGTGTCCTCTGTAGAAAAAGATGGAGTGACGGTGGATGAAACAAGCAATGATGATTCTGTCTGAACTGTTTCCATTGGTGGCGTCCAGTTTCTGTTTTTTAGTCATTTTGTGGAAATAACTAGTTATTTTATCAATTGTATACAGTGATGGAAAACGTTGAAAACAACTAAGCAAACAGAAGAGAACAGTGCAAGGTGCAGCCTGCACTAGACACACCGGATGTCGACTGCTGATACTCCGTCAGCTGTCACTCTGTGGGAACGGCAGAATCCTCATTAGCGGCTTCCATGTGCACTGGTACAACGGATTTGCCTCCCGCCGTTGCCTTCTTTAGCTGCAGTGAGGAAACAGCAGATGGATGCGCCGGCAGGTGCGTGTCAGCTGGATGTTCTGTACTGTAGCAGCGGCCAGTCTGAGAACCTGCCGCTGGCGCGACCCCTGGGGGTTTTGCCCCTCCCCCCCCCCCCAGACGGCCGACGGAAAATGAGAGAGAAGGGGGAGGGAGAGAGAGAGAAGAGAGGTGAGGAGGGAGAGAGGGGGGAGAGGTGCTGAGTTGTGATGGGAACAATCGAATGAAAACAATCGATTCATTGTTGGAAAAAAATCGATCATTCGGTTGTAGTTTCTTGTATCGGTTGTGGTGTTACCCCACATTGTTCCCTATTTTATTTCGGGATTTATTCCATTACATTTTCGTTTCTTTTCGTCTGGCCTGCCTTCTGCAGTCCAGACAGTTTTGTTTCGGATAGCTGGCTGCACACGGAAGCGAGCCGAGCTGGTTCACACCGGCCGTGATATACGGTAGGGATGGCGGTTATCGCTGAAACAACCGGTTTTCGGTTATACCGGTTCTTTTCATCTCCAGTTTAACCGCACCGTAAAAACTGCTTAAAGTAACCGGTTTTTTAAATAACCGGTTTTCGGTTTTTATTGCTATTATTTCCAGTAGAGTTCGACCGAAACATATTTTGCGGCCGAAACAGAAACCGTAATCGAATTTTCGGTTCTTCTACTCTCGGCCGAAACCGAAACTTAGGAAATTTAGTTAAAATTTATGTAAATTTACGTTATACGACAAATCACTAGTCTTTCCATATTTTACAAGATCCCCTCCCAATACTACGTCTTCTTGAGTGTGTGTAAGCCTAACCAGGAGTCCGTAGAAGATGATATACGAAGCATACAGATTTACTGGCTTAGTATTTCCATCCGGCACTTGCGAATATTGAGCCAACCACTCCGTACGTTGGACTTGTGAGCCAGCGCATACGAATATCTCGTTATACACACAATATATATAAGTTACAGTCAGCAAATAAACTTCAATCAGTGCTGCAGAAGTATTTCGAAAAATAAAGTCACAGTTCCGACTAACAGTATGATTGTTGTCAGTGTAAATATTTGCAAATTGAACTAGGAAAGCTCTGTACCACATGATCAAAGAATGTTCAAATGGGTGTGAGTTCTTATGAGACTTAAATGCTTATGTCATCGGTCCCTAGACTTACAAACTATTTAATCTAACTTAAACTAACTTACGCTAAGGACAACATATACATCCATGACCGAGGGAGGAAGGAGGACTCTAACCTCCGACTGGAGCAGCCGCACAGTCCGTGACATGGAGCCTCAGACCGCACGGCTACCTCGCGACGCACCACATGCTCAATGTTACCTAAACCCATATTAGTTATTAAAAAAGCTTCTCGCTTTCAAGGAATCACATTAATAAAACTTGTTAGCATAACAATATGATGATACATTAAAAGTTAGTATTCCAAGCTTAGAGTACATCACTTACATTATAGGTATATGAATCGAATTTACCTTCTCTTCCGAGGAACATTTTTGATGCTTTCTCCTTAAATGACATAGCATGTTTGTAGTACCTCCACCCGTTATCAGCTTTTTAAACCAAATAGAGCATTGTATCTCACTGCTCCCATACTTCGTGAAGTACTTCCATACTCGAGATGGTGCCCTTTAAGACACAACCGATGTCTAGCGACGACAGCAAGGCACTGCCGCATGACCAGATGGAGGCAAGTCTCGTACACTGCGGGTGCACGCGCGTCGTCTTATAGGCGGCGCTACACGGCAACAGGTGCATCGATGCCTCAATAGTTGCACCAGTTCTTAAGTTCTCATGCCACGCGTTTGTTGCGTGTTTCTGACTGCCGGGATTGTTCTTTAATTAACACTGATCACTTTTCTTAGTTTCTGCGATGACCTAATATTTCACAGCAGTGGAAATTTTAGGAATAGCCCTAAATATTAGTGTCTACTAGTTTTAATTTTTTTAAATTATTTACAAAAAACACATTTTGAACCACTACTACTACTACAGGAAGTAGTCGTATTGGTTTTTTACCCGGTTCTTGGCAATAACTAAAATAAATCGACTACAACCGACACCAAATAAATACCGAAAAAACCGGTTATTCAAAACTAAAATACCGGTATCGGTTTTAACCGGCCGGTTTTTCCCATCCCTAACATACGGTGCAGTACCGTGGGAAGCTTTCGTTCGCTGCGGCAGTCAGGGCGATTCTTCCCGGCCGCTGTCGAGGCGGGAACCGCGTGCTTCTCATTATTTTGCCATTAATATTGTCTGAGACATAACTCCAACCTACCGAAGGATTACGATCATATCTTATTAGATTAATTACAATTTCAGATTCATTTAAAATTGCAGCTTTACCATAAACTAAAAATTATAGAAAGTGATTTGTTATTGGCTGATACAAATCAGCCAATCGGGTGACGAGCAGTGCGTGTTAAGTTTTGGTGCTGATATTGTGTGAATTAGGCGAGCTACGGCTCCGAGGATAGTCTGCAAAGGAAAAGAAGTTAATATTGTCGTTGCGACACAGTTGATAAATTTAATAACTAACAGATTCAATATTGATAAGGTGCTCAACATATTTAATTACCGGGATATTTCAGAAGTTTGTAAATCTGGTTCCAACGTAGTTAGCCACACTAAAGTTAATAAACAAAATTGTTCAGAAAGGCCGTTTTCATTTCAAGTAGGCAGAAACATTTTCTCTTGTGATATTAATTTCCGGCAACACACGACGAGATTTACATTCCGTCAGAGTCCACGGCCGGCGGAGGAAACATACAATGCGACTTGATCGAGTCTGTATAATCAGGTAAGCAAGCCTGAACGGTGTTTGAACGAGGTAGGAGGAGAGGGCGCACACCGCAGGAGTTGAAAACTGTTCTTGATATTGACATTTATTCAGGGAAAGTGTGTGTGTGTGTGTGTGTGTGTGTGTGTGTGTGTGTGTGTCCCAACTCGGCAAATTAATTCCGAGCTAGGCCGGCGCTTTCTCGTAGCTGGCATCCCGCAAAAAAACTGTACTGACATTTCATAATTGCCCAGTGAGTAACCGTTGCACGGTTGAATTACTCATTCATTCTTCTGAGTGAAACCATTCGGTGGGACCAACCGAATGAAACAACCGATTCAGTCGGTTGGACTATTCATTCGTTCTTTTGAGTTAAACCAGTCGGTGGTATCAACCGAATGAAAAAATCGACGCAGTCGGTTGGACTACCTTCTTTTGAGTGAAATCAGTCGATGGGACCAACCGAATGAAGAAATTGACACAGTACGTTGGCCTCTTCATTAGTTCTTTTCAGTGAAACCAGTCAGTGGAAGCAACCAAATGAAACAGTACGTCGGTCGTAGTTGTACTATGTTCGATTAATATTCATTTATTTTTTTCGAATAAAAGTAGTCTGTGGGAACACCCGAATGAAAACATGCGACATTTTTGCAGTTTTTTACATTGACTGAGTTACTCATTCTTTCTTTTCAAGTGAAAATAGGCAGTAAGTTTTTCTGTCGGTTGAACCATGTAATCATTATCCCAACTGAAACGACTCATTAGTCAGGGCCGGCGCAAGGCACGTGCGAAACGTGCGGTCGCACGGGGCGGCACTTTGCGAGGGGCGGCAAATCTGCCGCCCGCTTTTTTCCCCCTTTAGGACAAACTCAACATTCATCACCAAGAGGGATTCGAAACCAAACCTCGGAAACTGGCATGTCGCCTCGACTTCTTGCCGGCCGCCCCTGTTGAAGAAGGGGAGGAAGGAGGACTTATTTCTTCCTCGCCACTGTGGCAGTGCAGTCGTGTTTATGCCGGAGGAAAAGAGAGGGGGAAGCAGTCTGGCGTACACGCCGACGCCAGTATTCTTATGAGTGGAGCGCTGCCAGCCTGTTACGCACCGTGTTTACTCATAACTATTTTTGCAGAACACGAAAACTAATCTGGAAATTCGGATGCATTGTTCGATACTGCGGTTACATATTAAGCCTGAAGCAATTTTTCTAAGCCTTTCAGTGGCAGTTTTCGAGTGTTTTACTCTTCCACCATTATGGAAAAAATGGTTGAACATCACTACAGCCAAACATGTCCAACCCCTACAATGGCTAGAATTATTCTGAATGGGTAAATACGCTGCGAGTAATTTCAATGGATAAAGATATTAGTAATAAGCCTGGTATAAGTTGGGTATCGACGTATTTATGAAAAATTTTGCTATCTGTTTTTGAGTGATAGTCGGACGTTTTGGTTTTTGAGCCATGAAACACCTGTCTCCGCCTGTATGAACAACAAGTAAACTCTGGCCGGCACTTTTGTTTGACAATACTACTCGACCACTATCACTTTACTATTTATTTACTGTATAATGCGTATGAATCCATGTTTCGCCAAAGTAAACTACTGGTCGCTTTGATTCTGATGAAAATCTGAGAAAGTATGGTCTTTTAGCAACAATGCCCTCTCGTCCGCACAAAACAAAACGTTATTTTTGACATCTTCTAAAACGAAAATTCATATAAACAACATTGTTTCTAAGGGTTTCCTTGCTAGCTTTGTAGCTAATTTCTGTTTGACAAACAGGCGAAGAGGACCTCGTTGTTGAGTGCCCTAAAACGCCAATCATCATCATCATCTGTTTGACAAAAGTTGTGCAGTTTTCGCAGTTCGTATTTCTATTGTTCGTAATACCATAGAAATTGCTGCCTGATAATATATTTATCCATATCATCGGTCACATACTTATTGTGAGTTTCCTGCTTCTTCTTCTTGCGCGTTAGTTTAACCGTAGCCTCGCTGTACCTCGTCACGTGACCTGGCACTACCGCGTCACCACTTCGCCTTTCAAGGCAATAGGTATTGTTGCGTTCTCTACAACGAAAATTACAACATTAGTTTCGGTAGATGGCCGAGGGAGTCAAGATTGGTCAGAAGCACTTTCATTGCGTTTCTTAAGAACAGAAGAATTGGTGCGTCCGAATTTCTTGCAACTTTGTATGTAATAGGTAAGTGCTTCTCATATAACGTACAATTAGTATTGCGCTTGCACGTTACTCAGAAGTTACAATTTTTCTCCTTCAAGATATCAGAATAGGAAAATTTATTTTTCTTATGATCTGTTACTTCAAAAATTGGCAAGTCGGCAAATAAGCACGCATCGTCCTATTAGCTAGAATGAAAATAAAAGGCAGAAAAGTGAAGTGATACGGCGATGACTAATTTGTTACCCCTTACTCCATAATCAGACACGAAAGAACTGACACATGAAACTTACGACAGATGTGGAGTGACAGTTCTTTGAAATGAACAACCGCAGTGCAGTTGAGTTAATGTATTTCGACTACCATTAGTAAGCGTTGATGCCCGCGTGTGCATTTATTGTATTATTATGTTACTCCACCTCCTTCTACTTCCTCACTCCATTGTCTTCCGCCACACTAGTTGAACGTTTCACCTGCGTCTGCAGTGAAATTCAGCCTGAAATTTAATTTCACGCGGCTCAATTCTTATGACTTCATCTCCTGAACAGAGTACCCTACAGTAATGTAAGATTTCATACACATTTCAACATTTTTGTAAATTAAGGCTTATTAAAATTAGCTAGGTTTTTTTTTTTTTTTTTTTTTTTTTTTTTTTTTTTTTTTTTTTTTTTTTTTTTTCAATCAGGTTTGACCCCATTTTTGAGATGGTGCCCAGCGACTGCTTTGCTGTTTTCAAATGTTTGTTAAGCTTAAGGGACTTAACTGCGGGGTCATCAGTCCCTAAACTTACAAACTACTTATCAACTACCTTATACTAAAGACGACACAAACATCCATGCCGAGGGGGCATCCGAACCCCCGACCGTAGCGGCCGTGCAGACTGTAATTGGCGCGCCGCAGACGGCTCGGCCACCGCGGCCGGCTTTACTGTTTTGTACAAATCTGTAGAGAATGTCACCAATCAGTCGCAATGTTTCTTTTTTATTATTTTTATTTTCCAGATCTACATAGATTTTGGGCACAGTGTGGCTATTCTCAATGCTTTGATTTACGTTTACATCTATACCGTCATGCTGAACGTAACTGTCAACATGACGGTTTAGATGTAAGCACATATTAAAAGCTACGACACCGGCTACTCAGTGGCCGAATCATAGATGTGTCTGAAAATTAAAAACAAAAATTGCGATTGATTGCTGACATTTCCTAAAAATACTATAAACTTTTTGAAAAAGAAAGATAAAAAACGGCGGGGGGGGGGGGGGAGGGCGGCAATTTAGCAGCTCGCACGGGGCGGCACTTGGGCTTGCGCCGGCCCTGCATTAGTGCTTTAGCTTACAGAGCTATCTATTTATTTGTATGATTGAAACTGGCATGCACATCAGATAACTACAGCAGTGCTACATTATGCCGCCATGGAAAAGGGGTATGCCAAAGTTAAAATGTGTATTACAATGTTCATTTAATTATGTACTGGATGAAGTAACTTTTCGTTTTATAATAAACAATAACAGTGATTCATATTTTGTTGTAGATTAAACTGTTTGAGGACCCATCGACGAGTAACTAATTAGATGACATATAGCTGGAGCAGGCCTGCGATCACTTTAATTGCCCACCCCAGACTTCAAAAACGCCGATCATCTGGGCCCCGATCAGATTACTTTCGCGGACATTCACAATCTGTAGAAGATAAGTGGCCGATGACCGCGAAGTATCGCGAGGAGCGGTGACGCGAGAGGGGGTGCTGCCTCGCTCGCGTTTTCACTGCTGACAGCGCCAGCAGGCGCGCGCCGAACTCCACACAACAGTGTCTGGCGGGCTGGGCAGAGCGTGCCATCGCCGATTGTTGTCGGTTTCTTACTGTCTCAATAAAGAAGCTAGAAACTACAGGGTGTTCCAAAATGATCTCTACAAGTTTAATCTCGCATACTGTATCTCCGAAGTGGAAACAGGTGAAACGTGCGGTTTGCGGCTTTTTGTTCATACATATCTAAGGTTCTAGTAGGACAGAGTTAAGTATGTTAACTTTGAGCATATTTGATAGATCCAAATTCGAAGATCACTAAAACATAAGGTATTGTAAAAAAAAAGCCTTCGTTAAAGTATTTTGTATAAAAATATTTCTTTTAAAAATATTTTTGTTAATTCCTTCTAACTTGAAGGAGTACGAGAAGACATACAACATTTATCAGTGCTGTAAATTTTCTTCAGCGTGTCTGTATTCGTCAACAGTATATAAAAACATTCATCTCAAGTTTCATAATTATTCACTCTTGTCACAGATATTTCTGTGTTTATCGGTGAAACGGTGTTCGCCATGTTCCATACAAAATCTTAGATGAACAGTGAACTGCCACTTGTTTTGAAAGTCAAGTGTGCAAAATTTCATCAAGATCGAAATAAAACTCTATATTGGCGTCAAAGTCTGGAATACCTTCTGTCATGTATCGAACTAAAATTGATGTAGTCTGTGACCATTCTCTTTCTTTGAAGGTGAAGACTCAATTTATATCATTAAAATTCGAATACAAACGGAATTTCTCGAAGTTAGTAGGTAAAGTACCCTCCGCCATGCACCTACGAAATTTATTGTACACAGTTACCTTCGCCTTGTTTTAAAGGTCAAGTGTGCAAAATTTCATCAAGATCACAGCCAAATTGTGGTTTTTGTCGAAGTCAGTATGTAAAGTACCCTCCGCCATACCCGAATGAAATTTGATGTAGGCAGTGACTTTCCTCTTGCTTCGAAGGTCAAGTGTGCAAAATTTCATCAAGATTGGATCAAAATTGTAGATTTGCATTCAATAGAAACATATACACGGACACACTGCTATATTTATAAGATTTGTCTCTAAGAAAGTTTCATGCTGAATCACTGTTCATTTATACCTGAAAAAGCTGAAGGAGTATGCAAATAAAGTCACACGAAGTCGGTGAATTAATAAAAACATCCATATAACTATAGAAACCAACAGAGACTTTTTCCAGCCGGTTGTATCGCATCAAGTGAAACCACTCAATGCCGAGAACATTCATATAAAGGACAGAGACTTGTTTCATTCGGTGGTCGCGCATCGACTGAAACCACTCAAACCCCGCCAGTGAGTGAAAACATTCATACGGCCACAGAGACTATTTTCATTCGGTTGTTTCATTCGACTGAAAAAACCGACTGAACGAAAAAACAACCAATTGACCAATCTGTCGATTGTCCCATCACTAATGCTGAGGGAGGGAAAGGATCTTAGCATTAGAGTAATTAACTTTTACTTACGGGCGGCATGTAACTGTGAGTTTAAAAATGCAAAATTCCTGTAGTTAACATAATGTAATTTGACTTTTTGTGATATGCTTCCAGTTAATTGCTTCTTGCTCTTTTTTGTTAATAATTTCCGATAAAAATAAATAGAAGTAATTTATCGTTTTGTGATTGCTCGGGAGATAAATTATCTATTGTTTATTTCTCACATGTAAATAAAGTTAAAGGATTTAACTATGTAAAAAAACTGAATTTCAAGGACTGCGTTTAAGCTTGTGCATTCAAATGTTTATACAGAGGAAACAAAAAGAAAGGTTTCTCTACATATTTAAAACTTTGGAAGAAGTGGACTATAAGACTGCATAAGGCTGAACACTTGAAAATTCAAACAATTGTACAATACGGTCGAAAAATGTTGTGTGCATGTTAAATGAGCCAAATTCCTTAATGGTGACTGTACAAAAACGTAGGACATATTGTTTCAAACAAAATCCTTTATTTTTTTATTTTTTATTTATTTATTTTTTTTTTTATTTTTTTTCCGAGGGGACCAAACGACTGCCGGCCGCGGTGGCCAGGGGACTGAGGCGCTCCAGTCACGGTCTGCACGGCCACTCGGGTTGGGGGTTCGAATCCCCCCTTCGCCATAGATATTTGTGCCGTGTGCCGACCTTAGTATTAGCTAGTTCATAAGTAGTTTGTAAGTTTAGGGACTGATGATCCCGTAGTTAAGTCCCATAAGCTCTACAAACATTTGAACCAAACGACTAAGGCCATTGGTCCCTAGTCTTACAATCTACTTTAACTTATTCTAAGGACAACACACACACATACACACACTCCATCTCTGGTAGGGGTGGCCGCGTACTCCGCGACGTTGCGCCCCAGATCACTCGGTCTTTCGCGTACAGCGCACATGGTTTAATAAATTATTGACCTTTTCACTGTTTAATGCTATTGAATCATTTTAATACTTTTTTAATCATAGGAACTTGATAATGACGCCATAGTGCGTCGAAACTAGTAGTGCTTTGGTAATTAGATGGAAGTATATTAATTTGACAAGTAAAGGCGATTTTACCTGGTGATGCCAGCAGAACAAAACATCTGCACTACTTGAAGGACATCCATTTATTTCGGATTGCTGCCAACGTTACGCTGCCCGTATACGCGAAATGTTACTGCACACACTGTTATGAGTAACGTTTCCAACACTGTGACGCTGCCTTGCTGATGCTCGAACGAAGCCATAGTACACGCCTCCTGCCACTGCCAACAGCCAGCGCACGAAGCGTCAACTTACCGTGGATAAACAGCAAAGTAACTGGAGTAGCTGTGTCGTTACCAAACTATGCAGAATTTGGAAAAACAAAGTATCCTAAAAGTTCACCTAATTATGGGTCAGAAAGAAACAACCAGTAAATACGAGTATGTCGCGCTAAGTTTGATATTCCCTCAAAACCTAAAATCAGATTTCCTGTGTTTGCGTTGTACTGAAGCAATTTCTAATTCATTCTTTGTAAAGTTGCTATGCAAAACGAGATACGTTTTCAAGAAAGCTTTTGCGATCAATAAAATTACGCTTGAAACTTCCTGGCAGATTAAAATTGTGGGGCAGGAACGGGATTCGAACCTGGACCTTTGCCTTTCACTGGAAAGCGCTTTACCATCTGAGCTACGTTGGCAAGCTTCACGGGACGTCCACAAAACTTTACTTCTGCCAGTGCCTCGCCTACTACTTTCCAGACTTCACAGAAGTTCTCCTGTGAACCTTTCAGGACTAGCACTCCTCATTCTGGAAACATTCCTTAGGCTGCGGCTAAGCCATGTCTCCACCACGTCCTTTCTTCCAGGAGTGCTACTCCTGCAAGGTTCGCAGGACTTCTGTAAAGTTTGGAGAGTATGAGATGAGGAACAGGCAGAAGTAAAGATGTGAGGACGGACTAACACCACCTAGAGACAAGGCCTTACAACAGCCCATGCTGCGTCATATTGACCAGGCCGCGGCCACCAGCTGAATGGCTGTCCGCTGAGGCACGCCCACTGCCTTGTAGCGAGCAGCCAGTAAGCTGACGGCCGCAGCGGTCAGTGTGAAGTAGCACTGGCTGTTGTAAGGCCTTGTCTATAGGTGGTTTTGGGACGGACTGTGTATAGTATCAGGAGAGCGCTTGTCCGCGAAACTCAAAGGTCACAGGATCGAGTTCTGGGTACGGCAGACAATTTTACTCTGCCACTAAGTTACATATCAACGCACTCTCCACTGCAGAGTGAAAATTTAATTCTGAAAATTACACTTGACTGTCTTTCAAGAAGAAATTCTACTACAGTGAAAATCCTTTGGATGTGATGTATGGAAAAATGCCGTTGAAATTTCTTATTTGTTCCAATAACAAGAAAATCGAAACATGTAGCTTCAAATCAGACTGTTTATAATGGGTGGTAGTACCATTTCTTAGTGTCTAGGAAAAGAATCAGATAAACCGTTTACCGAAAACATCTGAATGCGCTAGCCTGAGCACAGCCCTTGAAATTCACAGTTTTTTAACATAGTTAAATGATTTAACTTCATTTACGTGTGAGTAATAAAAAATAGCTCACTTCCAGAATGAAACTTTCACTCTGCAGCGGAGTGTACGCTGATATGAAACTTCCTGGCAGATTAAAATTGTGTGCCGGAACCGGGACTCGAACCTGGGACCTTTGCCTTTCGTGGCAAGCGTACTCCTTTCTTCCAGGAGTGATAGTCTTGCAAGTTTCGCACGAGAACTTCTGTGAAGTTTGGAAAGTAGGAGGCGAGGTACTGGCGGAAGTAAAGTTGTGAGGCGGCATCGTGAGTCGTGTCGGGATACCACAGTCGGTAGTGCGCTTGCCCGCGAAAGGCAAAGGTCCCAGGTTCGAGTCCCGGTTCCGGCACACAATTTTAATCTGCCAGGAAGTTTAATAGCTCACTTATCTCCCAAGCAATCACGAAACAATAAACAACTTTTATTTATTTTTATCGTAAATTACTAGCAAAAAAGAGAAAGAAGCAATTAAATGGAAGCATATCACAAAAGTCAAATTATATTATGTTAACTACAGGGATTTTGCATTTTTAAACTCACAGTTACATGAAGCCCGTAAGTAAAAGTTAATTACTCTAATGCTAAGACCCTTTTCCCTCCCTCACCATCTCCCTCTCCCTCCCCCTTCTCTATCTCTCTCTCTCTCTCTCTCTCTCTCAATTTTCGTCGGCCGTCTGGGGGGGAGGGGCACATGCCCATGTGCCCTCCCCCCCCTTCCCCCTGAATCCGCCCTTGTCGTAATTCGTAGTTTCTGCTGTATGCTATGCTTGAATTGCAGCGTTGTACAGCAAAGACCAGATAGAGGCGCTGTTACTGACAAAGTATACCAAATAGCAAATAAATGGCGATGCTGCGTTTTTTATTCTTGTAGCTGAAGTGTAATACATTGAAACAAGGGCTACGATTTTCCTTACGGGTTACGGCGCCGGTGTAGTGTACTGATGTTGGCAACGGCCGTTGAATCCTTTTTGAAAAATCAGTCATGTACAACGAGGGGAATAATTCATTGTGTTGATAATGACATAAATAATTAATGTTGTTCCGATTAGTCAATTAATGATTCCCCGAAAGCGAATATTACGTTGCCAACGTTAAAATACTAAACCGCTGCCGCTCCAAGTATAATTTAACCCAGGTACGGCACAAAAAATATTTCTTTTACTGGCTGTTTCCCGCATGCCTTGCAATGCCATTAAAATAAAAAAAGTGCTTTTTTCTGCGGGTATCAAAAAAAAAAAAAAAAAAGTTCAAATGTTTGTTAAGCTTATGGGACTTAACTACGGGGTCATCAGTCCCTAAACTTACAAACTACTTATGAACTACTTACGAACTAGGACGGCACAACTATCCATGCCCGAGGGGGGATTCGAACCCCCGACCGTAGTGGCCGTGCTGACCCTGAGCGCCTCAGTCACCTCGGCCACCGCGGCCGGCTCTGCGGGTATCATTTGAATTTAAAACATAACGACGTTCCTTCGCGTCTATCGATAATTTCAAATACTAAGAATTATTAGCAAGGAAACACGAATTTATATACAGTAGACTCTCGATTATCCGATTTTCGGTTATTCGATCTTCCGTGTTATCCGACCCTTTCACCAAAATATTCAAATGTTTGTTAAGCTTATGGGACTTAATAACAGGGTTATCAGTCCCTAAACTTACAATGTACTTATCAACTACCTTATACTAAAGACGGCACAAATATCCATGCCCGAGGGGATTCGAACCCCCGAACGTAGTGGCCGTGCAGACCGTGACTGGAGCGCTTCAGTCTCCTCGGCCACCGTGGCCGGCACCCTTTCACCCCGCCGGGCCTGTACACAGTAGCCGTGCGCCAGCCTACAGGTCAGTGACTGTACGTGTTGTTTGTTTTGGTGCGCGTCATTATCATTTACTTCGTCGCCGTCTGCTACTCGTCACTCTTCAATGCCAAAGTAGATCTTGAATAGGAGTGGACGTGTTGTGCTTTGTGGTGATGGCTTCAAAACGGAAAAAGTGGTCTTTTTTTAGTGTAAGGAAAACTTTAAAAAGAATAGACAATTGTGTTGTTGTTGTTGTGGTCTTCAGTCCGGAGACTGGCTTGATGCAGCTCTCCACAATACCCTATCCTGAGCAAGCCTCTTCATCTCCACATAAGAACGGCAACCTACATCTGTCTGAATCTGCTTACTGTATCCATTTCTTGGTCTTCCTCTGCGATTTTTACCCCACGCACTTCCCTCCAATGCTAAATTCACAATCCCTTGATGTCTAAGAATGTGTCCTACCAATCTATCCCTTCTTTTAGTCAAGGTATGCCAGAAATTTCTTTTCTCCCCAATTCTGTTCAGTACCTCCTCATTAGATACGGGATCCACCCACCTAATCTTCAGCATTCTTCTGTAGCACCATATTTCAAAAGCCTCAATCCTCTTCCTGTCCGCACTGTTTATCGTCCATGTCTCACTCCCATACAAGGCAACACTCCATACAAATGCCTTCAGAAAGGACTTCCTTAGGCTTAAATCAATATTCGATGTTAACAAATTTCTCTTTTTCAAGAACGCTTTTCTACCCATTGCCATTCTGCATTTTATATCCTCTGTACTGCGGTCATCAAACTTTTAAAAAGTGGAGCGAGATTATAACATCGGGAAAACAACAGTTTGGAAAAGAAACCGCAATGAAATTGATCATAGAAGGAAGGCTTTCACGGCAGGTGTCGTCGTTACTTAAAGCTTCCGGGCTGATCAGTACGCCGCTTTACCTCAGAGGATGCCTTCCGCAGACGAGGGCGAAACGTCAGGGGAAAGTGACTTCTCAGCCCGGAAGCTTTAAGTAACCGCAATGAAATTGTTTTCAGAAAATAACTTCGACTGTTTTGAAATATCGGAAAACCATAAAAAAAATGTGATTATGAAAAAGTAAGTGAAGCTTTGTTCCTATGGTTTACTGAACATAGAGATAAAGGTGTACCCATGTTGGGACCTATTTTGCAGGAAAAGCCTTAAAGTTTCGTAGCCGGCCGCGGTGGCCGAGGGATCTGAGGCGCTCCAGTCACGGTCTACACGGCCACTGCGGTCGGGGGTTCGAATCTCCGCCTCGGGCATGGATATTTGTGCCGTCCTTAGTATTAGCTAGTATGTAAGTAGTTTGTAAGTTTAGGGACTGATGATCCCGTCGTTAAGTCTCATAAGCTATACAAACATACATACAAAGTTTCGTAATGAAGTAAACGAAGGTGAAACTGATATTTTATCTCTTTTCTAATGTATTTGAACGTTATATTCACTTCTTGTTCACGCATTCTATGTTCAAACATTTTTGTAAACTTTTTATGTTTTTCTTTTTATTATTTTCCGTGTTATCCGACCTTCCGGCATATCCGACCTTGCCGCAGCCGCTTTAGGTCGGATAATCGAGAGTCTACTGAAGTTTCCTTACTGATTTTGGTGTATACGTATTACATCATGAGTCCATTCTGTTTAGGAATGGCTAGAAAACGGTGTAGTACAGTACATAACAAATAAAGGCCCTGTTAGTTACATAGTGCACCATAGAACTAATAGTTGGCGCTGTTACATCTTTTTATTATTATTATTCGATGGTTATGCCGTAGAATAGCAACGAACCACCATAGGTCTTGTTGGTTTTGTAGTGATGCAAAGAAACAATACATGATCGTGTTGTGTGTATTCCCTCAGAAAAAGAAGTATTTTGAATCTAGAGCTGCAGTATTATCTCTGCAAATACAAACTAATACTGAACAGCGATTTGCTGATTACACTTTGTATATTCACAGCTTAACGACATTTCTTTGCTTATTTTGACAGGGAAAATTTTAATTTCAAACGTAATGGCATTCCTTTGCGTCTATCGATGCTCTAATTTACATAAGAATTCTTTGCAAGGAAAATCGAAGTGTTCAAATGTTTGTTAAGCTTAAGGGACTTAACTGTGGGGTCATCAGCCCCTAAACTTACAAACTACTTATGAACTAACTTATACTAAAGACGACATAAACATCCATGCCCGAGGGGAGATTCGAACCCCCCGACCGTAGCGGCCGTGCGGACCGTGATTGGCGCGCCGCAGACCGCATTCTGTTTAGGAATGGCTAGAAAACGGTGTAGTACAGTACATAACAAATAAAGGCCCTGTTAGTTACATAGTGCACCATAGAACTAATAGTTGGCGCTGTTACATCTTTTTATTATTATTATTCGATGGTTATGCCGTAGAATAGCAACGAACCACCATAGGTCTTGTTGGTTTTGTAGTGATGCAAAGAAACAATACATGATCGTGTTGTGTGTATTCCCTCAGAAAAAGAAGTATTTTGAATCTAGAGCTGCAGTATTATCTCTGCAAATACAAACTAATACTGAACAGCGATTTGCTGATTACACTTTGTATATTCACAGCTTAACGACATTTCTTTGCTTATTTTGACAGGGAAAATTTTAATTTCAAACGTAATGGCATTCCTTTGCGTCTATCGATGCTCTAATTTACATAAGAATTCTTTGCAAGGAAAATCGAAGTGTTCAAATGTTTGTTAAGCTTAAGGGACTTAACTGTGGGGTCATCAGCCCCTAAACTTACAAACTACTTATGAACTACCTTATACTAAAGACGACATAAACATCCATGCCCGAGGGGAGATTCGAACCCCCCGACCGTAGCGGCCGTGCGGACCGTGATTGGCGCGCCGCAGACCGCTAGGCCACTGCGGCCGGCTGAAAATCGAATTTATGTAGTTCCCTTTCCGACTTCAGTGTATCCTCATTACATTTTAGGTGTGTTCTGTTTAGGAATGCCACGAAAACGCCATAGTACAGGAAAGGACAAACTGAGGCGACGTTAGTTACATAGAACACCAAATAACTAATTATAGCATTTCTACGTTATTCTCTCTCTCTGTTTTTTTTTTTCGTAACTATCATGGTTGTTAATTTTGAGGGGACTAAACAGCTAGGTCATCCATAATTATGGCGTAATATACTACAAGAAGGGGGACAATTTTACCTACGGTGGTGGCGTTGTGTGCTAATTTTGGCAATGGCCGTTCAATACTTTTTCAAAAATCAGTTACGTATAATGAGGGGTTATAATTCTTTATGTTCACGATGAAATAAATAATTTATGTTGTTCTGGTCAGTAAATTAATCATCATCCTAAAGCGAATACGTCGTTGCCAACGATAGCAAACCAGCCGCTGCCACTTGAAGTAAAATTTAACCCAGGTAGGACAAAAAAGTATAGTTTTCTTCCTAGCTGTTTCCCATATGCTTTGCAGTGTCATGGAAAGAAAAGAAGTGCATCTTTCTACGGGTATAATTTAAGAAGTAATGGCGTCCCTCCAGGTCTCTCGATGTTTTCATTTACTAAAAATTCTTGACAAGGAAACTTCAATGTATTTAGTTTCCTTTCTGATTTCGGTGCGTACTTATTAGATCTTGAGTCTCTTCTGTTTACAAATGCCTAGAAAACGATTTAACACAGTAAAGAACAAATAGAGGCCCTATTAGTTACGTAGTGCACCAAATAACTAATAGAAAGCAATGCTGCATTTTTCATGCTCATAACTATGGTGTAGTTCTCTACAAGTGATGCTATCCTTTCTTTAATATCCGTTGCGAAGCAAATTACTTCACGGATTTGCATTGAGCAACTTCGTTTCATAAAAGTGGGATCACGGAAAATTTTTTAGACGTAAGCTATGCTTGAAGCATGGATGACGTAGTACAGCACACTAGTGATAGCTACGCCGTAGTGCACGAAAGAACTAATAGACGCCGCTGCTGTTAATAAGTATGGCATAGTACAGCAAGGGAGCATACGTCTGTGATAGCATTAAGTGACTCAGTAATATCTATACGACTGCCAACAAATATTGAACATAGTGTTACTTATTTCGCTTTGTTTATTACATACTTAATGACATTTCTTTGCTTATTTCAAAACCTTTATGAAGATCCATGACTGAGGTCCGGAATCCTAAAAATCCATGATACGCACAGGCCCTTCTATAACAACAGTATAACAACAGTTGCGAAGCACGGACATATCTAATATATATATAAATCGTAGCGGTCTTATAACACTTCCCTGATGGACGCCAGATATCACTTCGATGACTTATCGTCAATTACAACTTACTGTGTCCTTTCTGACAGGAAATCACGAATCCAATGGCACAACTGTGGCGATATTCCATAAGCACGCAATTTGATTATAAGATGCTTCTGAGGTACAGTTTCAAGGGCCTTCCGGAAATCTAGAAATGCGAACTCTATTTGACATCCGTTGTTGACAGCACTCATCAGATCATGTGAGTAAAGAGGTAGGTGTGTTTCACAAGAACATAACATAATAAAAAATGCTGATCACCTTGGTTCCACTGTCTCCTGGACATTGACATTGACTGTGTATATTGCATCAATATAGGAGTTTCTTTGATTATCCATAGACGTCAAACAACCAGCACAAAGATATAAACAACCACGCATGCTCAGTGACGGTGCGATGACGTGCATAAGACGACCGTTCAGTCCATAACAGTCACAACATCAGGAAGGAAGTACACTGGTTGCTTCGCCTGTAGTTCTGGCGCGTCTAGAAGGCCAATTCTACATCTACATCTACATGGGATACGCTGCAAATCACATTTAAGCACCTGGCAGAAGGTTCATTAAACCACTCTTATATTATTCATCTCCCATTCCACTCTCGAATAGCGCGCGAGAAGAAAGAACATCTGAATCTCTCCGTTCGAGCTCTGATTTCTCGTATTTTATTCTGATGATCATTTCTACCTACGTAGGTGAGAGTCAACAATATATTTTCGCATTCGGAGGAGAATGTTGTTAATTGGAGTTCGTAAGTAGACCACACCGCAGCGATAAGCGCCGTTGTTGTAATGATTCCCATCCCAGGTCCTGTATCATTTCCGTGGCACTGTCTCCTCTGTATCGTGACAATACAAAACGAGCTGCCCTTCTTTGAACTCTTTCGATGTCCTCCGTCAAACCCACCTGATAAGGATCCCATACTGGCAGCAATACTGCAAAAAAGGATGGACAACGTAGTGCATGCAGTCTCTTTAGTAGTTCTGTTGCCGTGGTGGAGTAGCCGAGGCGCCTCGCTGCAGAGCGCGCGGTTGCTCGCCGTCGGAGGTTCGAGTCCTCCCTGGGGAATGGGTGTATGTCTTGTCCTAGGGTTAGTTTATCTTAGTTTAAGTAGTTTGTAAGCTATGGACTGAGGACACGCAGTTTGGTCCGATAGATTTACAAACCTTTCCAATTTAAGTCTGAAGTAATAGTAATTCCTAGATATTTTGTAGAGTTTACGGCTTTCACGTTTGATTGATTTATCTTGTAAACAAAGTTTAACGGATTTCTTTTCGTACTCATGTGGACGACTTCACACTTCTCATTATTTAGAATCAATTGCCAATTTTTACACCGTAGTGATATCTTATTTAGATCATTCTGCAGTTGGTTTTGATCTTCAGATGATTTTACTAGACGGTAAATGCCGGCGTCATCTGCTACTTAGATTTTCTCCCAAATCGTTTCTGTAAATAAGGAACAGCAGAGGACCAATGACACTACTCCGTAGAACGCCCGATATCACCTCTGTTTTAGTCGATTCCTTACCATCGATTAGTACAAACTGCGTCCTCTCTGATAGGAAATCCCCTATCCAGTCCCAAATTTGGGGCGATTTACCATAACCACGCAATTTGATTAAAAGCCGTTTGTGAGGTACGGTAACAAAAGCCTTCTGGAAATCAAGAAATACGGAATAAATTTTAGAACACTAGTCGATAGCATTCATCACTTCGTGTGAGTAAAGAGCTAGTTGTGTTTCGCATGATCGATATTTTCTAAATTCGTGTTGACGTTGGTTCAATAGATCATTCTGTCCGAGATAATTGATAATATTTGAATACAGGATATGTTCCAAAATCCTGCTGTAAACTGACGTCAATGAAATAGGCCTGTAGTTAATGGGTTACTCCTACTTGAATATAGGTATGACCTGTGCAACTTTCCAATCTTTTGGGACAGATCCTTCTTTGAGAGAGCGGTTGTATATGGCTAAGTAAGGAGCTATCTCTTCAGCATAATCAGATAGAAATCTAATGGGTATACAGTCCGGTCCAGAAGACTTGTTCTTGTTAAGTGGTTTAAGTTGCTTCACTACTCCGAGGATATCTACTTCAACGCCACTCATTCTGGCCTCTGTTCGTAATTCGAAATCTGGAATATTGGTTTTGTCTTCTTTGGTGAATGAGTTTCTAAAAGCTATGTTTAGTAACTCGGCTTTAGTAGCGCTGTCATCGGCAGGATCGTCATTACTATCATGTAGTGAGGGTATTGTTTGTGTTTTCAGTCAAATTTCGAGAAAGAGTTTCGTTGTGAAAAGTATTGTAGGCATTTCGCATTGAAATCCTCGCTAAATTTCGAGCTTCAGTGTAGAGTCGACAATCCTGGGGATTTTGTGTTCGTCTAAATTTAGCATGCCTTTTCCGTTGCTTTTGCAACAGTGTCCTGATCTGTTTTGTGTTTATTAATTTATTTGGTATAAAACTGTCAATAGCTGTCGATAGCACTTCTTTGAATTTGAGCCACACCTGGTCTACACTTACGTTTAGTGTTAGGAACGAGTGGACACTGTCTTTCAAGAAGTAATGTATTGCATTTCTTTCTCCTTTCCTGAACAAATAAACTTTTCGTCTATTTTTGGTAACTTTGGGACTTTCGATATTCAATCACGCTACGACAGCTCTGTGTTCGCTAACACCTGCATCCGTTTTAATGGTCGTTATGAGCTCAGGATTATTTTTTGCTAAGAGATCAAGTGTGTTTTCACATCCATTTACAATTCTAGTTGGCTCATGAACTAACTGTTCGAAGTAATTCTCAGAGAATACGTTGAGTACAATTTCGCACGATGTTTTATGCGTACCTCCTGATTTGAAAATATAATTTTGCCAACAGATTGATGGTAAATTAAAATCATAGCCTCCTATTATTGTGTGAGTCGGGTACGTATTTGCAATTTGCCACAGATTTTCTTTGAACCTTTCTGCTATTGTATCGTCAGAGTCGGGAGGCCGGTAAAAGGAACCAATTACTAAAGATTTTCAGGTACAACCTCTACCCATAATAGCTCACAGGAACTATCCATTTCAACTTCGATAGTTTCTAGATTTCTAGATTTATATTTCTCCTGTGATCGACCTGCACCCTTTGAGAAAGTCCATTTACTGTTTCCGCAAAGCCCTCTACCCCAAAAAAACCGCCCAGTCCACGCTACAGAACCCCCGCTACCCGAGCAGCTACTCTCTGCGTGTAATGGACTCCTGACCTATTCAGCGGAACCCGGAACTTCACCACCCGATGGCTCAAGTCGAGGAATCTGCAGCCTACACGGTCGCAGAACCGTCAGACCCTCCACTCGGCTCTATACTAGAGGTCCACAGTCGGTCCTGTCAGCTATGCTGCAGATGGTGAGCTCTGCTTTCACCTTTCTAGCAAGACTGGCAGTCTTTACCACTTCAGATAGCCGCTCAAAACCTGAGAGAATCTCTTCAGATCCGAAGCGATACACATCATTGGTACCGACGTGAGCCACCACCTGTAGTTGGCTGCACCCCATACCCTTCATGGCATCCGGAAGGACCGGTTCCACATCTGGAATAACCCCACCCGGTATGCACACGGAGTGCACGTTGGCCTTCTTCCCCTCCTTGGCAGTCATCTCTCTAAGGGGGCTCCATCACCCGCCTAACCTTGGAGCTCCCAACTACAAGCAAACCCACCCTCTGTGAAAGCCCGGATCTTGCAGGCTGATTGGTGATCACAGGATGAGAGACACCATCCGGCTTAGGAACATTGTCCTGAACATTTAGCACCTCAAACCTTTCCGTAAGACTAACCGGAAAGGCCTCACGATCGGTCCCTTGGAATGTCTTGCGCCGCCTGCCACGCACTGGAGCAACCTCCCACGCAACCACGGATGGGGCGTCCGCCTCATTGCTGGCAGTATCAGGGCATGCCGCTGCCGCAGACCGATCGGTGGAAACGACGGGTGTCCGTTCGGTCCCCACTACCGGCCAACAACAACGGCGCCCCTCGATCGCAGCCTCCAGCTGTGCAACGGAAGTTAACACAGCCCGAAGCTGGAAGCTTCACAGCAGTCACAGCAGTCACAGTCCCTATTCACGATTACAGTGCCGAGAAAACAAAAACTACTGTCGCGATGCACTCAAAGGAAAGACTACACTCTTTGTTAATACGCGAATTTGAATCTAATATGCATGCGAGCACAGTATAAATTTACAAATTGAAACGAAAACGCCCAGACAAAAATCCAAATACTATATGTCGCTTCTGATGAGAAGCTGGTTTCACTTACAGGAGGCTGCGTCTGCTGTGTATCAGCCGGCGGCTAAACAGACACACAAAACAAAGACAGACGACTGTCGCGACGCGATTCATACGGCGGAATAATACACTAATCAGATATGTAACGCGAATATGAATAAAATGAAAACGCGAGCACACGATATATTTAATGAACTGAAGGGAAAGCACACAGAAAAGTCAAAATATGTAGCTTCTAGAGAGAAGCCGGTTACACTTACATCTGAAAATTTGCTGTCGCTGGACAGGTGAGCACTGGACGACGTCCACTCGGCGACTTCAAAAGTTTAGTCGTATCCGTATTGTTATTTTGTGTCAGGAGAGACTAATCAATGGAGTTTCCTGACATCTCGCAGTAAACCAAACCGATGTCATTCGGACGAGGAGGGCATACGGAGCTACAGGAACTGTCGACGACGTCCCCCGTTACCACGACTGCTGATGGCCGATACGGATGTCAGCTCTGAGGAACCCTGAGAGGAACGCCACCGTGCTGGATAGTGATTTCCTGCAGCCACAGGGCGTCGTGTTTGGACTCAAACAGCACGTAAATAGGTTGCATGACACAAAACCTCATTCTCGATACTCATGGCGAGTTCCACCTTAACACGTTGACACCATGCACTGGAGTACAGATGGGTCCTCAGATGTAGTCCTCAGAATTGATATCAAGTGCTATTCACAGATAAGACTCGCTTCAGGTCAGGTCAGCCTGAACGTCTAGACACACAGTGAATGTAACAGGGTTGCCTGATGTTTTAGGGTGGCATTATGTATGGCCACTGTACGACACTTGTGGTCGTAGGAGTCAATAAAACGGCTATACGGTACGGTACATTGTCTGACCTATAATGCAACCATATCGGCAACATATTGGTGAGAGATTCGTCTTAATGGACGTCTTGTGTATTCGTTCCTTATGTTAACGACATCGCAAGATTAAAATGGCCAGCATTTTCATCACCCATAACAGGCGTGTATATACACTGAAAAGGGGTACTGGACAAATCGTCCCACCAAGTAAGCCGGCCGCGGTGGCCGAGGTGACTGAGGCGCTCCAGTCACGGTCAGCACGGCCACTACGGTTGGGGGTTCGAATCCCCCCTTGGGTATGGATATTTGTGCCGTCCTAGTTCGTAAGTAGTTCATAAGTAGTTTGTAAGTTTAGGGACTGATGACCCCGTAGTTAAGTCCCATAAGCTTAACAAACATTTGAACATTTGAACCACAAAGTAATCTGATATATTGAGGAGGAGCGGGATGAGTTGGAGCACCAGTTCCTTGATGATCTAGGGGACTGTATGCCACGACGAATACCGACATGCATCAGTGCAAGATGACATGGGTATTTATGGTACTGGTGTATGCTACAATCTAGAACACAAATTCAGAATGTCTATGTTATTGTCGTACAGCTTCTCAGTTTATGTTTTCATGAGCAATAAAGTGAACTGAAATGTTGCTTTCGTATATTTATATCCCATTTTATGTAAAGGGTAGTAAACCCCTAGGGCCATGATGATGCAACACTTTGTTTTCAGAATGAAAATAACAGTCACGTTGCGAACGCAAACGTTGCGAATGTGCCTGTTAGTTTCATTCTGAAACATATACCAGCTGGCTGACTTTCCAGTAGTAAACTGTTTTCCATACTCACTTACTTTGTTTTTAATCTTAATTACCAACTTGATTCAGTGCAATAAATAAAATTCTTTGTGGTGTGACGTTTCGGCCAATGTTGCAAATGGTTTCTCGGTATTTGTCTAACTCGTGAATGACTGCTGAACGGGTAGTCAAATACTCAGAGGAAAGCCACTTTCAGGAGTTGCCGAAATTTCGGACGCTTTCATAGGTGCCAACTATCACCGATTTAATTCTTATGGATTTATCAGATATGTGTGTAGTTACTGGGAGTTCGTCAAAATTACGGAAATAATACATTTAATGTTTAAAAAATCGGAAAAGGTACTGTTTACATTTCGATAATCATAAATCAGCTAAAATTATTATTGAACATGTTTATTTCCTTCCAGGGTACAAAGCGAAGCTGTAGGAAACGTTTATGATAACCATTTTGCTGTAACAAGTACCGCCTATTCACCTCTGCGCCAAACCTATGCAATGCAGGCTCACCTGCCAAGTGCTGCGTAAATTGAGTGGTCTCAGCCGAAGAGTCGATGTGTTTTACGAGCGGCAGAAGTTAGCCAATTAGTTCCCAAAGAGAAATGCTTTCACTGCGTTTTTTCAGACGTACTTGTTTTTATAGCAGTGTTGTGTTGCTAAAACTAAATATGAGTGATACAAGTTTCGGTTTTTTGTAACATTATTCTGTCTTCGGTGGTTACATTCGTCGTTTCAAAAACTAAAACCATTCTATCTACAGCGTTAACTGCTAAGGATTGAAAGTTCTTAATAATAAAATTGTAAGGATTGTTGTAGCTCAAAATAAATCTATAATGGTCGGTATTGTAATTAAAGTAGTACTGTTTAGTATTGTACTCGCAGGTTGCCAATAAAATTTGTTTGACTGTACTTTACTGACTTCTCAAACAATTGTGTCGTCGGTTAAATTGAACAACTCTTCCCGCCGGGCTCCAGTGCTTATGGTGGCACCACTTGTTAATGGCGGCGACAACTCAGATGACCAATAAATGTTTTCTTTTGACAACTTCAATTAAAACGATAACTTTTTTTTAACGGACAAGGGTACACACAACACAAGAACCTGTCAACCATAGAGCAGATACCGTATTAATTTTGCTGCGAGTGGAACAAGTAGCAATAACACTTACTCTGTAGCCCGTGAAAAATTTTAACGCAGTTCTACCACAGACTGTGGTTCTACACTTCATTGTTCATCTGTTGCCAACATAAGCACTGGAGCCCAGCGAGAAGCGTTGTAAAGTTTTACCGTGTCGTGTGTAGTTGTGTGTGTATCGGTAGGTGTAAAATGAATCTGCACTTAAACTGACTGCAACTCAAAATATGACTGAAAACTTTATCCAATTACTTAAACATGACTTTGAACAAAAACCAAATATGTAATAAAAACCAATTCTGACCCTGTGAATTTTATTAATAGAATGAACAATTTTCTCTCCGTTAGAAAATAATCTGTTTCATTAAAGACTGTAATTGTTTGAACAATAGGACATCAGCTTGCTGCAGAAGTGACTATTCTCTCACTGAAGGATTTACACTGATTTTATGGCCTACCTATGCGCAAGGAAACATGTGTCACACAAGGCTGACGACTGACGAGGATGAACATGTTATTAAGGGCGTTTTTGAGACTAATTTAAAACACTGCCCCTCCCCCCAATACACACAGTTATATAAATTGTATTACAGTCATGTCACATATAACTCATATAACTGTTATGGGAAACACACAAAATACATTTCAAACCCACAGTCGCTTCTTAGAACAAAACTTTTAAATAAACTTTTATCTAACTACCAATGCACTATTAGTTTCTGCTCAATATGGAGTCATTTTAAAATACCTATAATCACAAAAATATTACAATTATTCAGTCACATTAAACAGTGTAAATTTTCTAAATTTCTCACAAAATAAAAACAACCAGAGAATTTAGAGCCTGAATGCCCCGTGTTCAGCTGTGGGCACACTTGTTTCATCCTTCATCATCATAAAGGATGAAGCATTTGCCCACATTCAGGAATTGAGGCTCTGAATATAATTTCAGATGTAACTGTATCTGAGCTTCGCCAGATGGGTATATGGGAATCCCTATACAGAGGAAGCATTGCATTATGCGCAGCGTTTGTGGTATCTGCCCCTGAAACTTTGAAGGGTTGTAGCTCCCAAACTAACAGTGATAGGAATGTAGTTTGAATTGATTTGGACGCAGATGGTTTCAACGAATCCAATGCACGATAGGAAAAAAAAACTATTGTTCCATTTTAAAAATTATATCTTTGTGTGTAACTCTTTGGAAAATGATACAATAAACTATGTTCATAGCTCCGCAGAAAGTGTAACATTTCTTGTGTTGACCTACCGCGTTAAAATTTCCCGTCACCGATTATTTTACAAGTTACCGAGGCAGACACACTTAGTGAAACACCCTGTATGTTTTTGTAATTTTGTAATCCGAAGCACCAAACTGCTAAGGTCATCGGTCCGTAGTCTTACAAACTACTTAAACTAATTTATTCTAAGCACAACACACACATACATCACCGAGGGAGGACTCCAACCTCTGGTGAAATGGCTGCGTACTCCGCGACGTTGCGCCCCATATCACTCGGCCATTCCCATGCGGCGCACATGGATTGATTGTCATTTTGGTAAATATAGTGTTCCGATACTCTTTATTATTTTGTGGTAGGTTATTAAACTTATCATTGTTGAATGTGGTTTAATCTCGTAATATTTTTTGTACTCAAAGGAACTTGAGAATGACGCCATAGTGCGTCGAAACTAGTAGTGCATTCATTGGTAATTAAATGGAAGTATGTTAATTTGACAAGTGAAGACGATTTTACCTGCAGCGCTAAACATCTGCACTACTTGAAGGACACCTATTTATTTCGGAGCGCTGTCAACGTTACGCTGCGCCAGACGCGAAACATTACTGTATACGTTGTTACAGGTAACGTTTCCAACACTGCGACGCTGCCTTCTGCTCGCTGATGCTCGCCCCCCGCACCCATGATACAGACCTCCTGCTGCTACCAACAGCCAGCGCACGAATCGTCAAATTACCGTGGACGAACAATTCAGTATCCGGAGTATCTGTGTCATTACCAAACAGCGCAACATCGGAAAAACGGCGTATCCTAAAAGGTTGCACAATTACGGGTCAGATGTAAACAGCCATTAAATATATCGTGCTAAGATTGATATTCCCTCAAAACCTAAAATCAGATTTCCTGTGTTTGATTTGTACTGAATCAGTTTCTACTTCACGTGTTGTAAAGTTGCTAAGCAAAACGACATAAGTTTTCAAGAAAGCTCTCGCGATGAACAAAATTATACTTGAAACTTCCTGGCAGATTAAAATTGTGTAGCTTCAAATAGAACTGTTTATATAGATGGCAGTACTGTCTCTTAGTGTCTAGTAAAAGAATCCAGAGAGATAAAATGTTTATCGAAAACAGCTGAATTCGCAGCCTGTACGCAGCCCTTGAAATTCAGTTTTTCACATAGTTAAATCTTTTATTTAGGTATGAGTTAAACATAAACAATCAAGAAACAATAAACAACTTTTATTTATTTTTATCGTAAATTACTGACAAAAAAGAGCAATTAAATGGAAGCATAACACAAAAAGTTAAATTACGTTATGTTCATTACAGCGATTTTGCATTTTAAACTCACAATTACATGCTGCCCGTAAGTAGAAGTTAATTATTCTAATGTCGAGGCAGAGATTCTTTCCCTCAAGGCCTTTCTCTCTCTCTCTCTCTCTCTCTCCCTTACGTCTCTCTGTCTCTCTCTCATTCTTCGTCAGGCCGTCTGGGGGGGGGGGAGCACGTGCCCCTGCGCCCCCCCCCACCCTGAATACGCCCTTACTCACTTTGGACCAAAAACGGAAACGAAAGAACATTTCTGCTCAGAATCGCACACTCTTCAGGCACATTCCACAGGACTTCTTGCGCATATTCATAACTGTGGATGAAACTCGGATTGCCGGCCGCGGTGGCCGAGGGGACTGAGGCGCTCCAGTCACGGTCTCCGCGGCCACTACGGTCGGGGGTTCGAATCCCCCCTCGGGCATGGATATTTGTGCCGTCCTTAGTTGTAAGTGGTTCATAAGTAGTTTGTAAGTTTAGGTACTGATGACCCCCGTAGTTAAGTCCCATAGACTCCACAAACATTTCAACATTTGAAACTTGGATCGGCCATTACACTCCAGAGACCAAACAACAGTCCAAAAATATGGATGAAGAGTGGGGAGAGTGCACCAAAGAAGGCGAAGACTATTTTGTCAGCTGGAAAAGTGATGGCCACTGTCTTTTGGGATTCCAAGGGTATAATTCTGACAGATTATTCGGAAAAAGCTAGATCCTTCGCTGGGCCCTATTATGATGCTCTGCTGGATCGCTTGAAACAGGAACTAACTGAAAGACGTATAAGATTGGCAAGGAAGAAAGTGCTGTTGCATCAGGACAATGCTCCAGCCCATGCATCACAATGGGAAACGTGCACGACATGGGGCTCGAACTGGTTCCTCACCCATCCTATTCACCAGATTTGAATCAGAGTGGCTTCTTCTGTTCCCAAACTTGAAAATTTGGCTTGGTGGGAAGAAATTTTCATCGAATAAGGAAGTGTCCGCCGCGGTGACAGACTATTTTTCAGAGATTGGCAAAGCCTACTTTGCCAGTGGGTTGAAAAAATCGGGAACTCGCTGGACCCAGTGTACAGTCTTGCAAGGAGACTATATCGAGAAATTGAGTTTTCGGCTTTAAAACAATTTTCATTCTATTTTACCATCTTATGAAATCGCCTTTGCATAACATTTAATAATCTAAATCAGGATAATAATATTTAAAAAAGTTGGGGAAAATGGAAGTAAAGTTGAATGTTCACGTATAGCTTTCTTCAGAATAAATCAATGCAAGTGTTTAAAAGCTGAAATGAAAGAGCTTGATCCGCTGAGTGTTGTTAGGTCAAAAAGAACCGCGTACCTTAATTAGAATCAAAGATATGGTAATGCAAACTGATTAATAAATTCAGTGCAAGGACAGAAGGATAGCGCGTTTAAATAAAAATAAAGGATGGAGAGAAGTTAATTCTGTTACTTGATGAGAAATCTGCGAATGAATACCTTTCGTTTAAAGCAAAAATGAAGGAAGTCGGCCGGATAGTTTGGTCTGGCCGACTGACTTTAGTTTTCGTAGATTCTCTTAATATAAAAGTTTTCTGGGAGAGGGAGCGCCTCCCCCTCCCGACCTCTGGCGTTGGTCTGAAGCATGATTACTGACAGCCTCTTCTCGAGGTCGGCAACTATGCGGTTTTAAAGCTTGACATGCGGTTTCTGAAGAATTATATTCATTGTGACAACGGCGCCGGAAGTTGTAATCTTATAATTGTCCAGAGGGTTAAAGAAATGTTGCATGAGGTACAGGGATCGGCGGAGGTTAGCTTGACTTGGGTGCAGCAGCAGCGTGCCTCGGCATATCCCTCGGCGGTGGTAATAATAATAATAATGATAATAATAATTTCGTGTGGCTCATTGGTCTGGCGCAAGTCTTTCAATTGGACGCCACTTTGGTGACTTGCGTGTCCAACCGGGGAAAGGACACCTACAGCTTAACGTGAAATCCGAACCACTTGTCGTTTCTGGAAACTGCTCACATCGTTGAGTGGTGAACAATGGGTTAAAACGCAGACTGAAAAAATCCGAGGTGCTACCTGGTTTCAAACCCGAGACACTTCAGTTTCCAGTCGAGCGCTTTAGCCAAAGACCACCTTTTTTCTGTTTTCGTATTTAATTTATTATTATTGAAACATTTTCTTATGCAACAAGAGCAGATGCTGTGCTTGATTCATATTTCCAGTTTGGAGGAAGAATAGTCTTCTTCTTGTAGGACCGAGCAAGCCTGTGAATTCTAGATTCCACAAGAATCGGGCGAAACTTCGAATCCTTGTCCTTTCACTTTCTTTCCAAATGTTTCCTGATAGCTACCGCTTTCTTGACAAGGTGGTACAGGTCCACTGGTAGATCTGGAGCCAGAGACCTAGCTTTCATAATGCGCAATATTTTGTTATGCGACACAAATCGTATTTGTGCAACACCATGTGAATGACACCTATTTAAGACGGAGTCAGACCCTTGCGAGTCAGTTTACTGATTTGCTCCCTAACGTCTTCATCTTTTAATTTCAACCAATTGGCGACACTTCTTCTGTATGGTAAAGCTGCCTGGGATATACCCTTACCAAGAGCGTGCGTACGACTCATTTTTGTAAAATATCACTCTTCACGTGGTAAACTTAACCACACCAGGTACACACTTCTCCGATCCCGCCTTGGTGACGGTGGTGTGTCGGTTGCAGGAGCGGGCGGAGCGGCTCGCGCGCCGCTGCAGCGCCGGCGGTCGTTCCCGGCGCAGCTGGCGGTGGGCCTGCAGCGCCAGTCGTCGCTGGGCGAGGTGGGGCTGCGCGCCGCCCCCGGCCGCCGCCCCTCCGTCGACTTCGCAGAGGAGGAGCCGCCCTCGCCGCCCCCGGACGGCCGCCGCCGCGTCGCCCGCCTCCTCAGGAGGCACTAACGCCGACAGCAGGTGCCAGCGGCCGCTCTGCTCGCAGCACACCTCTAGACGAGGCGGGCCAATCAGAACCCAGACTGTCACCCTCTAAGACGCATGTTCAAATTAAAAGATATCAAACGTCTCAACAACCAAACTGGTTGAAATTTGAATATGCCGCTTCTACATACATGCTTCGCAAACCACCGTAAGGTGCGTGACGGAGGATACACTGTACCATTAATAGGCATTTCCTTTCCTATTCCACTCCCAAATGGAACGAGAAAAAAAAAAAAAAAAAAAAAAAAAGAATGCCTATATGCCTCCGTACGAGCCCCAATTTCTCTTATCTTCTCGTTATGATCACTACGCGAAATGTAAGTAGGTGGCAGCACTCAGCTGCAAATTCCGGCCCTCTAAATTTCCTCAACAGAAATTCATGAAAAGAACGTCGTATTTCCTCCAGCGATCCCCAATTGAGATGCCGGGGCATTTCCGTGACCCTCGAGCACTGGTCGAACCTACCAGTAACGAACCTAGCTGCTCGCCTTTGAACTGCTTTTTTGTCTTCCTTTAAACTGATCTGCTGCAGGTCCCAAACACTTGAGCAATACTCAAGACGTGGTCGTAGAAGCGTTTTATACGCGGTCGCCTTTACAGGTGAAGTACATCTTCCCAAAATTCTCCCAATAAGCCGAAGTCGGCTGTTCGCCTTACTCCCAACTGTCCTTACATGTTCGTTCCATTTCACATCGCTCTGTAATGTTACGCTTAGATATTTGAACAACGCGACTGCATCAAGAAGCTCACTACTGATGCTGTATTCGAACATATTGTTTTTTCTACTCATGCGCATCACCTTACATTTTTCTACATTGAGAGCTAGCTGCCATTCTTCGCACCAACTAGAAATTTTGTCTAAGTCATCCTGTATGCTGTTACAGTCAGTTACAGACGACACCCTCCCATACACCACAGCATCAACAGCAAACAGCCGCAAATTGTCCATCAGATCATTTGTATAGATAGAAAATAATAGCGGTCCTATTACACTCCCCTGGGGCACAGCTGACGATACAGTCGTCTCTGATGAACACTCGCCGTCGAGAACAACGTACTGCATTCTATTACTTAGGAAGTCTTCCAGCCAGTGACAAATCTGTGAACGTATTCCATAAGCTCCTATCTTCATTAGCAGTCTGCACTGTGGCACCGCGTCAAACGCAATCCGCCTGTTGCTCTTCATCCATGGCTCGCAAAATGTCATGTGGGAAAAGGGCAAGCTGAGTTTCACATGAACGATGTTTCCTAAACCCGTGCTGATTCAATAGACAGAAGCTTCGGGGTAGCGTAGTGCGACATCTGGAGAAGCGAAGCATGCGGGTCATCTCCTCCTAAAAAAATTCATGGTCCACAGCAGACAATGTGATACTCACCGTCTTTCTCGACATCCTACCAGGGAAATACAAAGAAAGGACAGAAATTACTCACAGAACTGGACTCAGCTGGGCACCATTGCAGAAAATAACAAACAAGAAACTCCCAAATCATTTGAAGTCTAACATGGAAACCACATGAGTATCGGATTTTAGAATTTTTTTATCTTTATGGAACGTGAAGTTCAGAACTTAAATAACAATCAGCCAAAGCCATTCGACGCAACTTTCAAAAATTCTCGAGAATATCGACTTTGAATTTCTGCTAGTAACCGTAAGTAGTAATTATTAAATTAATTGCAGCATCTGCCGTTGTAGCTCAGGCGGTTAATAATGATGCTTACTATTTAAAATAATAATAAATAAAAAGAAAAAAACCTTAGCCAGGCGCCGTGGCTCAGAGCGTCTGTAATTAAAAAAGCTGCGCCAAGAACACATCCAACAACAACGAAGAAATAGGATCTGCGACCTCGAGGAACAGATCTACCCATGCAGCAAAAAAATAAAAAAAAGCGGTAGTGTTCTGAACTCTCAACCCAAAGTCTCTTTTTTCTAATCCTGTCATGGCTGACTTTTTCCCTTTCTTTTTCGTTGTGTTAGAATAGCCTACTTACACAATTTTAACGCTAATCTTAGACCCTGTTTTTCGAAAGTCATCTGCGTAGCTGCTAATCGCTTTCCAAGCAGCTAAACTACTCAACCATCGTTTAACGAAACGACAAGGTTTCCAGCTCCTCTACATACACATGAATAATAACTGATACACACGAGATCCCATTTTATTTATTTTTTTATTTTTTTATTTTATTTTATTTTATTTATTTTTTTTTTTTTTTTTACATTACTGAATTCGAAAACAACGGAAAAAATAACGTAACAGCGAAATACAACCATCGACTCTATGGTTGTGAGGTCATAACTGTACCACCTGAGCTACATCGACAGATACTGCAACTGTTTTAATTATTGGTAATCACGTATACTTTACAAAACTACAAATTCGATTTTCTCGACTATTTTGAGAGTTGCTTCGAATGTCTTTGGCTGATTATTGTTTAAGTTCTGAACTTCACTTACCATAAATATAAAGTAATTCTAAATCCCGAGCCGGCCGCGGTGGCCGAGGAGACTAAGGCACTCCAGTCACGGTCTGCACGGCCACTACGGTCGGGGGTTCGAATCCCCCCTCGGGCATGGATATTTGTGCCGTCCTAGTTCGTAAGTAGTTCATAAGTAGTTTGTAAGTTTAGGGACTGATGACCCCGTAGTTAAGTCCCATATACTATACAAACATTTGATTTCTAAATCCCGATACCTGTGTGGTCTCTTTGTAAGATTTGCTATACGTGTATATTACCTACGGTCTGCAACCTATAACCCTAAACAAGGAAATTGGTCTTAAACTACAGTGCTCACCCGGGCCATGAAGATGCCAGCAGTGAGCGTAGTGATTTCGAACAGAGGACACTAGGAGGAGGTCGTAGGTAATGGCTAGCGAAGAGAATACTGCAAGACTGAAGTGGTGTAAATTTCTTATGATATACTCCTACAACGACGAACTGTCTGCCATCAAAACTTGTATGTAAAACGATCTTATCCTTGAGGGTATTGAAGTTTTATTTCAGGCAGTGTACAAATGTAACATATCTATATTTGGAGAAGGGTGTACAATTTTTTTCCGAAATTTATCATTCCTATCTTTGTTTTAAGAAAATGAAGGCTGTCGTCGAATTTCTCGAGCGCGGAAAAACCATTAACAGTGACGTGTACTATGAGATAATCCATCATCAAGACCAAGCGGCCTGGACTTCTTACACAGTGAGTGATACTGCTCCGTCATATCGCGCGTCCACATGTCTCCTAGGTCACACAGAGTGTACTGGCCTAGTTCAGATGGGAGCAGCTAGAGCATCCGCTCCACAGCCCGGACACGTCGCCCTGTGACTTCCATCTGTTTGGCCCGCCAAAAACACCATCTCAGAGGGAAGCGCTTCAACTCGGACAACGAACAGAAATTCTGGGAACAGGAAATCCTTGGCCCGTTAAACAGTGGAATAGTTGTGATCATGCCGCTGGTGATTACTCACAGGTCGCTTCGTTCCCTTTCATTTGAACACCATTTTGTACATTTGAAAGAAGTGTCAGGTCATCCACATGATCATTAAAAGAAATCCGATGAACACAATAAATCACTCAAGTCTAAAATTCAGCTAAATCCTTTCGAATTGCAATCAGGAACAACTTAAACGAGAAAGAACACAAACAAAACGTTCGCTTCCTGCCGGTGTTTCATAGGCATCGTAACATTTGCGAACGTACGTTACCAGTTATTTTCGTTATAAGCAATTGTATAAAGGTATTCTGAATAGAATGGGCCTGTAGATGGTGCCATGACCCACTGAAACTGGTAGCCAATACAAATAAATAAAATGAGTTATTAAAAGAAAAGTAGTTGTATGTGGTAAGTAGTAGTAATAATGACTCAATTTCGCCTGTAAGAAGGTTTTCTCTCATGGAGAGGTTTTGCTGGATGATGTCGATGTTTTGTTCCAGAGGTACATTGGTATATAAATTTCTAATGTCTAATGACAAGAGATAGCAACCATTCGGAAACATTTGGTTATGCAATAAATCCACTAGTCGTTTTCTATTGCGCAAAGTCTTCAAGAAACGTAATTTGTTCAACTTATTGTTGTGAGTTCTGCTAATCAGTTGGCTGCTTTCCCACGTATTTACGTTTAACAACTCCTTTTATAGAATTATAAATCTAAATAACAACTCCTTTTATAGAATAATAAATCGAAATACGTGGGAAAGCAGCCAACTGATTAGCAGAACTCACAACAATAAGTTGAACAAATTACGTTTCTTGAAGACTTTGCGCAATAGAAAACAACTAGTGGATTTATTGCATAACCAAATGTTTCCGGATCGTTGCTATCTCTTGCCATTGGACATAAAAAAATTATATACCAATGTACCTCTGGAACAAACCATCGACGTCATCCAGCAAAACCTCTCCATGAAAGAAAACCTTCTTCCAGACGAAATTGCTGAAACTGTGTCACTATTACGACTAGTTTAGTTACCACAGAAATAAAATTGGCAACTGATGCTGATTTTCTTATTATTTACGAACATACGTCTTTCTACCCGCCTGCAAAGGGAGACATTATCTACATCTACACACAAAAGTGCGTGGTAGAGGATAACTAGTACCACTACTAGTTATTAAATGGCTAGATATAATATCTAAAGTCTTGCTCACATATTTTATTAATAAAGATAATGAGTTCCAACTCCTTTCTGAGCCATCTTAAGATAAAATAAAATTACGTGTTAGTCATTTAGTAGTATCTAAAAATGTTCAAATGTTTGTTAAGCTTATGGGACTTAACTACGGGGTCATCAGTCCCTAAACTTACAAACTACTTATGAACTATTTACGAACTAGGACGGCACAAATATCCATGCCCGAGGGGGGATTCGAACCCCCGACCGTAGTGGCCGTGCTGACCGTGACTGGAGCGCCTCAGTCCCCTTTTTTTTTATTTTTTTTTTTATTTTTTTTTTTTTTCATCAAGTTTGTTCGTTTTTGTTCGATGTGTTCTTGGCTCAGCTTTTTTATTACAGAGGCCGTTCAGCCCTCTGACCGGGCGCGCTGAGCCACGGCGCCCGGCGTCCCCTCGGCCACCGCGGCCGGCTATCTGCCAACAGGCAGTATAATCATCCAGTTTTGTAACTGGATGATTATACTCCCTGTTGGCAGATACTACTGACTGACCAAGACAGTATTTCTTCTGAAGATGGTTCACAAATGAGTTGAACTTGGTTACCTTTGTTAATAAAATATACGCGCAAGACCTTACATATTAAATCTACTCAACTGAAAAAAAATTCACACTGCCTTCCAGACAACATGTTAAATAACACTACTAGTTATTTGCTTCCCTGTCCAACTCCCATACAGAATACTTGTGTGCATCTGTACGAGCCCTGATCTCTCTGATCTTATCTTTGTACGCGAAATGTAGATTGGCGGCCAACGGTTTCTGACTTGCCCACAATCGGCTGCCTTGATCGGCCTGATGATGGTCGCACAAGCATTCTGAAACCGGTAACAACAATAAAAATTATCTTGCGATCGAGACTGTCTTTTTAAAAATATAATCATATAGGTAATAACTTATGTGCTACTTGTCACCACAAATAACTATTGTGCCTGGAAGTTTTTTCTTTTTTTCTTTTTTTTTTTTATTATTTCAAAAAATGTTCAAATGTTTGTTAAGCTTATGGGACTTAACTACGGGGTCATCAGTCCCTAAACTTACAAACTACTTATGAACTACCTTACACTAAAGACGGCACAAATATCCATGCCCGAGGAGGGATTCGAACCCCCGACCGTAGTCGCCGTGCAGACCGTGACTGGAGCGCCTCAGTCTGCTCGGCCAACGCGGCCGGCTTTTTTTTTTTTTAATAAGTTGTAGTCCTGTAACTATAAATGACGATAGGCAATGTCAGCTGTGCAGAATGCAAATTGTTTTGCATAGACAGCGTCACTTAAGGTGTTTCCATTTTGAAATCTGCATCCAACACCAATGAATATAAATCGCATGACAGCAATAATTGTGAACCATATACCACTTGTTGGATCTAAGAAAAACTGACTTAATGTTTAGTACGTCACACAATTTATTGAATTGATTACTTGAAATTGTTAAAATTATTATAAAGTGTAGACATTGAAGAAACTGGCAACATTAAAACAAAAAACAATTACCTTATACAAATCCTAAAATAATACAACAAAATAGCATGTTTCTCACTCTGGGAAATTGCCCTCTATAGTTCTACGTTCTAATAATCAAATTAGCATAAGATTATGAGGGCCATCACCAAACTCACTTTTGTTGGTGTAAGCATACAAACAGTATATCATAGGTTAAAAATAGAGTTTAAAGTAATAATCTGTATAACATTTTACATTAAAATATGATGATATTTAAAATAAAATACTTTAAACATTATGTACAATATAGTGTGTTCTGCATGGTATCTCATTCTTCCAGAAGTCTACATATGCCATTGCTGTTCTGCTGCTTGTCATCAGGTCTTGGGCTCTGCAAGCTCTTGGATGACTTACTTGCGGATATTGCAGCAGGTGGTCCATGGTCTGGATGTTCCCGCACGGACACAAAACACTTGTTCAAAAAATATTAAAGCCAAGACTCAAGTCTCACTTGAGACTGGAACACGCGCTAGCACCGCGCCTCATGTATTTCAAACGCCAACTTCGCTTTGCAGTTTCTCCGGATGTAATTGACGCATCGCGATGCAACCAACGCCATTCTATTTTGTGATTGCTTAAGCAATAATATGGGTTATCCATTAAAAAAACATAAGTTTGTGTTGAAAATAATATTTCTTCACGTTTTACAGTGTCTCATAGTACCTACTTTCATAAGCCCCTGCCGTACGGTCATGACCGTAAAAGACGTTTGTAGTTTCAGAGATATCTGGGGTGAAACAGTTGAGTGGGGCACACTTTATATAGTGAAACTACAGTGAAGATCACTAAATGCTTAAATAACTGAGTTTGGCCGCGGTGGCCGAGCGGTCTGCGGCGCGCCAGTCACGTTCTGCACGGCCACTACGGTCGGGGATTCGAATCTGCCCTCGGGCATGGATATTTGTGCCGACCTTAGCATTAGCTAGTTCATAAGTAGTTTGTAAGTTTAGGGACTGATGACCCTGTAGTTCAGTCCCTTAAGTTCTACAACCATTTGAACATTTTTAAATAACTGTCGGAAGGATGATCTTGGATGGGCTCCTGCAATTTATTCTGATTACACGCTTTAGTGCAATGAATACTTTTTTACTCAATGTTGAATTGCCCCAGAATATGATCCCACATGAAAGCAGTGAATGAAAATAGACATAGTAAGCTAATTTACTGAGATTTATACCACCAAATTTTGCAACAATCCTGATAGCGTAAGTAGCTGAACTCAAACGTTTCAGCAGTTCCTCAATGCGTTTCTTCCAATTCAATCCCTCATCAATGCAAACACCTAAAATTGTGATATTCTTACTGTATGAAACTGTATATATTTGTTTTTATCAAAGTTTAATGAGAGTCGATTTGTAGAGAACAATTAAAAATTTTCTGAAAGACATCATTTACAATTTCATCAGTTAATTCCTGTTTGTCAGGCGTGATACAGATGCTTGTATCGTCAGCAAAAAGAACTAACGTAATATTTTCATGAATATAGAATAGCAAGTCATTAATATATATTAAGGACAGCAAGGGATCCAAGACCGAACGTTGTGGGACCTAATTTTTGATAGCTCCCCAGTTAGAGGAATTAACTGTTTCTTGCACATTATGTGAAGTGCTTATTTCAACTTTCTGAACTTTTCAATTTAAGTATGATTTAAACCGTTTGTTAACTGTCGCACTCATACCACAATACTTAAGCTTATCTAGAAGAATTCCAAGATTTACACAATCAAAAGCCTTTGAGAGATCACAAAAAATCGCAACGGGTGATGTACGGTTATTCCCGGTTGTTCTCGAGTCGGATTCGGGTACAATGCATCATGGGTAAAGGACTTTCACATGGGGCGAAAGAAGCAGAGCGTATTGCAAATTTCGCCACATACGTTCTGTAGCGTACAGATGTGTCGCAGCGAGCGTTTTTGCCGTCAGAGCAGATGACAGTTTTTCGATAATGAGCCATCCAGCGCCACGGAGCACGTGCCTGCAGCGCCAGTGACGGTCATCCGTTCACTTGACGTCAGTGTCAGTCGCCAACCGCACAAAGAGAGCCAAGTGATGGAGATGTTACTTTGTCCCACACAAGGGTGGCTCTATTATAGTGCAAATGATATTTAGATGTATAAGAACCTACAGCTGCAGTTCGGTGTGTTTGTCACGTTTGGAAAGCGAAAGGTATGGAGGGGAGAGAAAAAGGAAAGCTGGAAGGATATCATTCTCTTTGCTGCAGTACAACAATGAATGGTCTCGGCAGTATAATAATAATAATAATAATTTCGTGTGGCTCATTGGCCTGGTGCAAGTCTTTCAGTGGCACGCCACTTCGGCGACTTCCGTGTCCCTAGCCTACCCCCGTTATCCAACTGGGGAAAGGGGACCTACAGCTTAAAGTGAAATCCGAACCACGTGCCGTTTTTGGCGACTCCTCACATCGTTGAGAGGTGAAGGATGGGTTAACCTTCAGCCGTACACCCCCTTATGGTATACAAAGCGTACACTCGGTATTTAAGACCGAGGTGCCGTTTCTTTCAGTTTCTTTCGGTATATTTAACATCTAATTGTCTTAAAATCTATTTAGTGCGCCATTCGTTTCCCCCTTCCCCATCATACACCTCCCCATAGTTTTCTCACACATTTTCTATGTAGATTTCTCCCAATTTTACGAACTTGTAGTTGACTGTGAAAGTAAAAACACACAACTTGAGGGTACACGGGGTACATTGGACAGAGTAAAATAAAGACATTCCGCATACACATCGTTCTTTTTCGACCGGGAGCGGAGAGTACAATGCTTTATTTACGGTACTTCAGACATATGTACAACAAAGAAAAGACTTACTTCGACTTCCTCTTCAACGGCCTTGAGGCTAATGGGGAAGGGCAGAGTGCTGATACGCACTGAGATAGAAGGAGAGGGGGGGTGAAGGGGGGCGCCCCGGTCCAAAAGACCGGTGTACGGGCTAAAGGTTAAAGCGCAGACATAAAACAATCCGAGGTCCGAGCGGGTTTCGAACCCGCGACCATTTGAGATCCAATGTAGCCATTCCATGGCACATTTTACGGCAGAGCAATTGAACTGAGGGCGAAAGTGGGCCAGATCCGGTTTTAACCCTTAAATGCAAAAACCTTTTATTTGAAGCTATAAAAACTACCCCGATTAATGTATAGTGCGTATATACCGTAAAAAATATTGCAGATAAAATTCCTTAAAATTATTATGCTCTACTAGCAACGAAAAGTGCTTCTATGATGTACCCAATGCAGTGAATGTCACCATTATGCTTCTAAACTTTCCAGAAAATAACTCAATGCAACAGTTGTATGTGACTGACTTCTTTTACATGGCAAATGAGGAATACTAAACGCACATGTTAGGAGTAACTCAGTACAGCTATCTGTCTAACTGATTCAGTAGCACTCTGCAAATTATAATTTATAGGTCGAGCTACTTGCATGTGTAACACTATGTATAGAAGCAGCTACAAATGAATTTGTGGTAAAATGTTGATCAGTTTGAGAGATAATCAAAAAAATAAGGTTTGTAGCTGATCAGCTGCACTATGCATTAAAGGGTTAGTGTTTGGGGAGCTGGCACCATCTATGGATTGTTTACTCAATTCATGCTTCAGTAATTAATGCTTGGTGTGGTATAAATTCCTCGAAAAGCGATATAATGACAAAGAAAACCTCTCTCTATGAAAACATGGTTATCAGATCTGGAGAATAATTTCCGTAGTAAGGTCTGTGCTGTGTGTAAACGTTTGAGTGACAGAGTTCGTAGGGGTAGCGGGGAACGGAGGAAGCAAGCACGGCTCCACACCGGAGTCTAACGGGAGACACGATGCTCCCAGGTAATATCTGCAGCTTCACAACTGTAGCGCTGTCGAGCTACCGAAGAAAGTCATACACAATGAGGAAAAGAAGAACTGATTTTTATGGACACGTCCACACGTCCTCAGAGTGAACACTAACAGATTAAATGAAAAAAAAATTGACTACTATCGCAAAAAAAAAAAAAAAAAAAAAAAAAAAAAAAAAAAAAAAAAAAAAAAAAGAACGAAGCAGGTTTAAGGAAACGGAGGACTTACAAGTAATCCAAGTGACATAAATTATGCTCACTGATAAAACCGTAAAATAAATAAACAACGACTTGAAAGAGAGGTTTCAAGCCAAAGTCAAAACCAAACGAACTATCCAAATCTCTGAAGAAAAAAGGAAAGCAACATCGGGAAGAATGAAACAATACTGGGCTAATAGAAAGGCACAGAACGTTAAGAAATGATTGATGTAACGTACCCCAAAGTCGGGTGAAAATTAAAAAAGAAGTAAAAGTAAAGAAAGGAGTCCATGTAAACATAGATCTGCAAATATTTACTTACGGGGTTACGGTTAGTAAAAGATTTTGCCTGAAATTTAGCAACCTCGCTAATATGAAGACATCACAAAACTGTACGAGCTTACAATAAAGCACGATTTTCATTCATATTGTTGTTATTGATCTGGTGAATATAATAAAAATATCCCAGACGTGTATATGCAGTATTTTTTCCTGAACTTCCAGGAAGCAAAGATATAAATTGAAAAATTTCTAATTGATTAATAACATGGCCCAGTTTCTTTTTTAAAATTCTAGACAATTGGCACAAATTTTTCAACAGTAGTTGAAGAGATTTTAATTTAGGAAAATGATGATAATAAAGTTAACTAAAACTGAATGAATGTGTAAGATAATCTGATTTTATTAATACCATAGCGCACGTAAATTCACTTTAAGTCGAAAAACAAACACAGCTCAATGTTAACCCTTTAATGCATAGTGTACCTGATCAGCTACATACCTAATTTTTCCTATTATCTCTCAAACTGATCAAAATTTTACCACAAAATCATTTGCAGCTGCTTGCATACATAGTGTTACATATGATAGTAGCTCTTGCTGTGCGACGGGGTACGGACGATGATAAAACTGTGATTTAAGTCCATACTAGGTTAGTAAAAGTTATAACTGAACACTATTTTAAAATAAAAACATTTGCACTAAGTTTCAGTTGGTTGTTAGGTAACTACTGAAATTAAGTTTTCTGTTTTTAACTGTCAGCTTGCCGGTGTAAGTTATTAACTTCGATCCGAAGTTCTCGCACAACCAGCAAGATTAAAAAAAAAAAAAATAAAAAAAAAATAAAAAGAAATCTTCTCTTCAATTAAATAAAATAATATATAAGGTCCTTGTAAGATCGGGGCAGGAGAACTAAGTTTAAAATTGTTACTATATGTTCACTTTCAAAAATCAATCACAGGCAGCGTAAACTGATTTCGATCTTTTTAAACTCTCTCATCGAAGTTCACTGCCTGCTAAACTTGAAGTTTCGTATTAACAGTTAATATACTTGAGCTTGCCACATCCGAAGCTAAGTCAATGTTAAATTCCATAAACCATTCAATTATCCTCTTGACGGAGTGCAATACTACTAATAAATCAAAGTCATCTCCTTCCAGTAATAATACACACATTACATAAATGTTCAAATAAATTCGAAATGATTTTCAAAACACCACAATTACATTTATTGCCGTCTGGTATGATACAAGTCAGCTACAGCAATGCTCATATAAAACTGGCCATGAAGAACATCTGTGCGCGATGGGTGCCGCGCCCGCTCATTTTGGAACAAAAACAGCAACGAAAGAACATTTCTGCTCAGAATCTCACACTGTTCAGGCGCAATCCACAGGACATTTTGCGCACATTCATAACTGTTGATGAAACATGGTTCCACAGTCCAAACAATGGACGAAGATTGGGGAGAGTACACCAAAGTAGGGGAAGACTGTTTTGTCAGCTGGAAAGGTGATGGCAACTTTTTTTTGGGAATCCCAGGGACTAATTTAAAAAAAGTCCAAGATTGGCACGGAAGAAAGTGCTGTTTCATTAGGACAACGCTCCAGCTCACACAGCAGCTATCGCAATGGCAAAAGTGCTCGACTGGGAATTCGAATTGGTTCCTCACCCATCCTATTCACCAGACTTGGCTCCGAGTGACTTCTTCCCAAACTTGAAAATTTGGCTTGGTGGGAAGAAATTTTCATCGAATGAGCAAGTGTCCGCCGCTGTGACAGACTATTTTGCCGAGTTTGGCAAAGCCTACTTTGCCAGTGGGTCGAAAAAATTGGAAACTCGCTGGACCCAGTGCATGGTCTTGCAAAGAGACTACGTCGAGAAATAAAGTGAGTTTTCAGCTTTTTTAAAAAAAAAAAAAAAAAAAAAAAAAAAAAAAAAAAAAAAAAAAAAAAAAAAAATTTACCAGACTTATCAAACCGCCCTCCGTATATTGTGCGTATGAGTAGCAGTTAATTTCAGAATGTCTTTGAACTATAGGCAAATGCTACACTTAAATAATGTAACCAACTCGCCTTCAGTAACATATAATTTCGCTTCTATGCTGCTTCAGTACCCACATGCACAGTTAAAGAGATTAATTATTTGCTGCCACACCTTGCCTGTTTAAGTTCTCTCCTGTATATTGAAGGCTGTGCTCACTTGTTCGTTTTCTTCTGTCACAGTTCCGCTGACTCCGTCGCCCACTGAAGACGCAGCCGAGCGTGAGCCAGTGTTGCTTCATCAGTCGCAATTTGGAGAGCGCTGAAGGCCAGAAGTCAGCGGTTGGCTCGGCCGTTGGTAGACAGCTGTCTGCAACAACCGTCAGGAGGACGCAGCTGGATCTGCCTTCTGCTACTTTCAAGTACGGCCTTCCTTCATATTGGATGAAATGTGGTAGCTCAGCCAAGATTTCCTGTACCAGTGTACTATATTATACCTTTTTGCTTGAATTTCGTTATTCTGATTTCTCATAGATGAGAAATCGTGAACATGGTTGGAGAAGTGTTTATCATCAAGTGCAGTTCTGAATCGAATTCGGAAAAATCAATCAAACTTTTTTTTCGTTCTTTGCCCGACAACTTTTTAGTTGTTACTAGGGAAAACCAATAAGCGCGTATTACCGCGTCTGAACTAGTAAAATGTTCCAGCCATCATTGTTAGAAGCTGTTTATTGATACAATACATTTTTTGAGGGTTCCATTAGGTAAAATCGTAACAGGATCACTGTGTTCTCCCGCTATCTGTCTGTCCAGCTTTTAAGACCCTTTTTTGATGTTTACAAACTCACTCATCAAAACCTATAAGGTACTTCCATTCACCTACAATAAAGAAATTTCTCAAGACGCAAATTTTCACGGTAAAAGAAAAAATCCAGATTTAGTGATAATATAAGAAACTTGTTAAACGAGTATCGCATTCGTAGTAATACATCATAAACCTCAGAAACTGTTGCAAGTATTTTGATCAAGTTTTCAGTAACACGTTGAGTTTGTGTGTATAAATAACAAGTATTTCGTGATGAACTACAACAAAGTGCATTACCCTGAGGTTGTGGGAATTTTGCCATTGTCATTTATTGGTGTTAGACAAACCACCGGATATAACAGTGTAATTTTGTTCTCTGTTCGTCCGTTTCTCAGGAACAAGCAGGTCATCAAGCTGGGGGTTTTATACTATTTGTTATAAATCTCTGAATCTCTCTACCACTAAACAACTGGAACCAGTTCTCGATTGTAACGAGATGACTGAAACATTGAGGCGTTCTACGTGTTTTCACTGTTTCAAAGTGAAAACTGAAAAGTTGTAGAAAATCTTTACCAACCTAAATCTTCTAAAAATAACTTTAATGTCTCAAAAATTACAAATGTTTATGACCACTGTATCAAAATCAAGCTTAAAATAAACAACTTTTGAACATGTCATTCAATTTCAACAAACTCTGGTTTAGAAAATAGCTTATAGACTCCAGCTGTCATCTTGAAAGCATCGCACTTGTATATATTTATTTAATGACTGATTTCAACTTATATAAACTTATAATGGAAATGTAAACAGATCATCATATTCTCCACAGTGACACTGCAGCAGCATGATTTCCTGTCATATATTTTATTTAGTGTGTCATTTATTGTACTATTTGCCAGCAATGTACGTAAATATTTTGTGGCTGACTGATCAAGCTTTCGAGAGCTGGTTTGTCTATTTATTCATTTCAGACTTTAAGTAATACTAATTAACAATCCTTTTTTGTATTTAAATAATGTTATATTAGTAAGGGTTTCAGATGGTCACTTTTTACTTAAATATGTATCTCATTTTAAGATGTATACGATTTTTGAAGGGATGGCGATCGGCCAACGAGGAAGCGCCCAAGGGACAGAGCTGGTGGGGAGTGTCTGTTTGGGAGAAGGAAGATGAGTGAAGCGTGTGCGCAGAAAAGAAACTCCATCTCTAGTCTTGACAGAAGAAGGACCCTCCTGGATGATAGGAGTGATTTGATAGGGGAGAGTGTTAAATTTGTGCAGCGAACGGTCCCTTCTCGCGACCTTAAATTTAGCGAGAACAAGTGGACGCCAGTGCAGCGGACATGCGATTATGTTTTTACACAAGAACTTACGAGTGTAGAAATGGTGTTCGGAAAACTTAAATTATTTTGAACTGTTGACAATTTAATATTGAGTGCTCGCGAAATATACAGAGTTTCTTTTTTTTTTTTTTTTTTTTTTTTTTTTTAATTACTATTGCTTAGTTGGGGGAAAGTGCTACCAATTTTCCTATCTGACCACTTCCAATAAGGAACTAATTTGATTGAATACACTTTATTCAACTATATAAATTTCTAACTTTACGTACATTTGCAAACGTTAGAATAAAACCATTTTTGTTAATGAACCAGTTGTTTTGTGTATGCCTGAGCATAGAGTGTTGTTAACTACAGGATTACAGGTAAAAGATAATGTCTGCAACTAAGGTAGTTGCTGGGGTATGAAAGCAGACATGTAAGGTTCGACCGTAAGATAACATCGAAGCAAACTTTTACTACAGAACTGTACATAGCCCAATACGTAGGTTCTTACAGCGTAGAGACACACTTGCTTTAATCTTAGCTTGAGACAAATGCGACGAAGGATAAAGCACAAAGTTGTAAAGTGCGTATTCGATCGGGAATAGGCAGGGTAACCAGTGGGGAGACTCCCACTCGTTACTGTAAGTGGAGGTACAGAAAGCCGTAATAGTAGGATCTGCAAGGGCGTGTTGTCCATTGTGGATTATTTAGAGTGGATGAAGTGAAACGAAAAAGAAAATGCGAAGTGTTTACAGACACAAATCAAAAGGGTAAAGAAGATGGTCAAAGAACCTGGCAAAAAGCTGCACCGATGGAGAAACAAATGAGGGTATCCTACATCATGTTCAGTTTTATAAGGGAGGAAACAGATGATGGAAGCGACAATTATCGTAAGGAATGCTAAGCAAATTATTCCAGAGATCCGTTCGGAAACTTGGAGTACCGACAATACAGGGTCAGCGGTGGAGTAGCCGAGCGGTCTAAGGCGTCTCGCTGCGGAGCGCGCGGTTGGTCGCCGTCGGAGGTTCGAGTCCTCCCTGGGGCATGGGTGTGTGTGTGTGTGTTGTCCTTAGGATAGTTTACCTTAGTTTAAGTAGTTTGTAAGCTACGGACTGATGACCACGCACTTTGGTCCGTTAGATTTACAAACATTTGAACATTTGACAACACAAGAAAAACTGTAATAAATGAAATTCATAACCGAATAAAGAAACTAGGAAACGAGGAAGTACAGCATACAGACCATCTGACGACTGAAACTAAAGAAGTGAAATACAAGGATATAGAAAAACGTTTACAACGAAGACTTCTGGCCGGCCGCGGTGGCCGAGGGGACTGAGGCGCTCCAGTCACGGTCTGCACGGCCACTACGGTCGGGGGTTCGAATCCCCCCTCGGGCATGGATATTTGTGCCTTCCTTAGTTGTAGGTAGTTCATAAGTAGTTTGTAAGTTTAGGGACTGATGACCCCGTAGTTAAGTCCCTTAAGCTTAACAAACATTTGAACATTTTTTATTGAAGACTTCTGCAATTCCTTTAGAAAGGATCCTGTGTGGAATCAGATGCAAATGTAATGCAGAGGACCACAGATGGAAGAAGTGTCATGAACACAGAAGTGAACAGCATGATCTCGAAACACACAAGGGGTGCAGAACACTGAGTACCATAAGGGACTTAAGTCAGGATTAGACGATAGCTGAGAGAGTGTGGGGTCACTGGGTAATTAGTTTCTTACATGACTTTATTGCTAACTCGATAGATACACTGGTCAAAACAATTGAGGCATCAGTTGAAATATATAGGTTCTCAAGTACTGTCATAGGCAGAATGAAAAAAAAAAAAAAAAATAAATAAAAAAATGGTTTGACGTCTTTCTGTCGGTTCCACAGAGTGGAGACAAAAACATTACGGCAATCGAGATAGTAGTAATACCAGAAAGTTGCTATAGAGGGGCGTTGTGTTGCCTTGTGTTTACTCTATGAAACGAATTACAACAACGTGACTTACCCGAAGCTATAGCACTGAAAATGTTCAAATGTTTGTATAGTCTATGGGACTTAACTACGGGGTTATCAGTCCCTAAACTTACAAACTACTTATGAACTAACTAAGACTAAGGACAGCACAAATATCCATGCCCGAGGGGGGATTCGAACCCCCGACCGTAGTGGCCGTGCAGACCGTGACTGGAGCGCCTCAGTCCCCGCGGCCACCGCGGCCGGCTATAGCATTGAGGCCCATATGAAGTTTGGAAGTGATACAGACACAAAGGTAGGTGGCTGCAGCTATTGGAGAGTCCCAAAGTATAATTTCGGGGGCCTGGGCGCGATTTCAAACAAAAGGAACAATTAAAAGAATGCAAGACCAAGATCATCCACGGGTTAACATCAACAACAGATGACCTTCATCTTCGGTTAACAGCCCGTCGCGACGGGAATCTGACAACAACACAGCTGCAACCCACCCTCCAAGAAGCAAAAGACGCGCAATATCAACAGAAACAGCCCTAAATCGCTTTCGGAAATGTGGCCTTAAAACCAAGACATCGTTTAGTCCGCAGATACTGGGTGGTTGAGCATCATGATTGGAGTCGTAACGCTTGGCGCCGGGTTCACAAATGAGTCAAAATATTGTGTTTAGCCGGACAGTCGTCGAGATCGTGGAACTCGGAACAATCACCATATCGTGGCAGTGGACGAATGGTGTGGGCAGTTGTCAGTAGTACAGGACGTACGGATCTTCACGCCTTTCAGAATGGTGCTTTGACTGCTCAGATGTATAGAGATGACATCCTTCGATCTTTTGTTGTGCCGTATGCTGGTGCCGTAGCAGATGGGTTTTTTCCGGTGCCCTATCGTAACGAATGGCGATTGGTGGTGGCTCATTCAGCCATCCGGCAGAAAAGATCCTTTTTATTCCTGCGGTGACTGCTGGATTTGCAGCCATTGTCCCGCGAGTGCCGATTCAGCTGTCGCTGGAGGGGGGAAGGGGGGGGGCGTTCGCGCTATCTGCTTCCGCGCTCTTACAATACTTAACGTACCATGATTATAACGTTCAAATACCATTTACGATCATTTGTCTTGAAAAAGCATGTTATTTTCCTAAACTTCATTAAATTTCATGATTAGCTCACGTGATCGAAAATGCCCAAGTATTGGCAGAACGGTTTTTTTTTTTTTTTTTTTTTTTTTTTTTTTTTTTTTTTTTTTTTTTTTTTTTTTTACTTTCCCAAACTGCTAAGGCCATCGGTCTCTAGACTTACAAACTGCCAAAACTAACTTGCGCTAAGAACAACACACACACGTCTTTTCGTATTCTTATTACATATTTATTAATACAGTTGGCGTTATTTCTTCGCAATTGTAAATATTAAATCGATGGCGACAGTTGTTATATGTGCTTAGGTGAAACGTACTGACCTTTTCACAAGCAAAACAACTGCAGATTGAAACGAAAGACCTTTTCGTTGTACTGTGATTCCTTTAGTTTGACACACGAGCAGAACACGAAATATCAGTTTGATAAGCAGCATCAGTTGTATTACGATTCCTCAACAACACTTGAGAAATGTTCTGTTGTGATTTTATAAGAGCTGAAATCTGATTGCATAGATAATGCTCGATTTCAACAGAATACAGTCGTTTATGTTTTGACATTTTTGCCACAGTCGGTGATGCCAATACGTGAAACAAGCAAAATATTGGCTGTTTACATTAAATAACAGGGTAGTGAGGAAACATCATCGATGCAGTCGGCAAGAAGCGATTTTATAGGCATAATGAATAGTCTGTATGAATTTTCAGGATTGTATAACTTTACTGAAAACCGAAATGACTTACTTGCTGACATATAAACTCGCTCAAGAGCAGCTTGAAAATCATCGCATCGATAATTGCATTTATAAAGGTGCAAAAAGTAAAAGATTCATAGCACAACACAAACACCGAGGATATGTAATTCTATTGCTTCGAAAAATAATTGACAATACGGTACTTTTCACCTGGGCACATGTAAAGACGACAATCATTGCATTAATATTAAGATGAAATTACATTGCTTTTACTACTAGATGTGAAATAGGAATACTGGGAGTAGTTTTAGTGGTGAAATCAAAGCATGATTTCTCCTGTAAATAAGAATAACTGTTGCCCATAATGCCGAAAACTCAGTCGCCTGACTCGGGGCAATTTTAAATGTTGGTTTCAAACCGCAGCACAGCAGAGATAGGGACGCGCGCAGTCTATGTTATCTTTGATCTATGGCTGCAACTGTAATGACGTCACATCACACCAAGAAGATGACACTATTTCTGTGTTATAGCAAAATGCTAGATTTTCCTCACTTTTTTACGTACTTTTTAGTTTCCTTTGTGTATAAACGAAAAATATTTTTGTGAAGACTGTTAGTGGAAAACTTGCGAAATTGATGCGGCTATCATAGCTTAGTTTTTCAATAACAACCCAGATTTTTATGTACCGGAAACGGGAGGTGGAAGACGCGTTTAAATTAAAATATACATACTTCTTAAACCTAACTGCTACTTGTTTGTGTCAGCAGACAGACTATAGTCTGAAGATACCCCCTAAATGTGAGGCAATAATGACTGCGTCTTCTATTTAATCTTTGCTTTTCTATCAAATGTTTTTCACTTTTAAATTAACACTGCTATTAGTTGCCAATGTCAAAATTACATGGTAAATCAGAACGCATGTAGTTACTTAACGGTTCAGAGTGATTCATGTGTTCCATAAATTAACTTCGCATTCTTCCACTTTCTCATACCATTATGCACTGTTTTACGTGCTGACGGACTACAAGCAATCTTCTGAGGTTAAATTGGAACTTCGGAGAATATATATATACTAGCCATTACAATTGATACACCAAGAAGAAATGCAGATGATAAACGGGTATTCATTGGAGAAATATATTATACTAAAACTGACATGTGATTACATTTTCACGCAATTTGGATGCATAGATCCTGAGAAATCAGTACCCAGAACAAACAGATGCCATGCAGCTTCAACACGATACCACAGTTCATCAAGACTTAGTGACTGGCGAATTGTGACGAGCCAGTTGCTCGGACACCATTGACCAGACGTTTTCAATTGGTGAGAGATCTGGAGAATATGCTGGCTAGGGCAGCAGTCGAACATTTTCCATATCCAGAAAGGCCCGTACAGGACCTGCAACATGCGGTTGTACATTATCCCGTTGAAACGCAGGGATTCTCAGGTATCGAATGAAGGGTAGAGCCACGGGTCGTAACACATCTGAAATGTTACGGCCACTGTTCGAAGTGCCGTCGATGCGAACTAGAGGTGACCGAGACGTGTAACCAATGGCACCCCATACCATCACGCCGGGTGACACGCCACTATGGCGATGCTGAATACACGTTTCCAAAGTGCGTTCACCGCGATGTCGCCAAACACGGATGCGACCATCATGATACTGTAAATAGAACCTGGATTCATCCGAGAAAATGCCATTCGTGCACCCAGGTTCCTCGTTGCGTACACCATCGCAGGCGCTCCTGTCTGTGATGCAGCGTCAAGGGTAACCGCAGCCATGGTCTCCGAGCTGATAGTCCATGCTGCTGAAACCGTCGTCGAACTGTTGGTGCAGACGGTTGTTGTTTTGCAAACGTCCCCATCTGTTGACTCAGGTATCGAGACGTGGCTGCACGATCCATTACAGCCACGCGGATAAGATGCTTGTCATCTCGACTGCTAATTATACGAGGCCGTTGGGATCCAGCACGGCGTTCCGTATTGCCCTCCTGAACCCACCGATTCCATATTCTGCCAACAGTCATTGGTTCGCGACCAACTCGAGCAGCAGTGTCGAGATACGATAAACCGCATTCGCGATATGCTACAATACGACCTTTATCAAAGTCGGAAACGTGGTGGTACGCATTTCTCCTCCTTACACGAGGCATCACAACAACGTTTCACCAGGCAACGCCGGTCAACTGCTGTTTGTGTATGAGAAATGTCAGCACGTTATAAGTGTCGCCACCGGCGCCAAACTTGTGTGAATGCTCTGAAAAGCTAATCATTTACATATCATAGCATCTTCTTGCTATCGGTTAAATTTCGCGTCTGTAGCACGTCATCATTGTGGTGTAACAATTTTAATGGCCAGCAGTCGTAAATAGTGGTCGAAGTTTTTCATCGCCTTTATCTGCTTATGGAAGATGTGTTTGTAATTCTATGGGACCAAACTACTTCGGTCATAAGTCCCTAGACTTAAACTATGTTAAACTAACCCATGGACAACATTCACATCCATGCCCGAGGGAGCATTCGAACCTCCGTCGCGGGAGGCCTCTCTAACCGTAATGTGGCGCTTCAGACCGCTGGGTTACTCTAAAAAAAAATGTTCAAATGTTTGTAGAGCTAATGGGGTTTGGCTACGGGGTCATCAGTCCCTAAACTTATAAACTACTTATGAACTAGCTAAGACTACAGACGGCACAAATATCCATGCCCGAGGGGGGATTCGAACCCCCGACCGTAGTGGCCGTGCAGACCGTGACTGGCGCGCCTCAGTCCCCTCGGCCACCGCGGCCGGCTGGGCTACTCTCGCGCGGCTGCGTGGTAGCGTAGTGGTTAGAGTCTTAGTCTACAACTTTTGCGTTCGCGTCCAAATACAATCGTATATTATTACTTTTTTCTCTTTTATTGACGCTTAAAGAATGTGATATTGTGAAACAGAATAGAATTATTGATGAAATAAGTAAACATTTGAAATTTAGGAAAAATAATTCCATTCACCAGATGGTCTCCAAAGGCATTTATGAGACACAAATCGTTGATGTATCTATTATATATTTAAATACTGTATCAACGATGTAAATATTAAAATTGAGAACCAACATGAAATTTGTATTTTTAGCAACTACATTAGAAAATGACTCAAAATTCAAGTCATTATCGTGTTTTATCGCGAAAACCTGTTTCTCAAATGTAGTTCGTATTTACATCAATGTGATACACAAATAAACGTGCCAAGTGAGCACTATCTAGTTTGGGTTCCTAAGGGAGACTTTTAATCGAATTTTTCACAATTTTCATTTCTTGGAACATGCACAAACAATTTTTCTGGAGTTTGTATACCTGTATTTGTACAGTGTGATAAAACGCATGGTTTGTAAATCATTTTCAGAAAAGAAAGTTCCTAAACAATATAGCATTCTTGGTGAATTTTACGACATGGAAGCAGTAACGTTGTAAAGTGTGAGTCGTTTTAAAATATTTGTAGGTGAGATGACACTGTAGTCGAGGCAAGGGACGTCAAATGAAACGTTTGGTGGGTAGTTAGTACAAGGACTTATGGTCAGGAGCGGCAGACCCCCAATAAATTATCTGAATCATTAATGTTATACAATTAATACAGTTATTAGTGAATTATCAGTTATATGTTTGGCCCTGTATGGCAGCGTACTATCATCACCAGTCACACAGACAAATCCACGACTTTTCCAATTAATACTGACTTTCCCCTCCAAAAATTATGAATTAAAAACGGGAAACAACAATAAATGAATTCGTGAAGAAAAATAGACTTTATCAGCTATATGTTTATTATAACCACTATGTTTATATTATTTCATATCAATAGCTCGAATATCTCAATTAAAAGTGGACAAAAAGATTAATACAAATTCTATATAAATGTAAAAGTAAACCTACGTCAATGCTTTACATTAATCTAAACACTGTAACATGAATTTAATACTAATTGGCAAGTCAAAATATCCCCTATTGGAAACGTTAAACTTCGTAACAGAACGGGAATTTACGTACAAGTTGGTAGTCGTAACGAAATATTCTGAGCATGGTAGATTTATAAACAACACTTTCCCGTTAGACTGGCGTACGCAAGCCACACATTACCCAGTCGACGAACTGCTGGGCGACTTCGCTGCGTCGCTGTGGCTTGGGCTCCTGGCGGTTATAAGCTGAAAAGTGCGCGACCACCGAATAAAAACACGCTCCGATATTCGGAGGATGTACTACCTGTATTCTCGGCAGTAGACAATGCCTACGACCTCAAGCAGTTCTGCCAAGTCTGGGCCACTTCAGTTAGCTTAGACAAGTACACACAAGCACTGAAGGCCTAAAAGACTCCAGAAAGCTATGTATGTAGTAATTAGTGCCTCGGTGCAACTAATTATGGCTGTCTGACCTTGTTCTCACCGAACAAGAACTATCAGTATCAGTTCAAATATCAGAGCGCACTCTGAAATTTGTAAAAGTTCCCAAATCCAAGAATCGTCTAAAAAAGCAAATCTCCACGTCCATACCCACGGAGAGCACGAAAAGAAAGCGGTCTGCACTCAAAGGGAGCACGAGGCCAAGTCCCACTGTGCTCCAAGAGAGCACGACATGAAGTCCACTTGATAACACCTTCTGCCGTGCATGTCCGTCCGAAAAACGACGTTTTTCCAGAAAGCCAATAAGATTCAAGCTTCCTAGCCTGGCCAGTGAAATTTCACTTACGTCTGGCCGATTTCGAAAATCTGAAACTCTACCCAGCAGCCAATCAGAGACGTCTACCCCTCCCTTAACTCTTCTTGGTGCGTTTCTCACGCTCTCCGCTGGACTCTCACGCTGGACTCGAAACACGATTTTGGATGCTCGTTCCTCGAGAGAGCAGAGGGGACGTCCCGTCGTGTTGCTACTTTTGCTCAAAATCAGCGAGATCGGCTCTTTAAGAGCTCTCACAAATACTGCCTTCCGCATGCCACAATTTGGCAAGCTCGGCGGACATTTTTACAAGCCTTTGGCCCAAGGCACGTACGCGACCCTCGCACCCCTGGTCAGTGCCAGCAGGTAAAGAAATGCCGTCACCAGCTGCACACTGGAATTTCAACCTCCAGGCCTTCTCCTACACCAAAACAGCAAAACAATTCCCCCTTCTCACATAAAACTGCCTTGCTCCAATATTCCATCAACAGCAACAGCAGATTACACATAATGAACTAATTACATGATTAAGCTTACGTTAAATTACATAATAAATATGAGAGAAGGCCTGCCATCTCTCAACGTGTTGACTGACGTCACATGCATCACATGTCTCAAATGGCGCGCTTTAGCGGGATTGCAAATTATGTGGATTTCATTCTATTTTTAAATACTGCTGTTCATGTTATGCTCATAAGATGACATAATTGACCATCTAATACGATTTTCAAAAAGAAAAAAAAAAAAAAAAAACGTCGAGTACCCATTACAACATTAATCCTAGAGGCGGTCAGCGGTCAGTAGGCGCAACAAGCCCACTCGTTACTCGTGTACGCGGCTGCTGCTGGTGGGAGTGGCGCAGCGAGCAGCTCGTGGCTCGAACTTCATAATAATAAACATGATAAACTGTTAACAGCTGTACTGTACGTTATAAAACAAAACTCTTGAGAAAATATTCCTTTTGTGTAAAAATAAGGTAATAATAAATCAAAATTACTCAAATTTTCCGGGCTGTTATGCCGTGGTCTAGTGGATTCATTATTAAAACCCAACGTTTCGTCCCCGACTGCGGAGGACATTCTCAAGGGGGATCGTGGCACTTTCGGATGTCCAATTCACACCCTGGCTCGCTACTGACTGAAGCCAAATTCCGTTTACAAGGGCTCGCGCGCAGTGGTGTGACGTCAGATGTTTTTGACATGCGCGCGCAATTCGTCGTTGCCGATTGCCTCCGTCCGTTAATGTCGTCCCATGGTGGAAGACTGTTGCATTTCTTCTTCAAAACCGGAATCCAGATATCATTTCGTTCCACGCCCTCCTCCATCCTATTGAAATTATTGGAGTGTTTTACAATTTCTATGAGCCTCTCTATACAGTCTTTCGTGGTATCTATTTGTGGCTGCTAAAACCTGAGTCTTATCAAATTGAATAAGGTGGTCCCCTGGTTGAAAAACATGTTCAGCAACAGCTGATCTGTCAATCTTTCCCCTTCTACAGTTCCCCTTGTGCTCATCTAGTCGTTTTTTGACTGTTCTTTTTTGTGGTGCCCACGTATACGTCCCCACAGCTACACGGAATCCTATAAATTACTGCTTTTTCCAGCGGTTTGCGAGCATCCTTTGCCGATTTCAGGTGATCCTGTATCTTCCGAGCAGTTTTGTAAATGACGGCAACATTCCGTTTCGTCAAAATTTTACCGATGCGTTCGGTGACCTCCTTAATAAAAGGTAGGAAGACTTTAGATTTCACATGAACCCTTTCATCGTTTTCAACTATACGCGTCGATCTCAAAGCTCTCCTCATCTCTGTAGACGAATAGCCATTCTTAAGTAAAGCATTACTCAGGTGTTTCAATTCCGCGTGGAGTAATTCCGGTTCGCAGATGTTCCTTGCTCTGTCCACCAAGGTCTTTATACTGTTCCAAAAGACAATGAATAGTCATGAACTGTGACAGTGATAAAAAGAATAATACCAGCACACTGGAGAAGAGAAAAATGACCATTTTTTCTGTAGTTGTCAGATATTTAGCGGTGTTTACACCTTTTATTAATAAATAATAGTACCCTTTACCACATATAAATCTGATTGAAGTATTTGCTGGCGAGATTAGCAGCATCAGTACATTTTTTTCAATCCACTGTTTTTGAATGCCACCAAAACATTTTGGCCTACTTTAGGTTACGGTAGTAACACTAAAAGTGGGCCTTTGCGATAGTTTTTTCATAGCTCGAAATTTAAATGAAAATAACGGCTTAACCATTCATCTGACACGAAAACTGAATAACCTAATTTGTAGAGGAGAAAATTCTCTACAACTTCATTCCCTTACGCTTTTTTCATATCTTGTATCGTTTGAAAGATATTTGCAAAAATAACGGAGTTTTGACACCCTCCATTAAATTAACGAAAACCAGCCGTTCGCAGATGTCACATGACATTCCTCGCCCAGAACTCTCTGTGGCATACGACATCTTGCGTTGCGTATTTGATGATTCTCTTACTGTAACTTACACGTTGTCATTTCAAGGCAATGGTGCACTGAAGAATTAACAAAAACGCGTCGTTCTTCGTACGATAAATGATAACCTAGTGCCTACAGATGCCATATTAGCATCAGTTAACAACTACCATGAATAGTATGAGATAAAGAACAGAACTCTTCACTGTCAGTTGCAGCGTAATGGGTACTGTGTGATACTGTGACGCAGAAGATCAGTGGTTCGAAACCCGCCACTACCTAAATTTTTTTCCTAAAAGGGTTCATACACTCTTAGTAATTAATTTTTTATTATTTAGATTATTATTTTGGTCCAAAATGTTCGCAAAAACTTATAAAACTACAAATCTCAAGTGGGCCGTAAAACACGTCAGTGCGATTTTCTTAAGTATGACGACAAGAACCGCTAACATTTAAAGGACAATGTAACATATGTTCTCGCACCATTAGAAAGTAAAACATGATCTTATGCCACTTCTAAACTAAGCACCCTTCCGGCTTTAATTCATGGGGAAAAATAAGGACTCAATTGACAGACATCTCCATTATTACCGAGCGTGGTGGCGCAGTGGCAACGCACTGTTCTCGCTTTCGGGAGAGCGGAGGTTCAAATCCACCTCCGGCCACCCAGATTTAGATTTTCCGTGATTTCCCTAAATCACTCCAGGCAAATGCAAAGAATGGTTCCTTTCAAAGGGCACGGCCTATTTCCTTCTCCATCCTCACCCAAAAGTCTGAGCGTCAGCTCTGTCTCTAATGACCAAGCTGTCGACGGGTTGTTAAACCTTAAGCTTCCTTCCTTCCTTTCATCCATTATTTTTGTCTGATGGAGTTCTCCAAATTACTTTATCCTGAGCAAGCCTCGTCATCTCCTCATAAGAACGGCGACCACGTCTATTGGAACTATGTTACTGTATTCGCCTTTGGTCTCCCTCTGCGAGTTTTAACCCACACTCTTCCTTCCAATGCTAAATTTACGATTTCTTGATGGCTAATAATGTGTCATAACAATCCATCCCTTCTTTTAGTCAATCCTTTCGTAATAACTTATCGCCCATGTTTCACTACCGTACAAGACAACACTTCACACAAATGCCTTCAGAAAATACTACATAACACTTGAATTAACTTTTTTTACATGTAAACAGTGAAACGAGCAGCAATTGCCATGAAAATCGTTTGCTTTTTTATTATAGCAAATCGATTTCGGTTTCCGAGTAACCATCTTCAGCGCTGTAGCTTCGACTCAAATAACTCCTTATCTGGTTTCTGTGCAAGCTGTAAATAACCTTCCGTTCCCTATATTATACCCCAGCTGCCTTCAGAATTTCAAAGAGTGTATTACAGTCAACACTGTGAAAAACTTTCTTCACATTTATAAAAGCTAGAAATGCACCTTTGACTTTCCTTTATGTACCTTCTAAGATAAGTGGTGAGTACAGCCCCCTGTGTTCCTACATTTCTTCTAAAACCAAACTAATCTTTCCCGTGAAACATTCGCATGCTATATAAGTAATTACATTTCATTCTACCACTTTCAAACAGAATACTCAGCTTTTCAACATTACTATGTATGGGGGTTCAGCTCGCTGCAAAATTATTCACCTGGGGCGTCATGGTAGAAATAAATACTCGATATGTACAATTTTCACTTCTTCTTTAATTTGAAATCAAACTGCTTGTCCACCAAAACATTTACAACATTACAATGGAACAGAACTTAGCTGGTAGTACTTCCATTTTAAAACACAGAATGACATAGCTTCCAGTGCACTTTAGAAAAACCAAAACTCGAACTCCATACGCAAGACGGTGAGGCAAATATATAACATCGGCAATAATGACCTTACATTGTTCATAACAATTGAGTATACTAATTTACAATTAACAGACACACAAAGAAAACATTTCATGTACTCAAAAATAATCACAATATAAAATGAAAACTATACATACAATAATTTTAAATGACACATTTCTTTTTGAATTGAAATCTCCGATCTTGCTGTTTGACAACAAAGTGCGATCTTAAATGTCAATTAATTTGTTAAGGAGTACATCAGACATGTTCCTAACATATACTTAACTATCAAATATAGTCGCAAATCTGACAATAGGTTCAAAATCTCACGTCAGGCAATATATACAAAAAATCACAGTATTGAAATTTCGACTATTACATTAATTAACACAATTAGCTGGTCAACACAACTTGTTTATGAGCCTGACATATATACAATGCTAGTTATTTTCATGTTTCTTTGTTTTTCACGAAAGTTTTTACAATTCGTCTGTCTATTTATTGAAATAATGTACAATGACAAAAGTATTGTTTATAGAACTGTCTGGAAACGTCTTATACAAATCTCTTAATTAATGAAATCTATTCACTTGTTTTAATCACAGTATGACCGAGAACTGTCCTACACTGGTTCCTAGGATGGCTATTTCGTCTGTAACAAACTTCACACGCAACATATATCACTATTGAACCACACGATTCCGGGTCTGACGCAGACGGTATCGTACGATAACATTGAGATGAGGGGGCCGGAAGTATCATCACACCCGACATCAGCTTCTACAAGATTTTCCATTCTTCTATAAATATTTCGTGTTAAACTTTTGCTGTCATAACTTATTAAACAGATGGTTCTGTAGTTGTCACACCTGTATGCTCCTGCTTTCTTTGGAATGGCAATTATTAGATTTTTCTTAAAATCTGAGGGTATTCCGTCTGTCTCATACATTTTACACACCATGTGAAATACGTTTGTTATGGCTGGCTCTCCCAGAGACTTCAGTAGCTCTGAGGGAATGTCGTCTACTCCATGGGCCTTCTTTCGTATTATGTCTTTCAGTGCTCTGTCAAACTCTTCTCTCAGCACACCAGTGGCGGAGTAAGGCCGTGTTCACACTGCCGGCTAGCCGAGCGATCTAAAGCGTCTCGTTGCAGAGCGCGCGGTTGCTCGCCGAGGAGGTTCGAGTCCTCCCTGGGGCATGAGTGTGTGTGTTTGTTATTAGGTTAGTTTACCTAGTTTGTAAGCTACGGACTGATGACCACGCAGTTTGGTCCGATAGATCTACAAACATTTGAAACACTGCCGGCCGGGCCGAGACGACTCCGCTTCAGCCGGCTCACGCCGAGCCGGCGCGAGTCGACTGGGCTATGGTATTACTTCTGCAGCACAGGTATCTCGCGTCTCCAGCATGTTGTTAACACAGTTTTCTTTGAATGATAGCTTTTTTTAATAACACTTGTGAAAAAATTTTCTGTTTATTTTTTCTTGTGTTACTAGTACTTCTGAAATGAATAACAAATTCAGACCTTTTTTTTTTTTTTTTTAAGCTGTCCTCGTAACAAAAAAAACTCTCCTAAATGTCAGTTGAAATTCATGGGATAAGTCCATTACCACCTGTTTCTTCTGTGCTTAATCCGATGAGTTACTACAGTATGAGAACAATAGTATTAAAATAACAAAATCAGTTAACTGTTGCTGGCCGCGGTGGCCGAGGGGACTGAGGCGCTTCAGTCACGGTCTGCACGGCCACTACGGTCGGGGGTTCGAATCCCCCCTTGGGCATGGATATTTGTGCCGTCCTTAGTCTTAGTTCATAAGTAGTTTGTAAGTTTAGGGACTGATGACCCCGTAGTTAAGTCCCATAGACTATACAAACATTTAAAAAAAAAAGTTAACTGTTAGCTGGCTCAAAGTAGATGGCAAAGAACAAGTTTTGGTCACCCCCCTCCCTCCCCCCCCCCGTGTTTTTTATCGCAATTGCTCTATATTTTATCACCGTTTAAACCTTCCCTGAACTTCCACGAATGTGACATGAACATTATCCTGGACATGCGTGCGTGATTTTCCCACTCTTTCCGTCCACTGTTGAGCAGATACTTAGAGTATCTGATGATGCCTTTATAAAGCTACTGGGTATAAAATACATATTATTTAAATTAATATGGTTTATATTAAGAGGTAAGTGATACGAAGTTCACCGGGCCATTTAGTCATCTAGTCGACCCGGCAATGCTTCGCAATTGCCAATATGTATGTACTCATGCTTTCAACGTCGAATGTGCAAACTGTTATCGCAATCCTACGAATGATATTGATATCCCAAAGAAAAGTGCTCTTTCAGTTTTCCACAAATTTTCCTGTTTTCTAGCCAACTATTCCAAGCTTTTACTTCATTCAAACCTTCCTCTCGCTTTGAACGCCGAATGTGCAAAATTTTACCGCAATCAGATGAATGGTAATGTTATTTCATAGAAAAATCTCTTTCTATTTTTTTTTTCAATTTTCCGGGAAACTTTTCCAAATTTTTATTTCATAAGCACGTTGTTCTTGCTTTGAAAGTCAAATATGCAAAATTTTAGCGCATCACACGAATGATATTGACATCCCATTGTAAAAAGCTCTTTCAGGTTCTTGCGAATTTTCAAATTTTCTAGGTAATTTTTCAAAATTTTTAGTTTATAAGAACGTTCACCTTTCGTTGAACGTCGAATGATCAAATTTTTTCGCAATCGGATGAACGGTTCTCAACTTATACTGTTGAGTACATTTAGAAACACACTGAAAAAGGAACTTCGTTTGAATTTTGCGACTTTCCTTTTTAAATGTCCCTATCCTTTTTTTTCTTTTTTTTTTTTTTTTTTTTTTTTTTTTTTACTGGAAACTTTTCCAAGACTATAATGAACAGAACAAAAGAAGAATTACCCTTCTCCGTCGTGCGAATAGTCAGTTATAGTACTGAATTCAGTCAAACACATTGAAAAGTGCACTTTCAAGTTTTCTCAAATTTTCCAATTTTCCGGTAGATTTTCCAAAAAATTTATTTCATACACACCTTGTCCTGTCAAGTCGTACTCAAGTGATGCTCTCACAACCATATGACAATTTTTTTTCATAGTAAAAATAGCTTTCGTTTTTTCCTAAATTTTCCTACTTTTCGGGCGACTATTCCAAATTTTATTTGGTTCGAACCTTTCTCTTGCTTTCAAAGTGAAATGTACAATATTTTATCTCAGTAGGACGAACGGTATTGACAGCTCACTGGAAAAAGTTGTTTCAGTTTTTCCCGATTTTCCTATTTTCCGGACAACTTTTCGATATTTTTTCACCGTTTAAACCCTCCCTGGACTTACACGAATATTTGAAGACCAAAAATCAGCCAAATCGGTTCAGCCGTACTCAAGTTTTAGCGAGACTAACGAACAGCAATTCATTTATGTATATATAGATATTAACATTAAAAATATGTAGTTAACTCCTCATAAGGGATGTTGCAAGTGGTGGCATACGTGAGGTTTACCTGTTTTATGTGGGCCACGCTGTACTGTATTTCAACCCATTTTCCACTTTCAAAGAACTCAACACATGTCTCAGAATTTTATTATTTATTTATTTTGTTAAGAAGGTGTCCGAGGGAAACTGCGTTTCTACGAACATTTTGCTGAATCACCTGCTGACAATATTGTTTGTCTCAATGCAGGGCCGGCGCAAGGCACGTGCGAAACGTGGGGCCGCACAGGGCGGCAGCTTCCGAGGGGCGGCAAATCTGCCGTCCCCCCTTTCTTTCATTTTTTAGGACGAACTCAACATTTATGCCCAAGAGGGGATTCGAAACCAAACCTTTGAGGGAGCGGCTTCGAGAACTGTGGCACGGCGTCTGGACTACCTACCGGCCGCCCCTGGTGAACGAGAGGTTCGTTCCAGCAGCTGTCAGACGGCTACTTTCAAGCGCTAAGAAACAGGTGTTAATATGCATGCGCAGCTAGTATGACGTAAAAACCCTTGTTTGATACTTGCACTGCTGGATCGCTTGTAGCACTGTTTCTGGATGCAGGCGAAGGTGAATTTAAAGGAATAATTAAAATACTTTCCTTTCTAATAACGAAGTGTTAACGAGAAATATCTGATCTCAAGTGACTTCGAAATAATCGGAAATCACGCTAAAACACACACACGTATCACGTGATGGCTACCCCCACTGGAACTCGGACCTTTCTGCGCATGCGCAAATTGGCAGCTAGAAATATTTTTCCGGGTAGCGTCTGGCTGCTTGCGGCAACTGCTGGAACACCAAACAGCCACACTCCAAGTAGCCAGAAGCGTTAGAAGGCGCTGCTGGAACACAAATTCGGCGTTGCGCATGCGCGTCAAGCAATCTGGCAGCTGCTGGAACGAACCTAAGGAGAGGCAGCACCGTCGTGTTTACGCTAGAGGAACAGAGAGAGGGGGAGCAGTCTGGCATACACGCCAGTATTCTTACGTGTGGAGAGCTGCCAGCCTGTTACGCGCCGTCCGTTTACTCACAACTAATTTTGCAGACGAAATCTAATTTGGAAATTCGAATGCAATGTTCGATACTGCGGTTACATGTTAAGCCTGAAGTAATTTTGCTAAGTAATTAAAATACGACAGTTCAGATCGCAAGTTGCTGCGTTTTTTATTGGCAACCGGTTTCGTCCCTACAGGACCACCATCAGGCCTTTAGCAACTTGGTGGACGGTGACGGTGGCCGGAGAAGGCGTCGCATTTTAATTATTAAAAATTTTCAAGGTAGCTGTTTCCTTTTCTATTAAAAAAAAAATAAAAATAAAAAAAAAAAAGCTTTCAAAACTTTTGTTAAGCCCTTCAGTGGCAGTTTCCGAGTGTTTTATTCTTCTCTCTTTATGGAAAAAAATCGTTGAACATTACTGCAGTCAAACATGTCCAACACCTACAATGGCTAGAAGTATTCGGATTGGGTAAATACGCTGCGAGTAATTACAAGAGATAAAAAGACATTGGTATTAAGCCCGGCATAAGTTGGGTTTCGACGCATTTTTCAAAATTTTTGCTGACCGTTTCTGAGTGGTAATCGGACGTTTCGGTTTTTGAGCCATGAAACACCTTTTTCGCCTGCATGAACAACAATTAAACTCTGACCAGCACTTCTGTTTGACAATACTACTCGCACTCTTATCACTTTGCCAAAATTCATTTACTGTATACTCTTTTCCGTTGAATACATTATCTGTTCACAACCACTGAAAAATGTTTATTTACGTTAATGTCGCGCGGGATTAGCCAAGCGGTCTACGGCGCTGCAGTCATAGACTGTACGGCTGGTCCCAGCAGAGGTTCGAGCCCTCCCTCGGGCATGTGTGTGTGTGTGTGTGTATGTGTGTGTGTGTGTGTTTACCCTTAGTATAATTTATGTTGAGTTGTATGTAAGCTTAGGGACTGATGACCTTAGCAGTTAAGTATCATAAGATTTCAAACACATTTGAACATTTTCATAATTTCACAAGGCTTATTCATATTAGCTAGATTTCTTCAATCAGGTTTGACTCCATTTTTGAGCTGGTGCCCAGCGACTGTTTTGTACAAATCTGTAGAGAATGTCACCAGTCAGTTGCAATTTTCGTTTTTATTTTCCAGATCTACATAGATTTTGGGCACAGTGTGGCTTTTCTCAATGCTTTGAGTTGTATTTACATCTATATCGTTATGCTGAACGTAACTGTCAACATGATGGTTTAGATGTAAGCAGATATTAAAAGATTTGAGACCGGCCAGTCAGTGGCCGAAACCTAGATCTGAAAAGAAAACAGAAAATTTGCGACTTATTGCTGACATTTCCTGCAGATTTGTTTCAATAAAATACCACAAACGTTTTGTAAAAGAAAACAAGTTGGGGGGGATGGGGGGCGGCAATTCAGCAGTTCGCACAGGGCAGCACTTGGGCCTGCGCCGGCCCTGTCTCTATGGCACTTCGATTTTATAAAACTTTTAACTGAAAGAAAAATACAGTTTAGACTCAGACACTAAAAGTCACGTCAGTAAAGGATGATTTTGTTATTATATTTCTTTTGTTGTCACACTGTAGTGACCTGTCTGATTTTAAGCACATAAGGAACAGGTGTTAATGGATGCATCCCATGAATTTCGACTAACATTTAGGAAAGTTTTTCCTTATGAGAACAGCTAAAAAAAAATCTGAATTTTGTATTCATTTTACAGAATTAATAGTAATAAAAGATAAAAGAAAAAACATATTTTCACAAGTGTTATTTAAAAGAAAAAAAAAAGCTATCATGCAAAAAGACTTGAAAACAGGCTGGAGACGTGAGATACTTGTGCTGCAGAAGCAATACCATAGCCCAATCGGCTGGCGCCGGAAATATTAAATAACGAATGTCGTCGGCTCGGCGTGAGCCGGCTGAAGCGGAGTCCTCTCGGCCCGGCCGGCAGTGTGAACAGCGCAATTTAAAACAATGTGTTTCATCTCTCGGCTCGGCTCGGCTCGGCTCGGCTCGGCTCGGCCCGGCCAGCAGTGTGCACGGCCGAGCCGAGCCGGGATATTAAACACATTGTTTTAAATTGCGCTGTTCACTAGAGATGGGATAATTGAAACATCTGATGGTTTCGAAACCAATTAAACCATCTGTGGTTTCGAAACACTGTTTCGAAGCCATGAAACCGTGAAGCAATGTATGTTTTGTCATGAAAACTTCGTTCTAGGAGGGCAATATTTTACACTATGTGGACAAGGGTACATACAAGAACCTGTCAACCATGGAGTATATATTTACTTCTTGGTCTGTACGAAACATGTAGATAAATAATTTTTTCCCATGTTGTTCATGTTGCCAACATAGTCACACGAGGCCGCATGTATGGTAGGTAAAAGTTTACCCCATTAGGAACTCACAACTGCAATACGGTACGCATATTACAGTGATGGATCATAAATGCTACTTTCTATACATACTAAATAAATTATAGGGAATAAAGGGCACACTAAATAATCACAAGTAATGCTATGGAATTGCAAAAATAATAAAGTAAGAGGCAAGTTCACCACTTGTACGTCTTGACCGTTACTTTACCGCCCCAATTCTTGTAACATGAGTGTCGAAAAATTATAACGACAGTAGGTAACTTCCTTTTTTCGCTCATAAGAAACCAACTCTTTATCACGAGATTAAATAAGCGATCAACCCTTGTTAGTATAAAAAATGTCATTTCAGGCTTCATGTTGTATCTTATTTTAAAGAATGTAGTTTCATTCGTGTGTCTTTAATATGGTAGATAAACCTAGAATTTAACTGGTTTTTCAATGCAAAACTTTTACATTTATAAAGCAGACATTATGTCATTTCGGAATACAGCAGTCTCTTGCAAACGAATCTTGATATCAGTAATCATAAGCTGCAGACTCAAGAGTGTCAACTACTGTTTGACACTCTCTAAATGGTTTATATACTAGTAGTTATATGTGTATCTGTGTGGAGCTTCAGTAAAATGAAACACCATATTTCAATACCATTAGTCTGTTCCGCGTTACTGCATTAATGGTTTGAAACACCGGTGTTGTGAAACCGACATGAAATCGTGAAACCGACACGAAACTGTGAAACCGACACGAAACCGTGAAGCCGACAGGAAGAAACGGTTTCAGTGTATCGACAATCGATCGCGAATGTGATCCGAAACAGAACGGAATGAAACCGCATGGTTTTGAAACCGTGAAAGATGCCGGTTTCGAAACCATGAACCGTTGTGTGTATCGAAACCTGGTTTCACACCATGAAACCGTAGCCAACTCTACTGTTCACACTGCCGGCCGGGCCGAGAGGACTCCGCTTCAGCCGGCTCACGCCGAGCCGACGACATTCGTAACGTTTAATATTTCCGGCGCCAGCCGATTGGGCTATGGTATTGCTTCTGCAGCACAAGTATCTCACGTCTCCAGCCTGTTTTCAAGTCTCTTTGCATGATAGCTTTTTTTTCTTTTAAATAACACTTGTGAAAATATTTTTTTTTTTCTTTTATCTTTTATTACCATCAATTCTGTAAAATGAATACAAAATTCAGAATTTTTTTAGCTGTTCTCATAAGGAAAACTTTCCTAAATGTTAGTCGAAATTATTATGTGCTTAAAATCCGGTAGGTCACTACAGTGTGTCAACAAAAGAAATATAATAACAAAATCAGTGAACTGTTAGCTGGCTCAGTCACCAGTAAAGAAGTTTTGGTCACCACCGTGTTTCCTTCGATCTTCAGCTGACTGTGGGTGAGGGTAGCTTGTTGCTAGTAACAAGCCCACGAGGAAGCAAAAAAACAAAACACAGTAATACTGTATATAAAGTGACACGCGCTTCTCATCCTTTACTGATGTGACTTGTATTTTCTGAGTCTAAACTATATCAGCGCATTTTTCTTTCAGTTAACGTTTCTAAAAACTCGAAGTACCATTGAGACAAAGAATATTGTCAGCAGATGATTCAGCAAAATGTTCGTAGAAACGCAGCGTCCCTCAAACACCTTCTTAACAAAATAAATAAATAATAAAATTCTGAGACGTTTGTTGAGTTCTTTGAAAGTGGAGATGTGTTGAAATACAGTATAGCGTGTCCCGCATAAAACAGGTAAACCTCACGTATGCCCCCACTTGCAACATCCCTTATGAGGAGGTAACTACATATTTTTAATGTTAATATTATCTTTTATTTTTTACTTAGTTCGTTCTTAATTTAATCTCAGGCGTGAGTGATATTGTTTTTATGTGGGTCAAGCTGTATAGAATTATTTTTACCTTGTGATAATTTTTCTGAGAGCTACAATAGCGAAAATAAATAAAATGATTATACATGACTTAGGTGTAGAAATACCTATAAATTTCAGTATAATTTTGGCTTCTTCCTTTTATCATTTCCAACTAGAAACCCAATAAGTATAATATAAAAAAAAATTATTTCAGTCCATCTACCAAAGTGACGGTTAACATTAATTTATTCTTCACTTCTAATTCCGTTCACGAAATATATATTCCATTTATTGTGTAATGTGGACAAGAAATAAGCCATAGGTCTTTCATAAAGTATTACCTCACGTCAAACCATAGCAGAACATTGTCAATTATAATCGGTTGCCACCCAAGAAGAAAAAAATTATACTTGTTTTCTGGTCACGGATCATTAACACATAACGAGGAAGCGATAAACGTGGCCAGCAATTCATGTTTTCGGCGCTGCAGTGTTCGCGCTACGGCCAACACCCGCCGAGATCGAAGGCTTGCGACCGCGGAATAACGCCGCTCAGATAACTCACAATTAACTTGTGATAGGTGGTAGATATCAGTGCGGCTACCATTTCAAAAACTTTTCTGTACTTTTAGCTCAATTTCACTCGCTATAATGCATGGTCTAAAATGCATAGAACAGTAAACTGCCCGCTATCGAACTTTTTCAATACACGCTTTGTAAATCAAGTGCGGATACTTGACAAAAAGCATCATTTGAAAACGACTGTTACGAATTTCAAAGCGGTGAATGTTGTATTCGAAAGCTAAGCTGTTGTTCTACAATGTGTCCAAAAAACAGATTTTTTAACCTCATACTTTCATCAAAATTAAGTGAGGAGCGTTACAAAACTAAAAACTCACGCGGAATGAAAATTAGACTTTTTATTTTTTCACAGGCAAAGTATAGATTTTAAGGAAGAATAACTTCATAAAACGATGTGGCGTGGTCTTATATCCCGTCAAAATTTTCTACAACTTGAAAATCGGAAAAGTTGATTTTCCTCCTCTTTTCGGCTCGGTCCGGCGCGCCGAATGAACACCCATACTGTCGGCGTGTGCCGCGCGTGTGTGTGTGTGGGGGGGGGGATCAACTTTTTTCGATTTTCAAGTTGCAAGAAATTTTGACGGTATATGAGACCACGCCACATCGTTTTATCAACTTATATTTTCCTTAGAAGCTTTGCCTTGCCTGTGAAAAAATAAAAAATCTACCTTTCATTCTGCGAGAGTTTTTAGTTTCGTAACGCTCCTCACTCGATTTTGATGAAAGTATTCTGTTAAAAAATCTGAGTTTTGGACACAGGTTAGTACAACCTCTTAGCTTTCGAATAAAACATTACCTTTTCGAAATTCGTAACAGTCGTTTTCAAATCATGCTTTTTGTCAAGTACGCGCACTTGATTTACAAATCGTGTATTGAAAAAGTTCGATAGCGGGCAGCTTACTGTTCTATGCATTTTAGACCAGACATTACAGCGAATGAAATGGAGCTAAAAGTATGGAAAAGTTTTCGAAATAGTAGCCGCACCGATATCTACCTCCTTTCACAAGTTATTGCGAGTTATCTGAGCGGCGCCATGCCGCGATCGCAAGCCTTCGAACTCGGCGGCTTTTGGGCGTAGCGTGAAGCACTGCCTGCATTGCCGAAAAATTTGATTTGCTGGTCACGTGTGTAGGTCCCTCCACACTTAGTTCCGTGGCCTGTGATTTTGTTCGACAGAGCGTCTATGTCTTGTCATGGAAGAGGAAGAACAGACAAAAATACAACCGTTTTTTGTACAATGTACATGCTTCGTTTATTTTCCATCTGCATCGTTCACTACTGCGTCAAACGTTTCCCAGGCGCTACTCTTTCTCTTCTTCAGCATATTTGCAAGTATGTACACTCCATCATTTAATTTTCTTTTCGCATCCTCTACGGTCTCACAACTAACAGATTCATTAGAGGCTACGTCATCGCTAGAGTCGGTCATTTTCGCTCTGCCAGTGATACGCAACAAAGCGAGATCGGGCACTCAACTGCCTTGTTACGTCGCGACTAGTACTTCCTACTCACTTTACAATTGCCGATTGCAGCGCGCTGAACCAAACTTTGTTTACGGCCAGAGAGGGCCGTAGGCGTCTGACAACACTCGACAGTACACGATCGAGGCACGTGGCTTCGCATTCTAGAAAAATGTTTGTAGAGCTTTTGGGACTTAACTACGGGGTCATCAGTCCCTAAACTTACAAACTACTTATGAACTAGCTTATACTAAAGATGGCACAAACATCCATGCCCGAGGGTGGATTGGAACCCCCGACCGCAGCGGCCGTGCAGACCGTGACTGGCACGCCGCAGACCGCTCGGCAACTGCGGCCGGCCGCATTGTACACTCATGCTATTTTCACAGAGCGGCTACGTAATCTGAGCGTTTACTGAAATGGATAGGTATCGCGAAAATATGTCCTCACAAAGGAAAACTTAAATAATTTTCAGGTTTCATCGACTACTCAAAGGCTCAGCAGGATGAATAATAAATCTACACCAGCGTCCATCCTGGCAGCGGGGACATCTTCCTTTTAATTATTAGCCTGTACCTCAATATTTTTCTTAGATTTTAGTATTAACAGCAAATGTATTTTTATCAGCTACCCGCAAAACCAAACTATTACATTGCAATATAATTTTATTTTAATTACATACAATTTTCTGTAGAAAAATATATTAATAGAAAATGTACTATGCATTCGCTCCTGTTATTCCATAGTAACATTACAGTTTTTTTCAGTTCCCTTTGTCTTCCTTCAGAAGAATATATTAGAAACGACTGTAATGTTTTTTCTTTGCAAACATGCTGCAGCATTGTTTTGTCGTAAAACTATACATTTATATTCTTAATATTCATTTCTATTGCTTTTCTGTTCAAGAATGAATTAACAGAATGTACAGGTTTGTTATCTGTTGCATATGTACCAACGAGCGTAAGTCTAATGCCCGTACGCCAAACGCCTTCAGCAGAAATGGCAATTATAAATTGAACGGGTAACACTGTTACAGTACAAGTTTTAGTATCCGTCGCTAAGGAGTGTGATGGAAATGTTTCATCCTACGTCTCACGTGCGCATCCAAGCAGCACAGTGGTTGACGCGGACGCAATTAGGGGCGGGCGGCACAGCGCGGTCTAATGGGGCCGCGCAGACTGGCAGTAGAGGGGACGCGACGCTGATGCGACCTGTACTGCACCTGAACAGCGCTGGGCTGCGTGTCGCTGCAGCCGAGTAGAGGCACAGAAAGGGGAGGCGGGGAGCGGCGAGCACTGTCGAACGCTCTGTATCGAAAGTGGCACTATTATTGGTTTTTCAAAATGTTACAATGTATGTAAAACTATTGTACCATACTGCTATAGTAATCAGTCCATTGACTTACAAACTATTTAAACCAACTTACACTAAGAACAACACACACACACGCGCGCGCGCGCGCGCCTGCGGGAGGATTCGAACCCTCGGCGGGAGTGACCGCTCAGTCCATAGATTATTGGCTGTTCGAACAACATTATCTTACAACTGAAAGTTTTTGTCAAAGACTAGTGATTCTTTTTCATCATTTAAGTTCTCGTTCTCTTTTCATTTGTGCATTATACTTTTCAGTTACTGCGTACTTATATCTGTACAGTTTTGTTTAGTGAAATATTGTAACATCATAGGATCAACAACCAACGCAGAAAATTTTAATTTCATAGTAGGACATCGTCGACAGTGTAGTAGATAAATGGATGCAACATTTTGTGTCTTTTTAAATAAATAAAACCAATCATTTTGTTCCTGAGGAACTAGTAAAAATCTAGATAATTTTGTCAGAATTGTGATAGTTACTGTAATTAATGCTAAAGAATTTTTGAATCGTTACATAATGTGGTTAGACTCTCAAATATACATTTTAAAGCTCAAGTCAACATTCCATATCTTCGGGAGTTGGTACGTTTATCTTTCCTTGGTTGTCATTTTTTTGTATCAGTTACTTACTGGAAGATGAGCTTATGATTCGAAACATAGGTCATTTTTTATTAATGAATGAAATAAGGCTTTCGTTTGGTTAAAACACACACAATTGTGAGATTTCAACGTCTACCGTACCTCAAAGATACCGCCATTTCCGGTTCATTTGCAACAGTCTCTTGCAATTCTCTTGCAAGTCAATGGCGTCCTATATAATTCCCTATTATACTTCTGAAAACTGCCTCTTAGTCAGTCCGATGTAAAATCACCATCACTTGTCTTCGTAGTAGTTTGACATCTTCCAGATTTTCCATTCACTCTAATACATTTATTTGGTGATTTTTTAACGCATTAATGAATAAAGCAATACTTCGTCGCTAAAATGAGTATGAAATTTGACGATTGATATGACCACATCATTTCCGATGCTCAGGGATGGAAATGGAAGCGCCAGTGTCTCGAAAACGAATTAACATTTATCATTCTGCTAGGTTTCAAATGAAAAGTCAGAATATTATCTACATTTAAAACATAGCAACTTTTGATCAAAAATCGACTGTACCAAAAACTCTATGCAATGTGATTTTACCAAAGCACATTCTTAATTTTCGTGTAATTCTTCACTTAATTCGATGGTACATAGTAATGAAAATAAATTTAGGCCCTTATTACATCAAATTATAATAGATGTAAAATCTTCTGCGAATTATTTTCTTAATATGGACTGACAGATGTTTCACTTGCTCTGAAAGAACACTGTCGTGAGCTGAAAGAATTATTAAATTAATTGAATGAGTTGAGAGTATAGCATGAATGTGTGGAAATGAGTTTAAGTACAATGGTATGAAGTTATCTCGACACATTGCAAGAAAGAAACTGATGAATACTTGATCTGGGGTAGATCGCATAACTAATGAAGAGGTACTGAACCGAATTGGCATACCATGACTAAAAGAAGGGATCGCTTGGTAGGACACATTCTTAGACATCGGGGAATCGTAAATTTAGCATTGGAGGGAAGTGTGTGGGGTAAAAATCGCAGAGGGAGACCAAGATACGCGTATAGTAAGCAGATTCAAATAGATGTGGGTTGCCGTTCTTATGAGGAGATGAAAAGGCTTGCTCAGGATAGAGTAGTATGGAGAGCTGCATCAAACCAGTCTCCGGACTGAAGACCATAACAACACAACTTGATCTGAAGATCAAGTGTGCAAAATTTCAACAGAATCGTAAGAAAATTGTTGATTTTGTCGAATTCTGTGAGTAAAATAGCCTTCGCCATCCATCACATGGAATATTGTGTAGGCAGTGATATTCCTCTTATTTTGAAGATCAAGTATGCAACATTTCATCAAGATCGGAATAAAACTGTAGATTTGTATGAATTACAAACATATGGTCGCTGAGCTTACAAAACATCTACCAGCTATCACAAGTAATTGCGAGTTATCAGAGCGGCGTTATTCCGCGATCGTAAGCCTTCGATCTCGGCGGGTGTTGGACGTAGCGCGAAGCACTGCAGCACCGAAATAATGAATTGCTGGCCACATTTGTCGCTTCCTCGTGATGTGTTAATGATCCATAACCAGAAAACAAGTATAATTTTTTTCTTCTTGGGTGGCAACCGATTATAGTTGACAATGTCCTGCTATGGTTTTACATGAGGTCTTATTTTATGAAAGACCTATGGCTTATTTCTTGTCCACATTACACAATAAATGGAATATATATTTCGTGAACGGAATTAGAAGTGAAGAATAAATTAATGTTAACCGTCACTTTGGTAGATGGACTGAAATAATTTTTTTTTATATTATACTTATTGGGTTTCTAGTTGGAAATGATAAAAGGAAGAAGCCAAAATTATACTGAAATTTATAGGTATTTCTACACCTAAGTCATGTATAATCATTTTATTTATTTTCGCTATTGTAGCTCTCAGAAAAATTATCACAAGGTAAAAATAATTCTATACAGCTTGACCCACATAAAAACAATATCACTCACGCCTGAGATTAAATTAAGAACGAATTAAGTAAAAAATAAAAGATAATATTAACATTAAAAATATGTAGTTACCTCCTCATAAGGGATGTTGCAAGTGGGGGCATACGTGAGGTTTACCTGTTTTATGCGGGACACGCTGTACTGTATTTCAACACATCTCCACTTTCAAAGAACTCAACAAACGTCTCAGAATTTTATTATTTATTTATGTTACTTAAGAAGGTGTCTGAGGGAAACTGCGTTTCTACGAACATTTTGCTGAATCACCTGCTGACAATATTAATGACTCAAGGATACTTCGATTTTCAAAAAAAATGTTAACTGAAAGAAAAATGCGCTGATAGAGACTCAGAAAGTACAAGTCACGTCAGTAAAGGATGAGAAGCGTGTGTCACTCTATATCTTGCTGTTTTTTTTTTTTTTTTTTTTTTTTTTTTTTTTTTTTTTTTTTTTTTTTTCTGGTGGGCTTGTCCCCGGCGACAAGCTATCCTCACCCACAGTCAGCTGAAGATCGAAGGAAACACGGTGGTGAGCAAAACTTCTTTACTGCTGACTGAGCCAGCTAACAGTTCACTGATTTTGTTATTATATTTCTTTTCTTGTCACACTGTATGGCCTATCGGATTTTAAGCACATAAGAAACAGGTGGTAATGGATTCATCCCATGAATTTCGACTGACATTTAGGAAAGTTTTTCCTTATAAGAACAGCTAAAAAAATCTGAATTTTGTATTCATTTTACAGAATTAATAGTAATAAAAGAAAAAATAAACAAAATTTTTTCATGATTGCATTTAAATGAAAAAAAAAAAGCTAACATGCAAAGAGACATGAAAACAGGCTGGAGACGTGAGTAGCCCAATCGGCTCGCGCCGGAAATATTAAACATTAACGAATGTTGTCGGCTCGGCTTGAGCCAGCTGAAGCGGTATTTTGTCGACCCGGCCGGCAGTGTGAACAAAAAGTAACTTTTTAGATTTGGAAGCCCCATCAGGACTACAGGAACGGGTCAGTCTAAGAGAAATAGCTTCCGAGATTTGGTAGCCTCAGAACGAGAGGCCAGGACCACTCAAAAAACTTTCGAGGTATTTGGAGGCCCCACAAGACGATAGGCCCGGGATGCAGCACAGTGTATCCTATTTCATCTTCAACTACTTCGTCTTTCAGTCCTACTATGTTGTCTCGAAGTTCAGTCCTTTGTAGAGCCTCTCTATATATTCTATCCACTATTCATCTTTCCCTTATTTGCTCTGAACTGGTTTTCCATCTGTGTTCTTGCTATTCGTACAGCTGCTTATGTTGTCTTCAAATGTCTTTTTTATTTTCCTGTAGTCGGTATCTATTTTTCATTAGTTATATATTGCTCTATAGAGTTGTATTTCCCTGTAGCCTTTCCTGTTTAGCCATTTTGCACTTCTTGCCAATGTCATTTCTTTGTCGTCTGTACTACTTTTTACCTGCTTCATTTACTGCCTTTTTATATCTTCTCCTTTCTTCAACTAAATTCAATATTTCCTGTGATATCCAAGGATTTTTTGTTGCAATTGCCTTTCCATCTATTAGGTCCTCTGCTGCCTTAGCTATTTCATCTCTCAAAGCTACCCATTCATCTTCTACTGTTTTATCCCACCCCTCCCCGTTTCTGTTAATTGTTGCCTAAATGTCCCTCTGAAATTCTCAAGTACTTCAGGTTCCTTTAATTTATCCAAGTCTCATCTCCTTATTTTTCTGTCTGCAGTTTCTTTAGTTTCAGTCTACAGTTCATAACCAATAAGTTATGTTCAGAGCGTATATCTGCCCCTGAGTATGTCTTACAGTTTAAAACCTGGTTCTGAAATCTATGTCTTAACATTACAAAATCTATCTGATATCTTCAAGTGTCTCCTGGTCTCTGCCATGTATACAAGTGTCTTCCATGATTCTCAAACCAAGTGTTTGATATGATTAAATTATGTTTCATGCAAAATTCTAACAGGCGGCTTCCTCTTTCATTCCTTTTCCACAATCCATATTCGCTTACTATTTTTTCCTTCCCTTCTGTATTCCTACTACCGAATTTGAGTCCTCCGTCACAATTAAGTTTTCCTCTCCCTTAACTGTCTGCATAATTTCCTTTACCACCTCATACATTTCTTGGATCTCATTATCATCGGCAGAGCTTGCTGGCATATAAACGTGTACTTCTGCAATCGATGTTAGGTTCGTATATACCTTGACTACAATAAAGCGATCACTGCGCCCTTCATAGTAGGTTAAGCACATTCGTATTTTCTTATTCATTATTAGAACTACTGTAATATCCTCTTCTGATTTTGTATTTATAGCCCTGTACTCACCTGAGCAAAAATCTTGTTCATCTTTCCACTGATCTTCACTAATCCCCAATATATCTAACCAACCTATCCATTCCCCTTTTTAGATTTTCTAGCCATCCTACCTGATTAAAGGATATATCATTCCACGCTCCCATCTGTAGAATGCCACTGTTGTCGTTCCTGATGACGACATCCTCGTGAGTAGTCCCCATGTGGAGATCTGATGGGGGGCTATTTTACCTCCGGAATATTTTACCCTATCATCATATATTGATATAATATAGCTGAATGACCTCAGGGAAAATAACGACTGCAGTTTCTCCTTGCTTTGAGCCGTTCGCAGTAACTGTATAACAAAGCCACATTAACTACTTTTATAAGGTCAGCTCAGTCAATCATCCAGAATGTTGCCCCTGCAAACCATTGAAATGGATGTTGCCCCTCTTCAGGGACCACACATTTGTCTGGCATCCGCACAAATACCACCCTGCTGTGGTTGCAACTACGGCACGGCTATCTGTATTGTTGAGGAACGCAATATGTGTGGTTCATGGGTGAGGAAGGGTAGTCGAATTCCTACGTACAAGGAAGGCGGTGGTCACCCATCAAATCGCGTCACTATCGAACCTTGAAATCTTCATTATTTGAAAGAAAGTCATGATTCACTGACTTAATGCCGTGTTTCCAATGACTTAGGGGAGATGTATGTAGTGGCTTTGCTTTTCTGCGTATTTTTTCGTCTGAGGTTTTAATTACTACAACAATCCATTGTTGTGTTTACAGCATTGAGCATCGTATAATCCAATAGTAGCCTAAGTCATTGTCGCATTCAGAAGTCACTTATTTACAGATGTTTAATTATGTCTGCTTCTTCTTCCGACTCCGAAATGCTTCTTGCAGGCAAGAAAAGGACAATACATGCTGATAAATACAAAAGGAATGTTATTCGTGATTCTAAAGCGAAGGGAGCAGAATACGTGAATTGGAAAGAAGACAAAATTCAACGTCGGAGTAGGTAGGCCTACAGGAGATGACAGTAAGTGAGTAAAACATGTAAATTTGCTTTCTGTATGGAAGTAAATACATATACATACATAATTTGCAGTTTAAGCATTATAGTATTTGATAATTTCGACTCTTAGGTGCAAGAAGAACTGTTTTTGTCTAATTTAAATCCAAATAATAAATGTATCTACCAACAGCCGTAAAGTTTGTTGTTTTATTAAACTATCGGTTTCGGTATTATAATACCATCTTCAGGTTCTATGTCATAACAGATATCCAAGAAAACTCTTGAAATGGCCTTTTACACCGGTTTATTTAATATCTCACAGTTCATGAATAAAAGTGTGTTAATATAAACATGTGCCAGCAGCTGTCAAAATAAGTATCTTGTTGATGAGTAAAATTAAAGAAGTTTCAGAACGCTGTAAAAAGGAAATGTAGGATGACTTTCGACTACATGCAAAATTTACCGTTATGGTTCTGTAGCACACGGTTCATTAAACAATACATTTAACACTTATTTTTCCACACATTTATTTACTTCTATCTTGCACATCACACATCATGGAAGCGTAATACAGTGACAAGTGAAGAACAGTTTTTTTTGTACTCTTTTTTGTTTACAATCAAAGATAATAACACAGAATACCAATTAGCTTATTACAGCTCAGAAAATACAAATAGTAATTTGTCGTGTCCCCACATCACCCCCTTCTCAGTCATATAGTCACTTAACACTGCAGTTCTTCAACTAATCTTGCAGGAAATCGAACTTCACGACCAGATCTTGTTCTTCTTGGTTTTCCACTGTCGGTTGCGTCTGGTTGTTTGACCCGGGCTGACCGTTCAGTTGAAGTGTCTTCAGGCTGTTTCTCATTATGATTCATGAGGTACGCAGGTTTCAGTCGATCAGTGGAGATATTCTTGACTTGGTCTTTTATTTTAACACCAAAAAATTTTGGGGTTCTTTCTATTACTTCGTATGGGCCTTCATATGGAGGTTCTAATGCTTTTTTGACTCGGTCAACTCGCACAAATACATGTGTTGACTCATTGAGATCCCTGTGTATGAAAGGTCTTTCTTTTGCTTTGTGGGAGTATTGTACAGGCTTCAGACGATTCATGCACTGCTTCAGTTGTGAAACGAATTGAGGTAAGTCTGCATCCAATTTTGTTGCATACTCTTGAAAAAAATCACCTGGTATTCTGATGGGTGAGCCATAAACCATTTCTGCAATTGTAGCATTACTGTTCCCTCTGATGGAGCATCGCAGGCCAAGGAGGATTACAGGTATTACTTGAGTCCATTTGGCAGTTGCATGGATACGGATAGCTGCTTTAAGTGTGTGATGAAATCTTTCAATTTTTCCATTTGATTGAGGATGGTATGCTGTAGTTTGTGTTTGGTTACAACCACACAGTTTTGACAGTGCTCGGAATAGCTCAGAGTTAAACTGCCTGCCTTGATCAGTCACTATCTGATATGGTGTTCCAAACCTAGTGATCCAACAATTGAAAAATGCTTGTGCTACTGCCTCTGCTTGTATGTCCCGAAGAGGTACTACTTCTGTCCAGTTTGTAACTCTGTCAATGCATGATAAACAATAAATATATTCTTCAGATGGAGGCATTGGTCCTATCAAATCAAGGTGAACAATTTTGAAACGTTCATCGTTACTAGGAAAGTGCCCTACTGGTGTTTGAATGTGCCGTGATATTTTGTTTTTCTGGCATGCCATACATGTTTTTGCCCAGTTTTGGACATCCTTTTTTAAACTGATCCAGACAAATCTTGATGAGATCATTTTTACTGTTGTCTTAATGCCTGGATGAGCCAGATTATGATAGTGTTGGAAAATAGAGTATCTAAATGGTTTAGGAATATAAGGACGAATGATTTGTGTTGACACATCACACCATAGCTGTTTTCCTCCATTTGTCAGATGGTTTTTTTATCTTCAGTGATGTATGAGGGCTGGTCTGTAGTTGACGAAGCTCTTCATCATCTTCTTGTGCTTGGGCTATCTCATCATAGTTAACTGGAACTAGTTCTTCAAGCCTTGATAGACCATCAGCAACAACATTTTCTTTACCAGATATATGACGTAGGTCAGTGGTAAATTGCGAAATGTACTGGAGGTAACGTAATTGAATTGGTGTTGCTTTTTCATTCTTTTGTTTAAATGCATATGTTAGAGGCGCATGGTGAGTATAAATAATGAAATATCTTCCTTCAAACAGATATTTGAAATATTTGACATCCATATAGATGCTAAGCAGCTCTCTATCATACGTGGAATACTTCTTCTGTGCTGTTGTAAACTTTTTTGAAAAGAATCCAATTGGTCTCCACTGTTCATCTTGCCATTGTTGCAATGCAGCACCTGCTGCAAAATCTGATGCATCCACAAATAATGCAAGTTGATTGTCCAAACCAGGAAATGTCAAAAGTGCAGCATTTGCTAGATCTTCTTTGCATTTTTCGAATTGAGTAATTGCTTCTTCTGTCCAGTTAATATGTCGTCGGTCCTTTTTTGTTGTTCCTTTTAGGAAATCATTCAGCAATGCTTGGTTTTCAGCAGCATGTTCCAAATGTCGACGATAAAAGTTGATGATCCCTAAGAATTTTCTAAGTTCACGGACTGTTTTGGGTCGTTTGTAGTTCATTATTGCTGCAACTCTCTCTGGATCTGGCTTTGTTCCAGCAGGTGTAATTAAATTTCCTAAAAATGTTAGCTGTTGTACACGAAATACTGATTTGGAAACATTTATGACAAGACCATACTTATTCAACTGCTCAAAAAGTAAATTTAGATGCTCAACATGTTGTTCTGGTGATTCAGATGCTATTAGAATGTCATCCAAATATGGAAAACAAAATTCTAGTTCTCTCACAACTTCATGTATAAACCTTTGGAATGTGCTAGGTGCATTGCGAAGTCCAAATGGCATATAATTAAATTCATAGAGACCAAATGGTGTTATAATGGCTGATTTTGACTTATCTGCTTCGGCTAGTGGAATCTGGTAATAGGCTTTGAGTAGGTCTACCTTTGAGAATATATTTTTATTTTGAAGCATAAAATTTACATCATCAGTTCGTGGTATTGGATACCGGTCTGGGAGAGTCCTGTCATTCAAACGGCGATAATCTCCACAGACTCGCCATTGACCACTTGGCTTCTTAGCAAGGTGTAGTGGACTAGCCCATTGTGATTTTGATGGACGTATAATACCATTATTTAACAGAAATTGAAATTCTTGTTTAGCAATTTTCAATGTATGTGGGTCCAATCTACGAGCTTTACAGTATACTGGTGGACCAGGAGATGTAGTGATATAATGCTGCACATTATGCTTTAATATTTTTGGTACTATAGATGGTTTAGTTAGATCAGGAAAATTCTCTAAAAGTTTTGAAAACTGGCATGTTGCATAGAGTGAGCTTACTGATTCATTAGCATCCACAGTGGTTACTTCTGCTACAATTTTTAATTTTGTGGTGTTGTCTATCAACTTTTTATTTTTGAGGTCAACCAGTAGCCCATAATGATGAAGAAAATCGGCTCCCAATATGCCTTTTGATACGTCTGCTACTATGAATGGCCATTCAAAATTGCGTTTGAGTCCTAAATCAATGTTTAACAGTTTTGAACCGTAAGTTTTTATCTGTGACCCATTTGCAGCATAAAGATTGAAGTCAGAGGGTTGACCTTTTTGGCTTTTTGCAACTGGTATAACGGACAAATCTGCACCGCTATCTACCAGAAAATATTTTCCACAATTTCGATCTTTGACAAATAGGCGATATTGGCGGCCTAATGTGTGCACAGGGGTAGAACACTCAGCCGCTATTGTGTCTACCACTTCTAGTTTTCCTTATTTTGCCATTGGCAAGGCTGAACACATTTTTCAGGCCGAATCTGAAATGGTAATAGCAGTATTTGCCGTTTTTATCGTATCTTGCTCTGCTTCTACTTCTACTGCGCGATCTTTGCCTGTGGTTGCGTGTGTTTCGAAGCATTTTAATCTCATTTTCCAATTCATCAATTCTCACGAGAAGATCTTGAACTGACAAAGACGATGTTGACGGAATGGAATGGGTGGAAGCAATTTGAACCTCGTCAACAGCGTTTAATTCGATCATACGATCTGCCATTTGAGCAATCTTATCCACTGTTTCGTCAGATATAAGTAAAATGCTTCGGATACTAGCTGGAAGTTTGTCAAGCCAAAGTGTTTTTAGGATCTTCTCTGATACATTTGTACCTGCATAGCTCCTCATTTTTCGTAATAATTGGGTAGGTTTCATGTCGCCAAGTTCTAAGCCACTCAAAAGTTTTTTAATTTGGCGCTCTTCACTTTCTCTGAATATGTTCAGTAGACGTTCTTTTGCGAGAGAATATTTGTTGTTATCGTTACTCGTAACTAGATCCCATATATTTTCAACAAATTTTGGCTCCAGCTGAGCGAGTAAACAGTTATATTTAGTCGCCTCCGTAACAATACCAGCGATCGTAAATTGCGCTTCGGCTTGACAAAACCAGATGTCCGGCTTTTCCGTCCAAAACGGCGGTAGCTTAACGCTTACCTTATCAATTTCCACTTTACTGCTACATTCAGAACGATTCCCTTGATTACCGTTTGCTTCTCCTGTCGACATCTTGCGTATTGTTGGACACAGAATACGTCGAACTCAAGTTACGGAAATCTCGTCGAAAATTACGCCGAAAAAATTCGTCGCAACTGTCGTCTTGTCGATCACGTCGGGGTCACCAATTTTGTAACACTCGGTTCATTACACATTACATTTAACACTTATTTTTCCACGCATTTATTTACTTCTATCTTGCACATCACACATCATGGAAGCGTAATACAGTGACAAGTGAAGAACAGTTTTTTGTACTCTTTTTTGTTTACAATCAAAGATAATAACACAGAATACCAATTAGCTTAATACAGCTCAGAAAATACAAATAGTAATTTGTTGTGTCCCCACAGTCCAGGATACTTTTTTATTTGAAACAGCTATGAATCAATTTTTTTTGGTATACATAATACGAAAACAAAGTAGTCACATTTTTATGAGCATCATGAAGATGAAATCAGGAAATGAGCATCTATGTCATTACAGTGACAAATACATCTCAAAAAATGTGAATTAGCTTCACCTCTTCTCTGATGGGTGCGCTGGTCAAAACAAAAATCACCCTACGATTCGCTTTTGTTTAACTCTCGTATCAACCTAGAAATTTAGAAAGATGAGACTGTACTTATACGCAGCCACAGATTCCTCCCAAACGATAGAGATTTTGGGACTATAAAAATATTCGTAAGTACTCATGACAGCACCTACTTACCTGAAGAGTATGCCATAATGATCAAAAAGGCTACAAATAAATTCTCAGTGGAAACTATTGACAATGTGGCTGTATTAGCCTTTAAAAACTGATGGCTTGCCTCCTTTTATATGAAAGTTTTGCCTCCCTAAGTAAAGCATGAGGAAATTTCCATGATGCACATTATCCTGGGAAAGTGAAAACATACAGTAGAGGAGCATATCCTCGGGAAAAGTAGTTTCCCCTTGCTTTCGGCTGTTCGTAGTAGCTGTGTGGCAAAGCCACATTAGCTGGTGTTACAAGGCGAGTTCAATCAATCATCCAGACTGTTTCCCCTGTAACTACAGAAAAGGCTGCTGCCCCTCTTCAGGAACCACAAATTTGTGTGACCTCTCCACAGATACCCCTCTATTCTGGTTGTGCCTACGACACAGCTACTTGTATAAATGGGGCATGCAAGCCACCCAACCTTGTCAATGTTTGTGGTTCATGATGATAATATCAAACACGGACAACTTCCTGATGTTCGGCAAAACTTATTTATTCGTCACAAACCAGCTTTCGGCTTCTCAGGCCATCATTGGGTCACAACTGACTGTAGTATACATGTTTTCAAAGATGTTACAAATTATAAAGATGTTTTTTTGGAAAATTGACTAGTTTGTTGGAAAGTACATTTTTATGAGCATTCTTGTAATGTACTTTTCTGTGAACTAGTCATTTTTCTGTGTTAACATCTTTGTGAAGAAGAGAACCAGCTGAAAAATTTTTCTGTAAGGCCACAAAAAAAGGAAATTGTTCCTGTTTAAAGACTGTGGTAGAAAAGTCTAAACTAGTTGGTTCAGTCCTCATTCCGCCTTCCTCAGCAAAAATTTTTCCATGCGTACTTCTTTTTGAAAGAGAGCGGTGAAAAAAGAGGACAGTGCCAGTGAACGAGAGGGAGAGAGAGAGAGAGAGAAAAGACAGTAATGTTAAGTCATTGAGAGACGGACAGATAGTTCAAACATACACTTTTGGGTTCTGGGTTTCCCCAAACGGCAAATACCAATAAGAAATATTTTGTTCGGTTTACGCTATCCTTTATACCCAAGTGTTAATCTAAGAGTTACTAGCTAGACCAATCTAGTCCCAATGATATTTTTTAGAGTGGAGACAATGGTGACTCGATAGACACACTGCAGACTGTGAGAAATAAAGAGGCATTGGAAATGTAAAAGAAAATGACTGGATAAAAATAATGGTGTAGAGATAGTGAAAGTGGTACCTACAGAAAATGGCAGTGCTATATATAAGATCGAGAGGACTGGATGAATATATTAATAGTTGAAAAACAGACGGGAGAAAGTGTCAGCGGGTATAAAAAAGAGATAGATGTAGACCTATCTAGAAAGAGGGAATGAAAAGGAGATGCTGTGTATGAAAACTTAATTACGATAAGGATAAGAGACTGGTTAAAAGGATTTGACATGTTGTGTTAAAAGGGCGCGAATATGTTTTCATGTCATAATTTTTAGTGACGTAAACGGTAGCTGGATCCTCACTTTTCTTTCAGAGTATTTTAAACAGGATCATAATTGCCTATTTTGTGCTCTGGTAGGAGCATTTGTAAGCAGGTGGAATCATTAATTCATATAAGTATGCAATAGTAAATCAGAGATTCTAATACCAGCATTCATAGATTATCGTGAAAAATGACTGATTTTCCTCGATGGTGTATGTATATATGTTTCCGTCAGTTTTATGTTAAATGATACCTAGATTTTATGAATATGTAAGCACTTGTTTAATTATCGTGTTCACTATAAGTACATCCATTTTGATTTACAAAATAGCTGCTTTTTTGTACCATCGATTATTATCGATTTCGTTATGAAAAAGGTCAAAGTCCTTATGACAATTTTGCTTTACCGCTATTCAAAACCATTGTTTTAATTTTTCTATTACATTTTCGTAATTATTATAGAGATATCTGCGAATAATTGCGGAAATAACGAGTGTTCCTACGTTACTCTGTTTGTAGCTTCATTATATAAGAACCTCCATAGTTCGGAAGTTTTGCTCCCTGTTTTTATTCAGCATCATGAAACTGTAGTACAGTTAGTCAGTTACACGTTTCCTGATAATTTTTTCTTTCTAAAACTGTAGCCATTTGAAATGAAAAGAAATAGATCAAAATTATCTTACATGACGGTAGCGTTAAAGGATATCTATTGGCAGCACTGACCGCGTACAACATGGTTAAGGTTATTGACGTTTGTGAGTCGGTGTTATAAATGCGTTCTTAACTTAGTTTGTATTTATTTGATAGTAGTGATGATAACAAAGCCGTTGAATCTCTCTAAATCACGAGAGATAATGCCATGGAGTTTCCAGGAATTGCACATTTCGACCCCAACGTAGCATCGGCATCAGAAGAGATATTACGTGAGTGTAAACATCTTTGTCCCTGAAAGACGAATACCAATACAGAATTGAAGAATGATTGTTTGACACCGGCTAATAATATTTTAAAAAGAGAATTGTTACGAGCAAGTTTTTAGTCCTTAAGTGATTAGCCTAATTGAACTACAGGATGCCAGGTAGAGGTGAAAGACTGTAGACATACTATACAAGTCTGTTATTTCAAGAGAATATTCATATTCAAACTAAAGACGTGATGTTGGCCTTAGCTCGGGTGCATCGTATTAGTCTGCTTTATGTATTAACCTTCAAATCATAACGTAGTAAAAAAAAAAAAAAAAAAAAAAAAAAAAAAAAAAAAAAAAATAAAAAAAAAATGATCGGTTGTTTTGACTCTGTAACTGAGACGAACAACTTTATTGCAGTGTATTCAGAGGGCAACGTCCAGTACCCTGTAGTCCAAGCAGATGGCTACGACATTCCTGCGCCGCAGTATGTCCCAACTGATGACCAGTATAATGTTTACACTAATGCAGAATTTCACGAAACTCACTCTATCCTGGCCGATGGGGGTGACCGCTTTGGAGTGTCAGCTATTGCGTTTGATCACCAGGAAGAACTCCTATGGATGGGGAATCAGGGAGTATGTAATATATATTCATAATTCCATGTCAGTTGTGATATATGCATTTAGGCCTGTGTATGTGTGTGTTTGTGTAAACGTATTTGTTGGAATTCAGAATGGTCCAAATAATGTAGCCAGATTGTTGTATAGTACAGCATTTGACCTCTTATTTTTCACATACAGCAAGTCTTCCTTTGGCAAAAATGCTAATGTGCCTTTTATCCAGCACTTATTAAGGAAATTTATGGTACAATTAATTAAATTTTCCATTAGTGTGATTCTTGATGCCTAAGAATGTGTCCTACCAATCAATCCCTTCTTTCCGTCAAGTTATGCTAGAAATTCCTTTTCTCACCAATTCTGCTCAATACTTCTTCATTAGGTTGGGTCATTCCGTGCCAAGTGATCTAGAGTCTCCCACATCGTAACTTTACGATCTTCAGCAATCTTCTGTAGCACCACACTTCAAAATCCTCTTCCTGTCCGCACTGTTTGTCTATGTTTCACTCCCATACAAGGTAACAGTCCACACAAATGCCTTAAGAAGTGACTTCCTTACACTTAAATTAGTATTCAATGTTAAAAAATTTCTCATTTTCAAAAACACTTTTTTCCAATTGCCATTCTGCATTTTATATCCTATGTATTGCGACCATCACGTGTTATTTTACTGTCAGAGTAGCAAAACTCATTTACCACCTTTATTGATTCATTACCTAATTTAATTCTCATTCTCCCTCAGCATTGCCTTATTTTCTAAGACTGCATTCCATTGCCCTTTTGTTGCTCTTGTTAATGTACATCTTACAGGGTCCTTTCAACAGACTGTCCATTCCGTTCTATTGCTCTTCCAAGACCTTTGCTGTCTCTGACAAAATTGAAGTGTTATCAGCAAAATGCAGTGATTTTATTTCTTCACCCTGAACCTTAATTCCTTTTCCAGTTTCTTATTGCTTTCCTTTATAGCTTGCTCAATGTACAAATTGAGTAACATTGGCGAAAGGCTAAACCCTGTCTTATACCCTTCCCAACCTCTGCACCCTTTTCATGCCCTTTAACTCTGATAACTGTTGTCTGGTTTTTATACAAGTTGTAAATAACCTTCCTTTCCCTATACTTTACTCCTGCTGATTTCAGAATTTGAAAGAGTGTATTATAATCAACATTGTCAGAAGCTTTCTCCATTTGGATCTACAAAAGCTTGAAATAGGTATAGGTCTGCCGGTTAAATTGTACTAAGCATCTTGCTGGGCTGCAGTGGTTATGTTGGCACCAGTGGTTATGATGCCAACTCGGATGACCAATAAATGTTTTTTCATATCAACTTCAATTAAAACGAAAATTATTTTTTCTGAGTGGACAAGGGTCCATACAAGAACCTGTCAACCATATAGGAGGTACAGTATTAATTTTGCTGCAAGTGAAACAAGCAGCAATAACATTCTACACTTCATTGTTCATATGTTGTCAACATAGGCACTGGAGCCCAGCAAGAAGTGTCGTAAAATTATACCAGTTTGCCTTTCCTTAACCTATATCCTAAGATAAGCTGTAAAGTGAGAATTGCCTCCCGTGTTCCTACATTTCTCCTGAATCCAAACTGGTCTTCCCCGAGATCAGCTTCTACCAGCTTTTCCATCCTTCTGTAAATAATTCATGTTAAAATTTTGCAACCATGGCATATTAAACTGATGGTTCTAATAATTGGCTGTTGTGAAATTGATGGTTCTGTAATTTTCACACCCGTCTGCACCTGTTTTCATAGGAATTATTACATTTTTCTTAGTCTGGGGATTTCCCTCCTTCTCAAACATATTACACACCAGGTGAAATAGTTTTGTTATGGCTGGCTCTCTCAGAAACTTCAGTAGTTCTGAGAGAATGTCGTCCACTCCAGGGGCCTTGTTTTGACTTAGGTCTGTCAGTGTTCTGTTAAATTCTTCTCTCAGTATAGTATCTCCTATTACATCTTCATCTATTTCCACTTTTCTTATTACAGTGTATTGTCTGTAAGTTCATTTCCTTTGTAGAGCCCCTCTATATACTCTTTCCAACTTTCCCTTCTTTGGTGTGAACTGGTTTTCCATCTGAGTTCTTTATATTCATACAGCAGCTTTTCATGTTTCAAAATTTTTCTTTTGCTGTAGGGGGTATCTGTTTTTCCCCTACTTAAATATTCTTCTACAGACTCGCGTTTCCCTTCTAGCCACTCCTGCTTAGCTATTTTACTTCCTGTTAGTCTCATTTCTTAGTCGTCTGTACTCAATTTTACTTACTTTATTTACTGCATTTTTATATTTTCTCCTTTCATCAATTAAATTTAGTATTTCCTGTAATATCCAAGGTCTTTGGCATTTCTACCTATTTTGTCCTCTGCTGCCTTCATTATTTCATCTGTCAATGGTGCCCATTCTTCTTCCACTGTTTTTTTTTTTCTCCCCTGTTTCTGTCAATTGTTGCTTAATGCTCCCTCGGAAATTCTCAAGAACTTCAGGCTCCTTCGATTTATCCAGGTCCCATATCCTTGTTTTCCTACCTTTTTTTTTTCAGTTTTTTCAGTTTCAGGCTACAGATCATGACCAACAAGTTACAGTGAGTTTATATCTTCCCTTGGGCATGTCTTACAGCTTAAAACCTGGTTCTGAAATTTGTGTGTTACCATTATAAAATCTATCTGGTACCTTCCTGTGTCTCCTGGTCTCTTCCACAGGTACAACCTTCTTTCATGATTCTTAAACCTAGTGTTTTAAATTTAAGTTCCATGCAAAATTCTACCAAGCGATATCCTCTTTCATTCCTTTCCCCCCTTTCTTACTTCTGGGTTACTTTAACGCCCACAACCCCCTGTGGGGTGGGGGGGTTTACCACGATTAATGGCCGTGGCAGAGATGTTGAGAGTTTATCATCTCAGCTTGACCTCTGCATTTAAAATACCGGTGTTGCCACACACTTCAGTGTAGCTCACGGCACTTACTCTTCAGTTGATCTGTCGGTATGTAGTCCTGAACTTTTACCATCTATCCACTGGAGAGTTCATGATGACTTGGGTGGCAGTGACCATTTCCCGATATTCCTTTCACTACCACGGCCTCAGTCCCCTGGGTGTTTGCCCAGATGGGCGCTTAATAAGGCTGATTGGCTCGAGTTTACTACCGCTGCAAAGATTGTCTCTCCAACAGATGCCACGATAGACTGAAAGTCTCACCGCAGCCATTATTTATGCTGCTGAATGTATGATCCGTAGCTTTTCTGGATCCCCTCGGCGGAGGACGGTGCCCTGGTGGTCACCAGAGATCGCTGAGGCTATTAGGGATCGTAGGCGTGCACTCCAGCGCCATAAGAGACACCCGTCCTTGGAGAACCTCATTACGTTCTCGAGACTCCGTGCACGAGCACGTCTTTTAATTAAGCGTCGTAAGCAGGAGTGTTGGGAACGGTACGTGTCCACTATTGGTATATGTACCTCTCCATCCGTGGTCTGGGAGAAAATTAGACGCCTCTATGGATACCACAGTGCTACAGGCTTGCCAGGGATTTCTATGAATGGAGTTGTTTGTACGGACCCAGATGCAATTGCTGAACATCTAGCTGAGCACTATGCTCATAGTTCTGCATCTGTGACTTACACGCCATCTTTCCGTACCGTGAAAGAGCGGGAAGAATGGAAGCGACTGTCCTTCTCAACCCACCAAATGGATTCCTACAATGCTCCATTCAGTGAATGGGAATTCCTCGGTGCCCTTGCACATAGTCCCGATACCAGCCCCGGGCCAGATCGCATTCATAACCAGATGCTGAAACACCTGTTGGCGCAGTCTACACGAAACATCTTACCCATGTTCAAACGCATCTTGAAAGATGGTGTCTTCCCGTCACAGTGGCAAGAAAGTATCATTGTGCCAGTGCTTAAACCGGGTAAAATCCCCTGTGATTTGGTCAGCTACCGACCCATCAGCCTCACCAACGTTCTTTTCAAACTTCTGGAACGTATGGTGAGCAGGCGGCATGCAGGGTACTAGAGTCTGGAGGCCTGCTGGTTCCATGTCAGGGCGGTTTCCATCAAGGCCGTTCCACTACAGACAACCTCGTTTACTTGGAGTCCTGTATTCGTACTGCCTTTGCTCAATGTCAACATCTTGTTGCAGTGTTTTTTGATTTGAGAAAGGCGTATGATACAACATGAAGACATAACATCCTTCAGACGTTACATGAATGGGGTCTTCGAGGCCAGCTCCCTATTGTTATCCAAAACTTTTTAGTTGTCCATACGTTTCGTGTCCAAGTTGGTGCTTCTCGTAGCGCCCCTCATGTGCAGGAAAATGGGGTTCCTCAAGGCCCTGTTTTGAGTGTCCCCTTATTTTTAGTAGCCATAAATGGCTTAGCGACAGCAGTTGGATCGTCAGTATCCCCCCCTGTCTATACTGACGACTTCTGCATCTCTTTTAGCTCTTCTAGCACCCAAGTTGCTGAATGTAGGTTACAAGGAACCATTCGGAAGGCACAGTCCTGGGCTCTAGCTTCCGGTTCTCTCCTGCAAAAACCAGACTTATGCACTTCTGTCGGCATCGGACGGTTCATCCACAGCCCGAACTTTATCTTAACAACCACCTCTTAGAGGTTGTTGACACTCGCAGGTTTTTAGGTCTTGTATTTGATTCTCGCCTGACACGGCTCCCCCACATTCGTCAGCTGAAACAGAAGTGCTGGCGCCAACTGAATGTTCTCCGCCACCTGGGCCGTACCACCTGGGGTGCTGATCGGTCCACACTACTGCGGATATACCACGCTTTGGTGCAGTCCCGTCTGGACCTTGGATGCCTTGCCTATGGCTCCGCATCTCCCTCAGCATTGCGCTTGCTGGACCCAATTCACCACTGTGGGGTTCGCATCGCGACGGGTGTCTTCCGCACCAGTCCCGTGGACAGTTTACGTGCAGAGTCCGGGGTCCCACCTCTGTGGATCCGCCGCCAGCAACTGCTCGCGGCCTATGCTGCTCTTGTCCATAGCTCGCCAGGCCATCCAAACCAACGTTTGCTTTTGTCCCGCATGGTCGTCCGTCTTCAACAATGGCGATCCCATTCTGGTCACATGATCACCTTCCGTGTCCAGTCCCTTCTGTTGGAACTAGTCTTTCCCTAACCCATCTCCGTATCGGGCCCATACGCGTACGCCCCCATGGTGTGTACCGAGGCCATGCTCTAGGCTGGACTTGGCCTGTAGACCCAAAGACTCCGTTCCTCCAGAGGAACTCCGCCGTCAGTTCTTTGCTGTTGTTGCAGAATACACTGGATACGACATAGTCTATACGGACGGTTCGTTGGTTTGTGGCCGTGTTGGCTTTGCCTATGTCCATGGCGATCATGCCGAGCAGCGGTCTCTGCCGGATGGCTGCAGTGAGTACACTGCCGACCTGGTGGCCATTCTCCATGCTCTGGAGCATATGCGCTCCTCCTCAGGTGGGTCTTTTCTGATCTGCAGTGACTTCCTGAGCAGTCTTTGCGCTCTCGATCAATGTTACTCACGATCCTCCTTGGTGAAGGCTATCCATGAGATGCTTTTTGCTCTCGATCAGTCAGGATGCTCTGTGGTCTTCATTTGGTCTCCTGGTTACATCGGCATCCTGAACAACGAACGAGCTGATAAGCTCGCCAAACAGGCTGTCCATGCGTCCGTGTTAGAGATTGGCCTCCCGAACTCAGATTTCCAGTCTGTGTTGCGCCATAGAGTACGTGAGCTTTGGGCTGCCGAGTGGTGTAGCCTGAGCCATCCCAACAAACTCAGGGCAATAAAGGAGACCACAGCTGTGTGGCACTCCTCCATACGGGCCTCTCGCCGGGACTCGGTAGTCCTGTGCTGGCTCTGCATTGGCCACACTTGGTTGACCCATGTCCATCTCCTCCGCCCCTTGTTGTCGTTGTGGCTCTTCCTTGACGGTGGCCCACATTTTGATGGACTGCCATCTTTTAGCCGCCCTGCGGCGTGATTTTAATTTTCCAGTAATTTTATCTGACGTTTTACGTAACGATGCCATAATGGCTGACTCCGTTTTAGGTTTTATTTGCGACAGCGGTTTATACAACTCTATATGAAGCTTTGCTTCAGCACATTGTATTTGTTTCTCTTGTCAGTATGTCCTCCACTTGAGGGTTTCCTTGTGTTGCTCTGTGGCTGACCCTTCCTATTTTAATTTCACGGTCGGTCAACCACGAACTTTGGCTTTGTCATTCCAGTCCCACACTTGTTTACTGTTTCCATGTGATTGTCTCCTTTTGTGTTGTCTCCTGCTATGTTGTCCCTTGTCGAACTTGTTGATATTTTATTGATTGAGTGGGGTTTTCCTCCCGTTGCAGTTTTAACTGTGGGCGAATTTTTCAATATTTCCACACTTATCTCGCCCTTTGATAGAATGGGGGGCTGATGACCTCCGCAGTTTTGTCCCCCTAAAACACCAAACCAACCAATCCTTTTCCCCAGTCCATATTCACCTAGCTACTATTTTTCCTTCTCCTCCTTTTCCTACTACCGAATTCCAGTCTCCCATCACAATTAAGTTTTCCTCTCCCTTAATTGTCTGAATAATTTCATTTACCTCCTCATACATTTCTTCGATCTCATCGTCGGCAGAGCTAGTAGTCATATAAACTTGTACCACTGTGGTCAGTGTTGGCTTTGCATGTATCTTGAGTATGATAATGTGAACACCACGACGCTGATAGTAGTTTACCCACATTACTATTTTCTTAATCATTATCAGACCTACTCCTGCAATACCCCCAACTGATTTTGTGTTTATAATCCTGTACTCACCTGACCAGAAATCCTGTTCCTCTTTCCACCGAACTTCACTAATCTCCACTATATCTCACTTCAACCTATCCAGTTCTCTTTTTAAGTTTTCTAGCTTCCCTAACCATTCCACACTACGATCTGTAGAATGCCAGTGTTGTCTTTCCTGATGATCATATCCTCCTGAGTAGTCCCCACCTGGCGATCCGAATGGGGGACTATTTTACCTCCGGAATATTTTACCCGAGAGGATGCATTCATAATATTTTCATACAGTAGAGCTGCAGGTCCTCGGGGAAAAATACGGCTGTAGTTTCCCCTTGCTTTCAGCTGTTCACAGTAGCTGTGCGCCAAAGCCACATTAGCTGGTGTTAAAAGCCAGCTCAGTCAATCATCCAGACTGTTGCCCCTGTAACTACAGAAAAGGCTGCTGCCCCTCTTCAGGAACCACACGTTTGTCTGACCTCTCCACGAGATAACCCTCCATTCTGGTTGTGCCTACAGTATGGCTATTTATATAATTGGGGCATGCAAGCCACCCAACCTCGACAATGTTTGTGGTTCATGATGATAATATCAAACAGAGACAACTTCCTGATGTTCGGCGAAACTTATTTATTCGTCACAAACCAGCTTTCGGCTTCTCAGGCCATCATTGGGTCTGACTGTAGTATACATGTTTCCAAAGATGTTACAAATTACAAAGATGTTATTATGGAAAAGTGACTAGTTTGTTGGAAAGTAGACTTTTATGAGCATACTTGTAATTTACTTTTCTGTGAACTAGTCAATTTTCTGTGTTAACATCTATGTAAATTGTAACATGTCTGTAACATAACGTAAAACATGTAACTACGGTCAGTTGTCACCTTATGACAGCCTGTGAAGCTGAAAACCAGTGACGAATAAATAAGTTTTGCAGAACACCAGGAAGTTGTTCCTTTTTTACATTAAATTTATGGTAGTTTCAGTACTGTCTCTTAAAGAGTAAAAGAGTATAGTAGCTTGTATGGTTTCCTTCCCCCACACAAAGATTTTTATAAAAATTATCTTCTCAGTTTGTGGCCTGTTTGGCATAAAATCACTTTCATCGTAACCTTCATATTACAGATGTCAATGAAACTTGAAAATAGCAGTATAGTATGCTATGTTTGCAATGACCATTGAATATTATCTAAAAACTAAACCACATATAATTAGGTAAATAGTATTTGTTGACCATAAAGCAAATAATGTACATCCATATTCAACAAGACTCCTCATGATGTGTGGTGGAGAGTACATTGTGTACATCCTACATCCGTTCCAGTTGTTTGATTTTTATATTTTTTTCCTTTTTTGGTGTATATAAGCAATACATTGGTTGACTCTTGAAACTAAGAAGTTAATACAACAATACAGAATGACTCTCTTGCGACATCTGCCACTGAAGTTTGCTGATCAACTCCATGACAATTAGTTCATGGTAAATGAACCGGCAATATTTTATGACGCAATTCAACCTGTCTGCCTTGACCCGTGTCAGAAAACCCGTATCAAACATATCATAATATTTCTGTATTGTAGATAATAAATAATCTGTAATTAACCTTGTAAATTACAGATAACAGAATGCACAATGGATCACAGATTTCAGCCTAAGAATCCTCTCTAACCTAACCTACATCTTACCATCAGAGGGAAGCTACAGATCACTTTTTAAATACAAAATGTTAATCTATAATGTTTTGTTACTAAACAAACTAGTCTAACTCAGCCACCACATAATTAATCGATTAATGATGAAAATTCTCCTCAGAGATAATAAATATTGTTGAAATGAGATAGAATGGCTGGCCAGTACTTACCATTGTGCTGTACCGCCGATAGTAACACAAAATGAAAAAACAGAAAAAAAGGGGACAAAGGGACAAGCTTTCGGAACAGAGTTCCTTCGTCAGGTGGGAGAGAAGGGAAGAATAAAGGATGGGAACAGAAGGGAAAGGTGGTTCACGACCTCGGTCATGAAGGTGGTGTTTCGGGAGTGTGGACGTCAGAGATACTGCATGTATGTACTGAGCCAAGCCAGAGAGGATAAATATAAATAAAGAGGAAAGATCAAGTAGTAAAGAGAAGAGAAGAGAGTGAAATTAATGATGCTGAGGGGTGTAGGAGGGGTGGGGGGGGGTTTCTAAAACGTTTTTCATAAACAGGGAAATATGGATGGATGGACACACACACACACACACACACACACACACACACACACACACACACACACGCACACGGAGAGAGATAGAGAGAATGACACAGAGAGAGAGAGAGAGAGAGAGAGAGAGAGAGAGAGAGAGAGAGAGAGAGGTAAGGAACGGATAATGAATAGGTGAGCTGAGGATGGAGGAAATTTTATAATAGTAATTTAAAAAAAAATAAATAAAATAATAATAATGTTCCCATTAAATATATACTTGTATTATTCTGCCACTATTCCAATCTGCTTACATCAAAACTAAATACATCGAAACATAATTTATTATAAAACAGAGAAAGAACTACATTTGTGAGGTTGGCAACACTCCAATAACACACTGAGCAGAATCAGTAAAAACAAAAACAAACACTTCTGATCTGTGAAAAACAACCATAAACAGTGAAACATTGACAGTGAAAGTAGTGAGAAAACGACACAACATGAAGAACCGGCGGTATTGCACTAAACAGACCGGCATTCCATGATGTGAAGCGAAAAGAAGACAAAATTTCCGTAAGTACCAAACATTAGGCCTACTTTTCAGGGTCCATTTAAGAACTGTTTTCGATCTAAACAAAAACCAAACTGTAGATTTCTACTATTTCAGACCACTGATGATGTTTTACAGTCAATAAAACGAAACGCGTCTGGTGTGAAAAAAATCGCATTTTATTGTAGTTGCAAAAGACGGAAAATCATTGTTAGTTTGTATATTGAATCTTGAATTGTTGATGAGTATTTGTTGTGAAAGGTGAAGTATAGTTCATAGTGACTAACAGAATATGTGAGTCATAGTACAGTTCTTGTTTATCAATAATGGAAATTCTTGGATGTTGCAATATGTTAAATAAGAGGCAACAACTGGTTTAAAATGAGTTGTATGAGGTGTGTTAGAAAAGTAATGAGATTGACAACACTGCGGGAGATCTAGCAATGTTGTGTCTATCAGCCGATGCTAAATCTTATTGTTGATCCCTTCCACTTCCTCAGTCAGTTAAAACTCCGTACAATTAACACATTAGTTTTCACAACGACATTAGTAAAGTTGTGTTTTCATTGTGCGTCACAGAAATGGAGCATCGGAATTTAGAGCAACGTTGTGCAATAAAGTTTTGTGTTAAACTTGGTGAATCCGCGAGTGTGTCTTTTGAAAAGTAGAAACAGGCCTCTGGGGAACAGTGCTTATCGAGAGCACAAGTTTTCCGCTGGCACATTGAAGATGAACCTCGCTCAGGGAGACCTTCGACTTCAAAAACTGACAAAAACATTGATCGTGTGAGGGCTCTTGTGAGATCAGACTGTCATTTAACAATAAGGATGATCAGTGAACAGCTAAATTTAAACACTTTCACCGTGCATCAAATTGTGACAGATGATTGGAACATGCAAAAGGTTTGTGTGAAATTGGTGCCGAAAAATCTCACAACTGAACAGGACATTCGAAAAAACGTGTGCGTTGATCTTCTTGAGAGGATTGCTAATGACAAAGAATTCTTAAACTGTGTGATCACTGGTGATGAATCCTGGATATTTGAGTACGATCCTGAAACAAAGCGGCAAAGTAAAGAATGGCACACTCGGTCATCTCCTCAGCCGAAGAAATGTCAAATGAGAAAGTCAAAGATTTGTTTTTTTGACAGGAAGGGTATCGTGCACAAATAATTCGTTCCACCAGGACAAACTGTTAACCAAGTGTTTTATAAAAGTGTCCTTGAAAAGTTGAGGAAAAGAGTGATCCGTGTGAGACCAGAAATTGCAGACAAGTGGATGCTTCACCATGACAATGCTCTGCGTCACACGGCCATTTGCATCCATGAATTTTTTACATCAAAACACATTACTGTTGTTCCTCAACCCCCATATTCACCTGATTTGAGTCCTTGTGACTTTTTCCTCTTCCCGAAATTGAAACATCTCCTAAAAAGACGTCATTTTGGAACTCTGGAGAACATTCAAAAGACAGTGACCAACCAGTTAAAAGCCATACCAATTGAAGACTTCCAGCGCTGCTACCAAGAGTGGGGACGACAACTCCGCCGATGTGTAGCTGCCCAAGGGAACTACTTTGAAGGGGAGGACATTGTTGTTTGAAAATAATAAAAACTTTGGTTAGTATGAAATCAGTCTCATTACTTTCCTCACACACCTCGTATGTGAAAGTGACAGGGAGCTAGTTTCTGAGTGGATGATGATGATGATGATGATCTGCTTAAATGTAACAGATGAGCATTTGCAGATGATATAAATTCTGAAAAAGTATAAAATCTTAATAGGCTAAATGATGATTTCTTGTGATCAGTGTTGGGTGACTTGCTATGTGAAGTAGCATTCAACAACCATAAACTTATAGGATTATTGAACTCCTGACCTGGATATTGATAAACAGATGTTTTTGACAATCATATTTGGTTACATGTAGCTATCTGCTAAGTTTTCTTCAGAAAATAGAACATTCACGCCATCACACCATCAGGTGATGGTAGGTGATGGTTGTATGACTGTGTTGTGTGCCTGTGAGATAGTGTGAATGTCCTATTTTCTGAAGAAGGCCATGCCAGATAGCTGAAAGTGTTGTATGTGTGTGTCTTTTGTATGTGCCTGTCACAACTCATCGCCACATTTTTGCGGTGAGCTGTAAACTGCCCTTATTACTATATTATTAATTCCAACCTGGACTTTCCATTATTATATTGCTAAGTTTGATAGACATTTCAGTTGCTAATTATACAATTTGAATTAGTGGTGCGAAGACAGTAAATAATGTTTGCCTGTGTAATTTAATCATAACCATTCTCATTTTTCTAGGGCCACGTTACCTCATACTATGGACCAGGGATGCAGAAATATACATCATTTCAAGTACACGCTAACCAAGAGGTACGGCACATTCACACATTCGATGAGGGCATCCTAGCATTAACTACTACCAGTCTTCGTTGCCAAATCAGGAGAGGTATTCCTGTATTTACCTACAGGTAATAATTTAATTTGTTACTACACATCCATCATATAAATCCTTGCCCCAAGAATCTCATTTGAATTTCTTTATTGGCTAGTTCTGTCCACATGGAAGATATGCAGTGTCAACTTCAACTGTCCCAAGATACATTGCTCATGGGTGGCCATCAAGAAAAAATTATTGAATTCAATCTACCTCGGAGACAAGAAACTAAACTCGTAAGTATAAGAAGTAATTTTGTTTCATTAAATGTTTGATGGTGTTAGTTTCTTTCTGTGTAATTGATATCAAACTGACAGTGCTGCTGCCAACTGCTTTTATAAATCTTCAATGATTTTAAAGTGTAATTGTATTTAACAGTAAAACACACACATTTATGCTGCTACTGATATTTTTCAACAGCATCGGGTTGGGAAAAATGGTTGTGCTATACTGCGTCAGTCGGGACGCTTCATTTGTGCTGGTGATCCTTCAGGTAGAATTGATCTGCGTGATCCAAACACACTAAGTGTGGAGCACTCACTCGATGCACACTCGGGTAGTCTTTCAGACTTTGATGTTCATGGAAATTTACTAGTCACCTGTGGGTTCTCAAACCGGTAAGTTGTAATATTCCTGAATGACTGCTAACTTATAACAGATTAGATTTATTGCAATTAGCATGTTGTATTAGTGCATTGTCTTGTGGCAGTATGAATGATAAAATCTCCTTAGGCACCAGCCACATCAGGTGGTTAGAATCCCATGAACTTTGGCCAAGCTCTCATTTTCCATTGTCAAGTGGTAAATAACTGATGCAGCAATGTTGTCTTACCTCTGTATAGCTGCACTTCAGGCTGTGACTGAATTTAACTTCTTCGCCATATATGGAAGTGTTTAGGATGAGAGTCCACTGTGTCCATTTCTGGTTGCTGACTGTGATGTCACTGAGGCTTGTTTCCTCATCAGATATGGTCATATTGACAAGCTATCTCTGCAGCTTCTGCTTCAACCTCACTGTGGCTGTGTCACAAGCTGTGTTGAGCTGCAACTTGGTGTCCTTATTAATATTGGATAACACTAAAAAGGCGACAATGATGCAGCAGCCATTTACCAATGGACAATGGCCAAGGGTTGCTCAGCCAAACATTCATCGGATTGTAACCAAGTGAAGCAGCTGGAGACCTGAGAAGATCAACACTTCATGAATGTGGTATCTTGAATGTGCAAAATTTATGAGGAATTTCAAAAATTTTAGCTACATTTACTGTGTCAAAACTGTAAAATTATGCATGATTTTAATAAACAGTTTTCATTATGCAGTACTCATAAGTTTCCTTATTTGGCTCACTAATAATAGCTCCAAATGGCTCTCAAGAGTTCTCAGCAAATTTCTTTATATGTGAAGTAGTGTCCCCCCCCCCCCCACCCTATGTATTGGAAATGCGAATTAATTCTCACTATTCATGAAGGAGGTCAGTGTGTACTCTTGCGCAGCATAGCAGGTAGTGACATAGGACTGTTATAGTCAGCATCATCTACGAAAGTGGCCCAGTTTTCAGCCCTTCTACACATCCCCCTCCATTATCACAATGACAACCAATAATATTCACTTTGTAGGCGCGCGACTGGCTGTGAGTTAGAGAGAGAGAGAGAGAGAGAGAGAGAGAGAGAGAGAGAGAGAGAGAGAGAGAGAGAGAGAGAGAGCGCTATTTCCTGGTACATTTTTTTTCTGTGTTCAACACATCTAGCTGCTGTGAGTAGTTACTCAAGTCTGAATCACACTTACAACAAAAGCCCATAGTACAATCAGTCAAGAGTTATTTCTGTCTCTGACTTTCTGAGGAACATGTCACCTTCAACAATCATGAAAACTGTCTCCATGAGCGAATCACCTCAAAAGGACTTTGATTTTTTTTCTTACTGATTCTATTGCCACCTGAAAAGTGGGGAAACACTGTAGTTTCCAAAGGATAATACATAAAATACATTATCTTATAAAATTGTTAAAATCGATGTTTCCTCTACAACTAACAGAAATAATTCAAATGAACCAATAGTTGGTTTAGCTACATAAAGTTTTTTGGCCATATTGCCTACTAGCTTGTTGATAAAGTGTTCAAATGTTTGTAGATCTATCGGACTCAACTGCATGGTCATTAGTCTGTAGCTTACAAACAACTTAAACTAAGTTAAACTATCCTAAGGCAAACAAAATACCCATGTTCGAGGGAGGGGGGGGGGCGAGGGAGGGGGGAGACTCGAACCCCCGACGGCAATCAGCCACGCGCACCGCAGCACATGCCCCAGTACGTATGGCTAATCAGCCGTGTCTACTTCGTTTATAAAACGTGCTTCTAGATACACTAGCTTTTGTGTCTCGGAATTGATGGTGAATACAGACTTCAGTTACTTAAAATTTGAATGAATTTTTCTCTACAAAATATAAAACTTCGTAAGTTTTTCTTTGGAGCTCTGTAATTACCCAGTACAATCTGTCCAACTAATATGTTCCAGAGTTTAAGGTAATATATTTTTAAAAAGTAGTTGTTAGTCTCAATATAAATATGTGTGAATTGGTCCATGGTGGCTTCTGGGGGAAATTGAGTGGGCGACTAGAATACCCATGGCCAAACTAACATACCTGATAGACAAGTCAAACCATGGCAGTGGACTACATAATAGTTCCTGTGCCTTGTGTGGATTAATTTAACAGGTTTTGAAGCGTTTGGAAGTAGCCGAGTGTCCTCTTCCTCAGCTAAAACTGTTGCCCACAAGAAAACCAGCATTACTGTTTTTTTTTTTAACCTAAATAATGACTTATTTTGGGAAAATGTTTAACACTTTGGTGACTGAGACCGAGCATAGGTCGGGCTACGGAACTGCTTCAAAACGACCGCGCCCAAGTGTAGGTCGAGCAGTTGTTGCGCGCCGCTCCCAACCTATTAGCCGTCTGAAAGCAGGCCGTCTTCTGTGGTAGTGCTGCGTGGGACAGCTGCCTATATGTTCCTTGACTGCTGCTGTCCTTTCTGTTCTGGTTTTAGAACTACTTCAAAGGAAATGACAAGACACACATAGCAGCCTCCGTGACTGTTTGCCATTTGCCGTTTCTTGTTTATTGTTCTGTCAGATATGTCACATTTTCTGAGTTAGAAAAAAAATTTTATAAGATAATTACCTGTGAATTTACACAACTAAAAAACCACTTTTTTATTTTGTGAAACCGAAATCTGAAATTATGTGATCGTTGTTATTAATTTTGACATCAACCGATATTATTAAAATAAATGTTAAAATTAAGCCTTAAAGATTGTTCATTATAGTTTTATGTTTGAAGATATGTTGAATAGGAATGTGCCAGTGACATTTCAAAGAAAGGTAAAACAATCACATGGACGTGTTTTACAGCACACTTTAGATTTGTAGTTTTATAAGTTTTTGCAAACATTCTGGACCAAAATAATAATATAAATAATAAAAAAATTAATCAATAAGAGTTTCTGAAACCCTTTTAGGGGGGAAAAAATAATAATTAGGTAGTGGCGGGTTCCGAACCACTAACCTTCAGGGTCACAATCCAAAGCATTGCCCACTACGCTACAGCTAACAGGAGTTGTGTGCATTAATCTCATAGTATTGATGGCCATTGTTAACTGATGCTAATATGACATTTGTAGACACTAGATTATCATTTATTGTATGAAGAACGACGTGTTTTTGTTAATTCTTCAGTGCGCCATTGCTCTGAAATGACAATTTGTAAGTTACAATAAGAAAATCATCAAATACGCAACACAAGATGGCGTATGCCACATAGTTCTGGGCGAGGAATGTCACTTGACATCTGCCAACAGCTGGTTTCCGTTAATTCAATGGAGGGTGTCAAGTCTCCGTTATTTTTGCAAATATCTCAAACGATAACTGATATGAAAAAAAAATAAGAGCAAAGTTGTAGAGAATTTTCTCCTCTACAAATTCCGTTATTCACTCTGTGTCAGATGAATGGTTAAGTCGTTATTTTCATTTAAATTTGGAGCTGTGTAAAGACGATCGCAAAGGCCCACTTGTAGTGTTACTACCGTAACCTAAAGCGGGCCAAAAGGCCGGTCCACTGGACCCATAGTGTACCTCTGCTGCCGGTCTTCAAAGTTTTAACCCACAGAGGGCTCTTGTAGAGGGCTCTAATAGATTGTGATAATGTACTAAGCAGGAATTGAGCATCTTTGGCTGATAAATTTAATTGGTGACATGGATGCACAAATTGTAAGAATTTTTGAAATGAAATATCACCAATGGTACCAATCTGCCCGTTGGTGTCATGCAGAGTTGTGATATACTGCTTGGTTGCAGTGTTGGTAACATAAATTGTTTATAAGAAGTTAAGATTCTAATTAGGTTCTTATGTATAGAAAGCCGTGGCATAGTTAGCAGAAACCGTTGAGGCGCTATGATCCGATGCGCGAGGCTGATCCCTGTTGGGTGTTCGAATGTTTTACTGTGTCTCAAAGATTCATCACATTCAGATTTTCCATAACTCCACCCCCCCCCCAAAAAAAATAAATGAATAAATGAATAAATAAATTCAATCTGTATGTCATCTACAGAACAGTGAGAAGCAGAACTCTCTTGTTCCACAATAATTTATTTTTGGGTAACTGTAAAAAATGTTCCGTATGATAAAAAATAGAAAGATGGTAAATGCCTTTGTATGTTAATCACTTACATTTTCATTAACATGAAACAAATTATAAAAAATAGATTAGCCAGCAATTTATTCACTTTACCAGGTTTAGTTTCAGGAAAAAAAGTTTTGTTGCATTACAATGGAAGTAAGCTGTTTTGTTGCAATAAATCCATGAAATGGGCTGTTTTATGTGTAAAGACTCTGTTCTTAATCCACAAGTAACATAAAGCTTTAATAATTAATCATTGATAAAAAGTTAAATTGAAATTATTTTGGTTTTTGTCTTTTACAGTGCTATTGTTAGTAATTTCAGGACATTCAGTGACAATTCTGTAATAGTTTACCGTTGTTACTCCATTCCACCTCAATGTTCTTACAATAAATTGTCAGAGTTGATGATCTTTTATTTCTTGACAGGCTCTTTGCGTTGCAACTCTTCCAATTCCATTACAGAACTTGATTTTCCTCACAGATTTAAGTACACCAATATCACTTTTGTCGTGACCCTGGTAAAAATAAATAGCTTGAGAGTATTTGAAGTGGCAAGAACCTTTATACATTCTTGTGTAGAAGATTCCCAGTTGAAAACAAATATTTTTGTTACTAGTTTTTTCACTTTACAAAATTGATTGGAAATGTTTATGTACAATGAGAGGCAAATAATTTAGTTGAAGAAGTGAGCACTGTGCATGCCCAACTTAAGAAGTGCCTGTGTTCCCAATTCGAGCAGACAGTGGGGCTTTAACTTCCTGTTTACATAAGCAAAGGAAAGCAATAGAATAAGCTAGGATATCAAGATTTATTGCAGTTTAAGCCATCCTATCATATATTTTGTAAATCATTATTTGAACAGGTGGAAACAGTTTAAATATAATAGGTAATTACTAGGGACCTGAAAATTTCGCAACTTGCGATAAATGCTAATTTAGATGCGAATTCAGGCTCAAAATGCGAAAAACGCGAAATTACGTAATAAATGCTATTTTGTCGCGAATTTTGTGATGCTTCTATTGCCAACATTTTCTGCCTATAAAACTCATTGAAAACATTTGTTTAATATTGCATGATTTGGAGCGAGAGAAAAAAGGACGAGAGGGGAGGCGGGGAGTGCACCTGAACACAAACTCCAGCGTATATAATTCAGCCTACAAGCTAGGTTGCCGCGTTAACTGTCGCGTTGCAGCCAGCTCTGTGCAAAATAAATGTCACACATGGCAACGTAGGACGCATTCTTGTCACGCGCGGCGTGACCCTAACAAAGAAAAGATTTCGCGCCAGCGTTCAATTTGGTATCAGTACTGTTTCTATTGCTTTCGTTTTTGCCATTGTTGTGTAGCGCCGCGGAATGTGGGTCGCTAGACTATGAATGCGTATGAAACGACTCGACTGTATGTTAGTGAGGGCTTCTTATGCAATCGATGGCAAAACAGTGTTTTGCAAATTTTACAACTGTTGAATTGGGTGGTAAAAGAAAGACAATATTGAAAAACGCATTAAATCAGAGAAGCACTCTGTTCACTTACGAGAAAATTAGAAAAAGGCAATTTCGCAAAAAGAACTGTTTAAGCGTTTGCAAAAGCCAACATTCCATTTACAAAGCTCGAAATTTAAGCCATACTGTTGTGGATTAATGAAATATCTAACGAAGATCTACCAAGTTTAAGGATATTGTGTGAGAAATATTTGCCAGGTAAGTTATTTGCTTTTGTGACGTGACAGTATCATGAATGTTACAAATAATAATTAGACAGTCTATAGTTTCGGTGCACTAAATGTTATCCGTAGAATATGCGATGTTTGTGTGCAACAAGAATATTGCATTATTTGCAACGAATGGAAGTAATGTGCGTAAGAAATGCGTGTTCTGAACATATAATTCGTGCCCTTGATCAATACTCTTCAAAATTAGTACGGTAGTTTTGACTTTTAAAATGTTCTGCTACCAGTCGCGACTTTCTTAACCTATTTATTTTTTCAGTTACCAATTAGTCGAATGCATTTTCGTAAATAAGGCCACTGCAAAGTGTTTTTGTTACTGTATTTCGTTGCTAATGTTACGTGTATGAATTGCTGCTTTTTGTCACGATAAATTGAGGATTCATTCAGTGGCTGTCGAGAGCGGCAGGGGGCGCATCTTGCTGTGCCGTTTAAATTGCCGGGCGAGTAGCGGTGGGAGGAAAGCTGTGCCTATTACTTCTCGAAAACTCGGGAGGTACAAAGAAAAATTGGTAGCACTCGGAGGCAAATGAATATCATCATACCTGTAACCAGTGCTGAATTTTCCCCGCAACTAAAACATAAAAATTTCGTTAACTGCAATAAGTTGGGGGTATTTAACTTCATTTTACGCAAAAAATCATATGCTCAACAGTTTCATAGTTCACTTTTTTGTGAGTGCAATTACCTTTATATCTGGCACTAGCTATAAAACAAGATACATCAGTATGCCTACTTACTGGAAAATTTTCGTTGGTTTCCATTACATTATAGTTACTATAATATTACAACACCTCACACACAGTAGACCACATTTAAGACTACACATTACACTCAAAAAGTACGGTTTGTGAGACAAGGCGTTGTCTTAAATGAGTCTCTTAAAAATAATAATAATAATAATAATAAAATAAAAAGTATCCAACAGCTCATATTCTGTACCCAAAACTGGCCAATCTAGAATTAAATTTGAGAACTGTATGTAAAGGACAGTTCTCAGAAGGAACAACACAAGCATTGCATGCTCTAAATACTTTAGAGCAGGCTGCATGTAAAGATGTGTTTAGTAAGGCAGCTAATTCTGCCAAGAGCAAACTGGCTTTACTGAGAAGCAAAGACCCAAAACATAAGGGATTTGAGTCTATAGCTCAAGCCGCTTTTTCCAAGGAATATAATTTTGAACAATCCTGAAAAGCTGTCATAATGGAGATTATATCTTCAAATTTATCAAGACAAGCGGTTTCTATTGACCTTACCCATTTAAAAAGAATTTTGCAACAACAGCTTAAAGAAAGTCAATATAAATAATGTTGTAAGTGACATTCACACTGAAGAAGATTATGAAATGTTAGCAAAACATTGTTTGGTTTCGTTGTGGAATATTTTATCTCACAACAATGCAGTAGTGACAGATAGGAGATGCAATCTGAAAGAGAGCAATGCTGAAATATGTACAATCTTTAATTTTAAAATATCTTAAAATATGTTGTAAAATATCAGTTACCTTTCTTAAATAGATTGATTAAATAATAGTGGTTAATAAAGCATTTATCACGTAAAAGGTGTAACATACTGTAAATTTGTAAGAGGAAGTAACCAGTTACTTATTAAACAGGCTAGACACTTATAATGATGTCCAAAAAATAGATGCTAGTTTTGCCAAAAATAGATGCTAGTTTTGCCAAAAATAGATGCTAGTTTTGCCAAAAATAGATGCTAGTTTTGCCAAAAATAGATGCTAGTTTTGCCAAAAATAGATGCTAGTTTTGCCAAAAATAGATGCTAGTTTTGCCAAAAATAGATGCTAGTTTTGCCAAAAATAGATGCTAGTTTTGCCAAAAATAGATGCTAGTTTTGCCAAAAATAGATGCTAGTTTTGCCAAAAATAGATGCTAGTTTAGTTTTGCCAAAAATAGATGCTAGTTTAGTTTTGCCAAAAATAGATGCTAGTTTAGTTTTGCCAAAAATAGATGCTAGTTTAGTTTTGCCAAAAATAGATGCTAGTTTAGTTTTGCCAAAAATAGATGCTAGTTTAGTTTTGCCAAAAATAGATGCTAAATTTTCAGGTCCCTAGTAATTACACACTGCTAAAACGACCATGGGGACAAGCATAGTCAATCTGCTGTAGATGCTGCTTGTGTAGGCTAATGGTATGTGTGTCCCCCCCCCCCCCCCCCCCACACACACACACACACACACACATATATATATATATATATATATATATATATATATATATATATAACGATTATTAAGACGAAAAATTCCTAGCAGGAAAAATAAAATATAAAAAATAGACGAAGATTACTCACCAGGCGAAGGAGCACAGGTGTGACAGCATCACAAATAAATAAATGAATACACACACACACACAATCGCAAGCTTTCGCAACCCAGTTGCGTCTTCAGGCAGTAGGGAAGGAGAGGGAAAAGGAAATGATGAGGGTTTTAAGGAAGGGGGTAAGGAGCCATTCCAATCCCGGGAGAGGAAAGACTTACCTTGGGGGGAAAAAATGGAGGGTAAACAAATGCACACATGCCCACACATTCACACAGACACAAGTACACCTAGGCAGACATACTGTAGAAAGCAAAGAAGTTAAGTTATAGAAGTTAAGAAGTTAGACAGAGATACCACTTGAGGCAGAGGCTCTGTCCAGAGAACTGATGCAAAGATGTTAAGAAGGTGGGTGGGAATTCAAATTTAGCGGAGGTTGAGACCAGGTGGGCAACGGGAAGAGAGAATATGCTGAAGGGCTAGTTCCCATCTCCGGAGTTCTGAAGGATTGGTGTCAGTGGGAAGTATCCAGATAACCCGGACGGTGTAGCACTGTGCCAAGATGTGCTGGCCGTGCACCAATGCGTGTTTAGCCACAGGGTGATCCTCGTTACCAACAAACACTGTCTGCCTGTGTCCATTCATGCGAATGGACAGTTTGTTGCTGGTCATTCCCACATAGAACGCTTCACAGTGCAGGCACGTCAGTTGGTAGATCACGTGGGTACTATCGCAAGTGGCTCTGCCTTTGATCGTGTACACCTTCCGGGTTACTCCAGTCCCGTAACCCGGAAGGTGTACACGATCAAAGGCAGAGCCACTTGCGATAGTACCCACGTGATCTACCAACTGACATGCCTGCACTGTGAAGCGTTCTATGTGGGAATGACCAGCAACAAACTGTCCATTCGCATGAATGGACACAGGCAGACAGTGTTTGTTGGTAACGAGGATCACCCTGTGGCTAAACACGCATTGGTGCACGGCCAGCACATCTTGGCACAGTGCTACACCGTCCGGGTTATCTGGATACTTCCCACTGACACCAATCCTTCAGAACTCCGGAGATGGGAACTAGCCCTTCAGCATATTCTCTCTTCCCGTTGCCCACCTGGTCTCAACCTCCGCTAAATTTGAATTCCCACCCACCTTCTTAACATCTTTGCATCAGTTCTCTGGACAGAGCCTCTGCCTCAAGTGGTATCTCTGTCTAACTTCTTAACTTCTATAACTTAACTTCTTTGCTTTCTACAGTATGTCTGCCTAGGTGTACTTGTGTCTGTGTGAATGTGTGGGCATGTGTGCATTTGTTTACCCTCCATTTTTTCCCCCAAGGTAAGTCTTTCCTCTCCCGGGATTGGAATGGCTCCTTACCCCCTTCCTTAAAACCCTCATCATTTCCTTTTCCCTCTCCTTCCCTACTGCCTGAAGACGCAACTGGGTTGCGAAAGCTTGCGATTGTGTGTGTGTGTGTGTGTGTGTGTGTGTGTGTGTGTGTGTGTGTGTGTGTGTGTGTGTTCATTTATTTATTTGTGATGCTGTCACACCTGTGCTCCTTCGCGCGGGCAAGCGTTCTATCCCGACACGACTCACGATCCGTCCTCACAACTTCATCTGGCAGGAAGTTTCAAATCAGCGCACACACTGCTGCAGAGTGAAAGTTTCATTCTGGAAAGATCCCTTAGGCTGTGGCTAAGCCATGTCTCCACCACATCCTTTCTTCCAGGAGTGCTGGACTTGCATGTTTTGCAGGAGAGCTTCTGTGAAGTTTGGAAAGTAGGAGGCGAGTTACTGGCAGAAGTAAAGTTGTGGGGCAGCATCGTGAGTTGTCAGGATAGCTCAGTCGGTAGAGCACTTGCCCGCGAAAGGCAAAGGTCCCAGATTCGAGTCCCAGTTCCGACACACAATTTTAATCGATATATATCGTTTAGAGTCCTACCAACTTCATTTCTTGGGCAGTGAAGAAGTCCGTTTCTACCACTTAATTTGATCTGGTGACTGGTAGTGTACTGCGCGGTCATAATTGTTCCTGATTGCTGGTTCTTTCAGTGATTTTTTTTGTACAGCAGATTATTAAGATGGTCGTAACAGATATTGATCGTGAAAGAGAATTCGCATCAGATTGATTTTACATTTATCATAAAACAAGGAAAATACTTCTGTGGAAATACAGCTATGTGTGTATTGAATAGCAAAAAAAGACACTTGCCCAAAACATATAAATAGCAGTTCGTCCAATAAGAACAACTAGGAGAAAGTTCTGTTGACAGGTGTCGAGAGACAAGTTACAGACATGGCAGCAGCGAAACAAGTGAAAGTGGACCAGGAAAAATTCGTGTTATCAACAACATGAGGCAAACATCCCCTTGGAAAAAGTTTATCATCCAAAACTCAGAGTGGATGAACAAACTGTATTTACTCTACTGCAAGTTACATAAAATACCGCTATACACTGCCATAACTTAGTTTAGTGAATGGTATACATTTTGGATTCCTGGTTGCGAATCGGTCACTGCCGATTCAGCCACCGTCATTTGCTCACTGCTGACCCTGCACCGCTGTGCTCCTGTGGTGAATTGCTGACGGTGCGACATGTTCTACTGTCTTGTGTTAATTTTAATCATCTCTGTGTAGCCCTTAATTTGCCGTCTACTCTGGAGGAACTTTTACCTGATGGCACACGAGCAGCTGCTAGAGTTTTGCGTTTTATCAACATGGTTAATTTATCTAAGGATATTTAACCCTTCTATTAGTTTCTTTTTATCCTTCTGTTTTAGCTTTCTCTTGATACTCTCCTTTCTGGCAGTTAAAAATTTTTTCAAGATCTAGCGAATCTCTGTTCCGATCTGGGCGCTAATGACCTGAGAAGTTGTGCGCCCTAAAAAACAAAAATAAATAAATAAATGGATTTCACCCTTTGTTGCAGTGTTTGCAGACTGCTTTTGAACTTTCATGTGTGAAGTGCTAACTTATATCCGATCGTGAAGAAGCATACACTGCGAAGTTTAAGAGAAAGGTAATTTCTTTTGCAGAAGTGACATTTAATTGGACTGATGCAAGTATTACATGGGAGAAAACAGACGAAAATGCCCAAGAACAGAAGATAAGGATATTAAAGAAAGCCACAATGGGATTGTTGCGTGTAGCTCTAAAATATTTTGACCCTTTCACTGCTCCGTACGTAAATATACGCTAATCGTTTCAGTGCTCAAGACGTATATATATGATTTTTCTCTCCACACACACGCACGCACACACACACACACACACACACACACACACAAAATGTGATAATTCTTCATTTGCAGTATTCATTAATAATTAAATGCACAGTGCAGGTGCCATTGAAAGTAAATATGCAGTAAAAGGGTTAGTAGATATACTTATTTCTCATGGCTGTCGTTTCCCATGTAATAGTCTTTTGAATGTGCAAATCGCATAGGAAAGGCTGCGCTGTCCATTTCGATTATCCATATTTTTCGTTTTTGAGTGCAACTTGAAATCAGATTACCTGGTTTTCTTACCTAATGGAATCGATATGAGTTGAACAGAGTGCCAGTTAGATTGTGGGGTTTCAGAGAAGCATTTATCTTGGTGTTGTCAGAAACACGAGTTTATGTTTTCATAAAACATACACATTTATGTAAATTTCTTAGGATAGTAAAACTTGTATAAGTAGCAGGATAAGTGTTTCTCAAACTTACTTTTTTTTAAATCTCCATCAATGTCAAATTTTCATGACTTTTGAATAAAATAAAAGGTCTTAGACTGCAATGAGGCTATAACTTATTTTTGCATAATTTTTTATTTTTTAAGAAGTGAAAATAAAATTAGCGAAATTATTGATGGAATACAATAAAAGTAGCAAAAAAAAACAACCGAAATAGGTTTTAAAAAATGACGAAATAGAGCAAAAAATTTTCACCAGAAACAGGTGCCTCTATGAATATGTCATCAATGAACATATACCTAACTTTGGATTGACAGGCTTGGGTATCAAAGAAGGTTTCCTCTGTGTCCCATAAATTAGTTTGCGTGCGAGGGGGGGCATCCTGGTTCCATGGCTGCCCCCTTTAGTTGTTGGTATGTCTGGCCCTCAAAGGTGAAGAAGTTGTGGCTTAGGATAAAGCTGGCTAGGGTAATAAGGAAAGAGGTTTTAGGTAGGGTTGCAGCTGGTCAGCATGAAAGGAAATAATCTATTGCAGTGATGTCCTGGACGTGCGGGATGTTTGTGTATAAGGAAGTAGCATCAATGGTTACAAGGATGGATTCCGGATGTAATAGGTTGGGTAAGGATTTCAGGTGGTCGAGAAAGTGGTTGGTTTCTTTGATGAAGGATGGGAGACTGCACATAATGAGTTGAAGGTGTTGGTCTATGTAGGCGAAGTTTTATTCTCTGGGGGCATGGTAACCAGCCACAATGGCCCGGCCTGGATGATTAGGTTTGTGAATCTTGGAAAGTAGGTAGAAGGTAGGGGTGCAGAGTGTCAGTGGGGTCATGAGGTTGATGGAATCAGTTAAAAGGTCTTGTAGGGGGCCTAAGGCTGTGAGGATTCCTTGAAGCTCTGCCTGGACATCAGGAATGGGATTGCCTTGATAAACTTTGTATGTAGTGTTATCTGAAAGCTGACACAGACCCTCAGCCACGTACTCCCACCGATCAAGTGCCACGGTCGTGGATCCCTTGTCGGCAGGTAAGAATGACAATGGAATGGTCTGCCTTCAGATCACGGATAGCTCGGGATTCAGCTGCGGTAATGTTGGGAGTAGGATTAAGGTTTCTCAGGAAAGACTGAGAGGCAAGGTTGGAAGTAAGGAATTCCTGGAAGGTTTGAAGAGGGTGATTTTCAGGAATAGCGGGTGGGAACTGTTCCAGGCAGGGTTCAATTTTGAATGATGTATTGGGGAACTGGATCATTTGGAGTAAGATTATTTTTCTTCATGGCAAAGTGATATCTCCAGCAAAGACTAAGAGTATAGGATAGTAAATCTTTGACAAGGGCTGTTTGGTTGAATTTGGGAGTAGGGCTATTCTCCTGATGTGATACAGGGCCACTTCCTCATTCCCCCAAACCCAGCATGGATATGAATTCCTTAAATCCTGCCCTGAAATGATATCCATCCTTCATGACATCCTTCCTACTCTGCCAAGAGTGTCTTTCCACCGCCCACGTAATCTTTGTAACATCATAGTTCATCCCTATGAAATCAACAAAGCACCTACCATACCATCCAGCTCCTACCAATGTAACCGCTGCCCGGTGTAAAACCTGTGCTATGCACCCTCCCATCACCACTTACTCCAGTCCTGTATCCTGGAAGGCAGAGCCACTTGTGATAGCACCCACATGATTTACCAACTGATATGCTTGCACTGTGAAGCCTTCTATGTGGGAATGACCAGCAACAAACTGTCCATTTGCATGTTGGTAATGAGGATCTCCCTGTGGCTGAGCATGCCTTGGTGCACGGCCAACATATCTTGGCACAGTTACACCATATGGGTTATCTGGATACTTTGCACTGACATCAACCTCTCAGAATTTTGGAGATGGGAACTTGCCCTTCAGCATATTCTCTCTTTCTGTTGCCCACCAGGTCTCAACCTTCATTAGTTTTAAATTAGCACCCACCATTCGACAACATCTTCGCCTCCAATCTCTGGACGGAGCCTCTGCCTAGACTGGCATCTCTGCCCAACTTCTTTGCATTTTGCATATATCTGGTCTTGTGTGTGTGTGTGTGTGTGTGTGTGTGTGTGTGTGTGTGTGTGTGTGTGTGTGTTGTTTTGAAATAGTTAAAAATAAAGAAATCTCTATTCCTATACAACCCAGCAAATGTCATAAAACCAGGATTATTAGTAATTATTTGTGATTCTTCAGTTTCTCCCGGCATATTTGATAATCAAAATATGCACGAGTGTACTGCCTGTCTATAGTGTCCAACGGGCACAATATTTCGGCGATTATATGTGTCGCCATCATCAGGTGAACTGACGGACTGAGCCCCAGAAACGCGCTGGCAAGGACATCCGCACGCTACAGCTGCTCGTAGGGAACTGGGTTCTAGCCCGGTAGCGGCCGAGTTAAATACCCTCGGCCCGCCGAGCGACCCCTCTGCGGTCCGCTCCCTGCGCCGCGGCCCGCGCAGTGGAACCGATTGCGCCGGCGTCTGAGATGATGTCGGTGTGAGGGCTCTGTCCGCTGTGGTCGTCACTTCGTTACATTTTCTAGATTTACTCTTAATTAACCCAATCGTGGTTCCCAAGCTTTGCTAAGATTATAGGCGTGTACCAGATTCCGTGTCAGTGTGGAAAGTCATATATTGGACAAACAATGCGTACCGTCGAGGATCAATGTGTTGAACAGCAGAGGCACACACGATTGATATATCCGAGCAAGTCGGCGGTCGCTGAACATTGTTTGTCGGAGAATCATGCGATGGAGTATGAACGCACTAGGATTCTGGTACAGATGTCGAGATACTGAGACTGTGTCGTTAGAGAGGCCATTGAAATTCGCACAAGTGACGTCATAAACCATGACTGTGGCTACAATCTTAGCAAAGCTTGGGAACCAGCGATTGGGTTAATTAAGAGTAAATCTAGCAAACGTAACGAAGTGATGACCACGGTGGACAGAGCCCTCACACTGATGTCATCTCAGACGCTGTCGCAAACAGTTCCACTGCGTGTCTGCGGCGCATGGCGCGGACCGCGGAGGGGTCGCTCAGCGGTCCGAGGGTATTTAAATCGCCCGCTACCGGGCTAGAACCCATTTCCCTTCGAGCAGCCGTAGCATGCGGATCTCCATGCCGGTGCGTTTCCGGGAGCTCAGTCCGTCAGTTCACTTGATGATGGCGACATGTATGATCGCCGAAATATTGTGTCTATTGGACACTATAGACCGGCAGTACACCCGTGGACATTTTGATTAGTAATTATTTGCTTTTATAATGTACCAGATTGATGTTACTTAGTGACCATCCTCAGCACTAGAACACATCAATAAATATCTTAACTGACAGTTATCATAAAATTACGCCATCCACTTACATAACCATATATTTCTTCATTTGAAAATTGTTTTAGGTGCCAGGTACACGATTCATACTGCGAGACTTTGTACTTTGTACTCTAAGGACCTGTACACACTTGTCTCGAGGAATAAACTCGTGCACAGAACTGTAGCCTTCCCAACAATTAATTCACATGTTTATTTTACATTAATCACTCTGAACTAATAATAATGTGCCATTTGAGAATATATCCCGATATAAATTGGCAGTTTGTTAACATAGGAGTGTAACTAATCTGCTTTTGTTCAAATTTTATTATTAAAATAAATAATATTAAGTATAGGGTAACATATTTAACTAAATATAGTTTACAGCAAAATTTTATTACAATAAATAATTTAAACAGTAATGACCTTAAGACCAGTTGGTACTTGGCTATCTTATAGATGTATAAAATGTGCAAAAATCAGAAAAATCTGAGTGTTCTTTCTCTATGTAAGGCTAGTAGTACGGTCAAGTATTGACATGGTTACTTACAATGTTGTAACTTCACCCATTGAAGAGATACTAAAATTAACACTGTCTCAAACTGAAAAACTATCTTGTGCTTACAAATAAGTGACAAGAAGTCAATAACAATTACTGTTTTAAACTTCTTATTTATAAGGTAATCACACACAGTATTTAAAAAATCAAAATATTAAAAATGGTTAAGCAATCCTCATTGGACTGCTTCATATGGATTGATCAGAAAAGGAAAAGAGTAGCCTTCACCATGGGAACATTTGTATTTACAAAAATATTGATATTCCATTTATTCTGTTAAGTTATTTTCTTCTTGGTGGTGTCACACCCATCTTACAGCATAGCTAATGATGTAATGTGGTACCAACTAGTCCTCATTGGTTCACCCTTTCAAATCAGAATTGCAGTCATCTCTTGCCTCTTACTTAAAAGACTGACATTGGAAATAGAATACAGTGAAACCTCTATATAAAGTTTCTTAAGGGGCCATAAATTCTGAACACTGTATAGAAGGAAAAGACTATAAAGATGAAGACTTCTAAATCTAGTCAAATTTTACTGACAAGCATTCCACTGTAATGGGTGTTACATTTGCAAGCATAGCAAGCTCAAAATTATCACATTTAAAGTATTCCATTATAAAAATTTAAATAAAAATCCAATCCATGGCACTTAAATTATTATTTTTATGTAATTCTGTGTAATTTGTTAAGTTTTTGTAATATTTCATTTGGAAACCACACATAGATGCTATGTCATTCTCAACACCAAATCATTTAACGTCCAGTACAAAAAATATGCAACATCCGTTACAGCAAATTAGAAAAATATTTCATAATTAACCGATAATTATGTTGTAGTTTCTAAAATGCCACATGTTTAGTCACCTTTCCTAATAATGCAATATCCTGCTTTTTTAAATTAGGTATTTATAGACACTTTTCTCATTTTTTATAATGCGAGTTAGTCACATGAGACTTCTACAAGATTATAATTACCGTTAAATCCTGTATTGTTACCCTCACAATATCTGTAGTAATCTTCTCTAACTTCCTGTTGCAGTTAAGTAATCATTTTTGCAGCTATTTTCAGTAGAAGGAAGACAACATTGTGATGAGAAATTTACTGTTACATATTCTGTTGAAACACAACCATAACTACATATTTCTAGAACTTAAAGTACTATATACAGTGTTTTGAAAAGGCTTGTGTAGAAGAAATACAATGTTTAAGCATTCATGAACAACAATTTTATTATGTAGGTCAATTTTAAAAAACCACCCCTTAGCTCCACTTTAACCTGGAATGCCTGCTGAGGATATAAAATATCCCAGAAGACATACAGTAAATGGTACAAATTAAAGATCTATATATAAAAAATAGATGAAGATTACTTACCAGGTGAAGGAGCACAGGTAGTGATAGTAGCACAAATAAATAAAACACACACACACACACACTAGCTTTCACAGCCTAGCTGCTTCTTCAGGCAGAATGGAAGGAGAGGGAAAAGGAAATAAGGGTTTAAAGGGAGTGGGTAAGGAAACATTCCAATCCTGGGAGAGGAAAGACTTACCGTGGAGGGGGGGGGGAGGGTAAAGAAATGCACAAATGCAAACACACCTAGCTTTGTTTGGTCTATAGCATTCAAAGCTTTCCGTACCTGAGTTGCCCTGTATTTCACCTTAAGGGCATTTGGTATGCCCAAGTACAAAGCTTGCAGATGACTGGTGCAATTGGGTGGCAGAAAAATAACTTTCACATTTCTTAGAAATCAGGTATCTGGTTGATGTGCTGCACATCTATAAACAGCAACACTTTTCTATCAACACTTCCCATTTTGGCACCAAATTCTCTAAGAAAATTTAAAAATAATTCACCTGTCATTCTTGCCTTTGTATTATTTGTGTACTTACATGGAAACGTCGAAATGTGCTTAAAACACCTTGAATTTCTTGGCTTCCCGTTGGTCCCGTTTTCTCACTGTCTTGGTGTTTGTGCACAACAAAACTGTAAGGTGTTCCTTGCTTTTTTTTTACTGCCATGGCAATTTTGCCCACAAAAAGTAAATGTCTTGTCCGGCATTAAATTAAAGAATATGCCAGTTTTGTCAGTGTTAAAAATGTCCCGTAGTTCACAGCCTGCTGTAAGAGTAGGGAGAATCTGCAACCACTGTTCTACAGTGTAAGCGTAAGGAAGTCCTTTCTGAAGGCATTTGTATGGAGTGTTGCCTAGTATGGGAGTGAAACATGGACAATAAACAGTACGGACAGGAAGAGGATGGAGGCTTTTGAAATGTGGTGATACAGAAGAATGCTGAAGAATAGGTGGGTGGATCACGTAACTAATAAGGAGGTACTGAACAGAATTGGGGAGAAAAGAAGTTTCTGGCATACCTTGACTAAAAGAAGGGATAGATTGGTAGGACACATTCTTAGACATCAAAGAATTGTGAATTTAGCATTGGAGGGAAGTGTGTGGGATAAAAATCGGAGGGGAAGACCAAGAGACGGATACAGTAAGCAGATTCAGACAGATGTAGGTTGGCATTCTTATGTGGAGATGAAGAGGCTTGCTCAGGATAGGGTATTGTGGAGAGCTGCATCAAACCAGTCTCCGGACTGAAGACCACAACAACAACACATTTTTGTAATGCACTGCACAGATTCACAGCTCCATATATCCACCCGGTTTATCACTAGTGTTGTTCACACTTTGCTCACTGTAAAAACAATAAAATGGGACCAATGACACATACGGATACGGCAAGCACAATGTGGCATTGGATAACCTTCAAATTCAATTGACAAGCCCTTGTGCAAATGTGGTCAATGTCACACACAGTTATTGAAGACCGCCAGAACTGCTATTGACTTTAATTAGTGTTCAATTACACCATGATGTGCATCGTGTCTCGTGTGACTCTGACACTGATGTGTAACTGTGGTGTGACTTTCCGAGCCTGTGCACATCCACCGAACGGCAAATAAAGCATCTACATCTAGTGGCTGAAGCGTTGTAGAGAGGGAAATTATTGATTAGGGTCCCAAAAATACAGGTGTTACATGAAGGAAATTGTTGTGTAGAGGAAACATAGTATAGAGGAATATTTAGCATTGTGTATATGGGATTTTGGTCAGGACCAGGAGAAATAGAGTTAATATAGAGGAAAACTTTATATGGAGGAACGTTGTATAGAGGTTTCACTGTATAAGGCAAATTCATTTTTTTTCTTATCACCTGATACTCAACTAATTGAAGCTGTAGTATATTATGCAAAATGAAGTTTTTGTTGTCTAATAGCTGCTAATGTATTTTGCAAGCATACCCACCTAACAGTGTAACAGAACCAATGGCATCTTTAGGATGTCAAAAGCTACATTAGAGTGTAGTTTGCACCACACAGAAATGGCTCTGCAGTCTGTGGTGCCGTGTAACTCATAATGGGGTTGCTGCCATCAGAAGTTTGAGTCCTCCCTGGGGCATGAATGTATTGTCCTTTAGTAAGTTAGGTCGAAAAATCTAGGGACTGATGATCTCAGCAATTCAGTCCCTTAGGTTCCCAAACATTTTTATTTTACTTTTTATTAATTTATTTTTATTTTGTAGTTGTGCTCTTGCAAAATCAAACTGGTTAATTAAAAGTAAATTTCTTAAGACATTCTGCTCAGCAGGTTGAACGCAACTCACATCCAATGGAATCGTACTTGCTGAACGTTTTCAGCTGATTTACAAGTATTTCATTACACTATCTCAAATTATGCTTATAATGACTCCATTATAAAAATAACAACATTACAGAAGCTTCTTCACAGAAAAGGAATAATTAATATTCACAGAATATATGACATCAACTGCGATTGGGCAAAGCTGAAAATGTGTACCCAGCCGGGATTCGAACCCGGGTCTCCTGCTTTCTAGGCAGTTGCGCTGACCCCTACACCACTGGGGACACAGTGATCACCGCACCTGCAAGGACTACCTAAGCACGCCTCCCGTCAGATACAAATTCCCAGCTTCGCCCTGCCCACAGTACTCAAACTCGTAGTTATGAAACTAATTCCCGTAAGAGTAGTTTGATAATGAAGAGTTTGAGTACTGTGGGCAGGGCGAAGCTGAGAATTTGTATCTGACGGGATCCGTGCTTAGGTAGTCCTTGCAGGTGCGGTGATCACTGTGTCCCCAGTGGTGTAGGGGTCAGCACAACTGCCTAGAAAGCAGGAGACCCGGGTTCGAATCCCGGCTGGGTACACATTTTCAGCTTTGCCCAATCGCAGTTGATGTTATATATTCTGTGAATATTAAATAATAATAACTGCAGGATCAGAAGTGACGTCTGTTCTTTCGGAACAGACACCACATGTATATATAAAGAATAATTCATGTAAATTTGATAAGGATAAACACAAAATTTTTGCATGAAGATACATCAGTTTTTAGTGCTTGTGGCATGCCAGTTTTGGTCTGTAATCAGTGAATCTAACTGATATGTACAGGGATTTCCATTTAACTATGCCATCTTCAGTTTAAATTATTATTATTATTATTATTATTATTATTATTTTCAATGAAACATAGGGAGAATATTTCCAATTCCCTCCTGTGCCACCTCTTCATTTCTGAATAGTACCTGCAACATATGTCCTCAATGATTTGCTGGATGTATTCCATTCATTGTTTTTCCTGTCTTAATCTTCTACAGCTTCCTTAACTCTGTAGAGGCCATTCCCTCGTGTGTTAAAACATATCCTAGAATCTCATCTCTTCTTATCAGTGTTTCCCTTTTAAGTTTCTTTCTTCACATAATCTATGGAGAACCATTAGATTTGTGACATTATCAGTCCATTTAATATTCACATTCTTTTGTTGTTGTTCTCTTCATTCTGGAGACTGGTTTTATGCAGCTCTCTGCCCTACTCTATCCTCCCTTCATCTCCTCAAAAGAATTGTAATACACATCAGTTTTTATGTTTATTGTATTTCTCTCTTGGTCTCCCTCTGTGATTTTTACCCCATGCACTTCCCTCCAATGCTAAATTCATAATTCCTTGATGTCTAAGAATGTGTCCTACTTTTAGTCAGGATATGCCATAAATTTCCTTTCTCCTCATTTCTGTTCAGTACCATCTCGTTAGTTACATTACCTATCTGATCTTCAAAGCATTCTTGTGTAGCACCACATTTCAAAAGCCTCTATCCTTCTCCTGTGTGAACTACACTACTTGCCATTAAAATTGCTACACCAAGAAGAAATGCAGATGATAAATGGGTATTCATTGGACAAATGTATTATACTAGAAGTGACATATGATTATATTTTCACGCAATTTGGGTGCTTAGATCCTGAGAAATCAGTACCCAGACCAACCACCTCTGGCCGTAATAACGGCCTTGATATGCCTGGGCGTTGAGAAAGCCATGTACAGGTACAGATGCCCATGCAGCATCAACACAATACCAATACCACAGTTCATAATAGTAGTGACTGGTGTATGTGACGAGCCAGTTGCTCGGCCACCATTGACCAGGCGTTTTCAATTGGTGAAAGATCTGGAGAAAGTGTTGGCCAGGGCAGCAGTCGAACATTTTCCGTATCCAGCAAGGCCCGTACAGGACCTGTAACATACGGTCATGCATTATACTGCTGAAATGTAGGGTTTTGCCAGGATCGAATGAAGGGTAGAGCCACATCTGAAATGTAACGGCCACTGTTCAAAGTGCTGTCGATGCAAAGAAGAGGTGACAGAAACGTGTAAGCAATGGCACCCCATACTATCATGCCGGGTGATACACCAGTATGGCGATGCCGAAATAGCGTAGTCAGATTGCTTTATCTACCATATTTTGTGTTTTCTCCAAGTAAAATTGTTCCTAATCGTAATTCCTAGGTATTTAATTGCATTAAATTCTTCTAGATTTGACTTTAGTAAGTAAATCTTATCACTGATATATGGAACTTTCCTTCCAATTCTGGGTTTGATTGATATATGGATTCAACTGTAAGAACCCATTTTAATGCAAGCACTTCATTCTTGGTCTGGCAATCTTATTTCCTCTTAGTTTTTGCCTGCCCTTTCCCATTGCATGCTGTTAAATTTCTTAGAATGTCAAGATCACCATGTTACACTATTTAACACATTTTTCATAGTGACAAATCTTATCAAAATTCCTTGCTTTCTCTTTGTTGCTTCAATTATCAAGTGCAATGTTGGAATGTCTTCACTTTTCCTGAAGTTAGACTGATTGTTTTCTAACAGTCACAATTTTATTTCCCATTTGTTCTGTATGTTATTACCATCAGTAGCTTCTTTGCATTACCCACTAAACTGATTGTGTTGTTTCTCACATTATATCTTCTGACTTGTGTGGATAACAGTTTTCATGGAGGTCCAAAGGTATGTTGCCAGTTTGATAGATTTCACAAACCAACTTGAATATCCTTAGGTTACCATTTTCCATCAGTTTTAAAAATTCCAATGTAATGTTACCTATACCTTCTGCCTAATTTGATTTCAATAAATCCAGGTATCTTCTAATGCTGTTTTTCACAACCACTTCAATTTATCTTTCTATCCTGTATAATCTTATTAATACTAAATTATCTATCAAATATATTTTCCTTCACCAAATAAGATGGAGCAATGTAACTACAGTACAACCCCTTTTTTACACTTTTCAAGAGACTTAGAATAAACTGGGGTAAAATGCAGGAAATAAGGTTCTAAATGGTAGTTTTTGCTCACTTAAACACCTTTTGTAATTTTATATATGATGTACATATATAATAGGCATCAAAAGACTTGACAGGTAGTTTGTTTATTATGTAATAAAGGTTACCTGATTTTTATACTTTCTTTTAGCACTTAGCATTACTGGAACTGTTAACTTTAAAGGAAGTAAAATTTTTGAAATAATTTCATTCATCATAATAGTGTCAACAAGCCTTAACTGGTCGTCATTATGTAAGTAAAAAAGCATCGCACAAGTTCAGTATTTTTCAATGTTTCACACAATGATAGTCAACAACTTATTCGCATTTTCAAGTGCAAATGTTATAAAAGTATTTTTGTGATCTCACACTATGATAGACTTTTTGAGGTTATATCTAGGGGTGGGTCAAACCCTAATTTTACCAAATCGAATCCGAATACCGAAACTTAAATAAAACATGTGCAGAATACCAAACCCGAATCGAATCTTCCGAATCTCGACCTCAATCTCTCAACTCAAGTACATGTATTTAAAAAGAATTACTATACTACTCTATCACAGCCAGTGATGAAGATAGACTTTTGCGGTGAATCCCAAACGACAATATTAACAGTAAATTTTAAGAAATTAAAATTTCACTTAGATTTTTATTTTAAATCTTAAGGATTTTATAATAGCCCCTACCCTTAAAAGAAATTTGTATGAAACATTTAGATATAGATGTTGTTTAGATGGTCTAAAAGATAACTTGAAACTTTCTTCACTCTATTACAAAATGTTTCATTTTAATGAAATAAAAAATAATGAAAGGAAAGGATTATGTGATTTTTTTTTTTTTCCTTTTCTTCTTTTTTTTTTTTTTTTTTTTTTTTTTTTTTTTTTTTTTTGTAGGGGGATGACTCAAAAATAAAACCTGAAAAGATGAGTAGATATTTTGAAAGTTAAAAAAGAATTTTAAAAAATATTGTGTAAATGTTAAATAATTTTATAGTGACATATCAGGCACCCCATGAGTGATGTACAGGACATTCAGACACAGAAATCTGCGTTTATTCAACATGAGTGTATTTGTTATTGCCACTAAGACATTTCAGAACTGTGCAAAGTACTTGGAGCGCAGATTGCACATTCCGGAGGGTTAAACAAGGGTATTTTGTAGATTTAGTTATTCTTTCAAACATTTTAAGATCACTAACTTGTTTGCACAGAATTTTTATTCGTAGAAGATTTAAAAATCAGTACTAGAAGTCAGTTGCCGTGCTTCATTCCCGTTCAGCATAATAATAATACAAATGTAAACATTAACGTGATACATATATTCTTCCACGTTCATCGTTGTCTTTCGGGTTTGTTAGGCGGACGGAATTTAAAACTGGTTACAGTAACATGGAAGATTACATGGTGTAATGTTTACAATTGTATTATTCTTATGGCAAAAAGAATGTGGAATTTACGAATCAGGATTCATAGCAACAATCCCTTGCCTCTAATAGAAAAACACGTAAGTTGCAGCACGAAGGCAGTGGTTTTAGCGTCAGGCATATTGACGCAACATCGACTTGCCAGTCGGCTTTACATAGTAACTTTGAGATAAGACTTCAAATGTACGGCTATTGTATGTAACTAAATGTGAAAATATAAAACAATTACCTTAGACTTATAACACAAATGTTACGAAATGTTTATAATATCAATTAGATACCGGTACAGTAATTATAAATCTCTATCACTTGATTCCTTGTTATTCAGTTCCTTTGTATTACAGAGCATCATCCCTTGTACAATGTAGTGGATTCGACACCTAACATTTTTAAATACCTGTTACGCAATTGGATCCCACATTACCCATTCCCTTGGCACACTTGCGCGTTTTACGCGATCCGTTGGAGTCAGTTGTCTGTCAATTTTCGAAATGCAGTAGGTGTATATATGATTAAGCTTGACCTTAAATGATCTATTGAAATAGAAGTCAAGTGTCTGATGAATTGATGTCACCCCACCTGGATGGCGCACGATTAAAACTTTTTTTTCCCCCACATAATAAATAACTTTCTTATTGAAATCCTAGTGGTTCATTACAGTTCACATACCCTAGCACTTCACAAAATTCGCCGAAACAGTACGTGAAATCAGAATGAGGCAACTCGAGCAATAATCCTAAAGCCTTATGTATTGTCTACTTATATTTGAATTTTTTTTAGAGCAAATGTTTTAGTCATTATTTATATTTTCGCCTCCTAAACTAGCGTATGTAGCACTGCTTATATTAGAAGGGAAAAGTTACTTGTGGCGGCTCCTAGCGCCACTTATCAGAACTATTCAAAGTGAGGTCGTTTCGTTTTATGACATAGTGTTTTTCAAATGTTTGAGAGCTTATGGGACTTAACTGGGGGGTCATCAGTTCCTAAACTTACTAACTACTTATGAACTAGCTAATACTAAGGACGGCACAAATATCCATGCCCAAGGGGGGATTCAAACCCCTGACCGTAGTGGCCATGCAGACTGTGACTGATGCGTCGCAGAACGCTCGGCCACCGTGGTCGGTATCGCGTCTTTCAGCAGATCTATGGAAAATACAGTAAATAACGCAGATGAAAGTGCACTGTTATGCAAAGTAAACTACAACATTCATAACTGAAGGTTTCCGTATAACACTTTAGATTCGGTATTCGGTAGTGAGGGGGGGGGGGGGTGAGAGGGGGGTGGGAGGAATTAAAAGGAATTTTTTTTTAAATTTCAGCAACTGAAATAATTTTAGCAACACTCGTCACTCTAACCTCTACCGCACGAACACATGTGCGTCATGACAGCCTAACTATACCAACAGTGGGAAAGGGAAAATACAGGAAGCGGAATGGTGGGCGGGGTTTACCTTAATAGTCAATGCTTGTTTTACAAGTGGCTAGTGCACATTTATTAAATTTAGGTATATATTTGAAATACATACACGGACTGAGTTACACAGGCCTTCCTGAAAATGAGCATGAATGCGCCGACAAATAGACTTTTAAACAACAGTGGTTAAGTAAGGCAATTTTGAAATTGTGGTAAACAAATTTAAACTTTAGTTAGAAATACAGTCTCCACAAAGCCTTGAATACATAGGTTTAGAAGGAACCGTAGCAAGTAAGAAACTTTAAACTTTAACTGAAGTTTAAGACTAAGTTGGCACCACAGCTAGTGAAACTGCACAGTCCATAGTTATTTCAGTAAACAGATTCATAATGAACGAACTTCAGCCTTGACAGTAGTACAGGCCCATAGAACAAACTGCAGATTGATCTAACATGTACAGTTCAGAATAGCAAAAATCCGATCTAACCTTGACTGAGCTTGATCAGGTTTTACACAGTATCTAATGATCAACAATACAAGACTCAAAGAACAGACTGTAAATGAGCAAGAAATCAGGTCTAACTTTGGCTGAAATGACCAGGTTTTACACAGTAGCCAACGTGATTAAATGGCGACGGAGGCAGCCGCTAACAAAGGATGATAAGGAAAAGGACTAGGAAGGCTCACTAATTAATAAGATCAACCACACGGGACTAGCCAATGCCCTGGTGAACCTTCAGATGCAAACACAGTAAAAACTACGACCTAGGAAAGGGCCAGGCTCCCAGGAAGGAAACGGCACTGCCTAGAAAAAAATAACACTGGTCTCCGGACAGGCAACAGTCAACCAGCAGGCACACCACCAAATAAATGCCTCAATGGACGTTAGTCCCCAAAAAACTTAATTGAAGCAATTCACAATGTAATATCAAGACACCACCTTTAACTATCACCAACCACATCAATACACTAAATACACGCTGAAGCACTTCGGCACACCCCATATAAACATACACAAGACCACGCCGCTCAAGTGAGAGGGAACACAGTCACTGGTGTCCTGCTCTACCTAGCAAAAGACAATAGGACTTAACTGTCGCACTGTAGATCTCGATGAGAAGAAACAGCAGGACTAGAAATCCCACCCGGCAGAGATGGCACCGCGAAGTTTCACGCCATCGAATGACGGTGCAGAACAGCCTCGTAACAACTGACAACAAGGCCTTCCTCCTAGCAACACGACTGGCAAGCCGCCATGTACCTCCCTCTGGTAGCCAAGGAAGAAATGAATTCTGCGGACCGGCCGCAGCGGCTGACGTCAGATGAGGTGTCACACTACCCCAGAGACAAGCCGGAACTGACCACTCTTCAGCCCCGCACACTCCTATTTATCGCGCCAAGATGGCAACGACTTTAGACAGAGACAGCAGACAAACGCGCAGAGGATCGTTGGCCGTACCAACCTAAACACGACGGACTCGAACTGGCGCCAGTCCAGAAGAAAGGAAGCAAGGGGTGAAAGATGACAAAACACTAGGCGAGCCCAAATGACACGGCTCGGGTAGTATTCGGCCATTATGTGCCGAATCTCAAATCCGAAGCCAGTGTGCTAGGAAAAACCACACACACACACACACACACACACACACACACACACACACACACACACACACACACACACACATATACATACATACATACATACATACACAAGCCATCATTCGCACCCCATGATGGAACATCACAAAAGATATGTACACAAATATTTGCACTTCAGAATAAGAATAAATTCTCTAGACAAGTCATGCAAAGCATAAACAAGGCTGGGGCTTGGCATGGTGACTGATTGGATGTTTCCATGCCAGTGTTGCAAACAGTGAAACGCGAAATATACGTTCGAATAAATGGCAAGAGTAAAAACAAAAAAACTTGACTTCTTAACATTTATAGAAAGTATACTTGAAGGCGAAAGACATGCCAGTGTCAATTTGTCAATTAGGCCATTTTTTTTCTCCAGAAACATGGTTTCATAAAGCCTAAAACACAGGGAAAATTCAGCTATGTTAATGCAAAACACGGAGGCTAGTTGACATTGTTAAAATAGGAAATTTGACAGGACCGACAAAAATTGTGTAAATTGCAGAGAAAAGTAAAATCCAGGAACATAAAAGCATGGTTTTGCTGTACGTGGATAGTCTGATAAGGAATAAAGAAAAGCTTACTGCTGGTCAGAAAGGCGAGAATTGAAAGGTATAGAACTGATCATGAATTTAGAAGTTTTACATGAGAGCCCTTGTGAGGAGAGAAGCTGGAAGTAGTTCTCAGTTGTAACAACCACATGTGATTTTTGTAAATAATGAAACATTAAATTACTTTTGTGACTGTAACACAACAGTAAATATTTAACTCCCTGAAAATTGTTATTGAACTGAATTGCCTTGGTGATATTTCTGAAATAAAATTGTTTTGCAGGCAATGTGGTTTGTCGGTGGATCGCTTCTTAATGATTTATGATCTGCGGATGTTGAGAGCGCTTGCACCATTACCTGTTGTGGTGGATCCATTGTTATTGAGGTTTTTACCATCATTTTCATCTAGATTGGCAACTGTTTCCGCTCTGGGTCAGCTACAGCTCCTGGACACTGTAGCTCTGGATTCTTCTGGACTCAGTCTTTATCAGGTGTGTGTGCATGACATGTTAGAGTTAAAAATTACACATTGAAAATACAGTAGTACCTAAATATTTATTGCAGACAAATCATTTCAGCCTAGATGAAACCATTTTCAGGCTAAAAATGAGTATCATTTGTACATTTCATAATGAAGATTATAAAGGTACAACTTATACCAATTGTAGACTTTCTCGGCTTATTCCATTAATGAAATCTTCTCGGTTAATCAGCCAAGTGATGGTGTTGTCTTGTCGCAACGTTTCGATAAGTTCCATGCTTATTGTCTTTTAGTGAAGTGACTTTGCCAGAAGATGATGAGCACGAAGCTTATCGAAGTGTTGCGACAAGACAACGCCATCACTTGGCTGATTACTCGAAGATTTCATTAACTTGTACCAGTATTGATACATGAAGACGACCTCATTTGGGCTGAATTGACTAGCTGTGATAAATCTTCAAATACAGCTAGTTTAATCTTAAACTTACCCAGCATGACATAAAAAAAAAAAAAAAAAAAAAAAAAAATTCATATATTACATCATTATTTCATTACTCGTGACTTTTATTTGAATACAAACTGTATTGCAATAAAGGCATTCTGATAAACAGTTGATTTGTTCAGTTACATAGCTTACACACAAGGAACAGAAGAAAGCAGAATGTGAAAGGAGCATTTATAAGGAGACATAGTACCTAGTCTCAAAGCAGTCTAGTTGTAAAAAATATTTCAATGTCCAAAATCCGGTTATTGTGAGCCATAGTGGTTTTATCTGTCACTTATGGCCAGCACTCCATCCCTTCCTCTCTGGGTGACAATCTTAGCAGTTAGGTTCCCTGTCCTCATCTTTATTCCTTAATTATTCTAGATATTCTACAGTTATTGTTAGTGAGTTGTTTCTTTTTATTCCAAGAATTAATCAATATTACATATTATTAGTGACTACCATCCGTTCTACAATTTCTAGTGACTACAGAGGAATGGGAGGATATTACACTACTATCTGTAGTGTAAAAGGTGTGCCAGCATTTTATAAACCTACTATGCGGCCTAGGTGTCCGCTGAGCAAAACCCAGCAGATGCGCCCCTGGCACTGGGCAGGCCATTACTCACTGTTGATGCAAAGGGTTTTATGCATGTTAATATCTAATTGTTAATAACTAAGTCTGCATCTACTTAGAACCCCCTGGTCCAGGAGGGCAGCAGATCCCGCCAGCAAGCTGACGGCCAGTACACCACTCCCTCCCACACCCCCCCTGGCAGCGTGGCCGGTCATCTGGTCAGTCCGGGTCGGCAGCACCTTCCTGCAAGTCTTTTACATAGACCTGCCGAATCTTATTAGAAATTGCTTCAGTAAGGTTGTTTAGAGTTTGGAAGGTATCTGCTTGACGAATCATTGTGTAGGTGTTGTGATTGGGTAGTTGGCGTCTGAAATCAGTAGCAATGTCATTGTGTGTGGGCTACTCATACACAACGTGCTCTGGTGTACCTATCTCAGCTCCACATTCACATGCGGGTGTCACCTTCCTCCTAAACTGGCACAAGTATTCTGGATAGGGGCCTGCCTGTGAGAAAATGTATAATTCCTTGCCTCAACTGGAAGTGCTTCATTGCCAGTCTTTCCTGAACACTCGACAGCAGTTCAAAGGTCCTCCTTCCTGTCTCGGCTACTTCCCAATGTTCTTGCCAGAGTTCCCCACCCCGTCTCCTGATGGAGGCCCTCTCCCCAAGAGGGATCCCCAGAATCTCGTTGACCTTGTCCGGGTTGCCTTTCTTGGCCCAGTACCTAGCAGCTAGTTCCCAAATTTTTATGTCTAGGGGACAAATTCCCATCAGCAGAAGGAGAGCTTCCCCCTGGTGTGTTCCTGTAAGCCCCCACAGAGTGTAACAGGATGTTCCATTGGACTCTACTCACAGCTATGGCAGGCGCCACCCGAGTGAGCCTGTGTGCCCAGCTGCTGGAACCGTAGCCCATAATTGATGCTGTTGTGGTACAATTTGATGAGGTTGGGTGGGAGGTGAAACCTTCAGTGCCCAATCCCAGCAAGGTGATGTAGCTCCATCAGTGATCTCACAGCCACCGCTTTCATATGGACCGCGAAGTTTCAGCACTCATCAAGGATAACTCCTAGGTAACTGGCGTGTTCCCTACGAATGACCAGGGTTTGATTTATCCCGACTGTCGGGTTTCTGATTAGTCTTCCTTTAAGAAGCAGATAGTTGGACTTATCAGGTGCAGTTGTCATCTTGGTGTTTTGGCACTGTGCAATAAGGATGCTAACTGCCTTTTCCACCCTTGGTGCTATATTCTCATGGCTATTGCTGCCAACCAGCAGGAGGAGGTTGTCAGCGTAGGCTATCACCTCAAGTACATCCTACTGTTCTGCAACTGCCCCCGCAGAGGCTCCATATTGAGGTCCCAAAAGAGTGGTACCAAGACAGAGCCTTGGGGACACCCCTTGATGATTATGTTAGATATACGCCCACTAGGGGATGATAGCCAGACCTCCCTGTTAATGCAGTAGCTCCTCAGACACCCATATAATGAAACCTAGTGGACACACTATCTCCATGATGTGGGAGAAATGAAGGCTACCACAGGTTGTCCAAGGCACCGCTGACGTCAACAATGATGCCTACGACATACTTGTGCGGCGTTGAGCCACAGAACTCGCCGCCAGAGAGACAGCATCACACGCTGAGTGCTACAGGCGGAAGCAAAACTGTTTCTCGCTCATGCCATGCAAGATCCTGCCTGCTAACAGTCTATCCACCAGTAGCCTCTCAGAGTTTTTCCAGGGTGTCCAATAAGCAAATAGGGCGATAAGAGTTGGCTATAGCCAGGTCCTAATCAGGCCCCTTCTTGATAATCACCACTTTTGCCTTCTTCCACACATCTGGAAACTGGCCAGTTCTCAGGCACTCAGTCTCATTTGACAATGTTCTATAATATCTGGAGGGCAAGGAATTGCACTACCTCGGTGGTGATCTGGTCCAGGCCCAGGGCCTTTCCTCTGTTGAGCGTTCTGATTTGGCGGCCCACCTCCTTCTCGCCGAAGGGGTAGATCAGCGTGTTATTTTGGTAGGGAGTATGTCCATGACTCTTATGCGCAGTTGCTTGTTGGTATGTGTGCTCATCATTGTCAGGGTGCAGGACTTGGAGGAGGACCTCGGCAGTTTCCTGCCAAGACTGTTATCCGATTCCCATCCCTGACAGTGGACAGCACCGTAGGCACTCTTACCTTTTTCCTCACCAATTTGTAGGGTAGCCCCCATGGGTCAGTGGCCAATTAGCCTTTAACATAGCTTTCCCAACTGTGGAGCCTGGTGGCCCTTAGCGCAGCCAGTATTGTTTTTGCTCCCAGACCACACACTATTGCTAATACCTCCTGGCCCTTCTGACAGCCGGCCACATTGCTTGCAACTTGGCAGACCATGGCAAAGGGAAAGCCGCTACGGCCCTGCTCCTGATTGGTACTGTAGCTTGCACCGCGGCCTCGATCATCTCCACTAATTCCTCCACCACTCTATTGACATCGAAACCCTCCAACAATGGGGGAACGATGCACTCCCAAGCGATGTGCTCCCAATTGCTCTTATTATAGTTGAGCTGCCACCCTGCATCCCAGCTGCATTGGCCTTCAGAGATGTCAAAAGTGATGACATTGTGTTTACTGTAGTTATTTTATCATGTACCCTCCACTTATGAACCTTTCCTGCCACATTGGGAGTGGCCAAGGTGACATCAATATTTGTGCCATCACCTCCACCACCGTGTAGTTGGGAGGATTCCCAGGATTTTTCAGAATCACTAACTGGAGGGACATTAAGACCTCTTCGGCCTTGTTTCTGTCAGCATCCCTGATGCGGCTGTTCCACACCGGAGGGGGGGGCGACGACTTGGCATTGGCATCAAGTGACATAGATCCTTAGACTATGAAACGCGGAAACCACAATCTGGAGATGGTTCAGATAGGTCTCTGTTTCCACAGTACTGGAAATACATGTTAATTATGATTATTAATCCAACTGGCAACTGTAGTTCCATTATGTTGCAGTGGTTGTTGGATAGTTGTGAAATGTCACTCGCTGCAATTGGTTTGTGGCGAGTATGGCTGCGTGTGGATTGTTGCGAGAGACAATAACCTGCCATCTTACTGCTGCAAAAGCCAGCTGCCCAGCGTGGGAGTACGGCTCCTGCAAATATATCAAATCCAGTCTCCTCTCCTCCTCCACCACCTTATGAAGTTCTTGCATCACCAGTCTACTATTGTGGGCATTGAATTGCCCAATGGCAATTTTATGCGGCATCATGGAAAATATGTATGAACATTGCACTTGGACCATGCCTTTCGGCAGTCGAGTGCAAGTCGCCCATTCGAAGAACTGCTTGCTAATAGATTTCATTGAGGTCAGGTGCCTCACCTCTTCTGTGAATAACTAATTAGGTTTATGAGTGCTCTGAAGTCAGTGGGGAGATTCATCGACTTGAGATGGATCTTGCCCACAGCCTTCATTGTTGAAAAGGTGACCTTATATCCGTATGGGTGTCCCACACATACCACGTACCTCAGAGCTGCGATGAGAACTAGTGTTTGCTCCAAGTTGGCAAGTTGGAGTTGGAATTCTAAACTTGGATATATTCGCTGCAGGTCAATTGGTGACTATCTTTTGGGATAGCAATCAGCCGCTCTAGGCTCACTATGTTTTGCGTCCGTTTTGGCATTAGTGGAATCATTTGTTTGAATAGAAATGCCATTATCAGTGTGGTTATCACGATTGGTAGAGCTAGACACATTAGGGATTTGAAGAATCTGTGCCACCTCCGGGTGCCCAACATGCCGCTTAGATGTTATATCCGGCAGCATCACCCGGTTCGAGGAGACAGTTTTGTTTTGGGTAGGTGGCTCTGTTTGGATGCCAACCTCAACTTGCAATGTTTTCACCACTATTGACTTTTAATGCTCTTAAAGTGGGCTCTAAAGAGCCTAGTTCTGTCAGCATCCCTCCTCCTCTTGCTTGGGGACTTCCTTCTACTTTTGGGCATCCCACCCGCATTGAGGGCATTAGCCATAGTCAATGTGTGCTATGAGTCTTTGTTGAAGCAATTTATAAGTTGGGCAGTGTCTCCCAGAGGCACCGCAGATCTTCTTGCCCCCCCTTGTGCAGGGAATACATGTTGTCTCTTTTTGACATTCTTTCCATGTGTGTTCTTCAGAGGCACACTTACAGCAAGCTACTTTGTTGCTACAGTGCTTCAACACATGACCTATGTCACCACAATTGTGGCATCGTGCTACCACAAGAAAGTCTTGACATTGATAGCCGAAAAGCCAAGGTACAGTTTTCCGTGGTAATAAATTTCCTCCACACAGGACTCAAGACTTCCACTAGGTGATGCACTACATTGCGATCAGGCGGCCAAGTTTTAAATCCTAACTTGAAATCATTCATTAATGTACTTTTGTCTGTCATCAAAATTCTGCTGCCAGGCAGCCTCATAAATTTTGTGTTCCGTCACATTTACTGGGATGTCGTGCAGTATGACAAGGGGATTCCTTTTATGAGGGCCCTCACATTTAATAGCTTAGACAACTGAGGATGATTGATTTAGTTTTTCCTTATCTTCCTCTGTGGTGACGTCAACTACCACTACATTCTTAGTCGCCTTGACCCTGCTAATTTTTATTTTGTCTTTTACTGGGTTAATCGCTCTGGTCAGTGCCTCTTGAATCTTTTTGATATCTTGACCCAGCAGGGGTTTCAAGAAAACCACTGTACTGGGTCTCTGTGTAGCCTTGGCTATAGCCTTTTTGGCAGAGGGGGGGGGGGGGTGTTTGGTGCGGACTGCGCCACTGCCCCTGCATAGGTTTTAACAGGTTGCTTCCTCAACTTTTCATTTTCTAGTTAGAGTTGTTCAACTTGTCATTCTAGCCTAGATTGCCAGACAGCCCAGGCTGCTAGACGTGGCCTCATCTTATTGACAACAGTCTATTTCACCTTTCCGTTGTTGTCAATGGCGTCCAGCATGGACGTTAGCTTTTTCAACCACTCATCTGCTTCCGATGGCTCTTGGTCCTCGGCCATTGAAGCTGCAGAGTCAACATCCTCATCAGGGGCACCCCCCACCCTAAGATGGGGAGGCAAAGCGCATTGATGACACATGGAACCTGTTTCCTTTATTCTCATCCATGTTGCCTTGGAAACGGGGAAAAATGTGGAGGCCTGTCTTGTAACCCTAGACCAGCCTCACTGGCATGGGGGGGGGGGGGAGGGGGGCTAATTCACCTTACCCACTGATTCCGCCCCAGAGCCAAGGGCACTATTTGAGTTGAGCTTCAGGGTTCAGCACACTGGTCCACTTCGCCAGCCTCGTCATCGATGGTTTCACCCAGCACATGCTGGCAAGTACTCCTTGCACTCCGGAGAGGCGGAAGCACCCATCGCCCTTCGCCTCCTCCTAGACCGAGCTCCCACCCGAAGGACAAGGATCTACTCCTACTCAGGTGGTGAACCGGTCACCAAGTCACTCAGAGGTCTGGACCCATCTAACCTAGCCGTGCCACGTCACCACAGCAACGGTTTGGCGGAACACGTCCCAAATACCCATGGACACCGCGGAGTGCACTTGCCGATGTAAGCCGGGATCCCATGCCGACAATAGAGGTTGCAACCATTGGCTTTTTGTGCTTTGCTTAACTGGTGCAGTTCTGCGGTTCCTTCTGTAGACATTCATTGTCTAACACTACTTCCTCTCGATGCACCAACGTTCTTAGAATAGATCGCTACTTGATGGGGTGGTGGTGGTGGTGGTGGTGGTGGTGTGCAGATACCGGTCTATGTGGGTGGGTTTCGCTTTGGATTGGAATTGGACTGATGCAGTCTCAGTAGCACAAAAGAAATCATCTCAGATGAAAACCACTGAAAGGTAGAAAGGAAAATATAGCTGGCTTTCCCAGCAACAGCAGAATACCTCATTATAACATGAGGGGGAGAAACACCAATGCAGGTGCCACGTTGACTCTGAAGGGGGGGAAAAAAAAATGACTCAACTTCACCATCGCTGAGGAGTAGACCTTTCGCTGACAAGAGAGGAATGTATTGCTCTTAAAGAATCCCAGAATGATCCTCTCATCATAGTCTTGCCAGCTGACAGATCAATGTAGCCTTCATTCTGTTCTGAGCCATCTGTGATATGAAGATTCAGAAGATGCTGGAAAAGGACATATCACAAATTACTGAAGAACCCAACATCAAAAATACTGAGGAAGACATTGGAGCTTCTCAAGAGGTCTTCACTGGAAGAAAGTCTCATTAAAAACCATCTTCCACAGGCTCCTTGACCCAAATGGCCAGAAAATGAACACACATCTTTGTCCCGTCATGATCACCATTGTTGTGCTGACTTGTGAAACATTCATGCATCGTCCTTACTCCACCCATTGGTCACTGAGTGCATCATACAGCAGAATCAAATCCTTTATCTTAGAGAAGAGAATATCGTGGTCAGCTTTGATTTAGTCATTATCCTCAAACGTTCCTCTCAAAGACGCCATAGAAGTGCTCATCCAGTTATTCAACAACACTGTTTAGATGTATTTAAGCATACTCTGTTGTCGTATTTTTTATATGCTAGAGAATATTTTAACCAGACTTATGTGTTGCAATGGGATGCCCATTAGCTCCAAAATAGTGCATCTGTTATTAAGTACTTTCAGGACATTGTCCTAGACACAGCTCCTGCAAAGCCTAGCTATTTTTATTGTTACATTGACGATATGTTCATTGTCTAGTCTCATGGATGTGAAAACAGGATGAATTCTTAGACCACATCAACAACATCCATTCCAAAGTTCACGTTGTAGTAGAGAGCGATAATGCCTTGCTGTTTCTTGATGTACCTGTTGGGCATAAAACAAATAGTGTTTACTGGATACCGAACCATAACAACCAGTATCTGCATGCCACGAACCACTACCACCCATTGCAGGAACACTCTGAAAGACATCTGTGTAAGTAGTGGCAGACAATGAACATAAACAGAAGGAAGTGAGCCATTTACAAAAAGGGTTTGTCAAATGGCTACAGCAATCACGAGATTTCACAAGCCATCCATTCGAAGACACTCAAGCAGGAGACCTATAAGAAAGAGATGAAAAAGCTTGCATTTTTGCCATTTTATGGCTCAGTAACAGGAATATAAAGAGATTCCTTAAGAGATAGGAGATACTCAGTCTTCAGGCCTTCTACAAAATTATTACAGCTGATGAGACCTGTGAAATATGATGTAGGCCTTTGAATGCCAGATGCATACAAGATACAAGGTGGGTTTAGACAGTTTTACACCTGGCAGACAGTGCATACTATTGAACAATGCTGTGTTGAGCTCAACAGATGTTATGCCGAGGAATCAGCAATTGTAGAGCATGCTCTGGAAAGCAAACATCACATTCAAACAACTTGCGGGTATGCTGCCAGGTGACGTCATCGACAACCGCCGATATTTCGGCAGGATGTCACCCTGCCATTCTCAAGGCACAACTGCACTTAAGGAAGCAATGTGCAAGCATATTTAATACCTCGGTTTGCAAAGGGTAAACAAGGAAGATAACATACACAGTACAAGGCACAGCAGAGTCAACACAACCAAAGATGAACAAACATCAAAAATATCGATAGTGACTTAATCAACAGGTGAGGCAGCATTAATTTTGCCCCTCTGTTTTTTGACGAGAGACAGTACCGGATTCCTTGCAGAAATTAAACAAAAACCACCATTTCTGTTTATAAGGTCGCTTGCTAGTTTAATTTCAACAGCTTCCTTAACCCTTCTAGTGCCATGCAATTTTCGAGGTATCAGCTGAAACGTGCCAGGCGATTTTGTAGTGAATTGCAGAAGTTTGTTAAATTTACCATAAAATCTGAACCGTTTATCATAGGACCATATATTTTTTTTCTTTTATAGCTAGTACCTTCAGGTACAGGAAAATGAACAGAGTACACTCTTAGGCCTAATACTTCTAAAGAAAACAATATTTGTATTACAGTTTTTGTGCGGAAAAAATTAAAACTTTGGTTTTAAGTCATATTTAGCCACATGTAATATAACTGAGCTTAAAATTTGTGTTCATATCATCAATCACATAGTATTGTGAGTGATATACTATTTGTTTGTGTGTTTGTCACATATTTTAGAAAATAATTCACCCTGAAAAAACTGATGCAAAAAAGGGGCAAGCATCTAAAATCTTGTCACTAGTTCCAACAGAAAATAACGTACTACTAATTAAGTTTTAGGATCATTTATTGATACACAAATGTTGAACAAAATATTTGGGATGTAATCCCTTCTTACAAAGGACACAGATTGTTCTGGATCGTCGCCTCGTATCCTTTGTAGAGCACACGACACAGGCTCGCTCCTTCTTCCCTGGCAATAGTTCTACACCATACACGGTGGGGGTGCTGCATTTGCACTTGATATAGTGGGTGGTAAGTTCTTTATCTTGAACCACTCCTGAGACAACATGCAAATGATTGTACTACTGAATTTCAGACGTTTGAATGGTTTCTCGGACGAAGGTAGACTTTCTTTATAAAGAATGTAAGCATTGAGAAACATTCTGACAATAATGCTGAAAACCACTTTCTTCCAAATTTAACAGTCTTCCTTTCATCCAGATAACACTATGTCATCATATCTGAGGAATCAATCCCTCCAATGTATTTATTATATTCAAATATGACATCAGGTTTCTTTGAAGGTTGTCGGTTGTGAATAGTTCTGACAGTGCTGCAGTAGAGGAGGAACTGATTAAAAGAACACGATTTTTCTGTGACTTCTTTTCCCTTAAGCCACAGAGAAGCACAAAGGCCTTCCTAAAGAATTTGACCTGCCCAATGTCGAACTGTGAAAGAAGATCAGGTGGGAGAAATTTTCTGTTTCTCCGTATTGTGCCAGTGAGGAAGGTTCTCATGGAATACAGTTTTTCCACTACTGAAACTGACGTGAAAAAATTGTCAAAGAAAATGTGGTACTCCTTGTTCATATAATTACCAAGAGCAAGTAATTTTGTTATGACTACATACCCTAATCCATGCTCTTTTACCTCCACTCTGTCAGCTTCACATCTTGCTCCACAGTATACATAGAATCCAAGGCAATAGTTCACCACAGAATCACATAACATCCAGAACTTTACACCCCATCTGTGGTGATGTTTATTTGGCAGATATTGGATGAGCTGAGAATGGGCTTTAGAGCCAACAAGACTTTCGTCAACACTCAGCTGTTGATGAGCAATGTTCACCATAACATCAAACTTTGCAGTGGGATCATACACTGGGTGCCCAGGAGGGTGCAGTTTCGTATTGTCTGTCAAGTGGAAAAATTTCAGAAGCAACTAAAATCTATTCCGCGAAAACATTCTTGAAAACCAGGGAGTTGCCATGCTTTCTTCTGTGGTCCAGTAACTAAAAATTGTAAATTTCTTTACAAGTCCCATATTTAGAATTACTGTCACAAAAGCCCTCATTTCTAGCACTGAGCTAGGATACCACTTTCTCACACGAGAGTTTCCCGATAAATTTGTGTTTGCTTCGAGAAATTGGTGAGCATATCTGTTTGTTTCTGTTGCCATTATCGTCAATAATTGCACTGAAAAAAAAATGGTTAAAAAATCAATTGGCATACCATTTTTTGGTACATGTTTGGGACCTGGTAATTCCGAAAATGTGAAACTGTGAGGAGCAGGATTGTTGAAAACATCAGTTCCAATTTCAGCAAATGTGACGTCAGTTGCAGTCACTTCTTCAGAATCGTCTTCATCGCTGATGGCTGCAGAAAAGACTATTGATGAATCACATGATGAGTAATCACCACTAGACCACTCACAGATTGAGCCACTGTCCGAAAAACCCGCAAAATCGTGTTCACTTCCACTACTTTCCACAGTGTACATCGCACTCAAACGAAACTTCTTGTTTCGCTGTGCCATATTACCTTCGGAATGAACAAAAAATAACCTTCTGTTTGGAACTCGAAAATCAATTGGCTTCGACAATCGAAACGAACTACTTGACGACTATCGTTCGATATTCATTTGTCCTTACAACATTGATATATCACAATCTGTGCCTTTTAGTTTGAAAGAAAAGTGCGTGAAAACAGCAGTACGATTAGATCGTACCTGGCACTTTTCGCTCGTGAAGCGCGGTCCGATTAGATCATATTTGGCATTATAAATGTTAACACTATCCCAATAGATGAAAGTGCGTGCCAGAATCTCCGTGTTGTTGTATTTCATAAGATGACCAGTGCCAAGACAGTGTTACGCAACAGTGGATTTGTTTGGCTATTGTAAGTGCGTGTAACGTTTATGTTCAATACAGTGGTCTTCCACATTCCTGATTGTGTGACCAATATATGACGTGCCGCAACTGCAAGGAATAAGATATACACCTGCTTTACGCAAACAAAGATCAACCTTTACGGACCCCAACAGTGCCTTTATGTTCGAAGGTGGTCGAAAAACACATTTCATATCATGTTGTTGTTGTGGTCTTCAGTCCAGAGACTGGTTTGATGCAATTCTCCACAATACCCTATCTTGAGCAAGCCTCTTAAACTCCACATAAGAACGGCAACCTACATCTGTCTGAATCTGCTTACTGTATCTATCTCTTGGTCTTCCTCTGCGGTTTACACCCCCACACACTTCCCTCCAACGCTAAATTCACAATTCCTTGATGTCTAAAAATGTGTCCTACCAATCGATACCTTCTTTTAGTCAAGGTATGCCAGAAATTCCTTTTCTTCCCAATTCTGTTTAGTACCTCCTCATTAGTTACGCGATCCACCCACCTAATCTTCAGCATTCTTCTGTAGCACCACATTTCAAAAGCCTCAATCCTCTTCCTGTCCGCACTGTCTCACTCCCATACAAGGCAGCACTCCACACAAATGCCTTAAGGAAGGACTTCCTTATGATTAAATTAATATTCGATGTCAGCAAATTTCTCTTTTTCAAGAACGCTTTTCTACCCATTGCCATTCTGCATTTTATATCATCTGTACTGCGACCATCATTTGTTATTTTACTGCCCAAGTAACAAAACTCATCTACCTCCTTTATTGCTTCGTTACCTAATCTAATTGCTTCAGCATCAACTGATTTTCTTACACTGCACTCCATTACCCTAGTTTTGCCCTTGTTTATGTTCATCTTATACGCAGCTCTTAGCACACTCTCCATTCCGTTCAATTGTTCTTCCAGATCCTTTGCTGTCTCTGATAGAATTACTATGTCATCGGCAAAACGCAATGTTTTTAATTCTTCACCCTGAACTTTAATTCCTTCTCCAAATTTTTCCTTGCTTTCCTTTATAGCCTGCTCAATGTACAAATTGAATAACATTGGAGAAAGGCTTCAACCCTGTCTTACTCCCTTCCCAACCACTGCATGTCTTTCATGCCCTTCAACTCTGACAACCACTGTCTGGTTTTTGTACAAGTTGTAAATAACCTTAAGCTCCCTATATTTTACTCCTGCTTGCTTCAGAACTCGAAAGAGTTCATTCCAATCAACATTGTCAAAAGCCTTCTCCAAATCAACAAAAGCTAGAAATGTTGGTTTGCCTTTTCTTAATCTATCTTCTAGGATAAGCCGTAAAGTGAGTATTGCCTCTCGTGTTCCTACATTTCTCCTGAACCCAAACTGATCTTCACCGAGGTCGGCTTCTACCAGATTTTCCATCCTTCTGTATATATTTCGTGTTAATATTTTGCAACCATGACTTATTAAACTGATGGTTCTGTAGTTTTCACACCTATCTGCGCCTACTTTCTTTGGAATAGGGATTATAACATTTTTCTTGAAGTCTTAAGGATACTTCACCTGTCTCATACATCTTGCACACCAGGTGATACAATTTTGTCATGGCTGGATCTCCCAGAGACTTCAGTAGCTCTCAGGGAATATCATCTACTCCAGGGGTCTTGTTTCGACTTAGGTCTTTCAGTGCTCTGTCAAATTCATCTCTCAGTATAGTATCTCCTATTTCATCTTGATCTACTTCCTCTTCCCTTCCTACAACATCGTCTCTAAGTTGATCTCCTTTGTAGAGCCCCTCTATATACTCTTTCTACCTTTCAGCTTTCCCTTCTTTGTTGAGAACTGGTTTTCCATCAGTGTCCTTGATATTCATAGAGCTGTTTTTCTTGTCTCCAAATGTTTCTTTTATTATTTTGCTGTAGGCTGTATCTATTTTTCCCCTATTTACACATTCTTTTACATCCTTGCATTTGCCTTCTAGCCACTCCTGCTTATCCATTTTGCACTTCCTGTCAATCTCATTTCTTAGTCGTCTGTATTCCATTTTGCCTGTTTCATTTACTGCATTTTTATATTTTCTCCTTTCATCAATTAAATTTAGTATCTCCTGTGATATCCAAGGATTTTTTGTACATCTTGCCTTCCTACTTATTTTGTACTCTGCTGCCTTCACTATTTCATCTCTCAATGCCACCCATTCCTCTTCTACTGTGTTATTTCCCCCCGTTTCTGTCAATTGTTGCCTAAAGCTCCCTCTGAAATTCTCAAGAACTTCAGGCTCCTTCAGTTTATCCGGGTCCCATCTCCTAATTGTCCTACCTTTCAGCAGTTTTTTCAGTTTCAGCCTACAATTCATGACCAATAAGTTATGGTCAGAGTTTATATCTGCCCCTGGGTATGACTTGCAGTTTAATACCTGGTACCGAAATCTCTGTCTTACCATTATAAAATCTATGTGGTATCTCCTGGTCTTTTCCACGTATACAACCTTCTTTCGTGATTCTTAAACCAGGTGTTTGTAATAACTAAACTATATTCCATGCAAAACTCTACCAGGCGGCTTCCTCTTTCATTCATTTTGCCCAGACCATATTCACCTACTATATTTCCTTCCCTTCCTCGTCCTACTGCCAAATTCCAGTCTCCCATTACAGTTAAGTTTTCCTCTCCCTTAATTGTCTGAATAATTTCTTTTACCTCCTCATACATTTCTTTGTTCTCATCATCATTGGCGGAGCTAGTGGACATATAAACTTGTACTGCTGTGGTTGGTGTTGGTTTTGTATCTATCTTGACTATGATAATGCGATCACTGCGCTGCTGATAATAGTTTACCCCCATTCCTATTTTCTTAGTCATTATCCGACCTACTCCTGTAATACCCCCAACTGATTTTGTATTTATAATCCTGTACTCACCTGACCAGAAATCCTGTTCCTCTTTCCACCGAACTTCACTAATCCCCACTACATCTAACTTCAACCTATCCATTTCTCGTTTCAGATTTTCTAGCTTCGCTACTCGATTAAGGGATCTAACATTCCACGCTCCGATCCGTATAATGCCAGTGTTGCCTTTTCTGATGATCACATCCTCCTGAGTAGTCCCCGCCCAGAGATCCGAATGGGGGACTATTTTACCTCCAGAATATTTTACCCGAGAGGATGCCATCATCATATTTTCATACAGTAGAGCTGCATGTCCTCGGGAAAAGTAACGGGTGTAGTTTCCCATTGCTTTCAGCCGTTCGCAGTAACTGTGTGGCAAAGCCATATTAGCTGATGTTACAAGGCCAGCTCAGTGAATCATCCAGGCTGTTGCCCCTGTAACTACTGGAAAGGCTGCTGCCCCTCTTCAGGAACCACAAGTTTATCTGGCTTCTCCACAGATACCCCTCCGCTGTGGTTACATCTACGGTACGGCTATCTGTATCGTTGAGGAATGCAAGCCACCTCACCTCGGCAATGTCTGTGGTTCATTTGGTTCATCATATTTCCGCAAAATACGACCAATCTTGTTGGAAATGCTTCATGCGTAAGGCAAAAAGGCCATAGATTTAGGTGCCACTTCATTAATATCGTCACTCACCCGTTGCACGGATAGTGCAATGCACGTTTTATCTATCAGCCTTCCAGAATTAGAAGGCAAAGTAGAGGAAGAATAGATAAGATACTGTGAGAAGAATTTGACAGAGCACTGAAAGATTAGAGTCAAAATAAGGTCCCTGGAGTAGACGGGATTCCATATGAACTGCTGATATTGTTAAGAGAGCCAGTTGTGAAGAAATTGTTTCACCTGGTATGCAAAATGTATGAGACAGGAGAAATACCCTCGGACATAAAAGAATAATATAGTAATTCCAATTCCAAAGAAAGCAAGATCAGACAAATGTAAAAATGACAATACTGTTTCTTTAATAAGTCATGGATGCAAAATACTAACATGAATCCGATCTTTGGGAAGATCGGTTTGGATTTAGGAGAAATATAGGAACACAGGAGGCAGTACTCACATCATGACTTGTCTTAGAAGGTAGTTAAACATATGTTTTTAGCATGTGAAGATTTGGAGAAAGCTTATGACAATTTTGACTGGAATACACTCTCAAATTCTGAAGTTAGCATCGGTAAAATATAGTAGGGAAGAATTATACTCAGCTTACTCAAAAGCATATAGCAGTTGTTAGTCATAGGGTATGAAAGTTACACAGAGGTTGGGGAGTAAGGCAGGCTTGTAGCCTTTCCCCAATATTGTTCAATCTGTACATAAAGCAAACTGTGAAGGAACTCGAGGAGAAATTTGGAGATAGAATTAAAGTTCAGGGAGAAGAAATAAAAACTTTGCTGGTGAAATAGTAATTCTGTCAGACACAGCAAAGGACCTGGAAGATAAGCTGAGGAGGAATAAGATTAGGTAATGATGAGGCCCCAACAAATGGCTAAAAGGGTTCGACCAAGTGACCAAGTATAACAGGTGGGATCATACGATGTACTTGGCCAACATTTATTTCTCCCTGGATGGAACAGCCCAGCAATGGTTTAAAAACAACAAAGATAAGCTGAATGACTGGGAAACTTCCAGACGGAACTTAAGAAAATGTTTGGAGACAATCAGTGGAAGAACAACTGAAGAATTGGGCCCAACGACATGGTGAGCCGACAGTCGTACAAACAGAATATTTTGGCCCTTAGTAACATAGTTAATCCGAATAAGACTGAGGCTGACAAAATCAACCAGAAGACATGTACCAAGCTCTTCTGATAAGAGGTCTCGATGACAGAACAGTTTATCAAGTGCTGCCAGCATATCGAAGAGATGCAACAAAGGAGGGTTGGACGAAAGAAGTATGACAAACTCGCCAGTGTAGTCCCTATGGTCATTGTGGAAGACCAGCATGACTTCGCTCCCTCATACGACAAATTGTGAGAGAAGAATTACAACAGTTTATGGCAGCCGGGACTACTAGACAGAGCGAGCATAAGATTATGGCCATGGATGTAAGCCCTGTAAGTCACGAGGGAGCCGACGCTGCTGACGAAGAGGTATTTCAGACATTAGCTCCTGTCTGCCCTGCCAATCACACCCGATGTGAAGAATGGCATCACCCCACTATGACTTTCATTGCAGCCGCCAAACGGCAGCCTATGAACCAGCTGACGTGGCCACAACCAACTCCCCCAGCGACTATGACGCTTTGCAGAACAACAGACCTCTGGAGGGCAGAAGACAACACACCACTGTGTTTCCACTGTGGGTGCCCTGCTGCAGAGAGAGAAGTCGAGTATTTGACGATTGTTTTGCCACAAGACGTCAGCCATCAGAGCAGTTCTATCCCAGGCAGTCACCTGCTGATGAGTTCAGTCAACTTATTGGAAGAAGCCCTTTGCCGTACGCTGGACGAGGATGATCCCCGACGCACTGCTACTGTTCACCGTCGCCGTACACAGATACCAGATGCTCCCCTAGCCGCCGCACCAAGAAAACTAAGCGAGGCAACCATCTACAGTGGTGAGGCCATAGCAGATGAAAATCATCCATGGACAACAGTCGCTAAGATGTCAGGAAATCTCATTGACATCATAATTGATCGCCAACCTGTCCAGGCACTGGTTGATTCAGGAGCTCTTTCTCTGTACTGTCGGATAACTACTGCCACAAACTAAAGACAGCATTCTGTGATACAGGGGCAACTGTGCAAAAGGTTGTAAATGGAAAGTACGTCCAGCCAGCAGGAACCTGTCACAAGAATATCCATCAATAACAGGACCCACCCGTTTGAATTTGTCGTTTTAACAGAATGTAGTCATAATGTCATCCTCGGATGGGACTTCCTTCAGGCATCCCAAGCTATCATTGACTGTGGAAGATCTGAGCTGCAAATTGAGGAAGTCGTTCCAATGGGTACACGTAATACAGAATTTTCTGGGAAGTTATTTGCCATTGACTATGATAATCCCGCTGTTGATGATAAGAGTTGCAGTCACAAACACAGATGAGCGGTTAAACTGTGAAGTGCTTATCGATAATAAGTTTATTAGGCCTACAAAAGAAATTTACATACCAGCGGCTATCATTAGCATTACCGGTAGTCGAGGAGAGATTTTGATCACAAATTGTCACGAGCAGTCACAAATTATCCCCAAGGGAATTTGTATCGGGACAACTGAACCAATTGAGGATGGTGAGCTCAATGTCATCAATGAAGACCCATGCGCTGCTGTTAGTACAGACAACATGCTGGAGGAAACAACAGTGGAACTGCCAATAGAACCCGCTTCCAGCGGGTGTTAGCTTTACTACGCCAATTTTTGGGTGGATTCACACCCTAGCAGAATTAGTCAGACAAAATGGCCCACGATAAGGCACCGTATGAATACTGGGGATCATCCTCCAATTAGCCAGCATTCATATAGTGTCGCCAGCTGAAAGACGGATAATTTTGGAGGAAGTGGAGAAGATGTTGTATGATGGCGTTATTCAACTTTCGGAGAGTCCTTGGTTGTCTCCGGTGGTCCTCGTAAAGGAGGATGCCACATGGCGATTCTGTCAACTATCGGCGACTGAACAAAATCACAAAGAAAGATATCTACCCATTTTTGCGCATTATGACACAGGCAGCTTAAAAAGAGCTACACACTTCTCAACTATGGACATGCAGGTTACTGGACAGGGAGAAGATGGCTTTTATTACACCTGATGGTCTCTATGAATTTAAAGTAATGCCATTTGGGTTATGTAATGCTCCGGCCACATTCAAACGCATGATGGACAACTTGCTTCGACACCTTAAGTGGACAACGTGTCTCTGCTATTTAGATGACATTGTCGTTTTCTCGAAAACATTTGAAGAACATCTGAGTTGTCTTTCAACTGTGATAAACTGTGTTCCAAAGACATGCCTCTTCGTCGCCAAAGAGGTAAAAATCTTGGGGCACCTAGTCAATGGAGATGGTGTCCATCCTGATAAAGTAAGGGCAGTCACAGAATTTCCATCTCCTCAGCACATTCTTGATGTGAGAAGTTTTCTTGGGCTGTGCTCATACTACCAACATTTCATAAAAGGATTTTGTAACAAGGCACGTACATTGCAAGAACTTCTACAGGAAGATGTCAAGTTTTATTGGCATGAGACAAAAGAAAGAGCTTTCCGCACACTTATGGAAACTCTAAATCCCACACCAGTTCTAGCCTTGAACGACGAGAATGCGGAAACTGAACTTCACACATACACCAGTGGTTATGGCATTGGTGCAGTGCTTGTACAACTTCAGGAAAGTGCTGAAAAGGTGATAGCCTATGCATGAATAGTACTCTCAAGGTCGGAGATAAAGTACTCTACAACTGAGAAAGAATGTGTTGCAGTTTCCTGGCTTATCAACAAGTTCCAGCCGTATTTATTTGGCAAACCATTCACTGTCGTGACAGACCACCATTCTTCTTGGCTGACTAGCTTGAAGGATCCATCAGGTCCACTAGCAGGATGTGCACTAAGACTTCAAGCGTACAAAGTCACAGTGGTTATTCAAGAACGAGTGCAAGCACAAAGAACATGACAACATGAATGAAATTTCAGCCCTCACTGAATTAGGTGATGTTTCAGCTGAACAGGGGGAAGATCCAGGTCTATTAAAAACCATAGAGGTCTTGGAGAAAGGAGAACCGACCTATGGAGATTTCCAGCAGATAAATGGGACATTGTATAAGAGCAATTACGATCCACTAGGCCCCAAATGGCTACTGGTCATTCCAGCTCATCTCCAGCCAGCTATTCTCAACTGTTTCTACAATGCTCCAATATCCCTTCATCTGGGGGATTTGTGAAGGTCATAGACAGAATCAGATGCAGGTATTACTGGAAACATCTCTACCGATCTGTCAAGCACTATGAGTGTCACTGTAAAGAGTGCCAGCAACAGAAGCATGTGTCGCAGTTACCTCCAGGGCATCTCGTACCAATTCCACCTGCAGCAGCTCTATTCCACCGGGTTGGGATCACTCTTTTAGGGAGGTTCCTGAAGTCTACAACCGGTAGCCGATGGATAGTAGTCTCCATTTAGTACCTCTCACGCTACGCTGTCATCAAACCTGTGCCGACTGCGGAAGCTCCAGAGTTCGCAAAATTCCTTGTAGAAGACATTATTTTGAAGCACGGAGCACCACGTGTGATATCTGATTGTGGAAAAGTATTCCAGTCAAAACTAGTATCAGAGGTAATGTCATGTTACGACATAATCCACAGAGTGACAACTGCATATCGTCCTCAGACGTCTTGTCTTACAGAATGTGTTAACAAGATGTTCGCCGATGTACGTCGATGTTTAGCAAAAGGATTGGGATACAATACTGCCAATCGTGACATTTGCTTATAATACTGCAAGGCAAGACACTACATGCTTCATACCGTTTTTCCTGCTCCATGGCCATGAAGCTGAGACGACAATGGATACGTTGTTTCCGTTCCAACCGAACGACGCTCAGGACGACTACGTTAAGCAGCTCCTAACCAAGGTCGAAGAAGTAAGACAGCTGGCTTGCATACGGACACTGGACGCCCAGGAAAAGGACCATCAGCGGTATAACGACAAGCACCGACCTGTTGAGTACAGCCCAAGAGATCTGGTATGGATTTTTACCCCTGTATGGAACGTTGGGTTATCAGAAAAGTTATTAAAGTGATACTTTGATCCATATCGTGTCATACGCCACCTGCCAGATGTCACACACGAAGTTGAGGATTACGAGCCGTCCTCGAAATGACAAAAATGAAGAGATATTGTTCACATCCTCCACATGAAGCCTTACTATGATCCTGAAGAGCAGATAGGCAAAAATGGCCTCTGTTCAAGGACTCTAAGGGCGGTAATGATGCTGATGAAGCCATGACAGGAACATCTATCGTCGGTAATCATGCAGAAGGGAAAGATTCTCCAGAACTGCCATACAGAGGACCCATGACAAGATCAAGATCCAGAACATTGCAGTTGGCTCCAAAGGGAACCTAACAGCGGGTCCCTGTTTTTCAGGAGACGGAGCAATGCCACAAGACCCCAAGTTAACCGACTGCTGGCGTGGCGCAAGCGATAGCGTCACCAATTGCCGTTCTGAAGGTCGCTGGTTCAATCCCATCCGTCCACCAGCAAAAATTTATTTCTTTGTAATGATCATTTACAGAATGTTCTAAATGTTTATGTTCATTTGTAATTTCTACTTGTTTCTTATGTTAACTATTCTTCTAATTCCTGGTACATTCTGTGTATAAATAGCAGAGCACTCTGCCTGAGAGGCAGTCAGTGCTTCGTGTATGTTTCAGTTCGCTATATGTCGGGCTTTTAGTATAAGTGCTGTATTCAGTTGACAACCCAGCCTTCGAAGTCAAGCCTGCTTCCATTTCAACGTGACAATATTAGACAGGAAACATTACTTGTGGTGGCTCCTAGCACCATTCTTTTCCTGGTGTGTGTGTGTGTGTGTGTGTGTGTGTGTGTGTGTGTGTGTGGGGAGGGGGGGGAGTGAGGGAAAACACACACACACACACACACACACACACACACACACACACACACACACACAGTTTCACAGAAAGTGGTCAGTTAGAACAAACAAATTTTTTCTCTTTAGCCCGATTCTCAATGCCTGTGGCCTATAAATCCATAGTATGGCACTTGACTTTACTTTTGGTAGACAATTCTCATGGTGAAAATCTTTCCAGATTGAACCCGTTCAGAGCTTGCTTTACTGTGTGGGATTGTTACACCTAGTTTCTGATCAACTTCCGTATTCACAGATACAAACATTGTGTTAAGTTTTCTTCTTTCTATTCACTTTGAATAGATTGGGTAAACAGTTTCCTCGCACACATTATTATGAAATCTAAAAGTCAAATCCAAAAAGTAAGTTTACTTCACTTTTTTTTTTTCAAGAAAGAAAAAAAAGCAACATATTTACAAGAACATCTATTTTGGCAACAGGTACAGCAGTGTTTGAGCTATTTTTCATCATAGTCACCAAAAGAATTGAGTCACTTCTCAGATTGTGGGATCGACTTTTGTATTCCTGTGATTTGCAAGTCTTATGAATGGAACGTGTTTCCAACCACACAATATGCTCAAACTACCGCTGAAAATCCTACAAAAATTCAAGTACTTTTGGAGATAAATGTGTTCTAAGAGAGAGACAAGCATACGTCATAGATAAAAAAACTTTAAGTTAAGATATATATATATATTTTTTTTTTCTTCCTGATCTCCCTTTTATGAAATGAAGTTATTCCTTGTAAATCCATGAAGTATTTTAGGAGATTAGAGATTTGTAATAAATAGCTGTACACCTGTGCTTTGCAACAGATATTAAAGAAAGGTTACAATCATTTGTAGAGAACTACACCATAGTTATGAGCATAAAAGAGCAGCTTGCCCTCTATTACTTATTTGGTGTACTACATAACTAACAGGGCCTCTATTTGTTCTTTACTGTACTAAACCATTTTGTAGGCATTTCTAAGGAGAAGGGACTCAAGATCTAATAAGCACGCACTGAAATCAGGAAGGAAACTACATAAATTTGATTTTCCTTGCAAAGAATTCTTGTTAAATGAAAACATCATTAGATGCGAAGGAACGTCGTTACTTCTTAAATTCAAATTACATCCGTCGAAAGGTGCACTTCTTTTCTTTCCACGACATTGCAAAGCATGTGGGATACAGCTGAGTTAAATTTTACGTGCAGTGGCAGCAGTATAGTTTGATATTGTTGTTAACGAAATATTCACTTCAGGAGGATTATTAATTTACTCATCAAACAGCATAAATTACTTATTTCATTGTGAACATAAAGAATCATTTCCCTCATTCTACGTGACTGATTTTTCAAAAAACATTAACACCCATTGCTGCCAACATCAGCACACTATCCCGATGCCGTAAGTAAAATTGTATCCCTTGTTGTAGTGTATTATACCACAGTTATGAGAATGAAAAAAACAGAAGCATCGGGATCTGCTAGTTATTTGGTGTGCTATGTAACTAACATCTTCCTAATTGGTCCTTTGCTGTACTATGGCATTTCCTAAGCATTCCTAAACATAATGAACTCAAAATTTAAGGCGGATATGCCTACACCGAAATCAGAAAGGAAACTACAAAAATTCCTTGCAAAGAATTCTTATGTAAATATATTCAAAGAAATCATATGGATGTAATTTTGGAACTGGCAATGCAATTTTACCACTTGAGCAGCATATACTTCTATATGACTTACAAACTTCCATCACAGACATCCATTAGCATATATCTACAGTCTGTGTATTGCCTGTGTAATTAATGTATGTTTGTGTTTTCCTTTGAATCTATCTCGATTTAAGCATTATAAAGTAACCGTATTTTCACATATATGATAAACTTCATAAGTCTCGGAATACATAGCTTTTCCTAAAAGTATTTGGTACAACTGCATTTAATGTGGCCCGGCTACTGCTCGCTAGGTGGCCTAAAGGCAATTCCTCTCATTCCCTGTGAATCTGTTTGTTGTTCCTGTTCTATGGTTGGCCAGTTCTTGATGTACCCTTGTCCAGTTAGTAAGTTAGTAATTTTCTCATTCACTGTGAATCGGTACGTGCGATGCCACCTAGCGAGTGCTAGCCGGGCCGTATTAAATGCAGTTCAACCATTTATTTATTGCTCTAGAAAAGCTAAAACAAAGAATAGAAACACAGATGTTAATTACTCACCTAACTGAATGGTATTAATCTGTTAATAATGCGATACTGTCCGCTAAACCGAAGTAACCTATGAATTATGAACTTTCCGTCTATTTCATATTGCCATGCACGTATGTCTGCAGTCTGTGTATTGCAGTGAGCTCAAAGATAATATGGAGATGGAACTATGTATTATGAAACTGCGACGCTCAACGTATAGGCTATTTGTTTCTCTAATCCAGTTGTCAGTATTTTGATCCTAAGCACTACAGTCACCTTTCCAGTGTTCATATTGAGATCATTGGTGTATTGCCAGTGTAGTTAATGCTCAGTTAATATGTGTCTGTTTTTCCCATTAAAAAAAAGGGGGGGGGTAAGTGTTTGAATATAGCATCAGTAGTTTGTTTCTTGACATTGGCATGTTGAGTGAGTATCTAGGTTTAACTTTGCATGGCAATATGAAATAGAATGAGCAAGTAAAGTCAGTCATGGCAAAGGCAAATTGTAGATTTTCGTTTATAGAGAGAACTATGGGAAGACGTGATTCATCTGTTAAGGAGACTGCTTGTAGAACACTTCTGTGTCTTGTTACAGTTTGTTCTTGGTAAGTTTGAAAAGTACATTTGTTATAGTAATGCTTTGGGTGAACAAGTGGTAATTGTTGGAAGGGAGTTGATGTTCTTTTTGGGAAACACTGTTGAGGAATTTTTGAGGGCCTGAATTTGAAGTTGACTACAAAATTATTTTACTGCTGTAAGCTTACATTTTTTGTGAAGACCACAAAGATAAATTGGGGCTCATACAGAGGCATACAGACAATTGTTTTTCCCTTATTCTATCTGAAATTGAAACAGAAAATTACTTGCAGTGGTACATACCATATGGTGGATTGTAAAAAATGTTTCTTGTACAAACATTGTGACTGAAAAGTAACCTATTTAATCTAAAAGCTTAGTAAGACATGACACAACCCCATATTTTATGTAACATTCCTCATTTTACCCATAAGTGGTTACTTACTTCAGTGATACTGTCTTTTCTTCTTCTTCTTCTTCTTCTTCTTCTTCAGGAGATCTGATGTTAGCTGTGAATTCTCATAAAAATGTATAATTAATGCAAATCTTGCTGTGCTGCTCTGACCTAATGTCACACCATTGTTCATGATGGCATAAACCTAACCACAACTTTTAGGTGCAATATTGTATTTCCAACACTTGCTTCAGAATTTAAGTATCACTAGTATTTAAGACCTTTTATTTTATTTATATTTTTTCTTTGCAGGTTGACACAGCAGGCTCAATGTGCCTGGCATTTGATGTTTCTTCATCTTGCCAGTGTGTTGCATTGGGTGATGCAGGTGGTTCCATCCATTTGTTAGTCTCTGGTCCTGTGAGTGCAACTTCTACGGCTCCAGTCTTCAACACCTTCTCCCGTGAGACTGAATTTGCTGATCCTGTTGATCCACTCCCACCAATTGGCTTTACTGATGATGCTCCGCCATTGTCAACTGTTCCTTTACCATATACACAGCCAGGCACAAGTCTTCTCTCTGATTGGCCACCGCAATTCTTACAAAAAGTCTACAGGTGAGGCAGCATTAAAAATAAAACTTAAATGATATGTAGAAATCAATATTTTTTTTTTATCATACATAATTTGTTTAAAAGTTAACTTCATATTAAGGAGAATGTATTGATATATTAGGTAAAGGTCTATAGCAAAAAGCAAAGTTGGAGAATGCATACACTATAGAGTACAGTAATTTAGAGGTAGTATTTGTTCTGATAGCTCATCGGCTCTTAGTGAAAGTTGCAGTGTTGCACAAAGAAACACTGATAGAATGGTGTAATACACATTTAACTATTTTCAGCCCAAATTTTATTAATTAGTCAACAAAAATATTTCTTTGCATATTTCTATCAAATAGCTTTATAAAGATAATAGCGGAAACTCAGCTGTGAAATGGGCGACAGCGCACTCGAGCACCTCCTAGTGGCTCGAGTTGTCAACTAACACAGGGCGTCAACAGCCGCTTTACATAGTTACAGACGGAAGACTTTCTTGATAGTCCTCTTAGTTGATAGAACTAGGATGTGGTAGGAAGAGGAAGTATATGTCCTATATAAGACTGTAATAACTATAAACAGCCAAAGCGCTCGAAAATCATTCTTCAGCGTCCCAAAAAATAGAGTATGATAGCTTAAGCAGGTAACTATTAGGCCTAGTCAGATCATTTGCTTTTAAGATTTGATTTAACTTCTTTTTTTTATAATTTGTTTATAGATGCAACCAGTTGATTATTCATAGTCGAAGTGCTGACTTAGATGAAATTTTGAAAAAGAACAGTCCAGAGCCTGTGAATAAAAGCTCAGACCACTTTGTGGAAAAAGATTTTAAAAATATGAATTTATTAAGCCAAGGGTTGGTGTTATAGTTTGTGTTTAAAACAGGTGTTATTTGTAATGTAACAACAAACTTTAATTGCAAGTTTTATTTTAATCCATTTACATATTTAAAGAGTAGACGAGGCTGTAAAACACCAGCATGATACCTTCTCTGGCAGCAGTGGTCAATAGTTTACTGTCCTTCTCTCAAGACATTAACTGTGAAGTAGATGTAGCGACATTCCTTATAAAATTAAATGAATTGAAAAAACTTCCACTCAATAAATCCGTAAGTAAAATGTCTGCTGAAGACAGTGTTAATGTATCTCTGCATGCTGATATCAGTATTAGTGAAAGTAAACATATAGAAACAAATGCGAGGAATTATATTATGGGCTGGGCATGTAGTGGGTAGGAACACGAAAAATGTACAATGGCTCAGGCACCACATACTGATAATAAACCTGAAGTTGCCTACTTTTATATACAGATGAAGAGATTTGACTCAAACAAAATGCTTTTTCCTAATGGTTGTGTTCAGAGTATGTCCAATAATATGTCAGAAATTTTTAGACAAAATTTTGATAAGTACATTGCTGAAAGCACTTATGGTGTGAGAAGCAAGTTGGTTTTCTTCCTAATAAATGAATCTGCTGAATTAAAGAGGCGTGTGTAACAGTTATTATTTGTTATTGGCAAAAAATATTTTGCAGTTCTATTAAAGCATTTGCCAATAAGAAAAATGATTAGTCGGCATTACAAATTAGTCTCATGTTAGGGAAAGTAACTCACAAATAGGCCTAAATGCTCACCAAGTGTGCGTAGATATATAGGATTAAAACTTATGTATTGTATTATTTTCAGTTCGACTTCTACTCAAATAAACTGTACAGAACCGATCGCTATAGTATCTTTTTAATCCTATACATTAAATGAATTAGCAGCTAACATAACTTTTAAATGGCGCAACAATATTAAATGCGGTACGCAGGGAAATAAAATTTGGAGAAAGAGAAGTGAAGCCAGGTACAGAGTAAAACTCGAGCCAACAGATGGCACTGCTAGCGGTGTCGCCAGGCAAACGCATGTAAATGCCTTGGGGTTTCTGCTATTATCTTTATAAGCTATTTGTTTCTATACATTAATGATTGAAATAACATATATTTCATACAGTTTTTTATTTAACAATTTATTAATGAAATGTTCAGATTGATTTGTTTCCTTTACTTCAATATATTTTGGGCTTTGCTGCTTGTACTAGTAACTTATACAACAAGCAACAAAACATATTTTGTCAATACATTGTAGTGTAAGACTATCTGTATCCTTGAAATAATTGTAGCCAACCTAACCACAATGAATTTTGGAAAGTCCTGTATTATTGTTTTTGATCTTTGGATGAATGGGTGGACCTAGAGGAACAGATAAAGATGACGATGCCATATGGCGTCACTAGACTGTAAAGGGTTAAACAAACAAACAAACAAACATTGTTCAAAAAAGAGTGTGGCTGGCCAATACTTAGCTCAGTACCACTGATATTCACACAAAAAGAAAATTGGTAGTAGAGAGACACACTTTTGAATAATTTATTGACGTCTCTTTGGAAAATTTGTCATATTGGTTAAATAAATAGATTCTTAGGGAACATTTGAAAGTATAACTAAAAATAGGGTATTTGACTGTTTTCTGGAAGTCATTTTAAATTGTTAATTATGTCACATTATGCTCTGAAAACGCTTTTTAGTGCATGAATTTCAGTACTTAAAAGAAAAGTGAAATCCTGCTTAAACGGTACATTTGAGTCACGTGATGCCTGGGACATCACAAACCACGATGCTGCTGCTGCTCTTGTAAGATACACAAATAGTGTTATATTGTTTGGGCATTCACGTTTGCAAAATGACCTTCAAATATTGCATAGTTCCGCATTTGCGAGGTAAAACTTCATAATGTTACAGGCCTACGTTTTATGTGAAATTAAAACCGTTTCCTAATATAGCCTATTTGATGAAAGTATAACATGAATATTGTTTTAGCCCAACATAAAGTACAGCATTGATTATTCAACTCCAGTAAGTGCACTTTTATCACCAGTAGATCTTAATCAAAGAATCGTTTCTATAATGGGTAAACGTTTTATACATCGACAACGCCCTTCTGGTTTCTTTACAACAACATAACCTATCGTAAAATACGTATTTGGGAGATGTCTTTAATGCGCCGATTCATTTAGCTTTTAAACCTTCGTAATATGCAAGTGTAATAACTATAAAGTGTTACCCAATAATGCGTTTATTTAAGCAAAAATCAAGAACCACCAGGTTAGAGAGCAAATTCTGTGGTGTACTATTACTAACATTTGTAACTGAAACTGGCAGAAAGTAGACACACAATCACAAAAATTCACTCGCTAAAAAAAACCAGAAAAGCACTATAAATTTATTCCATCATTTCTCGCTCGCATTGTTTACGTGAAAGTGACGTGCCTTTGGTTACGCGAAATGTGTGTTACCAACCTATGAGCGACATGAAAATGCCGCCGAGGCTTCCGCTGTCCCTGTTACAGACGTTTAAAGTTATTGTGTAAATATACACAAGGCATTTTGCTGTATTTTACAGGTTTTGATGTTACACCTTGCTACCAGTATTGAAGTAATTAAAAATGAAATTACTCCCTTGACTGTGTGCTTTATTGAGTTAAATTTTACCAACTATCAAGGAGGCCTCCTGTGATAATGTTGGCAACAGTTGCTGACTAGCGAGAAATACGTGGCGTCGCCATTAGCCAATTGCATGACAACGCAAAAGTTTTGTCATGAAATATTGGCTTTATGAGAGCAATTAGCTTTATTGAATGGACAAGGGTACTTAAAAGAACTTGTCAATCATAGAACAGGAACATCATTACTTATTTATTTCCTGGTCTGTACGATACACTAATTGTGTCATTCTATGTGGTCCGAATATCATAGCTAAGATTTTCTATCGTGTTGTTGATGTTGCCAATGTAATCACTTGAGGCCGCCTGGATAGAAGGTAAAATTTTACCCTTTACTGAATTCAGAGTATGTCTGCTGACATCAACAAGTAGAGTACCTTTTACCAATCTGATAGTACATATCTAGCAATAATTAGCTTTAATATGTAGGTATGCGTTACTTACAACACACTTTTCACGTTTTTTATGTCTGGCACGTAAAAATTTGGATCTTTTTTGATGACTGAAGATACCATTAATGCATTGACTTTAGGGAGGTTTCCGCTGTCAGCCATACTATTGTGGCATAAAAGCTGTATACTCGTTTACACCACGAAAAAACTAAACTTTATGCTGAGAAATTAAGGAAACAGTAACAACGTTACAGCTGTCTTCTAGTTGCCGCTTCCTAGTGGTCTGTGGCGTCACCAGTACTTCAGTCAATAACAGATCGTTTTCGATCACGTGATATAATTGTGAGATTTAATGATTTTGAAGCTTTACTTATGTAAAAATAACAAATGTTTCGTCAGAATAATAAGCGAAAATGCTATCTGGATGTTATAATCATTCAGATTAACAAAAATTCAACCATATTTTTAACAGGGGAAAATATCGTATTATAAATAAGCTACAATAGATTGAGAATGAAGAACCAGTTGTGGTAATGTATATGTGCTGTCGTCTTACGATGAAAGGCAGACTTGCCATGTTGAAAAGTAGCAAAGTTACATTGATTAACATATTTGCTTTCCAGAAGTTGATATTGGCTACAATCAATTATTTATTTTTAGCTTTCCTACACTGTTATGTGATTAAAATGCTACTCTGTAGCATTCAGTCACTCTGCCAATCGGCTGCATAGGTGATTACACTGAATGGCACACTTTGTGCAACCAAACTACCATGCTATTCTAGAAGCCTTTTGGTAGAAGTTCAGTCAGTCTTCAAAGCTACTGAGATCTGCTAGTACCACATTGCCATATCACCTCACGCCACAGAATAAAGACAAGGTACCCGACTACTGCGCACCATAGTCAACAGAACTATTAGAAATGCTCTTTCAGAGTATTGTTTAAGAAGAGTGTGTTTCAGTGCAGGGCTAAATTTCACATGGAACATCACTCTGGCACATCACAGGGAATTCACTTGAACTCACTGCAGGAAGATGGCACCAGAGATTTATACTACTACATGTGTATTAAATTTTTAAAGAAATCTAATGTGCTGTCTGTGTATGTATGCATGTGCATCAGTTTGAAAGATTCATCTGTCTTCCTCTATTCATGTAGTTTGATACAATCAGTGAGATTAGATTGGTAGATATTTTCAATGCAGTATTACTTAGTAGTAGAGGTTATAAGGAACAGTTGACACACTACCTTTACTAAGCAAATGAGGATTATAATAACCACAATACCTAGAATGGTCCTCAAACCAGCATTGTCAACCTTTTATTGCACTCGCCTCTTTAGGGGAAGTAGTGCTAACAATAAATTGGGGGGGGGGGGGGGCATTGAAAATGCCCATGGAAAATCAAATTCTGAAATGGTCACATTGCCATCATTCACCAAAAAATCTGGTCATATTTGAATGGCATATTTAAATAACAAAACTACAAAAATAACACTGTCCTACCTCTAAACATTCTTTCGAAAATTGTTTGATGGCTGAAAGGTGTGAATGCAATCATCAGTTGGACACCAAATACCCATTTTCATAGCACTACAGCTTAGCGATAAGTTAGACCTCAATTTTTTTACGCATCAAGTATGTTGACTCTAAGTTGATATACCATATAAAAACTGACACATCATTTAGATTATTTATGATAACTATTGAAAGATACACTATTTACATACTGCAGTTCAAATTCAATTAAAAATTATATATACATGTATAAAAATAAAGATTGTTTGACTTACCCAAAGCACAGGCTCACTGATAGAAACAAAACACAAATAAAAAGACACAAACATTCAAGCTTTCACCACCACTGGCAGCTCCTTCAGGAAAAGAGGAAGGAAGGAGAGGAAAAAGGGAAGGATACGGGTTTTAAGGAAATGGAAAAGGAATCATTCCAATCCCAGGAGTGGAAGGACTTATCTTAGGGGAAAAAAAGGAAGGTAAACAAATATACACATATACCTAGACAGACATTTGTAGAAAGCAAAGAAGCTGGACAGAAATACCACTTGAGGCAAAGGCTCTGTCCACACAACTGAGGCAAATGTTAAAGATGGTGGGCGGGAATTTGAATTTAGCGGAGGTGGGCAACGAGAAGAGAGTATATGTTGAAGGGCAAGTTCCCATCTTCGGAGTTCTGAAAGAGTGGTGTTCGCGGGAAGTATCCAGATGACAGTGTTACACCATCGGGGTTAAGATGTGCTGGCCGTGCACCAAGGCATGTTTAGCCACAGGGTGATACTCATTACCAACAAACACTGTCTGCCTGTGACTTCATGTGAATAAACAGTTTGTTGCTGGTCATTCCCACATAGAAGGCTTCACAGTGCAGGCATGTCAGTTGGTAAATCACATTGGTGCTATCACAAGTGGCTCTGCCGTTAATCGTTTAAAACTTCTGGGTTACAGGACTGGAGTAAGAGGTGGTGCGAGGGTGCATAGGCAAGTTTTACACCAGACGGCGGTAATATGGGTAGGAACCAGAGGGCAGTGAAGGTGACTTGCTGATTTCATAGGGATGAACTAGGAGGTTACGAAGGTTAGGTGAGCGGCGGAAAGACACTCTCCGTGGAGTGGGAAGGATGGATCTCATTTCTGGGCAAGATTTAAGGAAGTTGTATCCTTTCTGGAGAGCCACATTCAGAGTCTGATCCAGTCCCAGAAAGTATCCGGTGACAAGAGGAGCAATTTTGGGGTTCTTCTGTGGAAGGTGCTGGGTTTGGGGGGGATGATGATCTCTTTCTGACAATTTGCTTCTGTAGCACATCAGGAGCTACTGCAGCTACCCTCCCCTACAGCTTAAGTCTTTGTGACAAATGAGTCTGCTCCAGTCCTGAATCCCTGAACCAGTACACAAATAACCTGATCACATCCTGCAGCTACCCTCCTGATATGGTACAGAAGCAAATTGCTAGGGCCACTTCCTCATCCCCAAAAACCCAGAAACTTCTGCAGAAGAGCCCCAAAAGTGCCCTTGTTGTAACCGGATACTTTCCGTGACTGGATCAGACTCTGAATGTGGCTCTCCAGCAAGGATACGACTCCCTTAAATCCTGCTTCAAAATGAGATCCATCCTTCAGGACATCCTTCCCACTCCACCAAGAGTTTCTTTCCTCCGCCCACGTAATCTTCGCAACATCCAAATTCATCCCTATGAAATCAACAAACCACATATCATACCCTCAGACTCCTACCCATGTAGCCAATGCCCGGTGTAAAACCTGTCCTATGCTCCCTCCTACCACGACTTACACCAGTCCTGTAACCCGGAAGTTGTATGCAATTATGTGTAGAGTACCCACATGATTTACCAACTGACATGTTTGCACTGTGAAGCCTTCTATGTGGGAATGACCATCAACAAACAGTGTATTCACATGAACGGTCACAGGCAGACAGTGTTTGTTGGTAATGAGTATCACCCTGTGGCTAAGCATGCCTTGCTGCATGTCCAGCACATCTTGCCACAGTGTTACATCGTAGGAGTTATCTGGATACTTTCCACTGACACCAACCTTTCAGAACTCCAGAGATGGGAACTTGCCCTTCAGCATATTCTCTCTTCCCATTGCCCACCTTCTCTCAACCTCCATTAATTTAAAATTCTCGCCTACCATTCAACATCTTTGCCTCTGATCGCTGGACAGACCCTCTCTCGACTGGCATCTCAATCCAACTTCTTTGCTTTTTACATGTGTTGGCCTTGGTGTATTTGCATGTATGTATGTATGTGTGTGTGGATGTGTGCGTGTGTTAGGTTACCTGTCCTTTTGTCCCTAAGGCAAGTCCTTCCGCTCCTGGAATTGGAATGACTCCTCACCCTCTCCCCCCCCCCCCCCCCAGGGGGCCCACAGTTCTTTTGTGGGTACGTGTGTGGCGCGCACGGGGCCCCGAGCCGGAGCAGCCTTTCTTCTGCCCCAGGCTGCTTCACTTTCCCTCCCGGTTTATGCCTTCGCCCGGAGACGGGCATATTTCGTGAGATACGGTGGTTCTTGTTGTGGTTTTTCTTCCTTCGTTCCTTCCTTTCTTACCCTTCGTTTTCTGTCTTTCTCTCCTTGTACTCTCCTAGCCTTCTTCTCCTCATTAGTCTCCGCCTCGGCGTTTGAGACACTTCTTTCCTTCTTTCTCTTCCTTTCCTATCCTCTTCTTCTTTCCTCCCTGTGCGTGTCTGAAGGCCGACCCACGCATTATCGTGCGTAGCAGGTGACGGGGTAACGCGTAATTCCCCGCCCCGGGTAGACAAGTAAGGCACGTACGTACCCCCTGGTAAAGGCCAGGCCCAGGGAGGGGTGATTACCCGAGCTGGTACCTTCCGAACGTGCCGATTGGTCCCTCCGTCAGTTCTCGGGAGGTGTGACCTGAGGTGTGAACAATCACCTAAGGCGGGTAAGCCCTCGGAGAGGGCCCCCACTAGGAACGAGCGCGCCATCGGAGACACCGGTAATCACGGGGGACACTTCCGCGATGACTTCCTTATCTTCTTTCGTGACGTTGACCCAGAAACGTAAGTTAGACTCGCCTCAGCCTAAAAAGACCCTGCCTAATGTACCTAAATTTCTGGTTGTCTCTCGCACCGACGGAAAGGATTTCACTTCTGTCAATCCTTTCGTTATACAGAAAGGTGTAGATGCAATTGCTGGCCCTGTTAATACCTGTTCACATCAGCGCAATGGCACATTGTTGCTGGAAGTGGAAAGTGCCTTCCAAGCCCAAAAACTGATACGTACTACGTTGTTGCACACTTTTCCAGTTAAGGTCGAAGCGCACCGCACACTCAACTCGTCACGGGGGGTAGTCTTCACGAGATCCCTTGATGGGTTGTCTGATGAAGACATCCAATCGTATATGTCCGATCAGGGTGTGACAGCCGTCCACAGGGTGATGAAAAAGGTCGATAACCAATTGACACCGACTCGTACTGTGTTTTTGACGTTCGACAGAGTTGACCTCCCGTCGAAGGTCAAAGCAGGGTATGAAGTCATCTCCGTCCGACCTTATGTCCCTAACCCAACGCGCTGTTTTCAATGCCACAGGTACAACCATACCCGTGAACATTGCCCAAATGCAGCAAAGTGTGTCACTTGTGGTAGGGACGCCCATGAGGGGGATTGCCCACCTCCGTCCCCTCACTGCCTAAACTGCAACGGTGACCATGCGGCTTCCTCTCGCGACTGCCCTGTCTACAAGGATGAGAAGGTAATCCAGCAAATTCGGGTTACGGAGAAGGTATCAACATCTGCCGCTCGTAAGTTGTTGGCGAGTCGAAAGCCCACTGTCCTCCCAGCGGGTACATACAGTAAGGTCCTCACCTCAACTAGACCTACCAAGGATTCCAGTACCCAGACATGTGACTTCACTTTCGCTGACACAGTTGTGCGATCCGCCAGCCCGAAGATTGCCCGTTCCACGTTCCCGCTTCCTCCTGCTGCTTCTAGGGTACAGTCTTCGTCAAACTCTAGTAAACCGCGGGCACCTAAACAAGATGCCCGGACCTCGAAAAAGGAACCCGTCCGTGAGGATTTTCTGCGTTCTCAGGCTTCCCAACCGTCAACTGCCTCTTCCCGCCGTCACTCTTCCAGAAGAGCTGACAAGAAAGAGTGTTCCTCTCCTTCCCCGCCGAGGCGTGACCCATCTGTCGCGCCGTCCAACAGTTGCCGGCCTCGGCCGTCTTCTGTTTCACCGGGACGCTCCGTTTGCCGGGCGCCCGGCCCTTTACCAGCGGTGGAAACTGCCCCTCCTGATCAACTCAGGGAGGTGGCAGGCGCGTCGGTCGAACCAATGGAACATGACCCTTTGCCCCCAGACAGCGATAGCAGTGCTCCCTCGAAATCCGGTCCTCAGCGGCCGTCGAGGTGACCCCGCTCGCTACTTGGTTTTTATCCTTATTTCTTCTCTCATTTTTATCATGGCGCTCCTTCAATGGAACATTCGCGGCATTCGTTCTAATCGGGAGGAGTTAAAACTACTCCTTCGATTGCACTGCCCGCTTCTAGTCTGCCTCCAGGAAACTAAGTTGCGTCCACGTGATCGTGCAGACTTTCCACACTACACCTCTGTGCGGTTCGACCTGCCACCCGTGGAAGGTGTCCCAGCCCATGGAGGGGTTCTGATGCTCCTTCGAGACGACGTCTATTTCCATCCCATTTCCTTGCACACTCACCTACAGGCAGTTGCCGTCCGCATCACCTTATCCACATTTACCTTCTCCCTCTGTAATATATATTCGCCATCGTCATCTGCCCTTACTAGGGCAGATGTGCTAAACCTTGTTGACCAGCTCCCTTCACCTTTCGTGTTGGTAGGCGACTTTAATGCCCACCACCCCCTATGGGGCTCTCCGGCACCTTGTCCGAGAGGCTCCCTTTTGGTGGACATTCTCCACCACCTCGATCTTGTCTGCCTCAACACCGGTGCACCGACCTTCCTTTCTGACACAACACACACTTATTCCCATATAGACCTCACAATATGCACTCCTCAGCTTGCCGGTCGGTTTGAGTGGTATGCACTTTCTGACACGTACTCGAGTGACCATTTCCCTTGTATCATCCACTTCCTACATCATTCCCCATCTCCACGTCCCACCAGTTGGAACATTTCTAAAGCAGACTGGGGGCTTTATTCTTCCATGGCTGTTTTTCACAATCAGAATTTTCCCAACTGTGACAGTCAGGTCGACTACCTCACAGAGGTTATTCTCACTGCTGCTGAACGTTCCATACCTCGTACATCCTCTTCTCCACGTCGTGTCCAGGTCCCTTGGTGGACTGCAGCCTGCCGCGACGCGCTTAGAGCCCGGCGCCGTGCTTTACGCACCTTCCGCCGCCACCCAACTTTGGAGAATTGCATCAATTATAAACGTATGAGAGCGCAATGTCGTCGTATCATAAACGACAGCAAGAAAGCTTGCTGGACTGCTTTTACTAGTTCTTTTAACCGTTTTACTCCCTCCACGGTTGTCTGGGGTGGCCTACGCCGTTTGTCCGGCATCAAGGTCCACTCCCCGATTCCTGGCCTGACCGTGGAGAACGCAGTCCTCGTGGACCCAGCTGATGTTTCAAACGCATTGGGTCGTTTCTTTGCGGAGGTTTCGAGCTCTGCCCATTACCACCCTGCCTTTCTCCCTCGCAAACAGGTAGAGGAGGCACGGCCGCCCTCTTTCCGCTCTTTTAATCGTGAAAATTATAACGTCGCCTTCACCATGCAGGAGCTAGATCGTGCTCTCGCCCTGTCCCGGTCTTCTGCTCCCGGGCCCGATTCCATTCATATTGAGATGTTGAAGAACCTCTCTCCTGCGGGCAAGTGCTTTCTTCTTAGTACCTACAATCGCATATGGACTGAAGGTCATGTTCCCACAAGTTGGCGTGAAGCCATTGTTGTCCCCATCCCCAAACCAGGGAAGGACAAACACCTTCCTTCCAGTTATCGCCCTATTTCTCTGACGAGCTGCGTCTGTAAGGTGATGGAACGCATGGTTAACGCTCGGTTGGTCTGGCTCCTCGAATCTCGCCGCCTCCTGACTAATATCCAATGCGGTTTTCGTCGACACCGCTCTGCTGCTGACCACCTTGTTACGTTGTCGACCTTCATTATGAACAACTTTCTAAAGAAGCGTCAAACAGTAGCAGTGTTCTTCGACTTGGAGAAGGCATACGATACCTGTTGGAGAGCGGGCATTCTCCGCACATTGCACACATGGGGCCTTCGGGGCCGCCTTCCTCTTTTCATTCAAGCGTTTTTGGCGGATCGCAAGTTCCGGGTACGGGTGGGCTCTGTTTTGTCAGATACCTTTTGCCAGGAGAATGGGGTACCACAGGGCTCCGTCTTGAGTGTGGCGCTCTTTGCCATTGCAATCAATCCGATCGTAGATTGCCTTTCAGCCGACGTCTCCGGATCTCTTTTTGTTGACGATTTCGCAATTTATTGTAGCGCCCAGCGGACGTGTCTCTTGGAGCGTTCTCTCCAACGCTGTCTTGACCGTCTATATTCCTGGAGCATCGCAAACGGCTTCCGATTCTCCACTGAGAAAACTGTGTGTATCAATTTCTGGAGATACAAGGAATTTCTTCCACCTTCTCTACGTCTCGGCCCTGTTGCTCTCCCTTTCGTGGAGACTACAAAATTCTTGGGACTCATGTTGGATCGGAAACTTTGCTGGTCCACACATGTGTCCTACCTGGCTGCCCGTTGTGCCCGATCCATTAACGTTCTTCGTGTCCTCAGTGGCACGTCATGGGGAGCGGATCGTACCGTCCTGCTTCACCTTTACCAGGCCATTGTTCAGTCGAAGCTCGACTATGGAAGCCTTGTATACTCTTCAGCACGGCCGTCGATTCTCCGCCGTCTCAACTCTATCCACCATCGTGGATTACGTCTGGTGACCGGTGCATTTTATACCAGCCCTGTTGAAAATCTGTATGCCGAGGCTGCTGTATTACCCTTGACCAATCGACGTGACATACTCTTGTGTCGGTACGCATGCCGCCTACGTTCGATGCCCAACCATCCATCTTACAGATTATTTTTTGACGACTCACTCGATCGCCAATATCAGTTGTCTGCGATTGCCTTGCTTCCACCGGGAGTTCGGTTTCGCCGCCTGCTACAGCGGCTCGATTTTACCCTTCCTTCCACCCTTCGGTTGAGCGAAAGCCCATTGCCACCATGGCATCAGGCCCAGGTTCACACTCACCTTGAACTTAGTTCGCTCCCCAAGGAGAGCACTCCGGATTTGGTATACCGCTCAAGGCTTGTCGAAATCCGTTCAGGGTTCGATAATGCCATATTTATTTACACTGATGGTTCCAAGAGCACTGTCGGTGTCGGATCTGCCTTCGTCGTCGGGGACAACCGTTTCCAATACAAGCTCCCTGACCGGTGCTCGAACTTCACGGCTGAGCTTTTCGCCCTCCACCAGGCCGTTTTGTATACCTGCCGCCACCGCCACCCTTTCTATGCCATATGTTCTGACTCCCTTAGTGTCCTGCAGAGTCTTAAGGACCCTTTCTCGAACCATCCTCTCGTGTATCGGATCCAACGCTCCCTCCAGTTGCTGGCGGATGACAGCTGTCACGTTTCTTTCCTGTGGGTCCCTGGCCATGTGGGTGTGCCCGGGAATGAGGCCGCCGACACAGCAGCCAAGGCGGCAGCTCTTTTGCCTCGCATGGCTACCTTTTGCGTCCCATCGGACGATGTTCAACGGGCTCTTCGCCGGAGTATCGTGTCGCAATGGCACAGTGTGTGGCTTTCACTGTACAACAATAAATTGCGAACTGTCAAACCGATCCCGACCGCTTGGAGGACATCCTCACGCCCCTCTCGGCGGGAGGAGGTCATCCTGGCTCGGTTGCGGATCGGTCATTGCCGTTTCAGCCACCGTCACTTGCTATCCGCCGAACCTGCACCGCTATGCTCCTGCGGTGAACTGCTGACAGTGCGACATGTTTTACTGACTTGTGTTAATTTTAATCATCTCCGTGTAGCCCTTCACTTTCCGTCTACTCTGGAGGAAATTTTAGCTGATGACACACGAGCAGCTGCTCGAGTTTTGAGTTTTATCAACTTGGCCAACTTATCCAAGGATATTTAACCCTTTTAATTGTCTTTTATCTTTCATTTTTAGCCTCTTGTTGATGTTCTGACAGTCACTTTTTTTTGAGATCATAGCGAATCTACGCTCTTGGCTGGGCGCTAATGACCATAGAAGTTGTGCGCCCTAAAACCACAAAAAAAAAAAAAACAAAAAAAAAAAAAACTCACCCTCTCCCTTAAAACCTGCATTCTTCCCTCCCTCCCTCCCCCCCTCCCTTTTCTCCTCTCTGGTGAAGCATTTGTATGCTTTTATTTGTGTGTGTATCAATGTACCTGTGCTTTTTTGCCTGGTAAGTTAGTGACAAGACCATGAAAAGATGATGAACAATGGCAGTAATAATGAAATTCATAAAGGTATTTTCACACGTGTAACCTGCACCAATATACCGTGTGATCAAAAAGTCAGCATAAAATTGAAAACTTAATAAATCACGGAATAATATAGAGAGAGAGGTAAAAATTTACACATGTGCTTGGAATGACGTGGGGTTTTATCAGATAAAGAAAACAAACAAAGTATTGTTAGATGCGTGAAAGATCTCTTGCGCATGTCGTTTGGTGATGATCATGTGCTCAGTCGCCACTTTCATCACGCTTGGCCTCCCAGGTCCCCAGACCTCGGTCTGTGCAGTTATTGGCTTTGGGGTTACCTGAAGTTGGTAGTGTATCGTGATCGACCAACGTCTCTAGTGATGCTGAAAGTCAACATCAGATTCCGGCCTCACCATAACTCCAGACATGATTCCCAACATTATTCCTTGACTACAGCAATTGTTAAGGAATGGTGGTGAACATATTGAGCATTTCCTGTAAAGATCATCATCTTTGCTTTGTTTTGTTATGCTAATTATTGCTTTCTGATCAGATGAAGCGCCAACTGTCGGACATTTGTTGAACTTTTTTTTCTTTTTCCAAACATGTTTGTCAATTTTTACTGACTTTTTGATTACACGGTATAATACACAAATACTTTGTAAAAAAAAAAAAAGTGTCACAGAAGCAACTTTGAAGATACAAAAGGAAACTCTTACATCTTTGTTATAACCTTGAATTTTGTAATATACTAATCTCAAAACAAAAAAGGTTTATCTAAAAGTGAGAGACAAGAGCTTTTCAGAACACTTGACATCTAGTTTATATGACCGGACCCTGCAACTTTGAAATGACATGATATTGACCTTGCATATATCAGTGGGGAAGGGTACCCAAACTGTGTCTCTATCTACTGGGCCGCTTTAACAATTGTGACTCAGCAAGAGGCGTACATATAATTTCAACATCTTCACATTTGTGGGATACCTCGGAAATGTCTTACATACCACTTTTCATCATATTTGAAAGCCACATACTGCCCCATTTGTAGATATGAAGATCAAGAATTTTCAGTAGTTGTAATAGCAACACAGATCCTATTCGCATCTGTTGAAAGTCTCTCCATTAGAATTGTTTTATTAGCAGTGACTACAAATGCATCGTGCGACTGTGTTTCTGGAACAGTCTACACTGTACTGCATCTGTCTTTCATATGATTTGATACTCTGTGAAAACAAGAACAACTTATTAGTTGGCTCTTCTGGTGAGGCATTTTAGTTTCTCCACGGCACCTAGTAAAGTGCCATTCTGGTTCAAAACCGATATCTTCTTGATGGTAAGTTAGGTTTGTAAGGTTCTTTCCATTTTTATACTGCAAAGCATCACGTTCGCTGAAGTACCAATGTGCTTTCTTTCTTTTTAAATTTGCCTAGCTACAAGCTGCAATTTGATTTTGTTGACAAAATGTTTCAGAAAAATGTGTTCAGTTGTGGTATTGTGCTGCAGGTAATCGGATGTGCAGCACAGATTTTATTGATTTGCATTTGCAGTATAGTATAAATACGTGTAGTATGGCTGACTGAGAATTATTCCAATGATACCCCTACACTTCACTTTGTACAAATAAGTAAATAAAATAAAGAAATAACAATAATAAATAAATAATAGATTTTTGCTAACTTGGGTTTCGGAATGGGCCAAATTTTCCTTGCAATACTGTAAGTATGAAAATTGCACTTTTGCTATGTAATGTTGCTGCCACAGATCATCAACCACTTCAGTTAGATGTTGTGCAGAATTCTCGTAAAGACAGCTGGAGTCTTTCTGTATGCAGCCACTTATGAAAGATATCATCATCTATCAAATACATTTCAAATTTCTGTCTATTAAATTCTGGTCAGCATCCAGCTCTGTTGTTAAACAATGGAAATTTCAGAAAGGATTCAACAATATTAACATGAAGGACAAGTTGCTTAATCACTACAGAGATGTCCAGCAAGTTGTGGAAAGGCACAGATAATAAAAAATATCTTGATAGCTTTAGGCCATTAAGGCTTTTGTTGGGGCGCCACCCCCCCTCCTCCCCCCCCCCCCCCCCACACACACACACACAAACCACCTCCGTCTGCATGTGTGTGTGACCAACAAAGGCCTTTACAGATAAAAGCTGTCAAGTTGTTTTGTATTATTTGTGTTTTTCCACAACTCATCGGACATCTTTGTGGTGAGTAAGTTTCTGTTGTTAGTATCATACACACACTTTTCCAGCAATATCTTGTAATTAATTTGCTTGTGTGACTGATGTATGCAAAGAAAGTATTATTTATTAGTGTAAAAAGAAAAAAAGGTAAAACAGTCAACAGTTATAGGGGGACCTACAGTTTAATGTGGACTCAGAACCACGGTGCTACTTTTCACATCAGCAACATTGCCAAAGGTGAAAGAAGTGGAAAGCGACAGATAAAAATCGTAGGATCTGATGGGGATTGAATCCACGACCTTTGGATGTGTACTCTGGCACTCTACCACTGTGCTACCTGGTCACGCTATTTATTGATATAAGTTACATATATGTAAAATTTCTTGGAGCTGCTTCCATTCTTGTTTTTGTTGTTGATGATGATGATGGATGATAAAATAATGATGATGATGATGATGATGATCATATTATTATTATCATCATCCTTCTTGGTCTGGTCATTGAAATTGTGCATGCTGATACTTAATAAAAATGTTAAATTTCACTTTCAAGTAAATGATTAATAAATGTTTTCAGCTCTCAATTGTATATACAATACTGACCTAGAGGTCAAGCATATATAGTTTAAGAACATTGTTACAAGGAGTACCCGTGGTTTTAATTTTTTTAATACCTGTTATGCTCTATTAGGTATTAAAAACTGTTATGCTCTATCTACTCCCATGAACCACAGACATTGCCGAGGTGGGGTGGCTTGCGTGCCTCAACCATACAGATAGCCGTACCGTAGGTGCAACCACAGTGGAGGGGTATCTGTGGAGAGGCCAGACAAACGTGTGGTTCCTGAAGAGGGGCAGCAGCCTTTTCAGTAGTTACAGGGGCAACAGTCTGGATGATTGACTGAGCTGGCCTTGTAACATCAGCTATTGTGACTTTGCCACACAGCTACTGCGAACGGCTGAAAGCAAGGGGAAACTACAGCCGTTACCTTTCCCGAGGACATGCAGCTCTACTGTATGAACAAATGATGATGGCATCCTCCCGAGTAAAATATTCCGGAGGTAAAATAGTCCCCCATTCGGATCTCCGGGCGGGGACTACTCAGGAGGATGTGATCATCAGGAAAGACAATACTGGCATTCTACGGATCGGAGCGTGGAATGTTAGATCTCTTAATCGAGTAGGAAAATTAGAAAATTCAAAAAGGGAAATGGATAGGTTGAAGTTAGATATAGTGGGGATTAGTGAAGTTCAGTGGCAGGATGAACAGGATTTCTGGTCAGGTGAGTACAGGATTATAAATACAAAATCAGTTGGGGGTATCACAGGAGTAGGACTGATAATGAATAAGAAAATAGGAATGCGGGTAAACTACTATGAGCAGCACAGTGATCGCGTTATCATTGTCAAGATAGATACGAAGCCAACACCGACAACAGGAGTACAGGTTTATATGCCAACTAGCTCTGCCGATGATGAGGAGATCGAAGAAATACATGAGTTGCTAAAGGAAATTATTCATACAATTAAGGGAGAGGAAAATTTAATTGTTATGGGAGACTGGAATTCGATAGTAGGACAAGGAAGGGAAGGGAAGATAGTAGGTGAATATGGACTGGGAAAAAGGAATGAAAGAGGAAGCCGCCTGGTAGAATTTTGCACAGAACATAATTTAGTTATAACAAACACCTGGTTCAAGAATCACAAAAGAAGGTTGTATACGTGGAAGAGACCAGGAGACACCGGAAGATACCAGATAGATTTTATAATGGTAAGACATAGATTTCGGAATCAGGTTCTACAGTGTAAGACATACTCGGGGGCAGATATAGACTCTGACCATAACTTGTTGGTTATGAACTGTAGGCTGAAACTAAAGAATCTACAGAAAGGTAGGAAAATAAGGAGATGGGACCTGGATAAATTGAAGGAACCTGAGGTTCTTAAGAATTTCAGAGGGAGCTTTAGGAATCAATTGACAGAAATGGGGGGAAATAAAACAGTAGAGGAGGAATGGGTAAAATTGAGAGATGAAATAGTGAAGGTAGCAGAGGACAAAATAGGTAGGAAGGAAAGACCTACAAAAAATCCTTGGATATCACAGGAGATACTAAATTTAATCAATGAAAGGAGAAAATATAAAAATGCAGTAAATGAAACAGGCAAAATGGAGTACAGACGACTAAGAAATGAGATTGTCAGGAAGTGCAAAATGGCTAAGCAGGAATGGCTAGAAGGCAAATGCAAGGATGTAGAAGAATGTATAATTAGGGGAAAAATAGATACAGCCTACAGGAAAATGAAAGAAACATTTGGAGATAAGAAAAACAGCTCTATGAATATCAAGGACACTGATGGAAAACCAATTCTCAGCAAAGAAGGGAAAGCTGAAAGGTGGAAAGAGTATATAGAGGGGCTCCACAAAGGAAATGAACTTAGAGACAATATTGTAGGAAGGGAAGAGGATATAGATGAAGATGAAATAGGAGATACTGTACTGAGAGAAGAATTTGACAGAGCCCTGAAAGACCTAAGTCGAAACAAGGCCCCTGGAGTAGATGATATTCCCTCAGAGCTACTGAAGTCTCTGGAAGAACCAGCTATGACGAACCTGTTTCACCTGGTGTGTAAGATGTATGAGACAGGCGAAGTACCCTCAGACTTCAAGAAAAATGTTATAATCCCCATTCAGGCGTGAAAACTACAGAACCATCAGTTTAATAAGTCATGGTTGCAAAATATTAACACGAAATATATACAGAAGGATGGAAAAGCTGGTAGAAGCCGACCTTGGGGAAGATCAGTTTGGGTTCAGGAGAAATGTAGGAACATGGGAGGCAATACTCACTTTACGGCTTATCCTAGAAGATAGATTAAGAAAAGGCAAACCTACATATCTAGTTTTTGTAGATTTGGAGAAGGCTTTTGACAATGTTGATTGGAATGAACTCTTTCGAGTTCTGAAGCAAGCAGGAGTAAAATATAGGGAACGTAAGGTTATTTACAACTTGTACAAAAACCAGACAGCGGTTGTCAGAGTTGAAGGGCATGAAAAGGATGCAGTGGTTGGAAAGGGAGTAGGACAGGGTTGTAGTCTTTCTCCTTTGTTGTTCAATTTGTACATTGAGCAAGCTATAAAGGAAAGCAAGGAAAAATTTGGAGAAGGAATTAATGTTCAGGGCGAAGAATTAAAAACATTGCATTTTGCCGATGACATAGTAATTCTGTCAGATACAGCAAAGGACCTGGAAGAGCAATTGAACGGAATGGACAGTGTGCTGAGAGGTGCATATAAGATGAACATTAACAAGAGCAAAACTAGGGTAATGGAATGCAGTGTAAGAAAATCAGGTGGTGCTGAAGGAATTAGATTGGGAAACGAAGCAATAAAGGTGGATGAGTTCTGTTACTTGGGCAGTAAAATAACAAATGATGGTCGCAGTACAGATGATATAAAATGCAGAATGGCAATGGGTAGAAAAGCGTTCTTGAAAAAGAGAAATTTGTTAACATCGAATATTGATTTAAGCCTAAGGAAGTCCTTTCTGAAGGCATTTGTATGGAGTGTTGCCTTGTATGGGAGTGAGACATGGACGATAAGCAGTGCGGACAGGAAGAGGATTGAGGCTTTTGAAATATGGTGCTACAGAAGAATTCTGAAGATTAGGTGGGTGGATTGCGTAACTAATGAGGAAGTACTGAACAGAATTGGGGAGAAAAGGAATTTCTGGCATACCTTGACTAAAAGAAGGGGTAGATTGGTAGGACACATTCTTAGACATCAAGGAATTGTGAATTTAGTGTTGGAGGGAAGTGTGTGGGGAAAAAATCGCAGGGGAAGACCAAGAGATGGATACAATAAGCAGATTCAGACAGATGTAGGTTGTCGTTCTTATGTGGAGATGAAGAGGCTTGCTCAGGATAGGGTATTGTGGAGAGCTGCATCAAACCAGTCTCCAGACTGAAGACCACAACAACAACAACATATGCTCTATATGAATGATGTGTGTACATGTGGCATTTTTATGTTATTCATCTATGAAGTGAGTTAGGCTATTCTTATTTGCACCGAAGATTGCTACCAAATATGTAAACATTGCATCAGAAAGTAAAGTTCAGATTAAACTTTCTATTTGCCCACCCAGGAATTTGAAGCTCAAATTTTATGAACTTTTAACCTGATGTAGTGAACTTTAACTAAATGTAAGAACTATTAAATGCAATGCAATATGCTTTTCATTATCATCATCATTATTATTATTATTATTTTAATACTGGGACTGGAGAGCTACAGTACCAAAATTGAGGGTTATACTGTTTTCATAGGCAAGTTACTTATTTTGAAGCAATCATGAATTTTAACTGCAGGCTGAAAGAAGTGTATTTTTCAACATTTTTCATAAATAATCTGAATGATGTATCTTAGTTTTTGTGTAGTATATCAACTAAGGGCTCCACATACTTGATGTATAACAAACTTGAGGTGTATAGGTAAACTCATCACTAAGCAGTAAGCCTCTGAAAATAGGGAAATTGCTGCCTGACTAATAATCTTCTATACACCTTTCAGCCATCAAACACCATTTTCTCAAAAATGGTTAGAGGTAGGACAGTGATATTTGGTAGTTTTGCTATTAAGATATGTAGGTATCCATGTACGAAATATGATGAAATTCTCAAATGGTCCCCTAATCACCCCCTGAGAGTTTCCACAGGAATGACCCTGCAGAAAATTTACTCATCCACACCTGTTTTATTATTGTTTTTAATTATTATAATTTGCTGCATATTTAAGATAATTTCCTATATACTGCCTGCAAGACAGGCAGGGTTTGTTGATTTAACAAATCAGTGTTGTGAATTAACAATAAATTTGCTTGTTTTACTTCTTCATAATCAAAAAGTTTGGTTTAGAGATAGGAGAGAGTTAAAAATTGATTGAAATGTGTGCTACAAAATCAAAATTTGAGCTAACACGACCTCAGACAAATATAATATTGTCACTCTTTGCCCAGAGTAGAAGACTCTCAGTGAACTATACCTTGTGTAACGTAACTGTTGTTTATTTGAAAGATAAGAAAACCCCACTACTTAGTCTTATCAACTTTGGATCAAAGGCATCTTCTTTTTTATTTGCAGGTCAATTACAGTTATAGATCAGGAAATTCTAGCAAATAATAAAAACTCCTTTAGTTAAGTGGTACATTGTAGATGTCCAATATACATCATCCAACATAGCATGTTTGCTAGTACCTTTTAGAATGATGGATAAATGAACAATCTTGTTTATAACAAAACAAGATCAATTATTATAAAACACAAAGATATTTAAATACACATTGGCCTTCCTTTGCATGTCTGTTGAAAGTTAGATTAGATTACTCCATGACCGCCCGCACTGTGCCATCTGCTGTAGCTACTAGCAGCCTTGCGGCCCTATGCAAACATGACTACCCTTAAATCCTATTTTTTTGATTGTAAATATCTCGGGGTGGGAAAAGCGAATCATAGTGCAACCACAAAATAGTGGTTACACTGCACCTGGAACGTGTTAATGTGTATCTTGGATGTGATCATTATCTTGTTCTTCATGGACTTGCTTCACACAGTGTGCAATTCACATCTGATAGTTTTGGTAACATGTTGCTTGCATCACAGTGAAAAGCTTCCAGCCAGACAAAACAACAATCCACACTAACCCAGAGATTCCAATATATTTTGTAAACTAAAATTAACAGAGTTGCAGAATAGATGTCATAACAATTGCAATAAAAGTTAGAAGCTAAATCTACCACTTGGAGAAATCCAAGGATATTAAAGAAAATGCATATTGTTATCCATTAAAACATAAAGTATGTACACACATGTTAAAAGAGAGAGAAAAGGAGACAAGGAAAGAAAACGGAACTCCTTGAAAGACTAGATAGGAAGTATGTATTACTAAATTAGTATGTTCTGCAGAAATAATTGACATTTGCGCCATGTCAGCATATGGGTTCAAGGTCACCATCAATATCAATGTTAACCACCACCTACCAGGAAATGGTGTCTTTGGCTCTTATTACTGTTGTAAACCAAATGAGGTAAATTGATCACTGTGACTTGGGCCGACACACACAGCACCTCACAGACATATAATGGTACCATACCGTCAAATCAAGTGAGATTGAAAGGAGGCACATTATTGGCATGAGAGAATGTGATGTATGCGTCTGGAAATTGCTGCTAGAGTGTGAAGTATTGCGGCAGTGCAGCGGGTTTTGTGCAGTATGGTTCACAAAAGTCTGTAGAACACAAGATTGATAGGTCACACTACCCAGACCACTCTCTGTGAAAATATACCTCATCCAAGGGGTATTAAAGACGGACTTGCATTGTCCTCGTCTCTGGTGCAAAAGTGGAACAGTGTAACAAATCGTACACCATCAGTAGCGGCAGTCCAGTGCTGTTTATTACAGTGTGGGTTTCATGTGTATCTTGACCACTTCCCTGCCTGCATTTTGACTAATGTACAGAAAATGTGTTAAACAGCAACAGCATATTTAGCAAAATCACTAGAGAGAGGAATGGTATCTGATAGTGTGTTTGGATGTATCCAGTTTGTTTGTTTGAAAATAATGGCTCAGTTTTTTGTTTGCCACAAATTGGTGTGCGACATTACAGTGACTGCAATTACACAAGACATACAGCACTGACAGTAGGCCTTAAGTTGTGGGGTGCTACTGGATACAACCACAACTCACAGTTGTTACTCTTTTACCAATGTGAATGACATCCTGTGACCTGTAGCCATACCCTTTCTGCACAAAATCCCTGTTATTTTTAGGAAGTCAGTGCTTTGTGTTCTAGGTGTCACAGAATGTCAGTCTTTTGTCATAAACACCTTATACTCGTTAAGCCATCATGCATGGAAAATTTTATTAGGACCCATGGCAGACTCTATGCCTAAAAGGCAACCGGATTCATAATTGAGGTGACAGAAATGTTCACCATTTCTATGGAAAATGCTAGCAAAAATATAATCTTCTCATCTCTAGTATTTAAAGGTAATTTGGATTTTCTGAAGAATTGTGTACTTCTCATATAGCATTGTGAAGAAGTGATAATGCAAGTAATGTTACTTCTGGAAAGCTTAGACCCATTCCAAAGTGCAAGCCGTTAACAAAGGTACAGGAATGTTGTTTCCATATATGTCACTGGCTCGATGACGTCTTCAGTAATAGAAACCACCGTATTTCCCTTGATGTCCTGCTTTTGCAGGATTGACTTAATGGAGAGTAATAATTCTGCTCTTGCTATCTATGTAAATAAATCTGACTGATAGGATGACCAGCCGTCTGCAGCTGTTTGCTGTTTATACTTTGGTGTACTGGAACATTTCATAGTTCAGTGACCTTGATGATGATAAAAGGGTGTTGTTGTTGGTGGTGGTGGTGGTGGTGGTGGTGGTGGTGGTGGTGGCCTTCAGTCTGGAGACGGGTTTGATGCAGCTCTCCACCCTACTTCATCCTGAGCAAACCTTTTCATCTCCTCATAAGAAAAGGAATCCAGATCTATTTAAATCTGCTTACTTTATTATACTCTTGGTCTCCCTCTGTGATTTTTTTTACTGTGCCCACTTCCCTCCAATGCTATATTCACAATTCATTCATGTCTAAGAATATATCCTAGCAATTGAGCCCTTCTTTTTAGTCAATGCAAAGGGAGTAGGAGAATTGTGCTGACTCAGCATGGGTTAACATAGGCAGCATAGGATTGGTGGTGTGCCTGCGAAATAAGAGCAGCACTGTCTCTTGAGACTAAATTAGGCATGATTTTGTTGTAGGGGACGGTGTATGTTGCAATTGTCTATGCTAATTTCGTGAGCTCATTTTCTATGTTGTGTGTTAATGTTGAAGGCAGAGTGGTGATTGTCATGTTCAGAGTTATATTTACTTGCATTTTAAAGAAGAGGAGAAACAAAATATCCTCAAATGTTATGTTAAGTCACATAGCTTTGGCTGCAGAGAAAGGAATATTTTTAGATCTTCAAAAAAGTTATTAGAGTTTTAAAAATGGATACAGCAACTCCCCACAAAAGACCTGTCTCAGTATTGTTCAGTGTGCAATTCACATTTCATTAAAATTACTGTGAAAAAAGACAGGTTTGTCTTTGACAGTAAATTAGTCTCAATATCAAGACTGCAGCAGTTCCTCCCTTACTTTCCAGTTTCTCGAAGTATATATTGAAAATGTTATATGAAAGAAAATCACCAGTAAAACATACACAAAACAGAACCTGCAATATAGAATTTACAATGTCTGCCAGTGTTCCTTCTTTCACGGAAATCGTACAGAACAAACAGGTACAGAATGTGTCATTAATTTAATTATAGAGAACATTAAAGTGGAAAAAAACTGAACATTGTAAAATTAAGAATGCCCAAATCAGTAAACTGAGATAACGGCTCTCGGATGAATATTGTTAGATGACTCGGTCAAATCTTGGATATTATTGGAAACTCGCAAAGATACAATCATAGTAGACATTATAGTTAAGAAATGCCAATTGAATAAAAATAAGGGAATGCAGCATGGTGAAGTTTCTACTGGACAGCTTGTTCTTAACGATAAAATCTCGCGAGGGATACAGACGTTGTTTCAAGTGTCGATTGTTGACCCTTTCGTCCCAAACAGATCTCTGCAATCTAGAAAAGGGTCTGAAATGCTAATATGGAATAATGCACATGCTGTGGAAGCAATTAATTAGTTTTGTGCTGCAACTCCAAGAAGAACTGCATTTCAACAACACTAAATTGAAAGCTCATGGTTTCATTACTTTTTAATATGATTCAGATTATGGTAAAAGTAAACTTGGAAATCATGGTTTGGTGTTTGCGTGTCTGCTGCATCTATTAGATATGATGGGTTTTCTACAGGAAAGTTAATACTTATCCATCAAAAAGTCTTTAAAGTCCTTACCCAGGTGGAAAACGCCATGTCTACAAATAAGGCACTTTTTATGACCGACTAAATAGTGTTCAATCACATTGGTACTGAAATTAGGAATACTAAATGCTATTATGAACATAATTCCTAACCTGATTTTTCATTACATGAAGTGCCAATTTTTTCACAGTCATTAAACAGATTTGAAAGGAGCTGAAGTCTTTAGATACTCCAAAACTACTACAAATGTTCGCTTGACAGAATAGTATCTGTGTCTTCGAAGTATAAGCATTGTATTGTTAGTGATCTTGTGGTAATGTACTGGATTGTCATCAAGGAAGTCCCGGGTTTGATTCCCGCCCCCCCCCCTCCCCAATGAAGCCGTTCCTTTCTACTAAGTGTAGAGTTGTCAGAAATGAAATGTGGCACTTGATTAGAGAATAGAAGAATAAATTTTAAGATATAGCTTTAATTGCTGCAAGCGGAGACAGTACTGATGACACATACATTCTAATTTGATTTCAGATAAAAATGAGAGAACAATTACTCGTAATGTCGGAAATTTCATCACGGCACAGTGGAAAAACTTTAGTGGGGGAGCAAAAATGTTTGACACTGGTTTCAAACCACAACACGGCAGAGATGTGGGGACGCCATTGTAGCGAATTTGGAAATTGAAGTAGCGATTTTCTTCGATAATGTTTTCAGGAGACCAATGAAAATTATATAATTCGAAAGGTGGTTTGCTGTGGATGTGTAGAATACAATAATCATGAATGTACATAGCCAATAAGAGTGGTAAAAGAAAGTAGATGTTTGACGATTTAAATTCTCATCTCTAATAAAAAGTGAACGTCAAAAACTGAACTGCTACCAACTATTGCCCTAGGGATGATCGACATTAGGAACACATCGATGGGAACATCAGTGTTAACATAAATTCAAAGATATTGATGTATGATGAATATCGACATCAGAGAATATCAATGTTTTGGATGCCGAAACAAACAATCCTCGGCAAAATCAATGACACCCATTATTAAACTACCCTACCAAATACAGTATCATTGGTCTCCATGTCACTACATATCTACAATTATTTGTATATGGATATAACAGTCGTATGAAATAGGGATAAATTGATATATTTACGCCACATTTAGAGTTTTGTCGTAAAGGCTAAATTTTACTTATGGCGTTGGCGTAGTGTGCAAATATTGGCAACGAAATGTTCGCTTTGAGGGATACATAGAAGAACCTGTCAACTGCAGAGCAGAAACAAAATTAATTATATACATGGTCAACATGAGAGACTATGCCCTTTATTCTACTTAACTGGTTTTCCGAAGTGTCTCATTCGTCATCTCTAGTACTCAATATATATACAAAGTTAATACTATCAATACGTCATTTACAACATTCATTGTAACAGTATTTCCCCAGTTTATGTACATGAGTTGAAGAAATCTATGTTTACAATTTGTTGCTATGTATTTCATGGAATGTTCTCGAAACAGAACAAATGCGCTTTTCAGAGACAGTGCTGTTACCTTTGAACAACTCAGAATCTTGCAGAATACAGTTGCATTCAGTTAACAAGAGTGTGCGAAAACCTTTTAGGAAGAAAGAGGAAAAATGAAGTGGAACAAAAAAATTGACAGTGGTAGTTGCGCCCTTGCAAGTTTCGAACTACCGTGTAACATGTTCGTACATCACAAACTAATTCCTCGCCTATGGCGAACAGCTGCGACAGTAATCCGTGATTCTTAACTATCGATGGTAGGTGTTAACTAATTAGATTGTAATTCATTGTCCTAAGAATGGCGTGTTTTTGATAATTTTCAGTGCGCCATTGCTTTGAAATGACAATGCTTCAGTTATAATAACAAAATCATCAAGTAGAGAAAGCAAGATGGGGTACGCAAATGAGATTTTGGAGTGAGGGATGTCACATGACTGATTTACGAACGCCAAATGTACGCTGTGTTCCATCCAGGCTATTGTCACTCGTCCGAATGCCGTATGTACGCTACGTTGATTCCAGCCTATAGTCATTTGTAACGAGTACGAGCAAAGAAAATAAAATATTTTAACAGAAAAATATAATGAAAATGTGGGAGAGATATTAAAATGATAGTTCAAAGAGGTAAAAGTTCAAAAAAGAGTGTGTTTGTCAAAAATAAGCTCAAACATAATATAATTGTGGCTGTTTGTTAAAATACTGTCAGAAAGAATACAGTAGTAGAGTTGTAATCTTATCACCATAATTTTTTATTATTTAGATTATTATTTTGGTCCAAAATATTTGCAAAAACTAAAAATCTAAAGTGGGCCATAAAACACACCAGTGCGATTTTTTTCTTTATTATTATTATTTTTTTTAATTTAATTAGTTACCTACCAACATTTGTAGTGACTGTATTAAAATTATACATCTTTATTTCTATAATAAATATAATGACTTGGCAAGCGCATGGCAACATAGACTAATATTTAAAATACTTCATGCAAATGTGATGTATTTCATTCCTATATGATTAAGTTTGGTTACGTAGTGGAATATAAATTATATATAGATATGTAATTCCCGATCATTATATGTATTTTGATGTCATTCTATTAGTGTGATAGCAAAGTCATTTTATGTATTATAGAATTAAAGATGTATAATATCAATATAGTCACTATAAATGTTGTTGGATTCCTAATTAGATAACAAATAAGTGGTTCTATGAACACTAACTGAAATAACCTACTTGGTTTCCCATGGCTACATAAACTAATATTTAAAAAACCTGATGCACATTTAAGTGTACTTCATTGTTATGTAGTTACGTTTGGTTGCATAACGGAATATAAATTATTGTTATATCATTATGACTATGTACAATTGCCAGATCATTATATTTATTGTGATGCCATATTATGGTTTGATTGCCATGTCATTACATTTATTATAGAAATAAAGATGTATAATTTTAATATAGTAACTACAGATGTTGGTAGATAACTAATTAGATAAAAAAAAATATGAGGAGGTGTTGAATAGTTCGTTTCATGAACACTAACTAAAGTAACTGACTTGGTTTACCACGATATCTCACCACTTTTTATGGTGGAAGGAATTCGTCGCACGAATTGCAGTTTTGTACATTTTACATTGTACCCAGACTGATAAAAAATATGTATTCATTGATATAGTTTGTTCTATGCCAAGGACTTGGGAGGATGTGACTCATAGAATTCTACTTAATAAAGTATTAAAAATTTAATAGCTTCCTTCTTGCTGACTTTAAAACAGAAATGAAGCTAACCTTCAAATAACAGAACTTAGCTTGTGAGGTCTTTCAATAATGGCTACTGGCTTCTTTTTATGGTGCCTAAAAAAGATCTATAAGAAAGTTTAAGTGGCATTTAAAGACCAATGTTCACTGATGGTACTTGCGAAACAATAATTACTCTTCCTATGCAGCTCTTTTTCTATGGTGACCTGCATTACCTTAATTAGCTTCACTAGCCCCTATTCCCTCCACAACCTATACATGAATTGTACACTTTGCCCTGCACACCCCCTGGGTTGTGTGTGCAACTACACATGCATACCTGGATGCATGCTTACGCATCTCTTCACTGCTTGATGGGAGTTAAATTTTTCTCCTGTACTTGAGATATTGTCAAATAAAATTTGATGAGGCTGATTATGAGAAAATACATTTTGTAATCCAGAGGGCCAGTCTGAATTTAAAGTAATCTTGTTTTGAGTAATGAACCAGTGACTTTCGAACAGATGATCAATAATCTTTAATGGCACCTCAGGTGGACTATGACTTAATTAGAGATCCTCCAGAATCTGAAAAAGCTTACTTTAAATCAACTTGGGAAGGGGGGGGGGGGGGAGACATGATGTTGTTTTGGCACAAGTCTTGCATGGATGTGAGAAGGTAATAACATATGCCTCCAGGACATGAAAGCTGACAAACTTCTCAACTACATAAAGTGTCTGTATCTGCTGTTCACACTATCTTCAAATTTCAGCTGTATCTCTGTTGTGGTCAACCATTCATTTATTACAGATCATCATTATATTTGTTGCCTATTAGGTCATTTGAATCGACAGTGTTTACCAAGCCACTATGTATTCAAGTATGCCATTACTATAGTGTATTATCTGTTAACAATTCCTGATGGCAGAATATGAAATAGTTTGCAGTCAGATGGAGCAGAAGGTGTACGATAATACTTTACAGTACATGTTTAACACATGTGGATTGTCACTGTACAGTAACGTTATTGTCATAGTGCGGCTGTGTATTCTTGGCCTCTGCTGAAATGGATAGGGATCACACACATATATAATATCAAAGAGTACATTAATATATTTAGATTCTAAAATGTTGTTTAGTTCTGTCGAAGAAAAATGGAAGGGTTGCTAATACTGTTAGAAATAGCTATAGAGACAGCAGTAGCAGTAGGAAAGTTTGTAAGGACACTGCTTAATGTTAAAACTTTCTGCCAGATTATAATTGTGCGCCGGCCAGGCCCGGGACTCAAACCTGGGACCTTTGCCTTTCGCAGGCAAGCACTCTATCATTGAGCTATCCCGACACGATCCACAGTCCATCCTCGGAACTTCAGTTCTGCCAGTACCTCGCCTCCTACTTCCCAAACTTCACAGAAGTTCTCCTAAGAAACTTGCAAGACTACCACTCCTGGAAGAAAGGATATGGTGGAGACATGGCCTAGCCACAGCATAAGGGATGTTTCCAGAATGAAACGTGCAGTGGTCAACCATTAACTTCAGTTGGCCATCAATTGAAAGAAATTGCCGAGGGAAAAAAATTGCAGAGTTTTGGACAAAATTCCAAAGCCTTGTAACAGAAATCCTATTTTAGTAGGTAGCATAGCGCTGTATAGATCTCATCTGCATAATATGCAAGAGATTTGTATCTTCATTTATTATTATTACTTTTTTTTATATCTTTATCAAAAAACTGTGAACACAATTTTTTTTGAGTGATATTCTCGAGATGAATAGGTTGCTTACTCACTACAGATATGTCCGATGAGCTGCAGAAAGGCACAAATGACAGATATCAACATTATAGCTTTCGGCCATTTAGACCTTCGGCAGTTAAAAACACGAGAGAGAGAGAGAGAGAGAGAGAGAGAGAGAGAGAGAGAGACCGCCATCTCCAGCTGCTGTGGCCAATCTGCGCTACCCAGCATGACCTAGGCGAGAGCAACCAGTGGGGGGGGGGGGTGAGGAGGTGGCAAAGAGGGGGAAGCAGGAGGGGAAGGGGATACGCGGCATGGGTGGGGGAATATGCCATTGCTGTCTGACGGACAGTGCAGAAGGAAGGGAAGGGAAGGGAATGGAATGGGAGACGAATGGAAGGATAGTGTGTGGCAGAGAGAGGAAGGGAATGGTGGTGGAAGCAGGAATTAGTGAAGGTTGAAACTTGGGGGATTGTGAGAGTATAAGATATATTGTAGGGAGAGTTCCCATATGCACAATTCAGAAAAGCTGGTGTTCGTGAGGAGGATCCATATGGCACAGGCTGTGTTGCAGTTATTGAAGTGAGTCACAGTAGACAACGCTGCATTCTCTGCAACAGGGTGGTCTAGCTGTCTCCTGGCCACAATATGAAGATGGCCATTCATTTGGATAGATAGCTGGTTGCTGATCTTGTCCACATAGAAAGCTGCACAGTGTTTGCAGCTCAGTTTGTAGATAACATTACTGCTTTTACAAATTGCCCAGCCTTTTATGGGATAGGAAATGCCAGTGACAAGACTGAAGTAGGTGGTGGTGGGATAGTGGATAGGACAGGTTTTGCATCTAGGTCTGTTGCAGGGATATGAGCCATGGGGTAAGAGGTTGGAAGCAGGGATGGGGTACGATTGGGCAAGGATATTACGTAGGTTTGGTGGACGGCAGATTACCACTTTGGGGGGAGGGGGGCAGGGAAGATGTTTGGTAGGATATTTCTCATTTCAGGAAAGGATGAAAGGTAGATGGAACCCTGGTGGAGAACTTGTTTTAACTTCTCCAGTTCTGGTGATATTGGTCACAAGGGGCACTGCTTTGTGGCCGGACTGTGGGTGTGGAGGTGCTGGTGGGTGACTGGACTGACAGGGCCCCTGAGATCTGTTCCTGGACAAGGTTTGGAGGGTAATTGCAGTCAGTGAAGGTCTCAGTAAGGCGTTTGTCATATTTGGAGAGTGACTGCTTGTCACTGCAGATGCAACAACCACTGTAAGGACTATGTTGCAGAAGGTGTCCACCAATTGTCTTGATTATTCCACCTAGAGACCCTGCCACAATGATCCCATCCCAAAAACCCGACAGGATCTCAAATCCTTACGACCATTCCAAGAACTCTCCCCAGTGTCAATCTCGCAAGTCACCCCAACTACACCCCGCACCCCCACCTTCTACATACTCCCTTAAGTTCACAAACCCAAGTTCCTTGACGTCCCATTGTGGCCGGTTATGATGCTCCCACTGAGAGAATCTCTGCTCTCGTGGACAGACACCTTCAGCCTATTACCCTCAACCTACCCTCCTTTATAAAATGTACCAACGATTTCCTCCACTGACTCTCCACGGTTCCTGTTCCTGTACCACCTGGCACCATGCTTGTCAAAGTTGATGCCACCTCCTTCTACACTAACATCCCCAATGCTCATTGCCTTGCCGCTGTTGAACACTACCTTTCACAACGTCCTAGCAACTGTAGGCCCTCAACCTTCTTAGTTACCTTAACCAACTTACTTTCTCACCCGCAATTACTTATCCTTTGAAGGCATGACCTACAAATAAATTTGTGGTACAGTCATGGGCACCCATATGGCACCCTCATAGCCTAACCTGTTCATGGGCCCTCGAGAGGAATCCTGCCTGACTAGCCAGAATTCCAAACCCCCCACCTGTTTCAGATTCATTGATATCTGTATAATCTGGACTGAAGGTGTGGACACAACTTCCTCAACGTTGACCTATTCCTCAAAGATGGCCTTACAGTATCTCCACCCATATCAAACCTACCAACTGTCAACAGTACCTATATTTTGACAGCTGCCACACATTCCACACCAAAAATATATGTTTCTAAAAAGATAATGCAAAAAAGTTGGTCGTGATAGAGGGTCATAATGTAGTAGGATGATGAGATGAAAATGCATTTACATTTTAGTTTGAATATGTAGACTCGCAAAATATTGGATGTTTATAATTTTAGTACAGGAATATCACCATCTAAGTTTACCCTAAAGAGTTTACTATGAAAACTTCACATTAAAAAAAAGTTAAAGTATATGTAGCATCAAAAGCATACAGGTTGTAAATACCTCTGTTTCAGACGAACACCACCAATCAACCCTGAAATATTGCGGACAATGAAGATGCAGGGGACTATCGGCTATGCTCCTAACCCAATGAGCAGTCGAAGAAATCAAGTGAGACTACAGATTTTGAAAAATCGTACATATAATATTACATAGCTTCAATTCATTTTCATGTATATATTAGAAGTCATATGTACCAATGATCATTTCATTTATCCTCCTTTCTAAATTATTTGTATAATTTCATATGAAAAATATGAAACAGTACAATTTTTATATTTGATTTCCACATGGTGATTGGGGTAATTCTTTTCTTTCACTTTTGGTGTTATTGCTATATAGTTCCTTTGCTAGTTATTGTAAGAGTCATAATGTACACAGTGTGTGAGCAACAATGTGTAATTAACTTATAAGTTGTATATTTGTCAAAATCTACAGATCTTGTGACAGGGTAAGTTTTGGTGCACAGAAAATTCAGATTTAGAGATTTGCCATTGTCCACTTGATAGGTATTATATTTTAAGTTAAGGATGTATTTGCACATGGAATGTGTTTTTTGTTTTCCTCTCATTCAAGACCTCAGCATCAAATTGTTTTATTAGTTTACACTATTACAAGAGAGTGCACGGACACACACACACACACACACACACACACACACACACACACACACACACACACACACACACACACAAAATATTCCTATTTTACGTGATACTTTACTATAAGGCAGATGTGCTCCAAGGCCGCACAAAAATTTGTACCTGTAAAACAGGTGCTAGAAATATTTGTTTAAAGTAGTAATTAAGTTTCCATAAGAAATCTTTCATGATCTGTGATATTTATGGGCCGAATGTGGCATTTAGTTCTTACCTTTACTGGTCATTGCATCAACAAAGTGATTAGTATGCTGTGAAATTAGTCCTAAAATATTTCTATTGTTATTGTATATTATTGTGTTGAAGCTACCACAAAACATTTTGTCACTCAGGTGCTGACTGTGTAACTGACTGCTATGCATTGGGTATAAGAATCTAATTCTTCACTCTCCCCATGCTAACTATTTTGAACCTTTGACTGATTATGATAAAATTCTTCACATTAAAGAACTGATTTTTGTCACCTCTTCTCAGGAGTTCGTAATTTCATCATCTGAGACTGATAAGGTTCCCTACATTTGAAACTGTGGTTTTTCATGTATTCATAAGACTGTGCGAGCTGAGTTCTTTTGGAATAATGGTAATTTCCTAAGAACAAATACCTCTCTTTCCATATTAATCAGAACAATTATATTGACAAAAATAATAATTAGTTTTGCCAAGATTATTACTTCATTGGGCAGTATTTAATAGTTAATACCACTTCCCTCAAGATGTATATACTTTTTTTTGTAATTAATAAAGTAATATAATGTCTATAAACACTTAAAAATATTCTCCATTAACTTCGATTTGCTTAGTATTGTCCCCTATTTTTCAAATGCTTTTAACTTGTTTAACTTGAATGGTATCGTTACTGACATTGTTTGGTTGTTGATTGGCAGGTCACTAATTCCCGTTCATACTTCATTAATTTCCATTGTGATTAAGAGTTTAAACTTCTTATTGGTTTCTTTCATTTGTTTTTCTGCTGCATTTTTCCAAATAGGTTGATTTGAAATGTTCAAGAAAAGATTATTATTTTAAAGCTGTATCCTACATCCAACTAGTTAAATCGACTCATCCTACACTGTAATATTGGTTTAATAATTCATCAAACAAAAATACGCATATTGTCTTCTCAATTGGGCTGATTGCCTCTTTCCTATGGCAGGAAGTTCAGTTTTATTTTTTGCTGAAGATTACACTATTGAATGTTAAGTCACTTGTTTTCATTGTGGTTGACAAAATTAAGCAATGTAATTAGTGGAAATATGCTGTTAATGGTAAGGTTTCTCTCTCTCTCTCTCTCTCTCTCTCTCTCTCTCTCTCTCTCTTTGTTTGTGTAGGGGGAGGGGTTGTCACACATTCATCATTCTCAGTATTTAAAAAATCTTCATAAAATAACTTGTATTTACTGTCAAATTGGAAAAAAAATTAATGTATGTTAAAGTAAATTTCAAAGGTAGTTAAACATTATTAGCCTCAAGTACCTTCTTAATGGGGTCAAACTCCTAGTCACAGTGATGGAGAAAGTGGGAAATATTTAAAATTATAATCAGAGCAAGCACTCGGAACAAAAGAGTCATAAAGAGTTACATTGCAACTGTCATTTTCAAACTGCTATAAAGTGCAAGTATTATTAATATTATTATTTTGTGTTTATTACACATTCTACATGTAACTGAAGGTTAGGATGCTGAAAATATTAAGTCTATTCCATGAAGGCCTGTTAACTGTTTTTACCATTTAAAATATCTTGTCTGTGTTAATGACTATGTTGATACATTCATAGGATGGAAATGGAAGAAAAAGACTGAATAATCATTTTCATAAATGTGTAGAATTGTGACCACTATAAAATGTTCATTATATATTAAAAATGAGCATTTAAGTCTGTGTAAAGAAGGCAAAATGGCAGTGCAATATGAAGTGCAGGGTCGTGTGGACAGCCTAATCGAACAAAGTTTATTATTAAATGGGGAAAAAAAATTTCATTCAGTATTTGTTTCTTTGTCTTATTTAAGACTGGGTTTCTAAATTCTGTTGGTTGACATTCCTTGGATCAATTAATCCCAGTTAGCTTGGAAATAAAATTCTTTCAGTGATTTATAGTGGTTTTATATCATAATTTCCAACTACAAAAATAGTATTCATATTCATGACAAACATTTGGGCTGCTCGGATTATAATGTAGAAATATGAAACCCAGTTATCTTTTAACAATGTTTTATTTCAGAAACGTTTTCATACTTCTACTTTAATGTCTCACACTTATTTCACTATGTAAATTTGTATATATTTAAGGGTTGTTCTGTAACTTATATACTGCATATATTACATCTGATTTACATTTTACCCCCAAGTTTCATAACAAGTGTTGTAGTTCTGTGTGTCTTATTTATCATTACTGTACTGAAGAATATTGTACTACCAGCTTCTTTAAAGGCTTTAAAAATCACTGCTTCAGTGAGTGTAGCAAAGACTTTGTTATAAGATCAATAAAGACTATGAATTATGTCTTACATATTTTTCATCTTGCTTTCATGTTACCCTATCCTTAATTTAGCAGAAAAATAAGTAGTAGTAATGAAAGGACAGCTGTTACATCTATGGCATGAAACTGTGAACTAGTGTAACACTTCCTTCCATCATGTCAGTTGAATCATACAATGTGTTTTGTCAAAGTAAAATTCAGCTGCATTTAAGGATTGAAGTATCTTAAGAGTTTTCAGTAGTTATTTGGAAGAAAAGATTTTTGTTCTTTGGCCATCACCTGGGATAGAGCTTAATATTTTCAGTTGATATCTTATAATGAATTTTGTTACATTCATGTTATATCATTGTTTCAAAGTTATTCATGTTTTGGTATTTGTGTTGAATTTCAATCACATCCATAGATATTAACCACAGAATAATGTTTGAATGTGTGTAGTTGCAAATGCATAAAAGGTATAGCCACTTTTATATTACAGGTGAGGAAAAAGTGTTGAATAGCTTTCTGCACTTTTACAATTGGTTATCAAAATTAGTTTCATCACGACAAGTTTTGAGATTCATTAATAGCCCATTAATGAAAGTCAAATCAAAATACCTAATCAACTTAGTTTCATTTGATAAATTAGCCAAATCTGAATTGTTACTAAACTAGCAAAATCTGAATTGCTATTTATTTGTATTCAAACATTGCTCATCCAAAAGTAATAACTGTGATTGCTATACTACTGAGAATACATTGAACATGATGGAAAAAATTACAATATATGTGTATAAAAATTCATGAAACAAATATTTATTCATAAGTAGTCAGCAAGCGTTCTGAAACAAAATTCCAAATATGAAATTGGTGTTCTTTGTACAGCTATAAAAGGAGAATTTCTTGTAATGTATTAGAATACCAAATCTGTGTTCCCAAAAGTCTTACAAATTTTTCAAAATAACTATTATTACATATAACCAGTAATTGAATTTCCTGGCTGGGGCAATACGTAAAACAAAGGTAAAGGAAACCTCTTTGCTAATGTGCACCAATGTATCGAACAGATAACAGCATTCACAATAGTTTTTGTTCAATTAGCTCTTATTCTGGTGGTAGTGCCCCTCTCCCCCGGCACACACACTTGCATTTATACAAAATTTCTTAATGTAATTGATTATAGTTGCTAAATTTTTATTCCCAGATCTATATCATTATATTAATGCTGTGAGGTAGATTGTAAAGTTTCTCATTTTATTAGGATTTGGTTCATCTGCCAGTAGAAACAAGCTTAGGGTGCTAGTAATTGCTGGATGTTGACACAGAGAATTGTACCACTAACTCACCCAACACAACCAGCAGTTAGTTATTTCTAGTATATTATAGACAGAAATTATATATGTAAAAAATAGACGAAGCTTACTCACCAGGCGAAGGAGCACAGGTGTGACAGCAGCACAAATAAATAGAACACACACACACACACACACACACACACAAACGCTAGCTTTTGCAGTCTAGTTGCTTCGTCAGGCAGAAGGGAAGGATACGGAAAAGGAAATGATGAGGGTTTAAAGGAGGGGATAAGGAGTCATTCCAATCCCGGGACAAGAAAGACCTTGGGGGAAAAGGAGGGTAAACAAATACACACACGCCCACACATTTACACAGACGCAAGTACACCTAGGCAGACATACAGTATGTATGTATGTATCTCTCTCTCTCTCTCTCTCTCTCTCTCTCTCTCTCTCTCTCTCTCTCTCTCTCTCTCTCTCTCTCTCTCTCTCTCTGTGTGTGTGTGTGTGTGTGTGTGTGTGTGTGTGTGTGTGTGTTTACCCTCCTTCTTTTCCTCCAAGGTAAGTCTTTTCTGTCCTGGGATTGGAATGACTCCTTATCCCCTCCTTTAAACCCTCATCATTTCCTTTTCTGTCTCCTTCCCTTCTGCCTGACGAAGCAGCTAGGCTGCAAAAGCTAGCATTTGTGTGTGTCAAAAGCTAGCATTTGTGTGTGTGTGTGTGTGTGTGTGTGTGTGTGTGTGTGTGTGTGTGTGTGTGTTCTATTTATTTGTGCTGCTGTCACACCTGTGCTCCTTTGCCTGGTGAGTAATCTTCGTCTATTTTTTACATATATAATTTCTCCTGCTAGGAATTTTTCATCTATAATATTATATACAGAGTCACATGCAGAGTGACCACATTAATAAGGTAAGAAACAGCTTTGGTTGCATGAAATCTTTGACTATTGCATGTAGATTTTGGTCATTGAGTGGCCATCTTCAGTGATAGAAACATAGACTTGCAATTTGCATTTTAAATTGCTAGGTTGTGCACTGAAGGTGGCCCACTCGGTGACTGAAATCTATATGCAATATATTCCATGCGACTAAAGCTGTTTCGTGCCTTATTAATTCTAGTATATTGCTGTTGTAGATAGACTCGTGGTGTGACACCACTTTGACAGTCACAGATGTACATAGAAACATTTGTAACTGTCTGTCTGTACCATGCTGAATTGTGAAAACTTGGCAGCTATCATGGGGGGAAAATTCTGTTGTGAATTCTAACAGATATATTTATAATATAAAGCTTATAGAATGTTCTATACAAAATAATAGATGAACATAGTTTATTGCTTCCAGAAGTTGTTAGTGTAAATTATCATACCTACCGTATTTACGTGAATATAGGCCGCACCCAAACTTTTGACAAGAGATTATACGGAAGAAAATAATCTCCAATATAGGCTGCAGGTTTTTAATTAATTTTTTCCCCTAATCGAACTTTCTCATTATCAGAATCACATTGTTACAAATTCATTTCCTCTTTTCAACAAATTCAAAACCAATGTGGGAAACTGTAAATCAACGAAAAAGAAAGCGAGATAAAAGGCAGATAGCCATTTTGGCTTTTGAGTAATAATGGAAATTGGGAAAAGAACGTACAAGCTACACCTCCAAATTTAAGCTTCAGGTTGCCCAGTAACATTAAGGAACATGAAAGTGAGAAGCGGGACGTAAATTTGATGCTGATGAAAAAAATCACATTGGCGTGTTTTATTGCCCACTTTAGGTTTTTCTGTAGTTTAATGATTTTTTGAAAACATTTCGAACAAAAATGATAAAAAAAATTTTTGGGCGGTATGATTATGCCTCTATTATTTTGAGGATATCTATGCACTCAACACGTAATATTCTCTCTGACTGCCAAATTTACTTAATATTTGAGTTTAGCTTTGACAAACATACACTTTCTCTGAACTTTTACCTCTTTGAAGTGTTATTTTAACATCTCTCTCATATTTTCATTATCATCTGTTTTGCCATAGTAGTTTGTCCTCTTTTTCAAGTTTATTTTCTTTGCCTGTACAGGTTTACGTAAAATCAAGTGACAATGTCAAATTTCCGTTGTTTTTACAAATATCACTGAAACAATGTGAATTTGTGAATTATGGAAAAGAGAGAGAGAGAGAGAGAGAGAGAGAGAGAGAGAGAGAGAGAGAGAGAGAGAGAGAGAGAGGGGAGCAAAGTTGAAGAGAATTTTATGTTCTACAAATTTGTTTATTCAATTTTCATGTCTGATGAATGGTTAAGACATCATTTTCATTTAAATTTTGTGTCAAAAGGCGATCACAGAGACCCACTTTTAATGTTACTACTGTAACCTAAGTTTGTCGCTGGTGTACAAGTGAGGACAAACTATTAAATTGTTCAAAGAGTCGTCGTAAGTATCCCAGTCTAGAAAAAGACTTTCTTGACTTCGTAATTCAAAGCAGGAACTGTGGTTTTACTGTTATAATAGAAATGATTCAGTTGCAAGTCTGCAAAAATCCTAGAGTTCCATGTACGTCGTTGATTGGAAATTACCCCCAACGAATGTGAAGGCAGTGAATCGGGTTGTGGTATAAAAAGTTATTTTAAAACGTAGAATTTGAACTCCACAGAATTAGCTACACAAATCAGCTGTTCCGCCGTCTTAACATCCCATCACCGCTTGTGGTAGGCGTTAACAACATAAACGTCACGGTAAGAATTTGTGTTATGCACTCTAGACTTTTATCGTGAAGATTAAATTCATTGACCACATCAGATTAAAATCATATAAGTGCTTAGGAAGTCTTTGTGTTATTTACCGCTTTTGTTTGAGAGCGCATAGTCGAATTAAAAACACTGTCATTTGCTATTATTGGCAGCTTTACATAATGAAACAATTCAATTTATATCAAAACAGTGACTTTCATTAATTGACCCGCTATTTTTGTGTAATGCAATTTTGCAAAACAGTTACCATTTTTAAAGAATATCTAATATTCAATTTATATCAAAACAGCGACTTTCATTAATTGACCCACTGGTTTTGTGTAATGCAATTTTGCAAAACAGTTACCATTTTTAAAGAATATCTACTTTATTATGTTTCTCAAACCAAAATAAACTTGAGCATGTAATTTTTGAAACTAATGAAAGAGGGAATGACGGGGGGACATAATCTAGATTATAAGCTGCACCATGATTTTGCAAGCCAAAATTTGGGGGAAAAAATGCGGCATATATTCGAGCAAATACGGTATTTGGATCTAATAGGTAAGGCATAGTATTTTATATGAATATATAGGATGTCTCTCTTAAACTTTACACCCCAGATATCTCTTGAACAACAATAGATACTGAATTAGTTTCATAGGCATGAACTTAAGGAATAGGCTTATAAAATTAAATACTGTCAGACATTCTAAAAGCTAATCAAATATTATTCACAAAACAATCAGTGTGAGATTCACACATGAAATGCATGCTGCCCCTAACAGTGCGCTAGCTGCACACATAGTTTATTTCAAGTGGTAACTTTGCTATGCAATATTTCGGGGTGTATTTTGACGTATTGCGATGTAACCAATGCCATTCATTTTGAGATTTTCCATGCTATTGATTACATAAAAAATAATATGGGATCTCAATTAGAAAAGGAAAAAGACATATGCTTGTGTCAAAAATAATTCTTAAAATTTTCGAATGACTTGTAGTAAGCCCTCTCATTAATTTCATGCCTATGCAAGTCTTACTTCAATATTGTTGTTCGAGACATGGAGTGAAAAAATTGTGGGAGAGCCTCTATATATAGCTGTTACAGCAAATTAAATTTTAAGCCAAATGTAAAACATGGCAGGTATTATAGCCACAAAGGGGTATGGTTTCTCATGTGTTCCATGCTAAAGATTCATAGTAGCAGTTTATTGACATTTTCAGTACTTAGTTGTGTAATTATGTATTCAATTCCATTCCATAGTTAAAAGTAGAACCCCGTTGTTACACTTTTCACGACAGTTCAGATGAAATAGTGTTAATGCAGGAAATATCATTTAAATGGTAAATTTTGCTTCCTTGAACACACTTTAATTTTTCTTAGTTTATGTATGGTATATGTACATAAAAGGCATCCAAATACTCGACAGGCAGTGTGTTTGTTATGTAATAAACGTTATCGAAATTTTGTACTCTTTTAGTGCCAAGCAGAACTAGAACTAGTAACTTTACAGGAAGTAGACTTTTTGTGCAATTACATTTATCATAATCTACATTGTCAGCAATCCATTAACTGGCATTTGTTACTTAAGTAATGAAACATTACAAAAGTTAAGTATTTTGTGTAATTTTCAATGTTTCACATGATGGTATTAGATAATTTATTCACATTTTCAAGTTCAAATCTAAACATAACTATTTTTGTTCCATCTTTTTGAGGTTATAATATACTGTGCTCCCTTCAGTGTGCAGAAAAACATACACAAGCAAACCCTCATTCGTATCGTTTATAAAAGTCACAAAAATACTTGCATGTATATTTGCAATGAATTCTTGAAGCGCTTCATACAAAGCATGAGAAACTACCAGTTGTATAAACTAGGCTGACACTCAGTTTGGTGATGGATGGGATGTTCCATCAGCCACAACCTTGGAAAGTCAACTTGCCGCATACTGCAAGCAACAAAATGCAAAATATGTGTTTGACTAAATGCAGTGTCTAGAAACTTGACTGCGTAATGTTTATAAACTCTGTACTTGAAGGCAAAAGTTATGCCAGCATCATTTATGTCAATTATTTCCATTTCCCCTCCCCCCCTTCCCACCCCCTCCACTGACACGGCTTCAAAAAGTGTGAATTGCTGGAAATGCGTATATATTTTAATGCAAAAATGGTGGAGGGGGTGAATTAACATTGTGAACATAGGAAATTTCACATGATCGACAAAAAAATTGTGTCAATGGTGGTAAAACATCAAACCGCAAACGTAAAAGGTTATTATATTCATATTTCTCCAGGTTTTGTGCTATAGATGTGGACTTGTTTCATATGTTTCCTCTTTTGTGTGCTAGGCATGTCATCACGATGGGTCATAATTTCATTTCGTAAGTGCTTATTGAAGGGTGCATTGGTTGTTGTTGTTAAAGGGATACTATACTGAAGTGGCAGGAACCGAGGAGAACTGTAAGTTACAATCATGTCAACCACTGAAATTGAGCCAGCACAGTATATATCATATGTTATTGTTAGGCCTAATATCATTTATTGGGAGGGGTGACCCCTCTGTGAAACGCCATCAAGAGATGGGATGGATCACATTGTGTATATTTGGAGGCATCATTAAAATCTCTTGAATAGGCTGCCCTGACAACTGTTTAGAGTAAATTGTTCATCCAACTGTGGATTGTGGTGTGCTTAAAAATGAATAATGTTTAAATGAAAGGATTGGTAATAATTAAATGATTCCAGCAAGTTGCAAAGGGGGTTGTGAATAGAACAAAATTTAATTGAAGTTCACAATCTTTAGCAATGTTCCAACAAATGATATGAGTGGAAGACTTAAACCATAAAACTACAAAGTGCTATGACAAGCAGAGATTTGACTTTCTGTATTACTGACACATGAATAAAAACTGCAGTCTTTTAAAAAGGTCTGAGATTACACTGCATGTTAGAGGCCACAATATTGTATGGGTCACACATAAAATGTTTCAGTTTAGGTTGCTCCCAAGTCTATCTAAATTGAGGTAGCTTTAGTGTTAAACTATGTTCATCATAAGAATAACCCTGATGTTAACATTATGCTCTGTATTCTATACATTTACTAAGATATTATTGGATTTAATTTTATATGGAATGAAAGCCAAGCTGTCTAGATTAAAGGAATTCATACCTTTTTATGCTCAGTTTCCTTGCACATCATCTTGGCAATGATACAGTACAACAGCTTTACTGGTGCATTTAACTTCAATAACACTCTGTGATGTGAACAGTTTCATTCAATACATATAAAGAGATAATAGTTTTGAATGTCATTTAATTTTTAAACAATAAAATCATCCACACTAAAACTTAAACAATACAATTGTTAGGATAAGGAAAATATAACATGCTCTTCTTATTGATCATCATTCTGTAATTAAAATGAGTGGAAATAAATTAACACATGGCATTTTTTCCTGTGGGGTGAATTGTGTCATAAGAGTGTATTGCAAGTATTGTCTGTGTATATAAAATACTAAAGTTACTGAAAGTATTGCTTACAGTCATCTGAGATGACCTCCTTCCATATCTCAATTCAAGAAAGACATTTAAGTAATGAACTATTAATTCTGCATTCATAACTAGATGACCAGCAACAGAATTTATGAAACATTACAAATATTAGATTTATTTATTTTTGTCACCATGGTGGTATTTATTTTCAGATGGTCTTTATAGGCTGAAACTGGTCAGAAATAAAAACAAGAATGTTCTGATCTGGCCTGTTTTTAATTATAGTTTTAGCCATTATGTCAAGCTTGTTGTTTTTCTCCTGTATGCTTTCAAAAACTGCTCTTAATTTTTCATTATCTTTTGTATGCTTTTCTACATAAGTTATAGAGATTCTTAGTGAATTGTACAGAGTATTCGGAAAACACTTGCAGGTATTTGAAAGTGTATCATTTGTCATTCACGAAAAAATTAAGAAGCACTTGCCTTTTAAACTGTGTTTAGAAAAGTCAATTTGTAGTCAATTATCTCAATTCCCACCACATTTCTAATAGATATGAATAATTTGAGTTTTCCTTTAAGTAGTTAGTTTTACAAACGCACCAAATCTGAAATTAATAGGACCTATTTTTGATGTAATATATAGATAAGTACACAAATGTGCGATTTGCGGACAATGACTGGAAGTTTACCTTGCGTTTGATGTTCTGTCAGAACTGTCCAGTACCATAAAAAGGTTCTCCCCTGCCCCTATCTCTGTCCCTCTACCATGCTGGTTCCTCTACACTGCCACCATCTCCCTCTTCCTCTCGTCCCGCCCTCTTCCTCTCGTCACACCCATTCCACGTGCTTTCATGGTCATACAAAATATTCAGGTAATACATTTGTACATGTGGGCATTGCAACAATGAATGAATAAAGTGGCTTTAACCACAATTATTAATCGATAGATATTAAATAGCTTTGGAAGGGAATTTTGTTCTCAGTACTTCCATTTTTTTTATTGTTAATCAAGTTTTTGATGAAACGGTGTAATATTTGTGCATCAGTAAATAGTTATTACTGAGAAAGCTACAAGATATCCTACCACTCGGAAACAATGTTAAACAATAAAGAGTAAAAAAATTACAGGTAAGACAAATATTGGAGTAATATCATTGGTGAGATGATAACCCACTTTTAAATGTGTTTGCCACTAACTACGTAAGTTTATGTAACCTACTAAAAACAACCTGTAGTGGTGTGATATTTAGGTAGGTACATGAGTAGTAATCAGTTTTAACTAGCACCTCAAACTGAAGTTATGTTAGTAATGTTTTTATTGTATGCCCCCATATGTTTATAGTTATGTTGCACATAGAAAACCCAATCTGCAACACCATAGTTGTTCATTAGAAGAATCAAAACAAAGTTATAGAAATAGCTGCAGTCCTAAGTTTCATCTGAACCAAACGGCAGTTCTTGGTTTTGTAACTGTGTACAATAAATGATGTCCAAGAATTAACTGAACAGATTAATCATGGTGGGTTGTGGGGACATCTTTATTAGAAGTTTTCAACTTAAATATGATTTAGACTTCATGTGTTCTGAATGTATTCACTTTTTGTGACCTCCTTCCTTTATATTTTTTTTCTTTGTCATAAGAAGCACTCCCCCCCCCCCCCTCTCTCTCTCTCTCTCTCTCTCTCTCTCTCTCTCTCTCTCTCTCTCTCTCTCTCTCTGTGTGTGTGTGTGTGTGTGTGTGTGTGTGTGTGTGTGTGTGTGTGTGTGTGTGTGTTATAATAACAATAATAGAGGTGCAGAGAAGCACTAGTGCGCGCGCTAGTCTACACCGCTATTATTGTCTTTGAGGTGAGTTGCAAGTTATCCTCATTATATTGTTTTCCGACATGAACGTATATAGCTGAGTTTAATCTGATGGATGATATGTTAGACCATATAGGATTGGCCGAGTGGACAAATACTGCAGCTTGAAAATTTTACACAGCTCCATTGGCCACTTGACAACTTCACTCCTCACTTGTTTATGTTTAAACTATCACTGTGTTAGAATACCGACACTAATTTTGTCACAATGAATCATTGCTGTCCTCCAAAGGTCATATGTGGAGCAATGGATGGTATTATTCCAAAACCATTCTCTGTGTTGTGATCCACTGTATAATTAACCATTGCACATCCTTACAGTCCTTATCAATCACTAGAGATTTCTGTTCATCTATGATATAGTGCCACGATGAAGAGTTTCCTAGTACACATAACATGGAAATGCTATTACTAGAATGACTATGTGATAAAGGCTTTTCTCTGTGATGTATTGGTGTGCAACTTTTTTTCATCGTTTAACTGTTTTTTATGTTGTACCACTCTTGTCAGAATCAAACAAGGATTCACTACACACATTCGTGATGAATTTTCCTCACAAACAATAATATGCACAAATGTTACGTGCAGCAGTAGTGTGCTGCCAATAGCAACTGTACAAGGGCTTGGGTGTCTCCCTAACATCGTCAAGACATGTTGCTCAAACAATGGCAGCCTCCTACAAAACCAATACATCAAATTCTAGCCTGGATACAGTTTTCTGTCAGTATTGTAATTTGCAGGAGACGGTTGGTTTTGATTTCTGTTCCTCCAGTGTTGAGGAAATAACCAGCCTTTCTCAGTGTTGGATGGATTTTGCGTTGTTCATTGCTCATGATGCTGCACCCAGTCATGCGCAGATAATATGAAAGATGCTGAAGTAGTTTTAACCCACAGACGAATGACATCTTTCTTCAGCATTTTAATACAATTTGGATGATAAGAGATTTTCTCAATTTGTGTAAAGAATTTTTCATCTTGATTTTAAAAATGGGAAGTGATTGGATTGATATTGGTTGTTATATTAGCATTAGTTAAAGAAGCTACAAAGGAAATAGTATGGAATGTATGGTCAACCACCATCTTAAGTGGGTTCTCTAATCCATGTCCTTACTAAGGTGGTGTTGGTGCATGTTCAGGAAGTACCACTCTACTCTGTACTCAGAAGACAAATTCAGTGAGCTTCCTTATATAAGCAACTTGTCATGGTGTTTTCTTTGATGTGGAAAGGGCCTGCAGTACTACCTGGAAGAATAACATTTTGTTGCACCTCTGCGAGTGGGTTTTTCATGGACATCTGCCGAATTTTATTTGGTCTTTACCTTTGGATGGGTAGTTTAGACATAAGATGGCAAATGTCTCGTCTAGCCATGTTAATAAATAGAATGGTGCCCCTCAAGATTGTTTTAAGCTTGAAAGTTTCCCATTGTGATCTACCCTATTACATCCTCGGTTTGGTGACTTGTATAGTCGTCCTTATTTGTGGAAGATTTCTGCATCGTCTCTTTGTACTCCTCCCTTGCAACAACTATATGTCAATTGTGTATGATGATCAGGCAGTTCGAGGAATGCTCTAACACTGCAGGTATTAATTTTTCTTTGAAGAAAATTGGGTTGATTATACTCACTCTTTCTCTTTTTAATTTTCCTGTTTTGAAACTGATGATCAGTGTAGGCACTGTTTTCAATTGGGGGTTGGTGCAGAAAGGGTATGGCTACAGGTCACAAGAAGTCATTCAAACAGGGAAAAATGAATACTTGTATGCATCTGTGTGAGCCCTAATCTCTCTGATTGTATCTTTGTGGTCTTTACACGAAATGTTGGTTGGCGGCAGTATAATTTTTTTTTTCAGTGTTCTTCAAATCCTCGCCTTCTAAATTTCTTAAACAACATTTCTTGTTGGAAAGAACATTGCCTTTCCTCCAGTGACTCCCATTTGAGTTTCCGAAGCATCTAGGTAACATCCGTGTGTTGATGTAACCTGTCAGTAGCAATCCTAGCTGCCAGCCTCTGATTGCTTCTACATCTCCATTTAAACTTACCTGCTGGGTATCCACAACAAGTGAGCAATACTAAAGATGGGATGACACAAGTGTTTCAGAAGTGGTCTCCTTTACAGACAAATCACATCTTTGCAAAATTCTCCATACAACACGAAATTAATCATCTGCTTTCCCCACAACTGTCCTTATATGCTTGTTCCATTTTATATCGCTGCACAGTGTTAGGCCTAGATATTTAATTGATGAGACTCTGTCAAGCAGCACACTATTAATGCTTTCTTTCAAACATTACAAGATTGTTTCTCCTACTCGTGTGCATTGCCTTCCATTTTTTACATTTAGAGCTAGCTGCCATTCCTCACACCACCTAGAAATTTGGTCCAAGTCATCCTGAATCCTTAATACATTCATTCTTTTACACCACAGCATCATCGGCAAACAGCTGCAGATTGCAACTTACTCTGTTCCTCAGATCATTCATATAGATAGTGATAGCGGTCCTATCACACTTCCCTCTGGCACTCCTGATGATACCCTATCCTCTGATGAACACTAGGCATCAAGGAAAACATACTGGGTTCTATTTCTTAAGTAATATTCAAGCCACTCACATATTTGGGTACCTATTCCATACATTTGTACCTTCGTTTGCAGTCTACAGTGCGGGACCATGTACAATGCCTTTCGATAATGGAGAAATATGCAGTCTGCCTTTTGCCCTTCATTCATAGTTCGCAATATTTTGACAGTAGAAACATAAAAGGTTGTAACGCTTATTTTCTCCAAAACTAGGGTTTCTACGTCAATGTTATTTTATGTGAATTCTGGTTCCACTGGTAAAATATTGTAATATTAACAAGGTGAGGAAACATCTATATGTATGATTTTTTTATGTTATTGTAACCTGCTTTTAGCTATGCATTTTTTATTTTATTTTTATTTATTTATTTTATTTTATTTTATTTTATTTATTTTTTTTTTTTCAAATAATGTAAACTTGTAATTTGAGAGTTACAACCTTTTACTTTTGCACCATCAATGTCAAGAGATGAAATAGTCCAACAGACAGGTACTATTACCGGGAAAGTATTCTAAACTTAATGAAATTTTAATATGTTGTGTGTAGGTAAACTGTGGAGTAGAATCTTGAGTTTTCGAACTCGAGGGCCCTGTCCTAACTTTGGCAGAGGCCGAAAAAACCTCAAAATTTTTGGCCTCTTTTTCATTATTTTGCTTAAAACTTCCAAACCGTTCGTTTTTTGCTAAACATACCACTGAAAAAAGTTGGAAAGCATAAAATTGCCTACATATTTCACTCGCCAAAAGTGTTTTTTGACCCACTAATGACTGAGATACAGATGTTCAAAAATATAGTGGTTTTCTGAAATTACTAAAAATAGTTCCAAAACTCAATTTTTTGCCTTATAACTTTTGTCAACATTTCTGTGTAACTTTTGTTTGGTGCCCATGAATTTGTACACATGGAAACAATCCATCGAGATAATACAATATCACTGATAAGACGATCAGGAATGAGTCCGCCATAATTTTACATGACTGACATGAGTGTCTGCTTTATAGTCAAATCTGACAATATCCTTGATGAGAATGTCCTTCAGATTTCAAAGGGCTAGAATGGAAAATTCTGTGTAGTGGTTAAACAGTAACGAAGAATATTTATGTACAAAAACATACAACAAAGGAGTACATAGAAATATAGAAAGTAACTATGATTAATATATGAATCTGATTACATGAAGCATGAGTAACCTAACAATAAAACATCAGAAGAATAAAATGTGATTAACCTAATACACTGAAACTGTCACTCAAAAATGAACTTCAGGTATCTGTTTGCCTTGAGCTCTTTGATACTGATAGCACACCATTGTCAGTATTGTCATTGTATTCTTCCTTTTCCTGTAGTTCGCATTTAGCATCAGTGTCTTCATCAAAGTCTGCTTCTAGTGTATTTTCACTCTTAGTACCAACATAAATCTTGCAGATGGCAGAGTACGAGTCCAGCTTGTCTGCAGCTGCAGGCTCCCATGCTACAATCTGTACTGCATTTGCACTGAATGATGTTGAGGAGGTGTTGCGGAGCAGCATCCATGGTTGTGGTAATGGGAATCACACCTGTGTAATCAAAAAAGGGTTATTTTAACATAGTATAATAAATATTGGAAAGTAGAGCTATTGATAAACAGCAAACAGGTATGGTAGAAATTGAAGAGAGAGAGAGAGAGAGAGAGAGAGAGAGAGAGAGAGAGAGAGACAAAAAACATAAACTATTCTAACCATATATGGTCAGTTTCCATCCCCAAGCAGACAGTACTTCTTGTGGGCTCCCCAACCATCTTTGTACTTGCAGGTATGTCCTGAAGGAGTAGTACATCCTGAAGGGTGCTGAAGTGGTGTCGCACCCACTCACTGCATGGAGAAAGAGAATATCTTGAGTGCTGAATTTACAGGAATAGGCCGAGTACATAACACTGGGAGTGTTACCTCTGCCACTCATCTGGAAATAAAGGTTATTTTTGGAAGAAGCTATTGCTGTCAGCAAAACCAAAAGATCAGGGTCTTCTCCTGTTATGATGACGCTGCAAATCTGTTAGTTTCTGATATAGCAGTTTCCACTAACAGGACATTGGCATCTTCCATTGCCGGTTTGATCTGAATGCCCTTGGCATCCGTTTCAGATATCAGCAATGCACAATATTCTAGTGAAGCAAAATCTGCTCTTCCTAATGGAAGAGCTGAAGTGATTTTGAAGACCACTAGTATGGAAATGGGTGGTCCAAAAATATTCAGATGGTCTCTTTCAATGCAGAATTTCATGTCCTACAACTTTTAATTGCAGTATGTTTTCAATATTTGACTGATTTGAGATATAACCACAAAACCAAAACAATACCCTTTTTTGTGGCTACATTTTTTTCCCCCACCACTTATGCACAACTTCGCCATGGGAGAAAAACCTAGGATAGTCATATTGGGCAACAAATGTACCATTAAAACAATAAAACCTTTTGTAGCAATTATTTCTGATTTCTCTAATTTTTAGGTTTATCCCTACTGGACTAAAAGGCAAAAAATTGAGTTTTTGGTAATTTTAGAAAATTACTGTATTTTTGAACATCTGTATCGTTCAAAAAACACTTTTGACCTGTGAAATATGTAGGACATTTTATACTCTTCAACGTTGTTTAGAGGTATGTTTTGTGTAAAACACACAGTTTAGAAGCTATAAGTGAAAAAAGGGCAAAACTTTAGAGGTATTTTGCCCCCTGCAAAGTTCTCCAGGTAAAAAACTACTTTCTACTCCACAAAGCATCTACACATGACATACTAAAAAAAAGTTCAAAACATACTAAAAGTTCAGAATACTTTCCGGGCAACACCTTTTTTTTTTTAATAATTAAAATAGGACAAGTTTGGGGTGGGGCAGCACATGTTTGCAGCACTACCCCATAGTATTAAGATACCCAAGTCATACGAACAGATGGCCAGCCATTTATAAGAAAATGCTCCAAAACTTTCGGTCTTGTGTTATATACCTTCACGTCCTCTCTGTGAACTGAATGGCACAGTGGCCAAGGTTGTAGCTGGCTTGGTAGTTGATGTTTTTATTTTTATTTATTTATATATTTATTTATTCAGATTCTTGTTCATGTAACTTTCTTTGAATGACTCCAGCACTATGATGGTAGAATCAGGGTGCCGGGAGAAAACATCCAACCATTAACTTGATTGTGCTTACACCTGTTTTACACGCCAGATAACTTCAAAGTCACTCTAGATTTCAACCTCGGTAGAAACAATATTTTTGTGAACTGCAATGAACACCTTCCCTCCAATTGAACCTGACTTATCTTTGCAATATACATTCCACTAAACATTTTGGAGCTTGCCACTTTGAGATTCAGCCAACTCAGTCCCGAGGACTATTTGAGTGCAACAGATTTCTTGCAATGCAGTAAATGTGTGAAATTTGTTTCTAATACTCTGAAAATTTATGGCAAATATTTTGGCAGTCGATGAGCCCTTTTGAATGTTTCCTCACTTCACTGTCCACATATCAACTCATGAGTGTTCTCAGAATGATCACCTAGCCTAAAAAACCAATTTGCACCCCATAAGTACTCTGCTACCCAGGTAGCTGCTTCCTTTGTCTGGTGCACCCCTGATCCATCAAGGTGGTCCCTTCAATTACCTGCCTAATAACACTGATCCTGAAATCTGCAGCCATGACAGTCAGTTGACAAAGCCTTTGGTAGAGACACTCCAGTTGGCTACATACCAAAGGACCCCAATCCACTCTGATAACAATGCTGCAAATTGAAAGCTCTGCTCGCACCCTGTGTGCGAGCCAGCAGTCTTCACCAATTCCACCAGCTGCATGTATCATTTGAGAATGTCCCAGCATCCAAGTGATGGGAGTCATCAGCCGGCCACGGTGGCCGAGGGGACTGAGGCGCTCCAGTCATGGTCTGCACGGCCACTGCAGTTGGGGGCTCGAATCCCCCCCCCTCGGGCATGGATATTTGTGCTGTCCTTAGTGTCAGCTAGTATGTAAGTAGTTTGTAAGTTTAGGGACTGATGACCCTGTAGTTAAGTCCCATAAGCTGTACGAACATTTGAATATTTGGAGTCATCAGTACGCCTGCACAGTCCTTACTGAATGGGCAATGCCACTTGTCCAGACTCCACATTAGCCCTCTACCTCAAGTGAAGCAAACATGCTTACCCACCCCTTACCTTGCAGCGAGGGCATATCATCTACATCCGGTACACCGTAAGAACTTGGGTGACCTACTCACACCGTAGATGCCCCACGGGACATGCCAGACTCTTTGTCACCACCGCACCCTGAGGCAGCAGCCTGGAGATGGCTGACCACGGCTAAAAGCACGTTGAGTAGTGTCGATACGCAGCATGCACACACTCTATCCATCCTACCACAGCTACTGAAATACCTAAATAGTGAAAACAAAGTAGCTGAATTTAATTCACTACTAACTACTGCTTCATTAATGGCAGCTGGTAGCTGACTGAGCTTTAATAAACTGTCCCCCCACTCTTCAAACCAACAGTGTGATTCAAATGCATTGAAATTTCATGATGAAGACATCTATTATGATCGGACTATAAACTTGACACATAGCCAGCCTATCTGTGACTCAAAACCACTTCTGTGTGGTGGGTAACAGTCCATCATTTACATATTGTTGTTAATCGATCATGGATGTTTTCTTTTTATATATTTTTGTACGTAATCATAGGGTAGTACGGCATATCCTCTACAGTTTGCTTTATGAAATCCATCTTCAGTCATATATATTAAATTTTTTTTCACCCTGTTTTCTCTTCTACAGTAATTTAACAATGTTTGCCAGGAAGAATGTTCCAAAAGAACCAACTGTCAAAAAAGGTTGAAAATATTTAAATATTTGTCACTTTGTAATTAGAACCTCTACAGTACTTGGAAACATACACTAGATCTTCAAAAGAGTACATCATTGAATGGCTCATAATTTCGATTTATAATGGAAACAGAAAATCAATGGAAATTCAACATTTCATGTTCAAGAATATGGTTTTGCAAGTACTGACATGAAAAGGCTTAATCAAAAAGTCAGTGATGTGGCCACTAAATGTAAGGTTGACGAGGACGTGGTCCAATGTACCAGTCAACAGAGATTAGATTAATACACTTAATGAAAGTTACATTAATAATAAATGTTAAGTTCTAAGCAAGCTAAGAAATTAACCAGCTTTCTTATTTGAATTCCCATGCAGCAGCATAAGAAGATATTAATGTTATTTTTTCTGTTCTGTTACTAACTGTGCTAAGTCACTTCTCAAAGTGCTCAAAAATTGTGGAATAGGTCATTCGCTAATTACAGGTGTAAATATCTCGATAATAATGACATATAATCTATTCTCTTGAAATTGTCATCATTGTGATTACTAAGTAATTTAAGACATGAGGAAAATACTGTGATTAGCTGTATAGGCATGTAATTTAGTGAGGAGAAGTTGGATATTCTTGATGAAAGTTGAAAACACTACAGTCGATTGCTAATGCCTATTGCACAGTGCAACGAATTGTTAAGATGATAGGCTACTTGAAAGTCAGAAAGAGGACATGAAAGGAAATACAAAGAAAGTGCTCAGGCTACAATGCTAATGAATCTGCTCAGTGGTAAGAGACATTCCCAAGGAGTGTAGTATCGCCCATATGAGTGTCATTAGCAGCTTACATCAAGAGAAATTCCACCCCTATCATCTGTCATTATATCAGACACTTGACGGCAGTGATTTTGAACATAGTACAAAATTTTGTTGGTTTGTCCATCAGCAGATGAGGCAACCCTAGGCTTTTTCCAGTGTGTGCTCTTTACCAATCAAACAATGTTCACTAATTACCATAATGTAAATTATTAGCATGCACTAGTGGGCAACTGAAAATTCACTTTGGCTTCATCAGGTGCAACATCAACAGAAATGGAATATAAACGTATAACGAGGCATCATAGGAAATCACATAGTGGGTTTTTACTTCATCCTAGGTGTGTTAAATAGAAAATCTTATGCATGCTTTTCTACAATCATTCTTCTGTTTTATCTAGAAGAGATACTATCAGATATTTGACAGTGTATATGGCTGCAACATGATTGTTATCCAGCTCACTCATATGTGTTGCAACACAAATACTAAATGAAACTTTCCTGGATGCTGGATTGGCTGAAATTCTCCTGTAAAATGGTCTGCAAAGTCTCCTGATTTGACTCCTCTTCATTTTTCTTTGGGGAACAATCAGAGGTGTGATTCATTACGAAGTCCCCACTGCACCAGACATAGTGTGTCGTCAAATCGCCAGTACATGCTGTACCATTTTAGCCATTGTAATTACATCTGTTCATCTTTCTTTCAAATGATTACAAGTGCGCCTTTGTCTATGGTAAACGATTTGAATGCATATTTAAATATACAATAAAGATATGGTTTTGTAAGACAAATTGATTAGGGTGGTTACCAAATTATTAAATTGAATTCATGTGTGTGTGAAATGTATTGTTATGTCAAATAACTCGAGAGCTTGAATTGCATATAGCTGGTAACACTGTCATCATGTATTTACATTTAACATGACATGAAGCTTCCACCCTACTCTATCCTGAGGAAGTCTCATCATATCCTCATAAGAATAGCAAACTACATCCGTTTGAATCTGCTTACCATATTCATCCCTTGGTCTCCCCTTGAGATTTTTACCCCACACACTTCCCTCCAATGCTAAATTTACAATTCCTTGATGTCTAATGTGTCCTATCAGTCAATAACTTTCTTAGTCAATGTATGCCAGAAATTCCTTTTCTCCCCAATTACGTTCAGTACCTCCTCATTAGTTACGCAATCCACCCATCTAATCTTCAGCATTCTTCTGTAGCATCACATTTCAAAAGCCTGTATCCTTTTTCTTTCTGAACTATTTATCTTCCAGTTTTCACTTCTGTACAAGGCAACAACACACAAATGCCTTCAGAGAAGACATCCTTACACTTAAATTAAGTTTTGATGACTTAAATTAATATTCAATGTTAGCAAATTTCTGTTTTTCAAAAAGCCTTTTCTTCCCATTGACATTCTGCATCTTATATCCCTTGTATTGTGACCTTCATATGTAATTTTACTGCCCAGGTAACAAAACTCATCTACCGCATTTATTGTTTCGTTTCTTAATTTAATTCCTTCAGCATCGTCTGATTTTCTAAGACTACATTCTGTTACCCTTGTTATGCTCTTGTTAATGTATATCTTACAAGCTCCTTTCAACTAACTGTCCATTCCGTTCAATTGCTCTTCCAGATCCTTTGCTTCTCCGACAGAATTACAATATTCACTGGCAAAACCCAATGTTTTTATTTCTTCACCTTGAACTTTAATTCCTTCTCCAAATTTCTCCTTGATTTTCTTTATAGCTCACTCATTGTACAAATTGAATAACATTTGAGAAAGGCTACAATCCTATCTTACTCCCTTCCTAATGTTTGCATTCGTTTCATATCATTCAACTCTGATAACTGCTGTCTGGTTTTCGTACAAATTGTAAATAACCTTCTGTTCCTTATATTTTACTCATGCTTGCTTCATAATTTCAAGGAGTGTATTCCAAGCGACATTGTCAAAAACTTTCTCCAGATCTACAAATGCTAGAAATACAGGTTTTCCTTTCCTGAACCGATCTTCTAAGATAAGTTGTAAAGTGAGAATTGCCTCCTGTGTTCCTACATTTCTCCTGATGTCAGCTTCTACCAGCTTTTCCATCCTTCTGTAAATAATTTATGTTAAAATTTTTCTACCGTGACTTATTGAACTGATGGTTCTGTAATTTTCACACCTGTCTGCACCTGCTTTCTTCAGAAGGGGGATTATTAAATTTTTCTTAAAGTCTGACAGTATTTCCCCTCTTAAGCACCAGGTGAAATAGTTTTGTCATTGCTGGCTCTTCCACAGACTTCAGTAGTTTTGAGGGAATATCATCCATTCCAGGGGCCTTGTTTTGACTTGTGTTGGAGTCCTCTGTCAAATTTTTGTCTCAGTATAGCATATCCTATTTCATCTTTGTCTACTTCTCGAAGTTCATTTCGTTTGTGGAGCCCCTCTATTTAATCTTTCCATCTTTCAGCTTTGCCTTCTTTGCTGAGAACTGGTTTTCCATCTGAGTTATTGAGATTCATACAGATATTTTTGTCTACAAATGTCTCTTATTTTCCTGTAGGTGGTGTCTATTTTCTCCTATTTATACATTCTTCTACAGACTTGTGTTTGCCGTCTAGCCACTCCTGCTTAGCCATTTTGCACTTCCTGTCAATCTCATTTCTTAGTCGTCTGTACTCCATTTTGCCTGTTTCATTTACTGCGTTTTTGTATTTTTCCTTTCAACAACTTATATTTCCTGTAATATCCTTGTTGTTTTGTTGTTGTTGTTTTGTTGTTGTTGTTGTTGTGTTGTAGGTCTTGCCTTTCTGGCTAATTAGTATTCTGCTGCCTTCACTATTCCATCTCTCAATACTACCTATTCCTCTTGTACTGTTTTTTCTCAAGAACTTCACATTCCTTCAATTTATCCACATCCCATCTTATATTTCTACATTTTCTGCTGTTTTATTATTATTATTTTTTTTTTTTCTTCAACGTACAGTTCATGACTAACAAGGTGTGGTCAGTCTATATCTGTCGCTGAATATGTCTTAAAGTTTAAAATGTGGTTCTGAAATTTTACCATTACAAAATCTATCTCGTACCTACTGGTGTCTTCTGGTCTCTTCCACATGTTTATACTACTAATAATAAGAGATGATAAATATAATGCTTTCCTTAACACATTTCCAATGCTCTTTGAAAGCTGACTTCCATTAGAATGCTCAAAACAAGGCAATACCACCAATAGGCAGCCTGGGTTACTGACAGTAGGAATAAGAATGTCATGTCAAACAAACTGGGAATTAGTTAGAAGCAGTCACAATCAAACTACAGTAGTCCATTACAAAAAGTATTGTAAGGTTCTGAAAAATATAATTAAGAAGGCAAAAAGGCGCGCGTTATTTGTTTGCCTATCCTTTTTCCCCAAGGTAAGTCTTTCCTCTCTCGGGATTGGAATGACTCCTTACCCACTCCCTTAAAACCCCCCATCCTTTCCTTTTCCCTCTCCTTCCATGTTCTTTCTGATGAAACAACCTTAGCTTGCGAAAGCTCAGTTTGTGTGTGTGTGTGTGTGTGTGTGTGTGTGTGTGTGTGTGTGTTGATTTTTTTTTTTTTTTTTTTTTTTGGATCAACGAACTGGTGCTTTTTCACCTGGTAACTTCAACTTACTTTGTGTTTTATAAATATTTTTCCGAACAGGATTGTTTCCCTCTATATTACCTTATAAAAAGTAACATTTTAAATTTGCAGTAATTATGATATTTAAACATTTAGTTTGTTTGAAAATGGCATAGGTGTGCACATTCCACACTCATAAGGGGTATTCTTCACTAGTAAGACATCCTAGACAAATATTGACTTACACATTTTGCAATCTTTGCAATAAATTTCTTCCACTCACTCGGCTATTTCTACATCCACGTATGGACATACTCCACAATCCGCTACTAGCCATTGCCTTATATATCCCACTCCCAAATAGAACGAGTGAAAAACAAATGGCCATATGTCTTTCTGGGAGCCCTAATTTCTCTTATTTCACATTTGTGGTCTTTCTGCCAAATGTAAGTTGTCAGCAACAGAATTGTTCTGCAGTCGGCTTCAAATACTTACCTTCTAAATTTCCACAACAGTGTTTACTTCTGGCAGTCAGTTCTTCTATTTAGGACTTCTTAGAAAAGGCATGTTTTTTTATTTAAGAGTGGATATAAATAATGTCTATCAGATTTTTGTGTACATTATTTAAACCACCTCATTATCACAAGTTGAATTAGGCCTAATTAGTGATACACTTCGCTCTGATGAATCATTATTTCCACTGAATGAAAGTTTATTAAAGAGCCTGCTATTAAAGACTACATTTTCTGTAGAGGGTTCTATTCTAGTGATTAATAATATTGTGGTGAGCAGTGCTACATTTCTTTATCCGACTAGTTTTTTATTTTTTCTACCATATCATGACAATTTGAAACCTGTACTCGGTTTTAGTGAGTTATTTAACATGACCATATAAATTCTAAGGTTTATAGCATGATTAACGCTAGATTTCGAGAATGTTGGGGGTACAAATTACACCCTCTGGTACGCAAATCTTTGCCGAAAAAGATTGCTTTTTCACTCACAAAAAACAGAATCAGACTTCTCGTACATATCTAACTAATGAAAGGAATATAATAATGGAAAGTCCAGGTTGAAATTAATAATATAGTGAGGACAGTTTACAACTCACTGCAAAGATGTGGTGACAAGCTGCGACAGGCACATACAAAAGACACAAACATATAACACATTCAGCTATCAGCCATGGCCTTCTTCAGAAAAGAGAACACTCATGCAATCACACAGGCACACAACACAGTCATACAACCATCACCTCCGACTGCCACACAGTCGGAGGTGATGGTTGTATGACTGTGTTGTGTGCTTGTGTGAGTGTTCTATTTTCTGAAGAAGGCCATGGCCGATAGCTGAATGTGTTGTATGTGTGTGTCTTTTGTATGTGCCTGTTGCACCTTGTCACCACTTCTTTGTGGTGAGTTGTAAACTGTCCTCACTATATTATGAAAAGTATACATTTAACTACACATTATTCAGGGAAAGTTATGTTACTGTTGTAAACACGATTATTAGATACTTTGTGACAGAAATAAAGTCAAAGTGATAGTTCAAATTATCAATGCACACACATTCTGTAGTTTCTTTCTTAGCCCAAGTGGAGCACTGTCGTTTCAAAGTAAAGGATTTGATATTACATTACGCACAATGAATCATTAACCCAGATAGTGCTGATGTCCTTCCAGGAGGAGGAAAACCGCAGCTTACTTTTTTGTTGTTGTCTGTAATAATTTGTGTACAGTATCATATATTAATTTTTTGAATCACCTCTCCCACTGAAGATCAAGTTTAGCTTGTATTGTCGATAGCAAACTGGTTGGATACAGCTGCAAAATTGAGGTTCATACAGAAGATACTGAAGACTTCCTCATAGTTAGGCTAATATTTCTTGAAGTGTCCTCAATTTTTGAGACATTTATATGTGTATATTTCATCTTAAATGTTGTTTAAATAATAATGATTCATTAGATTAAAATTATAAAACATTCATTTCAGAAAGATGGGCAGTATTGCAAAACTAATGGTGCGATTATGAAAGGGTGGGGGGGGGGGGGGATATCACTTATAATGATCTTGTGCAGTCATATGAAGGTGATTAATAGCTTTTGAGAAAATAATTGAACCAAAAGGTTTTACAAGAAAGCATCTAATGTAGTTCAAAGGTACGTATACCAGGTATCAAGTAGAAGATTGATTGGATACCGTAGTGCTTTACGAAACATTGCCCTGTTAGAGGTGGTATCCATTTGCTTTTCCAACCTTTGAACTGACTTAACTAGTCATTTACAGTAGGACCTACAGTAAAAATCGGATTCCTAAGCATGTTATGCCTTGGTATTTTTTAGGTTTACAAACATTACCAGAAATACAGGATGAAATTTTCACTCTGCAGCGGAGTGTGCTCTAATATGAAACTTCCTGGGAGATTAAAATTGTGTGCCGGAACTGGGATTTGCACCTGGGACCTTTGCCTTTTCATATCAGCGCACACTTCACTGCAGAGTAAAAATTTCATTCTGAAAACATTGCTTAATATGTGGCTAAGCCATGACTCCACCATATCCTTCCTTTCAGGAGTGCTAGACCTGCTTGTTCGCAGGAGAACTATTGTGAAGTTTGGAAAATAGGAGGCGAGGTACTGGCAGAATGGATGTTGTGGGGCAGCACTGTGAGTCGTGCTGGGATACCTCAGTGATAGAGCGCTTGTGACTGGAAATACATGGGTGGATATTTTTTCACTATATTAACAGAAGTGAATAATCAGCACAGTTATAATAGTTCTTAAAGATTTCTTCAAAATTAGTGTTGTTGTTGTTGTGGTCTTCAGTCCAGAGACTGGTTTGATGCAGCTCTCCAACCTAATCTATCCTGAGCAAGCCTCTTCATCTCCTCATAAGAATAGCAACCTACATCTGTCTGAATTTGCTTACTATATTCATCTCTTGGTCTCTCTGTCATTTTTATCCCCACACACTTCCCTCCAACGCTAATTTCACAATTCCTTGATGTCTAAGAATGTGTCCTACTAACCGATCCCTTCTTTTAGTCAAAGTATGCCAGAAATTCCTTTTCTTCCCTATTCTGTTCAGTACTTCCTCATTAGTTACACAATCCACTCACCTAATCTTCAGAATTCTTCTGTAACACCACATTTCAAAAGCCTCTATTCTCTTCCTGTCCGCACTGTTTATCGTCTATGTTTCACTCCCATACAAAGCAACACTTCACACAAACACCTTCAGAAAGGACTTCCTTATGCTTAAATTAGTGTTCGATGTTAACAAATTTCTCTTTTTCAAGAACACTTTTCTTTTCATTGTCATTCTGCATTTTATATCCTCTGTACTGCGACTATCATTTGTTATTTTACTGCCCAAGTAACAAAACTCATCTACCTCCTTTATTGTTTCATTACCAAATCTAATTCCTTCAGCATCACCTGATTTTCTTAGGCTGCACTCCATTACCCTTGTTTAGCTCTTGTTAATTTTCATCTTATATGCTCCGTTCAACATGCTGTCTATTCTGTTCAATTGCTCCTCCATGTCCTTTGCTGTCTCTGACAGAATTACAATGTCATTGACAAAACACAATGTTTTTATATTTCTTCACCCTGAACTTTAATCCCTATTCCAAATTTCTCCTTTTTTTCCTTTATAGCTTGCTCAATGTACAAATTAAACAAAATTGGAAAAAGGCTATAACCCTGTCTTACACCCATCCCAACCTCTGCATCTCAGATGTGCCCTTCAACTCTGATAACTGCTGTCTGGTTTTTGTACAAGTTGTAAATAACCTTCCGTTCCCTATATTTTATTCCTGCTGATTTCAAGATCTGAAAGATTTTATTCCAGTCAATGTTATCAAACGCTTTCTCCAAATCTACAAAAGCTAGAAATGAAGGTTTGCCTTTCCTTAATCTATCCTCTAAGGTAAGCCGTAAAGTCAGGATTCCCTCCTAAGTTCCTACATTTCTCCTGAATCCAAATTGATCTTCCCCATGGTTGTCTTCTACTAATTTTTCCATCCTTCTGTAAATAATTCGTGTTAAAATTTTGCAAGCATGACTTATTAAACTGGTGTTTCTGTAATTTTCACACCTGTCTGCACCTGCTTTCTTTGGAATGGGGATTATTACATTTTTCTTAAAGTCAGAGGTTATTTCTCCTGACTCATACATCTTACACACCAGGTGAAATAGTTTTGCCATGGCTGGCTCTCCCAGAGACTTCAGTAGTTCTGCAGGAATGTCGTCCACTCCAGGGGCCTTATTTCGACTTTGGTCTTTCAGTGCTCTGTAAAATTCTTCTCTCAGTACAGTATCTCCTATTTCATCTATATCCTCTTCCCTTCCTACAATATTGTCTCTAAGTTCCTTTCCTTTGTATAGTCCCTCTATATATTCTTTTCACCTTTCAGCTTTCCCTTCTTTGCTGAGAACTGGTTTTCCATCAGTGTCCTTGATATTCATAGAGCTGTTTTTCTTATCTCCAAATGTTTCTTTTATTTTGCTGTAGGATGTATCTATTTTTTCCCTATTTATACATTCTTCTACATCCTTGCATTAGCCTTCTAGCCACTCCTGCTTAGCTATTTCACACTTCCTGTGAATCTCATTTCTTAGTCGCCTGTACTCCTTTTTGCCTGTTTTATTTACTGCATTTTTATATTTTCTCCTTTCATCATTTAAATTTAGTATTTCGTGTGATATCCAAGGATTTTTGGCAGGTCTTGCCTTTCTACCTATTTTGACCTCTGCTGCCTTCACTATTTCGTTTCTCAATGCTACCCATTCCTCCTCTACTGTTTTATTTTCTCCCATTTCTGTCAATTGTTGCCTAAAGCTCCCTCTGAATTTCTCAAGAACTTCAGGATCCTTCAATTTAACCAGGTCCCATCTCCTTATTTTCCTACCTTTTTGCAGTTTTTTTCAGTTTCAGCCTACAGTTCATGACCAAAAGTTATGGTCAGAGTCTATATCTGCCAATGTGTATGTTTTACAGTTTAAAACCTGGTTCCGGAATCTATGTTTTACCATTATAAAATCTATCCCTGTGTCTCCTGGTGTCTTCCACGTATATAACCTTCGTTTGTGATTCTTAAACCAGGTGGTTGTTATGATTAAGTTATGTTCCGTGCAAAATTATACCAGGTGATCTCCTCTTTCATTCCTTTTGCCCAGTCCATATTCACCTACTATTTTACCTTCCCTTCCTTTTCCTACTACCGAATTCCAGTCCCCCATTACAATTAAATTTTCATCTCCCTTAATTGTCTGAATAATTTCTTTTACCTTCCCATACATTTCTTTGTTCTCATCATCATTGGCGGAGCTAGTGGACATATAAATGTGATCACTGCGCTGCTCTTAGTAGTTTACCCGCATTCCTATTTTCTTATTCATTATCAGACCTACTCCTGTAATACCCCCAACTGATTTTGTATTTATAATCCTGTACTCGCCTGACCAGAAATCCTGTTCCTCTTTCCATCGAACTTCACTTATCTAACTTCAGCGTATCCATTTCCCTTTTTAAATTTTCTAACTTCCCTACCCGATTAAGGGATCTAACATTCCACGCTCTGATCCGTAGAATGCCAGTGTTGTCTTTCCTGATGATCACATCCTCCTGAGTAGTCCCCACCCGGAGATCCGAATGGGGGACTATTTTACCTCCAGAATATTTTACTTGAGAAGATGCCATAATCATATATTCAACAGTAGAGCTGCATCTCCTCGGGAAAAGTAACGGGTGTAGTTTCCCCTTGCTTTCAGCCATTCGCAGTAGCTGTGTGGCATTAGCTGATGTTACAAGGCCAGCTCAGTCAATCATCCAGACTGTTGCCCCTGTAACTACTGAAAAGGCTGCTGCCCCTCTTCAGGAACCACATGATTGTCTGGCCTCTCCACAGATACCCCTCCGTTCTGGTTGTACCTACGGTACAGCTATTTGTATCGTTGAGGCACGCAACCCACCCTACCTCGGCAATGTCTGTGCTTCTGGGGGTGTACAAATTAGTATAAAGGTGTATATTTGTATGCAAAAACACACCCAAGCGTGCACGCGCACACTCACGCGCACACTCACTCACTCACTCACACACACACACACACACACACACACACACACACACACCATACATAACGTGATCCTATCGTAGTTCTAAATGATTTTTCATACTTTCTTGGGACATTTAGATTTTATAAAAGGTGAACAATGAACTAATGTCCTTTAGATGTTAGCAGTTTATGTGGTCCTATTTAAGTGAAAACGTATTGATGACATTCAACAATGGTGGATTGGGGGGGGGGGGGGGAAGGCTGATGCTGCTAATCTTGCCAGCAAATAATGCAATCAGGTTAATATGCAGTATAGGGTACTATTATATTTGTAAACACAGTTAAATATATTTCCTTGTAAAACTAAATACATTACTCGTTAGAGCCCTGAGCAGATCGACATCAGTACTAGCAGACAACCAGACAAAAGATTACCATTTTCTGTTATCTAGTGTAGCGGTATTTTTCTTTTTTTCTCTCTGCCGTCGATCGTGACAATTCAATCATTGTCTTTTGTAACATTTGCTACTGCTGTATTTTTACACAGAAGGAATATTTTCTCAAGAGTTTTATAATAATGGAAAGTCCAGGTTGGAATAAATAATATAGTGAGGACAGTTTACTACTCACCGCAAAGACGTGGCGACGAGCTGCGACAGGCACATACAAAAGACACACATTGTATGTGTGTGTCTTTTGTATGTGCCTGTCGCAGCTCGTCGCCACGTCTTTGCGGTGAGTAGTAAACTGTCCTCACTATATTATTTATTCTCAAGAGTTTTCTTTTATAACACACAGTACAGCTGTTAACAGTTTATAATGTTTATTATTATTAAGTGTCTTTGCATGTCACATTCTAAGAAACGGTACACCCTCATTTGGCCAATTTCCCTTCCGCTAAGAGTCTGACTGAGTCGCCTCGCTCGCAAGCTCTTGTGCTCGAGCTACGAGCTGTGCCACTCCCAAGCAGTGACCACGCTTACGAGTAATGAGCGAGTTTCTTGCGCCTGCTGACCAACTCTACTGCCATGCCTTGAGTGTTGTCAGTTGTGAGTGCATTCTGGAATTGGAATAGGGAGGGTGGGTGGTGGTGGGAAGGGGAGGGACAGAGAAGGAAGATAATTGAGGCAAAGATCAGGGACTGGGAGGGGGGAGGATAACAGTACCTTCTGACAAAGTGTACATGGATCAAAAAGGATGTTGGGTGCAGCTCCAGAATAGAGTTAGGGGTGGGGGTGTAAATGTTAAAGAAGAGGAGGAGGAGGAGGAGGAGGAGGAGGAGGAGGAGGAGTGTGAGTAGGGGAGGAGCAGACAGGAGGAAAATAGTAGAAAACAATGAGGCTAAGAGATATGATTTGGTGTAGGACAGAGGGAGCAGAAACTGTCGAGTGAAGGGTGTGGAGCAGCAGGTTACTGTAGGATGAGACTAGGATAATATTAGGACTGGAAAAAAGTAGTGTTAGGATAACAATATTGCCAATTTAAGAAAAACTAGTGTTGGAGGGGAAGATCCAGATAATTTGGGTTGTGAAACAGCCACGGTAAACAAGCATGTTGGGCTCAGCTGCATGTTGTGTCACAGGGTGAGCCACCTTGCTCTTAGCCACAGTTCAGTGGTGGCCATTAATTCTGATGGTCAACTGGTTTGTGGTCATGTCAAAACAATGTGAAAATGTAAAACATAATTTAAAAAGCTACCCAATTCTTGTAGCTCAGTTGGTAATTACATGGCTGCATTTACAGTTGTTCTCTTATGTGATAGGATAAGCCTGTGACAGGGTGGGACAGGAGTGCAGGGTGGGTGGACTGGGCAGGTATTGCATTGTAGTATTCTTCAGTGATATGGTCCCTGTTGCAAGGGATTTGGATTGGAAGTGGTATAGGAATAGATTAGGGTATTGTTAAGGTTGTGTGGGTAAAGGATACAACTTTAGCAGAGGTAGAGTGGGGTATTGTCTAAGATGTCCCTTATTTCAGGACATGATAGATAATCAGAGCTCTGAGAAAGGATGTGGTTCAGTTCTTTCAGTCTGAGGTGGTATTGGGCGGCAAGCAGGACTTTCCTTAGAGGCTGATTATTGGTACTGGTGAGATGACTGGGATATCTGGTAATATTCCATAGGATATCTGTTTGTGGACTAAGGCTGAGGGAAGGCCTTTGTGAATAAGTCACGTCAAATACACTGTTCACCAGTAACCAGGCAGGAAAGAGGCATTATTACATGTGAAATGGATGGCAGCTATCAAAATGCACATACTGTGATTTGTCTTTTGTATGTCCATGACTACATCTCAACAATCATCTTTATGATGACTTCAGTAGTGTCCATATTACAGTTAGTAGTGTGTGTCAGAAAGGCAGGGGGAAGCGGTGAGAGAGGAACACAATATCAGGATTATCACAGATGTTTAATATTTTGACTCTTGTTAGACACCTGAAACTTAGTTTCAAAGCAGAAAGACCAGCTCATTTATTAACATTTAACAATGGGAGGTCCAGGGAGGGATGTCAGTATTAAGTACATAGGTAGCAACTCGACATATGGATGTTCACTGAGCTGCAGACAGCTACATAAAATAGATGAAAACACTCGCACAACTATTGTCAACCACAGCCTTCATCAGAAAGAGGCAAGTAACAGTTGCAAAATCATTCAGACATAGCCCATGCACACGTGACCATGAATTGTTGAGTGTATGTGTGTAACTTTCTGGTGAAGACTGTGGACAAAAATTGAAAGTTGTATGAATGTGTTTAATTTTTAACCTGTATTCCACTTCATGCACCACACACATTTTACTCCATGTTGTGGTGTGCTTCATTTTACGATACTGACCAAAAATATTGTTGTTAAATAAATTCCTGACTTTGTAAATTATGATTGACACGAGATATGCAGTCCTATACAGATCTCACATATCCAATCAGGAGCCAAATCTGAGGGAGTGCAAGGTCACCTGACTAAGTCTCATACAGAGATGTCAAGCAGGATCTCAATGTTTAGAGCATCAGATAGATCAGAGTCTTCTGTTAATTCTCTTCTCCCAAGTTACCAATTCCATATTTTCATTTTCTAGAGAAGGCAGCAAAATAACTTCTGATGGCCAAATAAATAAGATATGAAATGCAAAATAGCTGTGGGAATAAAAGTATTTCTGAAGAAACGAAATCCATTTAAATGTTAGGAAGTCCTTTCTGAAAGCAATTTTCCTCGCAGAGGCTCACGGTTTTTTTCATGAGTATATGTGTGGTGAGCACAGGACCCAAGCTAATGCAGTCTTTCTTCCTTCCTTCCTTCCTCCCTGGACTGCATTTCCTTTCCCTTCCCCTCCTTTCCTATCTTCACTCCTTACACTCCCGACCGGGGGAAAACTTAGCAGTTTGGTCTCCCTATCCCAAACAACCATCTAGTCAAAGCAATTTTCTGTAGTGTAGTATTGTATAGGAGTGAAACATTGATGATAAGGAGTACAGACAAAAACATGATAGAAGCTTTTGAAATGTGATTCTACAGATGAATATTGAAGATTAGATTGCTGGATCACATAAAAGAGAGATGATAGGTTGTTGGGAAACATTATGAGAGATCAAGGAATCGTCAGTTTCGTGTTAGAAGGAGGTGTGTTGGGTAAAAATCACAGGGGGGGATCAGTAGACAAATACAGTAAGCAGGTTCAAAAGGATGTAGATTACCATTCTTATTCGGAGCTTATGAGGCTTGCACAGGCCAGGGTAGCGTGGAGAGCTTCACCGAACCAGTTTTTCAGACTGGAGACTGTAACAACAACAAACCAACAGAAAAGGTGTTTTTTACCTCTCTGTAGAGCTTTTCCCTCAGACAGTTCTCGCAAATGCCCCTTATGATGTTCTACTTGTAGTTGCAGTGTCAGTTGTGCATTATACTTAGTGGCTAGATAAAATAATCTACATAGTGTAGAAAGACCCTATCTAAATTCATCATCCATTATATTATTATCTGACACCATAGTAACATGTCAGCAAAACCCATATTCTATAAAGAATTGAATTCCTGTGTATAAAATAACTTAAAATGTTTAATTGATTTACGTATGAATTAATATATTAAATGCATATTGTAAATTATTAGACAGAGTAATACGTACAATTATGGAAATGCAGCCACTCGCCTAAAGTAGATCTGTGTGTGGAACCCAGCAACTAGTGATGGGAACAATCGAATGAAAACAATCAATTCATTCGGTTGTTAGAAAAAAAAATCGATCATTCGGTTGTAGTTTCTCGTATTGGTTGAATTATTCATTCATTCTTCTGAGTGAAACCAGTCGGTGGGACCAACCGAATGAAACAACCGATTCAGTCGGTTGGACTATTCATTCGTTCTTTTCAGTGAAACCAGTCGGTCAGAGCAACTGAATAAAAAAATCGACACAGTCGGTTGGACCACTCATTCCTTTTCTTTCGAGTTAAATCAGTTGATGGGGCCAACCGAATGAAAGAATTGACACAGTACGGTGGTCTCTTCATTAGTTCTTTTGAGTGAAACCAGTCAGTGGGAGCAACCGAATGAGAATCAGTCGGTCGTAGTTTTACTATGTTCGATTAATATTCGTTTATTTTTATTTTTATTATTTATTTATTTTTTTTTTTTTAATGAAAGTAGTCTGTGGGAACAACCGAATGAAAACATGCAACACTTTTCCAGTTTTGTACATTGACTGAATTACTCATTCTTTCTTTTCAAGTGAAACGAGGCAGTAAGTTTTTCTATGAATGAAACTGACATAACTACAGCAGTGCTACATTATACCGCCATGTAAAAGGGGTGTGCCAAAGTTAAAATGCGTATTACAATGTTCATTTAATTATGTACTGAATGAAGTAACTTTTCGTTTTATAATACACAGTAACAGTGATTCATATTTTGTTGTAGATTAAAACTGTTCGAGGTGCCATCAACGAGTAACTAATTAGATGTCATATTGCTGGAGCAGCCCTGCGATCACTTTCATTGCCCACCACAGACCTCAAAAACACCGATCATCTGGGCCTTATCAGATTCCTTTCGCAGACACCCACAATCTTTAGAAGTGGCCAATGACCACGAAGTACCACGGGGAGCGGGGACACGAGAGGGGGTGCCGCCTCGCTTGTGTTTCCACTGCGCCAGCAGGCACACGCCAAACTCCACACAACAGTGTCTGGCAGCGGGGCATGCCATCGCCCATTGTTGTCGGTTTCTTACTGTCTCAATAGAGAAGCGTGGAAACTACAGGGTGTTCCAAAATGATCGCTACAAGTTTAATCTCGCATACTGTATCTCCGAAGTGGGAACAGGTAGAAACGTGTGGTTTGCGGCTTATTGTTCATACTTATCTAAGGTACTAGTAGGACAGAGTTAAGTATTTTAACTTGCTAGATCAAAATTTGAAGATCACTAAAACATTAGATATTGTAAAAAAAGTTTATTAAAGTTTTTTGTATAAACATAAATATTTTTGTTAATTCCATCTAATTTGAAGGAGTACGAGAAGACATACAACATTTATCGGTGCTGTAAATTTCCTTCAGCGCGTCTGTATTCGTCAACAGTGTATGATAACATTCATCTCAAGTTTCATAAATATTCACTCTTGTCACAGATATTTCTGAGGTTATCGGTGAAACGGTGTGGAGGTTTATTCCATCCCTGCGCCATGTACCATACAAAATCTTAGATTCCACTTGTTTTGAAAGTCAAGTGTGCAAAATTTCATCAAGATCAGAATAAAACTCTATATTGGCGTCGAATTCTGGAATACCTTCTCTCATGCATCAAACTAAAGTAGATGTAGACGGTGACCATTCTCTTTCTTTCAAGGTGAAGAGTGAAATATATCATTAAAATTAGAATACAAATGGAATTTGTCGAAGTTAGTAGGTAAAGTACCCTCCGCCATGCACCTACGAAATTTATTGTACACAGTTACCTTCGCCTTGTTTTAAGGGTCAAGTGTGCAAAATTTCATCAAGATCGCAGCCAAATTGTGGTTTTTGTCGAAGTTAGTATGTAAAGTACCTTCCGCCATGCACCGAATTAAATTTGATGTAGACAGTGGCGTTTCTCTTACTTTGAAGGTCAAGTGTGCAAAATTTCATCAAGATTGGAACAAAACTGCAGATTTGCATGCAATAGAAACACACATACGGACGCACTGCTATATTTTTAAGATTTGTCTTTAAGAATGTTTCATGATGAATTACAGTTCATTTATACCCGAAAAGGCTGAAGGAGTATGCAAATAGTCACACAAAGTCGATGAATTAATAAAAACATCCATATAACTGCAGAAACCGACAAAGACTTTTTCTAGTAGGTTGTATAGCATCAAGTGAAACCACTCAATGCCGAGAACATTCATATAAATGACAGAGACTTGTTTCATTCGGTGATTGTGCATCGACTGAAACCACTCAAACCCACTGAATGAGTGAAAACATCCATATAGCGGCTGCAGCCGACAGAGACTGATTTCATTTGATTGTTTCACATCGACTGAAACCACTCAAACCCCGCCAGTGAGTGAAAACATTCATACAGCCACAGAGACTATTTTCATTCGGTTGTTTCATTCGATTGAAAAAACCGACTGAACGAAAAAACAACCGATTGACCAATCGGTTGTTAAAAACAGTCGGTTGTCCCATCACTACCAGCAACAAGTAACAGAGAACAACATTCAACTACATTTAGACTTCTTATGTAAGTAGCAGTCACACACACACACACACACACGAATATACACTGCTGTGCAAGATTGATTATTAATACTGTATTATTATTGAGAGTAGTTGGTTGTGCTGGTGAATGTGGGGAGGGTATAGGTAAGGTTGGAAATAGCAGGTAGTGATAAAGAGGGAGAGACTATGACCTCACAATAAGGTTCTAGAGTATTGGGAGTAATGCAGGAAAAGATGTTGAAAGAAGCAGAGAGGGATGGGAAAGGGGGAAATGTAGGAAATAAACGGAAAAGGGGTGGAGATAAAGGGAACACAAAGGAGTAGAAAGGGAGGGAGGGGGGGATGGATACTGCATTGTAGGAGGGGTAGGTAGGGGTTAGTGGAGGTTTAGGCCAGGGGGTTGTAAGAGCACAGGATACAAAGTTTATTTAATTTGACTTAATTATGTAAGTGACAAAAAGTTGCAATTATGTGTAACTTGTTGGAAGTTGCTAAGTGGTCTCATTCTCAAATACTGGATGGATGTCCACATATTTGTGTGCCATGAGTTGTGCAGCTTCAAGACACACATAATATCTAACTGCAGAACTTGTGTTAATGTGTGAAATTTTTAACATAAACTATACCTCTTAAGTAGAGTAATTGTGGCAACATTTTAAAATTTTAAATTTGGTCATTTACCGAAAATAAAAATTTTGTTACCCTTAAAGCCATTAAATAGAAAACCTGCCACTGGTACACTAATCCAGTATAATTGCCTACTAATTCATTTGTTTGAAATAATGCTTTTATTGTGTACATAACTGTGAACTTTATCCGTATATAGTTGAATATTAATCTGGTATAGAAGAGTATTCTCTGTCAATAAGAGTTCAAATAGAATTGAAACAAGAATTGTTGAAGTCTCAGAGTTTTAGATGGGAGAGGGGGAGGGGGTCAGGGTGGAGGAGACATTTCACTCATAAAGCTATCATGAAATTTTATTGTTGAAATGAGAATTGCAAGTTAGATATGATTAGATATACTGCTTTCTTAGAAAGATGGACCCCAAAGAACACATTAGCACCATCATTTATTAACTGGAATGGTAATACAAAGTAAAATTATACTGCAGACAAATTATAGAAATTTTTTTATAATTATTACCCAAATATGAAGGGACAGAAATGAAAATTTTTGAAATAAACCATTTTTCCTTTGTGGAAATTGATTGATTAATTTCAGAATTTTTTTAAACTCAACAAAAGTAAAAAATAAGTGAAACATTTTATAGACATGTACTCAATTTGTGTAGGAGTTTTCAGAATTTATCAGTGAATCTTTCAACTCAACCTGTTTTTAAAAATTCTGATGCCTGAATGTTTAAAAATTATGAAATAATTAAATCTGTCTGATCTTAAAGGCATGTTTGTGCCATCTTTAGTATAAGGTAGTTCGTAAGTAGTTTGTAAGTTTAGGGACTGATGACCCCACACTTAAGTCCCTTAAGCGTAACAAACATTTCAAGATTTGACCCATTTTCACAACTTTCAGGAGAAGGAGAAAACTATAGATGTAGATTATTACTTATTTTTACCCAGAAAATAATTTCTCAGAATGTAATGTTTGTTAGTGAAAATGGAATTTGATCATTCATTTTTGTTTTTCAAAAAAGGCCTGTATGCCTTTCAGCTCTGCAGTTACTTGTAAATTGAAAACTTGTGTTGATTAATAAGTTTAATGAGGTATTATGATCACATGTATGACTGAATGTAATTTATTAATGAATTGCAGTAAATACACTGACTACTGATGTTAGCAGGTTTGGAATTATCTCATAAAATTGCATGGTGTTCTGAGGAACACATTTTACTATCTTAATCTGTGTTTAACAAGAGACTTGAAATTAACAAATGCATCAACTTCACGGTCTTGTTATTCCTGTATTTAAAATTTGAGCATTTTAAGGGAGAAAATGCCTGTTTCTTGTCTCCTGGGAGTCCTTTGGTTTCATTGAGTATAACAATCCTTAAAGTAAGGTGGCCACCATTTATCAGTATTAATGATTTTATCATATTCTGATATGTGTAGTTATACTTTTTTATTCTTTTGCTCCAGCACAGTTTTTATCTTCTTCTTTAATACTAAACAATTTCCGACATAGTGGGTATGAATGACCACATTAAGGAAATGTGGGTACTTTACTCAAATCTTCCAATTGCAGTTACAGTATAACCCCGATTTTGCATGACCTCGATTTAGCATGAACCCCCATTTAACAGAAGAATTTTCAAGTCCCGAAAATTATTCCACAAGTGCAATGGAATTTGATATTTGATTTAACGTAATTAGGAATTATGACAAACCCCACATTTTGTGTTAGGAAATGTTGAAATTCTCAAGTATTTATTTCTATTTGTTATGGTTATGCGACAATAGAAACCTATGAAAAAGACGTCATAAGCTTGCGAAGGATGATTGAAGGCCTATAATTGAGGTTTTCCTCCTCACATTATAAATCACAAATTTTATAATGACATATACCATACACATATCGTGTGGGTGGAAAATGGGTCTGTGTGCTCATAAACAAAAAGTCAATGTACATAACACACAGAGTACAAAATCGCTGAAATGCTGTGTGTCAAGTCTAGATCAGTGGTATGGCCATGCTGTACTTACGTGATATGTTGGCATTGGTCGTTGTTCGTGACAGCAGTCACTTGTTTGTTAATGTGTGTGAAGTGATACACCCGTGTTATGACGAAAAATATTATGACATTAAATTTCTACCACACTAAAATTTCCGTTGCAAATTATCAATGTTTTAAATGATTAGCCTCTTCTAATTAAATCATGTGGTTCAGTATATGGATTGGTGATCATAAATGAATTACCTGGTACTGTAAAAAGTAGTGACACATGCGTAACAATACAAATGTCCCCGCACAAACACCATTCAATAACATTACTGTGGAGTATATATTCAGTTAACAGTGATGAAGCAGGAGTGGACATGCATGATTGGGTGCAGGTATCTAACAATTTACCCATCACTTTTGATGAATTTTTGGCTTGTGATGATGGTACCACAATGACATGCATCCAGGATGTTGAAGAAATCTGCAAAGATGAATTAAAGCAGAAATGAAGATATCGAAGATGAGAATGATGTTAGGGATGAAGAAATACAACCACCATCATTCAGTGAAGCTATTACTAGCATAGACATTGTCCAGAGATTTGTCACAGGATTTAAAATGGACAACTCTGTTACAGACAGAGTAAATAAATTGGGCATGTACATTTTGAACCCAACATCCAACAGTGCTAAAAAGGAAAATACAATTTTTTATTTAATTTAATTTAATTTATTTATTTATTTATTATTATTATTATTATTATTATTTTCAAAAAATGAGACACTGTGAAAGTTATGTAAATATATGTTGTATATAGGAAAAGTAACTCAGTATATTATATTACTGTAATTGTCTATTTTGTGGTTGTTTTAATCTTTAGTGTGCTCAGAAACTACAGTATGATCTTTGACTAATGTATTAGTGATACAGAAAAAGTTTTAATTACAGTGTAGAGTTTTGGGCGAGTATCTCCTTGTTTTATTGTTGTTATTGTGTAAATTGTGTGTTGGTGGTGCAATTCATGTCAATACAGGCAAACAGTTCTGAAAAAGATTTGCTTTCTATCAAAACCTCAATTTAAGGTAAACCCCCATTTAAGGTTAAAAAATTCCAGTCCTTAGAAAAACGTTAAATAGAGGTTCTACTGTAGTTCCATATACATTCTTACCATTGTGGCCAATACATCCATCTGAGAACAAGTAGAGGTGCTCGATGATGTCTGGAATATACGGTAGTTTTTAATATAATGTTATAGAAAAGAGCTACACATTATTTGCACCTTGTTTCTTCCTGTCATCTTTTAAATTTTGAATATTGAACACATTTACCCACAGTGGCTGCATATAAAATATTTCTTGCATAGGATTTTCTGGTAAGGGTAAATCCTGCATATAATCAAAGGCAATGGCACCTATTTCTTCATTTTGAAGACACCGAAATTTTACTTCCTTCAGGGACTCGTAAAACTTTCAACTCCTTTGAAGATGTCTGCAAATCTCCTTTGGCTACAGGTCTTGAACCTTCACAAAGATGGAGACTTTTATATTTTGTGAACTCCTCAAAAAAAGAGGACAAACATGTATTCATAGTCTCCCAATTTTATGATCACAATTTTCATGAAAATACTGCCTGCAGAAGTCGTATTCCACAGGTGTATATGGATACACATTACAGTACATCTGATACACTGTTATCACACCCATCTGCAAATTTAAGTACCAAATTTCCTTTCCAGAATAGTATGAAAACTTCAGAGGATAAGACTGCACATGTTCATCTATTGTTTTCTGAATGCTTTCAGAAATTTTATTTCCTTTTGTATTCTTTCCACTTTTATCTTGTGGCTGTTTCCCATGTATGTTTTTCAGAGAAAATCAGTGGTAAACTGTGAAATACTTTTTTAGATACATATTAAAATTGTGAAAACTGGAACAATGCTAATTTTTTTTCTGCCACTATCCATTTTATGAGGTCTGCATCTCTTATCAAGAGCTTTAGAAAGGCTCATTAGGAACAAATCTTGATCGTCTTCATTTTGAAGATCATGAAAATTGAGAGAATATCAATTTTCTCATTGTCATTCCCTCGAAACAGCCTTTCCGGCTACTACTATCAAAATGACTGATTAAAAATTTGGGACATTTATTCACATTTTTTACTTACTGACATTAGAAAGAAATTAAATATATACTACGGAAGCTACTTTAGCATCAGTAAAGGATCTAGTAGAAATAAAGCCAACTATTGTCAATATTGTCGTAGTAAATGTTTATACTGATCTGCAGTCATCTCCTTTTTTTTTTTTTTTCTTGTGAAACATGTTAATATAAGGAATAACTTTAGTAATAAATTGATCAAACGAAAATTATTGAAGGAAATTTTCCTGGTGGGATAAATTTATATAAAAAATAGAAATCGGATGACTTACCTAAAGCACAGGCTCATCGTCAGATACAAATAAAATCACACACACATACAAGCTTTCGCCACTGTTGGTAACTTCTTCAGGAAAAGAGGAAGAAAGGAGGGGAAATAGGAAAGGATACGGCTTTTAAGGAAGTGGAAAATTAGTAATTCCAATCCCAGAACTTGAAGGACTTACCTTAAGGGGGTAAAAGGAAAGGCAAACAAGCACACACTCACCCACACACGTGCACACGCAAACACAACAAGGTATACATTTGTAGATAGCAAAGAGGTTGTACAGAGGTAACAATTGAGGCAGAGGCTCTGTCCAAAGAACTGAGGCAAAGATGTTAAGACGGAGGGCGAGAATTTGAATTTAGGGGAGGTTGAGACCAGGTGGGCAACAAGAAAAGAGAATATGCTGAAGGGCAAGATCCCATCTCCAGAGTTCTGAAAGGTTGGTGTCGGTAGGAAATATCCAGATAACCCAGACGGTGTAAATTTGTGCTAAGATGTGCTGGACATGCGCCAAGGCATGTTTAGCCACAGGGTGATCTGTGATCTTCATTACCAATAAACACTGTCTGCCTGTGACCGTTCATGCAGATGGGCGGTTTGCTGCTGGTCATTCCCACATAGAACGCTTCACAGTGCAAGCATGTCAGTTGGTAAATCACATGGGTGCTATTGCAAGTGGCTCTGCCTTCCAGGTTACTGGACTGGAGTAAGTGGTGGTGGAAGGGTGCATAGGGCAGGTTTTACAAAGGGGGCTTTTATATGGGTAGGAGCCAGAGGGTAAGTAAGGTGGTTTGGGGATTTCATAGGGATGGACTAGGAGGTTATGAAGGTTAGGTGGTCAGCAGAAAGACACTCTCGGTGGAGTGGGAATGATGTCATGAAGGATGGATCTCATTTCGGTGGAGGATTTAAGGAAGTCGTATCCTTGCTGGAGGGACTCTGAATGTGGCTCTCCAGCAAGAATACGACTTCCTTAAATCCTCCCCTGAAATGAGATCCATCCTTCATGACATTCTTACCACTCCACCGAGAGTGTCTTTCCATCGACCACCTAACCTTCATAACCTTCTAGTCCATCCCTATGAAATCCCCAAACCACCTTCCCTACTCTCTGGCTCCTACCCATGTAACTGCCCCCATTGTAAAACCTGCCCTATGCACCCTTCCACCACCACTTACTCCAGTCCAGTAACCCAGAAAGTGTACACGATCAAGGGCAGAGCCACTTGCGATAGTACCCACGTGATTTACCAACTGACATGCCTCCACTGTGAAGCTTTCTATGTGGGAATGCCCAGCAAAAAACTGTCCATTCGCATTAACGGTCACAGGCAGACAGTGTTTGTTGGTAATGAAGATCAGCCTGTGGCTAAACATGCCTTGGTGCACAGCCAGCACATCTTGGCGCAGTGTTACACCGTCTGGGTTATCTGGATACTTTCAGAACTCCGGAGATTCTCTTTCTTCTTGTTGCCCACCTGGTCTCAACCTCCGCTAAATTCAAATTCCAGCCCACCGCCATTTTAACATCTTTGCCTCTGTTCTCAGCCTCTGCCTCAACTGTTATCTCTGTCCAACCTCTTTGCTATCTACAAATGCCTACCTTGTTGTGTTTGCGTGTGTATCTGTGTGGGTGAGTGTGTGCTTGTTTGCCTTTCCTTTTATCCCCTTAAGGTAAGTCCTTCCACTCCTGGGATTGGAATGACACCTCTTCCACTTCCTTAAAACCTGTATCCTTCCCTTTCTCCCCTCCTTCCTTCCTCTTTTCCTGAAGAAACTACCAGCTGTGGTAAAAAACTTGTGTGTGTGTTTGTGTGTGTGTTTTTATTTGTATCTGATGACGAGCCTGTGCTTTGGGTAAGTCATCCAATTTTTATTTTTGATAGAAAAGAATAACTTTAGTATTTGCTTGTTTTGTTACATTTTCCATGTGTCCAGCATAATTTCTTTTCTTGTAGGCAACATAGCATTACACCAATGGCAGCACAACAAGCAAACATCTGAAGGAAACTGAAATGATGCAGGAAAACTTGTGTGGGAAGTAGTGTTTACCAACTTTGCCATCATAGACAATGGCGCAGAACTGAAAAGTAATAAGTTCATGACTTAATGCATTTTTGATCTGGACACATTACATGTAGTACTAGTTTAAATGCACTAGTGGAAAGCTGTCTTACTTCTTTTCAGTGCTGTTTGATATGTATTGCCCAAGTACTGTATGACATTCAACATAACAAAATATGAACATTTGGACTTGATGCTTTTCAGTTTTGATCGATTCAATTGTATCTGAAAAAGGGAAGCACAACTACTTGCATATACTAGAACAGAGATTGCCAAACTGGGGATCGTGGGCCACCGGTAGCTCGCGGAGTAATTTTGGGTAGCTCACGGCCACAACGGGAGAAAATTCTTAGGCTGCCCGTGGCAACAACAACAGCAGTGGCTTGGGAATTCCCTTCCCCCCACCAACTGCCCTGCTCAATTGTCAGTTTGCAAACAGACAGTAATATGCGTCTGTGTTCAGTTCATACGTACACGTTTAGGCTCTTTCCTTGTTTCTTGTTAGAATGGCTAGTTCAAGCAAAAAGCCAAAAATGCAGAGTTGGAGACCGATTACTTTTTTACGCAAGTGAAAGATAAATGCGTGTCTTTACTTTGTGATGGGAGTGTCTCAGTCGGGAAGAAAGGAAATATTGAGCGTCATTTCAAGACCATTCATAGTGGAATTGAAAAAGACTATCCACCGAATTCAACGCTGAGAAGAGAAAAGGTTATGCTGCTGTAATCTCAGCTAAACGTGCAACAATCTACTTTCTTTAAGACACTGGACAAGAACAAGGCAGCCACAGAAGCGTCATTCTGGGTTTCCAAGGTTATCGCCCAACATAAGAAACCGTTTGAAGATGGTGAGTTAATTAAAGCTGCATTTTTGGAAGTTGCAGATACATTATTTGACAATTTCAAAAACAAAGCCGAGATTATGTCTACTATTAAATCTGTGCAGCTTTCTGCTAATACAGTGATGTGAAGAGTTGAAGCTATGAGTTCTGATGTAGTTTCACAACTTAAAACTGACTTTGATCATTGTAGTTATTTTTCCTTACAACTTGATGAATCAAATGATATAGTTGATACAGCTCAGTTGGCCGTTTTTTTAAGAATGGCCTTTGAAAATTTTGAAACAAAAGAAGAGTTGGTAAAGTTTGTGCCATTTACCGGTCACACGACCGGAAAGGATATATTTTTGGCATTTAAAAAGCTTATTGAGTCTGAAAATATTTCTGTGAAGAAGTTGGTGGCCCTAGCTACGGATGGAGCTCCTGCAATGATAGGCGTGGAAAAGGGATTTATTGCCTTGTGTCAAAAAGACAGTGATATACCAAAGTTTGTGTCTTATCATTGCATAATACACCTGCAATCATTATGTGGAAAGTTCTTAAGTATGAACAATGTCATGAAAACAGTTGTCAAAGTAGTAAATAAAATAAGAGCGCATGCACTTCATAGACGACTGTTCAGCGAACTAACAGAAGAGTTAGAATGCCAGTATGGTGATCTGTTGCTTCACACAGAGGTTCGTTGGCTTAGCAGAGGCAGAGTTTCAAAGAGTTGCTTCCTGCAATAGTAGAATTCTCCCAAGAACGGGGTGAGTTTTTCATTGAACTCGAAGATCCCACATGGCTACAAGATTTTTGCCTTTCTCACTGATATAACTGAAAAGTTGAATGGTTTGAACTTGCAATTTCAAGGCAAAGATAAGAACATTGGTGGAATGATTTCAGATGTGACGTCATTTTCAAAAAAGCTCGAGCTGTGGGAAAAAAATTGTAACCAGTTTGAATACAAGCACTTTCCCAGTCTGAAGCAGATCATGACAAACAAGACCCTCCACAACACCCCAGGGAAAACCAAGAATAGATGGATATTCTTTCAGACCTCCGAGAAAAATTTGATCAATGATTCCAAGATTTTAAAAACACATTGATTGTGGCACAGTTCATCAATGCCCCTTTTGTTGAGATCGATGCAGAATATTTCTCAACATGTATTGTAAAAAGTTTTGGTGGAGATCTGGCTGCAGTGGAATTGGAAGTTTTTGATTTTCAAAATGATCTGTCTCTTAGAAGCATTTCTACCACTGGAAATATTTGGCCTCTAGTTTCCAAACAAAAATATCCAATTCTTGTTCAAGTTGGATTGAGATTGAAAGTGATGTTCAGCTCTACATACTTCTGTGAATCAGCACTTTCCACTATGAAGTTCATTAAAAATAAATATAGAAACAGACTGACCGATGAACACTTGCATAACTGCATCAGAATGGCGGCTACAACATACTCTCCAAACTACAAGAAAATACTTGATGGCCAAAAACAGTTCCACTCCTCTCATTAAAATGAAAATTTAGAAACTTTTTGTAACAGTTCCCATTTTGTTATTTGATTAATACTAGAAATGTATGTTTTAGGCAATAAACAGAATATGTTAGTACTTCTTTTGGCCCCGTATTCGTTGGTAGCTCATAGAAGATTTATGAATGCTATGGTGGCTCACTGGCTCAAAAGTTTGGTGACCACTGTACTAGAATGATGTGTGGTGCATAGAAACATATTACATAATAAAAGTAATAATGCTCAGAAAGAATTATAAAGTCTGGAATTATGGATTATCTGTTGTTTATGACTGACCATTCTCTCTTTAGATTTGATGTTATTGATATTTGTATATTTGCAGCATCTCACAACCAGAGAGTTGATTCTGACTCCATATGTTTATTATAAGAGCAAAATAATAAAGTTCAACAAACTTATTAAGTATCATCTTTCAAGAAAATTCTTTGTTCCATATTATTTTCAAATCACATTCAATTTTTGTTCTTTCAGGTTGCATACAAAGCAGAAAGAACTGGTGGACAAGTGCAGCGTAAGCTCTTTTCGGACTCAAGAACTGGTGCTACTGAAGCTGGATTTATTGCAATTCCAAAACGTTATCGTAAGACTGATGTCCGATACTCACGAATGGGTGCAAGTGATTTCAATTTTGAACAGTACAACAGTACCGGCTTATGTGGACTTGAAGCAACATTAGCAAATTCATACTGCAATGCGATGATTCAGGTGAACAAAATAATAATTTCATCATATTTGAAATCACTGCACATGAAATATTCATTTTCTATTATTAATTTGTTAATACACAGGTTTTGTACTACACTGAGAGTGTTCACAATCTACTGCTTTCACACTTATGCTGCAAGGAGTTCTGCCTTTCATGTGAGCTTGGATTCCTCTTTCACATGCTGGATAATTCTCAAGGACTTCCATGTCAGTCCAACAATTTCCTTCGTGCTTTTCGGACTGTACCTGAAGCATCTGCTCTTGGATTAATTCTCTCTGACCGGAATCCGGAAGCCCGTCGAAGGGCTAACCTTATTAGTCTTATACAGGTAAAAATCATTAATTAACAAATGCATGTTATTGATTATAATATAGACTTAGAACATTGCTGTTGCCATTTGAAAAGTATCCTTGGCCTAACAAGGGGTTTTGTTTTAGATGTGCCTTAATTTAGTGATTGCATTAGTCTTCAGAAGTTTCTAAATGACAAAGTCCAACAGTATTGATCACAGTGACATACATTAATTGGAATACCAATTATGAGATATGTTCAAACTCATCATAAAGATGACCTCTATGCTGTGGACAGACATGTAGAAAAGAAAATCCCACACCCACACACCATAACACAAGAAAAGGTTTCAGGCACATTCTTAAAATAAAAAAATAAAAAATAAAAAGAAAAGAAAAGAAAAGAAAAAGGCACAGCTGATACACTTTCGGATGCCACACCCCATGTCTTGCTTAAACAGTGTACAGTGTATGCAATTCAGAGTGGGGAAAGATGGAGGAGAGAAAGGATGAAGGATGGTAGGACAAGAGTGGAGAAGGGAAATATAGTGGCATACAGGTAGGAGGTGAAGAAGCAAGGATAAAGAAGTGGTGTATTTTTGGGGGGGGGGGGGGGGGTAGGTTGTGGCTTCCTTATTGACCTCACTGCCTTGGTCACCCAACTTCTTTGGCGTTAAACCTATTGTTCCATGACCATGGAGTCTCATTCCTCAATTGGGTCCTATGGAACATAAAAAAAAACAATAAACAATAAATAAAAATAAATAGATTCAATGCCCATCACCCGTTTTAGGGTGGAACCTAGACTTCGGGTAGGGACACAAATTTGTCTTCTCAACACCGATGCTCACACTCATTTTAGTGCAGAACATGGCACATACTCTGCTGTTGACATTTCTATGAGGGTTGAAATTTAAATAGTGGCAACTATTTATTCACTACTGATGCAATAGCATTATATATTTGCACCTGTTACTGTCCTTCAAAGTAGTCACCAGCATTGTGTAGAACCTGTTGCCAGTGATGTGGAAGGCATAGTATGCCATTAGTAGAAACTCTTCTGTTGATGGTGCAAATGGAGCCTGTTGAATCTCTGGAACAGTTCTGAAGTGAATGCCACAAAGTGGTTCCTTGATCTTCGGAATCAAATCAAATTCACAAAGGAGTCTGGTGGATGGTACACTACTTCCCAGTCCCTTAGACTGAACAGAGTAGCCACAGATTGTGCTGTATGCGCCCATGCAAATACAATAGGTGGATTGTGTGGAAAGTATTGCCACTTCTTTTGCAAAGCTGGTCACAGGAGATGCTCCAAAAACGAACAGTAATACTCTGCATTGACAGTCTGCCGTGGAGGAATGTAATGCAGTAGGATAACATGATCACAATTGCACATGAGAATTACCATAATTTTCGCCATACTGGCACTATGTTGCACTTTCAACTTTTGCAACAGTATGCACTAAGACTTTCCCATCCTTCTCTCTCTCCTTCAGTTTCAACCTGGAGACTACTTGCCCCAATAGTCTCTGTGCACAACAATTGGTCATGTTACACCTCGACCAATGTGGTTTTTCCTACGCTTTTCATTGAAGTTGGTATGGTGTTTCACCAAGTCACAGCGGTCATCATTTCCACTGTCTAAGGCAACTTTCGTGTTTTCCCCTGGCTCAGTCCAGCATAAGTCAGTGCCTTCGTTGACACCAGACATCTCTGAGGCCATCTGGGAATGTCAGCAAGCACTTTAGTGCCACTGGTGCCACCCTTTCGCAGAGGATCTGATTGTCTTCAAAGGGCTCTGACCCAAACTTGGTGACTGACCGATCCGGAGTAAGCAGGGTTGTTGGGAGAGGTACATTGCCACCATCGGTTCACATGTCTCGCCTTTTTGAGTGTGGTCATAAGTTTGACATCTCTTCAGTTACTGCCAATTGGCAGGAATCTTCGAATCCAAATATGTATTGTGTAAACGTCTGACATGTAGTGAGTTGACAGCTCATGTGGATTCGCCGGTTTCAGTTTAGGATTGGTATCTCTCTCAGCTCACCCCGTGTTCAGGAGAACAGTGGCCCACGGAGCTCCAACCTTAGTGTTCCCCTCTTTCTAGTCATAGTTAACAGCCTTGCTACAACAGTGGTTCATCAGTCTCTTTCTCTTTGTTTGACGATGATTTCTGGATATTTCAGTACCCTGAGCATTGTTGTCACTGAACAGTGGCTGCAAGTAGCCATCTGAAAAGCCGAGATTTCAAGCTTGGTCCATGGTTTTCAGCTCTCTGTATCTGAAACCAGAGTTATGTTCTTTGTTGCAGTAGGGTAGTTCACCTGGACCCAGAGCTGTACCTGGCTGACAAACTCATTTGCATCAAGAAGAAGCATCACATTCTCAGCATGCTCTTTGGTGTGTGGCTCACTTGGATGCCCTATCTTCATTAGTTCAAACAACAGTGCTGGTGATAACTGAATATCCTTTGCTGCCTCGGCCACACTGTTAGGGGAGCCACACATTCAAGTCCCCTGCAGCTTTATGCTCCAATCCCACCTTGACTATGGGGAGCATGGTATATGACTCATCAGTGCCTTCAACATTATGGGTCCTTAGTCCGATTCTCCATAGTGGTGTACAGTTGCCAATGGGTGCTTTCTGCACGAGTCTGTGTTAAAGCTGGAGTCCCTCCCTGTGATTCTACTGGTAACAACTGTTTGTTTAATATGTTTCCTATGTCCGTACTGTGCTCTACTACCTGAATCAGACTTATTTTTCCAGCTGCCACTGCACTCCCCTCCATTGTGGCAAAGTTTGTTCCTCCCTATTGCAATCAATTTGGTCTCTTCTTTCGAAGCTTGAGTTCCTTCCCCTCCCTCCCTCTTTCCACCACCCTTCCCATACCCTTCCTTGGTCCATTCTTCACCTGTGGCTTTGTAAGTATTTGGCCCTTGACTCACTGTTTCACCACCATTTCCTGGTTCTTCTTGACTCTGTGGTGCAGAAGTCATCAATACCAACAGTTATGTGTATATGGCCATTTTGGGTACACTATGTCTATGGTGGCCATGTCAAACAGCATTCTTTGCCTCATAGGTGTAGTGTTTGTAACACGAAGCTGGTTGCTATTTCTTGTGTTGCTCGGAAAAGTCATTTGTCATCTGTATTGACTCCCTGAGTGGCTTGCAAGCTCTCAACCAATATCTCCCTTATCATCCTTTGGTGTGGACTATTCATGACACTTGGCAAGTCTGTCTGTTCAGTGGTCTTTGTGTGGACCCTGGGCCATGTTGGCATTTTTGGGAATGAATGTGTTGATCGGCTGGCCAAGCAGGCCACTATTACACTACCCCTAGAGATTGGTCTTCCAGAGCCATATGATTGGTGCTGAACCGAAAGATCCTTGGGGTTTTGATCAGAAAGGCTGGACTTGAACGTGCTGAACAAGCTCACTGCAGTCAAGCTCACTATAGACACATAGAAGTCCTCAGTGAAGGCCTCTCATAGGGTCTCAGTTGTCCTCTGTTGTAAATGTATTGGCCACACCTGGCTAACACACAGCTATATTCCTTGTGATGATGTGCCCAAGTATTGTTGTGGTGCTCTCTTGACAGTGGTCCACATACTGTTGAATTGTCCCCTTTTAGCCCCTTTGTTACAGACTTTTAATTTACCTGTGACAATTTCTTTAATTCTACCCTAGCCCGATCTCCAGATTTTCACCCCTCCAGTATTTTAATTACAGTTTTGTGTTGCCTGTCATACTTTTGGCGGAAGGATTTTAGTGTGAGCAGAGTGGCTGGTTTTCCTTGTTAGTGTAGTTACTGTAGCATTCATTGCCACTCTGTAAGTTTAGCATTTTCCCTCTGGTTGCTGATCATTTTTTTATTCATTCTTTTCCTGTTACATATCAGCTTGGAATGGTGGACTGATGACCCAGCTGTTTCGTTCCCTTATAAAATCCCACTTTCCGACTCATGTCCCAACCCCGTCAGGGGCTCAGCATTAATTTGCTGTGTACGGGCTTGGTGAACCCGGGGTCCTGAGCTGGGGGTTGGTAAGCGCCGCCAGTCCTCTAGACACCGTAACCTCTGGGCACGCTTCAGCGACCACCGTGTGGCGCAGCGGTCGAATGTTGTGTCTATCGAGGAATGGGGATCTTGGCTTGACCGCCCGGGTCGCGAGGATGGTACAAAGCTCTATAAAAAAAACCTTCAATCCTAAGGTGTGCTACGTGCTGATGGGATGCATGGCTGTTGAAGAGGAACAGTCACTAGCCAGCAACCTCTGGCGATACTGCCGCACCTCAGTTGTATAAGGCTTACCTAGGCACGCGGGGCTCTGTCTAGGTGGACACGTACTTCCCTAGCTGCTCGTGGGACCGAGATGAGCAATTCCAATTTCTCCCTCGAACCTTCCAGTGGGATGGGTGTACCACTGGGGGGTACCAACACCCAATCCAAAAAGAGGGCTAGGATATCCAGTCCTCCTGATTCGGGGAGTAAGAAAAAGTATTTTGTGAATAGTAACAGAACACAGGCTGTTGTGCAGAATGTGTTTATTGTTGTGAAATGAAAGGAGGGCTCGTTTGAGGGAGTATCTCCCTTCTATATTCAAAAAGGCCTTGAGGGAATTGCTGGCAGTTTAAAATCAGTGAAACGTTTGCGAAATGGGACATTACTGATCGAAACATCGAGTTCCCAGGAGGCAACCAACCTGCAGCAGGTGAAATTCCTTGGTGAATATGCCATAGAGGCGGAGTTGCATAACACCTTGAACTACAGTAAAGGCGTAGTGACCTGTAGAGATATAGTAAACATCCCTTTGGAAGAACTGAAATCTTAGTGGGCACAGGAGGGTATTTTGGATGTGCAAAATATTATGAAAAGGGTGGATGGTGAGTTGGTGAAATCAGACTCATTCATCTTTACCTTCAATAATCCCCAACTTCCAGATCATGTCAAAGCAGGTTTTCTTCGTTTGAAATATCGACCTTACGTCCCCAACCCAATGCGCTGCTTCAAATGCCAGCACTTTGGTCATACCACCCTGGGGTGCAAAGGTGAGGCCACCTATGGTAAATGTGGCAAGGTGGCGCATGATGGAGCAGAGTGTACACCACCTGCCAAGTGTGTAAACTGCTCTGGGGATCACCCCGTCTGGAGTCGTAATTGTAAAGTCTTCCTTGAGGAAAAAAAGATGCAGGAAATAAAGACCACGAAGTGCATCTCGTATGCTGAGGCCAAGAAAATCTTCCTGGCCATGCAACCACCAGCCTTTGCCACGTCTTTCGCTTCTGTTGTCCAGAAGCCGATTGTCAAATGTGATGCTGTCACGCAAACTGAGTCTGTCTGTGTTGGTAGTAGCACCTGCACTTGCCAGTGCACCTTCCAGGCGGCTGCTGCAGTCGTAGAAGATTCCAATGCGGTTGGTCACCAAACATCGGAAAAAGGCACTGATCCGCCTCCTGTGGAGATGACGGCACCCCCGGTAGTAGAGGTTGGGCAGAAATCCACCACAGCCACTACCTCTGCAACAGGTGCCCATCCGAAGCCACCTAAGGCTAAAAAAGCAGTTGAAAAGTATCTGTCACAGGATAAACCAGAAGTTACTTTATTTGATCCTGTCCATTTATGTGAAACAGATGCTCCATACGACTCTGTGTCCAAGCCAATGGACCTTGATGTGCGTTTGGGGCACCCAAACCGCCCCAAGTCGGACCCTCTTAACCCATAGCGTCTCGCCGCCTCGGCGGAGAGAGAAGGTGAGGGTGAAACCTCTGTAAGCAATGGCTCCCATACTACAATGGAATATGCAGGGCTTTAGGACCCATGTGGAGGAACTTCGTCTCTTATCTCAGGGTCGACCTCTGTGTGTGTGTGTGTGTGTGTGTGTGTGTGTGTGTGTGTGTGTGTGTGTGTGTGTGTGTGTCTCCAGGAGACAAATTTTAAGCCTTCCGACTCCCCTGAGATACGTGGTTACACTCTACATAAGAAGGGTGACGTAAGTGAGGTGAGAGCTAGGGGTGGAGTGGCTATTTTTGTTTGTACAGCCTACCACTCTGAGCCCCTCTCTCTCACCACAAGCCTCCAAGCAGTCGCAGAATCTGTATATGTGCATCATCGACTGACTGTTTGCTCCCTCTATCTGCCCCCTCATGATACGCTTAATGAAGAGGACCTCAAGGACCTTCTTACTCAGCTTCCCCAGCCATTTCTTCTGTGTGGAGACTTTAATGCACATAATGTGCTTTGGGGCTTTGTCACTACTTGCCCCAGGCGTAGAGCCATTGAACGGCTCCTCTTGTCGTCGAACACACATTTACTCAGCCCACACATTTTCTTACTGCGACAAGGTCATTGTCTGCCATAGACCTCACTCTTTGCTCTCCATCCCTTGGCCACACTATACAATGGTACGTGGTCGATGATCTCCATGGCAGCGATCACTTTCCAATCTCCATCGGTTCAAGTGTCGTCCAACTTCAGAGAACCTTGCTGCTTTTCGGGTTGCAAGGGCCAAGTGTCGTCAGGTTATTAGAGAGAGCAAACGGAAGTCATGGCAGCAGTTCCTGAGTTCCATTCACCGTTCTACAACCAGCACGAAAGTATGGGAGACCATCAGGAGGATTTCTGGAAGAGGAGGAAGGTGCCCCATAGCTGCTGTAATGGGTAACGGAACTTTACAAACATGACCAGCAGACATTGCCCAGACCATGGCTACTTACTTCGCTTCCGTTACTGCCACTGCTAGTCAGGATCCAGAATTCCGGCGCCATAGAGTGGCTGCTGAGAGGGGCCCCCTGGACTTCAGGTCCGGGATTACTGAGGAGTACAACTGCCCCTTCTCCCTGTGGGAATTAGATTCTGCATTGTGTGTAGCCGAGACACTTCACCTGCTTACGATGGGATCCACTATGCTATGTAATGGCACCTTACAGATCGAAACAAAGTTATCCTCCTCAACCTTTTTAATGCCATTTGGATGTCAGGACACTTTCCCGACTTGTGGAGAGAGGCTATTTTAATTCCCCTTTTAAAACCCGGTAAAGATTCCACATGCTCCAGCAGTTACCGTAGTGTTGCCCTCACTAGTTGCATTGGAAAGACCCTGGAGCGGATGTCAACCGCCGCCTTGTCTGGATGTTGAAATCCAGGCAGCTCCTTAGTCGCTTTCAGTGTGGGTTCAGGAGATATCGTTCCACCTTCGATAACCTGGCCTCTCTGGAGGCGGCAATACAACTGACTTTCCTGCGCCGTCATCACCTTCTGGGTGTATTTTTTTATATCGAGAAGGTCTAAGACACTACTTGGAGGCATCTTATACTCAGGCAGCTTAACGAATGGGGATTTCGCAGTTGCCTTCCAATTTTTATTCGTTCATTCCTTTCTCCACATTTTTTTA